>CM060708.1:144839388-147239388 GCA_030686995.1 Artemisia argyi
TCCTCAAAGGTGCACTATTATATAATGTAAAGATCAACTTTCAACTCAATTTACAAATGCTGATTTGTGTCGGTATTAATTTATTCCACAACTAACCCAGCCTTATATCTAGCTAGAAACTTTGACAGTAACAGGCAAAATCAAGTTGGCCATTGATTTCTTGACGCTCGACGCTCATTAGGGAAAAATATATTATCAAGAGAACTTGCATAAAATTGTGTTAAACATGATCAGAAACTTTATTTTACACAATTAATCTAGCTTATTAAATAAAGATTTAGGAAGCCATACGCATCTGTTTGGTGGTGGTTCAAACTCCGTGGATTAGTCGGCCAAAAGGTCGAAAACCATTGTTTAACCCCACACACAAAAAAAAGTTGTATGCATTAAAGATTCATTTTGGGTCACTTTCGACATGTTTAACCTGTTCGGCCATAAAGCACAACACGCACACTAATTCATAACCAGATGGCTCAAAATTGTCTCGAAAAATTTACAGGATAACTGGTGGTTTTCCTTTCTGTTTGTTGCCCTGTAAGTTTCTGATGGTTTTCTTCATACGTCAATGCACAATTGCACATCTATGTGCTAATCTGAAAAGGAAAACGTCCTTTGTGCTTTGATTAAGAGCATGTGTTGTGCTAAAGAAGATAAAGTTTCACCCAAGAAATATAAAAGATGGTATTTAAGTTCTATTTTGGTGCAATGAATCCATATTTCTAAGTTCAAAATCCATGAAACTAAAAAAAACCTCATATTCAATTGGCAACATTACTACTTCTCTGTGTCGCGGGTAGTATCCCTACAACCATTCTGGTTTTTTGAAGCTTGAATTCACTTACTTTTCTTACTTTCTTTGTTATAGTCATTTACGAGGCCTTCAACATCTTTCCAGAATAGGCCTTCCACCAACACTCCATCCTTTGTGAACCTGCAAAGACAGGGAGCCAAATAAATCATTAAATGTGACAAAGGGCTAACCGGTGATTGCTCTATATTAATGGCACGAGGTACAGGTGCAAGGTGTGAGAGAGAGACCATTTGGTAACACTTTTGGTGAACTCCACGGTTGGCTTTGCAGAAATAGATTTAGGATCCGCACTGGCTATCGTAAGTGTATACTTGTCAGAGAATCTAGGCAGCTTTGAAGATATCATCAAGCCAGTGCTGTTGTAAGCTGAGCCCTGTATAAAATAACACTTGTTAATTAATTGAGGACGAAAAATCAGCTAATTTTTTGCTTCTGTCATACACCCAAACAAGAACGGTGCAGGAATAATGTACCCCAGCCAACACCCCAAAAGTGGAAGTATGAATATGGCAAACACTATCTTACTAATTAAATGTCATAAACTCATAATCTTGTTGCATGTTGGGTTAATTACTTTTAAAAATGCATTGGCATACATGTATGTAAGAAAGATTGCATACAGTATAGAGCATGAAGTTCAAGGCTCAGTTAAAATCTAACATCATTTGGTTCAACCTTCACAATTGTTCTCTAATCCCGACTATAAGTCATAAAACTTAGCTTCCAATCACATCCTTATTGGATAAGATTCCGAAAGTCCAAAAAAAAAACTACTTAAATATATAACAGAAAGATGCTGCATAAGCGGCGTAACTGATGCAAGGCTATAAGTCACGCTTAAAGGTTGAATGGTCTTAAACCCACTGCACGTAGGAGGACGGGGACCTTCAGACAAGACCTTCATAATGTATGTAAACCTAAAACCTATCAATGACTGTCTTAAAGGCTGGTTGATCTCAAATATGGATGCCAGTGGCAGGGAATTTAAAGTTAAGAAGGGTTTTGGCGTATGAGAAAATTCTGGAAAGAAGAATATGTCAGACTCTCCTCAAGTCGACGAAAAGACGGAGGATTGTGGAGATAAAACAGATGTTGGAAAAAAAAAAAAAAAAAGTCTATATACATGTTTTTGGCAGCCACTTATTTTCTATCTTTTCAGTCTTTTCTCAACAAACTTCATACAAACAGAGACCTTCAACAGACTGAGGAGGGTAAACATGCTGCTGTGAAGGAATACAATAATTTATGCCTCATTGTTAAGAAATCAAATCGGGGAATAGAGTTTTGCCCTTATAATTTTAAGCAAGAATTAACGGCAACTACCAACTATTACCATAAAAAACACAAAATAACTCTTCATATAATGGGCATGTACGTTAAACAATTTCATTTCATAATTGTGAAGTCTCTCTAAGGAATTGAACAGTTTTGTGATAGCTTTGGAGGTTCCCACACGTTTTTTATTATTGCTACAAGTTTCTGCACGTTCCAATATTGCATCTGTTTTATGGAACACTAAGATCAACTTGTACCCAAACATTAACAATCCATGCTTAGCTCGTGGAGTCGTGGTATGAATTGGCTTTTGTGTCAGTTGACTATTTTCTTTTTCAGCAAAAGTGATGATACTCCATGCTTAGGTCATTGGCTTGATACGGGTGTTATACTGTCATGTATATCATGCACATGTGAATCCACAGCTTAAAAGTCTCTAAACTAATAAAGCCTAGCAAATGCCTCCCATCACCATGCTATTGATAAACTTTCCTTACAGTGAAGCATTTCCTAATAGAGAATCAGTGGAGCACACATTGCAAAAAGGTACATGATAATGATTAACACCTTCAGAAGGTTCCTTTTCTTACAATCAACTGTTTGTGATTCTGGTCCAACGAATCATGCACATGTATATCCGGGGTTTGAACTTTGAAGTCTCTTTTAAGATTTTTTATCTCTAAAAGTGAGTTGATATTTAATGGACCTCAAAGACCAATCGAAATATTGTAAGCAAAGCTTTACAGGTATGTGAAGTTAATTACTGTGCAATCGAGAAAATAGTATTAGCACTCATAGATACAGCTTGAAGGCTCGTAAGGTATTATGAACTCGCCTTCTATTTATTTGTAATAACTCATTTTCCAGATTAGACGGGTATTATACAAACCTAAGTTGTCGGGAAGACTTGCTAAATGGGTTATAAAGCTCGGACATAGTTTTATATAACGTCCACGAAAATCTATCAAGGGGCAACTTTTGGCAAATTTTCAAGTACATTTACAAGAGAGCCTACGGAGTTGTGTCTTCGAAGATGAATAATTTAGAGTTGGTTAGTTTTACATTAATTGTGATAGAATATCTACTTAATGGCTTCATAAGTGCAAAAGTGCTTTAGAGGTTCAAAATATAGAAGCAATGGCAGGGTTGAGCAACGGGCCAAACCCGGTCCGAACAAACCCGACCCGAACCGAAAACCGAATAAGGGTAAAACGTGAACCAATAACCGAACCGAATAAGGTTGGTTCGGTTTAGCTATTTTGAACTGAATAAGTGTGTTTTGACCCGAACCGAGTAAAACCGAAATAATTATACAAAACCAAAAACCGAACCAAATAAGGTCGGTTCGTTTCGGCCGGCCCGGTTTCGGTCGGTTTGTCGGTTCGGGTCAGTTTTCGGGTGCTTTTGCTCAGCCCTAATCAATGATGTATAAGAAATGAAACATTAAGCTAAAGCATTGTGTGGAGCACGTTAAAGTGCACAACGTATCAAAGCATATTTAAGAGGATATCACGAAGAATCAACCGGAGAAATGTGAATGTCAAAAACCAAATGACAATATTACTTAAACAGCACCAATACAAAAGACCCTCATGAAGGACGCGCTAAAATGTGGACAATGACCTAGTTTTACCAAATCAAATGATCCTGATATATTGATATAGGGGTATATGAGTGTACAACTCTAATTTCTAGAGACCATACAAACAAATGCACAATAGATCCACCTATAAAAATATCTAATCTCAATGATAGAAGGAGAATTTGAATATTTAAAAGAACTAGTTATTAAATAGTATTCTAAATCATCGAAAGAGATATTTAGCAGAATTCAAACCATTAAACACCAAAACACTAATCTTACTCGTAAATTTGTCCGAGAAAACATGTTAACCCCCCAAACAATAGTTGCTTAGTTCGTATCTCCTAACTTGGATAAAAAAAGTGTAGATTGGTAGGGACACCTCAACCCTATGTACCATAATGGTACCAATCAACCCTACCCAGCAAAGGTTTGATGCCTGTGAAATACCTCCACCCAATACCCAACCATTCTATGGAACGGATTCGAACTCGCATCCTTTGTTGGATCAAGACATCACATGGCTGGGCAGGCTTCTAAGGTAGCTGGTGGCCAACTACGCTAGGCAGCTGGTTCGTATCTCCTAACTTACTAGCAGTCATAAACTCATAATCCATATAAGACTCATAACTTGGCACGTTCACAAAGAAAGAAAAAACTCTCAAAACTGTGGGTCCAAGACTCGTAGCATGTAACAAATCAATAAACAATTAAACTAAAGCACATAATTTGAAAACTCGTCGTCCATTTCTCGCTCCTTCAAAAAATCACATTAGCTAATCCTAGAAAACAATAAAACATAGCATCATACATGCAAACTGTACAATATAAATCCAGCTAGACTAAAAAATTGAATCCAAAACGAAAACACAAACTTACAGCGGGAGGATAAGTAAACAAAATCGCGTTCTTCTCCTTAGTATAAACAATCAGCTGCAAAATCCCGTTAAACACTACATACGTGCAAACAGTCAAGGATCACACAAACTCAATTTCCAAACACTAATCACTCATTTCTAAAAAACATAAAACTAAATATCGAAAAAAAAAGGATATAATCCGATACACGCGATGAGGTAATTCTTATTCTCGGGGAACTTCTTATTATAAAACTGGGCAAACAAAGCAAGGATAATAATAACTGCACCAATCAACAATCTAATATTACTCGTTCTCACATCTTCGCTGTATCCACGGCTCGCAACAACCTAAAAATTTTATATAAATTATAAATCATTAAGTAATTATTAAAATAATTAAATGAGATGATTGAAGATGTGATTGATTGATGGTACTACCTCAGATACAAATTCATCGAGTAAGTGTTTGATGGAGTGGTGATCCAATAGATTTGTTTTTTTGGGGGTTGGATTCACTGTTGTGGTGGTGGTGCCGTTAGGAGTTGCCATCTCCGATTTTTTAGGGTTTGTTTGAATTTGGGAATTTGGGGGTTTATTTGCTGATTTTTTCCAAGTAGAGATGTTGCTAGTAACTGACGAAGGAAATTATGTTGAAAAGTGGCGAAACCGGACTTTGTTTATTGAATTAGTACATGTTTAGTCCTCTAAAGACCGAAAATGTTTTTTCGACCACAAAAGTACTCAACTCTTGACTACTAAAACTTGGCCTTAGAAACTCAACTTGAGCCAGGTGTGCAGAATTCGGGTTAGACCCACAAAAATTGAAAACGGAAACCAAACTGAACCGAAAAAACTGAACCAAATTTGCTAAAAACCAAACCGAACTGAATTAAATATTCAGTTTTCGGTTCGGTTATAGTTTTGACAAAATGAAAACCGAATCGAACCGAAATCGAATCCGAATTCACATAAATATATATATTTTCTATAAATTTTTAGTGAAAAAATATTAAAACTTTTTCATACTATAAATATAATATCTTTTAAGCTTGAATCTTTTTTCTTTGCAATAAATCTATATAATTAAATAAATAAATAATTAAAATTGTGTAATTCGGGTTATTCGGTTTGGTCTTTGGATATTCAGTTCGGTTTAATAAAATTTAAATTCGGTTCGCTTCAGTTTTACCGATAAAAAAAATTAACTGAACTAACCAAACAAAACAAGACCGATGAACACCCCTAACTCGAGCTCAGTTGAGTTTTAAATTGCAAACTCAAACGTGACTCTTCTTTTCTAAGACTCAAGCTCGGTCGAACTTATATATAAAGCTTAAGCTTGATAAGTCGACTAGACTTATTTCATAATGGTAATTAAGTAATTATATGTGTATAAATATTGAATTGAAGCTAAGCCGGATAAGGTTAATAGGTAGCTTCACGAGTCAAGTATTTTAAAGCTCGAAATAGACAAACTCTACATGAGTAGCTCACCTCTTCTAGGGGATCGATTCTTGTGAATGGTGGTCCTACAAATGAGTTTCAATTCCAAAAAGGTCTTAAACAAGGTGATCGTCTTTCGCCATTTTTATTTATATTAGTTATGGAAAGTCTTCATTTATCATTTCAGAATGTGGTTCGTGAAGGCATGTTTAAGGGCGTCTCCATTGGGTCGAATTTGCATTTATCTCATTTGTTTTACGTAGATGATGTTGTGTTTATGGGAAAATGGAGTGATTCTAATATAAATATCATTATTCAAGTTTTGGAATGTTTCTTTCGCGCTTCTGGCCTTCGGATAAATATGCAGAAAAGCAAGCTAATGGGGAAAGTGGTTGATGATGATAAAGTGTTACATGCTGCCCACTCGGTTGGTTGCTTGACATTCACGACTCCGTTCTCTTATCTTGGCGTAAAAGTGGGAGGTAGGATGTAACACCCCGAAAATTTTAGAACACAGCGGAAGACTTATTCGGGGTAATTACGAAATTGAATCACAGTCAAACTCATAGAAACATAATTCAAAAGATAGAGTTTATATCATTCAATGAAAACTCAAATATTCAGAGTACGAAACATTTTCATAAAGAGAATTCTTTCAAAAGAGCTAGTGAGTTTAAAATGAATGATAAGTTATTTAATGTAAAAAGAGAGGTCCTGTGCCCTTTTGCCAGCTCCGTGCCATCATACTGCTAGTTCCCTGAGATAAACATGCTAAAAATGTCAACACAAAGGTTGAGTGAATCCATAGTAGTTTAAGTTATGAAGTAGTTTGAACACAAGATAACAGTTTGAAAACAACGTGCTCGCGGAATAGCACAATAATGGATATGCAAAAAAAATTAATCTATACATATTGATATTGCTCCTAAGGTTTCACGAAACGCAAGCCTTGACAGTTATGTAATGCAATCACCTACACCATGAAGGATGTAGTTGACAAAGGTTTCCTCAGGGAAACTATACTGGATTTCCCAAAAGTACGAATATAGCTCACCTCCTGACAAAAGTCTGAATTGCCTTAGGTGGGTTGCCGGTCCCAATAGATCTATTAACTATATTTCGCGCTCACTCGCAAGTGATTAAAGTTCGTGAAAGAGGGGCTTTCAGTATATGTAACTTAGGCAATATCAGGAAAGTAATAGCATAAAGAAAAATACTTGTGTTCGGTTTATCGCATGTATCTCCCCACGGGGTTTAGAAAAACAGTATAAAAATGTGGGACTATGAACTCACCTCGGTAATGTAAAATTCGACTAGTGCTCAAGTGAGAACTAATAACGGTTATGAATAGCAGTGAATAGCTCCTGACCCGCGACCTAAATTAACGTGATATATATATATATATATATATATATATATATATATATATATATATATATATATATATATATATATATATATATATATATATATATATATATATATATATATATATATATATATTATTGGTTTAATGATCTCTATGTGTAAACGACGAATGCGGTATCTTCAAATGAAGTGACGTCGGATTACTTGTTTTTAATATGTCTCAAGTTCAAAAGTAATTTATAATGTTAAGTATTATTTTACGTATAACTTTATCGTACTATATAAGTAAAAATATTTAATTTAAATATTTTTAGTTAATAAATTATAAGTTTATATTAGTATATTTTGTAAAAGAATATATATTAAGTAAAATGGTTTAGTAATTAAATGTTATTAGATTTATGGCAAATAAAACCTTCAAGTATGTCAAAAGTTACACTTTAACCCTTAGGTAAAAAATAATTACATTTTTAGTCCAAAATGGTACTTTTATACTTTTACACTTATCTTTCCCAAATGAAAGTTTATACCCTTGTCTTTTATTAAAAATTTACTGTTTCATATTTAGTCCAAAAGTTTCCAGGTTTTGACACTTTTAGTCCCTTAACGAAATATTTTACAAAAATAGTCTAAAGTTAAGTTTTGAAAAAGTGAACTTTTATATTTATAAAAGTTAATGTTTTGGCTTATGAAAAGTTACAAAATATGGTGTATAAGATGAAAGTGTTTTGATTTTTCATGTTTTCTGTTTCTCGAGTGTTTGGATCTACGAAAACAACAATGGGCTCGTTAGCCCAAATCCAAGCCCAAGTTAGGTTTTAGTTTTGAAAATATTAGAAGTGGTACTCGATTAAGCTTAGGTTTAGGACGATTTAGGCTAGCGTTACACGATAAAATCCATGCATGTTTGTCGATCTTGTATTAGTTTGGTTCGAAGAATTGAGTTGACGAAAAATATATATACTGTAACAATTCGCATTTTCGGATTACTATTCATTATTACTATTCACTTTCACTATTCATCTCAGAAAATTTTTATTTCATATTCTCGTAAGTTAAACTATTTTAACGATAATCCGAGAGTTTGACGTTCGTCGGATCATTTCTGCAAAAATCACGAAGCCGTGTCCGAGATTTACTTTTGGATTTAAACGTCCTTCCGGCACCCCGATATGTCCATAAAACACTATAAACGATAGAAATGTGATTTTCTCTCATTTTACGACAATTCTAAAAGTTTTGGAATTTTACGTTTTCCAGTTCAGCGTTTTACACGAATTACGCGTTTTAGACCCGCGTTTCCAGTTTTAACAGCATTTAAGCAACCCGATGGAACTTACCATTCATTTTATATTTTATTATGGGGTATTTTGACAAGTTTAGTCATTCTTTCAAGTTTCGTATTTTTACGATACCCGGATTTACGTTTCGCGATTTAAAACTTTACGGTTAGCGATTAACGGAACCAAAACCGACTCCGTGACCCAGATAACACCAAGCTTCTTACATACTCATCCCAAAACTCACCATGTGCAGCCCCCCCTTATCCATGTTACTTGAACTTGACCATTTATTTACAATAATGCCATTGAAATTAGATATTTTATACAAAAACACCATATACACTACACTTATATTTTTTTTAGATCAAAGCAACTCATTTCTCTTCTTCTCCACCAAAACCCACGACCCAAATTCATTTCATAACCAAAATCCATTATTTTTCAAAGTACAAAGAATCAAAGTTGTTCATTTCATCATCCTAATCAAGAATCATAACACAAAAACACAAGTAATCCAAGGTTTCTCATCATTTAATCACCTATTATTTCAAAGTGAGTATTCAAATTTATTTTCATGTTTTCATCTAATTAACATATGTATCTTATAGTATTCATGCTTAATTTCATGCACAAACTAGTTATACCACTTTATTTTTGTATACTTTTTGAACATACAAACCCTAGATTGTGATTTAAGTGTTCCTTTGTTAAATTAACTTGATTACTAGTCATTAGAAACCCATGGCACCCTAAGAAGGTGTATGGTAGGATTAGATTAGTTTTGTGAAGTTTGCAAGAGTTTTGGTTGAGGTTGGAACTAGTTTTGAACCTTGGAAATGGATTTTTCACAAGTTTATAAACATGCTGTCCCATTTTTGTAAATCCAGGAAAATCAGTAAACATAAAGTAAATTTTGGCAAAAATTTTAGAAAATACTTTAAAAAAGGAATCCGTAGGCGAAAGAACGGATTAAAAAGAGTTTATAACGAAGGAGATATGAATTTTTCAATATTAACGACGAAAACTATTTTCCGGAAAAATACATGCTGTTGGACGTTTTTTGTCGGACAAAAAGAGGCTTTAGACATAACCCAGAGGAGCCAAGCTTTCCAAAATATATTACTATATACTAAGACGTAACCGTGGATATAAAGAACAAGTAAAACGGACTTATAACGAAAAAGATATTCACGTTTCAATATCGGCAAAAATCCTCTATAATTGGCAGCTTTTAGAAATAATAATAACACTACGTACTAAATTCTAGATTTTCTAGAAATATTAACCAAGTACCCAATTTTATAACTAATGAAGTATTAGTTATTACAAGTATATTTTATCACTACGAGGCGTTATTTCAAGGATTTCAACCCGATGATTTCAACACGAACATTGATACATACGATATATATATAAGTATATATATTGCAACTAGCTTTATTTTTCTAATGGCCATATTTTTCCTAAGTCTTGGAAAATGTATATTTTTTATAACAACAAGTATTTTTCAAAGAGTAGAGTGGTATAGGAAACATGTGCATGGACATTCATAACATCATTTCATGATCTAAAGTAGATCGTTCATCATTCATATTAGGTTGCGGCTAGTGTGCGCGCCTTGTTTTTCAGCTCATTACATGTTCATGGTACCATCATATCAGGTGAGTCATAGCCCCTACTCTTTTATACTTGTTTTAACTCTTTGGGGGAGATACATGCTACTACTTGCTTACTTGTGCAAATACTCAAAACATTTATACTTGATTACAATTATACTTGATTACCTTTATACTTGATTGTCATATACTTGATTGCATTACACTTGATTTCATACATAAATGATTGTGTTATACTTGACTGCGTTATACCTAAACTTGTAAGTCTCCTTGGGATAACACATGCATTGGGTTTCGGAGATGAAGTAGAACCAATGCTATTACCTTCCTTCTGAGCAACATAAAGTCTCCTTGGATAACACATGCATTGGGTTTCGGAGATGAAGTAGAACCAATGCCACTACCTTCCTTGTGAGCAACATACTAAAGTGAGGTCTTCGGAGATGAAGTGTAGACTCACGACTAATTGCTTAACTATTGTGATGAACTTATACATGTCTTAATCATATTTATTTTAGCAGTGGGTTGTGAACACACAGGTTACAAGTCTCTTATGGCGGGACTTGTAACTGAGTGGATTCACGATGCCTTTGCTGTGTGATCATTTTCTATGGGCTTTACTTGTTAAACAAACTCTATGAACTCACCAACCTCGTGTTGACACTTTAGCATGTATTTTCAGGTTTTAACCAATGGCACGCTACTGGAGGTTTTGGCAGGGCATGACATGGTCATAGAAGACTCTGATTATTCATTTGGGGACCGTTTTAAACTATTTTAAGGGCCTACTTCCGCACTACTTTTAACAATGTAAATTTAACATTTTTGATTTAACTATTTTATTCTAAATGATTGAAGTGAAAACCATTTTTGAACTTGTGTTGTAATACCAATTGAGTTACACCCCAGCTACATGTATGCTTCCGCTGGACCCGATTTTGGGGGTGTGACATATACGTTACACGTGAAAATAAAGAAATAAATTACCCTTTCTAGGGTGTGTCGCGTGATAGTTTATAAGTAAAGATTTCATGTTTTTAAGTTCTTAAATGTAACGAGACATGAACGGTATGCATGACAATGAACATGAAAGTAAGAAGTTGTAGAACCGTAGAGGGGGGTGAATACGGTTTCTTAGGCTTTTAAGACATTTAAAAACTTTAAGCCTAAAAAAAAAACCAAGTGGTTGTGTAATCAATCCAAACAACCACAAACACAAACAAAGTATATAAAGCGAGTAAAGATAAACACCACGATATATACTGGTTCGGGATGGGGGGTTTATACCATCCGTACGTCCAGTTGCGAATCCGCGACTCCGATACTATTCACTAGTATAATCCTTTCGGTGGACTACAAACCGTTATAATTCACTCCACCGATATTCACCAATATCGATGCTCACAAAGAAGGATTTACTCACCAACGGTATTCCGCCCTCGGAAACCACCCAAAAGAATCTCACGATTCGACTTTACCTAAAGATCACAAAGATCACTACCAAGACTTCCACCCGGAAGTATCAAACCCCAACTAGATCCCCAATGATCTAGGCTTGGTCACCAAGACACAAGGCTTCCCTTACAAACAAATGAATGAATAAATATTTGTTTTATCAACCAAATCCTAACCTAACCTAGAGACTCGATTGTAATAGAAATGGTATAAGAAAGAAGACCCTCGACACAATCACAAAAGTGGATTAAGTTTTTGTGATTCTTCCCTTGCAAAGATATGTGTTCTTCTAAAGATGTTAGTGTGAAAATCAAGAACACAAGATTAGAGATAGAGAGATTGAGAGATTTGAGAGTGTTTAGAGAGAAAGAATCTAGAGAGAAATAATAATTGCAAGAGGCGAGGAATACAAGAGGCAAGGGTGGTATTTATAGGCCAAGAACCCAAACTTGGGAATTTTTACCGAGGCCGACGCGTCACCCACGCGTTAGCCCGCGGGCAGCGCGCTAGGCTTCTGTTAACTTTCCCAAGTGTTGGGTGTTTAGATCGTATAAATACCTATCCTTGCTAAACGCCCAATTGTACTTCACACAAAACCTTAACATTAATCATTCTAAGGTTTGCCAATTCAAATAGCCAATTTGGAAAATGTTTTGTGAAGTGTTTAAAGAGAAACCAAATTACCAAGGGTTTAAAGTGTAGATAGGGTAATTTAGAAGGGGTAGAAGTGTATCTCCTCACATGGCATAGAAATGAGAGAGAGAATATGCCAAGAAATATTCCAATGCTTGGGGGAAGAATGTGATGAAGGGTTGAGATGAAATGGTTTAAATTGGATGGATATGATCAAAGGGAGCCTCCCTTGGTTTTCAAACAATTTAGCATGTGGTGAATGTGGATGGATGAGATGATCTCATTTGAAATGGATGGCTAGGATCAAACATGCCTAGGTTTGGGTTAAGAAAGGATATTCCAAGGAATATGCTTTGCTTGGGGGGAAAGGAGAAATGGAGGGTTGAGATGGTTTCATTTGAAATAGATGATGGAGATCAAAGAGAGCCTCCTTTGCTTGGGGAAGAAGTGTGGATCAATGGTTGAGATGATTTTGGTTTAAATTCAATGGCTAGGATCAAACACATGTGGTGGTATAGGGAAGATGGACTGGATGGATGGTTGAGATGTGTTTGATTTGAATTCAATGGTTAGGTCAAGCCCATGTGATGATATAGAGATGGGGGGTTGGATGGATGGTTGTGATGTATTGTAATTTGAAATCAATGGCTTGGATGAGAGGAGCCATATTAGGGTTTCAAACAATTCCCATGTGTTGAAAATAGAGGGTTGAGATGTGTTGTAAGGGAATGGATGGTTGAGATGTAGTGTGTAAGGGAATATGTAAGGGTGTAAGAGATTGTGTAAGAGAATATTTGATTTGGATATGATTGGTTTTGTCTTTTGTATAAATGGGATTAAGAGAGGATTAAGGCATAATCTAATTGTCATTAAGAAGAAAAAGGTTTAGACAATTAAGATTATAAGTTGAGAAAATCATAGGTTACTTATAGGTTCAAGTAACACAACATCGAGAATCCATAGTTTCATATCTCGTGACTTTCCACGACTCGACGTTCTCAACTAGTACCTTGGTTCAAACAAGTTAAGTGCTTTGCCTTGATGTAAAGCATAACCCAAGTGGGAAAGGATGCGTTTACGCAAAGTAACCTTTGACTTAGTTTGACCAATAAGGGAGTAAACCCGTTATGTAATTAGAGAAAACGTAAGCACGGGATATGAGCATATGAATGCTTCAACACGATGTTACGTGAAATATATAAGCTCCCTAGGTTTAGAAAAGCCTTGGCTAGAGGCGATAGTTAGAAAACATGAGTTGGCGTTTTCCCGTAAATGGGTGTTTTAAAAGTAGGATCTCTCAAGTCTCAAAACTCGTTTCGAGTATTCTCAATTAAGCACACAACATATTCATACCTGTATTGAAAGATCCACATTTGTCGGGTAAGGGGAAAGCCGACTTTCAAAATTCGCCCGGAACCATACAGACTCCTGGCGCGTCACCCGCGCGTTGACGCGCAGGCAGCGCGCCAGGAGCAGACATTGGCTCCGGCGATTTTGAGCTAACGTTTGTTATTTTATGTGTTTCGATGGTTTATATGTCATCATTAAAACATAAAGAGATCTTGATCATGTTGCCTCAACAGAAGTATTGAAATAGGATTAAGTTACTTACAACACCTAAAGGGTGGTGAAGAGGTCGAATGGGAATGGTACGAGAGAAATGAGGACAAGTGTGAGTTTATAACCCGAACTCCTTCTTGAATATAAACCCACGATCTAAGATATCAACCCAAAGTCTAGAAAGATGATCCAACTGCCTTGTGTTGTTTCCTTGTGTCTCGACAGTGAGCAAAAGAGAGAATAGAGATAGTTTGTTTTGAGATTTTGAAGAGTGTGATGAGAAGTGTAATGAGTAGTAATTATTTTTATAGGAGAAAGGCAAAGGTGGTTAGGTAGTAAACATGTTGGGTGAGCCTTTGTGGTGTCAATCGAAGAAGAGACAAGGTTGTCAAAGCTTCATGTTTGGTCTTGTCGAGTGTGGGAAAGTCTTTGTGGCTATGATGAGGCTTTTGTTTAGTTTAAGACTAGGTCAATGAGGTTTTGAAAGAACATGTGTACTTGGATTGATTTAACTAGGATGAAAAGGGGAGCATGTGAGCTCTTGTTGGGGGTAATGAGACATAAGACCCTTTGGTTATTAGTCTTTGGAAAGAGTTTAGGAATCTTGGATTTGTTTAAGTTTTTTAGGTATAGATGATTAGGGTGGCTTGAGTTGTTTTTGGTGATCTTTACACGCAAAGGAAAAAAAGAAAATGGTAGTGTCGAGTTCTTAGGGGACAAAGAGATGCAAAATTGTTTCAAAATGTATATATGTTGCAACCTATGGAGCAAGGTGGTGTTTGGTTTGGTCTCGACATGGATCCAACAGAAAAAGAAAACAAACAAAGCCATCGTGGGCTTGTGGTTGGGGGTTCGGCCCAAAGAGAAAAAGAAAAAAAAAAAGAAAGGTAGTTGGGCTCGTGTTTGGTCCAAGAAGAAAGAAAAGAAACATAGGTGTTGGGCTTGCGTACGGGGTATCGGCCTAGTCCAAAATGAAAAAAATAAATTATGCGCGAGAGGTATAGGCTTGCAAATATCAAGGCCCAAGTAAAATAAATAATTTGAGTGATTAAACGTTCCGGGAAAAATAATATGTCGGGGTTTATATAGAAATAGATTACGAAGAATATCTCGGAAATGCTTGCACGTATATATACCATCATGTGTATATATATAGTATAGTTAATCATAGTTTCGTTCGTATAATATATATATATATATATATATATCGCTAGGTCAGTATTATGTTCTGTTTCGCGAGTGGAAGCTATTCAGGTCACATCAAGTTTCTCGGTATTCAGTAGTGACCAAACACACATCTCGGAAATAAAGTAATAGTTGATAGTCCATGAAAAAATTAAATTGGCCCGCAAAAATGGCCTAGTGATCAGTTATATGGAAAATCATTCAGTGATAAGCATTACTAAATGACATGGGATTTTACAAGGTATTATAGTACCTACCCGTTAGACTGGATTCGTCCCGAATCCAAAGTTGAATCAGTGTTTGGGGTTGACTTATCGAACAAATGAGGATATCTGGCACGAATTTGGTCCTCGCGTTCCCAAGTGAACTCAGGTCCTCTACGAGAGTTCCATCTCACCTTCACAATGGGAATGCGGCTTTGTTTAAGTCGCTTGACTTCTCTATCCATAATCTCGACGGGTTCCTCGAGAAAGTTCAACTTATCGTCGATTCGGATTTCCTTTAATGGGATGACTAGGGTTTCATCCGATAAACATTTCTTCAAATTCGATACGTGAAAGGTGTCGTGTACCCTACTAAGCTCTTCGGGCAACTCAAGTTTGTATGCAACCGGACCAATCCTCTCGAGGATCTTGAATGGTCCAACATAACGCGGGTTTAACTTTCCTCGTTTTCCGAACCTAATCATTCCTTTCCAGGGTGATACCTTAAGCATTACTCGGTCTACGACTTGGAATTCCATTGGTTTTCTCCTTACATCAGCATAACTCTTTTGCCGGTCTCGGGCGGCTTGCAAACGTTTCCTAATTTGCACTATTTTCTCGATGGTTTCAAGAATTAACTCGGGACCTGAGATCTGAACATCTCCAACCTCAGCCCAACAAACTGGTGAACGACACTTTCTTCCATAAAGTGCTTCAAACGGTGCGACCTTGATACTGGCGTGGTAACTGTTGTTATAAGAGAATTATGCTAGCGATAAGTGTTTATCCCAACCTTTTCCAAAATCGATCACACATGCCCGAAGCATGTCCTCAAGGGTTTGAATAGTCCTTTCACTTTGACCATTAGTCTGTGGATGGTAAGCGGTACTCATATCTAACTTAGTTCCCAAGGCTTTCTGTAATGATTGCCAAAAGTTAGACGTGAAACGGCTGTCTCGGTCAGAGATAATAGTAATCGGCACTCCATGCCGTGAAACTATCTCTTTCAGGTATAGACGAGTAAGAGTGCTCATCTCATCGTTTTCCTTGATCGGTAAGAAATGCGCTGATTTCGTGAGACGATCAACGATGACCCATATGGTGTCAAATCCATTCGATGTCTTAGGTAGTTTTGTAATGAAGTCCATAGTGATCCTTTCCCATTTCCACATTGGTAGCTCTGGTTGAATCAATAAACCGGATGGCTTTTGATGTTCATCCTTTACTCTCGAGCAGGTCAAACATTTACCGACATACTCTGCAATGTCAGCTTTCATGTTTGGCCACTAATACAACTTCTTACGGTCCTAGTACATCTTGTCTGAACCGGGATGAATGGAATATTTAGACTTGTGGGATTCATACATGATGAGGTCTTGCAATCCTCCATATAGTGGAATCCAATACCTATCCTTGAAACACAACCTTCCATCTGGTTTCTTTACAAATCCATTCTTGTTCTCAGGTATGCCGTAAATCTTTTCGTTTGGTCTGTTCTCTTCCTTAAGTGCCTCAGCTTGCACTTCAAGGATTTGAGTCGGTAGAGGCGATCTGATTGTCATCCCTAAAGATCTGACCCTAAGGGGTCTAATTCGTTCCTTTCGGCTCAAGGCATCTGCTACAACATTTGCCTTTCCAGGATGATAACGAATTTCACAATCATAGTCACTCAGCAACTCTAACCAACGGTGTTGTCTCATGTTCAATTCCTTTTGATCTAAAATGTGTTGGAGACTCTTGTGATCGGTGAAAACCGTACACTTGGTTCCATAAAGGTAATGTCTCCATATCTTAAGAGCGAATACTACCGCTCCTAGTTCTAGATCATGAGTAGTGTAGTTCTCCTCATGAGGTTTGAGTTGTCTAGAAGCGTAAGCGATTACTTTAAACCTTTGCATCAATACAGCACCCAAACCTTGGATTGATGCATCGCAATATACCATGAAATCCTCACTTCCTTTGGGTAATGCCAGAATCGGGGCTTCGCAAAGCTTCTGCTTCAAAAACTGAAATGCTGATTCTTGCTCTTCTCCCCAAACAAACTTCTTCTTCTTCTGAGTTAACTCGGTCAACGGTTTAGAAATTTTTGAGAAACCTTCAATAAATCTACGGTAATATCCGGCAAGACCTAAAAATTGACGTATCTCGGTAGGACTAGTGGGGGACGTCCAATTTTTAACAGCTTCGATCTTGGCGAGGTCAACGTGAATACCTTTACTGTCAATCACATGCCCAAGAAATTGTACCTTCTTTATCCAAAAATCACACTTAGAGAATGTTGCATACAATTTCTCTTCTCTGAGCAGTTCCAATATAGTCCTTAGGTGTTGAGCATGTTCTTCTTCGTTACGGGAGTAGATAAGTATATCATCGATGAACACAATCACGAACTTATCCAAGTAGGGTTTGCACACTCTGTTCATCAAGTCCATAAATACAGCGGGTGCATTTGTTAGACCGAACGACATTACTTGAAATTCGTAGTGACCATATCTCGTTCTGAAATCTGTCTTAGTGATATCCTCCTCCCTAACTCTCAATTGATGATATCCTGATCTCAGATCAATCTTCAAGTAAACACTCGAACCTTGCAATTGATCAAATAGGTCGTCGATTCTCGGCAATGGATATCGATTCTTCACAGTGAGTTTGTTCAATTCTTGGTAATCGATACACATCCTGAAGGTTCCATCCTTCTTCTTCACAAACAATACCGGCGCTCCCCATGGTGACGAACTCGGGCGAATAAATCCTTTATCCAATAATTCCTGTAATTGCATATATAACTCCTTCATCTCGGATGGTGCTAACCTATAAGGTTCTCGTGCTACCGGTGCTGCTCCCGGTATCAAGTCAATCTGAAATTCCACATGACGTGCTGGTGGTAAACCAGGAAAATCCTCAGGGAATACTTCAGGAAAACACTTGACTACTGGCACGTCTTCGAGTTGTTTCTCTTCCGGCTTCTTCTCCGTGATTTGAGCCAAGAAGGTTTGACATCCTCTCTCGATGTACTTTACGACTTTGATACATGAAACGATGTTTAGACGAGTTTTACTCCGCTCTCCACGAACGATTAGGGTTTTGTCTCCGAGTGGGATATGGATGACCTTTTCGTTACATATGATTCTAGCGTGGTGTGACACCCCCAAAATTTACAACGCAGCGGAATACCAATTTAGGTGTCACTTCATAGTTCATAAAAACAAGTTACATAAAACGACCTTAAAAGAGACGTTTAATAAAATGTCACATTCGATTTGATAAATCAGAGTACAAAGGTCCCAACAATTTATATTTAAAACTTAAGTTACAAGAGTTCAAAAATGACTCATTTGCGTATTTAAAGAAAATAATTATCGAATGTGAAGAAAACAAGTCCTTCAATGTTTGATATCCACGCGACTCCGATTGCTCCCAATGCTCAGCTAGCAAATAATACCTGAGATAAAACATGCTAAAAATCAACACAAAGGTTGAGTGAATTCATAGAGTTTAATAAGTAATAAGTTGAATACAAGCATTATTTATCGGGCGACAAGTATTGCAATTACATGTCAGTTTATTTGATTATAGTATTGAGTTCATGTAACCGAACCTTAACGTAATTTAATAATGCCCCGGAGAAGGTAAAAATTTGTCATTTACCACAATTCTAACTATTATGTGTCCGTATCCCGAACAAGCCCGCCAAGCCTAATATGCATATCCATAATACTAGCGTTTACTACTCGAGTAATTAACGGTTCATGAGGGGACTTAATTGGCAAAAAGCATTCAATATCTATAATCACATGATCGGGTCCAGCATACCAAAAACTACTTGTATTCAGTTTGTAAAAACTAGCATGTATCCCCCTCGCGAGGTTTATAAAACATTTAAGTAAGTAAAGGCGAGGATATGAACTCACCGTGAATAAAGGAAGTAGCAAGGAACAAGCAAGTGAAGAAAATAGCCGCGAAGCTCTACGATGAACCTAAATAGATATACGCTTGTCTTAGGTTTTTGAAAATAAATATTGATGTAATTTTAGCTATATATAAATTATGATCTTAATTATGCTTGGTACATAATTTCTAAATATCTAACAAGTTCTAATTTGGTATTTAAAAATGGTCTTCAAGTATGACATTTACATTTCTTACAAAAATTAAGCATTATGTCTAAGGTTTAATTTGACACTTTAAAATGATTTGTAAGTATGAAGTATATATATTTTACAAAAGTTAAAATTAAGTTTAAAGGTTCAATTTATATTAAGTGGTTCAAATAAAACTTAAGGGTCCAATTATAGAAGTTAATACCTTTACATGTTTAAATTTTACAAAAGCTGATGAAATTTTTAGTAACTTATTCACTTTCAAAAATTTGTTATTTGCAAACCGTAAGTCAAAAAATTAAGTTCCTTATATCCCCGGAAAGGTATTCATCTGTGTTAACAAGTTTTGTGGGTCCCACTAAGTCAAAAGTTACATAAAAATAGTAAAATTACCCATTTACTCTTACTATCCAGTTCTGATTTTTATCAATGTCAAAACAGTCCCACTAAAGTTGTGATATCTAGAGTTCTACAAGTCCAATTAATTCCCCGTTTGTGGCCACGTTTAAGTTGAGATGTTATCTAAAACTTTTATGTTTTGAGAAACCATTGGTTATGTACAGAAAAACAAGTTTCATATGTTATAAATCTAGTACTCAGAATCTGACATGTTTCACGAAATTATTTCTAGTTTAATCATCGGGTGTCGTCACGGGATGCACCACCCGGGAAAATGACCACAAGACATAGGGCTACAACCAAATATTTTTAGTTTATGTCAAATGTTTAGTGATTAGATCAGTTAATTCCGTTTTTGCCCTTGATCAAAACTGTCTTTTGCATGACTAGTCAATGAGTGATTTTCTAGTGATCTAACTTATGTACCAAGCCTAACCAAGCATGATAACTTATATAACATACAAATACATCAAGGAATAATAAAATTACAGGAATGAAATTGAAAATAGAGTGAAAAGGGAGTGATTGAATTCCTTACAATGGTTGAAGAACAAGAAAGAATAAGAAAATCAAGGACACTAAACTTATGATTACCAACAAAACTTGCACCCTTTACTTCCAATTTTCTTACCCAAACAAATAATCCTTAATCACCTTGATCCACCCTTGAAAACCTTTTAAAATCTCAGCCCTTGAACCCTTTATTAAACTCTTGTAATGATCTTCCCATAATGACCCAAGAAAGATGAGATGAATGAAGTTTTAAGTGAAATAAACCAAATACAAGACAAGTACTACAAGATCTTTAATTTAGGAACAAGAGAACAATGAAAATTTAAGATGAAATAGGTGTTGTGGGCTGCTTTTGGTCGTTCATATCAAGAGAGGAAAAGAGAGATTATGTAATTTGGTGATAAAAACTATGAGAAAATGAATGTGTTAGTGGTTTTAGTAGCTAGTGTTGGTAGGAAAAAAAATGAACACTTGTTCAAGTAGATGGACAAGTGTGGTGGTTTTTTTTTTTTTTTTTTTTTTTTTTTTTTTTTTTTTTTTTTTTTTTATGGGTGACACAAACAAGAAAAGGGAAATTTAGTGGGTTTATATTTTGTATAAACTTGAGTTACATTGTGTAGTTTGATCCCGATAATTACAATGTAGAGCTTTTAAGGACGCGTAACGTAAAATCGGGTAACGTAAAAATACAAAACTTATAAAAATGTTAAAACTTATTAACATAATCTATTTAAGTGTTTTAGATGAGTGGTGAGTTCATCGAAGGGTTTAAACTTCGTTAAAACTGAAATCGTGAGTTGAAAACGCGTTTGGTGACACCGGTTCTTGATAAAAGTGACGTAAACTATAAAAATGAAACGACAAGTATAAATCTCATTTGTAAACATGAAAATAGGTTAAAATGCATAAAATATATAAAATGATCATAGTCTAGGGTTGGTTCACGTTGTTAAAACCGTAAAACATAAATTTAAATCGCGTAAAATGTAAAAGGTGCAAAGTTTACGTAAAAAAAAGAAAAAGTGAATTATGACTTTTAAAAATAGGATTGTAAGGAAACAACGGTGCATAGAAAGAGTAGACTGAACATAGACTAATCGTGGTTGAAATAATTAAACGTGTCATGACGTACACGGATAACTTTCGACGAAGTTAATTATTAAAAAAAAATAGAATAGTTAAATAATAAAATATTAAAATTAATGACATGAAATTTTTAGAAATGTCACAGCACGTACCCCTTAAGAGAGCGCCGTCCCGGAGCTCAACGCTTCTTAATCATTTTTTGCCGTTTCAAAGATTTTTGGGATGGAAGCATGTATAAAAACCATGTTGAAACTCGGGTTTATGGTTGTGATTGTAGAATGTCTATTTTCAAATTTTTAGAAATCATTAGTTGAAACGAAGTTTAAATCAGTCATATCCTTAAGACGTGATTCAAATATGATGTATAAAACATGTAATTTGAAAGATAGGGCATGGTGTCATTATAAATATAAGTTATGGTTTTTACAAAAGAGGGTGGTTAGAATCGACTCTTTAACTTAAGAATGTTATTTTGGTAATTTAATCACTTGTGAAATATTTGTACAATTTTTATAAAGATGTATAAAAATTTTATAGAAGCCCATGGAGGTGCTTAATGCATTTTGTGCTCGAGATTTTGACAAGGTAACAAGATAGCAACGAAGATAGAATAAGTGATAGAAATCACCTAATATGTAAGCAATGGTATGAGGGAACGAATAGAATGTCATGAGGGTCCTTAAAGGATAGGTAGAATAAAAGTGTTGGCAATAAGAAAATAGGATACAAGAAATTTATCAAGTCGTCAATTCGTGGAAGTGGATAAAAGTACATTACTATTAGCTTATCAAGCTCGCGGTGGTAGATATAAAATCGGAAAAATCAACGTAACAAATTACAAGTCGAGAGGAGTTCATAGCCCAAAGAATGATTCGTACGCACGCTATGGCGGATACACATAAGCCCACTCATTCATAACTCGTCACTTACATAAAAAGGCGTCCCGATCCATGTAAGTGAAGATTTATGAATTTATGGTTCGGCGGTTTATAATTTCCTTATTCAAATGAAGAAGCGTCCCAATTCATTTCAATAAGACGATTATAAATCATCCTACTTAAGTATGTCCATCACAAAAAAAAAAAAAAAAAAAAAAAAAAAAAAACAAAAAAAAAAAAAAAAAAAAAAAAATACACAACAAGATCAAGTGCTACAATAAATAAAAGGATGTCTAATTAATGATATGATTCATCAAAATCATAAGAAGAAGTAACGAGAATAATAATATGACGTTAGTCAATCACATTCGCAAAGGTAAGTGCCAAAGGATGACACGATCTAAGATGACAAGTTAAGGTCATACTCCCATCAATGGGAAGATTTCAAAACAATGGATAATGAAAACAACATACGTGATTCAAAAGCATAAGAAGAATGTTCACACTCGGAGTTGAACAATAAAATTACTAGTGGAATTGACAAAGTACACCGAATGTCAATATCATCAAAAGGAAATAAAGTAGTGAAAATGTTTCGGAGATCACCACATCGTTCATAAGAGGTTAAAGTAAACAAATTCATTAATACATGTAATAGTAGTATATCAGTAATTTAGTTTATAGATGATGGTAAAGTAGTTTGTAAGAGAGTGGAAAGCATTGTATTAAAATTTTAGCGAAAATGGTTTAAAAGATGGTAGTAAAATGGTTTTACAAGGTAATTTACCAAATAATTTGTAAAGGGGTGACAAAATAGTCAATTCTGAACTAGTCAGAGCTAAAATAGTGGTGAATTGTTATTAGTTTGTAAGGTAGTAGTGGGGTAATTTATTGACATGGTGCTATAGAGACTGAGTGTAAAGAGTCGGATAAAACGTTTATAATAAATATCCTTATACAAATAAAAAGTAACGCTCTTGTAAATAGGTAAAAATAGTCAAGAGAAAATCAAGTGTATATAGATAGTCTTCTATATAATTTGTATCAATTTGAAAAAGGGTGTAGAAATGCTCAGGAAACATAAGTTTACGGGGAGTAAAGAAATCAAGAGGAATTGATAAATTGTAACGAGTTTCGCCATTAGATGTAATGATAGTATATAAGGTTATGAAAGAGTTTATAGACCATTGTAATCACCTACAATGTCTGACAAATAAAAGAAACCATTGTGCAACTCACAATGTTAATGAAGTAAATGAGACCATTGTGTACTCACAATGTCTTGAAAAAGTTTCATAGATCACAAGAATGTAAGAGTAGGCATGAGAGAGCAAAATCATGACTAGGGGATATATTCATTAGTCATATAATAGAAGTATTGATGCAAAATAGAGCATATAAGTTACCTGGGAGCAAGCGTGCGCGGATATCGAACAATGGTGAAAGACTTAAAAAAAATTTGAAAATCAGTTATAGTTTAGGTTTTGAAAACGACCTAATTCGCTATAACTAATGCTCTGATGCCATTCTGTGACACCCCCAAAATTTACAACGCAGCGGAATACCAATTTAGGTGTCACTTCATAGTTCATAAAAACAAGTTACATAAAACGACCTTAAAAGAGACGTTTAATAAAATGTCACATTCGATTTGATAAATCAGAGTACAAAGGTCCCAACAATTTATAATTAAAACTTAAGTTACAAGAGTTCAAAAATGACTCATTTGCGTATTTAAAGAAAATAATTATCGAATGTGAAGAAAACAAGTCCTTCAATGTTTGATATCCACGCGACTCCGATTGCTCCCAATGCTCAGCTAGCAAATAATACCTGAGATAAAACATGCTAAAAATCAACACAAAGGTTGAGTGAATTCATAGAGTTTAATAAGTAATAAGTTGAATACAAGCATTATTTATCGGGCGACAAGTATTGCAATTACATGTCGGTTTATTTGATTATAGTATTGAGTTCATGTAACCGAACCTTAACGTAATTTAATAATGCCCCGGAGAAGGTAAAAAATTTTTCATTTACCACAATTCTAACTATTATGTGTCCGTATCCCGAACAAGCCCGCCAAGCCTAATATGCATATCCATAATACTAGCGTTTACTACTCGAGTAATTAACGGTTCATGAGGGGACTTAATTGGCAAAAAGCATTCAATATCTATATTCACATGATCGGGTCCAGCATACCAAAAACTACTTGTATTCAGTTTGTAAAAACTAGCATGTATCCCCCTCGCGAGGTTTATAAAACATTTAAGTAAGTAAAGGCGAGGATATGAACTCACCGTGAATAAAGGAAGTAGCAAGGAACAAGCAAGTGAAGAAAATAGCCGCGAAGCTCTACGATGAACCTAAATAGATATACGCTTGTCTTAGGTTTTTGAAAATAAATATTGATGTAATTTTAGCTATATATAAATTATGATCTTAATTATGCTTGGTACATAATTTCTAAATATCTAACAAGTTCTAATTTGGTATTTAACAATGGTCTTCAAGTATGACATTTACATTTCTTACAAAAATTAAGCATTAAGTCTAAGGTTTAATTTGACACTTTAAAATGATTTGTAAGTATGAAGTATATATATTTTACAAAAGTTAAAATTAAGTTTAAAGGTTCAATTTATATTAAGTGGTTCAAATAAAACTTAAGGGTCCAATTATAGAAGTTAATACCTTTACATGTTTAAATTTTACAAAAGCTGATGAAATTTTTAGTAACTTATTCACTTTCAAAAATTTGTTATTTGCAAACCGTAAGTCAAAAAATTAAGTTCCTTATATCCCCGGAAAGGTATTCATCTGTGTTAACAAGTTTTGTGGGTCCCACTAAGTCAAAAGTTACATAAAAATAGTAAAATTACCCATTTACTCTTACTATCCAGTTCTGATTTTTATCAATGTCAAAACAGTCCCACTAAAGTTGTGATATCTAGAGTTCTACAAGTCCAATTAATTCCCCGTTTGTGGCCACGTTTAAGTTGAGATGTTATCTAAAACTTTTATGTTTTGAGAAACCATTGGTTATGTACAGAAAAACAAGTTTCATATGTTATAAATCTAGTACTCAGAATCTGACATGTTTCACGAAATTATTTCTAGTTTAATCATCGGGTGTCGTCACGGGATGCACCACCCGGGAAAATGACCACAAGACATAGGGCTACAACCAAATATTTTTAGTTTATGTCAAATGTTTAGTGATTAGATCAGTTAATTCCGTTTTTGCCCTTGATCAAAACTGTCTTTTGCATGACTAGTCAATGAGTGATTTTCTAGTGATCTAACTTATGTACCAAGCCTAACCAAGCATGATAACTTATATAACATACAAATACATCAAGGAATAATAAAATTACAGGAATGAAATTGAAAATAGAGTGAAAAGGGAGTGATTGAATTCCTTACAATGGTTGAAGAACAAGAAAGAATAAGAAAATCAAGGACACTAAACTTATGATTACCAACAAAACTTGCACCCTTTACTTCCAATTTTCTTACCCAAACAAATAATCCTTAATCACCTTGATCCACCCTTGAAAACCTTTTAAAATCTCAGCCCTTGAACCCTTTATTAAACTCTTGTAATGATCTTCCCATAATGACCCAAGAAAGATGAGATGAATGAAGTTTTAAGTGAAATAAACCAAATACAAGACAAGTACTACAAGATCTTTAATTTAGGAACAAGAGAACAATGAAAATTTAAGATGAAATAGGTGTTGTGGGCTGCTTTTGGTCGTTCATATCAAGAGAGGAAAAGAGAGATTATGTAATTTGGTGATAAAAACTATGAGAAAATGAATGTGTTAGTGGTTTTAGTAGCTAGTGTTGGTAGGAAAAAAAATGAACACTTGTTCAAGTAGATGGACAAGTGTGGTGGTTTTTTTTTTTTTTTTTTTTTTTTTTTTTTTTTTTTTTTTTTTATGGGTGACACAAACAAGAAAAGGGAAATTTAGTGGGTTTATATTTTGTATAAACTTGAGTTACATTGTGTAGTTTGATCCCGATAATTACAATGTAGAGCTTTTAAGGACGCGTAACGTAAAATCGGGTAACGTAAAAATACAAAACTTATAAAAATGTTAAAACTTATTAACATAATCTATTTAAGTGTTTTAGATGAGTGGTGAGTTCATCGAAGGGTTTAAACTTCGTTAAAACTGAAATCGTGAGTTGAAAACGCATTTGGTGACACCGGTTCTTGATAAAAGTGACGTAAACTATAAAAATGAAACGACAAGTATAAATCTCATTTGTAAACATGAAAATAGGTTAAAATGCATAAAATATATAAAATGGTCATAGTCTAGGGTTGGTTCACGTTGTTAAAACCGTAAAACATAAATTTAAATCGCGTAAAATGTAAAAGGTGCAAAGTTTACGTAAAAAAAAAGAAAAAGTGAATTATGACTTTTAAAAATAGGATTGTAAGGAAACAACGGTGCATAGAAAGAGTAGACTGAACATAGACTAATCGTGGTTGAAATAATTAAACGTGTCATGACGTACACGGATAACTTTCGACGAAGTTAATTATTAAAAAAAAAATAGAATAGTTAAATAATAAAATATTAAAATTAATGACATGAAATTTTTAGAAATGTCACACGTGGTTCTTGGATAAGCAATCCATTCCTATGACGACGTCAAAACTACCAAGTCTAATTGGCATAAGGTCTATGGCAAAGGGTTCGTTAAGTAGGTGTAAGGTACAACCTCGGATAATAGTGTTAGTGCTTACTAGTTCTCCATCGGCTAGTTCTATATCGTAAGTGGTATCTAATTGGGTAGGGGGAATATTAAGTAGGGGTGCAAAAGAAGTAGATACGAAACTTTGATCGGCTCCAGAATCGAATAGAACTTTAACAAGACGGTTGTTAAGTAGGAACGTACCCGTGACTACGTTCGGATCCTAATGAGCATTTCCATCTCCCAACACTTATGCTCGAGAACGTTCAGTGTTGTTCTTGTCGGGGCATTGAATCCTGTAATGTCCCTTCTTTCCACAAGCATGGCATGTCATTTCCACCGGTTGTAAGTTAGCTCCTGTAGCCTTAAAATCTTGAGTCTTATGGCCATTCTGTTGGCACCTCTTGTAACAATTCGCAATTTCAGGTTAATTACTATTCCCGGAAAATTTACTATACATTTTTACTATTCATTTTTCCCGAAATTTTCCCGAAAGTTGATTTTTATTTCATATTCTCGAGTGATAAATCATTTCCATGGCAAATTAAATGTTTGACATTCGTCAGATCATTTTCGTGAAAGTTATTAAGGAATTACACGTTTTAGGGTAAAACGTCATTCATAAATTCTACGCACAACGAAATTCGACCCCGTTAAGTGACCCCACATCAGAAAAATGTTTGACACACTCATGATTTATTTGAAAATAAATCATGACTGAGAAAAACATGACCAAAAATAAACCTCGGCCGTGAAAAACTGGAATTTTCAGTTTTAAGCGCTTTTACTCAGCTGTAACCCTAGCCTATACCTGCACCGCTTTTCTAAGACGATTTGAGTTTTCAACTTATTAGAATAAGTCAACATATATTTCCCTCCTCCTTTGACCAAAAATCATCCCTTGATTTTATAAATCATTCCTTGATTTTTAGGCTTACGGTTTGATGTCTAAAAGACATTTAATACCAATCAACACTAGACTGAGCCCAGTCTAGACATTATAAGTAATTTTAAATCATTTATAACCTATTAGAAAAGTAACATTTTACTTTTCTCAATTTTACGCAATATTCGTACATTTTACGTATTACGCGTTTTATACCCGTGTTTCCAGTTTTAGCAGGGTTTTACCACCCAAATGGAACCTACCACTCATTTTATATTTTATTATGGAACATATGGACATGTTTAACAATACTTTCAAATTCCATAATTTTACGACACCCGGTTTTACGTTTTGAGGCCTAATCATTTACGGTTGGCATTTCCCGGAGTCAAAATTCATCTAAGTACTTAGGATATTATCAAGACCAAGCACACCTCACCCCCTAGGCTTGTGAACCGCCAATAGGGGGGGGGGAGTCATCCCATGGTGTGGCTTGATCTTGTGCTAAGTTACCTTGGATGAGATACATGTGTATATCTTGTCATGAAAAGCCTTTGTCAAAACCAATTTGCTAACCTCCTCATGGACCTATAAAAGCCCCCTCCCCCCTTGTTGTTTGCCGTCCATATCACACACCACAACACAACACACTTAGCTTTATTTCTTCCAAATTATAGCAAGGTTCAAGTGCAAGTTCAAGGTAGAAACCCTAGTTTGATCTTAGGTTATCAAAACACTTCCATAACCTCATATACTTGGTGATTTCCCTTGAGTTTGAATCCACTCAAGTCACCTCAACCTTCATCATCCATGATTGAGCCCGAACCACCTAACTTATATTGACCAAGGAATGGTCAACAAAGTCAAATAGCTTAGAGTCAATGCTCCGCGGAAGTATAAGGTTTCCCCGGGTCGTTATGTCCCGACGAGGTGTGAATTGTATTAAAACGGGTTTGTGATCGGGTGAATTTGGACGGAAATGATTATAAGTGAGTTGTGATGATTACACTACTGGAATATGAAAGATAATAGCTTAAATACACTATATTAACAAGACTGGAAAGTTTGAAAAACCAGAAACGTTTAAAACTTAAAACGCGTACGTTCACGTTTAAATAAAACGTAAACGTACGAAATAAAAAGTGAAAACGGAAATCTGAAAACACCCAGGGGTGAAAATGACTTTTTTACAAACCTAAGGGTAAAAGAAAATTTTTAGAAAATTTAAAATAAATTTTAACCCTAATTAATTATTTAATATTAATTAATTACTATTTATTACTAATTATTAATATTTAAAACACTTAAATATAATTTAATACTAATTAAATACTAGAAAAATGAAAATAAAATTTCTAAAATTATAAAATAACTAAAAATAAGTTTTAAAGTTAAAAATAAGTATTTTTGTCTTTTTGTGATTTTTTATATAAATTAATTACTAATTAATTACTAATTAACTAATTAACCATTTTAAATTAAGAAAAATACTAAATGAACAGTAAAAATTACAAGAAAATTTCTAAAATTATTTTATAACATATAAAAGCTATAAAAAAATATAAAAACTATATTTTACTTAATAAAAACTAATTATGCTATTTAAAACTAATTATTAATTAATTATAAATTAAACTAAGATTAATTCTAATAAATACTTAATGACAAAATAAAAATCTGAAAAATTTATTATAAATACTTTAATATATGAGGAATTTAATAAAACTATAAAATAGCTAAGTACTTAATTAAAATTTAAAAATGAAAATTAAAATTAAATTACATTAAATAGAAACTATCATTTAGAAATTAAATTGGATTTTCTTGGATTTTCTTTTGGAAACTTATTTTACATATAAAAACAGTAAACTTTTACAAAAACAACTTTTATGAAAATCAAAAATAAGCACTTGAAGTGCTTATTTGGTCAACAGTTGACTTCTGTTGACCAGATATGGAAATGAGCTAAGATGGCTAAAAGTGGGGTCCACTCTGATTAATCCAGGTCCAAATAAGTTAGACTAACTTAAATAAGCTAGAAAAAGCAAAGATTGACCACATAATAAGTAATAAGCTACAAAATAAGCTCTTGGAAACTTGGAAGAACTCAGAAACTGGGACAAGTTTTAGAGGCTGATTTAGGTGGGACCCAGGGGTTTCTAGGTCAGGCCTAAGGTCAATATCTAAAGCCTACCATGGGGGGAGCTCAAAGAAACAAATTTGGGTGGCTGTGAACCACCATGGTGGCCAGAAGACCACCACCAAGGTGGTGGTGTGTGATGGTTCTGCTGTCACAGGGGAGCAGCTGATGCGTGGGAATCGCACCTTGCTTTACCTCTCGAGGGATCTCGCGAGGCTTACAACCCCCACCAGGCAGTGTACCTGATCGTTGTAGTATAGTATAGTGACAAGTACCGGGGGATTGATCGTTCAGCTTAGGAATAGTGTCGCTAGGATTAGAAAATCTAATTAATAGTTCTAGAGGTGAGAGATGATTATTTTTGTATTTTTATATTTTTTTATGAAAGCAATTAAAATCTCGGGTTTTGAAGGAGTGGGCGGAATTAGTTGCTAATCAACTAACCCAAAAACTACTTTATAACTAATTAACTAATGAAAATGAAATTAAACTAATATTAAACTAAGGTTGTGAGCAGTAATTGGAGAAATTGTGTTTACTTAGACTTCATTACTCCCTAGATATCTTTTACATGTTAATTACTTGTTACACTTGTATGAATGACGGGTTGTATTCCTTAATACCATTCGTGGAGTGGCATACATAACTCCCCAACTCTATGAGCTCTTATCTCCTCCTACACCATGACCCAGCACAACTATAGGGATTGTAAACAGTGGCTCATGCATTAAATACAACCAATAAAGACCTAGTACGCCTCGGTTCATGTTTCTTAAGACGTTCAAGCATGTTACCATTTGGAGATCTGCCAGTTTTCTTAAGCCTAACATATAATATCATTCATTCAAAACAAGAATAGACAAGTAATCAACACATAATCAACATCTAGGTTTCATTAGATCTAAGCAAACACAAAGGAAATTTAGCCTAGCATAGTAGAATTAAGATAAGAACAAAAGATAGACAACCAACACATAGACATATTGATTGAATTAAGAGTATACTTATCTCAATTACAATGCAAGGTCTCAAGGGTTTGGAACCCTTGAAAAACCTGTAAAAGAGGCACCAAAATCGTCTTTAGGGTTTCACCAAAACTTCTCTCTTTTTAATGAAAAAAACTAGAAAACTATATATAGGAAAATCGTCCTGACGGCGTCAAGAGTTAAATCTGACGCCGTCAACTCGCCGCCATACACTTCCTCGGACGCCCTAGATAAAATCGTGACGGCCTATGTGACGCCGTCACCACCCACGGTAAATTATTCTTGGCCACTTTGACGCCGTCATAACTCCATCTGACGCCGTCACCAGCTACGGTAATTTATTCATCCTTTCTGACGCCGTCAAGAGTAAATCCTTGACGCCGTCACCTTGTAATTCCAGCTTGGATTTGGTACTTTGTTGTTTTCTTCACTTTATGCTCCAAAAACGTCCAAAATAGCCTCTTTTCCAGAATTCACTCTCCAAACACCTAAAATCACAAAAGGAACGATTTAGGGCAATATTTGATCAAATAAATTCGGATTCGGGCTTAAATGACCCCCTAAAAACGGATCATTTTTCGCCTCATCATATACCCTTACACTTGAGATTTGGTTGTCCTCAAGCAAATGAGCTTTTATTCTACTCAAAAGACAAGTTAGGGGTCATTTAATACTAATATAAAAGTAATTACAACAAATAATCGTTCCACTAAAGACCAATAGACAAGCACGGAGGTCATACACAAGCACCTCACAAATAGTGTTTAGATACTCACATCTCTCGGGTGTAATAAAGTAATATAACATTATGGAAATGGAAGATATCTCTCACTACCTGTCATAGCAAAATAGATTACCATAGGCTTGGGAAAGGATCAAACCTCCACCACATGGCGTAAGCACCTAGGATAAACTATCAAAGAGGTCTTTTTAAAGGGTTATAACGTTAGGTGTAGGGATATGAATTACACGGTTTTGTTGGATAAAGGGGATTTTACTGGTGGCGAGTTAACAATCTTAGTTAATTACATGTACAAGATGGCGTTGCTAAGCCAAGACTAGACTCGACTTAAGCTAATAAATGAAAAATAACTAAAAACATAAAATGAACATAGAATGAAAACGGGATGGTAGTCCGTATGTTTTTTTTCTCTCTTTCTTTTCTATTTTTTTTTTCTTTTTCTTGATTTTTTCGATTTTTTTTTTTTTTTTTTTTTTTTTTTTTTTTTTTTTTTTTTTTTCATACACTCTTACCCTACCATCCAAAATAATACATCATAGGGGTTTGAGCATTCCCCTTACACTTGAATCTTTACATACTTTACATTAAACTATTCTAATGACTCGAATTAAGAAAATCAAAACACTTGGAGCACTTTTAAGATTAACGTACATATGGGGGTAATAAGTGTTGTTCTTCCCCATTACTTCATAAAATAAGTACTTACCCATGAGTCCCAATCGTCCCAAAACAATATGTACAAGGATATGACTTGACTTAGCAACCATGTAATCAATTAGAAAGTTAACTTAGGGTTTAACACATAACAATAATGCACTAAAAATGAGCGCATACACGGAAGGCTAAGGCGATTTGGGTGTACATTTAAGTGGGGTGTAACAAATTCTTCCTTTAAGTAAAATGCTTAAAGTTAGAAACGAAAAGATAGGCTCGGAGGGGTGTACTAGGGGTATCGTGTACTAAAAATGAGTACAACGCTAAGGGTGTGGGAAAAATTAGTTGACTTAACTAGCCAAGTAATATGACTTAAATGGTCAAGTAATCGTAATACGGGTTTAACACAAGGGTGATCCTAATGCCTCTTATCATGTAGTAAATCCTACTACACGAATGTAGTCTCACTAGCGGTCTCGGGATGCATCACTAACGCAAGTTCTAGAATCTAAATGCTACCGGTACACTCATAAGCACCAATAATAAATGCTTTTCCTATCAAATCTAAAGGCGAACCTCACAATTTTGGGTGGAAAATTTTTCTGAATATACGGTTATGTGCTAGTCATACAACCTCCTATCCATGAGACGCTTGTTATGGCTAAAGTTTCACTCCTAAATGTTGTAAAAAATTTTAAATTTGGCGCTAAAATTACACTAACAAGTATTTCTCATAGTTTTATTACACATCTACTATCAAACAAAACAAACTCAAGCGAAAGTGCATATGTAAGGTATCATCTTTTTACCCTCCCCTTACACTTAAGATGAACATTGTCCCCAATGTTCAAGTAAAGAATGTAAAAGTTAAAAGTAAAGAGAATGAATTCAAATACTCCCCTGATTCGCTCGGTATGTATTTTAGGTTGGCCAGGTTAAATCTTCCTCCAAGAAAACGAACAATCAAAGCTTCCCTTCCAGAATATAAATCATCTTCTTGTCTCAAATAACCTGTAAATCCTGACAAAAGTAGACAAGGCAACCTCGCGTAAAATCGGCGGCATCCTATATAAGTTACTAAATCCTAGAAAACAAAGTAAGATATAATGCTTGTGGAATGAAGTTTGCAGATTTCCTGGAGATTATAAAACTTAATAATTCACAAAAACTCATAAGACTCCGTTAGAAAAACAAAACTGGTAAAATTTCCGGATTTTTGACTCCTGACGCCGTCAAGAGCAATTGCCTGACGCCGTCAGAATGAACCTGCAGAAATCTTTATGTTAAGTTTCCGGAAAATTTCTGGAAAAACTTTGTCCTACTTCCTGGAAAATCCTGCAAAACTACATTATGACTCAATACAAGCATTTGACTCTAACAATACGAATACACATGTTCATTAAATATTGTGGAGAATCATGATCGGTTTGTTTCTTAAAAAACATATTTGGGGTTTCCCCTTACACTTATCTTTTGCAAAAATACCTTTAGGTTGAAGTTAAGACTAGGCTAAACAACATAATAAAGTATTTCCACATTTTAATTGAGAAACATGATCAACCAACAATAAAAATAAAACATGCATACGGAAGCAAATAACAATCAAACAATAAAATCACACAAAACATGGGTTGCCTCCCAAGAAGCGCTTTTCTTTATTTACGAGTCTTGTAGCTAGACTCAAAGTCGTGGGTTACTACGTGATTTCATCATTGGTTCCATTCTCTAGGTCATCTTCTAAACCAGTTTTGTATTCTGGACCTAGTTGTAAGCACTCTTTGTAGAAACCAAGCATCCTATTTCTAACATACTCTACTCCTCTACGTCTATCCTCCTCATTCCTATAATAAGCCGCTTGCTTACGTTCCTTTTCGAAATTAGAGAGAAGGCGGTATTGCTCAATCTTGTAGGGCATTTGATAAGCAACCTCATCATTCTCTTCCTTGAATCTAACTATCCCTAATGTCGGATCATAACTCATCCTAGTGGCCTCAACAAATGGCTTCCCGAATACTACTTGACTTAGGCAAGCATCTATCACCGGACGAATGTCTTCAACTATCATAAAATCAATCTCATAGGTGAGATTCCCTATAATGACATGCAATCCCTTCACTCTTCCCGCAAAATTACTTATCCAACTTTTACCGGGCATTATCCTAAAATTGAGTTGCTTCTTCATCACCCAATTGTAATAAGTCCTAGACATGATGTTCACGGGGGATCTAAGATCTATGTAAGCTTTCCATACATGCATGTGCCCGATATTGCATGGGATGTTAATGTTAGAGGGTTCTCCCATTTTGATCAGGGGATCGCCAAAGATATATGTTGTTTCGGGACTATCGAATAAATACTTATGGTATTCCCGTTCTTCCTTGGTTGGCAACTTATCAAAATATTCCTCTATAGGTTCTACCTCCTCTAATTCCTCATCCTTATTAACCTCAACTTCCCTACTCTCATCCTCACTATTGGCTTCTACTCTAACTTCATCTTTGTCACTCTCCTCTATTTCCCTATCTATCGGCTTAATAGTGACAACATTGACAAAGTGGACATGTTTGGATGATGAGGGGTCCTTAGCTTGGATTCCACTATTGGTGTCCCTAGTGTCCTTCCTAGGTGTGGCTAATGTTTGGTTGTTGAGGGCTTTCAACAAGTTGTCGATTTTGTTGGTCATCTCCGTTTGTTGTTGGTTGAATTCGGTTTCAAACCTAGCTATGCGAGCTTCTTGAGATGCCATAAATTTCGACATCAATCCTTCCAGATTGTTGGTACTACCATAGTTGTTAGAAGGATTGTTGTTGAAGATACGGTTGGATGGTGGACCGTTTGATTGGTAACGATTAGGTGGGTTGGATGAATTTGGTTGATTTTGTTTCCACCTAAGGTTTGGGTGATTTTTCCATGAGGGGTTATATGAATCACCGTATGTGTTTGGCTCGGGCTTGAAAGTGTACCACTTATCTCCCGCTTCGTCGGTACGCGTGGATGCGTAGTCCGCAAAAGCTGTTCCGGGGAGTTCCACACAATCACGAGTGTTATGGGGACCACTACATAATTCGCATGAAGAAGTGATTTTGTTCACTTGGCTTGAATGCTTCGGAGCCTCGTAAGATTTCATGAGAAACTTGACTTGGTCCTCAAGTTCCATGATCCTACGGTCGGGAGTGCTTGAATTATTCGAAGGCAAAGATATTGCCTTGACCGTTTTGTTCAAATCACGGGGATCATTCCAACTTTCGTTGTCATAGAGAACAAGATCTTCTATGAGTTCCCATGATTGTTCCGCACTAAGATCACGTAGCTTACCACCGGCCGATTGGTCAATGGTTCGCCTCGTGGGGATATCGATATGGTCATAAAAAATTTGGACTTGGAGCCACAAATCTATGCCATGATGAGGGACTTTTTGGAGTAAGTCCTTGAAACGAGTCCATGCTTCATAAAGAGATTCATTTTGACGTTGTTGGAACATCAAGATGTCATTCCTAAGTTTAGTAGTTCTCCCCGGTGGGAAAAATTGAGCAAGAAAACGAGTGGTGAGATCATCCCATGTGGTGATGGATCCCGCGGGTAAACGCTCAAGCCATTGACTAGCTTGATCCCGTAGAGAGAATTGGAATAGGCGTAAACGGGTAGTCTCTCTAGTTTCAACACCTAGGTCTATGGAATCTACAATTTTGAGGAAGTCCTTAAGGTGTTGGTTTGGATCTTCGGAACGAAGTCCATGGAATGCACATCCGCTTTGCACCAACCGGATGGTGTCGGATCGCAAGGGGGTTACATTGGCTCCGGTGAGCTCAATGGTGTTTCGGTAGCCTTGGTGGCTAGGTCGGGAATACTCTCCTAAGGTTCGGGGCCTAAGGGGTTCTAATGGTGGGTTTTGTTGTGGTGGGATGATGGGTTCAAAGATGTTACCACCTTCCATGATGTCGGATGGTAAAGAGTTACGAACAAAAGCACGAAGAAATAAGATAGACTAAAGAAGACCTAAAAATAAAAATGAAATCTTACTAGAAAGGAATCTAGCAAGTAGACCTAATAAAAAGAAATCCTAACCTAGACAATAACTATTCCCCGGCAGCGGCGCCAAAAACTTGATGCGTGGGAATCGCACCTTGCTTTACCTCTCGAGGGATCTCGCGAGGCTTACAACCCCCACCAGGCAGTGTACCTGATCGTTGTAGTATAGTATAGTGACAAGTACCGGGGGATTGATCGTTCAGCTTAGGAATAGTGTCGCTAGGATTAGAAAATCTAATTAATAGTTCTAGAGGTGAGAGATGATTATTTTTGTATTTTTATATTTTTTTATGAAAGCAATTAAAATCTCGGGTTTTGAAGGAGTGGGCGGAATTAGTTGCTAATCAACTAACCCAAAAACTACTTTATAACTAATTAACTAATGAAAATGAAATTAAACTAATATTAAACTAAGGTTGTGAGCAGTAATTGGAGAAATTGTGTTTACTTAGACTTCATTACTCCCTAGATATCTTTTACATGTTAATTACTTGTTACACTTGTATGAATGACGGGTTGTATTCCTTAATACCATTCGTGGAGTGGCATACATAACTCCCCAACTCTATGAGCTCTTATCTCCTCCTACACCATGACCCAGCACAACTATAGGGATTGTAAACAGTGGCTCATGCATTAAATACAACCAATAAAGACCTAGTACGCCTCGGTTCATGTTTCTTAAGACGTTCAAGCATGTTACCATTTGGAGATCTGCCAGTTTTCTTAAGCCTAACATATAATATCATTCATTCAAAACAAGAATAGACAAGTAATCAACACATAATCAACATCTAGGTTTCATTAGATCTAAGCAAACACAAAGGAAATTTAGCCTAGCATAGTAGAATTAAGATAAGAACAAAAGATAGACAACCAACACATAGACATATTGATTGAATTAAGAGTATACTTATCTCAATTACAATGCAAGGTCTCAAGGGTTTGGAACCCTTGAAAAACCTGTAAAAGAGGCACCAAAATCGTCTTTAGGGTTTCACCAAAACTTCTCTCTTTTTAATGAAAAAAACTAGAAAACTATATATAGGAAAATCGTCCTGACGGCGTCAAGAGTTAAATCTGACGCCGTCAACTCGCCGCCATACACTTCCTCGGACGCCCTAGATAAAATCGTGACGGCCTATGTGACGCCGTCACCACCCACGGTAAATTATTCTTGGCCACTTTGACGCCGTCATAACTCCATCTGACGCCGTCACCAGCTACGGTAATTTATTCATCCTTTCTGACGCCGTCAAGAGTAAATCCTTGACGCCGTCACCTTGTAATTCCAGCTTGGATTTGGTACTTTGTTGTTTTCTTCACTTTATGCTCCAAAAACGTCCAAAATAGCCTCTTTTCCAGAATTCACTCTCCAAACACCTAAAATCACAAAAGGAACGATTTAGGGCAATATTTGATCAAATAAATTCGGATTCGGGCTTAAATGACCCCCTAAAAACGGATCATTTTTCGCCTCATCAGCAGCTTGCCCTGCAGCCCTCTTTGGAGGGCTGTGGGGCCCAAGAGAAAAATAGAAAAAATGTAACAAAGCTAGGAAACCAAAGATGAGCTATCAGATTACAATTAGGAACAGATTTCAACCTCTAATTCAACTCACAAAAATCAAAACAATTGCTCAACTTTTTAGAAAAATCTGAAATGGGAACTTTGACTTTTTTGCAAAAACTAGGAAATTTGACTTTTATGGATTATGATCACTTATAATCTACTGAAAAGGTTATTATATACTAGATTGAGATGAAATTAGTCTAAAACTACCACTGATTAACTAAAATGAGGAATTGTGGGATTCAAATCCCTCACAGTCAACTGTGAGGGGATCTAATTTGTGATTTTGACTTTAGGTAGTTTGAACCCAAGGTTTTATAGTTACTAGCACTTATATAGACTTAGAATAACATGTAGGAAGTAATTTTAAACAACAATAGCAACTGAGAGTTGGTGAACAGTTCTAAACCAAACACCCCCTAATATGGCCTGTCTACCTAAATTCTGAGTTAAATAGGGCAAATAAGCAACCTAAAAGCACTAGACTAACTACAAATAAGCAGGAAATTATCAAGCAAACCACAGGGTACAACTAAAAGCTTGAATTAAAAGAAATGCTTAAAAAGTGAAATGTACACTTACTTGAAACAAGGGATTATGCATAGAACAGGTACTAGGTTTTGAAATAAACTCAGGGAAGTTATCAAGAAGCTCCCTGAGCTTATCAAAAGGAGTTTGAAGCTTATATGAGCTTACTGACTCAGCCTATTTCTATTTTTCTCTTTATTTATGATTTTTTTTCTTTTTATGATTTCCACTAAACTGAATAACCTACAAACTTTTGAAAACTTACACTTAAACTTCTGTGAGCTTAATTACACCTAAACAACAACCATTTCCAAAATCTAAGACACAATGAAGTTTTTTTTTTCTTTTTGAGTAAAAAAAAAGACAAGCATAAACTGAAATTAAAAATAAGAACTTGAATTAAAACTTTAATTAAGACCAAATTACATTACAGAGGTTTAAATAAACTTACTTTTTCTAAAATTACAACTACAAATGGGGATTACATTCAAAATGACCTAAACTACAACTAAAAAACTACTCTACACTACACTACTAATTTACACTTCTGCTTCTTTCTTTAACTCTTATAGCTCCCAGGGAGTATCATCTCTCTTTCCCACACTGAATTAGAGCCGTTGGATTACCACCAATCAATCTTGACCATTTGAACAATTTGGCGCCTTTTTCTCTTTTGTCAGGTGGTGGTAACTTGGAGGATTATGTGGGTAATAAATGTTTCTTGGAGTTATTGGTGAGCTGGGGGGACATGGTATGGGAAGAGGAGGGGGGATGAGTGTTGGTTTGGTTGTAGCAGGTTGCAAGCAGCCAAGTGGTGAGGAGGTGGAAGGGTCAATGGTTGGGTTTGACTAGGGTGGGAAAATGGGGTAATACTAATTTTTGAGTGGTGGGCTGAATTTGGTGTTGGGCTGGGAAGTTGTGTGGGCTTGGGGGTTTAGACCAGGTTATGGAATTGGATAAAGGGTGGTTTGGTTTGTTAGTTTTAGTAATAATATTACAAGGACCATATATGTAAATATCCAAAACTTGTGGGCTGATTATATCATTTTTCCAAACCTGTTTCAAGGGTGAATTATTGCCAAGTTTCAATAGTATAAGGTCCTTAAATGTTTATTTTTCATTTAAAATTCACAGGGACCAAAACTGTCATTTTTGAAAAGTCCAGGGACCAAACATGTAATTTCCTCAAAATTCACACCAAGGACTAAAAATGATTTTCGTAACTTCCCAAGGACCCAAAATGATTTTTCTTTCAAAATTATCCCACCAGGGACCAAATCTGCCAATTACTGAAACTCCAGGGATCAAACTGTAAATTTCCAAAACTTTCCAATTTTTCACCAAAGGACTAAATATGACAACTTATGATTTCAAAAGGACCTTTGGTGATAATTTTCCATATTTTGAATATCCAGGGACTAGTTTTGTAATTTTATAAAAGTTGAGGGACTGAAACTGCCAATTTTGCAAACTTTGTACATTTTTTCTTTGTTTTTGCTCATTTTGCATCTAGAACATATAAAACAAGATTTTGAAATATTTTCAGTATTTTGATGCATTACTGAGTGTTTTTGTATGTTTTGCAGTTCAGATTTGACCAAAAATGATGAGTGTTTGAGCACTCATCAATCCCCCACACTAAACTATTGCTAGTCCCTAGCAATACTGTTTTGAAAACTTGATGGATTTGAAAAACTCTTTACCAAAAGCCATCACTTCTGGAGTAGCCAGGTGTAAGAACTGTGGCACACCTGATAACCGTGTGATTTTGAGCAAACCACCAGCTGTCAACGGATTTGAGTAGTCTTTACCAAAAGCCGTTTGCTTCTGGACTAGCCAGCTCTTGATGGAATAGTCAACATCTTGGTGAGCTGATTACCAATTATGGATTTTCCACGGCCTTTACCACAAGCCATAATCTTGTGGGCTAGCCAACTCATTTGTTTTCGGGGAGTTGAGGAACCATACAATTTTGGGCAAATTGCAAGCCGTAAACGGATTTGATATGTCTTTACCAAGAGCCGTTTGCTCCTGGACTAGCCAATCCCTTTTGTCGCTTAGACAAGGCGAACTGATTACCATAAAAATTTTGAAGCACCAGTGAAAAATTTTTGAAATTTTTGAAATTTTGGCTAAAACGGGGGTATATGATAGTAAAATGTGATAAAATTCGCTATAATAGCGAATACCCCCCCACACTTAGCATGAATATTGTCCTCAATATTCAAAATCCCGGCTATTATGCCAACATTTTGAACGTAAAAGGGCAACATTACAAGCTAAGCGTGGAAAAACCATTTTGTTTTTCACTCTTGTAACCATAGCATGGGGGACTCCCCCACACTTAGGGTGAAAACCCTATAAGCGTGCTACTGTTTTTGTTTACCGAGTCGCTAGCTTGACTCGACCCCTAATTCATTAGTCATTGGGGAAGCATGATGTGGAAGAAGCAATCTCAATCGGACTTTCATTCAAGATGTTTGGACAAACATTTGAAGCACGTGAAAGTTCCACACCGATGAGATAAGTACCCGGCTCAAGATAATGATACATGAAAATGCCGGGATCAAAGATAGTGTCTTCATTCCCGAAGGAATGAAGAACAGGAGAAGTCACCCTGTAGGTGAAGAAGGGAAGAAAGATCTTGATGACAATCAAGATTGATTCATCATCATCAGAAAGAGAATTCATGATTGGTGTATCATGAATCTCATCAGTAAAGCTCATATGATCTAGACAAATTATGGGTGGGAGGGTTGGGATTTTGATATCAATCAAATTCTCATGGTTGAGAATATTTCCCTCTGGAAAACAAAGATCAATTTTGTCTAGATCAAAGTAAAAATTATCATACTCTGGTGGAGGTATGATACGAGTGAGTTCACCGGAGAACTCCTCAAAGGTAAATAAATCATATTCGGGGAGAGAAATTTGAGAATGAGAAGTGGTATTGCCACTAATCTTCTCTCCCATATGATCAAAGGTAAAGGCTTCAAACTCCGGAATAGGATCGTCGGAGACAATGTCACTATCCTTTATGGGGATAGGAGATGAAATAGGTTTCATTTTGAAAGCCTCGATTTTAGAAATGAGGAGATCGACATTCAATAATGTTGCACGAAGTGCTTCATCCTTGGTTTCAGTGTCAATCTCGTCATTCTCTTCTTCTAAGCTGACTAGCTCAGAAGGTAATTCTTCCATATAAACGATGTCCTCACAAGATAACGAATTGTCATCAGTAGAATCGGAGAACATCTCATCATGATTAGATGGGAAGAATAGAGGAGGAGGAATATCACACATCTGGTCAAAAGTCCCCTGTGACTCTCTCGGGATTGGGATAAGGATCTCAACACTAGACTTTATTAATTCGTCCGATTCCTTATTAGGAACAGTGCTAAGATGCTCATCCCCCATGATCAGAGAGTGAGTGTGAACTTCGGGTGTGATAGGAGTGGGTTGAGATGGAATCTCAACTAGTGGAATCTCATCTGATGATCCTGATGAATCTTTATAAAATCCAAGGATATCAAGTGTATCCTCATCATCACTGTCATCAGGAATGAAACGAAATCGAGAGCTAGATCTGGCTGCTTTTTCTTTTGCTATTGATTCCCGAATAGATCTTTCATAAGCATCTTGGGAATTTATTTTAGCAGCCTGTTCGTCAGCTAACAATTCTTCCATCGATTTTTGGTTTGGATTATCTGGGGTATGTGTCATTCCTCTCAAGTATTTCACTAAATCTAAAAGATCAATGAGAAGACTTTGAGGAATTGGTGGAGAGGGAGGTTCGTCATAATACGATGTGTCAAAATTGTCACAAGGATAAGGATTACCCGTTTGACAATCTGAGCTGAAGTGTGGACCTCCACAGTAATCACAACTGTAAAACTGATGTGGCTGTGGGTTGTACGTGCTAGAGTCATAATTACTATCAGGAAACTGCTCATAGACAAGCGTGTTTCCCGATTGACAATCAGAACTGTAGTGTGAACCACCACAGTACTCACAACAGTAAAACTGCTGAGACTGATGATATGGTAACTGATGGAATGAATCAGTCGTGTCATGGTAGGAATAAGGATCTTGGTTATAGACAGACCCGTTTCCTGACTCTACCATGCCACAACTGGGGCAATTGGCACCATTTTGAGGATTACCACACCATTGGCAAACCAGAAAGTGTGGATGAGACATAGAAAGAATCAAAAGGTTTGAGAGGGGTAGGGATGAAGAATCAAAGGCGTGAGAGGGTAAAGGTGAATATTTTTGGGTTTTTGGATGAATATTTTGTACAAATGATAAGGAAAATGTTTTTGTGTTTTTGTTTTTATGAAAATATGAACAAGGATGGATAATTGTACAATGGAACGAATTCCAAAGACACTAATCAGAAAAACCGTTTAGATAAACGCGCACAACCTCCCCGGCAGTGGCGCCAAATTTTGATTGAGCCCGAACCACCTAACTTATATTGACCAAGGAATGGTCAACAAAGTCAAATAGCTTAGAGTCAATGCTCCGCGGAAGTATAAGGTTTCCCCAGGTCGTTATGTCCCGACGAGGTGTGAATTGTATTAAAACGGGTTTGTGATCGGGTGAATTTGGACGGAAATGATTATAAGTGAGTTGTGATGATTACACTACTGGAATATGAAAGATAATAGCTTAAATACACTATATTAACAAGACTAGAAAGTTTGAAAAACCAGAAACGTTTAAAACTTAAAACGCGTACGTTCACGTTTAAATAAAACGTAAACGTACGAAATAAAAAGTGAAAACGGAAATCTGAAAACACCCAGGGGTGAAAATGACTTTTTTACAAACCTAAGGGTAAAAGAAAATTTTTAGAAAATTTAAAATAAATTTTAACCCTAATTAATTATTTAATATTAATTAATTACTATTTATTACTAATTATTAATATTTAAAACACTTAAATATAATTTAATACTAATTAAATACTAGAAAAATGAAAATAAAATTTCTAAAATTATAAAATAACTAAAAATAAGTTTTAAAGTTAAAAATAAGTATTTTTGTCTTTTTGTGATTTTTTATATAAATTAATTACTAATTAACTAATTAACCATTTTAAATTAAGAAAAATACTAAATGAACAGTAAAAATTACAAGAAAATTTCTAAAATTATTTTATAACATATAAAAGCTATAAAAAAATATAAAAACTATATTTTACTTAATAAAAACTAATTATGCTATTTAAAACTAATTATTAATTAATTATAAATTAAACTAAGATTAATTCTAATAAATACTTAATGACAAAATAAAAATCTGAAAAATTTATTATAAATACTTTAATATATGAGGAATTTAATAAAAATATAAAATAGCTAAGTACTTAATTAAAATTTAAAAATGAAAATTAAAATTAAATTACATTAAATAGAAACTATCACTTAGAAATTAAATTGGATTTTCTTGGATTTTCTTTTGGAAACTTATTTTACATATAAAAACAGTAAACTTTTACAAAAACAACTTTTATGAAAATAAAAAATAAGCACTTGAAGTGCTTATTTGGTCAACAGTTGACTTCTGTTGACCAGATATGGAAATGAGCTAAAATGGCTAAAAGTGGGGTCCACTCTGATTAATCCAGGTCCAAATAAGTTAGACTAACTTAAATAAGCTAGAAAAAGCAAAGATTGACCACATAATAAGTAATAAGCTACAAAATAAGCTCTTGGAAACTTGGAAGAACTCAGAAACTGGGACAAGTTTTAGAGGCTGATTTAGGTGGGACCCAGGGGTTTCTAGGTCAGGCATAAGGTCAATATCTAAAGCCTACCATGGGGGGAGCTCAAAGAAACAAATTTGGGTGGCTGTGAACCACCATGGTGGCCAGAAGACCACCACCAAGGTGGTGGTGTGTGATGGTTCTGCTGTCACAGGGGAGCAGCTTGCCCTGCAGCCCTCTTTGGAGGGCTGTGGGGCCCAAGAGAAAAATAGAAAAAATGTAACAAAGCTAGGAAACCAAAGATGAGCTATCAGATTACAATTAGGAACAGATTTCAACCTCTAATTCAACTCACAAAAATCAAAACAATTGCTCAACTTTTTAGAAAAATCTGAAATGGGAACTTTGACTTTTTTGCAAAAACTAGGAAATTTGACTTTTATGGATTATGATCACTTATAATCTACTGAAAAGGTTATTATATACTAGATTGAGATGAAATTAGTCTAAAACTACCACTGATTAACTGAAATGAGGAATTGTGGGATTCAAATCCCTCACAGTCAACTGTGAGGGGATCTAATTTGTGATTTTGACTTTAGGTAGTTTGAACCCAAGGTTTTATAGTTACTAGCACTTATATAGACTTAGAATAACATGTAGGAAGCAATTTTAAACAACAATAGCAACTGAGAGTTGGTGAACAGTTCTAAACCAAACACCCCCTAATATGGCCTGTCTACCTAAATTCTGAGTTAAATAGGGCAAATAAGCAACCTAAAAGCACTAGACTAACTACAAATAAGCAGGAAATTATCAAGCAAACCACAGGGTACAACTAAAAGCTTGAATTAAAAGAAATGCTTAAAAAGTGAAATGTACACTTACTTGAAACAAGGGATTATGCATAGAGCAGGTACTAGGTTTTGAAATAAACTCAGGGAAGTTATCAAGAAGCTCCCTGAGCTTATCAAAAGGAGTTTGAAGCTTATATGAGCTTACTGACTCAGCCTATTTCTATTTTTCTCTTTATTTATGATTTTTTTTTCTTTTTATGATTTCCACTAAACTGAATAACCTACAAACTTTTGAAAACTTACACTTAAACTTCTGTGAGCTTAATTACACCTAAACAACAACCATTTCCAAAATCTAAGACACAATGAAGTTTTTTTTTTCTTTTTGAGTAAAAAAAAAGACAAGCATAAACTGAAATTAAAAATAAGAACTTGAATTAAAACTTTAATTAAGACCAAATTACATTACAGAGGTTTAAATAAACTTACTTTTTCTAAAATTACAACTACAAATGGGGATTACATTCAAAATGACCTAAACTATAACTAAAAAACTACTCTACACTACACTACTAATTTACACTTCTGCTTCTTTCTTTAACTCTTATAGCTCCCAGGGAGTATCATCTCTCTTTCCCACACTGAATTAGAGCCGTTGGATTACCACCAATCAATCTTGACCATTTAAACAATTTGGCGCCTTTTTCTCTTTTGTCAGGTGGTGGTAACTTGGAGGATTATGAGGGTAATAAATGTTTCTTGGAGTTATTGGTGAGCTGGGGGGACATGGTATGGGAAGAGGAGGGGGGATGAGTGTTGGGTTGGTTGTAGCAGGTTGCAAGCAGCCAAGTGGTGAGGAGGTGGAAGGGTCAATGGTTGGGTTTGACTAGGGTGGGAAAACGGGGTAATACTAATTTTTGAGTGGTGGGCTGAATTTGGTGTTGGGCTGGGAAGTTGTGTGGGCTTGGGGGTTTAGACCAGGTTATGGAATTGGATAAAGGGTGGTTTGGTTTGTTAGTTTTAGTAATAATATTACAAGGACCATATATGTAAATATCCAAAACTTGTGGGCTGATTATATCATTTTTCCAAACCTGTTTCAAGGGTGAATTATTGCCAAGTTTCAATAGTATAAGGTCCTTAAATGTTTATTTTTCATTTAAAATTCACAGGGACCAAAACTGTCATTTTTGAAAAGTCCAGGGACCAAACATGTAATTTCCTCAAAATTCACACCAAGGACTAAAAATGATTTTCGTAACTTCCCAAGGACCCAAAATGATTTTTTTTTTCAAAATTATCCCACCAGGGACCAAATCTGCCAATTACTGAAACTCTAGGGATCAAACTGTAAATTTCCAAAACTTTCCAATTTTTCACCAAAGGACTAAATATGACAACTTATGATTTCAAAAGGACCTTTGGTGATAATTTTCCATATTTTGAATATCCAGGGACTAGTTTTGTAATTTTATGAAAGTTGAGGGACTGAAACTGCCAATTTTGCAAACTTTGTACGTTTTTTCTTTGTTTTTGCTCATTTTGCATCTAGAACATATAAAACAAGATTTTGAAATATTTTCAGTATTTTGATGCATTACTGAGTGTTTTTGTATGTTTTGCAGTTCAGATTTGACCAAAAATGATGCGTGTTTGAGCACTCATCAATCCATCTTTCAAGATTACAAGAGTAGAAAGATTGCATGAAGTGAAGTGGGTTGAAGCAAGTCTATCAAAGTCCTATCCTTACATGTTAACTTCCTTTCATCTTTGAAAGCCAAACCTAACATGCTTCTTGTTAAATGATCATGCTCATGTTATTTACATATTATTCTTGCTATATTATGTCTTGTATAAATGTCCATGATGTATAAAAATGAGTAAAATATGTTGTTGTAATTGATTGTTAAGATAAGTTACTAAAACAAGTAAACTAGTGACTTTCTTGGTAAGACCTGATCAAAATGGTAAAAATATGATATTGGATTATTACATATTGTAGTAGAGGACCTAACAAGGAAACCATAGCAACTTGAACCACCTAAAAAGAGTATACGAGTCAAAAGTTATGGCGATTTGAAGTTACCAAAACTTTCCGGCAAAACTGCCAAAATAGTTTCTGTGACAGAACCTAAAACACGCAAAAAGAGGCCTTTCTGGTCCGTTTCATGAAAAAGTTAAAGCACGAAAGTTGTCCGGAATCACGTTTTCTTCAAAAACTCAGGAGCACGTCGCCAGAAAATCAATAACGAATGAGATATTTCTCAGTTTCTTAACAGCTATTTACATATTTATAAGTCACTATATTATGGTTATACTTTAAAAGGAACAAGAGGTCTTATGACCTATAATCAAGACCACAACCATGGCTAAAGCCAAGGTTGAGTCTCATGACCTTGGAACAAGGACCAAAGGTCATGGCTAGGCCATGACGAAATAACCATGTAAGTTTACTTAGGCGAAAACATGAAACAAGGAATTGGCGATAATTTGAACAAACAATTTGGATCTACTTCACTTAAAAAGGAACCATGAGATAATACAAAGAAAAATGGTCATACAAGACTTATGAAACTTACCCTAATAACAATCTTCATGTAATAATAAACTTTCCTAAGTTTATTCAAATATCGGACATGTAACTTTTCGGATCAAAACTTATATCTATATATTTTATCAACTACTACAATAGTAGGGAGCCTCATGTGAGGAGTTCATTATGTAAGCCGTCGAGATAAGTTGTGGATTTACGAATTAAAGTGTCCTGGCTCCTCGAACGCTTACTAACATGACTTCTGAATTATGTCGGCCCGAACGGTAGTAAACGATATATCAAAACATACATGTTTCATGAATCTTTTCTTTCAAAGACTTACACTATACATCATACCACATCATGGACTAAATGCAAGATATTTATATAGGCACTTATCCATATTCTTCACTCCGATCCTAAGTCGCAACATTCTATTATAGGATGCTCGTAGAAACCTACACGATCCAACCATCACCTTCATTACTTGCTATCTTACTTAAGGTGAGTTCATAGCCCCACTTTACATTACTTCAATGTTTTACAAACCCTTAGGGGGAATACATGCTACTTTTAAACTGAACACAATGCTTTGAAACTGTATGCTGCCTGATTGTTTTATTATTACTAAGTACCTACCTTGCCAATCCTAGGCCCCTATCATGAACCATTTAATCACTAAAATTAGTGAGCGCGAGTATTGTGAATAGGCCTATTGGGATTGACGAATCCCATTTGTTTGAGCAGATTAGTTCAAACGAATGCACTATATTTGAACATTAAGTATGACGGCAAAGTACTTACCGGGGCAACAAAACCATCGATTGATATTGGTACCCGTTAACGTATTGGTTGCATGAGCTTAGTATATAATAATAACTGTTTTGTTTTCTAACATAAGTATGAGTCTAATTAACTCATTACTACCAACATATTGTGTTCAACCGTTAAACAAACTCTATGAATTTCACTCAACCTTTGTGTTAACCTCTTAAGCATGTATTTCAGGTCCATGATAATCAAGAATGGAGCGGAAGGGCACGTACTAAAGGAAGAAGGCTATAAACTACTATGTCATTCGATAAAAACATCAAAGACTTTATATTGATGTATTTTGAAACATGGAACCTTTTTGGGACCTTACTATGTAAACTCTGATATATTTGAATAAATATGAATGACAACTCTTTTTAATATGTCTCGGTTAGAGATCGTTTTCTATTATTATGACTGTTGTGCCGTCGAGTAACACCCAAGTTGAATTCCGCTGCATCATGAATTGGGGGTGTTACAGATTGGTACCAGAGCCATGGTTATAGAGAAACGGGTCTAAGTGAGACCTAAACTATAACTACAATCACAAGCAAAAACATTTTTATAGCCTTCCGCTCTTCGTGCCTTCCATCCTCCAGAAGATTATGGACTTATTACACATGTTATGCTACATGAACATATTTGTATATTGTTATATGCACATTGCCATAGTTTGAGCATTTTCCATAAACATTTGATTTATTTTTGACGTCATAATACTAATTGTAGACATCATGTCCGCACCTCCATCTCCCGATCATCTTCCTGCTATGCCCGAGTATTTACCAATTCTTCCTGGACCCGATGATCCTTACTTTGAACCAATTGACTACGACGACGAGGAAGAACCTTACGAGGATCTAGATGTAGATTCGGACGAAGATCCTGAAATGGATATGGACATAAACATCGATGATTACGAAGAAGATCCTGAAATGGATGTTGACATCGAAGGCATCGATAACATTGAGGAAGCGGAGGAACAAATAGTGGTACCAATTTCATCCGAATCTAACCGTACCACTCCAGCTCAAGTTCCGAAGTCTACTTACCAAGTCGGCGGAACATCTACATCTACACATATGTTCGTGAACTCTGCTCAATACGAAATCTACTCTTTGAAACAAGCCCTCAACCTAACCCAACTCAAAGTTCAAAGCATGGCAAGTCAAATGAACGACTATATATCCAAAGTAAATTATGCCAAAATGGATGCCATGAATGCTCGAGATGACCTCTATTGGTTTAAGCTTGACATGAGCTATGTCAAGAGGGACTTGACTCATCTTGGGGAAATAGTCTTAAATCCTTTGACCGACCTGGATGACGTCAAGGATAGACTCACATTGGTTGAGAGGGCCCAAGAACAAGATGCGGCACAAATTTACAAACTACTCAACCGCCTAAATACCGCAGAAATCCGGTTGGATGTTGCAAACTTTGACAGGTATCAACTTAAGAATGATTTGTGTGGAATGAAAACTCAAATGAGTGCCATACAACAAAGGCTATACCAAAAGGATGTCAAAGAATACCGTCCCAATGATAGTGTGGATGTGTTAGCAACATACGAAAATAATAATCCGTCCGGACTACAACAACCTCCCAACCGATGTTAGACTAGTGTTATAGTACTAGTTATCTTTTGTACAAATCCATGTAATAGCGATAGTAGAAACGTTGTAATTACTAAGCTGAAAGTATCAGTTAGTAAGTTTTGAAGAAACTTGCAATAGGTTTCGATTTTGTAAATCAATCAACGTTATATGAATAAAACTCTTGTTTTATATACTATCATGTGTTATGCTTTTAAGTTTCAACATTATTATCCTATCATTCTTATCAAAAATTGCGCTCATTTCACAACTCTCTAATTACGATGTATCTTTTGAACAATAGAATCATGGCGCCAAAGAAGAAGACACCACCAACAATGACTCAAGCTGCCATTCGCAAGCTAGTTAAGGACAGTGTCAACGCAACACTCACCACGGAACGAGCAGCCGTAGCTGCAGCAGCTGCCACAGCTGCTGGTGCTGCAGATACTACAGCTGCTGATGCTGCAGCAGCTGCTGATGTTGCAGCAGCCGCCACTGCTGCGGAAGCTGCTATAGCTGCAGAAGCTGCCCGAATTGCCAGCCTTAACCTTGGAGGACCAAACCCAACTATCCCTCCGGTGACAAATGTTGCTACAGTACCAAAGGGTTGCTCGTTCATTTCCTACTTGAAATGTGAACCCATCAAATTTAAGGGTACTGAAGGAGCTGTAGGTTTGACCCGCTGGTTTGAAAAAGCGGAGTCAGTATTCTTGGTTAGTAAATGTACTGAGGGTGATAAAGTTCAGTATGCCATGAGTACTCTGTTGAATGAGGCATTATCATGGTGGAATTCAATTGCTTAACCAATGGGCATTGAAAATGCTTATAAGATTACTTGGGCTAATTTGAAGCAAATGATGATCAAAGAGTACTGCCCTCGCAGCGAAATGCAGAAGTTAGAGGTGGAATTCTGGGATCATGCGGTTAGGGGAAATGATATCATAACCTATAACCGTCGATTCCAAGAATTGAGGATACTTTGTCCAACAATGGTTTCCACCAAAGAGAAATTGTTGGAAAGGTATATCTGGGGACTTCCATCAAGTATACAAGGGAATGTAACTTCAGCAAATCCCAAGGAACTTGATGAAGCTATGCGGATGTCTCGCAGCCTCATGGATCAGGTGGTACGTATGACAGAAACCCGAAAGCAAAACAACACCAACAACGCCAACAATACCAATAACCCCAACAACTCCAACTAGCGTAACACCAACAACAACAAGAACAACAACAACAAGCGACCATGGGATGGTAACCGTGGAAGTAACAACAACAACAACAACAACAACCAAACCCGAAACAACAACCATCATAATCAGCAGAACAAAAGACAAGAAGCCGCGACGGCTTATGTTGCTGCACCAGCCGGTGGTAAATACGTTGGTACTCTACCACAGTGTACCAAGTGCAACTACCATCATGAAGGTCCCTGCCCGGCCAAGTGCAACAAGTGTCAAAAGCCCGGACATCTTGCCAAGGATTGTAGAGGCAAGGGTGTAGCTACTGGGGCTAACACACAGCCCATAGTTACATGTTTTGGGTGTGGTGAAAAGGGACACTACAAGAACAACTGTCCTCAAAACCAAGGACCCCAAGGCGGAGGTGCTCGCGGTAGAGCCTATGTCATGGGAAATGGAGAACCACACCAAGACCCGAACGTGGTTACCGGTACGTTCTTACTCAATAACATTCCTGTTAAAGTCTTATTCGATTCTGGTGCTGATATGAGCTTTATATCTACTAGAATTGCGCCTTTACTTGATATTCCATCAATCACTTTAACCACTAGTTATAGTATTGAACTAGCTACCGGTGACTTAGTAAATACCAATACCGTAATCCCAAACTGTACCCTTAATCTCTTAGACCACCCCTTTAACATCAATCTTATGCCAATAGAACTCGGAAGTTTTGATGTTGTTATTGGCATGGATTGGTTGTCTAAACAACAAGCTAACATCATTTGTGGTGAAAGAGTTGTACACATTCCATGTGACAATGAAACTTTGATCATTCGTGGTGATCAAAGTGGAACTCGAATAAACATCATCTCATGTATCAAAACCATGAAGTACATTGAGAAAGGATGTTATGCTTTCCTAGCCCACGTAACCGAAAAGAAATCCGATGAAAAACGTCTCGAAGATGTTCCTATTGCCCGTGAGTTTCCTGAAGTCTTTCCAGAAGATTTACCCGGACTACCACCAAATCGTCAAATAGAATTCAGAATTGATTTAATACCAGGAGCGGCGCCAGTTGCCCGCGCACCATACCGGCTAGCACCTTCAGAGATGCAAGAGCTATCAAATCAATTACAAGAACTTTTGGACAAGGGATTTATTCGACCCAGTTCCTCACCTTGGGGAGCTCCAGTTTTATTCGTGAAAAAGAAAGATGGGTCATTACGAATGTGTATTGACTATCGTGAACTAAACAAATTAACCATAAAGAACCGATACCCACTACCAAGAATTGATGATTTATTCGATCAATTACAAGGTTCAACCTATTACTCAAAAATTGACCTACGATCAGGTTACCATCAAGTTAGAGTTCGTGATGAAGACATTCCAAAAACAGCCTTTAGGACACGATATGGTCACCATGAATTCCAAGTGATGCCATTTGGGTTAACTAATGCACCGGCAGTATTCATGGATCTCATGAATCGTGTGTGTAAACCATATTTGGACAAATTCGTGATCGTATTCATAGACGACATTCTCATATATTCCAAAAACGAAGAGGAACACAAAGAACACCTGAGAACAATTTTAGGACTACTCAAGGAAGAGAAATTGTATGCAAAGTTTTCCAAATGCGAATTTTGGATTCAATCCGTACAATTCCTTGGGCATGTGATTGACAAGACCGGTTTACATGTCGATCCCACTAAAATTGAAGCTATCAAAAATTGGCCAACACCTACCACACCTACAGAAATTCGTCAATTTCTGGGTCTAGCCAGGTATTACCGAAGGTTTATTGAAGGATTTTGCTCAATAGCAAAGTCTTTGACTAAGCTAACTCAGAAAGACAAGAAATACGTGTGGGATGAAAACGAAGAAAAAGCTTTCCAAACCCTCAAACAGAAACTTTGTAGTGCTCCTATCCTAGCATTGCCAGATGGGATAGAAGATTTTGTAGTCTATTGTGATGCATCGCACCAAGGGTTAGGTGCCGTGTTGATGCAACGCGATAAGGTCATGGCTTATGCATCAAGACAACTCAAGGTTCATGAGGAAAATTACACCACTCATGACTTAGAGTTAGGAGCTGTGGTCTTTGCACTAAAAATCTGGAGACACTATCTATACGGTACTAGATGTACTGTGTACACCGATCATAAAAGTCTACAACACATTTTGAACCAAAAAGAACTAAACATGAGACAACGTCGTTGGTTGGAATTACTAAGTGATTATGACTGCGATATTCGTTACCATCCAGGAAAGGCAAACGTAGTAGCCGACGCCCTGAGCCGAAAGGAACGGGTTAAACCACTACGAGTCCGAGCCTTAGTTTTAACCATAAATTCAAACTTTCCTACCCAAATCCTTCACGCTCAAGCTGAGGCGGTGAAACAAGAAGACATCCAAAAGGAAAAGTTGGATGGCATGATACAAAAGAAATTCGAAACCCGTTCCGATGGAACTCTATGCTTCCAAGGTCGAAGTTGGTTACCACTTTATGGTGGCCTACGAGACTTGATCATGCATGAATCACACAAGTCTAAATACTCCATACATCCAGGATCTGATAAAATGTATCATGATCTTAAGTTACTCTATTGGTGGCCGAACATGAAAGCCGACATTGCAACATACGTTAGGAAATGTCTTACCTGCTCCAAAGTAAAAGCCGAACACCAAAAACCATCCGGTCCATTGCAACAACCAGAGATTCCTATGTGGAAATGGGAAAGAATTACTTTGGACTTCATTACCAAACTCCCAAAGACATCAAGCGGTTATGACTCCATCTGGGTCATAGTTGATCGTCTCACAAAATCCGCACACTTTATACCAATCAAAGAGACTTACAAAATGGAACAACTAACCCGACTGTACGTCAAAGAAATAGTCTCAAGACATGGTGCACCAATATCCATCATATCCGATAGAGATGGTAGATTTACTTCCAATTTCTGGCAGTCACTCCAAGACGCCTTTGGAACAAATCTAGACATGAGTACAGCGTACCATCCTCAGACCGATGGTCAGAGTGAACGAACCATTCAAACACTTGAAGACATGCTTTGAGCTTGTATAATAGATTTTGGAAAAGGATGGGATACTCATCTACCATTAGTCGAATTTTCCTACAACAACAGCTATCATACAAGTATTAAAGCAGCTCCATTTGAAGCACTTTACGGTCGAAAGTGTCGTTCACCTGCTTGTTGGGCTGAAGTGGGAGAAGTTCAACTTACTGGTCCAGAACTCATTCGAGAAACAACGGATAAGATTGTACAAATCAAAAGTCGACTACAAGCCACAAGAGATCGACAGAAAAGTTATGCCGACACACGACGCAGACCCCTAGAATTCCAAGTCGGAGATAGGGTTATGCTAAAGGTATCGCCTTGGAAAGGCTTGATACGATTCGGTAAACGAGGAAAACTAAACCCAAGATACATCGGACCATTCAAAATCCTAGCCAGGGTTGGCCCTGTGGCGTACAGACTTGAGCTTCCATCAGAACTCAGTAGTGTACACCCCACTTTCCATGTATCTAACCTAAAGAAATGCTTGTCGGATGAATCACTTGTGATTCCACTCGATGAAATTCAACTCAATGACGATCTTCAATTTATTGAGGAACCCGTAGAAATCATGGACCGAGAGGTCAAACAACTCAAGAAAAGCCGTATTCCAATTGTCAAAGTTCGTTGGAACTCACGACGTGGTCCTGAATACACATGGGAACGAGAGGACCAGATACGTAAGAAATACCCACATCTTTTTACCAACGAAGCTTCTACTCCCAACGCAAATTGATCTCCGGGACAGAGCTCTCATATGGGGTGGAGACTATAACAATTCGCAATTTCAGGTTAATTACTATTCCCGGAAAATTTACTATACATTTTTACTATTCATTTTTACTATTCATTTTTCCCGAAAGTTGATTTTTGTTTCATATTCTCGAGTGATAAATCATTTCCATAGCAAATTAAATGTTTGACATTCGTCAGATCATTTTCGTGAAAGTTATTAAGGAATTACACGTTTTAGGGTAAAACGTCATTCAGAAATTCTACGCACAACGAAATTCGACCTCGTTAAGTGACCCCACATCAGAAAAATGTTTGACACACTCATGATTTATTTGAAAATAAATCATGACTGAGAAAAACATGACCAAAAATAAACCTCGGCCGTGAAAAACTGGAATTTTCAGTTTTAAGCGCTTTTACTCAGCCGTAACCCTAGCCTATACCTGCACCGCTTTTCTAAGACGATTTGAGTTTTCAACTTATTAGAATAAGTCAACATATATTTCCCTCCTCCTTTGGCCAAAAATCATCCCTTGATTTTATAAATCATTCCTTGATTTTTAGGCTTACGGTTTGATGTCTAAAAGACATTTAATACCAACCGACACTAGACTGAGCCCAATCTAGACATTATAAGTCATTTTAAATCATTTATAACCTATTAGAAAAGTAACATTTTACTTTTCTCAATTTTACGCAATATTCGTACATTTTACGTATTACGCGTTTTATACCCGTGTTTCCAGTTTTAGCAGGGTTTTACCACCCAAATGGAACCTACCACTCATTTTATATTTTATTATAGAACATATGGACATGTTTAACAATACTTTCAAATTCCATAATTTTACGACACCCGGTTTTACGTTTTGAGGCCTAATCATTTACGGTTGGCATTTCCCGGAGTCAAAATTCATCTAAGTACTTAGGATATTATCAAGACCAAGCACACCTCACCCCCTAGGCTTGTGAACTGCCAATAGGGGGGGGGGATTCATCCCATGGTGTGGCTTGATCTTGTGCTATGTTACCTTGGATGAGATACATGTGTATATCTTGTCATGAAAAGCCATTGTCAAAACCAATTTGCTAACCTCCTCATGGACCTATAAAAGCCCCCTCCCCCCTTGTTGTTTGCTGTCCATATCACACACCACAACACAACACACTTAGCTTTATTTCTTCCAAATTATAGCAAGGTTCAAGTGCAAGTTCAAGGTAGAAACCCTAGTTTGATCTTAGGTTATCAAAACACTTCCATAACCTCATATACTTGGTGATTTCCCTTGAGTTTGAATCCACTCAAGTCACCTCAACCTTCATCATCCATCTTTCAAGATTACAAGAGTAGAAAGATTGCATGAAGTGAAGTGGGTTGAAGCAAGTCTATCAAAGTCCTATCCTTACATGTTAACTTCCTTTCATCTTTGAAAGCCAAAAGTTGTAAGCCAAACCTAACATGCTTCTTGTTAAATGATCATGCTCATGTTATTTACATATTATTCTTGCTATATTATGTCTTGTATAAATGTCCATGATGTATAAAAATGAGTAAAACATGTTGTTGTAATTGATTGTTAAGATAAGTTACTAAAACAAGTAAACTAGTGACTTTCTTGGTAAGACCTGATCAAAATGGTAAAAATATGATATTGGATTATTACATATTGTAGTAGAGGACCTAACAAGGAAACCATAGCAACTTGAACCACCTAAAAAGAGTATACGAGTCAAAAGTTATGGCGATTTGAAGTTACCAAAACTTTCCGGCAAAACTGCCAAAATAGTTTCTGTGACAGAACCTAAAACACGCAAAAAGAGGCCTTTCTGGTCCGTTTCATGAAAAAGTTAAAGCACGAAAGTTGTCCGGAATCACGTTTTCTTCAAAAACTCAGGAGCACGTCTCCAGAAAATCAATAACGAATGAGATATTTCTCAGTTTCTTAACAGCTATTTACATATTTATAAGTCACTATATTATGGTTATACTTTAAAAGGAACAAGAGGTCTTATGACCTATAATCAAGACCACAACCATGGCTAAAGCCAAGGTTGAGTCTCATGACCTTGGAACAAGGACCAAAGGTCATGGCTAGGCCATGACGAAATAACCATGTAAGTTTACTTAGGCGAAAACATGAAACAAGGAATTGGCGATAATTTGAACAAATAATTTGGATCTACTTCACTTAAAAAGGAACCATGAGATAATACAAAGAAAAATGGTCATACAAGACTTATGAAACTTACCCTAATAACAATCTTCATGTAATAATAAACTTTCCTAAGTTTATTCAAATATCGGACATGTAACTTTTCGGATCAAAACTTATATCTATATATTTTATCAACTACTACAATAGTAGGGAGCCTCATGTGAGGAGTTCATTATGTAAGCCGTCGAGATAAGTTGTGGATTTACGAATTAAAGTGTCCTGGCTCCTCGAACGCTTACTAACATGACTTCTGAATTATGTCGGCCCGAACGGTAGTAAACGATATATCAAAACATATATGTTTCATGAATCTTTTCTTTCAAAGACTTACACTATACATCATACCACATCATGGACTAAATGCAAGATATTTATATAGGCACTTATCCATATTCTTCACTCCGATCCTAAGTCGCAACATTCTATTATAGGATGCTCGTAGAAACCTACACGATCCAACCATCACCTTCATTACTTGCTATCTTACTTAAGGTGAGTTCATAGCCCCACTTTACATTACTTCAATGTTTTACAAACCCTTAGGGGGAATACATGCTACTTTTAAACCGAACACAATGCTTTGAAACTGTATGCTGCCTGATTGTTTTATTATTACTAAGTACCTACCTTGCCAATCCTAGGCCCCTATCATGAACCATTTAATCACTAGAATTAGTGAGCGCGAGTATTGTGAATAGGCCTATTGGGATTGACGAATCCCATTTGTTTGAGCAGATTAGTTCAAACGAATGCACTATATTTGAACATTAAGTATGACGGCAAAGTACTTACCGGGGCAACAAAACCGCCGATTGATATTGGTACCCGTTAACGTATTGGTTGCATGAGCTTAGTATATAATAATAACTGTTTTGTTTTCTAACATAAGTATGAGTCTAATTAACTCATTACTACCAACATATTGTGTTCAACCGTTAAACAAACTCTATGAATTTCACTCAACCTTTGTGTTAACCTCTTAAGCATGTATTTCAGGTCCATGATAATCAAGAATGGAGCGGAAGGGCACGTACTAAAGGAAGAAGGCTATAAACTACTATGTCATTCGATAAAAACATCAAAGACTTTATATTGATGTATTTTGAAACATGGAACCTTTTTGGGACCTTACTATGTAAACTCTGATATATTTGAATAAATATGAATGACAACTCTTTTTAATATGTCTCGGTTAGAGATCGTTTTCTATTATTATGACTGTTGTGCCGTCGAGTAACACCCAAGTTGAATTCCGCTGCATCATGAATTGGGGGTGTTACACTTCTTACACTTAATAACGCATTGGCCATGGTGGTGTAGTCTGCACTGGTTGCAGTAAGGGGCGTTTCCAGCATACCCCAGGTTGTTAGCTGGTGCAGCGACATAAGCCTTGGCTGCTTCTTGTCCGCGATTTTGTTGATTATGGTGGTTGTTCCTTCCCTGGTGGTAGTTACGGTTAGGGTTACGGTTGTTGTTGTTTGTCTTACGATCATCAAACTTCCTTTTGTGATCATTGTTTCCCTGAGCAGAGTTTCACTTAATCTCCCTGTCTAACAGTCTTTGGGCAATAGTCATTGCTTCTTCCAAAGATTCAGGCTTTGACGAGGTGACGTTTCCCTCAATGCTCCTTGGTAATCCCTCGATGTACTTTTCCAACAACTTTTCCAAATCAGGAGTCTTCGAAGGGCAAAGTGTGGCAAGCTCCTGAAATCTCCTATCATAAGCCCTGAGATCATTCCCTTTCACGACCAACAAGTGAAACTCATCTTCTAGTTTCTTGATCTCTCCTCTTGGGCAGAACTTCTTCAACATCTTTTCCTTAAAGTCAGCCCAGGTGATCTGATAGGCTTCCTCCACACCTATCTTGTGAGCAGCTGCGTTCCACCAAGACAACGCGTCTTCCAGTAAGGTTCCAGTAGCAAATGAGACTCTATTTTCAGCGGCACAACCGCTCCTCACAAACACAGTTTCAGTTCGCTCAAACCATCGAGCAAGCTCTGTTACTCCCTCAGTACCTTTGAAGTGAGATGGCTTACAAGCTATGAAGTCCTTATAGGTACACTTCCGAGTCGCAGAAGACTAGCTTTCAGCAGTAGGTCGGTTGTTGCTACTTGATCGCACCATGGCAGCAGCTTGCTCTTCCAAAGCTGCAGCAACGCTGTCGGCAACCAATTTCTTGATAGCAGCTTGAGTCATAGCAGGTGAAGCTATCATCATGGTATCGAAACAACTCTCCAAAAGGCTCAGGCTCAAAAGGCTCAAGGGTCCTCACTTACTTGCATCGACGAGTCGGTGCAAGCGGGGATGGTGGTGGGATAGAAGCAGCAGTGTCAGAAGTATCTGAGTCAGAAGACTCGTCATTAGTATCTGAACCGGAATGGTGACTAGCAGGTGGTGTAGGACGGTCATCAGCCGCAAGAAACTGCTGAGACGTGAGATACTGATCATACAAGTACTGATCGTGTGTCATAGGTCCACAAACAGGACAGAAAAGAGGCTGTATAGCAAAAGAATCAACGGGTGTCGAGGCAACCTCACCCCCCTCGAAGGGCTCAGTCTCTGCAGACTCGTTCCTAGATGGAACAGTAGATGGAATGATAGGTGGTACAGGTAGGGTGTCATGGGTAGAGTCAGATAAGTCAATGGTAGGAAGGTAGGATGATGCCGGCCTGACGTCATCACTGTTGGACAAGATAATGACAGGGGGTGACATGGTACTGTAATAATCCTAATAATAGCAGTATAAGTCATTTAGTCTACGTAATGCTACACATGCAGTAGTTATGATGCTAAAACAAGACTTAGCATAATGCATCTAAAATCAAACCTTAAAGCATGATGTCGACAAGCGCTGGCACGGAGGGCACGAAGTAATATGCTGTAAAATAGCTCGTTTCGAAAATCGTATGGTTATAGTCCAAATTTTTCAAAATCATTTGGTTCGTTATAACCTTGGTTCTGATGCCAATCTATAACACCCCGAAAATTTTAGAACATAGCGGAAGACTTATTCGGGGTAATTACGAAATTGAATCACAGTCAAACTCATAGAAACATAATTCAAAAGATAGAGTTTATATCATTCAATGAAAACTCAAATATTCAGAGTACAAATCATTTTCATAAAGAGAATGCTTTCAAAAGAAGTAGTGAGTGGAAATTAATGATAAGTTATTTAATGTAAAAAGGGAGGTCCTGTGCCCTTTTGCCAGCTCCGTACCATCATACTGCTAGTTCCCTGAGATAAACATGCTAAAAATGTCAACACAAAGGTTGAGTGAATCCATAGTAGTTTAAGTTATGAAGTAGTTTGAACACAAGATAACAGTTTAAAAACAACGTGCTCGCGGAATAGCACAGTAATGGATATGCATAAAAATTAATCTATACATATTGATATTGCTCCTAAGGTTTCACGAAACGCAAGCCTTGACAGTTATGTAATGCAATCACCTACACCACGAAGGATGTAGTTGACAAAGGTGCCTGATGAGGCGAAAAATGATCCGTTTTTAGGGGGTCATTTAAGCCCGAATCCGAATTTATTTGATCAAATATTGCCCTAAATCGTTCCTTTTGTGATTTTAGGTGTTTGGAGAGTGAATTCTGGAAAAGAAGCCATTTTGGACGTTTTTGGAGCATAAAAATGAAGAAAACGGCTAAGTACCAAATTTCCATGCTGAAGATACAAGGTGACGGCGTCAAGACCACCATCTTGACGGCGTCAGACATGAGGAATTAAACACCGTAGGTGGTGACGGCGTCAGAAGGCTTCATGACGGCGTCAAAGTGGCAAGAATAAAATACCGTGGGTGGTGACGGCGTCACATAGGCCGTCATAAGTGGATCAAGGCCGTCCGAGGAAGTATATGGCGGCGAGGTGACGGCGTCACAAGTAACTCTTGACGCCGTCAGCCTATTTTTCCTATATATAGTTTTCTAGTTTTTTCATTAAAAAGGAGAGAGAAGTTTTGGTGAAACCCTAAAGACGATTTTGGTGCATCTTTTACAGGTTTTTCAAGGGTTCCAAACCCTTGATACCTTGCATTGTAATTGAGATAAGTGTTCTTCTAATTCAATCAATATGTCTATGTGTTGGTTGTTTATATCTTGTTCTTGTCTCAATTCAATTATGCTAGGCTAGATCTCTCTTGTGTTTGCTTAGATATAATGAAACCTGGATGTTGATTATGTGTTGATTACTTGTTTATTCTTGTTCTTGGATGAATGATTTATATGTTAGGCTTAAGAAAACTGGCAGATCTCCAAATGGTAACATGCTTGAACGTCTTAAGAAACATGAACCGAGGCGTACTAGGTCTTTATTGGTTGTATTTAATGCATGAGCCACTGTTTACAATCCCTATAGTTGTGCTGGGTCATGGTGTAGGAGGAGATAAGAGCTCATAGAGTTGGGGAGTTATGTATGCCACCCCACGAATGGTATTAAGGAATACAATCCGTCATCCATACAAGTATAACAAGTAATTAACATATAAAAGATATCTAGGGAGTAGTGAAGTCTAAGTAAACACAATTTCTCCAATTACTGCTCACAACCTTAGTATAATTAGTTTGTTTTCATTTTTATTATTTTATTTTGAATATATCTTAGCTTTGGGTTAGTTGAATAACAACTAATTCCGCCCACTCCTTCAAAAACCCGAGATTTTACTTGCTTTCTAAAAAATATAAAAACACAAAAATAATCATCCCTCACCTTTAGAACTATTAATTAGGTTTTCTAATCCTAGCGACACTATTCCTAAGCTGAACGATCAATCCCCCGGTACTTGTCACTATACTATACTACAACGATCAGGTACACTGCCTGGTGAGGGTTGTAAGCTTCTCGAGATCCCTCGAGAGGTAAAGCAAGGTGCGATTCCCACGCATCAGTGCCCTCAGGGAAACTATACTGGTTTCTACAAAGAATGCTTGCAACTAGGTCCGGAATACAAAACTGGTTTAGAAGACGACCTAGAGAGTGGAACCAATGATGAGATCACGTAGTAACCCAGGACTTTGAGTCTAGCTACAAGACTCGTAAATAAAGAAAAGCGCTTCTTGGGAGGCAACCCATGTTTTGTGTGATTTTATTTGTTTGATTGTTATTTGCTTCCGTATGCATGTTTTATTTTTATTGTTGGTTGATCATGTTTCTCAATTAAAATATGGAAATACTATATTATGTTGTTTGGCCTAGTCTTAACTCCAACCTAAAGGTATTTTTGCAAAAGATAAGTGTAAAGGGAAACCCCAAATATGTTTTTAAGAAACAAACCGATCATGATTCTCCACAATATTTAATGAACATGTATATTCGTATTTGTTAGAGTCAAATGCTTGTATTGAGTCATAATGAAGTTTTGCAGGATTTTCCAGGAAGTAGGACAAAGTTTTTCCAGAATTTTTCAGGAAACTTAACATAAGAATTTCTGCAGGTCCATTCTGACGGCGTCAGAGTATTGCTCTTGACGGCGTCAGGAGTTAAAAATCTGGAAATTTTACCGGTTTTGTTTTTCTAACGGAGTCTTATGGTTTTTGTGAATTATTAAGTTTTATAATCTCCAGGAAATCTGCAAACTTCATTCCACAAGCATTATATCTTACTTTGTTTTCTAGGATTTAGTAACTTATATAGGATGCCGCCGATTTTACGCGAGGTTGCCTTGTCTATTGTTGTCAGGATTTACAGGTTATTTATGACAAGAAGATGATTTATATTCTGGAAGGGAAGCTTTGATTGTTCGTTTTCTTGGAGGAAGATTTAACCTGGCCAACCTATAATCCATACCGAGCGAATCAGGGGAGTATTTGATTTCATTCTCTTTACTTCTTAACTTTTACATTCTTTACTTGAACATTGGGGACAATGTTCATCTTAAGTGTAAGGGGAGGGTAAAAAGATGATACCTTACATATGCACTTTCGCTTGAGTTTGTTTTTTTTAATAGTAGATGTGTAATAAAACTACGAGAAATACTTGTTAGTGTAATTTTAGCGCCAAATTTAAAATTTTTTACAACATTTAGGAGTGAAACTTTAGCCATAGCAAGCGTCTCATGGATAGGAGGTTGTATGACTAGCACATAACCGTATATTCAGAAAAATTTTCCACCCAAAAATGTGAGGTTCGCCTTTAGTTTTGATAGGAAAAGCATTTATTATTGGTGCTTATGAGTGTACCGGTAGCATTTAGATTCTAGAACTTGCGTTAGTGATGCATCCCGAGACCGCTAGTGAGACTACATTCGTGTGGTAGGATTTACTACATGATAAGAGGCATTAGGATCACCCTTGTGTTAAACCCGTATTATAATTACTTGACCATTTAAGTCATATTACTTGGCTAGTTAAGTCAACTAATTTTTCCCACACCCTTTGCGTTGTACTCATTTTTAGTACACGATACCCCTAGTACACCCCTCCGAGCCTATCTTTTCGTCTCTAACTTTAAGCATCTTACTTAAAGGAAGAATTTGTTACACCCCACTTAAATGTACACCCAAATCGCCTTAGCCTTCCGTGTATGCGCTCATTTTTAGTGCATTATTGTTATTTGTTAAACCCTAAGTTAACTTTCTAATTGATTACATGGTTGCTAAGTCGAGTCATATCCTTGTACATATTGTTTTGGGACGATTGGGACTCATGGGTAAGTACTTATTTTATGGAGTAATGGGGAAGAACATCATTTATTACCCTCATATGTACGTTAATCTCAAAAGTGCTCCAAGTGTTTTCATTTTCTTAATTCGAGTCATTAGAATAGTTAAATGTAAAGTATGTAAAGATTCAAGTGTAAGGGGAATGCTCATACCCCTATGATGTATTATTTTGGATGGTAGGGTAAGAGTGTATGAAAAAAAAAAATAAAAAATAAAAAATAAAAAATCGAAAAAGAAAAAAATAGAAAAAAACAAGAAAAAGAAAAAAAAATAGAAAAGAAAAAGAGAAAAACCATACGGACTACCATCCCGTTTTCATTCTATGTTCATTTTATGTTTTTGTTATTTTTCATTTATTAGCTTAAGTCGAGTCTAGTCTTGGCTTAGCAACGCCATCTTGTACATGTAATTAACCAAGATTGTTAACTCGCCACCAGTAAAACTTCCTTTATCCAACAAAACCGTGTAATTCATATCCCTACACCTAACGTTATAACCCTTTAAAAGACCTCTTTGATAGTTTATCCTAGGTGCTTACGCCATGTGGTGGAGGTTTGATCCTTTCCCAAGCCTATGGTAATCTATTTTGCTATGACAGGTAGTGAGAGATATCTTCCATTTCCATAATGTTATATTACTTTATTACACCCGAGAGATGTGAGTATCTAAACACTATTTGTGAGGTACTTGTGTATGACCTCCGTGCTTGTCTATTGGTATATGATGAGGCGAAAAATGATCCGTTTTTAGGGGGTCATTTAAGCCCGAATCCGAATTTATTTGATCAAATATTGCCCTAAATCGTTCCTTTTGTGATTTTAGGTGTTTGGAGAGTGAATTCTGGAAAAGAAGCCATTTTGGACGTTTTTGGAGCATAAAAATGAAGAAAACGGCTAAGTACCAAATTTCCATGCTGAAGATACAAGGTGACGGCGTCAAGACCACCATCTTGACGGCGTCAGACATGAGGAATTAAACACCGTAGGTGGTGACGGCGTCAAAGTGGCAAGAATAAAATACCGTGGGTGGTGACGGCGTCACATAGGCCGTCATAAGTGGATCAAGGCCGTCCGAGGAAGTATATGGCGGCGAGGTGACGGCGTCACAAGTAACTCTTGACGCCGTCAGCCTGTTTTTCCTATATATAGTTTTCTAGTTTTTTCATTAAAAAGGAGAGAGAAGTTTTGGTGAAACCCTAAAGACGATTTTGGTGCATCTTTTACAGGTTTTTCAAGGGTTCCAAACCCTTGATACCTTGCATTGTAATTGAGATAAGTGTTCTTCTAATTCAATCAATATGTCTATGTGTTGGTTGTTTATATCTTGTTCTTGTCTCAATTCAATTATGCTAGGCTAGATCTCTCTTGTGTTTGCTTAGATCTAATGAAACCTAGATGTTGATTATGTGTTGATTACTTGTTTATTCTTGTTCTTGGATGAATGATTTATATGTTAGGCTTAAGAAAACTGGCAGATCTCCAAATGGTAACATGCTTGAACGTCTTAAGAAACATGAACCGAGGCGTACTAGGTCTTTATTGGTTGTATTTAATGCATGAGCCACTGTTTACAATCCCTATAGTTGTGCTGGGTCATGGTGTAGGAGGAGATAAGAGCTCATAGAGTTGGGGAGTTATGTATGCCACCCCACGAATGGTATTAAGGAATACAATCCGTCATCCATACAAGTATAACAAGTAATTAACATATAAAAGATATCTAGGGAGTAGTGAAGTCTAAGTAAACACAATTTCTCCAATTACTGCTCACAACCTTAGTATAATTAGTTTTTTTTTCATTTTTATTATTTTATTTTGAATATATCTTAGCTTTGGGTTAGTTGAATAACAACTAATTCCGCCCACTCCTTCAAAAACCCGAGATTTTACTTGCTTTCTAAAAAATATAAAAACACAAAAATAATCATCCCTCACCTTTAGAACTATTAATTAGGTTTTCTAATCCTAGCGACACTATTCCTAAGCTGAACGATCAATCCCCCGGTACTTGTCACTATACTATACTACAACGATCAGGTACACTGCCTGGTGGGGGTTGTAAGCTTCTCGAGATCCCTCGAGAGGTAAAGCAAGGTGCGATTCCCACGCATCAAGTTTTTTGGCGCCGCAGCCTGGGGAATAGTTATTGTCTAGGTTAGGATTTCTTTTTATTAGGTCTACTTGCTAGATTCCTTTCTAGTAAGATTTTATTTTTATTTTTAGGATTTCTTTAGTCTATCTTTTTCTTTGTGTGTTTGTTCGTAATTTCCATTGACTATTCCGTTCACCATTATGGAGTACGCGAATCCACCATACCACCAACCAAAAAGGCCATTCTACCTTGTTGACATCTTGAATTTCAAACAATATCGAGATGAACCCATATATGATGCATGGACTCGTTTTAAAATTTTACTTCGAAAATTCCCTCATCATAGTTTCTCTTTATCATCCCTAACCGAAACCTTTTACTATCGTGTCAACCGATGTGACCAAATGCGCATCGATGATTTTGCCAATGGGGGCCCTAGGGAATTAAATGATGAAGAAGCGTGGGATACCATAGAAAACTGTGCCCAATACTATTATAGAGTAGACAACCCAACAAACAACATCACAAATCAATCAAAAACAAGTTTGAAGGAGCAAACAGGAAGTTTGTCTGGGGATGATTACTCAGGGATACCTGTGTGGATGTCACCTAAAGCCATAGTACAAAACAAACACATAGGTAATCTAGGTACAATGGAGGATGAGGTGGACAATTCAAGCCCACAAAGTACCTCACAAGTCCTACCATCATTTGAGGCACATACACCGCCCGTGACTTACCCGAAAGAAGTAGAAGAGACTATAGGAACCCCACTTGAGGTAGAACCCTTGGACCAAGCACCACTAGAGGATATAGGTTTGAACACTTGTAGTGATAACCTTACTCCTAGTTCTAGGGAAGTTCCTAGTTTTGATGAACCGGAGCCTCAACCAAAACCATTACCTAATCTTCCATCCTTGGATGAAGATTTAGGAATTGAAATAGGTCCCGATCCACCCATCAAACCATGTAGTCCGGGTAGTTTTACGTTGAAGGTAGTAGACCCCAAGCCTTGTAGAGAAGAAGCCAACATAGGAGTGAACCATGACCTTACATACTTACATCACCCATTCATGATTGATCGTAAGAAACATTATGGGTTTAAACCGGGTTTATTAGGTCAAGATAGATCCCCAACTAGGAGTCTCTTGAAGTTGATTGAAAATGATCCCTTTTTAGGAGAAAACTTCAACTCACCCATTGACCAAAGTGAACTAAGTAAGGTTATGATGATAGGAGCACACCCATTTGAGCATATAATTCATCCGCCACTCTTTCCTCACATGGCATACTTCCACCCTAAGGGTGTGTATCGCTACTTCCACCCGCACCTAATCCTAAGTGTAGGGAAAACTTCCCTTTTATCCGTTAAATAAGGGTAGAGTCAGGCTCGTGACTTGAACAAAAACAAGCGCTTCTTGGGAGGCAACCCATGTTTTGTGTGATTTTATTTGTTTGATTGTTATTTGCTTCCGTATGCATGTTCTATTTTTATTGTTGGTTGATCATGTTTCTCAACTAAAATGTGGAAATACTTTATTATGTTGTTTGGCCTAGTCTTAACTTCAACCTAAAGGTATTTTTTGCAAAAGATAAGTGTAAGGGGAAACCCCAAATATGTTTTTAAGAAACAAACCGATCATGATTCTCCACAATATTTAATGAACATGTATATTCGTATTCGTTAGAGTCAAATGCTTGTATTGAGTCATAATGAAGTTTTGCAGGATTTTCCAGGAAGTAGGACAAAGTTTTTCCAGAAATTTTCCGGAAACTTAACATAAGAATTTCTGCAGGTCCATTCTGACGGCGTCAGGGTATTGCTCTTGACGGCGTCAGGAGTTAAAATCTGGAAATTTTACCGGTTTTGTTTTTCTAACGGAGTCTTATGGTTTTTGTGAATTATTAAGTTTTATAATCTCCAGGAAATCTACAAACTTCATTCCACAAGCATTATATCTTACTTTGTTTTCTAGAATTTAGTAACTTATATAGGATGCCGCCGATTTTACGCGAGGTTGCCTTGTCTATTGTTGTCAGGATTTACAGGTTATTTGTGACAAGAAGATGATTTATATTCTAGAAGGGAAGCTTTGATTGTTCGTTTTCTTGGAGGAAGATTTAACCTGACCAACCTATAATCCATACCGAGCGAATCAGGGGAGTATTTGATTTCATTCTCTTTACTTTTTTACTTTTACATTCTTTACTTGAACATTGGGGACAATGTTCATCTTAAGTGTAAGGGGAGGGTAAAAAGATGATACCTTACATATGCACTTTCGCTTGAGTTTGTTTTGTTTGATAGTAGATGAGTAATAAAACTATGAGAAATACTTGTTAGTGCAATTTTAGCGCCAAATTTAAAATTTTTTACAACATTTAAGAGTGAAACTTTAGCCATAGCAAGCGTCTCATGGATAGGAGGTTGTATGACTAGCACATAACCGTATATTCAGAAAAATTTTCCACCCAAAAATGTGAGGTTCGCCTTTAGTTTTGATAGGAAAAGCATTTATTATTGGTGCTTATGAGTGTACCGGTAGCATTTAGATTCTAGAACTTGCGTTAGTGATGCATCCCGAGACCGCTAGTGAGACTACATTCGTGTAGTAGGATTTACTACATGATAAGAGGCATTAGGATCACCCTTGTGTTAAACCCGTATTATAATTACTTGACCATTTAAGTCATATTACTTGACTAGTTAAGTCAACTAATTTTTCCCACACCCTTAGCGTTGTACTCATTTTTAGTACACGAAACCCCTAGTACACCCCTCCGAGCCTATCTTTTCGTTTCTAACTTTAAGCATTTTACTTAAAGGAAGAATTTGTTACACCCCACTTAAATGTACACCCAAATCGCCTTAGCCTTCCGTGTATGCGCTCATTTTTAGTGCATTATTGTTATTTGTTAAACCCTAAGTTAACTTTCTAATTGATTACATGGTTGCTAAGTCGAGTCATATCCTTGTACATATTGTTTTGGGACGATTGGGACTCATGGGTAAGTACTTATTTTATGGAGTAATGGGGAAGAACATCATATATTACCCCCATATGTACGTTAATCTTAAAAGTGCTCCAAGTGTTTTGATTTTCTTAATTCGAGTCATTAGTTTAGTTTATTGTAAAGTATGTAAAGATTCAAGTGTAAGGGGAATTCCCATTCCCTATGATGTATTATTTTGGATGGTAGGGTAAAAGTGTATGAAAAAAAAAAAAAAAAATCGAAAAAGAAAAAAAATAGAAAAAAACAAGAAAAAGAAAAAAAAAATAGAAAAAGAAAAAAAAGAAAAAACATACGGACTACCATCCCGTTTTTATTCTATGTTTATTTTATGTTTTTGTTATTTTTCATTTATTAGCTTAAGTCGAGTCTAGTCTTGGCTTAGCAACGCCATCTTGTACATGTAATTAACCAAGATTGTTAACTCGCCACCAGTAAAACTTCCTTTATCCAACAAAACCGTGTAATTCATATCCCTATACCTAACGTTACAACCCTTTAAAAGACCTCTTTGATAGTTTATCCTAGGTGCTTACGCCATGTGGTGGAGGTTTGATCCTTTCCCAAGCCTATGGTAATCTATTTTGCTATGACAGGTAGTGAGAGATATCTTCCATTTCCATAATGTTATATTACTTTATTACACCCGAGAGATGTGAGTATCTAAACACTATTTGTGAGGTACTTGTGTATGACCTCCGTGCTTGTCTATTGGTCTTTAGTGGAACGATTATTTGTTTTAATTACTTTTATATTAGTGTTAAATGACCCCTAACTTTTCTTTTGAGTAGAATAAAAGCTCATTTGCTTGAGGACAAGCAAATCTCAAGTGTAAGGGTATATGATGAGGCGAAAAATGATCCGTTTTTAGGGGGTCATTTAAGCCCGAATCCGAATTTATTTGATCAAATATTGCCCTAAATCGTTCCTTTTGTGATTTTAGGTGTTTGGAGAGTGAATTCTGGAAAAGAAGCTATTTTGAACGTTTTTGGAGCATAAAAGTGAAGAAAACGGCAAAGTACCAAATTTCCATGCTAAAGATACAAGGTGACGGCGTCAAGAGTAATATCTTGACGGCGTCAGACATGAAGATTAAAATACCGAAGGTGGTGACGGCGTCAAACGCCTTCATGACGGCGTCAAAGTGGCAAGAATAAAATACCGTGGTCGGTGACGGCGTCACATAGGCCGTCATAAGTAGATCAAGGCCGTCCGAGGAAGTATATGGCAGCGAGGTGACGGCGTCACATGTAACTCTTGACGCCGTCAGCCTACTTTTCCTATATATAGTTTTCTAGTTTTTTCATTAAAAAGAGAGAAGTTTTGGTGAAACCCTAAAGACGATTTTGGTGCATCTTTTACAGGTTTTTCAAGGGTTCCAAACCCTTGAGACCTTGCATTGTAATTGAGATAAGTGTTCTTTCAATTCAATCAATATGTCTATGTGTTGGTTGTTTATATCTTGTTCTTATCTCAATTCCATTATGCTAGGCTAGATCTCTTCTGTGTTTGCTTAGATCTAATGAAACCTAGATGTTGATTATGTGTTGATTACTTGTCCATTCTTGTTTTGGATGAATGATTTATATGTTAGGCTTAAGAAAACTGGCAGATCTCCAAATGGTAACATGCTTGAACGTCTTAAGAAACATGAACCGAGGCGTACTAGGTCTTTATTGGTTGTATTTAATGCATGAGCCACTGTTTACAATCCCTATAGTTGTGCTGGGTCATGGTGTAGGAGGAGATAAGAGCTCATAGAGTTGGGGAGTTATGTATGCCACCCCACGAATGGTATTAAGGAATACAATCCGTCATCCATACAAGTATAACAAGTAATTAACATGTAAAAGATATCTAGGGAGTAGTGAAGTCTAAGTAAACACAATTTCTCCAATTACTGCTCACAACTTTAGTATAATTAGTTTATTTTCATTTTTATTATTTTATTTTGATTGCATCTTAGTTTTGGGTTAGTTGATTAGCAACTAATTCCGCCCACTCCTTCAAAACCCGAGATTTTACTTGCTTTCATAAAAATATAAAAATACAAAAATAATCATCCCTCACCTTTAGAACTATTAATTAGGTTTTTTAACCCTAGCGACACTATTCCTAAGCTGAACGATCAATCCCCCGGTACTTGTCACTATACTATACTACAACGATCAGGTACACTGCCTGGTGGGGGTTGTAAGCTTCTCGAGATCCCTCGAGAGGTAAAGCAAGGTGCGATTCCCACGCATCAAGTTTTTGGCGCCGTTGCCGGGTATATGATGAGGCGAAAAATGATCCGTTTTTAGGGGGTCATTTAAGCCCGAATCCGAATTTATTTGATCAAATATTGCCCTAAATCGTTCCTTTTGTGATTTTAGGTGTTTGGAGAGTGAATTCTGGAAAAGAAGCCATTTTGGACGTTTTTGGAGCATAAAAATGAAGAAAACGGCTAAGTACCAAATTTCCATGCTGAAGATACAAGGTGACGGCGTCAAGACCACCATCTTGACGGCGTCAGACATGAGGAATTAAACACCGTAGGTGGTGACGGCGTCAGAAGGCTTCATGACGGCGTCAAAGTGGCAAGAATAAAATACCGTGGGTGGTGACGGCGTCACATAGGCCGTCATAAGTGGATCAAGGCCGTCCGAGGAAGTATATGGCGGCGAGGTGACGGCGTCACAAGTAACTCTTGACGCCGTCAGCCTGTTTTTCCTATATATAGTTTTCTAGTTTTTTCATTAAAAAGGAGAGAGAAGTTTTGGTGAAACCCTAAAGACGATTTTGGTGCATCTTTTACAGGTTTTTCAAGGGTTCCAAACCCTTGATACCTTGCATTGTAATTGAGATAAGTGTTCTTCTAATTCAATCAATATGTCTATGTGTTGGTTGTTTATATCTTGTTCTTGTCTCAATTCAATTATGCTAGGCTAGATCTCTCTTGTGTTTGCTTAGATCTAATGAAACCTAGATGTTGATTATGTGTTGATTACTTGTTTATTCTTGTTCTTGGATGAATGATTTATATGTTAGGCTTAAGAAAACTGGCAGATCTCCAAATGGTAACATGCTTGAACGTCTTAAGAAACATGAACCGAGACGTACTAGGTCTTTATTGGTTGTATTTAATGCATGAGCCACTGTTTACAATCCCTATAGTTGTGCTGGGTCATGGTGTAGGAGGAGATAAGAGCTCATAGAGTTGGGGAGTTATGTATGCCACCCCACGAATGGTATTAAGGAATACAATCCGTCATCCATACAAGTATAACAAGTAATTAACATATAAAAGATATCTAGGGAGTAGTGAAGTCTAAGTAAACACAATTTCTCCAATTACTGCTCACAACCTTAGTATAATTAGTTTGTTTTCATTTTTATTATTTTATTTTGAATATATCTTAGCTTTGGGTTAGTTGAATAACAACTAATTCCGCCCACTCCTTCAAAAACCCGAGATTTTACTTGCTTTCTAAAAAATATAAAAACACAAAAATAATCATCCCTCACCTTTAGAACTATTAATTAGGTTTTCTAATCCTAGCGACATTATTCCTAAGCTGAACGATCAATCCCCCGGTACTTGTCACTATACTATACTACAACGATCAGGTACACTGCCTGGTGGGGGTTGTAAGCTTCTCGAGATCCCTCGAGAGGTAAAGCAAGGTGCGATTCCCACGCATCAGTGCCCTCAAGGAAACTATACTGGATTTCCCAAAAGTACGAATATAGCTCACCTCCTGACAAAAGTCTGAATTGCCTTAGGTGGGTTGCCAGTCCCAATAGATCTATTAACTATATTTCGCGCTCACTTGCAAGTGATTAAGGTTCGTGAAAGAGGGACTTTCAGTATATGTAACTTAGGCAATATCAGGAAAGTAATAGCATACAGAAAAATACTTGTGTTCGGTTTATCGCATGTATCTCCCCACGGGGTTTAGAAAAACAGTATAAAAATGTGGGACTATGAACTCACCTCGGTAATGTAAAATTCGACTAGTGCTCAAGTGAGAACTAATAACGGTTATGAATACCAGTGAATAGCTCCTGACCCGCGACCTAAATTAACGTGATATATATATATATATATATATATATATATATATATATATATATATATATATATATATATATATATATATTATTGGTTTAATGATCTCTATGCGTAAACGACGAATGCGGTATCTTCAAATGAAGTGACGTCGGATTACTTGTTTTTAATATGTTTCAAGTTCAAAAGTAATTTATAATGTAAAGTATTATTTTACGTATAACTTTATCGTACTATATAAGTAAAAATATTTAATTTAAATATTTTTAGTTAATAAATTATAAGTTTATATTAGTATATTTTGTAAAAGAATATATATTAAGTAAAATGGTTTAGTAATTAAATGTTATTAGATTTATGGCAAATAAAACCTTCAAGTATGTCAAAAGTTACACTTTAACCCTTAGGTAAAAAATAATTACATTTTTAGTCCAAAATGGTACTTTTACACTTTTACACTTATCTTTCCCAAATGACAGTTTATACCCTTGTCTTTTATTAAAAATTTACTGTTTCATATTTAGTCCGAAAGTTTCCAGGTTTTGACACTTTTAGTCCCTTAACGAAATTTTTACAAAAATTGTCTAAAGTTAAGTTTTGAAAAAGTGAACTTTTATATTTATAAAAGTTAATGTTTTGGCTTATGAAAAGTTACAAAATATGGTTTATAAGATTAAAGTGTTTTGATTTTTCATGTTTTCTGTTTCTCGAGCGTTTGGATCTACGAAAACAACAATGGGCTCGTTAGCCCAAATCTAAGCCCAAGTTAGGTTTTAGTTTTGAAAATATTAGAAGTGGTACTCGATTAAGCTTAGGTTTAGGACGATTTAGGCTAGCGTTACACGATAAAATCCATGCATGTTTGTCGATCTTGTATTAGTTTGGTTCGAAGAATTGAGTTGACGAAAAATATATATACGTTACACGTGAAAATAAAGAAATAAATGACCCTTTCTAGGGTGTGTCGCGTGATAGTTTATAAGTAAAGATTTCATGTTTTTAAGTTCTTAAATGTAACGAGACATGAACGGTATGCATGACAATGAACATGAAAGTAAGAAGTATTGAAATAGGATTAAGTTACTTACAACACCTCAAGGGTGGTGAAGAGGTCGAATGGGAATGGTACGAGAGAAATGAGGACAAGTGTGAGTTTGTAACCCGAACTCCTTCTTGAATATAAACCCACGATCCAAGATATCAACCCAAAGTATAGAAAGATGATCCAATTGCCTTGTGTTGTTTCCTTGTGTCTCGACAGTGAGCAAAAGAGAGAATAGAGATAGTTTGTTTTGAGATTTTGAAGAGTGTGGTGAGAAGTGTAATGAGTAGTAATTGTTTTTATAGGAGAAAGGCAAAGGTGGTTAGGTAGTAAACATGTGAATTTGTTGGGTGAGCCTTTGTGGTGTCAATCGAAGAAGAGACAAGGTTGTCAAAGCTTCATGTTTGGTCTTGTCGAGTGTGGGAAAGTCTTTGTGGCTATGATGAGGCTTTTGTTTAGTTTAAGACTAGGTCAAGGAGGTTTTGAAAGAACATGTGTACTTGGATTGATTTAACTAGGATGAAAAGGGGAGCATGTGAGCTCTTGTTGGGGGTAATGAGACATAAGACCCTTTGGTTATTAGTCTTTGGAAAGAGTTTAGGAATCTTGGATTTGTTTAAGTTTTTTAGGTATAGATGATTAGGGTGGCTTGAGTTGTTTTTGGTGATCTTTACACGCAAAGGAAAAAAAGAAAATGGTAGTGTCGAGTTCTTAGGGGACAAAGAGATGCAAAATTGTTTCAAAATGTATATATGTTGCAACCTATGGAGCAAGGTGGTGTTTGGTTTGGTCTCGACATGGATCCAACAGAAAAAGAAAACAAACAAAGCCATCGTGGGCTTGTGGTTGGGGTTTCGGCCCAAAGAGAAAAAGAAAAAAAAAAAAGAAAGGAAGTTGGGCTCGTGTATGGTCCAAGATGAAAGAAAAGAAACATAGGTGTTGGGCTTGCGTACGGGGTATCGGCCCAGTCCAAAATGAAAAAAATAAATTATGCACGAGGTATGGGCTTGCAAATATCAAGGCCCAAGTAAAATAAATAATTTGAGTGATTAAACGTTCCGGGAAAAATAATATGTCGGGGTTTATATAGAAATAGATTACGAAGAATATCTCGGAAATGCTTGCACGTATATATACCATCATGTGTATATATATAGTATAGTTAATCATAGTTTCATTCGTGTATATATATATATATATATATATATATATATATATATATATATATATATATATATATATATATATATATATATATATATATATATATATATATATATATCGATAGGTCGGTATTAGGTTCTGTTTCGTGAGTGGAAGCTATTCAGGTCACATCAAGTTTCTCGGTATTCAGTAGTGACCAAACACACATCTCGGAAATAAAGTAATAGTTCATAGTCCATGAAAAATTTAAATTGGCCCGCAAAAATGGCCTAGTGATCCGTTATATCGAAAATCGTTCAGTGATAAGCATTACTAAATGACATGGGATTTTACGAGGTATTACATAGGATGTCTCGTACTCAAGTTTGGGAGGAAGTTGTTAACAAACTGGTGACTAGGCTATCTAAATGAAAGATGAAGTCCCTCTCTATAGTTGGACGTTTAACTCTTATTAAATCGGTGTTAGGCTCGATACCAATATACTATATGTCTATGTTCAAAGTCCCTTTACAGGTGTTAAATAGGATGAAGGCTATTCGTGGTCGTTTTTTCAATGGGGTGGACGTTAAAGAAAAAAGATTGATGTATGTTTCCTGGAGAAACGCTTTGGAGTCTAAAGTTAAAGGGGCTTGTAGTGTCGACTTTTTATGATTTGAATCGGGCTCTTATGTTTAAATGGGTTTGGCGATTTAGGAATGATAATAACTCGTTGTGGGCTATGGTTATTAAGGCATTGTATGGTGAGAATGGTTCTCTTGGATCTTCATCTAAGCATGCCTCGACTTGGTTGGATATTGTTCGAGATATAGAAAAGCTTAAAAACCGCGGGATTGACTTACTTGGTTTTATTAAGAAAAGAGTGGGTAATTGTGAGAATACTCTTTTTTGGAAGGATGTATGGAAGGGAGATGTGTCATTTAAATCTTTATATATCCAAGAGTCTTTGCTTTGGAATCAAATAAGAACATCACAGTGGCACATAAGTTGGTTCAGGAAAATGTAGGGGTGTCTTTACGGCGTTGTCCAAGAGGTGGGGTGGAGTTTGAGCAATTTAATAGCTTGTTGGAAAATTTAGAAGGTTACTCGCTTCCTATGCATGACAAGTGGGTTTGGTCTCTAATGGGCTCGGGTGAGTTTTCTGTTGCTACAGTTAGGAGATCTGTGGGCTTAGGTCAACTTTATTCTCTAATAGATCATATGTTACCTGATGTCTCTTCTAAAACTAGATGGCTAAAAGTGGTTCCTAAAAAGTTAACGTTCATGCTTGGAAGGTTAAGTTGGATAGTTTGCCCACTCGGTTTAACTTGTCCCATAGAGGACTGGATATTCAGTCGATTTTATGCCCGATTTGCGGTAAGGTTGCTAAAACCACGAGTCATATTTTCTTCTCATGTTCTATGACAAGAGATATTTATTTGAAGGATTTCTACTTGGTAGGATTTCCAACTATTGGAGGTTTCTTCGTTTGAGGAGTGGATGATTTGGTTGTCTAATATTCATCTTCAAGGTCTTCGCAAGGAGGTGCTAGAAGGAGTTTTCTACATCATATGGTGGCTTGTTTGGAATTTTCGAAATAAGCTGATTTTTGGTTTGAGTTCCCCTCTTAAGGTGACATTATTCGATGATGTAGTGGCTCGGTCCGTTTCTTGGTGTAGTTATAGATGTAAGCTAAATGTTAGTTGGAATGATTGGGTGAAAAACCCGTCCCTTTTTATTTTGTAAGTTGTTTCTCTAGCGTCTTGCTAGATTATTATTTTTTATTTATTTATTTATTTATTTTAATCCGCCGTTCAAAAAAAAAGTAGTTTGCAAGTCCAACTTGAGTAGTTCGTGAGTTTTCTTGTTTGCTTTATTCCGCTTGTACTTTACGATGAAGAGTGTCTTCGTTCAATAAGTCAATGTAGGCATGTTTGACGCAATAGAAGAATCATCCAGGATGAAAGAGTGTATCAAAACAATAACTTTTTAACTTGGAACAAGACATGTCCTGGGAAAATGAATCAGTGCATCCGTGTTTTGCCATATTCAAGACGTTGCATGACAAGCTTCTTCTAGATGTGATCTGTCTACCTAGTTTACAAGTCAATTTACATAACTACTTACGACATAATTTATTAATAGTTTAACAACGAAGAACACCAGATATTGCATACTGGTTCAAATGCTAATTTTGTAAGACTAAATCAAAATGACACAAAATAGCGAGGGATAAGAAACTCATGGAACAGGATTTGCCTCAATCCTCACAACAAGAAAAGGAACAAAAAAAGTTTATACATATTGCACCAACACCTTAAATTCTCTTGAAGCTTATCCACTAAACAATACACTGTAGATTTAAATATAAATAATCCTTTCAATCCCATTTTACTATTATTTCATGTGGAAATGGAAGAGGGTGATCTGTGTTACTATATGACTAAGGAGATTTAGATTTCACAACTTTAGCTGCATCCTTCAACAGCATCCACCGAACACCATTCACAAGTTTTGAGTCGAGATAAAAATTTGACCCATTTACTTATGTATGGATCCCTTTGGGTTGTGTTTTATCTCTAACAAGTCATTAAGTCAAACTTTTAATTGAAAGATAGTTTAAAGGGAAACGGGTTAATTGCGTAGAAAATGCCAGCTCGTCAAACAGGAAGAAAGTCATCTAAAGTGAATTTTCTATGCATAAAGCATCCTAAATCACTTTTTCTACCCCCATTTACTTATGTATGGTTCGCTTTGGGTTATGCTTTACAAAAAAGTTGCATGTTGCCCAACCTGCCATTTTCTACTCCTAGTTCGACTATTAACATCTAATAAGGTTTACAATGATTTAGATTCTTGAAGATGGTATCAGTCAGTCTAGAGACCATTTTTCCACCTAGTATTACAAAAAGACGATAACCTAAGGGAAAAACTTAAGACTTGGCTGGTCAAGTTATAAAAAGATAATAACAAATAAACCCTAGCTTTATTTTTCACGGTTTTTTGTCACCTTCAGTTAAAAAAAAAAAAAAAAAAAAAAAAAAAACCTTATATTAGCAATGATTATATTCTGAAATTGTATTTCGTAAACACAAAAAAGGGAAAAAAATAGTAAAAACTAACGGCTCAACCCGTGATTGTTCTTGAAACTGACCCAAACTCATTTTAACCCACTACTCTGACACCGCTAATTTAACCCACTACAAATTTAGCAGCTATATGTCAGAACGTCCAGCTTCAGCCATAACATTCAACCTACATCAGTAAATAGGACACATTTTTTGCAGGTACCCTAAAATAGAACATGGCACGTTTTACTTGACATAAGGAGCAGTTGGTATATGATTAAATTTCATGTAGATGATTATTCAAGTGCAGGGTCACTGGCAATTTGTCATAATCAACTCATCAAGTACGTGGTGGTTAGATAATGAAATGCTAAATGGCAAACAATGTTACTTGAAAGCCTACAACCTATATGTGCGACTAATTAATTTCCCCTAAATCAGATTACAAACATCTGAAAGACAAGTTAGATATACTAACAGACAAGTATATGTTACAATATTGTTTAACAAAAGCAAAAGAGTATCATACAACATTAGTACTCATATCCCATTGCCACCATTGTATTTATACAATAACCTTTATATTATAAAAAATAAGAAAATGTGTGTTGCCATAACAACATCAAACTTCAAAAACGGCTCAAGAATTTCAACACGTGAAATGAAAAATGCTACAAAAAATCCAAAAGTACTGACTTACAGTTGTCACTTGAATCTACAGTTCTTATATGCTTGTATAATAATCAAAATAACAAAAACTTAGTGAACAGGCATTCATTAAGGTCAACATTATTAATACACGATCGCCAAGTGACCAAGTAAACTTTTTATGAAATAAAACAACAATAACTCAAAGTGACAAAAAACAAACATCATAATTCAGAAGCTTATATACGACTGCATAACTTCAAAGGTCCCAGCTCAACCCCAAACTCCTATACCTGCATCACATATTGTTTTAGAGCAAGAAAATATATAGAGTAAGTCATTTTGCAAAAATTGATTAAATAAGAAAACATATGAAATATCGTACCTTTCATTATCTAACGTCATTTCCCGATATAAACATGTCTCGTCTTCTTCTTCAAGACCAAACTCTCTGTTGCATCAGCAATTGCATTGAACCACTTGACTTTTCTTGTTGACAACATGAAATATCCCATCACCAATCCGAATAATGTTCCACATCCATATCCCAATGCCACTACTTCCCATGTAAATCCACTCTCCTCCTCATGTGATTCAAGCTGTTGTGTAGGCTTGCTGCACTTTTTCGTCAGGGGAAGCCCACATAGTCCCGGATTCCCTTCAAAGGATTTCTCTTCAAATGTGCTGAACCGTGGGCCTCCTGGTATACGTCCTACAAGATGGTTTTGCGAGAGATTTAACACTTCAAGATATGTGATGCGTGCAAGACTTTGTGGGATCTCTCCAGAAAGTTGGTTCCAAGATAGGTCTAACGACTCAATCTCTATGAGATTCCCCAGAGCATGTGGAATTGGACCAATGAGGCTGTTGTGGGACAAGTTGAGCACTATTAGTGAATTAAGACCACCTATGACGTTTGGAATCTGTCCTTCAAATGAGTTACTGGACAAATCAATAATTGTGTAGTCAACCAGAATTTTTGGAAAATCTTGATTGACCCCTTTCACCGTTAAAACGAATGAGTAATAGATTCCAAACATGGACAAATATACTGGTGTTGTGCTGTTTTTAACAACATTCTTCATGGAATTGAAACTTTGAAAATATTTTGCAGGGAGTTGACCTACAAACCTATTATGAGATAAGTCAAGAACTTGAAGACTTGGAAAGGGAGAATCAACAGTTGAAGAGGGTTGAATGTGTCCATGAAAGTTGTTTGATTTGAGGATAAGAGCCTTCAAATTTGGAAGAGCTTCTAACCAACCAGGAAAGGTACCATTCAAATGGTTTTTTCTGAAATCAACTACTTTCAAGGATTGACATTTGGACAAGGAAATCGGCACCTCACCTTCTAACTGATTTCCTTTTAAAATAAGCCCATGTAACTCTTCACAGTCATATACGTTTGGAATTGTTCCTTGAAAGCTATTGTTCGCCATATCTATCATTCTAAGAGATGAGGTGATATTTCCAAAGCATTGCGGAATCAATCCACCAAAGCGATTATTGGATACAACCAAATACCGTAGCTTCCTCATGTTGCAAATTGATGGAAGGAATGGCCCCTCAATCAAGTTGGACTGCAGATACAGATATTCCAACCCATAATCACCTCCAATCTCCCCTACCCAATGAGGAATTTGGCCATGGATTTCGTTGCTAGAGAGATCTAAGTAACGAAGTTGTTTCATGGCTCGAAATGAATTTGGAAACACCTTTAGTTTGCAAGAGGCCAAAGATATTTCACTAAACCCAGGGTTGACATAATGATTGGCATTGTTTGTTGTAACAGAGAAACCACTGTATGAGAGAAGGAGAGATTCAAGGTTTGTGAGGCTTGATAACAATGTATCCAACTCCCATTCTCCACTAAAATTATTAAATGAAAGGTTCAGGTAAGTGAGGTTGGTGAGTTGTCCAAATGTTTGCACATCAATTTGGCCAGTTAACTGATTGTAACGGAGGTCTAAGTGTTTTAATGATGGAAGAGCAAATGACTCAAAAGGAGATATCCTAAAGAGGGGTAAGTAAACAGCTGAGATGGCAATGTCCCATGAAGTCTGTTACCATATAATCTCAGATAAGTAAGGTGTGTGAGGTTGACGAGGGAGCTGTCAGGATGAATTGTACCTTGTAGCATTCCGCAACTGAGATCGAGACCGATGACGTCACCGGTGGAGCCGTCGCAAGTAACTCCATCCCAGTTACAACAATTTGTACTTGTGTTCCAGCTCATCATTTTTGGATGATAATCAGAAGCCAGCCAATCTTGACAGTCATTGTTTGGGTAATTGATGGATGAAAGGTTGTGTTTAAAGAGAAATAAAGCTTCACTCTGTTTTTCAGGGCATTTTTTAATCCTTGTTAAGGAAGCAGGATAAGCAAAAATGGTGAAAAAATATATAAAGAAAAAGATAATACACAATTTTGAATTAATCATTGTGTTTCACAAGTATACGAAAATGCGTTTGGTCTTAGTTTCATTTATAGACGTATCATTGGGTCTGTCAAAATTGATAGGCTCTAAACTTTATAAAAGCTTTTACGTTTTTCAACCAAAGACTTTCAAAAAGATTTTTGGGTTCTTTAATTTATCAAATAGACATTTTTTTTTTTAGACTTGAACTCACAACCATTTGGTTCGTGAACTTCTCACACAATAAAAGGTACAATTGGTACACAAATCCTTTGTTAGTTATCATTTAAGATAACCAACTTAAGTTTGTGAACCTAAGAGTTGAATCTAGGCCAATAATTTTCATTTTCTTTTATTGGGCAAAATTTCCAACTTCAAATTGTCATTATAAAAATATAACATTCTTTCTTTGGCAAAATTTCAGGTTAATTTGATTCGGATTTTAATGTTAATTACACTTAGAAATTATTGATAAATTATTGATACTTCACAAACAAATGTTTGCAAATGGATGGGGTTTACTAGCTTAGTTTATTAATGTTGTGGGTCTTAATGTTAATGTTCTTTCTATGTTTTATACGTAGAGATCTTAGACAAACCAAGGCATAAACTACATTTATCTATAACTCTAAGGCCTGCAATTTACAAGTTTGTTTATCTAGTAAGAATAAACAAGAATCTATTGATGAGCTTTAATCAAGTTAAGGTTACTAGGTTACCATCACTCTCTCCTACAACTTACTTGGATTGGTCACAAACATTAATTATACTGATAGACTCAAACACCATTCATTCTTGTTTCGGGTGCAACTTACACCGTTCATACACATAAAATTTAACTCAAGTTAAGTTGAGCTAAAAAAACCTTTTAAATCCTATGCTTGCATATTATGAAAGAGTAGTTACTTGAAATAAGTTCCTGTAAATAAATAGATCATATCTATCATTGTCAATGCTATGAAGAAACTTAGATGGTGCAGTGAAGAAAGTCTAAGAAAGAGTGATTGGGATGCAACTGTTTGTGAGTCTTGTTTGTGACTCTGGACCAACAACTTTGAAGTATGTGAGGGTTTAAGAAGACTTCAAATTAAAGGTAGGGGGATTCAAATTAAATGTTGTTGTCTACTATTCATTAGTCACTCCATTCATCTGGTGGCCCTGATTTTTGAAGTAAATGAGGGTTTAAGAAGACTTCAAAGTAAACTATCTTGGTCAGAGTCCTTTTTTCTTCATCTGGTGGTCCTTTTAATGTTTTGTGCATGTATACACAATTATGCAAATGTCATGTAACATAAACTATTGTTGAGAAATATGAATTGCTTCATAAATAAAACTCACAAGTATATCTGTTACACTTTCCAAAACTATAACCAAAGACCCGGCCACATCACATATTTTGAGGATACGAGGCACAAAATTACACTAATAGAATTGTCAAGTAGTTTGTATAGACCATGATCCAGCAGTACCAGTTGTGGTTTTCTTCTTCCTGTAAACAACTAAACAGCATCAATAAGGAAAACATCACTTGCAGCATTTAATCCAGCCACAATCAAATGCCAAAGGGTCAATAACATATAGAAATTTGTTCAAAAACATAACATACAGAAATACATGACATAATGTCTAACGTAGATTTACACGTGAAGTCTTAAACAGCTTTCCATCTCAACAAATCACTGTTTACTATCTTTTTCCTTGTCACAAATCTTTAGCATGTTTTCTACTTCCGTTCTGTTCAAGAACACATCACATGTTCACTCATCTATTTTTCAAAAAAAGTCCATCCTGTTGGTGTAAGTTCTTTTTTACTTAGAGTGAGTTGTCTTTAAGTCATTCCTTTCACTTAGTTAAACATATGGTATTCACTTTTCTTTTGATTTCTAGAACTGATGAATGACAAATCTGAGAGAAGATCAAACACCAGGGTCATACATAAACAAGATTTATAGGGCATAACACCAAATGGGCAATGTCATACAATTAAATAAGAATTGTAGCCAGCTTTAATCAATCATCTAATGGGCAATGTCATTGCAGCCTACATGCTAGCTACATATATTGTTGCTAAAAATAAAACTACATGTTCACCCCCAACAACATGTATTTGAGAGCCGATTTAGACTAATTAGCTATAAATATATATTTGACTTTAAACCTAGATATAAATAGGTTATTTTTGGCATGAATTCGGCTAACTATGAGAAGACTTGGTTCTTTTTGTTGTTAATGTGGTATATGTGTGTATTAAAATGTAGTAAAATATGCTGAAAATGTGTACTAAAAAATTAGATTGTTTGTGAGTGTTGTGTGTAGTTGTTTAGTTACGGAGTATTAAATTGTTTTTGTGGGGTATGTTTTTTTTTTGGGGTGACCGCGGTCGCTTAATTACACTAATTTGGTCATGCAAAAAGGTTGTGCTAAGTTGGCGCTGGCAGTCACCATGTGTCTTCAATCAGTAAGTCAACGTAGACATGTTTGACACAATAAAAGAATCATCCATGTGTCTTCGATCATCTAGCAACACTTTGTTGTTGTTTTATCCGAATACAAAAATCACTAAACTTCATGGGTGATTCAAACCGGTTTTCAAATCAGTGCATTTTGGTGATTCAAGTTTTTGAAAACATTCGCATAGTTGTGTTCTCAAGTTTAATTTTAAATGCGTTCTCGAGTCATTATCAATTAATCAAGCAGTTAGTGGGCAGATAAAAAAGAAACCCTAAATGACAAACGATGTTACTTGAAAGCCTAGAATCTGATCATACTTTTAGTTTGGCATCTGCTACTAATTAGATTGCCCAAAAATACATCACAAACATATAATTTCCTGCTTTACTAGTATGCAGAACACATTGGATGGTCAAATTAGACAGACTAGAAGACACACTATTAGTAATCATGTTTTCATTTACCAAATTCATTGCTGCTAAAACTTCTTCTTAAGCTTGCAACTTACAGTTCATACTAATGAGAAGCATAGGATATATTATTAGTGTCTATGTTCTGAAGAAACATTCGCGTCATCACATGACATGAAAACTGTTGAAAAAAATCCAAAATGGTTGTATAATCGACAAAATAGCAAAAAGTTATTAATAGAGTAAGACATTTTGCAAAATTTGATGAAATAAAAAAACATATGAAAAAGTAACGGCTCAATCGGTGATTGTTCTTGAAACTGACCCAAACTCATTTTAACCCATTACCTTACCTGACCTGGCCTGCCTTGACACCGCTAACTTTATTCTCATTGCCTCAGTCATCTTGTGACCCCTCTAAGGTTTTGGACATCCAATGAAAATGTTTTAAACAAATTGCATCAGAAACCATAAAAAGCTGAAATTTTCAGTTATAATTAATTACTGACCATAACCTTGGTTGTTTGATAAGGTCAGAAAGTGTGTTATATAGAACTATAGAGTACCATCAGGTTATCAACTAATCTCGATTAATCTCTGATATATGTCAAAACTGCTGTAACAGAAAAGCAAAAAATGTACTCATCTACCGTAAATCCGAACAAAAGGCCAATTAAACTAGATGGCAAAAAGATGCAACGCTGTGTTATTTACTCAGACACACATATCATTTGTCTTCAAGGCCAGCAATACAGCACAATAATAACATAAATGAACTATAACAGCTAGCATATCCACTACAAATTTAGCAGCTATATATCTCTGAACGTCCAGTTTCATTCAGCCATAACATTCAACCTACATCAGTAAATAGGACACATTTTTTGCAGGTACCCTAAAATAGAACCATGGCACGTTTTACAGGACATAAGGAGCAGTTGGGATATGATAAAATTTCATTTAGATGATTTTTCAAGTGTAGGGTTACTGGCAATTTTGTCTCATAATCAACTCATCAAGCAGGTGGTGGGCAGATAACAAAATGCTCAATGGCAAACAATGTTACTTGAAAGCATACAACCTGCTCATACTTTTAGTTTAGTATGTGCGACTAATTAATTTCCTCTAAATCAGATCACAAACATCTGAAAGACAAGTTAGATATACTAACAGATAAGTATATGCTACAATATTGTTTAACAAAAGCAAAACAGTATCATACAACATTAGTACTCACATCCTATTGCCACCATTGTATTTATACAATAACCTTTATAGTATAAAAACTAAGAAAATGTGTGCCATAACAACATCGCTTCAAAATGGCTGCCTCAAAAATTTCAACACATGAAATGAAAAATGCTACAAAAAATACAAAAGTACAGACGTACAGTTGTCACTTGAATCTACAGTTCTTATATGCTTGTGTAATATTTAAAATAACAAAAAACTTAGTGAACAACCATTAATTAAGGTCAACATTATTAATACATGATTGCCCAGTGACCAAGTAAACTTTTTATGAAATACTAACAACAATAACTCAAAGAGATAAAACACAAACATCATAATTCAGAAGCTTATCTATGACTGCATTACTTAAAAGGTCCCGGCTCCACCCCAAACTCCTATACCTGAATCACAAATTCTTTTAGACCAAGAAAATTTATAGAGTAAGGAATTTTGCAAAAATTGATTAAATAAAAAAACATATGAATTATCATACCTTTAATAATCTAGTGGTCATTTCCCGATAAATATATATCTTCTCTTATTTTGCTCTAAAATCATATGCTCCCCTGCATCAGCAATCACATTGAACCATTTTACTTTTCTTGTTGACAACATGAGATATCCCATCACCAATCCAAGTAGGGTCCCACATCCATATCCCAACGTCACCACTTCCCACGTAAATCCACTTTCCTCTTCATGCTCTTTACGTGCTTCAAGCTGTGGTTTTTGTGTATCCTCACTGCACATTTTGGGCAGTGGAAAGCCACAAAGTCCCACATTCCCTTCAAATGAGTTCTCATCAAATGTGTTGAACTGCGTTCCATCTGGTATACGCCCTACAAGACGGTTATGCGAGAGACTTAAGACTCCGAGACGCTTGATTCCTGCAAGACTTTCAGGGATCTCTCCTGTGAGTTGGTTCCAAGATAGATCTAACGACTCAATCTCTATGAGATTCCCGAGAGCATGTGGAATTAGACCAATGAGGCTGTTGTGGGACAAGTTGAGCACTATTAGCGAATTAAGACCACCTATGACGTTTGGAATCTGTCCTTCAAATGAGTTATTGGACAGATCAATAATTGTGTAGTCAACCAAAATTTTTGGAAAATTTTGATTCACTCCTTTCACCACAACAACGAATGAGTAATACTCGTCAATACCCATTCTCAAATATTCTGGTTTTGTGCTGTTTTTCACCACATTCTTCATGGAATTGAAATTTTGAAAATATTTTGCAGGGAGTTGACCTACAAACCTATTATGAGATAAGTCAAGAACTCGAAGACTTGGAAAGGGAGAATCAACAGTTGAAGAGGGTTGAATGTGACCATGAAAGTTGTTTGATTTGAGGATAAGAGCCTGCAAATTTGGAAGATCTCCTAACCAAGCAGGAAATGTACCATTCAAATGGTTTTTTCCGAAATCAGCTACTTTCAAGGATTGACATTTGGACAAAGAAATCGGCACCTCTCCTCTTAATTGATTTCCATTCAAAATAAGCCCTTCTAAACTTCCACAATCCCCGTATATGTTTGGAATTGTTCCTTGAAAGCTATTATTCCCCAAATCTATCATTCTAAGAAATGAGCTGATATTTCCAAAGCATTGTGGAATCGGTCCATTAAAGTGATTATTGGACATATCCAAATCTGTTAGATAGCTCAAGTTGCAAATTGATGGAGGGAATGGCCCCTCAATCAAGTTGGACTGCAGATACAGATCTGTTAATCCATACCATTGAAATTGTGGCAAGCCTGTTATGAAGTTATGTGAGAGATCCAAAAGCCATAACCCATAAGTAGTTCCTATCTCCCCTGCCCAATGAGGAATTTGGCCATGGATTTCGTTGCTAGAGAGATCTAAGTATTGAAGTTGTTTCATGGCTCGAACTGCATTCGGAAACACCTTCAGATTGCAAGAGGCCAATCTTAAGTAACTAAAACCAGGGTTGACATAATGATTGGTATTCTTTGTTGTAACAGAGATACCGCTGTAAGAGAGATCCAGACCTTGAATGTTTGTGAGGGTTGATAACAACGTATTCAACTCCCATTCACCACTAAAATTATTATATGAAAGGCTTAGATCAGTGAGGTTGGTGAGTTGTCGAAATGTTTGCACGTCAGTATGGCCAGTTAACTGATTGTTGTTACTGAGGCCTAAGAATGTTAATGATGGAAGAGAAAACGACTCAAAAGGAACATTTCCACTGAACAAGTTATTAGTTAGATCGAGATATTGTAAAGAGGGGGAAGTAAACAGCCAAGATGGCAATGTCCCATTAAGTCTGTTAGCTGATAAAATCAGAAAAGTAAGGTGTGTGAGGTTGAAGAGGGAGATGTCAGGATGAAGTGTACCTTGTAGCATTCCGCAATCGAGATCGAGACCGATGACGTCACCGGTGGAGTTGTCGCAACTAACTCCATCCCAGTTACAACAATCTGTACTTGTATTCCAGCTCATCATTATTGGACTATAATCAGAACCACAGATATCATCTAAGTAATCGTTTGTGTAGTTGATGGATGAAAGGTTATGTTTAAAGAGAAGCAAAGCTTCAGTCTCTTTCTCAGAGCATTTTTTAATCCTAGTTAAGGAAGTAGGAGAAGCAAAAAGGGTGAAAAAAGAGAGAAAGAAAAAGATAATAAACGGTTTTGAATTAGTCATTGTGTTTTCACTAAGTATAAGAAAATGTGTTTGGTCTTATATATAGACGTGTCATTGGATCTATTAAAATTGATAGCCTCTTAACATTAATTTCTTGTCCATTAACAATATGGTTTAAAGATGAAAATAAACAACGCCATTTAAGAGAAGTTGCTACAGTTCTCGACCCGAAACTTTGTCGTATTGCACTTTGTAAAAACTTTAAAGTAGGTTTTTGTCGTTTCGGATTGACAGCCGTTTTTTAAGTCGCTGGTCTCAGTTTCCACATGTTTCCAGAACCTCAGATCTCCCTTATCATTCACTGAACTCCTTATTTAAACTAAAAGGTGAAGCCACATGTGACAGTCATGGCTAGAAAATAGGAACCTAAAAACAAACCGGTATAACTGCTTTTGACACAGTCCACTACCTCTAAATAAAACATACGAAATATTAAAAAAATAAAAAACAAACCAGTCCCTAGATTGGTCCACTTTGATGCACGTTACAGAATTAATATCACTTTTGACTTTGTAAAGTACTAGATTTGAATTATAAAAAGTCAAAACATGAACTATACCTGTAAAATGAATCTTTGAATGGTAGTAAACTAAAATGTCAACCACTTTAAGCCCATCAATCTCATCACTGATGTCGGAGTTGCTTCTGAAAAAGCATACCACATATGAGTTTGAAACAGACCACAATTGTTAGTTTAAAAAAAAAAAAAAAAAAAAAAAAAAAAAAAAAAAAAAAAAAAAAAAAGTGAAAACCAAAATTGTTTAATCAGTTTTGCAGACTTTTCAGGTGAACACGAAATACATAACACTTTATAGGATGTTTGCGATTAGGTATTAAAATGCTGGATTAAGGGGTCGCTTACCTACTCTATTAGTTTATGAGATTCGACTATCAGTTGCACATCATGAAATTAGCCAATTAAAATGTGGTCTAACTCTAATTTGATAGCATTATTTCATTTAGTGGCACATCTTATATTTTATACTCTTAATATGTTCAAACTGTTACAGCTTACCAATGGTGTGGCAGTGGCAATTTGGTCGCTGTTATTACTGAAAACAATATACCTATACGTAAGTGTGTTGTCATTTTCGTTTGTTGTCTCTAAATTCGTGTTAATGTATGTTGATTCTTGTTGTCTTATGCCTTTTGCAGCGTATGGTAATGCGCGGCTTGAAACTTCTAATAGCAATTGCAAATCCGTGCCACAAACGAATATCTGTATACCGTCTCACTCAATCCATTTTCAGGACAATTTCATCGTTGCAGCTACTGAAAACAGTATACCTATACGTAAGTGTGTTGTCGCTTTGGTATGGTGTTCCTAAATTCGTGTTAACATATGTTAATTCTTACTGTCTTTTGCCTTTGGCCTTTTACTCTCGACAAGTTTGTTCAAGCTACCGTGATCATGTAAGTTCATCTATAACAATTCTTGCGAATTTATTTGCTTTAATTTTGTGTAATGTAGGGATCATATAAGGGGTGTTTGGGATTGCTCATTTTAGCGCATTTTAACTCTTATCAGGATTATTTTAAGTAGGCATTATTAGATAAGCAAGTTTGGTGTTTTGTGTACTTATATATAAGTTCCACAAAATATTAATATTGCAGGTTCAAATAAGCAATTGCTAAAGAAACTTCAATTTTTTGAATAGCAGGTTCATAAGCTACTCCTGAATATTAATATGGCTGATTTCGTTATCCAAAATAAACACCTACTGTTGATGTACTAAGGGTTCTTAGTGTTCTACGTCAAATGTGGAAAGCTTATGAGCTTATTTGAGTGCATAAGCTCGACTTGATAAGCTTATGAGCTTTTGCATATTCAAATAAAATGTTGGTCAATTTTGATTGTGTACAAATCAATATGTACCCATGTAACCTGTATTAGACGTTACATATGTCGATTCGACTCATTAACAAGTGGGTAAAAATTGGCCTAAGAACAATGGTAAGACATCTGACATGTAAAAGGGTTCGGATGAGGAAAGACAATACACCCATGAAAGCTCTCAGTTGTTGAAAACATTAGGCATAGCATTAGTTACATGACTTGAATGTGTTTATCATGACTCATAATGAGAGGAACACAAGGTTAATCACTTGGAAAAAGTATGCCAAATAAGTAGAGCTGATAAACATGAGCACTCTAGGAGTAGCTTAATTGTACTTAAAGACTCCCCTGTCTCCTGTCTTGCATCCAAGATATCCACAAACTCCCATCCTTGGGCGAATGAACTTGATACATATTTACCTAAAACAATTTTTTGACCAAAATTGTCACGGAACTGCATTTATTTTGAACTTCTAATGTTTTGGGCATGTATACACAATTATGCAAATGTCATGTAACATAAACTATTGTTGAGAAATATGAATTGCTTCATAAATAAAACTCACAAGTATATCTGTTACAATTTCCAAAACTATAACCGAAGACCCCACATCTCATCTTTTGAGGATGCGAGGCACAACATTACACTAATAGAATTGTCAAGTACTTTGTATAGACCATGATCAAGCAGTACCAGTTGTGGTTTTCTTCTTCCTGTAAGCATCTAAACAGCATCAATAAGGAAAACATCACTAGCATCATTTAGTCCAGCAAGAGTGGTATTTTACAATCAAATGCCAAAGTGTGGTATTTGAAATGGACATATATTGCCCATTTAAAAGTTAAATGGGCACAAATGGACACATATTTTCTCTCAATTGGAGAACATTACAATTGTTTTTAAAGAAAAACTTATAGATATAATATATTTAATTTTTTAAATATAAATGAGATGTTACGTTTGAGGAATTTATTTCGTCGTTTTGGGTCTTTCTAAATCGATTCATATAACATACACCGGTTTGGCCCGTGCTAGTTTAGCCCGTGCCCGTTTGGACCCTGGCCCGTTTGAACCGTGGCCCGTGCCCGCCTGGCCCACCGTTTTGCCACCTCTATGCCAAAGCAATAACATATAGAAATTTGTTTAAAAACAATAACAATCAAATGCAGCAAGAGTCTGAATTTCGGAATTTCGGGGTTTATTTGCTGATTTAAGTAGATATTAGTAGTAACCGAAGGAAATTACGTCGAAAGTGGCAAAAACGGACTTTATTTATTGAGTTAGTACACGTTTAGTCCTCGAAAGACCGAAAATGTTTTTCTGAGTTATTGTCCACCGAGTTAACCTCAACTTGACTACCAATTCAAAACTTGGTCTTAGAAACTCAACTCGAGCTCAATTGAGTTTAAATTGTAATCTCAAACTCAACTCTTCTTTTCTAAAACTCAAGCTCTGTCGAACTTATATATAAAGCTTAAGCTTCATAAGTCGACTAGACTTATTTTGTGTACGTATTATTGTATACAATTAATAGTAATTAAGTGATCATATAAGTGTATAAAAATTGAATTGAAGCTAAGCTTGATAAGGCTTGTACGTACCCTCACGAGTCAAGTATTTTAGAGCTCGAACTAGACAAACTCTACATGAGTAGCTCACCTCTTATAAATCAAGTTGATTTTTTAAGTAGTTTGCAAGTCAAACTTGAATAGTTCGTGAGTTTACTTGTATATCTTACACCCCTGGTACTTTCAAATGACGTACAGTGTCTTCATCCGCGTTTACAATATCAATGAATGTTGCTACGTATATCAATGAATGTTGCTACGTTGCATGACAGGGCTTCTTCTAGACGTGACAAAGATCCGTCTACATACTATATCAATTTGATAGGCATTTTGTTTACAAGTTAATTTGCATAAGCACATACCAGTTAGCATAATTATTACTGTACTAGTTTAACAATGATGAACAAAAGATATTGAATACTGGTTCAAATACTAATTTTGTGAGAGACTAAATCAAAACGGGACAAAATAGCGAGGGATAAGAAACATGGGGCTAATACAGGATTTGCCTTGGTCCTCACAATAAGAATCAAGAAAGTTAACACATATTGCACCAAGACCTTACAATCTCTTGTAGCTTATCAACTAAACAATAACTGTAGATTTTCAAATATAACCAATTATCAACACTTCATTACTAATCCTTTCAATGCACCCCACAGTTTCTGCTTCCTGACCCATTTTTTCGTACAAACATTTTACTATTATTTCGTGTGGAAATGGAAGACGGTGGTTTGTGTTACTATATGGCTAAGGAGATTTAGATTTCACAACTTTAGCTGCATCCTTCAACAGCATCCACCGGACACCATTCACAAGTTCTTCCTTTACCATGAACAAAACGGCTGCAGCCAGAACACTTTGTACAATCTTTGTGCTCATCCCTTTGTAAAAGCCATGGAGCCCTTCGTAGCGTATCATCTTTAGAATTGCATCCAGTGTGCCTGAACGAAAACAGGATTTGTGTGAATATGTGATCTTTTGGATCGTGAAAAGAACAAGAGAACAGCAACATCCCGTATTTTGTGGGAGGTAAGTAACAGTCTCATATTTCATAATCACATTTACCTTCATACTGATGTTTTTTGTCTAACCCGATGGCTTGTCTTGCCTGAAGTCTTGACTGCAAAAATGCAAACAATAATATTTAAGACACGAAATTAGATAGTTTAATGCTTCTTTAAACACTGGTGTGGTGTAACAGAAGAATAAAAAACTGACGGCAATTTTGAGTTGAGATGAACATTTCGACTAATTTACTTATGTATGGATCGCTTTCGGTTATGCTTTATCTCTAAGTCATTAAGTCAAACTTTTAATTGACAGATAGTTTAAAGGTAAACGGGTTAATCGGGTCGAAAATCCCAACTGGTCAAACAGGATGAAAGTCATCTAAAGTGTATTTTTTTTATGAATAAAACATCCTAAATCACTTTTTCCACCTCATTTACTTATGTATGGGTCGCTTTGGGTTATGCTTTCCCAAAAAGTTGCCTGTTGCCCAACCCACCATTTTCCCACCACTACTTCAACCATTAACATCTAATAAGGTTTACGATAAGTTAGATTCTTGAAGATGGTATCAGTCAATCTTGAGACCTGAATGTGTCTATTACAGATCTAAATCAAGTCACTGATTTCAGAAACTAATGTATGTTTAAGTATAATTATTTTTTTGCTGCCAGGGGCGAAACTTCATGGGGCTAGTATTTTTATTACATTGGGTAATGCTTTAAGCAATTAGTTTGAAGTTTCGATAGAAAAATTACTTTTACGCCATAATAACTTTGGCCCCCCAACAAAAACGTTCAAGTTCCGCCACTGTTTGCTGCTCTATTAAAAATCTCAAATGACAAATTATCTATAGAACTTCCAAGTACTTACCTTTACAACTAAAAGAGGATAAGTCACCACTGTAGCCCCAAGTTTTGCCACCGCCCCAAGCAAAAATATCTGAGATTATGTGGAGAAATCAGATATTGCCTACATATAATCCCAATAAATGATAAATAAGTCATAATTATCTGAAAATACTGCGTTGATTATACTAACAGTTACTTGCCTCTAACGCAGTTACACCTTTGTTACTGTTGCTTAAGGCACGACGCTGCTTCAACTTCTTTAGTAGGGTCTCATACAGCATAAACTGTATCGAAGGATTGCTGACCTGGCATAAACAATAGGGACAAGAAGTCAGGAAGTGATATCCATACAGCATGGGCCAAAGCTAAATAACAAGTACCATAACCAATGTCGGAAAGACGCCTTTCCAGAATCCCAAGATTCCAGCTTCACCAAAGACTTCTTGAACCTGCAGAAAACAAATTGTTCAAGGAGTATATAAGCCATCAGGTGAACGCCTGGCTAGCGCAACCACTCATATCATAATCTTAATAGCCAACACTATGGTATTTTATAACAATCAATTTTGATACTCAGACGATTATGATCATCTAGTAACACAGCTTGTTTGTTGTTTTATCTGAATACAAAAATCACTAAACTTTGATCCCGAGATAGCATATGGTTATATTTTAATTCTTAAAAGGAAGGGAATAAAGTAGAATTTTTATATTCTTAGCAACAGACTATGGTGTGACAAAATCATATGACAGTATAGGAGCAAAATAAAGATGCAAACCAACACATACCGCATTGCTAGTTGCAAACGGAGGTGGTTCTATTCCACTAACAATCAGATCGGTTGGAGATTTCTTCGTGTGGGTCTGCAATTGAGTAGTAACATCAGAAGTGAGTGACATCATCTAGCTTACAGTCAGAAAAAGTGGTTCCTTTTTATGAGAAAGTGAAACACTCTTCTGCCTTCCCACAAGGGAGTAAAAGGAGGATGATAGAATAAAAACAAGTAGCTTAAACTAATTGAACGGATGAGGTTTTCCCTATTTAGGTTACCTGGGGAGGATGAGTTTTGACTCATGTACGCAGCTTAACTAAGTATCCCAGTCCCCCTTCCCTGGCCACCCCAAATGTGTACCTAGTGATGTTTTAAAACCCTTGACCTCTAGTGAGGAGATCAAGTGCCTTACTTTCTAGGTCATTTGGTGGTGATTTAGCTTGAACTAATTAAAAAAAAATCTTAATTTGATGTACAGGAAAGCCTTAAACTCTTGTTCTCTCACCTAACTTGGCCTCAATTTGTTCCACAAGATTTAGTCATTTGAAAACCCTATTTTAACAAATTTTTAAACTCCACAACAGATTATAAATCATTTCAAAGTAGAGACGTGAAGATAAGTATAACTTCTTTTGCAATACACATCAAACAAAGCTGTCACAACTAATAGAACAGGCCTAGTCCAAAATAGGATGGAGAAAAAATTTATGACTTTTTAGAATTACTTGCATACATTTTTATAGTAAAAAGAAAGCCATGATATAGTGTAATAATCCACAGAATTCAATATCCCATTCTAGTAATAAACATTGTCCTGGAAGTACAGATGATTAGGAAAGAATTTTGAACCACTACAAATTCCAGACGATTCCACAAAACAATGCTCTTTATTAGAACTTAGAATTCCACACCTGTGTTATCTTGGTAAGTAAGCATGTGGAACCTCACCTGCATACGAGTAACAACTACCCATATAGGATTTGTCAGCAGCACGTTGACACACCTACAAAACAAGTCAAGACATTTGCTTAGCATCAAAAATAGCAATTAAAATCAAGTAATTGATATAAGTTCTGATAACTCACCAGTCCATTTGTACAGAGCAAACATCACAAAAATTTGGAGGAAATAAAAAAGAAATGTAGAGAGAGAAAAATGGCAGTAAAAGGTTAAGGAAACTGTTTAGGTGATAGATGAAACAGGTTTTATTATAACAGTCAGCCATGGAATGTCGTAAACTACAAAAAACATGAAATGACTATGTGCCTCACGAAACCGGTGAAAGAACAAGCCAAACACCTGTTACTTTTAGGATTCACATTAAAAGGAAAAACAAACTCTACCCAGACATTGCAGCCACCATGAGTGATGAAAGCATCCCAACCGATCCATCTCCAGCTCCATCTTTCTTACGTCTTAGTGCAGTAGCTTCAGCCTTGCTCCTGAATATTTGATAGAAATAATAGTAAACACCCTGTAGCATAGAAATAGGATGACAAAAATCAGATATTTGGGCAACAGATATTTGTGGTAAATCTTTATATCAATAATTTTCCTTAGGGGTTTTAAAACTCGCCTAGCGTACCTAATAATAACTTCAAAGGGATGCATATGAGAACAAAAACATTACATATTTACATGTGACAAACAGTGATTAATACAACAGAGATATAGATATAGGATGACAAGGAAACTCAAAAAAATCACATTATATGCCTAATATAGACAGAATTATGAATGACCAGATAAAGTAATTAGACTGCATATATGTAACATGTCTCTGGTGGTCTGACTAGCATAGAAACAAAAGCAACATGCACATGATATTAATACCAGGAACAATAACTAAAATTTAGAATCACTAAGTAACTAAAACTCGATCCGCAAACACGCACACACTTGCAACAAACAAGTTTAGCATAGCTAACTAAGTAACTAAAACTCTAAATTAAATGTGAATAAGTAATAACTCTACTAGTAAAGTTTACTTTAACGTAATTCAAACGAGCTACACCTAACACAAACTTCCTGTGATTCATCTAACGCAATTTCATGACATTTTCTCAACACGTTTCAAGTTTAATCAGTTCATAGTGATCACGCAAAACATTTTCCAACAACAAGTAAATTATACCTGCGAACAGGCAGTCCCAACCAACGAAGGCGCCAATCCGCTATATAACCGACCCCAGCCTTCTTGCTGAACAACCTAACAGAATTAAATTAAAAAAAAAAAAGAACAGTTAATACACAATTAATTAATTAAACTCCAAAACATAATAAAATTAAAAAGTAAGGAAGTACCTGTAACATCTGCTCAACAGTCCCCGCCTTATTCTTCCGTTTCTTTGGATCCCTATCCGTTTGCTGACGTGTATTTACCTATCATTCAAATAAATAAACTTATTATTAGTAGTAGTAAAAAAAAATTTTAAAAATGAGGGTTAAAATAAGGAAGGTAGGTAGGTAGGTACAGTTTGGAGAGGATAAGTGATGAGCTGAGCGATGATTCCACCGCCGGCTCCGGCAAGACCGTTGATTAAAGCGTCTGACATGTTTAATTTATAAACTCTTTCTCTTTCTCTCTCTGGTGTTGTAAAATTGGGGGATCTTAGAGAGAGAAAGAGTGTTTGTTTGTTTGTGTGTGTTTTTAGAGAGAGAAAGGAGGTTGAAACTGGTACGAAATGATAAATTGATTGAGGGGATTTTTCGATGGTGGACTTTGAGTTTGACTCTTCTATAGCTTTCTTTTTTTGAACATCTATTGCTTTCACTTGATTACATTTTGAGGCTTTGTTTCATTAAGATGTTTCGCATATACCCCATAGTAAAAGGTGGCTATAATGTCAATAAAAAAGTGTTGTTTGTTTTTTTATAATTGTCTGAATGGTTCTAATTTTCTCTTTTTTAAGTATATATTAAACTATTAAAATACGATTAATAAGTAGATAGTGTAAACTTGAAACAAAATATTTTTATCATAAATTTAACACAATTATAAGCCATTAAATAAATTATCTTAAAACATTATCCAAAATTTAACATAATAAAAACTATTACATAAATCTTCTTAAAATAAAACATAAGCTTAACGTAATAAAACAACAATTAAGTAACTTAACTAATACCAAATAATTTAAAACCTAGCTTTGCATAATTTGTGTCGCGATTGAATCTCGTAAGTTAATCATGTATTGTTGATCCGCGTCACTCCCAATTGGTTGAACAACTTCAACATCACCGTCATTATCACAATGTACATTTTCATTATCAAATTTAAATTGTGATAATAGAAACTTGTTTGGTGTCATAATATTATTAAAAAAAGACTTTGATTCCACGGTTTCATGAAAACTAATACGATATTTATATCCTACAAACACGGAAAAACGAAAAATTCGGCCCCAACAATATTTGTAATCCAAATTATAACACCAAAATTCAATGTTACTTTACCTTAACCCAAAATTATAAAACTAATAATTAGAACTATAAACTAAAACAAATTCAGCCCACTTCAACTTTAACCAAAATTTGGATCAAAGACAATGCAGCCCAAAACATTAGTCCAACTCAAACCTAGTCTTGACTAGCACTAAACCTAAACCTAAGGTTATAAGATAACCTAAAACTCACAACCCTAATTTATCTCTACAAAACACACGCCCCCTTTCTTATTTTTCTCTTTTCAAGCTGCAAACACAAACACACAACTTTATTCATCACTAAATTTGTGACCTTTACTCCTTTAAACAACCTTCACGAAATATTTAAATTTTGTCTTTTTGTTCTAACTTGCAGTCACGATTCACAACCCTTTGAGATGGTCTTGTGGTTTTCGATTTAAAGATACTCACGTAGGTGTTTATATTTAAAGATCAATGGCGGTTTTACATAGATCTTTAAAGATCTTTTTCTTGACACAAAACCAAGAATTGTCTTTTAAGAATATATTCTTGTAATGGTTTTGTTGTCATGGTTAAGGTGATAGAGTACTTTTATTTCTTCTGAGGCAAATATCTATGATGGGCTAACACAAATCTTTAAATATTTTGTGAACAATACTTTAAAAAGAATGTGAGATCTTTGTTTTGTTGTTCATGCTATATATATATATATATATATATATATATATATATATATATATATATATATATATATATATATATATATATATATATATATATTTCATTGTTTTATCTTTTGAAACACAAGCAGAATTTGGTCTCAAACATGAGAGATGGCTAGAGGTGGCAAAACGGGCGCGGGCCAAACGGGCGCATGTTATAAGAATCGCTTTAAAAAAGACCTAAAACAACAACAAAAATTCCTCAAACGTAACACCTCATTTATATTTAAGTAACTATCCATAAGTTTTTCATTAAAAACAATTTAATGTTCTACAATTGAGAGAAAAACATGTTCCTATTATGCCCATTTAAATTCTACATGGGCAATATATGCTCATTTCAAAAAAAAAGAGGGAGATCAAATGTGTCCAAATCTTTTAAAAATTTGCCTATTTAGCCTATTTTTTTGATTTTGAGCACAAATTGCCACCTCTAGAGATGGCTGAAGATTTTATAGCAGTAAGAGCCAGTAAGACATGATCTCCAACTCTGACTCGGTAAGACATATTCATCTGACCGCATCTGATTAACAACTAAAAAAACAAACAACCATATCGTCTGACCGCGTCTGACTGAGTAAGAGTCAGAGGCGGTTCAGATGTTTTTGTAAAAAACAAACACAGCCTTAGTTTGTTTTTGCCAAAAAAGTCTTAACCGCCTCTGACTCTTACTCAGTCAGACTCGGTCAGACAAAAGGGTTGTTTGTTTTTCTATTGCGAGCAAGATGCGGTCAGAGGAATAACATCTTACTGGATCATAGTTGGTGATCATGTCTTACTCCCTCTGAAACATTGCAAAATATTCAGCCAAAGTAAAAGAAAGTCAACAAACACATCATCGATCTTGAACATAGTAAGATATTAGTTGTGGTCTTTGTTGTGATTCGCTTTTAAAAAAAAGAAAAAAAAAACGTGGTGAAATTTTGATAGAAAATGAGAAGATAAGGTGTTGAGTGGATGGTGTATTGGTTTGTGTGTAGCTACAACAGGGATATGTGGCGTTTATTTAGGAGGTTGTATGTAATGTGATATTAGGTTTAGGTTAAAATACATTTTTGTGTGGGCTGAGTAGCTAGTATGTTTTAAGGTGTAAGTTGACATCAAATATTTTATTTGGGTTTGGAGAATGCAAGATAAATTTTGGGCCAAATGACTTTGTGCTGAATTGGTGTAATTTAGATTTTTGGTTAATTTATTCGACTATTTTCAGTAGTTATGATATGCACCTGGGCCATGATTCTTTTTGTTTAATTTATTCAAGCTACTTATTCATTGCTATAGTTTAATAAATATTTAAAAAACCGGATAATTAAAACCATTTAGATAATTGTAAAAAAACAAACAATATTATTTCATTCATATTTAGACTTTATAGCCACATCTTACTAGTAAGATGTGGTAGTCAGATTCATACCCAAAACAATGAAACAAACACACCTGAGAATATTTTGAAAATCGATCGAACATCAAACCGGTTTTTTTTTTTAAGAAAATAAGGGCCAAATTTGAGACTGTCGAGTCGCTCAGGTCTTAGATGGTTTTTAGACACAAGTTGGTTAGTTTCTTCAAATGGACCAAGCGACTTGCGACTTTAACAAAAATGCGACATGTGTCACTAAAAAAAAGTCGCGTCTAATCATTTGTGTCATACATGTGTAAGGGCTCATCTAGAGCTACTTATCACCAGCGACTTTTAAAAGTTTGAGCGACTTCTAATAATATTATTTTAATTTTTTTGCCTCTTTCCAACACTTCCCATCACCACCACCCTCTACCACCACACAACCATCACCACCACCCTCCACCACCACCACCAACCTCTACCACCACACAACCACAACCACAATCACCACCACCACCACCCACATATGAATAATTTTTTCTTTTAACGGAATCACATCTACATAATGAAATTTCATAGATTGTGATGCTCATTTAATTTTTACCAAAAATTAATTCATTATAGTATATTACTTTGTTTCTATTATTAATTAGCATTCTACAAAAATAGTTAGCTTGTAATTAACCAAGTGTACCAGCCATGTTCATAGGGCAGAAGCTGATTGGCGGTTCCAACGAGACAATGACCCTTCATCTAAAGGGTCAGCTGGTGCCATTGCTCCTCAAGGCTAATGCTATATGGGTTTAGTGAAGCCTTTTCAATAACATCGAGTTTTTACAATTTTGAGTGAGAGTTACCTTAATACAACTCAAGGAGCAGTTTGATGCTTCCATAGTTGTTAGAGCAGGAAAGACAGGAAAGGGACAAAAAGGCTCCTCCGATGACATGTCAAAATGATTATCAAATATAGTATGTTTTGATAATTTAAAAACCCACACCAATAGGGATTTGGTGTTAAATCCAGATCTTGGGTTTTGATTATCATTTTTAGATGTAACAATTCGCATTTTCAGGTTAACTTCTATTCCCGAAAATTTCACTATTCATATTTTTACTATTCACTTTCACTATTCATTTTCCGAAATTTAATTTTTATTTCATATTTTCGTGTGATAAATCATTTCCATGGCAAAATAAAAGTTTGACACTCATCAGATCATTTTCGCGAAAGTTATTAAGGAAATACACGTTTAGGTTAAAACGTCATTCAAAAATCCTACGCACAACGAAACTCAACCGCGTCAATTTTCCCCGCATCAGATAAATGTTTGATACACTCATGATTAATTTGAGAATTTATCGTGACTAAGAAAAATGTTACCAAATAGACCCTGGACCGTAAGAAACAGAAAAATTACGTTTTAAGCACTTTTGCTTTTCCGTAACCTTAGCCTATACCTGCACTGCATTTCTAAGACGATTTGAGTTTTCACATTTTTGGAAAAGTCAACATATTTTTCCCTCCTCCTTTGACCAAAAATCATTCCTTGATTTTATAAATCATTCCTTGATTTTTAGGCTTACGGTTTTATGTCTAAAAGACATTAAATGCCAACCGACACTAGACTGAGCCCAGTCTAGACATTATAAGTCATTTTAAATCATTATTATCCTATTAGAAAAGTTACATTTTTCTTTTCTCAATTTTACGCAACTTTCGTACGTTTTACGTATTACGCGTTTTAGACCCGCGTTTCCAGTTTTAACAGGGTTTAAGCAACCCAATGGAACTTACCACTCATTTTATATTTTATTATGGAGTATATTGACAAGTTTAATCATTCTTTCAAGTTTCGTATTTTTACGATACCCAGTTTTACGTTTCGTGACTTAACGGCTTACAGTTAGCGATTAACGGAGCCAAAACTCACTAGTCACACCATATCTTCATATGGCCGACTATAGGGATGATTCACAAGCCTTGGTGGCTTGTGATGAGGCCTTGATCATCTAGGATGAGTCCATGTGTTCAAGCTTCTTTGATAAGCTTTGAAAAGTCATCCAAACTAACCTCCTCAAGACCATATAAATACCCCACCCTCCCCTCTTCATTTCCAACGTCCAAGAACACATATAAACTTCCTTTTGCTAGTTTACTTCAAGTATTATTCAAGAAACACAAGTTCCATATCAATTCCAAAGCTTTTGTTAAGTTTTGATTGATCCAAATACTAGTTTCAAGCTACAAAGTAACTACTTCAAATCCTTAGAAACTTTAGGTGATTCTCTTGAGTTTAGATCCACTCAAGTCACCTAAACACTCATCACAAATTCTTCAAGAATACAAGGGTAGAAGGATTGCTAAAGTGAAGAGAAGCTTGTTCAATCAAAGTCCTAATCCTTGTTCTTAACTTCCTTTCTTTAGAAAGCCTAAAGTTGTAATAAACCCTAATACACTTTCTTACTCAATATCATTTTCATGCTTATTATGTTTCATTCATTTTATATATGGTCTTTGTGTTATGTTCATGATGTATAAAAACTATTAAAACGAGTTTTGGAAACTATATATTAACTTATGTTAAGTAAACAAGAAAACTAGTGACTTATATTGAGAACCACGACCAAAATAGATTAACCATGATATGAAACACTTACCTACTGTTATAGAGGACTTAAAAAGGAAAACATAGCAATTTGAACCACCTAAAACGAGTACACGAGTCAAAAGTTATGGCCAAAAGAAGTTAGCGAAACCAAAACGCCGAAACTGCCTAAAACAAACTGTTAACAATCTGACCATTTTGAAAGTGGCCCTTCTGGTCCGTTTCATCAAAAAGTTAAAACATGAAAGTTGTCCGGAACGACATTTTCGTTTAGGAACAAAGAAGCTCGAGCCCTGAAAACGCTTTACGAGTGATATTTTTCTTCAAATTCTTAACAGCCCATTTTTAATACCAAATGACCATGTAATGGTTATGGTTAGTTATAACCAAGAGGACTAATGACCTAAAGCCAAGACCACAACCATGGCTAAGGCCAGGGATGAGTCTCAAGACAATGGTAATAATGACCAAGGTCACGGCAAAGCCACGGCTAAAGACCATATAAACTTACCAAGACGAAAACATGAACTAAAGAATTAATGGCAACATAAACATCCAATTTGGATCTACTCCATCAAAACAACCATGAAACTTTACAAGTAATATTCATACTAGACTCAAGAAACTCATTGTAATAACAATCTTCATCCAAAAGTAAACTTTCCTAAGTTTATTCAATTTTTGGACATGTAACTTTTCGGATCAAAAACTTATATATATTTTATCAAATACTACAATAGTAGGGAGCCTCATGTGAGGGGTTCATTAAAGTAAACCATCGAGATGAGTTGTGGATTTACGAATTAAAGTGTCCTGGCTCCTCGAACGTTTACTACATGACCTCTGAATTATGTCAGCCTGAACGGTAGTAAGCGATATACAAACTATACATGTTTCATAAACCATTTTTATGAAACATCATGGACTAAATGCAAGACATATATAGTCAATTCTTCATATTCTTTACTCCAATCCTAAGTCGCAACATTCTATTATAGGTTGCTCGTAGAAACCTTCGCGATTCGACCATCATTTTCACTACTTACTACATAACTTAAGGTGAGTTCATAGCCCCACTTTCCATTACTTAATTGTTTTACAAACCCTTGGGGGGAATACATGCTATTATTTTTCAACCGAACACAATGCTTTTCAATTGTATGCTTGCCTGATTGTTTTATTATCACTAAGTACCATCCTTTCCAATCCAAGATCCCTTATTATGAACCATTTAATCACTAGTAATAGTGAGCGTGAATATTGTGAATAGGCCTATTGGGATTGACGAATCCCATTTGTATTGACTAAGTTCAAACAAATGCATTAATATTTGAAACACAGGTATGACGGCAAAGTACCTACCGGGATAACTCCGCCGATTGATATTGGTACCCGTTAACGTTTTGGTGTCATAAGCTTAGTGTAATAATAATAACTGTTTTGTTTTCCAACCATTGGTGTGAGTCTATAGCTCACACTACCAACATATTGTGTTCAACCATTAAACAAACTCTATGAATATCACTCAACCTTTGTGTTGACCTCTTAAGCATGTATTTCAGGTCCAGGATGATCAAGGATGGCACGGTGGGGCACGGATATTCAAGGGGGCTATAAATTTTATTATCATTCGAAAACTCATCTAATGTAATTTGTAAACATGGAACCATCTGGGACCTCATTTTGTAATCTCTGATATTTATATAATTTGAATGACAAATCTTTTAAAACGACTCAATTAGAGATCGTTTTCTATTATTATGACTGTTGTGCCGTCGAGTGACACCCAGTTTGAATTCCGCTGCATCATTAAATTGGGGGTGTTACATTAGATGATGATCTTTTTCTGTGTGTTGATTTGATCGGATATGGTGATAAATATGTGATGATAAGTTGAGTGTGTATAGGTTTGTTTTTTGAGTTTAAGGGAAAGGTATGTGTTATATAGTTTAATGGTGGTGGTGGTGGATGGTGGTGGTGATGGTTGTGTGGTGGTAGAAGGTGGTGGTGATGGGAAGTGTTTGGAAGGGGCAAAAATATTAAAATAATATTATTAGGAGTTGCTCAAACTTTTAAAAGTCGCTGGTGATAAGTAGCTCAAAAGGAGACCTTACACATGTATGACACAAATGATTAGGCGCGACTTTTTTTAGTGACACATGTCGCATTTGTGTTAAAGTCGCAAGTCGCCTGGTCCATTTGAAGAAACTAACCAACTTGTGTCTAAAAAACATCTAAGACTTGAGCGACTGGGCCATTTGTATTGATACGTAGGAATCGCACCAGGTTTTACCTCTCAAGGGATCTCGAGAAGCTTACAACCTCCACCAGGCAGTGTACCTGATCGTTGTAGTATAGTATAGTGACAAGTACCGGGGGATTGATCGTTTAACTCAGGAATAGTGTCGCTAGGATTAGAAAGCCTAATAACTAGGTCTAGAGGTGAGGGATGATTCTTTTTGTACTTGTTTATATTTTTATAAAAGCAATTAAAATCTCGAGTTTTGAAGGAGTGGGCGGAATTAGTTGCTAGCCAACTAACCCAAATAACTACAAATGCAATCAAAATAAAATGACAGAAATGAAAATGAAACTAATTATACTAGTGGTGTCAACAATGATGAGGAAAGTTGTGTTTACTTAGGTTTCATTACTCCCTAGATATCTTTTACAGGTTGATAGCTTGTTACAATTGCATGGATGACGGGTCATATTCCTTAATACTAGTTGTAGGGCCGTGTACAATATTCCCTAACTCTACAGGATCCTACTTCACTCCTATATCGAGCCGTTAGAAGCTCCTAACATGGGATCATTAGAATTCTCCTACGCATTAAATACAACCAAATATCGTAGTACACCTCCGATCATGTTTCTTAGGACGTTCAAGCAAGTTACCAATGGAAGTCTGGCAGTTTTCTTAAGCCTAACATCGAATACAATCATCCGTAACAACTATAAACAAACAATCAACCCATAATTAACATCTAGATTTCACTACATCTAAGCAAACACAAAAGAAATCTAGCCAAGCATGTTAAATAGAAGACAAGCGTAAGATATAATCAAACAACACATAGACATATTGAATGATTTGGAAGAATACTTATCTTTAATTAAACATGAAAGATTCAAAAGGTTGAAACCCTTGAAAAAGCTGGAAAATTCGGCCTAGGGTTTTTCCCTCAAAGTTGCACCCTAATGAATGAAATTTGGAAAACAATATATAGATTTTACAGGGTGACGACGTCATGTATTAAGTTGTGACGCCGTCAACTCGCCGCCATAATGAAATCGTATTGCCTAGATCCACTTGTGACGCCGTCATGTGTGATTTTGTTCTGGGCCGTCACTAATACTTGGACCATGACGGCCTTGGGTGACGCCGTCATCTCCTATGTACAAAAACTTTCTGGATCGTCATGTGTATATTCCACATCCACCTCTTTTGTAACTCTTGACGCCGTCATGTGGAGAGCCTTGACGCCGTCAGGTACTGTTCCCAGCAAGAAAAATTGAGACTTTGCCATTTTCTTCACTTTTATGCTCCAAAAATGTCCAAAATGCTTCCTTTTCCAGATTTATCTCCAAAAGCACCTAAAATGACAAAAGGAACGATTTAGGGCAATATTTGATCAAATAATCATGAATCCAGGCTTAAATGACCCCTTAAAAGTGGTTCACTTTTCGCCTCATCAAATACCCTTACACTTGAGATTTGCTTGTCCTCAAGCAAATGCGCTTTTATTCTAATCAAAATACAAGTTAGGGGTCATTTAACACTAATATAAAAGTAATTACAATAAATAATCGTTCCACTAAAATCAAAGACAAGCACGGAGGTCATACACTAGCACCAAATAGTGTTTAGATACTCACATCTCTCGGGTGTAATAAAGTATATATAACAATAAGGAAATGGAAAACATCTCTCACTACCTGTCATAACAAAATAGATTACCATAGGCTTGGGAAAGGATCAAACCTCCACCACTTGGCGTAAGCACTTAGGATAAACTATCAAAGAGGTATTTTAAAGGGTTATAACGTTAGGTGTAGGGATTTGGAATATACGGTTTTGTTGGATAAAGGCAATATTTACTGGTGGCGAGTTAATCATCTTGGTTAATTACATGTACAATATGGCGTTGTTAAGCCAAGACTAGACTCGACTTAAGCTAATGAATCAAAAATAACAAAAACATAAAATAAACATAGAATGAAACGGGATGGTAGTCCGTATGTTTTTCTCTTTTCTTTTTCTATTTTTTTTTTTCTTTTTCTTGATTTTTTTCGATTTTTTTTTTTTTTTTTTTTTTTTTTTTTTTTTTTTTTTTTTTTTGCATACAATCTTACCCTACCATCCAGAACAATACATCATAGGGAATGCACATTCCCCTTACACTTGAATTTTTACATACTTTACAATGAACTATTCTAATGACTCGAATCAAGATAATCAAAACACTTTGAGTACTTTTTAATATTAACGCACATATGGGGGTAATATATGACGTTCTTCACAATTACTCCATAACATAAGTACTTTACCCATGAGTCCCAATCGTCCCAAAACAATATGTACAAGATATGACTCGACTTAGCAACCATGTAATCAATTAGATAATTAACTAAGGGTTTAAACAAATAACAATAATGCACTAAAGATGAGTGCATACACGGAAGGCTAAGGCGATTTGGTTGCACATTTGGGTGGGTTGTAACAAATTCTTCCTTTAAGTAAAATGCTTAAAGTCATAAACGAAAAGATAGGCTCGGAGGGGTGTACTAGGGGTTTCGTGTACTAAAAATGAGTACAACGCTAAGGTGTGGGAAAAATTAATTGACTTTACTAGCCAAGTAATATGACTTAAATGGTCAAGTAATTATGATACAGGTTTAACACAAGGGTGATCCTAATGCCTCTTATCATGTAGTAAATCCTACTACACGAATGTAGTATCACTAGCGGTCTCGGGATGCATCACTAACGCAAGTTCTAGAATCTAAATGCTACCGGTACACTCAGAAGCACTAATAATGAATGCTTTTCCTATCAAATCTAAAGGCGAACCTAACATATTAGGGTGGAAAATTTTTCTGAATGGTACGGTTTTGTGCTAGTCATACAACTCCTATCCATGAGACGCTTGCTAAGGCTAAAGTTTCACTCCTAAATGTTGTAAAAAATTTTAAATTTGGCGCTAAAATTACACTAACAAGTATTTCTCTTAGTTTTATTACACACCTACCATCAAACAAACAAACTCAAGTGCAATTGTATCCTATAAGGTATCATCATTTACCCTCCCCTTACACTTAGGATGAACATTGGCCCCAATGTTCAATTAAAGGATGTAAAAGTAAAACAGGTAAAAGAATGAAAACAAATACTCCCCTGATTTGTTCGGTGTGGATAGTGTGTCAACAAGGTTAGATCTTCCTCCAAGAAAATGAACATTCAAAGCTTCCCTTCAGAAAAATAAATCATATTCTTGTCATATATAACCTGTTAAACTTGAGAAAACAAACAAGGCAACATCGCATAAAATTGGCGGCAATCTATATATACTAACAAATCCTAGAAAACAAATTAAGATATAATGCTTGTGGAATGAATGTTTGCAGATTTCCTGGAGTATATAAAACTAAAGAATTAACAAAAACTTTAAGACTCCGTTAGAAAAACAAAACTCGCAAAATTTCCAGAATTTTACACATGACGCCGTCAGAAGTTAACTCCTGACACCGTCAGAAGTGACCTGCAGAAATCTTTATGTTAAGTTTCCAGAAAATTTCTGGAAAAACTTATGTCCTACTTCCTGGAAAATCCTGCAAAACATCATTATGACTCGATACAAGCATTTGACTCTAACAAATACTAATACACATGTTCATTTAATATTGTGGCGAATCATGATCAATTTTGTTCTTAAAAACAAATTCGGGGTTTCCCCTTACACTTAGCTTTTGCAAAATACCTTTATATGAAGTTAAGACGAAGTTAAACAACAAAATAAAGCATTTTCACAATTTTAGTTTGAAACATGATCTACCAACAATAAAAATAAAGCATGCATACGGAAGCAAATAACAATCAAACAAATAAAAATCACACAAAACATGAGTTGCCTCTCAAGAAGTGCTTTTCTTTATTTACGAGTCTTGTAGCTAGACTCGAGGTCATGGGCAATTACGTGACCTCATTGTTGGTCTCATTCTCTAGGTCATCTCCAATCTTAGTTTTGTATTCCGGACCTAGTAGCAAACATTCCTTGTAGAAACCAAGTATTCTATTCATGACATAATCTACCCCTCTACGTCTATCCTCATCATTCCTATAGTAAACCGCTTGCTTGTGTTCCTTTTCTATGTTTGATAGAAGGCGGTATTGTTCAATCTTATAGGGCATTTGGTAAGCAATCTTATCGTTCTCTTCCTTGAATCTAACTATCCCTAGGGACGGGTCATAACTCATCTTAGAGGCCTCAACAAATGGTTTTCCGAACACTACTTGACTTAGGCAATCATCTATTACAGGACGAGTATCCTCTACAATCACAAAGTCGGTAACATAAGTGAAGTTTCCTACAAAAACATGCAATCCTTTCACTCTTCCTACAAAGTTGCTCATCCTAATTGTGTCGGGCATCATCCTATACCCAAGTTGCTTCTTCATTACCCAATTATAATAGGTCCTAGTCATGATGTTTATAGGAGACCTAAGATCGATATAAGCTTTCCACACATGCATATGCCCAATGTTGCATGGTATGTTGATGTTAGAGGGATCACCTACTTTAATAAGGGGTGAACCAAGGATGTATGGTGTCTCGGGGTCATCGAATAAATCCTTGTGATATTCCCGCTCTTCCTTGGTAGGTAACTTATCAAAATATTCTTCTATGTTTTTTACTTCCTCTAACTTTTCTTCCTTAATATCCTCAACTTCCTTAACCTCATCCTTAGTCCCGGTTTCTATCCCAACTTCATCCTTGTCACTTTCTTCTATATCCTTATCTATTGGCTTAATGGTGACAACATTGACAAAGTGGACGTGTTTGGATGATGAGGGGTCCTTAATTTGGATTCCGCTATTAGTATCCCTAGTGTCCTTCCTAGGTGTAGTTAGCACTTGGTTGTTGAGGGCTTTCAACAAGTTGTCAATCTTATTGGTCATCTCCGTTTGTTGTTGACTGAATTCGGTTTCAAACTTAGCTATGCGAGCTTCTTGAGATGCCATAAACATGGACATCAACCCTTCAAGATTGTTGATACTACCATAGTTGTTGGAAGGATTGTTGTTGAATGTACGGTTAGCGGGTGGACCGTTTGGTTGGTAACGATTAAGTGGATTGGAAGAATTGTTTTGGGACATGTTTTGGTTTTGCTTCCACCTAAGGTTCGGGTGATTTTTCCAAGAAGGGTTGTAGGAATCACCGTAAGGGTTTGGCTCGTGTTTGAAAGTGTACCACTTGTCTCCCGCTTCGTCGGTACGCGAGGATGCGTAATCCGCAAAAGCTTGTCCGGGGAGTTCCACACAATCACGAGTGTCATGGGGACCACTACATAATTCACATGAAGAACCGATTTTGTTCACTTGGCTTGAAGGCTTAGGAGCTTCGTAAGATTCCATGAGAAACTTGACTTGGTCTTCAAGTTCCATGATCCTACGGTCGGGAGTGCTAGAATTGTTCGAAGGCAAAGATATCGCCTTGACCGTTTTGTTCAAATCACGGGAATCATTTCCAACTTTCGTTGTCATAGAGAGCAAGATCTTCTATGAGTTCCCATGTTTCTTCAGCACTTAGATCACGTAGCTTGCCACCGGCCGATTGGTCAATGGTTCGCCTTGTGGAGAGATCGATGTTACGCCCCGTGCCCGATTTGATCAAAAATTAAAACTTTATGCGTGGAAACGACATATCAAATCTGACCTGTTGTTACTCTTTTGGCCATTGAGAAAAATCTATAAATATTCAGAGATTGAGACTATTTTTAAACGAAACTAGACTCAATTACCTTCGAAACAACGGGTAGCACGACCCGTGACGACCTACAGTTAAAAAGATATGATTTTTCTAACATGACCCATTTTCTGCACTACTTGCTGTCCCAAACACCCCCTTTATCTGCATAACCCTTTTACGCATCTTTTTGACCCATTTTCCGGAAAAATGACTTATACCACTTCGACAAAACATAAAGCCTTCCAGATTTGCTTATTTCATTTATAAGCTCATTTTCATACAAAAACATTTACTGTTCGACCCTCGGAATAATGCTTTACAGAACGACGGGTTTTGTGCCAAAACCCGTTTTAACCCAATTCATGACATAAGACACATATGACTTCCACAACACCTTAAACTTAACCAAAATCGTTATACCAACATAACAAAACGTTTACATATTTACTTGACCCGTTTACAACCCAAAATGGGTAGAAACACGCTTATGCCAAACACTCCTTTAACTTCCACTAATAACCCATAAAACATACTTTGACACATCAATTGACTACTAAATCTTTACCACATCTTTGACATACATTTTACAACACGTAGAAAGACTCTCGGGGGTACAACATGACATTTGAGCTCGGTATCCTACCTAGCTCTACTATCTTACCCAAGTCCTTCTACATCGCATATCCAACTTAATCCTTATCCAAGCCATCCATAACAACATGCCAACCTACAAAATGGTTAGACAACTAAACCGTAAGCACAAGGCTTAGTAAGTAAAACGATCATAATACAACATTATAACTCAATCACACATTAAGCATCATAATCTACTCATCCCATCACAATATAAACATAACACATACCTTAGCCACTTCAAGCCTTATCATTACATCTCAACCTTTCCTACACACTTACACTAGTCCAACTAAACTCTTAATCTTCTTTTTCTAGTTATGCCAAACTAGCCTTACCTCTACTTCTTCCTCACATAATCATTCAAACACTATCAATCATCTCATCATAACAATCATATAACACATAATGTAAGAAATCATTATAACATCAAATCATAACCGGTTTACTTACCTTAGCTTCCAAAGCTAAGTTAACAATAATAATACCACCATCATTATCATCATTACTAGTCATCATCATCCTTCATCATTATCAACAAGACCTAATAACACAACATATCATGATCAAGGGTTATTAAAACCATCTAAACTTACCCAACATTATCTCTATATCATCATATGATCATATCAAGATCATATGATGAAAACCCACTTAACCCATTAACCTTTTACCACAATAATCATTATAAACTCAAGATTAGAGTTACTTACTTGTGGGGATCATAACTGGGAAGGACTATGGACAATAAATCTTCATCTTCTTCTTCTTCTTCTTCTTCTTCTTCTTCTTCTTAAGCCATCATCTCACTTTTCCCTCTCTTTCTCTCTTGCCGACACCACATACACACACATACTTCTTATCCAAAATGAACCTTATAGAAGTCCAGAGAATTCTCTAGACATTTGATAGTTGGAAGTTTGCCTAAATGGCAACTTTAGTCGTTTAGGTCATGTAACCATTCATCCTTAGTACTGTAGACTAGAACAAGTTGGTTCTAGTACCAGTTTGGGATTCTGTCAACTTAGGTCCCTCAAGTTCTTATTCCTCTTACTTATGACACATAATACTTCTAAAACCACATTATGAAATACTATGACTATCGGGTTTGACAACATCACGACATTTATTGACTAACCAACCATGTAAGGCTCTTAGTCCATTACATCTAGGGTGGGGTCCAAGTACCTGGGAAACGGGTCTAACAATCGATATGGTCCTAGAAGATTTGGACTTGGAGCCAAAGATCTATGCCATGATGAGGGACTTTTTGGAGTAAGACCTTGAAACGAGTCCATGCTTCATATAGAGTTTCACCTTGACGTTGTTGGAACATCAAGATATCATTTCTAAGCTTGGTAGTTCTCCCCGGTGGGAAAAATTGAGCAAGGAAACGAGTGGTGGGATCATCCCATGAGGTGATTGATCCCGCGGGTAAACGTTCAAGCCATTGACTAGCTTGATCACGTAGGGAGAATTGGAATAGGTGTAATTGGGTCGACTCTCTAGTTGTAACATCAAGGTCTATGGAATCTACGATTTTAAGGAAATCCTTGAGATGTTGATTAGGATCTTCGGAACGAAGTCCATGGAATGCACATCCGCTTTGCACCAACCGGATGGTGTCGGATCGCAAGGGGGACAAATTGGCTCCTTGAGTGAGCTCAATAGTGTTTCGATAGCCTTGGTGGCTAGGACGGGAATACTCTCCTAAGGTTCGGGGCCTAGGAGGTGGGTTTGGTAGTGGTGGGTTCTGTGGGTGGTTTTGTTGTAGTGGGTTGATGGGTTCAAAGATGTTACCACCTTCCATGATGTCGGATGGTAAAGGTTACGAACAAAGACACGAAGAAATAAGATAGACTAAAGAAAACCTAAAAATAAAAATAAAATCTTACTAGAAAGGAATCTAGCAAGTAGACCTAATAAAAAGAAATCCTAACCTAGACAATAACTATTCCCCGGGCTGCGGCGCCAAAAACTTGATACGTGGGAATCACACCAGGTTTTACCTCTCAAAGGATCTCGAGAAGCTTACAACCCCCACCAGGCAGTGTACCTAATTGTTGTAGTATAGTATAGTGACAAGTACCGGGGGATTGATCGTTCAACTCAGGAATAGTGTCGCTAGGATTAGAAATCCTAATATCTAGGTCTAGAGGTGATGGATGATTCTTTTTGTACTTTTTTATATTTTTATAAAAGCAATTAAAATCTCGGGTTTTGAAGGAGTGGGCGAAATTAGTTGCTAGCCAACTAACCCAAATAACTACAAGTGCAATCAAAATAAAATGACAGAAATGAAAATGAAACTAATTATACTAGTGGTGTAAACAATGATGAGGAAAGTTGTGTTTACTTAGGTTTCATTACTCCCTAGATATCTTTTACAGGTTGATAGCTTGTTACAATTGCATGGATGACGGGTCATATTCCTTAATACTAGTCGTAGGGCCGTGTACAATATTCCCTAACTCTATAGGATCCTACTTCACTCCTATGTCGAGCCGTTAGAAGCTCCTAACATGGGATCATTAGAATTCTCCTACGCATTAAATACAACCAAATATCGTAGTACACCTCCGATCATGTTTCTTAAGACGTTCAAGCAAGTTACCAATGGAAGTCTGCTAGTTTTCTTAAGCCTAACATCGAATACAATCATCCGTAACAACTATAAACATACAATCAACCCATAATTAACATCTAGGTTTCACTACATCTAAGCAAACACAAAAGAAATCTAGCCAAGCATGTTAAATAGAAGACAAGCGTAAGATATAATCAAACAACACATAGACATATTGAATGATTTGGAAGAATACTTATCTTTTTTTTAGAACGGCTTTGTTAGTATCGGCTTAGTGGTTACAGTTAGTAGGTGGGTTTTCAACCACCAGCGGTATTTGGCTTTCACGTCCCTGCAGCATAAGCCCAGGTTTCCCCACTCCTCGTCCGCCTGAAAGGAAAACCCCAAAGATTCGTCTCTAGCGAGAATCGAACCCTGGGTAACAACCTTTCCCCCAAGCCCCAGAAGGGCCCAAGGTGGCCAACTGCGCTAGGCAGTTGGTTTGGAAGAATACTTATCTTTAATTAAACATGAAAGATTCAAAGGGTTGAAACCCTTGAAAAAGCTGGAAAATTTGGCCTAGGGTTTTTCCCTCAAAGTTGCACCTTAATGAATGAAATTTGGAAAACTATATATAGATTTTACAGGGTGACGACGTCATGTATTAAGTTGTGACGCCGTCAACTCGCCGCCATAATGAAATCGTATTGCCTAGATCCACTTGTGACGCCGTCATGTGTGATTTTCTTTTGGGCCGTCACTAATACTTTGACCATGACGGCCTTGGGTGACGCCTTCATATCCTATGCACAAAAACTCTCTGGATCGTCACGTGTATATTCCACATCCACCTCTTTTGTAACTCTTGACGCCGTCATGTGGAGAGCCTTGACGCCGTCAGGTACTGTCCCAGCAAGGAAAATTGAGACTTTGCCGTTTTCTTCACTTTTATGCTCCAAAAACGTCCAAAATGCTTCATTTTCCAGATTTCTCTCCAAAAGTACCTAAAATGATAAAAGGAACGATTTAGGGCAATATTTGATCAAATAATCACGGATCCGGGCTTAAATGACCCCTTAAAAGTGGTTCACTTTTCGCCTCATCATGTATAATGGCCCAGAAAATAATACCGTATGAATTTTGGTCATGTTACAGGAATAAATATGTTTTTAACCATGGCATTTAAACCGACCAGACCCGCCAATACCCGTCGACCAATTGACTTGCTAACTAGTTGATTTTGTCGCGTTGAATAGTCAAGGAACCACCTTGGATTTACCTATAGATCCACCGCTCTAATGACTAATGTTTCTTTTGAAAATAATCACCCAACAATAAATCTTGTTACCACTCAATCCTTACTCCTTAAAAACACTTAGATAATATTGAGAAATAAAACATGTCTTAACTATTTTATATTATTAAAAGGATGCTACAGTGCTGTAAAGATTGAGGTCACATCTGAGATTGTTTTTATCTTTGCAATATTTGGAATCGTAAGATCGGTTCGAAATGGTAAAATTCTATTAAATTGTCATGTTTTGTTAGTAAGGGATAAGTGAGTCAAAAGGTTTTACATTTCTACTTAAAGTTTTTACTAAATACATATGATAGCCTCACAAAAATGTCAAAGTTTAAATTTTAAACATCCTAATAATAGTAAAACACAAGATGTCAACTTTCAATCGTTACAACAACGATTTAACGAGAAAAAAATAAACCACATAGGTTATAAGCATCTCAAAACACATAAGCTATAATGCTAAAAGATTAAGTCATTAAACCAGTGTGCATTAACTTAATTTTCCTCATACAAATCAAAATATTACGACCTAAGGTGATAGAAAAATAAGCATTGTATACGATCCTAACCATTGCGTACGACCCTAGGCTAGACGGATCTTACAACCTTTTTTCTACATTGAGTATTATCTTACGACTCCGCATGTTGTCCTACATACATCACGTATGATCATAAACCGATCATACAAGCTTTTTGCTATTATGATTGTAAGATTGTATGATCTAACGATTTAATTCGCGGTCTTGATAGCCTTGATTTGGAAGATATGACATTTAATTATTATTATTATTATTATTATTATTATTATTATTATTATTATTATTATTATTGAACAGCAATATTATTAAGCTCCAACTAGCAAGAGACTAGTGGGCAAAAGAAATAAGCAAGACAGTTACAACCGATTAGTACAAGCCACAATCGGGTCGACAATCCAATCTAACCAAATAGGATTAATGTTCTTATTCCTATGTTTCATCCATGAATGAGAGTGGATCATAATGTCTTCTCCAAGAGTATCTTTACACGGTGGTTTCTGTTTTGCCAAATTATGGATATCCAATGAATCACTCCATGACAACAGGTTGTTGAGAACCTTAGGGTAGTCTCCTAACTACCACCAGTTTGAGATCATCTTCCATAAGCTGCGAGCAATAGTATAATCTACAAAGAGGTGTTGTGAGGTTTCAACACAACCATCACAAACTGGACATCTAGTAGAATCGAGGTCGATACCTCGGGCATCAAGATTGTAGCGGGTGGGAAGCCGATCCATAGTAGTTCGCCAAGTATGTATGTTCACTTTGATGGGAAGAGTAGCATTCAATCTGATGGTGTTCTTTCAATGTGTCTACGCATGGAGTGGACACCGAATATATTGGAATTGTCAAGTGTGAAGGTCCAAGAGTCAGGCGCATCAGAAGGGATGAAATTGTTAAGAAGGCCCACCAAGTCTATGAGTTGCTCCATTTCAATGCCATCTCTAATGGGCCGACGCCAACACCAATTATAATGGGTTGAGCCATTAACTAACTAACTAACTAACTAACTAACTAACTAACACCAATCTTTTATTGAGCATATTTTGGAAGTCTCCAGCATGAACAACCTGTTAAAGATAGATTTGAGGGAGGAAGTACCAAGCCATGTATCATTCCAGAACTCAAAAGTGGAGCCATCACCAACTTTCCTTCTAAAAACATTCTCTATGTTAATGTTAACAACAGACAACGATTTCTTGAGACCATAATTGTTGTCCAAGGGCTCCAAGAAAGGCGAGTGGTAGGTTGTGAAACAGCCCCTAACCCTCCTTGGTTCCCATAAATAGAGGTAATTATTTGTTTACAAAGTGAGTTTGAATCTGTGTGGAAACGCCACCACCATTTCGTTAGCGTGGTGAGGTTATTCTACACATATTTTTTCAAACAAGTAACATATTTCTACTTGCTATTATATCCAAGTGGTTGAGTTTTGTGTGTTGGGCCAACCTAACAATTGGGCTTCTATATTTCATTTATTAAAGTCTAACATTGCTTTCATGTTTTGTTTTTTGTTTTAATGCAAAGTTTCCATACTTCATTTCGAGGTAGTGATAAAACAGAACCATGCTTAAAATTTCCATTGACGTAACATTGATTGAGGTCTGAATATTCTATGGTCGGATAATAATACTCTTTTCAACCAATGATTTGGGGTTATCCATGTCTATGAATTCCACGTGGGGTGATCACACAACTATCACTCCAAACTTGGAACTTTATTCGGGACGTGTAAGGTAAGTAGGTAACATGTTTTTACATCCATCCAGCTGCAATAGAGTTTTTTAGCAAGAGACCTGTGGAGTAACTTGTGAGGCATATATTAAAGTCTCATCTTTGAGTTGAATCAAATAGTTGACCAAAAGACTCGAGGTTCTCTAAGTACGTCTTTAAACATTTTTTGGATTGAAAGTTATATATTAAAACCTAACTGACTAAATTACCTGATGTTTAGGTATTTATTAAAATTGTTTTCCACAAATGAAAATAAAGTGAAATGAGAAATATGAATATGTACTTATGATTCGATGCGTTTGAGTCAGACAATGGAAGTGGACATTTCATTTTTGGATTTTTTAAGTGTCTTATTCAAAAAGCTCACTGTATAGGTTTCATTTACACACTTTCAGCATATTAAACATTAAGAGCCTACACTCTGCCACTCGTTAGAAAAGTAGAAAAGTTTGTTTACTGCGTTGTCCTTACTTCTGATGCATGTGAGAACCCAAACAAACTTTAATACATTTCATTACCACCAGTGTGTTAATTACTACCCATAAGACATAAGTGTTATTAATTTCAACAAATGATTAATTAGAAAAGCATGTGAAAAGCACGCGATTGGAGTTCTTATCTAACTAACAAATTTATTCTTGGTAGTTATGAGCACCATAGCCATGCACATGCTACAAGTTATGTCTTAAAACTTTTGTTAAAGGCATATCACAACCTCATTAATGGGAGATTCAAATATTGTCTACTACTGGTGATTATTTTTGTAGAAAACTAGTTAGAACTTCTATATGCCATTATCCTATACGTGTACTGAAAAAAAGTTCAGTCACTAGGCCAGTATATGTAATTTTTGTAACATTGTAATAATATTTATGAATTATTTCTATTGCAAGTTTTTATTATATTTGTATATTGCATTAAATTCTCATATTAATGATGGCAATGATGCTCAAGTATAGTGGCACAAAAGAGACCTACAGAAAAATAACGACGTTAGCAGCTACTAAACTAGTGACTCTTCTAAATTTAGTGATGTGTATAGCGACATGTCTATGAAACATCGATATAAATGGCGACATGATTTATCGATGTCGCAATTTTATAGCGACATGCTTTGAGAAGTCGCTATACTTGTCGCTATGTAGCGACGTATTTTCACAAGTCGCAAATGAGCACTTGATGTCGCTAACAATGTTGCAAGCATAAAATACGTCGCTAAATTGCTAAAACAGTCGCTTAAGGACATTTTTCTTGTAGTAACCTTTCATGTTTCATTGCTTTGCTCGAGTCATGGAAATCCCAACCCATCAAACCTGCCTCTTCCTACAAGATACGTTGATGACATCCCTGTTCTTGAACCGGAGTCTATACTTGATCACCGCGACATCAAAAGGAATGGTAACACTATCCATTAGGTACTTGTCAAGTGATAAGGCCCTTTGAGCGGGCAAGACTCCAAGAAAACTAGAGAGAAACTAAGACTTTAATCATTTTTCTTCTTAACTTCAACTAAAGCGATGGTTACATATTTATAATGTAATAAGTAACAGCCAACTCTAACTTACCCACTAACCTACACTAATAACCTACATGAATCTTGCATGAGAAAATGTAAACGTGCATGGAATACTAAAACAATTCTTTTGACTAGGTCATTCAGTCACCCACGATAACATTGTCCACTTTCACATATACATATCATTAAACAACAGCACATAACAATAAGCATTAAGATGGGACGTTTTCCACTAGATTATTATTCAAATGCAGGTTCGCTGGCCATTTGGTCTCATAATCAACTCATCAAGAAGGTGGTGGGCAGATAACGAAATGCTAAATGGCAAACAATGTAACTTGAAGGCCTACTAGCCACTCATACTTTTAGTTTGGTATGTGCGACTAATTAATTAGTTTCCTCTAAATCAGATGATCGATCACAAACATCTGAAAGACAAGTTATTAGATATACTAACAGACAAGTATATGTTACAAATTTTGTTTTACCAAAAGCAAAGCAGTGTCATACAACATTAGTACTCATATCCCATTGCCACCATTGTACTTATACAATAACCTTTAGAGTAAGGATCAAACGAGAAGAATTCTTAAAATAAGAAGGATGAGAAATAGCTATAACTACACATCAGAGATGCATCAATTTGAATTAGATGCATCCCTAATCTTGAGATGTATCATAATATATTTTCTAGCTAAAAATTAGATGCATATACATATATTAGATGCATTTCATCAAGTTAGACGAATCCTATGTATTTTTCGTCCTCTGCGGGTCAAATTTGCTACAAGTACTAGTTTGCATCGTTTTCACTTCAAAATCACTTTCGAAACTAATTGTGATGCATCTAAATGAAGAGATGTGCATCTGATTCAAGTCGATGCATCTCAAATATGCCATTATAGTCATTTCTCATTTTTCTCATTTTAAGATTTCTTCTCACTGGATCTTTATAAACATAAGAAAATGTGTGTTGCCATAACAACATCATACTTCAAAAACGGCTGCCTAAGAATTTCAACGCATGAAATGAAAAATGATACAAAAAATCCAAAAGTACATACGTATAGTTGTCACTTGAATCTACAGTTCTTACACATGAAATGAAAAATGATACAAAAAATCCAAAAGTACATACGTATAGTTGTCACTTGAATCTACAGTTCTTACATATATGCGTGTGTAATAATCAAAATGACAAAAAACTTAGTGATCGAACAACCATTGATTAAGGTCAACATTATTAAAACACGATTGCCCAGTGACCAAGTAAACTTTTTATGAAATACGAACAACAATAACTCAAAGAGACAAAACACAAACATCATAATTCAGAAGCTTATATACAACTGCATAACTTAAAAGGTCCCAGCTCCTATGCACCCCAAACTCCTATACCTGCATAACAAATTGTTTTAGAGCAAGAAAATTATAGAGTAAGGCATTTTGCAAAAATTTGATTAAATAAGAAAACATATGAAATATCGTACCTTTCATTATCTAACGTCATTTCCCGATAAATACATATCTTCTTTTGTTTCGCGCTAAGATCATGTGCTCCCCTGCATCAGCAATTGCATTGAACCACTTGACTTTTCTTGTTGACAACATGAAATATCCCATCACCAATCCGACTAATGTTCCACATCCATATCCCAACATCACCACTTCCCACGTAAATCTACTCTCCTCCTCGTCATCATATTCTCCATCATCTTCAACTTGTGAGGAACTTTGATGTTCACGTTTGGGCAATGGAGACCCATAGAGACCTGAATTCCCTCCAAAAGAAGTGCTAAATGTGCTGAACTGTGGTCCTTGTGGAATGCGTCCCACAAGATGATTTTGCGAGAGATTTAACACTGCAAGGGTGGTGATGCGTGCAAGACTTTGTGGAATCTCTCCTGAGAGTTGGTTCCAAGATAGGTCTAATGATTCAATTTCACAAAGATTTCCAAGAGAATATGGGATTCGACCATTGAGGTTGTTGTGGGATAAATTGAGCACTTTCAATGAACTCAGATCTCCGATGATATTTGGTATCTCCCTATCGAAATAATTGTTTGATAGATCAATAATTGTTAGGCTAACAATAAGTTTCGGAATATCTCGATCCACCCCTTTCATCGCAACAACGAAGGAGTAAAATGAGTTAGGAAATACACTGATGATCAAATATTCTGGTTGTGTGTTGTTTTTCACCACATTCTTCATGGAATTGAAATTTTGAAAATATTTTGAAGGGAGTTGACCTACAAACCCATTATAAGATAAGTCAAGAACTTGAATATTTGGAAATGGGAATTCCACATCAGAAGAGGGTTGAATGTGGCCATGAAATTTGTTTGATTTGAGGACAAGAACCCTCAAATATGGAAGATCACCTAACCATCCAGGGAATGTACCATTCAAATGGTTGTTTCCCAAATCAACTACTTTCAAGGATTGACATCTGGACAAGGAAATTGGCACCTCACCTTCTAATTGATTTCCTTTTAAAACAAGCACCTGTAACTCTTTACAGACATCATATAAACTAGGAATCGTTCCTTGAAAGCTATTGTTCCCCATATCTATCAATTGAAGAGATGAGCTGATATTTCCAAAGCATTGTGGAATCGATCCACCAAAGCGATTATTGGACATATCCAAATACCATAAATTGCTCATGTTGCAAATTGATTGGGGGAATGGCCCCTCAATCAAGTTGGACTGCAGATATAGTTTTCGTAGTCTATACCATAGAAACTGTGGCAAGCCTGTTATGAAGTTATGAGACAGATTTACATATCTCAACCCATAAGTACCTCCTATCTCCCCTGCCCAATGAGGAATTTGGCCATGTATTTCGTTGCTAGAGAGATCTAAGTGATAAAGTTGTTTCATGGCTCGAAATGAATTTGGAAACACCTTTAGCTTGCAAGAGGCCAATCCTAAGTAACTAAAACGAGGGTTGACATAATGATTGGCATTCTTTGTGGTAACAGCGAAACCGCTGTACGAGAGATCGAGAGATTCAAGGTTTGTGAGGCTTGATAACAGTGTATCCAACTCGAATTCACCACTAAAATTATTATGTGTAAGTTCTATAACAGTGAGGTTGGTGAGTTGTCGAAATGTTTGCACATCAATTTGGCCACCTAACTGATTGTAACCGAGGTATAACTTTTTTAATGATGGAAGAGCAAATGATTCGAAAGGTACATTTCCACTGAACATGTTATCATATAGACAAAGATATTCTAAAGAGGGGAGAGTAAACAACCAAGATGGCAATGTCCCATTAAGTCTGTTATATGGTAAACTCAGAGAAGTAAGGTGTGTCAGATTGAAGAGGGAGCTGTCAGGATGAATAGTACCTTGTAGCATTCCGCAAGTGAGATCGAGACCGATGACGTCACTGGTGGAGTCGTCACAAATAACTCCATCCCAGTTACAACAATCTGTACTTGTGTTCCAGCTCATCATTTTTGGATGATAATCAGAACCATCGTAACAATAATCATATGGGTAATTGATAGATGAAAGGCTATGTTTAAAAAGAAGCAAAGCTTCACTCTGATTTTCAGGGCATTTTTTAATCCTAGTTAAGGAAGCAGGAGAAGCAAAGAGGGTGAAAAGAGAGAGAAAGAGAAAGATAATAAACAATTTTGAATTACTCATTGGGTTTCACAAGTATATGAAAATGTGTTTGCTCTTAGTTTCATTTATAGACGTATCATGGGGTATATCAAAATTGATAGGCTCTAAGCTTTAAATGTTGTTCTCTACTAGGATAGACTTTGAAAGTAAACTCATTTTGGTCTACAAGTCTTTTGTCAGTCCTTTCCTTCATCTTTCCTTCATCAAAAATTCAAAATTGATAGGCTCTAAACTTTAAATGTTGGGGCTCTTTTAATGTTTTGGCTTTTTGGGCGTGTATATGCAAATATGCCGATGCCGTGTACCATAAACTATTGGTTCAATAATATGAATTGCTTCATAAATAAAATTCACAAGTATATGTGTTACAATTTCCAAAACTATAACCAAAGATCCAGATCTCATCTTTTGATGATACGATGTACAAAACTACACTTATCATCATACATACTATGTGTATATTATTAAATCAAAAACCAACAAAGATTGAACACCCAATGATCTCTTTCGGTATGATTTCTGTCTTCAATGTTTTTTTTTTTTTTTTTTTTCTTTTTTTTTTTTAAGTTGGCTAAGTGTTCACAGAGCCAAAGCTGTACGAAACTGCAGCATCCACAAGGCTACTTGCATTATGAAAAACTCGGCTTGAAGTGAAATCTTCTCCAACCAAACATGTAGCAAGCCAAAGCGAGACTTTGCATACTTGCATGTGATAACTCTTCCTATAATAATGAAAGACTCCACAGAGGGTCTTTTTATCTTTCGATAAGTAATACCCAAACATCAAATTCTTACAATTATAGATTTGCTGTGGATCCTGACAATTATAAAATTAGATTGGCTAAAGACATACCAATGCGTTATTGAATGAACGCAAGCAATCATTAGTCTTTACCATTAAAAGGATGACACGTGGCAGTTTATGCAGAAGTTGTGTGATTTGAGGAAAATATAGGGAAGCATATACATCTGCAAAACAAGAAAAAGGTTCTATTAGTCACAATAGAGCCATAACACTAGGGTATTAAGATACAGATGCTCAATTTTCATAACCAAGAGAATGAAACAAGAGCATTTGAAAAAACTACATGTTTACCCCCAACAACAACATGTAATGGGCAATGTCATTGCAGCCTACGTGCTACATATATATTGTTGCTACGAATAAAACTACATGTTTACTCCCAAAAACAACATGTATTTGAGAGCCGATTTAGACTAATTAGCTAAAAAACATATATTTGACTTTAAACCTAAATATATAAATTGATTACTTTTGGCATGAATTCGGCTAACTATGAGAAGACTTGGTTCTTTTTGTTGTTAATGTGGTATCTGTGTGTAGGGGTGGCATAAAACCCGACCCGAACCCGACCGGGTTCGGTCAACTCGGGTCAAAAATCATATCCGGGTCAATAGGGTCAGCCCGAATTGACCCGAGTTCTAAACAAGGTCGGGTTCGGGTATGTTTTTTTAGCCTTGACCCGACCTGAACCCGAGTTGACCCGACTAAACTAACACTTTACAATGCAAAAATACTCAGGTTGACCCCAAACCCGAGCTGACCGAATCCTCCTCTTGTTTATTAAATCGTTTGTGAGTTTTGTGTGAAGGTGTTTATTTATTAAATTGTTTTTGTGAGGTATGTTTTTGTGATGACCGCGGTCGCCTTGTTACACTAACTTGGTCATGCAAAAAGGTCGTGCTAAATTGGCGCTAAAGTGGCAGGGGTGACCGTGGTCACCATTACTAGCCTTAAGATGAAGAGTGTCTTCGATTAGTAAGTCAACGTAGACATGTTAGGATGAAAGAGTAAAAAAAATAACTTTTTAACTTGGAAAATGATTAAGTCCATCCGTGTTTACCATATTCAGGAATGTTGCTACGTTGCATGACGAGCTTCTTCTAGATGTGATCCGTCTACCTACTACATCATGTTGTTAAGCATTTGTTTACAAGTCAATTTACATAACTAATTAAGACATAATATATCAATAGTTCAACAACGAAGAACGGGAGATATTGCATACTGGTTCAAATACTAATTTTGCAGAGACTAAAACAAACGATACAAAATAGAGAAGGATAAGAAACATGGGGCTAACACAGGATTTGCCTTACAATAAGAATCAAGAAAGTTTATACATATTGCACCAACACCTTACAATCTCTTGTAGATTCAAATATAACCAGTTATCATCACTTCATTACTAATCCTTTCAATGCACCCCACAGTTTCTGCTTCTGTACCCATTTTTCGTACAAACATTTTATTATTATTTCGTGTGGAAATGGAAGAGGGTGGTTTGTGTTACTATATGGCCAAGGAGATGCTTTATCTGCATCCTTCAACAGCATCCACCGAACACCATTCACAAGTTCTTCCTTTACCATGAACAAAACGGCTGCAACCAGAACACTTTGTACAATCTTTGTGCTCATCCCTTTGTAAAACCCATGGAGCCCTTCGTAGCGTATCACCTCTAGAATTGCATCCAGTGTGCCTGAACGAAAACAGGATTTGTGTGAATATGTGATCTTTTGGATCATGAAAAGAATAAGAGAACAGCAACATCTCGTACTTCGTGGGAGACTGGGAGGTAAGTAACAGTTTCGGGTTAACTGGGTCGAAAACCCCAACTGGTCAAACAGGAAGCAAGTCATCGAAAGTGTATTTTTAATGCATAAAACATACTAAATCACTTTACTCAAAAATTAAATATTATTGTTGCAATAATATAAATTTTGCTAAAAATATTTGGCAAGTGTTCCAGGCAACCCAACCTGACCAGTTTCAGTGAGTACCAAAAAGTTGCCGGTTGCCCAACCCACCATTTTTCCACCCCTAGTTCGACTATTAGCATCTAATAAGGAACAATAACTTAAATTTAGAATCACTAATTTACTTCCACGGTAAGTTGTTCACAGGGTTAATATCAACATATCAACATATCTGATGAGAAACTCGAGTGACGAGAACTTCTAAAAACTAGAACTATAAATGTTTTTGCTTATGGGTCAGAGATAGCTTCATATCTTGGTAATCATGATTACATATTAAACTAAGTATCATTAAACCCTTGTGGCGAACTAGCTTCCTTGGAAGTCACTTGGTCTATAATTCTACTGGTTCAATCATTCTCAAATGAATATGTAACACATTTGACAGATGGTCAAAAGTCAAAACACATCAATAAATCCAAGTGTGTGGTCAAATGTTTTACTATTGATCATGGTAAGTCTTTAAGATTCCACAACTAAGAGGCGACACCGACACACATTGAAATCAGATATACCCTAGTGGCATATAAAGGTCCATCAGGTATCTCTATTTGTGAGCCAAAATAGCTCTTAAAGCTGTAATTGCAATAGTAATGACCCTTATATCTAAATGTGCAGCATGGAGCAAACCAATCATTGATCTACTCACGAAACATCTCTTCATATGAAGACAAAACAAAAAATAAAAAACTATAAAACTAAAAGTCTAAAATAAATAAAATCATTTGCTGAGTCTACTAGCATTCAAAGAAAAAGGATGGGCCTGATGTTCTTATCTAACTAACAAACTTATTCTTGGTAGTTATGAGCACCATAGCCATGCTACAAGTTATGTCTTAAAACTTTTGCTAAACGCATATCACAGCCTCATTAATGGCAGATTCAAATATTGTCTGCTACTGGTTCTTATCTAGGTAATACAAACGAAACAAAAGCAGATAGAGGAGTAAGTAGTTTTTCAATTTAAACATCAAACATGTCACAAACAATGATCCCTGTCTCGTGAACTTATAGTTTTGGTAAAACATATAAATGGGTGTATGACCATCAAATAACAGAAACATGATGAATTGTATTGAAGGTTCAACCCGTGACTGTTCTTGAAACTGAACCGATCTAACCGAACTCATTTCGACCCATTACCTTACCCAACCTGCCATTTTGACACCAATATTTCTATTCTCATTGCCTCAGTCATTCTGTGTCCCTTAAAAGGTTTTGGATACATATTTCTGCATATCCTGTTACAGATGTATCTTCACAGCCAATGATAATGTTTTAAATGATTTGCACCAGAAAGGCAGAAACCATGAAATTTGAATTCTTCTGTTATTATTACTGATTTACTGAATTTTTCGGTTGTTATATAAAGTACCATCAGCTCATCAATTAACACTAATCTTAAGTTATCTCACAACTGCCGTTACAGAAAAGCAATAAAAGTACTATTGTCCTGTAAATCAGAACAAAAGTTCAACTATATTAGATGGCAAAACGATGTAACCATGTGTTATTTACTTTGACAATGATATTTTTTTGTCTACAAGGATAGCAATACAACACAATGATGTAAATGAATTATAACAGCATATCCACCGCTACAATATCAGCAGCTATGTATCTCAGAACATTCCAACTGCATCTGAAAATATGGAAGAAAAAAGAACAAAACATAGTGTTAATCGTTTTGCACAATCTGGTGAAATTGGAAAACATGTAAAATACTTGCCTTTCTGAAAATAACTTCATTTTCCCATATAAACACTTCTCTTGTTTCGTCTCTTCAAGATCATGTGCTCCCCTGCATCAGCCAGTTTGGTCTTGTGCTTGACAACATAAGATATCCTATCACCAATCCAATTATGGTTCCACATCCATGTCCCAACATCACCACTCTCCATGTAAATCCACTTTCTTCCTCATCATCATCATCTTCAACTTGTGGGGAACTTTGATGTTCACGATTGGGCAATGGAAACCCATAGAGAGTCCTGAATTCCCTCCAAAGGAAATGCTAAATGTGCTGAATTGTGGGCCTTCTGGTATACATCCTACAAGATGGTTTTGCCAAAAGCAAAACGGTATCAGTAACGTACAAACACTAGTACTCAGATCCAGGATCACATTGCCACCACTGAAATTATAAAATAAGCTTTAGAGTATAAACATAAGCAAATGTGTGTTGCCTTTCCATATGAACATCATGCTACGAAAACGGCTGCCCCAAAAATTTTACATTATTAGGCTTTTTTTCTGATGAAACATTCACGGCAACACATGACATGAAAACTGTTATGCAAATCCAAAATGTTTGTATAATTAACAAAATAACAAAAAGTGATTGAATTACCATGAAGGTCAACAACATTAATACACAATCACCCAGTGACCAAGTAAAATATATTATTATTAACAACACACTAATATTACATTCAAAGATACAAAACACAAACATCATACCTCAGAACTGATATACGTCATTTCCCTATATATACGTGTCTTCTCTTCTTCTTCTTCAAGACCAAACTCTCTCCTGCATCAGCAATTGCATTGAACCATTTGACTTTTCTTGTTGACAACATTAGATATCCCATCACCAATCCGACTAATGTTCCACATCCATATCCCAACATCACTACTTCCCACGTAAACCCACTTTCTTTATCACTTTCAAGTTGTGGTTCATGTGAATGCTCACTACACTTCTTTGGCAGCGGAGTCCCACAAAGGTTTGGATTCCCACCAAAAGAGTTTTCTTCAAATGTTCTGAACTGAGGTCCTTCTGGTATACGACCCACAAGTTCATTTTGCGAGAGATTTAAAGCTTCAAGGGTCTTGATGTCTGCAAGGCTTTGAGGAATCTCTCCAGAGAGTTGGTTCCAAGATAGGTCTAGCGACTCAATCTCTATGAGATTCCCAAGAGCATGCGGAATTGGACCTATGAGGCTGTTGTGAGACAAGTTGAGCACTATTAGCGAATTAAGACCACCTATGATGTTTGGAATCTGTCCTTCAAATGTGTTATTGGACAGATTAATAATTGTGTAGTCAACCGAAATTTGTGGAAAATCTAGATTCACCCCTTTCACTGCACCAACGAATGAGTAGTACTTTCCACCCATGGACAAATATTCTGGTCTTGTGCTGCTTTTAACAACATTCTTCATGGAATTGAAATTGTGAAAAGATTTTACAGGGAGATGACCTTCAAACCTATTATGAGATAAGTCAAGAACTCGAAGCCTTGGAAAGGGAGAATCAACAGTTGAAGAAGGTTGAATGTGACCATGAAAGTTGTTTGATTTGAGGACAAGAGCCTGCAAATTTGGAAGATCTCCTAAACAACCAGGAAATGTACCATTCAAATGGTTGTTTCCGAAATCAACTACTTTCAAGGATTGACATTTGGACAAGGAACTTGGCAACTCACCTTCTAATTGATTTCCTTTTAAAATAAGCCCTTCTAAACTTTCACAATCCCCATATACGTTTGGAATCGTTCCTTGAAAACTGTTGTTCCCCATATCTATCATGCCAAGAGATGAGGATAGATTTCCAAAGCATTGTGGAATCAATCCACCAAAGCGATTATTGGACATATCCAAAACCCATAGATTGCTCATGTTGCAAATTGATGGAGGGAATGGCCCCTCAATCAAGTTGGACTGCAGATACAGGTCTTGTAGTCCATACCATTGGAATTCTGGCAAGCCTGTTATGAAGTTATGTGACAGATTCAAACGCCATAACTCATTGTTACCCCCTATCTCCCCTGCCCAATGAGGAATTTGGCCATGGATTTCGTTTTGAGAGAGATCTAAGTATTGAAGTTGTTTCATGGCTCGAAGTGAATTCGGAAACACCTTTAGCTTGCAAGAGGCCAAAAGTAAGTAACTGAAATCAGGGTTGACATAATGATTGGCATTGGTTGTTGTAACAGAGAAACCACTGTATGAGAGATGGAGATATTCAAGGTTTGTGAGGGTTGATAACAATGTATCCAACTCCAATTCACCACTAAAATTATTATAACCAAGGCCTAGAAGAGTGAGGTTGGTGAGTTGTAGAAATGCTTGCACATCAATTTGGCCACCAAACTGATTGTAATTGAGGGCTAACGTTTTTAATGATGGGGAAGTAAATGAGTCAAAAGGAACATTTCCACTGAACATGTTATCACTTAGATGGAGATATTGTAAAGAGGGGGAAGTAAACAGCCAAGATGGCAATGTCCCATTAAGTCTGTTACCAAATAAAACTATAGAAGTAAGGTGCGTTAGGTTAACTGAAATTTCCGAAGGAATATCACCTGTGAAAGTGTTGTCGGACAAGACAAGTGTTTCCAAAGAGTGAAGATTGAAAATGTAATGAGGTAATTTTCCTATCAATCCAGTGAGCTGAAGATCTAGAAATTTCAAAGAAGAGATGTTAAGACTGGTAGGTAAAACCGAAGAGATATTAACCAATCCAAGTGAAAGTTCTTCCAAATTAGTAAAATTTCGAAACATATTGATGAAAACATGCGGTCCAAGCTTCAAATCATTTCTGAAGAGATCAAGAGAGACCAGTTTATTAAGGAGTGTGATATCCGGTGGGACTTGGCCAGAAAACGAACATTCAGTTAGGTTGAGATGTGTGAGACTATTTGAAAACCTTCCTATTTCACTTGGAATTTGGGAACCAGTAAAATTGTTGAAAGCAAGGTTGAGTGTTTGGAGATGAGGAAGGTTGAAGAGGGAGGTGTTAGGATGGATGGTACCTTTCAGCATTCCGCAACAGAGATCAAGACCAATAACGTCACCGGTGGAGTGGTCACAAGTAATTCCATTCCAATTACAGCAATCTGTACTTGTATTCCAGCTCATCATTAATGGATAATAACTCGAACCAAGCCAATCTTTACATGGGATGATTTCACGAAAGGGATCATCTAATGAGTAATTGATGGAGGAAAGGCTATGTTTAAAGAGAAGCAAATCTTCACTTTGTTCTTTAGAGCATTTTTTAATCTTATTTAAAGAAGTGGATGAAGCAAAAGTGGTGAAAGAAAACAAAAGGAAAAAGATACTCAACAGTTTGGAATAACTCATTGTGTTTTTTATTTTAATTTTTAATTGCTATAAAAACTCACAATTGCTACAAATATATATACTAACGTAGCGTTTTGTATGTCGTAATCAAAAGGGGAATGAAAAGGATTATTACGATGGAATGAGAAAATGTTGTTTGTTTATATTTATGTAATGTAATACGTAGTAATTAACTACAAGCAATGACTCATTACACCAAAATTATTCCTTAGGGGGCCCTACTTTTTTTTCATTACATCCCGTAATGTAATCAAAATTACATAAAACTCCACCATTAACTAACCATATTAATGAAACTTCTCATCAATAATGGGCATTTTAGTCTTTTTATTATGATTTCATTACGTCTTATCAAACAAACCAAACATGATAAATAATGGTAATGACTCATTACATTACACCACTTATTTCATTACATCGGTCATTCCATTTATTTAACATTTCATTTCGTCTTACCACCGGTATTACAAGAATACTCTTCTAGTTGCTTTCACAATAATATATGATCGAGAATATGTTTGTGGTCTAGTTTTATTCATAAGTGTATCATTTGGGAAATTGGGTTGTACGAGTCTATTAATTGACTCTAACTTTAATTCTTTGTCAATTTATGCAAAAATTTCAAACTTTTGGTTGCGATAAAAGAGAATCGTTCAATGAAATATTGTGGTCCGCAATAATAATGCTTCTCAACAAGAAATATATATACTAACTATAACAGTGCTAGAATACTAATGTAGTTGCTTTCACGATAAGATAATATTGAAATATGTTTGTGGTCTAGTTTCATTGATAAACGTATCACTCGGGTTATACAAGTGTCTTGATTGATCTTTGTCAAATTATGCCAAAAATTTAACTTCTTATTATTGCGAAAGAAAAGAATCTTTCAATAAAATTTTTGTGGTCCACAATAATGTTTGTGCCAAAAGTTTCATAAAGATTATTAAATTTTTAGGTTCTTAACCAAAAAAGCCAACTGATTGTTGATATATACTAAAACAAAGACTCGCTAATAAAACTAATTCATTCATTTCTTGACAAATGTCATACACTTATTGTAACACCCCCAATTCATGGATGCAGCGGAATTCGAACTGGGTGTTACTTGACGGCACAATAGTCACAATAATAGAAAACGAACTCCAATTGAGTCGTTTTAAAAGATTTATCATTCAAATTGTATAAATATCAGAGATTTCAAAATGAGGTCCCAGATGGTTCCATGTTTACAATGTATAATAAATGAGTTTTGAATGATAATAAAATTTATAGCCCTCTTGAGTATCCGTGTCCTTCCGTGCCATCCTTGATCGTCATGAACCTGAAATACATGCTTGAGAGGTCAACACAAAGGTTGAGTGGAATTCGTAGAGTTTAGTTAAATCGTTTGAACACAATAATCGAAATGTGAGGTAATTAATCACACATTCATAGTTAGAAAACAAAATCGTTATTTATTGCACTAAGCTCATACAACCAAAGCATTAACATCGAACCACAAATTGGCATTATAGAAGCCCTATCCAGGTACTTTTGCCATTATACCTCTAAATCTCAAATATAGTGCATTTGTGTGAACTCGTAGATGTTCAACACAAATGGGATTCGTCAATCCCAATAGATCTATTCACAATATTCGCGCTCACTATAGGTAGTGACTAATGGTTTATGATATAGGGACTTCGAACATGGCAATCGTTACTTAGTGACAATAAAACATCGTCGGGTAGCATACAATAGAAAGCATCGTGTTCGAGTAGAAAAATAATAGCATGTATTCCCCCCATGGGTTTGTAAAATAGTTAAACAATAGAAAGTGGGGCTACGAACTTACCTTAAGTAAGATAGCAAGTAATGAATGTAACGGTTGAATCGTGAAGGTTCTATGAGCAACCTATAATAGAATGTCGCGACTTAGGATTTGTGTAGAGAATATAACGGAGTGCCTATATATATATCTTGCATTTAGTCCATGATGTGGTATGATGTATATTGTATGTCTTTGAAAGAAAAGATTCATGAACATGTATGTTTGGTATATCGTTTACTACCGTTCGGGCTGACATATTTCAGAAGCCATGTTAGTAAGCGTTCGAGGAGCCAGGACACTTTAACTCGTAAATCCACAACTCAACTCGACGGCTTACATAATGAACTCCTCACATGAGGCTCCCTACTATTGTAGTAGTTGATGAAATATATAGATATAAGTTTTGATCCGAAAAGTTACATGTCCGATATTTGGATAAACTTAGGAAAGTTTATTAGTACATGAAGATTGTTATTAGGGGTAGTTTCTTAAGTCTTGAATGACCATTTTCTCTTGGTAAAATCTCATGGTTTCCTTTTAAGTGAAGTAGATCCAAATTGCTTGTTCAAGTTATCGCCTAATTCATTGTTTCATGTTTACGCCTATGTAAGTTGGTATGGTCATTTCGTCATGGCCTAGCCATGACCTTTGGTCCTTGTTTCAAGGTCATGAGACACAACCTTGGCTCTAGCCATGGTGGTGGTCTTGATTATAGGTCATAAGACCCCTTTGGTCTTCATAAACCATAACCTATATGTAATGACTTTGTCTAAAAATGGGCTGTTTAGAATTTGAAGAAATTTATCACTCGGAAAGCGTTTTTAGGTCTCGAGCTTCTTTGATCCTGAACGAAAACGTCGTTCCGGACAACTTTCGTGTTTTAACTTTTTTATGAATCGGACCAGAAGTGGGACTTTCAAAACCCAAATTTGATCAGGAAGCTATTTGGCAGTTTTGCCGGAAATCTTTGGTAATTTCAAATGGGCGTAACTTTTGACTCGTATACTCGTTTTGGGTGGTTCAAATTGCTATGGTTTCCTTGTTAGGTCCTCTACTGTAATATGTAATGATCCAATATCATATTTTTACCATTTTGGTCGTGTTTTTCCAAGAAAGTCACTAGTTTACTTGTTTTAGTAACTTGTTGTAACAATCAATAACAATAACTTGTTTTGTTCACTTTTATACATCATGGACATAACTACAAGACATAATATAGCACAAATAATATGTAAATAACATGAACATGATTATTTAACAAGAATCAAGTTAGGGTTTGGCTCACAACTTTTGGCTTTCAAAGATGAAAGGAAGTTAACATGTAAGGATAGGACATTGATAGACTTGCTTCAACCCACTTCACTTCATGCAATCTTTCTACTCTTGTAATCTTGAAAGAGAGATGATGAAAGTTGAGGTGACTTGAGTGGATTCAAACTCAAGAGAAATCACCAAGTATATTAGGGATTGGAAGAGTTTTGGTGAATGATAATCTAACTAGGGTTTCTATCTTGAAGAATCACTTGAACCTTGCAAGAACTTGGAAGAAATAAAGCTAAGTGTGGAATGAAATGGGGTGTGGTGTGTGGCGTTCAAGTGAAGGGAGGAGGGGCTATTTATAGTCCAAAATGAGGAGGTTAGGAAACTAGTAGGAAATTACCAAAACTTGGTGACCAAGTTGTAATATAATGGTGATCTAGGGGTATATTCATGAGATGAAGCCACATGGGATGACTCCCCCCCTCCTAGGTCGGTTTGTAAGCTTGGAGAGCAAGGGTGTGGACTTTTCTTGGTATTATCCAAGATACTTGGTTAGTTTTGACTCCGGGAAATGCCAATCGTAAATGATTAAGCCTCAAAACGTAAAACCGGGTGTCGTAAAATTATGGAATTTGAAAGTATGGTTAAACATGTCCATATAGTCCATAATAAAATATAAAATGAGTGGTAGGTTCTATCGGGTGCTAAAACCCTGCTAAAAACTGGAAACACGGGTCTAAAACGCGTAATTCGTAAAACGTACGAATATTGCGTAAAATTGAGAAAAGTAAAATGTTACTTTTCTAATGTGATAAAAATGATTTAAAATGACTTATAATGTCTAGACTGGGCTCAGTCTAGTGTCGGTTGGTATTAAATGTCTTTTAGACATCAAACCGTAAGCCTAAAAATCACGAAATGACTTATAACATCAAGGGATGATTTTTGGTCAATGGAGGAGGGAAAATTATGTTGACTTTTTCTAATAAGTTGAAAAACTCAAATCGTCTTAGAAACGCGTTTTGTGGTCTAACGGTTAATCGCCCAAATGGTTAAGCGTGCTCACGCGAGAGTAGTACAGGCTTGGGTGACCTGCCGGGAAGTCTTTGGTCATGTTTTTCTCAGTCACGATTAATTCTCAAATAAATCATGAGTGTGTCAAACATTTTTCCGATGTGGGGTCACCTGACGGGATCGAATTTCGTTGTGCGTAGAATTTCTGATTGACGTTTTACCCTAAAACGTGTAATTCCGTGTAATTCCTTAATAACTTTCACGAAAATGATCTGATGGATGTCAAACATTTAATTTGCCATGGAAATGATTTATCACTCGAGAATATCAAATAAAAATCAACTTTCGGGAAAGTTTCGGGAAAAATGAATAGTAAAAGTGAATAGTGAAATTTTTCCGGGAATAGTAATTAACGTGAAATTGCGAATTGTTACACTTATTATCTCATCATTTTTCATCAATTAATTTTTTCAAATGAACCAACCATGCATATCTTTAGGTCCAAATTTAGGTTTTAGTTTTAGACATACAATTCATTTTCCTTATTAAAATTTACAAAGTGCTTGCATAGTGGTTTTTTGAGGTTTACTAGTTTACTAATGGTGTAGGTCTTTATGTTAGTGTTCTTTCTACGCGTGCATAGACTTTTCGAATGGTATTTGTTTGTAAGTGTATAGAGAAATCTAAGGGTCGTCTTTACTCATTTTACGTTTAAATAGACTTTTCGCATAAACCAACTCACAATCTAACATTTATTTATGAATGTAAGTTCTTATAATATTATAATGTTCTTTCTATATGGACCATGTCATGACTTGTTAAGACCTCGATTTATAATTCCTTTGATCCATTAGCGATAAAAAACTATTGATGGAATTTTTTTAAATCAAGTTGTGGAAATATTTGCTCTACCAAAACCACTTACTTGATTAGTTACGAACGTATACACCTTTCAATTTTGTTTCCGCTTAAACCCACATCAAATTAATTGATGAGTTATATAACACAGCTTAGACAAACTTATATCTACATGGAAATGGAAAACCAAAAGTCGTATTCAAGTTCAACTTCATACACATATATAGCAATTGTAATTAAGTTGCGCTACAAAAAAATTGTTTGGACATTATGCTCAAATTAAATAAATAAATTAATGCTTGAAATAAGTTTCACGATTAATACAAATTATAATTATCACTGTCAGTGCAATGAAGAAACATAGATGATGGAACAAACGTCTAAGAAAGTTAATTGGGATAAAAATTGTGTGACCAACAACCTTTAAAGTGTATGTGGGTTTAAGAAGGCTTCCAATTAAAGATAACGTTTAGAATTTGAAGTTGTTGTCTACTATTGTAGACATTCAAAGTAAACTCGTCTTTGTCAACAACTCATTCGTCACTCCTTTCATCCGGTGGCCCTACTATGTTTTAGGTATATACATCCATCGTGTAACATAAGCTAATTGGTTTAGAAACATGAATTGCTTCATAAATTTAACTAAGAAGTACAGTTGTTAAAATTTTAAAAACTATAACCATAAACATGAATTGCTTCATACTTTTGAGGATATGAGGCACAAAACTACACTTCTCATGATCTCTACTATGAAAAAAATATTAATATAGACTTTTCAATTCCACGTAATTCAAAATTTCAAATAAGTTACATGTAGTTTGGCCAACTTATTGCATTTCCCAGACTATTATGGGCTAGGAACATGGGGCTTGAAGCCAAAGCATGCACTACTTTTGAACGAAAAAGCAACAGCTATTGAACACCCAATGATTTCTTTCAGTATGATTTGTACTCTATATGTATGCTAATAAATAAAATGGTGTTCACAGAGCCACAGCTGTACGGAACTGCAGTATCCACAAGTCTACTTGCATTATGAAAAATTGGGCTTCAAGTGAAATCTCCTCCGACTAAACATGTAGCAAGCTAAAGAGAGACTTTGCATGTGATAACTTTTCCTCAATCAGTGCCTCAAAAGAAACTCTTCCTATAATAATGAAAGACTCCACATAGGGTCTTTTTATTATCTGTCGATAAGTAATACCCAAACATCAAATTCTAGCAATTATAGATATTTTGTGGATCATGAAAAGACAATCATGAAAAGACAAATTGGGTACCTGCAAATATTTTGGATCATGAAAGGATGACTCGCGGCAGTTTATGCGGAAGTTCTGTATTTTGAGGAAAATATAGGGAAGCATGCATCTGCAAAACAAATAAAAGGTATTAGTCAACAGAGCCTAACACTTGGGTATTCAGATGTAGATGCAAAGTTTTCATAGACAAGATAGACCATAACAACAAAACCGCATACATCTGCAAAACAAATAAAAGGTTCTATTAGTCAACCCAAGCTTATACATATTACCCTAAATATTTGCAGGTACCCAAATTGTGGCACTTCTTATGACATAAGGAGCAGTTTGTAAGGTAAATTTTCATGTGGATGATTATTTAAACCGAAGGACATAGAGAGACCAATAGGGAGTCAAAATACAAGACACACCATTAATATTGAAATCGCCTAGATGATCAACAGCAGGGTCAGCATTGGCTTGGGTAGCCTTATGTATTAATGTAAGCTAACCTGAAGTTCTGAGTGATCACTGGCATTGCCTTGAAAGGCAAGATGATCAACAGCAGGATCAATAACCCTGTTCCAATGCCTCGTTCTAAGAATTACTGCAAACAACGCATACCGATCCTCACCAAAACTCAATTTCATGCAATTTTCCTTTATTCCGTTGGCATCAACCAGTACTAAAGCCTGTAAGCAAATCATACAGGTCAAAGGTTAATGATGCTCTAAAGCAACAACAGAAATGATAGTAAAGAAAAATAATAATAGATGACATGAGAAGCCATTTATGTTCATAATATTGCAAGGGGCATCTTCCAGAGTGCAGCATAGTTGGTCCTGGTTGAATTGTCATGTAATTCAGTTTCAGTTGAGCTCAAAAACTTCGCAATTAAATGTTATGCTTACATTTTATAAAAAAGGTTAAATTAAATAAGTTCCAGAGCAAACAAATAGATCATACTATCATAGTATCATTGTCAATGCAGTGAAAAAACTTAAACTTTCCAAGTATATGAGGGTTTAATTAAGAAGACTTCAAATTGGAGGTAGGGATCTAAATTTAATGTTGTTGTCTACTAGTGTAGACTTTCAAAGTAAACTCATCTTAGTATCAATCATACTATCATTGTCAATGCAGTGAAGAAACTTAAATGATGGAAGAAATGTCTAAAGGTTGTGGGACATAACTGCTTATGACCAACTTTTTGAAGTATAAGAGGGTTTAAGAAGACTTTAAATTGGAGGTAGGGATTTAAATTTAATGTTGTTGTCTACTAGTGTAGACTTTCAAAGTAAACTCATCTTAGTCTACAATTCATTAGCCACCACATTCATCTGGTGGCCCTTTAAGTCTTGGGCATCACATGCAGATATCGTGTAACATTACTATTGGTTCAGCTACATGAATTGCTTCATAAATTTGACTCGGAAGTACATCTTTACAATTTCTAAAACTAAAACATTAGACCCACGTATCATATTTTGAGGATGAGGTATAAATCTATACTTATCATGATCTATATTCTATCCAGAATGAATAAAAATTTGGACTTTTTAGTTCCACGTCATTCACATATGTGTGTACGTGTAGTTAAGCCAACTTACTGAATTTCCCATACTATTATGGGTTCAGAACAAGGGGCTTGAAGCCAAAGAATGTGCACTACTTTTGAATCAAAAACCAATAAGGACTGAACACCCGGTGATTTCTCTCAGAATGATTTCTGCCTTCTATATATATGCTAATAAACTGATTGTGTTCACAGAGCCAAACCTGAACGAAACTGCAATATCCACAAGGCTACGTGCATTTTGAGAATTTCTGCAAATAAGGCTGTAAACAAACATACATACAGTATCAGTTGAGGCATTCTTTTTCCAGTAAACAAACAAACAGCGTCAATAATGAAAACATTGCTGCATGAAAATAAATGATGGGAAAATTGAATATTTAGAAAAAGGGAGGTTGGTGATGACAAAGCATGTGTCATGCCGAGGGGCCGAGATTATAAAGTCTAAATTAGATCTACTTGTTAAGTCTAAGACAGCTTTCTCATCTCAGCAAATTACTATTTATTGTCTAGTTCCTCTTCACAAATCTTTAGCAAATTACAATAAATCTCACAAATGTCTCTAACAAGACTTGAACCCACAACCTCTTGGTTGGTGGGCAACTTACATACCACGAGGCCAAGAACAAATCAAATGGCTCATTCATCTCTTGTACGAAAAGTTCCTATGCTTCTGTTGGTGTAAGTTCTTTTTTAGAAAGAGTAAGTTGTCTCTAAGTACGAGTCGTTGTCAAACAGAAGTTAACACATTTGATATTTAGTCAAACACTTGAATATATCCAAGTGGGCAGTCAAATGTTTATCTATTGACCATGGTAAGCACAAGTCTTTAAGATTCCTCAACCAAGAGATGACACCGACACACATTGAAATCTGCTATACTCTAATGGCATTTACAGGTCCATCGAGTATCTGTTTGCAAGCCAAAATAGCTCTTAAAGCTGTAATTGCAATAGCAATGACCTTAAGAAGGGAACAGTGCAGTGGCAAATAACACGTTATAGGGCATTTTTTTGCCCTATAGTCAAACTGCACCAAGGGTGGTGCCACAGCCATGTTATAGGGCACTTCGCCATCCCCATCACTTTAGTTATCCAGCTTTTTTTTTGTTTTTTTTTTGTTTTTTTTTTTTTTTTTTGAGTGGGATATTTTTGGTGGTGTGTTGTTTACGTATGGTATATAAATCGGGTGATGATGGTCGGATGCTTGGTTTCCCGTGTTGAAAGGTAAGGACCCCGTGAGATATGATTAAGAATCAAGGGCCGGGGTAACGCTAGCATCGACCAAGTACCTTCGTTTCATCTCGTAGGAGAGGATGATGAGAAGGATTTAGTGTGGTAGATGAGGATGGAGGTGGCCTTCATGTGTTGTGTGGTGAAAGAGGCTATGTGCGCCTTCCTTGTTAGAGCTTACCCTAATTCCCTATATCATCTAGTATGTATAGGGTGGAATTAGGGAAGGAGATGGGAGATGGGGGCTTGTGGGCCTGTCCCTTATTTGGGCCATTTGGTCCCTTATTTGGCTAGTGGGCTTGTATAGTAATATCCAAGCCCGGAGGAGTTCATGTATATATATCATACGTCATCAAGCCCCCCAGTATAGTATAATATGATGCCTGGATCCTAGTGTTCTTATACATAATCTAGGTTTTCCGCCTCCCTGATGATACATCCGCCTACCCTTGTCATGTATGAGTGATGTACTACAAGTGAATCGGAATCAATACCACGAGTTGATTTTTCCTCTTCGAGATAACGTAGGTATTGATTTGATACGAACGTCGCACCATTACATATGAGTGACCTTACAGTAATGCCATGCCAGGTTAAGACTCAGTCATATGGAGGTATAAACGTATTTGGAAGGGTGTGTGCACCCTATTTAATATGCCCCCGGAATGTTCCATTTGGATTTTGTGTACTTAGCAATCACCGGCTTGGACTGGGAGTGTGTGTATCGGACCGAAGAATGACTCGGTCGGTCAATAAACATGTGGTAAGTCCCCCAGTCTAGTGCAGCATAATGCCTGGATTATGGTGTGCTAGACTAATGCTTATTGAACAAGGCATAGCCGATGGAGACTTACTGATGTCGTTTGAGCCTGATGGCGTCTGAACGTAATGGCGTATAAACGTGATGGCGTCTGAGCCGACCCAATGTTTTTGAGTTATTATATTATGGTGTACCAAGTAAGTAAAACCTGGTGTGTGCATGAGGGGTACAGCGTGGTATGTGCGCCACGTGGTTAACACTTGGGAGGCTCATTACTTCAATTAGTCCCCATGTTAACACTCGGGTACCAAGACATGTTTATGTAATAGTCTAAGTAGGTAGGCCTACTTTTTAGCTACTTATGAACAAGTGAAATTGACCCTAGAACAGGGTTTATGGGTGTACCAAGTTTATGTAGGGTTTATGTAGGCCTAGGTTTTGAGTCAACATTTTAGTTAACTTATTGACTTATTGTGCGTCAGACTTGTGTTAAGGTGAGTCTCGGTCTGTGTGATGATTAATGAAATTTACACTTAGCCAATTTATTGTATGTTTTCCATTTCCTGTATTAGTGATCAGTTAAGTATGAAGAGATGTTTAGCCTGGCTACGTAATTTGTGTATCAATTGATCTAGGTTTAAACGCTAGATAGTGCTTTTGTTTGAGAGCTTGCTTGAAGCTTGTGGAGGAATAAGTACTTATGTTTTTGTTTTGTAGTGCACGTGTATAGTCAATATTTTAATCGGCTATCTTCCAGCTTTGTCCATGACAAGGGTGGGAATTGCTGCTTAGAAAAAGAATTGCGTTTTTATTCATACTAAGACATGAATCCTACATTTAAAGCCTAATTGGGTTAACTGTTTGTCAAACCTGTTTGTTTGACCATTTAGGCACCTTTTATCATAAGCTAGTTCACAAATGTGAATCTACGTTTAGTAAATGTTGCTTATATGAATAGTAGTAATAGTCTAATAGATGGCGTTTGAGCCGGATGGTGTTTAAGCCAGATGGCGTTCAAGCCTCATGTAATGGCGTATGTGCCTCATGTAATGGCGTATGAGCCTGATGGTATTTAGACGTGATGACTTTGTTATGCCAAAAAAGGATATGCATAACCCGACTTGGATACAATACTCTCATCAAAGGTTAGTAAGATAGTACAAAAGTTTTACAGCTTTGAAGGAATAGTTCCTCAGGAATGTTTGTCACGGGAATAATTGACCCTATTTGTTTGTTTGTTTGTCGCAGTTAACTTGTGTCATTAAAGGTTAGTAAGTTCATGCACCAGTTGTTGTTGTTGTATTCTATAAAGTGTGTCGTGTTAGGCAAATTTTGTTTCAAATTGATGATAAATTGTTTTGAATCAAACGAGTCGAGACCAGGGCACATTATGTACCCTGAGGTCGTACCAAATAATGTTAGGCCAGTGAATTCAGGCTTATAAGGTTAAGAAATGAATACACGTTCACGAAGATAGGTTGTTGAAGTTGTGTCATGAAGCTAGGCCACTGGGGTTGATTGTAGGTCATTTGACGGTGATGTCAGGCCACTTGAGTAGCCTGATGCTTGGCCACTTAGGGCCGATGTTAAGCCATTTGAGGCTGAGGTTAGGACACTTGAGGCCGAGGTTAAGCCATTTGAGTCTGATGTGAGGCCACTACGAGGTTAAGCCGTTTAAGGCTGATTTTAGGCCACTTGGGGCCGATGTTAAGCCGTTAGAGGCTGATGTTAGGCCACTTGGAGATGAGGTTAAGCCGTTTGAGGCTGATGTCAGGCCACTTGGGGGGCCGAGGTTAAGCCATTTGAGGCTGATGTTAGGCCATTTGGGGCCGAAGTTAAGCCATTCGAGGTTGACGCTAGGCCACTTGGGGCCGAAGTTAAGCCGTTTGAGGGAGATGTTAGGCCACTTGGGCCAAGGTTAAGTCGTTTGAGGCTAATGTTAAGCCCTTTAGGGTTGATGTTAAGCTGTTTTAGGCTGATGTTAGGCTATTTGGGGTCGATGTTAGGCCATTCGAGGCTAAACGTTGGGCTACTTGGGGATGAAGTTAAACCCGTTTGAGGGTCACGTTAGGCCACTTGGGGCCAAGGTTAAGTCATTTGAGGTTGTCGTTAGGCCATTGGGGGCCGAGGTTAAGCCATTTGAGGCTGAAGTTAGGCCACATGGGGCCGAGCTTAAGCCATTTGAGGCTGATGTTTTGACGTCGCAGGTGTTTAGTTGATTATTCGAGGCCCAAGATAAGGCATCAATGTTGTTTGAATTTAAGACAATCGTGTCGTTTAAAGCAGGGTTAAGACCATGTAGGGAACGTTCAAGCCTTGTTAGGCCATATTGGGTTGTGTCGAGCTGTGTTCAACCTACGGATAGGCCGTACCATGCCCGTATGAGACGTGTTCAAGCTGTACCAGCCATATGAGGCCTCATTCAGGTCAAGGCTAATTATTTTGTGAGACGATTTTGGGATATTGACTCAGGTCATTTGCGACTGCTAGGTCAGGTTATAATGTATAGCACATTGTATGTTTGACATGGAACCTTAACACTAAATTGTACTTTTTTATCAATTTCGTATTGTTAATGTATCGTTATTTTTAATGTAATGAAATGTGTTGTTTTACTTGAATAAATGAAAAAAAAAATAAAAAAATAGAAACTGTGGGGTCCGGGCGTGTCCAATAACTTGAGTGATAGAGAGAGACTGTTTTTTAGTTAAGTAATGTTGAGGCGACATTACTTTTTGCTATAACACGAGCCCTATCGCTCATGGGCACCTAGTGCTCTAAGCTTTAAGATGGCACGTTTTTCACTACGATAGGACCATTATGATATCCACATTTATTCATTCCAAAAATTTCGCCTACTACTGTACATATGAATAACTAAAAACAAACCTTCGAATTTTTTAAATGCAAATGTACTTAGAACCTAGAACAAGTCGTGCGCGATTCACCGACCCTCTTTTGCACGCGATTTATGTATGATAACTCATTTACCTAAAGTTTAAGCAGTCCTTTATGATAGCATCTAATTCGATCCGCAAACTCTCACACACGCACACACTTGCAACAAACAAGTAATTAATTAATTTAAAAAAAACAGTTAATACACAATTAATTAATTAATTAATTAACTTCCTAAACATAATTAAATTAAAAACTAACCGGAACCGGCGTGTCCGTTGATTAAAGCGTCTGACATATTTAATTTATCTCTTAGAGAGAGATAGAGTGTTTGTTTATATGTGTTTTTGAGAGACAGAAAGGAGGTTGAACCGTTGAAATTGGTACGAAATGATGGGATTTCAGTTTGACTTTTATGTTGTTTTTTGGGTACTTTTTGTACCTTTGTCCCCGTTTTGTCATTTTTTTTCAGTACAGCACAGTTTTTTGTCAGTTTTTGTTTTGTATTTTTGACAGTTTGAAGCGTTTGACATATTAAATTTTATATTTTTTGTTCCGCACTTTCAGGTTTATAGTTTTTTTATATTAGTAAAATTATAAAAATAAAAAAAAATCAAAAAAAAAAATTAAAAAAAAAATGGGAGAGGGTCCAAATAAAGAATCAGGGAGGGTCAATATATCCCACCCCTTTGAAAATGAGTAAGTGGTAAATACGCCTAATAAAATAAAAAGACCATGCCTAATACATTCATATTTTTACAGCTGTTATTAGGGCTGTAAATGAACCAGACAAACACGAACGGAGTCTTTTTCATATTTGTTCATTTAAATTTAACCGGAATCCAAAAGACTAGTCGCAGTATACGAAAGGACAGACACTCACAGAGGATCACCTGGAATCCAAAAGACTAGTCGCAGTCCGGAGGATCCATTCCGCTTGTCCGGAGTAGAAGCAAGATTTTACTTCAACAAATTGGCGCCATCCGTAGGACCCGTCATTCACTCTACCAAAGCTAAGAGATGACAGGTCCTACTCCAGTAACACCCGAAGGTAGCGAAAGAAACAACGATAACAACTCTCACAACAACAGCATAGAGCAAATCCAAAATCACATCACTACACTGAAGGCCCTAATCCAGGAATACAACACCGGAGGGGGAATACCGATCAAACCCATCCAACTCGACTTCGATGATGGAGAATCCCAAGATGACGGAGCCAAGAAGGCCGAAGAGGAACCGGCGGACGATCTATCTAAACCTTTTAAAGCAGCATCTAAGAGCCCTTTCACCCGAAGGATCATTGACTTTTCCGGACCTAGGAACGCAAAGTATTCAATGCCCTCTCATCTAAAACTGTACGATGGGTCCACCGATCCGGATAACCACATTACAAGGTTTGAAAGAGCAGCCAATCAAGGTGCATGGCCCATGCCAATATGGTGTATGATGTTTCAGCAGACTCTGGATGACACAGCAAGGGGATAGTTCGATCGTCTCCCGCGAGGTAGCATTGACAGTTGGGATGTTTTGAGTGAGCAGTTCGTGCAGAGATTTGCCATTCGGAGAAAATGCATCAGAGATCCTATGGAAATCACAAAGATTGTCCGGCAAGCCAACGAGGCTTTGCCAGAGTTTAAGGAACGATGGACAGATGAAGCTAGTCGTATATCAGGTGTCCCAGAAGTAATGCAAATATCCTCTTTCGTTGATGGTTGCAAATGTCCAGAACTAGCAAAAAGATTCTCCGAAAAAGTTCCCCGAACAGTGATTGAAATGATGATAAGGGTTGATGACTTCATCCGTTCTGAAAAGGCGTATCGGTCAGCCGAAGTGCCAAGAGGGGAAAAGATAGACAATTACAAAAGAGATCATCACTACAATCCGTACCATAACAGGAATGACCAAAACCCTCAAAGACCTCCCTTCAGAGGAAATCGTCGATGGGATAACCACCGAGACGAATTCAGGCCTCGTCGAAACGATCACTTTATACCCTACGGCCCGGTAAGGAACGATAACGTTAATCGAACAGACTATCGAACGGATTATCGTCGTAACGACGCAAACTGGAGGGATACCAGACCGATAGACTTGAATGCACTTACCAAAGCTCCTAAAGAAATCTTGGCAACCGAACATCAACTTAGACTTCCGCCGTTGAGAGGAAGGCCATCAAGAGAAAATATGGACAAGTACTGTGACTATCATGGGGAGAAAGGCCATCTCACAAATGATTGTCACAATTTGAAAGAACAACTTAAGAAGGCCATGGAAACATGCAAACTCAACCATCTGATCAAGGATGTCCGGCAAAGAGATAGAGCCCCTCCACGAGGTAATAACCAAACCAACCAAGGGCGAATCATCAATATGGTTCAGTATCAGGAGAAGAGACGAAAACGCAAAGTCATGGACCAGGAAGAGGAGCGGATGAATGCCCCTATAAGTTTCCCCCCCGATCTTACCCGGAGACGTTTCTAACAAACCACTCATAGTCGAAGCAGAAGTAGAGGGATATACAGTCCGAAGGGTGTACGTTGATCAAGGCGCTTCGGTGGAAGTAATGTACGAACACTATTTTTTAAACTTTGATTCCTCCATCCGGTCTCGACTAACAAAAACAAACACACCTTGGTCGGATTCGCCGGAGAAGCTATCAAACCGTTGGGAAAAATTGAATTGGAAGTATGTTTCGGAAGCGAAGGGCTATATCGCCGAACAACCATGAAGTTTGTTGACATAAATAATGTGTGAAAACGTTATTTATATCTTTCGATATCTCTATATTTTGACGATCACAAAATGTAAAATCATCAATCGTATAACTACTACGTAAACAAGTATTAAGCTAGTTTATATCACTATATCCAACTTAATCACTTAAGGTATAGATAAACAAGTGCTTAATACATCTCATGATCAAAGGGGTATTTAATTAACTAACACAAAGTTTATTTAATTATATAAACATATTATATATTTTTTGAAAAACACTTTTGGTAATAAAGAAAAAATGTTTTATTCATACTAAATATATGAATTCAAATTTTTAACCAAAATCAGTTAGTTTTTCACCAAATAAACTTTCCCCACTAAAAGACAAAGATTCTGGCCGTTTGAGCTAGGCGGCCCCCTTAATTATAAGGGGCGGTCCCCTTAAAATTAAGGGGACCGGCCTTGATTTAAGGGGACCGGCCACGCTCCTCTGTCAGAATCTTTTGCCTATAAATACCACCTTAAACCTGGATTTTTGCCTCACCTTTTGCACAAAATTTTAAGATCTATAATTCTCTAAAGATCCTCTAAAACCCTTTGATCATTTTGTATATTAATCCTTGTTTCAAGTGATTCAATCCCTCATCATCCATTCTCATCCAAAGTGCAAAAGAAGAACACTCTTTCTACAACCAAGTTCAAGAAGTGTTGAAGAGTAGTTGTGCATAGTGTATATATACATTCATTTGTGAATATTGTGTTGTGCTTGTTATATATTGTTTAGAAGATATAGAAGTTGTGTAGGAAGTAGAAGTTGATTAGTAGTGAAGTAGGTTAGTTGTGAAGATTGGTGTGAAGTAGAAGATCGGTGTGAAGTAGAAGATTGGTGTGTAGAAGATAGGTGTGAAGAAGATTGGTGTGTAGTATATTGGTGTGAAGAAGTTGTGTAGAAGTAGTGATCAAGTTGTGAAGTTATTGTGGTGTGTAAATTGGTGTGTAAGGTTTTCTCCGCCAAATGGGAGTTTGTTGACATAGTGAAGAAAACTCTCGAGTAGGTGACTCGGGGAGTGGAGTAGGAACAAGGAAGGTGTCCTTGTAGCCGAACCACTATAAATCCTTGTGTTGTGGTTTGATCTTTCCAACTCTTCTCATTACTCATTTATTTATCTTTACTATATTAGCTTTGTTAGTTAGTTACCATACAATTGTTCATATAGTGCAAGTATTGAGTTCACATAAACTAGAATCGAAGTTTTTAAAACAAACTTGTGTTTATAAATTTAAAATGACGTAAAACTATTCAACCCCCCCTTCTAGTTTTCCACAATTGGTATCAAGAGCCACGTCTAGCAAGATTTTTAAAATATATTGTATTTTAAAACTTGTAACGATCTATGGAATCTGAAAAATATTTAGAAGGGCAATCTATGCAAAGACCACCACTATTTGAAAGTGATGGATTTTTATATTGGAAAAATCGATTCGAAACTTATGTGAAATCAAAAGATCTAGATCTTTGGCATGTTATTACCAATGGTGATTTTTTACCTATTCAAAATAACCCCGAAACTAAGAAAGATGAAATCGTACCTTTTGAAAAACAAAATGATGATTTAAAAAGTAAACTTGCTAAAAATAATGAAGCAAAAATGGTTATTTACAATGCGCTACCACGTAAAGAGTACGAAAGGATCTTTATGTGTGAAACCGCAAAAGAAATTTGGAACTCTTTATTAATAACCCACCAAGGTAATAATCAAGTCAAAGATAACAAAATAGATCTACTTGTTCAACAATATGAGCAATTCACGATTCCGGAAGAGGAATCAATTGATAATGTTTTTGCTAGATTTAACACTATAATCACAAGTTTAAAAGCACTTGATGAGAATTTCTCTAGTAAGAATTTTGTTAGGAAGTTTCTTAGAGCTCTTCACCCAAAATGGCGAGCTAAAGTGACGGCTATTGAAGAATCAAAGAATTTGTCAACGCTACAACTTGATGAATTAATTGGTAATTTAAAAGTCTACGAAGCAATAATAAAGAAGGACTTCGAATTGGTTAAAGGGAAACGAGAGCAAAGCAAGTCAATCGCCTTGAAAGGAATCTAACAACGAAGATAGCTCATCTTCCAAAAGCGAAGACGAAGAATATGCCATGGCCGTAAGAGATTTCAAGAAATTCTTCAAAAGGCGAGGAAGATTCGTTAGACAACCACACGATGAAAGAAGAACATCTCAAAAGAATAATGATGACAAGTATAGCAAGAATGAGAGAAAATGTTTCAAGTGTGGTGATCCGAATCACCTTATTGGAAAATGTCCAATGATGACAAGAGATCAAAATCAAAGAGCATTTGTTGGAGGTGCTTGGAGTGATAGCGATGAAGATGAGAAAGAAACAACAAAGGAAGAAAAGTGTCTTATGGCTAAAACATCAAGTGAGGTACGTTCCGAAACCGAATATTTTAGTGATGAAAATCTATCATTAGATGAAAAAGATTTAGATAGTGAATACAATAGATTATGCAAACTAGGACAACAAGTTATGGCTAAAAACAAATCACTAAAATACATAAACAACCAATTAGAAAATGAAGTACTTGAACTAAAAATTAAAATACATCAACTTGAAAAAGGTAAAGAAACTTTTGAAGAATGTAAATCATGTCAAGAGCTTAGAAGTGAAAACAACAAACTTAAGGAAGAAATTTGCAAACTTGATAAATTTGAAAATAGTAGTAACTCACTTAGTAAAATTATAAGTATTCAAAGAATATCCGGAGATAAAACTGGTCTAGGTTTTAACTCAACCGAAGCTTCAACATGTGAAGTTAAAAATGTTAAATTTGAAAGCGAACTCAAGGAACTAAAACCTTTAAAATCTAATCCTAAGTATATACTCATAAATGATAAGAAAATACCTCTTGCTAGTAATGAAGAAATAAAACCGTTTTATAAACCATCTTTAAAAACCGAAGTAGGATCGTCCAAAACTAAAACAAGATCTAAAACTCCACCACCTAGGAAACCGAATAATTCTTACCCTAGACCTAAAACACCTCAACCAAGAGTAAACCAAAATAGACGAAACTTTAACAATAATCAACAAATGTGGAACTTCAATCCATGGGGAATGTTTCCACCATATATGCACCCAAGTCAAATACAAAACATGTTCGGGACAAATAACTTTGGTCAAATGAGACAATGGGGACCAACGTGAAAATTTTCGCCATTCATACATGGAAATCTTTGATGTCACCCCGTGTTCGGACTTTCCTTTGAAGATTTTGAAGTTTAACGCATTGAAGACAAAAGGTACACATTTCCTTTTATTTCCTTGTCAACAAATGCATGCTTAGTTTAGTATCTAGTTTTTATGTGATTTTGATTGGTTCATTATTCCCTCTAGGTTTTATTTCTATACATATATATACTTATTTACTTATACTATATATATATATATATATATATATATATATATATATATATATATATATATATATATATATATATATATATATATATATATATATATATATATATATACACTTAGCTATATCTAGGATCTTATAACCTAGAAAATTCATTTGTTGATTTTCTAGAACTAGAAATTGTTCGTTTACGAACCTTTTCTTTTCCCCATTTGCCTTATTGAACTTTAACGTTCAACAACACTCATGCTGATGAAGAGAGATGAGTCGAAAAATCTATGGATGAAACAAACTCCCGGCTTCCGTTGCATACGTCTCCCTCCTTTATTCTCGTCTTATAAGCCCATACTACATACATATATATATATATATATATATATATATATATATATATATATATATATATATATATATATATATATATATATATATATACATATACTTATGAACCTTCCACAACTTTCTCGTGTACTTGACAACTTGATAAATTTCATCCGAAATGATCAAGAAAATTTAATTGGCAAAATGTCAAGTAAAAGTGTCAAGTAATTCCTTTCGTGCGAATACACTCCAACGTATTTTTGATTAAATATAAATCTAATACATACATATAAATATTTTCTTGTTCTTTCCAGAAACCAAAATCACAAAAATCAAATTTTGGAGGGCGGCCCCCTTAATGTTTAAGGGGACCGGCAGCCAAATGAAGGGCGGCCACCTTAATGTTTAAGGGGGCCGGCCATCTGATAGCTCAAACCCGTTTTTCCCTTTGTTCCTTTTGCCAAATACTCCACTTTTTTATACTCCCCTTCCCCTGCTTCTGCTGTGACGAAAACCAAAACCCAAAAACATCTCAAATCACTTCCAAATCACATAATTCGGGTTAATTCGCAAAGGGCAAATTCATCTAACACAATCACCATTACGTATTGTAAGTTTTTCATAACACATTTCATCTAATTTTATCTTATTTGGTCATATTCATGATTATGCATGTTTTATAAAATTCTTCAATTTCACAATTTCTTTCGAATTAAGTCCTAAAACTCCATAACCAAATGCTTCCCCTAGGATTAGAATGATTAATCAACACTAGAAACTAGTAATTATAAACTATCATGTCAAAAATTTTTGAAAAACTTCATACACTCCTTTTCAAAATTTTTAGTAAACTCATTGTTGAATAATGATTTGAAAACGTGTTAAAACTAATCACATTATACTTTTGTAACTTGTAAAACTTGAAATTACATTTTTCGACCAAGAAAAATTATATTGGTTCACAATATAGGGGTGTTTGGATTATGTCCAAATAATATCGAAACCTAGTCATTATAATTTTTATAAAACTTTGTTATTATTAAAAACCTAAGAATTACTAATCGGACTTGTCAAGATATATAATTCTTATATATATTGACATACTAGTTGTATAAGTCACTAGTTAAGGAAGCGTTTGGTTTATTACTAAAAATGACATTTTTTTTTAAGTAAAAATACAAACCATCTTTTTCAAAAACAAATCACATGCATAAGAAACTCGCAAGAAATAGCTAGTTTTACAATCTAATGTAAATCTAGTAAATTTCATGATATATTAAGATGTTTAAAAGGGCGTTTGGACTTGTCCATAACTACTTATTAAACATCGTAAAGTATATCTAGAACGAGTTAAAAACAATATTAAGGAACATGGTAATCTACTTCTTAGGATTAGTAACGAAGTATGTTTACGTTCCAACATAAGCCTTAACAATATACATATACTTTTATCTTTCTTTATATTTATTTTGGTCTTTTTGTATTGTTGATGTGTTTAGGTGAAAATGCCAAAAGCAATTACCGAAGATCTTTCTCACACTAAAAACTACATTCCTAAAGTTTCCCAACTCCCTACCACATCTCCTTCCATTGGACTTATATATCGTCAAATTGAAGATAGAAATGTTCATGAAGGACGTGTAGTAGATCTTGCTTTTGCTCAATCCGAGTACATAAATCGCTTGTTTTCAAGCATCAACTTCAATTGTCTTTATGAAATAAATGAACCTATCATTCCTCGCTTCATAATGGATTTCTATAGCCAAGTCACCGTCCAAGCTAATGATCTTGGTTTCATCACCATTTCTTTCATGATTCAAAATGAATTTATCACCCTAACTCTCGAACAATTTGGTCATATCCTCCAAATTCCATTTAGAGGTCAAGCCAACAAATGAGTGGGACCTCGAATCTCTTAATCGCTATCGACCAACCTTCGGTCCCTATCTCGACGAAATTCCTCATCCCGACGAAATTCGTCAAGTCCTTGGTGTGGAACGCGCCACCACAAGCCATAAAATAAAATCCAAAAACGTTCAAATCTCTCCATACCAACTTCTCCTCAAGGAATTAAGCCCCCACATGAAGCGTTGGGAAGAACTCATTCGTGAGAATGCGTTTGGTACTGGAGGTCACCGGGACCATCTCCCGGCGAGCCTTGCTCACATGTTGTATTGTATAGCGGTCGAAAAGCCGTACAATTTGGCCTACTTCTTTATCAAACGGATTGAATGTGCTAGAAAAACTCCCAAAGCCAACCTTCCATATGGAATGTTCCTCACTCGTCTCTATCGTCATGTTATCGAGTACTACCCCGATCTTGACAATAGTATCTATGAGTCCATCTACCCCACTCTACGTCCTCTCGCTCTAAAACAAGCTCGACGAACTCGAAGTGACAAGGGTAAATCTCATCGTCATAGCTTTCATGGATCATCTTCAAGGCAAGACGATGACGATGAGGAGGAAAACATCCATGATGCTAGTACCCCTTCGTTTTCTGAGTTCGTTGACAATTTAGAGGATCTTGACTATCCCGAGTATTCTACCCCATCTCCTAGTGAACAAAATGAAGAAGTGCTTCATGAAAGAACTACCGAGATGCTTAGAAGACAAAAGAGCTTGCACGAAGAAGTTAGAGGTGGCTTCAAATCTATCGGAAAGACTTTGAAGGGTATCTTCGTGAAGAAAAAGAGATGTGATGAGTGCTCAAACACTCATCATTTTTATCGTATCTGGACTGCCAAAACATCCAAAAACACCCAAAAACGCATCAAAATACACAATTTATCCCAAAAGTGTGTTTTATATGTTTTAGATGCAAAATGTTTAAAAACAAATGAAAAACGAACAAAGTTTGCATAATTGGCAGTTTCAGTCCCTCAAGTTTCAAAATTTGGCAAAACTAGTCCCTGGAAGTTTAAAATAAAAGAAAAGTCAACCCAAGGCAAAGAAAAGTCAAAAATTATCAAAATAAGTCCTTGGGTGAAAAAGTTTGAGAAAATTACACTTTTACCCCTCAAAATCCAAAATTGACATAAATGGTCCCTGGAATTTCAGAAAATGGCAGTTTTAATCCCTGGTGGGATATTTTTGGATGGAAAGCCAATTTTTATCCTTGGAAGTTTAAAAATATTCAAAATGGATCCTTGGATAAAAGTTTTTCACAAATGACATGAATGGTCCCTTAACTTTGAAAAATGTCATTTTTAGTCCCCGGGAAATTTTGAAAATTTGAAAAATGGAAATTTGGTTCTTGGTTCATATGGTTCTTTGCATAATTGGTCCTTGAGAGTAATTTTGGAATTTGCCAAATTCAGCCCCTCATGTTTTGGATAATTGTAAATTGGTCCTTGTATTTAAATTTCTACAAACCAATCCGGACCTTAACAATTTCTACCCACCAAACAAACCAAGCCCACCTTATTACTCCACCCCACATCTTGGCCCAGTCCAAAACCAACCCAACACCTTTCACCCGTTTCAAATAATAACCCCTCAACCTTTGACCCGTGTTGACCTTTCCCTCTCCCCTAACTTGTCTGCAACATTCACCAAACACACAACCCCCCCCCCTCCTCCACCTCAGCAATCCCATAACCTGTTCCCCTAGCCTCCACCAAACTCCAAAAGCAATTAATGCTTCCACAAAGCCCCCAAGTTAACTCAGATTAGGGTCAAAGGATTTTGGCGCCAAAGGCATTTGAAGGGCCAGGATTAAAGTCAGTCATCCAAGGGCTAGAATTGAGTGTGGGAAATGCTTAAGAGGTCAAGAAAACCCTAAGGGTTCCATATAAAAAGAAAGAGATGAAGCAGAGGCCAAGGGTAGTTTTTAGTCTTAATTTTTAATGTCGTTTTTTTATTAATTCCATTGTAATCTCAGTTTAAAAGCAATGTATTAAGTTTTCTTAGTGTATTTGAACTTAATTTCAACAAGCAATTTCAGTGTTTCTTATTTTATTTATCTTATGTTATTTTCAACTAAAATCCCAAAATTGTCTTAAGATGCTCAAAACCTGTGGTTCAGTAGTTGTTTAGGCTCACTTAAGCTTTTTCATAAGCTTTATTGAAGCTTTTAGATCATTAGTGGACTGTTAGATAACAAACTATAAATACATAAAAAAAATCAAGAAAATAACTCAAAAATAAAAAATAAAGAAGAAAGGAAGGCAGAGATGGTTGGAAGCTAAGCTTGGATTGGAATCTGGTATTAGAAGCTCATGGGAGCAATTAGGTGGTGATTGTGTTCCTTGATTCTTTGTTCTCAGTCCTGGACTCAATTGTAAGCCCATCACTCAAATTTTTGCATATTACTTTTAAGTAGAATCTGTGTTTAAATGTTTGTGTTTTTATGTTTATATGGTATAATTAGGTGTGACCATTAGTTAAAATAGATTGCTTGTTCTTTAAATTTCATAATTGTTTAGTCTTTCATTTTAACTGTGATAATGGCTTGTTTATGATTCTGTGGAATTTTGTTGTGTTCTTTGGTATTTATGTGTCTAAAATAGTTTCTTATATCATAAATAATCATCAGGGATCTGTGCTGAAGTTTAAATAAGTAAAATACTTGAGAAATCAATTGTGAGCTTGTTTAAAAGGGTGTTTGGCACAAGCTGTTCAAGGAACTCAGAGGGGTCTTGGTTGTTTGTAACTGTTTCAATAACTAAACTTAGGTCATTAGAGGTTAGATAGGTCACAAAATCAGCTCTTACATTAGGGAAAGTCAAATTTACAAAAATTACACCACCACAGTTAACTGTGGTGGTTTTTGAGTCCCAAATCTTTTCATTTCATTAGATAAGTTGGTGTTTTAACATAATTCAGTCCAAATTTAACTTACAAACATGATTTCAGTTAGTTAGATCAAGCCAAAGTTCACAAAAGTCAAAGTGCTTAGTTCTCTTTAAAAGTCAAAAGCTGACTAAGTGGATTTTGATCAATCTTTGGAGGTTTGTAACTTGTTTGGTATAAGGTTCTAGGGTCTAAGATTTTACAAGCTAAATCTTCATCACTTTGTTGATTTTTAAGAATTTTTCCAGATTTTATGGAATTTGTTTAGTAGGGCCCACCAGTAGGGCTGCAATCAAGTCAAGCTTTTATCAAGCAACTCGAGCTCGAGCTCGAGCTTGGCTCGATCGAGTCAAGCTTTTATCAAGCTCAAGCCCAAGCTCAAGCCCTAAAATTTGCTCGAAATATTTAACAAGCCAAGCTCAAGCTTTGGATAGCTTGGCTCGAGCTCGTATCAAGCTTTTATCAAGCTTTAATATAGATATTTTCATATAAATTTCAAATAAGTAATTAGGAGCAAATTTGGTTAGTAAGCTAATTATAATTTATAAGGGCTTAGTTCGTAAATACTGGTTAATGTATTCTAGAAACCTTTAACCCTACCAAATGTCCAAATGATTTGTATTCTAATGATCTAATCTAAGCGTCTCCTCAATCTCCTCCACTCATTCAACCACCAAGTCCAAAGTTTCTCTTTTTTTTTCCAGCAGTATTCGTAAGTTCAGTTATCAATTTATCATTATCAAGATTTTTTATTTAAAAATCTTAAGTGTTGCATCATCAATCTATATTATATACATGTATCTGTGTTTTTTATCTTGCCATTGTTAAGTGTTAGCATCATCAATCTATTTACGCAAGTACTCCATATGTAAATATTTACGCAAGTATTACTTAATATTGTGTTGCTACTGTTGCTTACTTAAAATACATATACTTATTGTTGAGTTTAGCTATTGAATAAAATATTTTTATATTCATTCAAGCTTTTCAAGCCAAGCTCAAGCTTTGCTCGAACCTACTCAAGCCAAGCTCAAGCCTGGATGATGAAAGCTTGACAAGCTATCAAGCCAAGCTCAAGCCTAGTATTTTTCTTTCAAGCCAAGCTCAAGCCTTGTTGAGCTTGAGCTCGGCTCGACTCGATTGCAGCCCTACCCACCAGGCCTCAAAGTTAGTTGCAGGGCAAGAAACTTGCCCTGTCTCAGCAGATCACCCTCACACCACCACCTTTTTGTGGTGGTTTGTGGCCACTACAGTGGTCCAAGACCCTTGATTTTGGTTCCCATCAACCCCCCTCCTACCAGGGTTGACTCATTGACCATTTGTTTGACCTCTAAGTCACTGGACCCCACTTGATTTAAGCTTGGAAGTTTGTCCCATAAACTGCATCAGAATACCAATACTTAAGTGCTTATCTTGGCTTTTTGGCTTATTGAGGCTTATTTGTTGTTTTATATCTGCTTATTATTGTTCATCATACTCATAGAAACCAACATTAATCATTGTGGACCCCACATCTCACCATTTGAGCTAAAAACACTCCATAGTCAACTGTGGGTGTAATAAGCACTTCAAGTGCTTATTCCTTGGGTTAAAACAAAAGTGTCTTTGTTAAAAGTAGTTGTTTTTAGTTTATAATTAGTTTAGGAAAAGAAAAAATCCAAAAAACAAACTTTAAAAATAGTGATAGCTTCTATTTAATAGGATTTATCAATTTATTTTTCTTTTTAATTTATTTCTAAGTAATATATCACTTTTATATTTTTAGAAATTCCATTTTAGGTTAAAATAATTTTATAAATTTTTCCAGATTTTTATTTTGTCTTTTAGTGGTTTTTCTAATTAATTTTAGTTTAATTTAGTTTTAATTAATATTAATCAATTAAATAGCATAATTAGATTTTATATAGTGTAACCTAGTTTTTATAATTTTTCTAGCTTTTAATTTAGTTAAAACATTTTTATAAATTTTTCTAGAAATTTTACTGTTCATTTTCTATTTTTTATAATATAATTAGTTTAATTAGTAATTAATAAGTAATTAGAATAATAATTAATTAATTAGCTTAAAAATACATAAAATTAACTTTTTATAATTTTTTAGGATTCCTGTAATGGTTAATTAGATTTATAAAAATTTTCTTAATTTTCTAAGTCATTTTAGTATTTTTAATAATTCTAATTAGTTTTAATTAGTATTAAATAGATAATTAGTAATTAATTAATAATAAATAATTAAATAGTGTAAAAATAGTTTTTATTTTTCTTAAAATTTTCTTTAACTATTAGAATTGTAAAAATATCAATTTTACACTTTTAACCCTTCCCGTCCTTCAGTTGTACTTTTTGTTTTGTGCGTCTGTATACGTTTTTAATTAAAACGTACGTTTTTAGGTTTTAGCTCAAATCTTCGTAATCTAAATTCTCGTAATCACTCACGTAGCTTTCCTAAGCTATATTTGTTAATAATTTCCAAATAATTCTGATCATAACCCTTTTCTGTGAATAATTACACGATCACGAATACGCTAAAGTTACAATTCACACTTCAACGGGACTTAACGACCTGGTGATACCTTATATTACCCGGAGCATTGACCTAGGCTATTTGACTTTGTTGACCATTATTTGGTCAATATAAGTTAGGTGGTTTAGGCTCAATCAACTTTTGGCGCCGCTGCCGGGGAAGTGTGCGCGTTTCTATAGCGTTATTTGATATTAGTAATATCTCACCTCACTCACTGTATAAATACCACCACTTGTGTATATCTTCATAATCAAAATACAAAAAAGTCATTAACACTTTTCCTAAAGTGTTAAAACACCAAAAAAAATTAAAAACAACAAAACAAATCGTAACGTTTTCTGATTCGGTTTTCTTTTAAGGTGATTCTTAAAGAAAGACGATTTTGGTAAACGAGACGATACCAAAAATATTTTCCAAAAGTTTTTAAACCCATACACAAAACACAAAAACATTCGTCTTTTTCTTGTGAATAATAATTCTACATAAAAATAAACCGTCGAAAACCAAGACAGAACACCTGCCAACTGGGGGTGTGAACAAATAAGTTCCCAAACCAAAAAGATTAAAACTTGCCTTTGTATCCTTGTGAGTGGTGTACCTTTTCTAAAGAAGTCACTCACTTGTGACTATTGGTTTAAGTTCACTGTGGTTTTGTCTCGACTTTGTTTTGATTGATTTTTGTTCCTAGTGCATGCGCACTCGTTCTTCTAGGTCTACTAGCCCATTACGTGAGCTTGTACGAAAACCTAGAAGACCTCGTAGACGTTCAGCACCAACAGTCGGATCTGAGATCCGTATTGTTGCCACACCCACTATCACCATGGCGGAAGACCGTCCCATGTGTGAACTTCTCCAAGCACCCATCGAGGGTTACGGAGATGCCATTGTCGTTCCAGCCATCGTGGCTGATAATTTTGAGCTCAAAACCGGGTTACTCAATCTTGTAACCTCGAGTCAATTTTACGGTTTTGAGAGGGACGATCCTCATGCTCACATTCGATGGTTCAATAAAATCACATCAACCATCAAGTACAAAAATGTCCCATGTGAAGCAATAAAACTTCTTCTCTTCCCATTCTCCTTGGAGGGAAGCGCCCGGATTTGGCTTGAAAAACAACCTCCACGATCTATCGAGACTTGGGAAGATCTTGTCAAAAAGTTTGTGAATGAATTCTTCCCACCTTCCAAGACCACGAGTCTTAAGAACGAAATCACCAAGTTCACTCAAAAATATGATGAATCTTTTGGTGAAGCGTGGGATCGTTTCAAAGAATTACTTCGCAAGTGTCCACATCATGGTTTCTCTGAGTTGATGCAACTCGATACGTTTTACAATGGCTTGAGCCAAGCTGATCAGGATTCTCTCAATGCCTCCGCGGGAGGTAATTTTTTGAGTAGAACCACAAAAGAAGCTTTGCAAATCATAGAAAACAAGTCCAAGGTCCACTCTACACGAAGCAAACCGATTGTTTCTCAAATCAATGCGGGACCTTCTACTTCATCTTCTGTGGGTCAATCTAGCACGGATGCTAAGATTGACAAGCTCATTGAAGCGATCCAAGCTTTGGTTCTCGCCCAAACAAAGAAAGTCTCATTTCCACAACATCCTCCACCTGCTGAGGTTAAAAAAGTGGAAGTCTGTGTAACTTGTGGTGGGCCGCATGCCTACTACAATTGCACAGCTACTGATGGTACCCCATATGAAGCTCATGATGTAGCTGGGTCCCAAAATCAAGGAGGAAATCAATATCGCCCTCCTATGGACCCTAGCTATCATCCTCAACATCATTATCCTGGACCTCCTGGTTTTAATCAAAACCAAAATATCCAAAACCGTGGCCAAAATCAAAATAGAGCGAACCAAGGTTATCAAAACCAAGGTAGCTTCAATCAGGGTCACGGTTTTCAAAATCAAAACCAAGGGTTCCAAAATCAAGGTTTCCAACAACAAAATCAAGGAAACTTTAATCGGAACCAAGGTCAGGGTAATTTCAATCAGGGATATTTTCATGGAAACAACAACCCTAATCAGGGTAATTTTCAAAATCAAGGTCCCAATCCGAACAATCGAGCTCCAAATATTCCTCATCCGAATCAAGCCATTGTTCCAACCGGGCCTTCATCTGACGAGTTGTTGAAACAATTCATGAAGTCCCAAGAAGAGTTGAACAAGTTGCTGGTCAGCCAGATTTCTGACATCAAGAAGTCTTTAAATGATCGACCCTCGGGCTCAGGTACTACTTTACCGAGCAACACGATCGCTAACCCGAGGGGCGATGCTAAGGCGATCACAACACGAAGTGGTGCTTCATATGATGAACCCGCGATTCCTACTACCTCTTCTTCCTCTCCTCCTAAGGTAGTGAATCGTGAGCCTGAGGTGACAAAGGACAAGGTGCAAATTCCTAGCCCACAAAGTACAGCACACGTCCAACCTCAGGTTAATCCTGAAACCAGATGTAAGCCTGGAGTTGTCTTTGAACCACCAGAAACTCCAGTGGACAACCCTAAAACCAAAACTTCTATTCCCTATCCATCACGTCTCAGTGAACAAAAGCTCCGCGAAAAAGCTAATCACCAAATGGATAAGTTCTTCCAAATCTTTCAAGATTTGCACTTTGACATTAGCTTCGCGGATGCTATTCTCTTGATGCCCAAGTTTGCATCGACAATCAAAAATATGTTGAGTAATAAAGAAAAATTATTTGAGATGGCAAGAACTCCTTTGAATGAGAACTGCTCTGCGGTTCTTTTGAAAAAGCTTCCTGAAAAGCTTCGAGATCCCGGGAAATTTCTCATTCCTTGTACTTTCCCGGGTATGGTTGATTGCTTCGCCCTGGCCGATCTAGGTGCTAGCATCAACCTGATGCCATATTCTGTGTGGAAGAAACTTTCTCTTCCCGAACTTACCCCCACGTGCATGACTTTAGAACTTGCCGATCGTTCGATTTCTCGTCCCATTGGCATTGCCGAGGACGTATTCGTTAAAGTGGGGAAGTTCCATTTTCTGGCAGATTTTGTGATTGTTGACTTTGATGCCGATTCAAGGGTCCCTCTCATTCTTGGGCGGGGATTCCTTAGAACTGGGCGAGCTCTTATCGATGTATTTGAGCATGAGATCACATTACGTGTTGGAACGGAAGCCATAACCTTCAACCTAAATCAAACTTCGAGATACTCCTCCAATTATGATTGTGAGTCGGTGAATCAAATTGATATCATCGATGTTGCTGCTGAGGAGTATGCTCAAGAGATTTTAGGTTTCATTGATGATTCTTCGAGTGAAAACCTCACTCAGTCTTCTCACCCGATCATTGCCAATTCTTCTCCTTCCCTCACTCCGTTTGAGGGAAGTGACTTCATCTTAGAAGAAATGGAGGCGTTTCTCAAAAGTGATTCGATTCCCGATGGAGTCGATAACCAAGAGATCGACCTCGAGAGGGATATTCTCATACTTGAAAAATTGTTAAACGAAGATCCCTCTCCTCTTCCTGTTCTACCACAACAACTTCATAAAGAGGAGGTCAAAAATGTTGAGAAAACTGATGACTTCCCTGAGGTTGAACTTAAGGACTTGCCGCCTCATCTTGAATATGCATTTCTGGAGGGTGATGATAAATTACCCGTCATAATTGCCAAAGACTTAAGTGATGAGGAAAAGGCTGCTCTTATAAAGGTTTTGAAGTCTCATAAACAAGCAATTGCTTGGCGTCTCTCCGACATCAAGGGCATTGACCCTGAATTCTGTACTCATAAAATTTTAATGGAGGACGACTTCAAACCTGCAGTCCAACAACAAAGAAGGGTGAATCCAAAAATTCACGAGGTTATCAAACAAGAGGTTTTAAAACTTCTAGATGCCGGATTGATTTACCTTATCTCGGACAGTCCTTGGGTCAGCCCAATTCATTGTGTTCCAAAAAAGGGTGGCATTACCGTTGTCACAAATGAGGAGAATGAGTTAATTCCAACTCGTTTGGTTACGGGTTGGCGCGTCTGCATTGACTATCGTAAGTTAAATGACGCCACCCGTAAGGATCATTTTCCTCTGCCCTTTATGGATCAGATGCTCGAGAGATTAGCGAGGAATGAGTATTATTGCTTCCTCGATGGTTTCTAGGGTTACTTTCAGATTCCCATTGACCCGCAAGACCAAGAAAAGACCACTTTCACGTGCCCCTATGGAACTTTTGCATATAAACGTATGCCATTTGGCTTATGTAATGCTCCGGGCACGTTTCAAAGATGTATGATGGCCATTTTTTCCGACATGATCGGAAAAACTATGGAGGTCTTCATGGACGATTTTTTGGTCATTAGGGATTCGTTTCAATCATGCCTCTCCCATTTAGACGATATGCTAAAACATTGTGAAGACACAAAGTTATGTCTAAATTGGGAGAAGAGTCACTTTATGGTCAAAGAGGGCATTGTCCTCGGCTATAAAATTTCAAAAAACGGGATTGAGGTTGATCGTGCCAAAGTGGACGTCATTGCAAAATTACCTCATCCCACAACTGTGAAAGGTGTTAGGAGCTTTTTGGGTCACGCCGGATTCTATCGTAGGTTTATTCAAGATTTTTCTAAAATCGCCCGGCCTATGACCCATCTCCTCGAAAAGGATGCTCCTTTTATCTTCTCCCCTGAGTGCATCGAAGCCTTCGAAACATTAAAGAAAAGGCTTACCGAGGCACCGATTCTTGTTGCCCCCGATTGGGACTTGCCCTTTGAGCTCATGTGTGATGCGAGTGATTATGCTATTGGGGCAGTCTTGGGGCAACGAAAAACAAAACATTTTCAGCCTATACACTATGCCAGCAAAACTATGACCGAGGCTCAAAGTCATTACACCACCACTGAAAAAGAATTATTAGCTGTGGTGTATGCTTTTGAAAAATTCCGGCCATACTTGATCCTGACAAAAAGCATAGTGTATACGGATCACTCGGCTTTGAAGTACCTTTTTGCAAAACAAGATGCAAAGCCGAGACTTCTACGTTGGGTTCTCCTCCTACAGGAATTTGATATCATTATTCGTGATAAAAAAGGAGCTGAGAACCTAGCTGCTGATCATCTCTCCCGTTTGGAAAACCCCCATCAGGATGTTTTCGAGAGGAAAGAAATTAATGAAACATTCCCTCTCGAGACACTCAATGCGGTTTCTTTTCGTGGAGATTCTGTTACCCCTTGGTTTGCCGATTTTGCAAACTACCTTGCGGGTAACTTCATTGTGAAAGGGATGTCGTCCCAACAAAAGAACAAGTTCTTTAAGGATGTCAAACATTATTTCTGGGACGACCCCTACTTGTTCAAAATATGTGCGGATCAAGTCATCCGGCGGTGTGTATATGGTCAAGAAGCCGCTGAAATCTTAAAGGCTTGCCATGCTGGTCCCACGGGGGGCCACCACAATCCAAATTACACCGCCAAAAAGGTGTTTGATTCCGGTTTCTTTTGGCCCACGATTTACAAGGATGCCCATGAATTGGTCAAATCCTGTGACGCTTGTCAACGTCACGGGAATATTTCATAAAAGAATGAAATGCCACAAAATGCAATCCAAGTTTGTGAAATATTTGACGTTTGGGGCATCGACTTTATGGGGCCATTTCCATCTTCTCATGGAAATAAGTACATACTCGTGGCAGTTGACTATTTGTCAAAATGGGTTGAAGCGAAAGCTTTACCCACAAATGATGCCCGAGTAGTCGTGAAATTTTTGAAAGCTCTCTTTGCTCGATTTGGAACTCCACGTGCTATAATTAGTGATCGTGGTACGCATTTCTGCAATGACAAATTCGATAAAGTCATGCAAAAGTATGGTGTAACTCACCGTCTTTCTATTGCGTACCACCCTCAAACAAGTGGACAAGTAGAAGTTTCCAATCGAGGCATAAAGAGAATATTGGAAAGAACCGTTGGGGAAAATCGTGCATCTTGGTCGAATAAATTAGATGATGCACTTTGGGCTTTCCGTACAGCGTATAAAACACCCATTGGGTGTACGCCTTATAAGCTTGTGTACGGGAAAGCGTGCCATCTTCCGATCGAGCTTGAGCATAAAGCCTATTGGGCTCTCAAGCATGCAAATTTTGACCTCAAAACTGCGGGTGATCATAGGAAAGTTCAACTGAATGAATTAAATGAACTTCGTGATCAAGCTTACGAGAACTCTTTGATCTATAAAGAAAAGACAAAGAAGATTCATGACTCAAAAATCAAAAACCGCGTTTTCAACGTTGGTGATCGAGTCCTTCTTTTCAACTCTAGACTCAAGATCTTCTCGGGAAAGCTCAAGACCCGATGGACTGGTCCATTCACTATCGTTAAGGTTTATCCTTATGGCACCATCGAGTTATCACAAAATGACGGACCTAATTTCAAAGTGAATGGACATCGTCTAAAGCACTACTTTGGAGAGGACATACCATCCATGGTTGTCCCGGATCTCCAAACTTTCCCCAAGATCGAGTCAAGCTAGTGACTCGGTGAACAAAAATTAGCAAACATATATGGGTTTTCACCCGTATTTCTGACTTCTTTCTACTTTCTACCACTCTAGTGTGGGGGAATGGCCAACCCCCGGCTATTTGAAAAATGTATATATGTATATAAGTTCAAAAAAAAAAAATGTGTGATTGTATGTACAGATAAATGAAGTGAAAAATACAAAACAAAATTTCACAGTTAGCTTCGAATATTATCTTTTTACGTTCATAGATTCGGCAGAATAGCCGGGACTGTGAATATTGAGGACAATATTCATTTCTAAGTGTGGGGGGGAAATTCTAGCGAATTTTATCGCAAAATACTTTCAAGTACCCCCATTTTGGCCCAAAATTTTCAAAATTTTTTCATTTTATTTCAAAATTTTTGTGGTAATCAGTCCGCCTTGTCTAAGTGACAAAAGGGATTGGCTAGTCCAGGAGCAAACGGCTCTTGGTAAAGACAACTCAAATCCGTTCACGGCTTGCAATTTGCCCAAAATTGTACGGTTCCTCAACTCCCCAAAAACAAATGAGTTGGCTAGCCCGCAAGATTATGGCTTGTGGTAAAGGCCGTGGAAAATCCATAATTGGTAATCAGCTCACCAAGATGTTGACTATTCCATCAAGATTTGGCTAGTCCAGAAGCAAACGGCTTTTGGTAAAGACTAATCAAATCTGTTGACAGCTGGTGGTTTGCTCAAAATCACACGGTTATCAGGTGTGCCACAGTTCTTACACCTGGCTACTCCAGAAGTGATGGCTTTTGGTAAAGAGTTTCAAATCCATCAAGTTTTTCTCAAAATATTGCTAGGGACTAGCAATAGCTTAGTGTGGGGGATTGATGAGTGCTCAAACACTCATCATTTTTATCGTATCTGGACTGCCAAAACATCCAAAAACACCCAAAAACGCATCAAAATACACAATTTATCCCAAAAGTGTGTTTTATATGTTTTAGATGCAAAATGTTTAAAAACAAATGAAAAACGAACAAAGTTTGCATAATTGGCAGTTTCAGTCCCTCAAGTTTCAAAATTTGGCAAAACTAGTCCCTGGAAGTTTAAAATAAAAGAAAAGTCAACCCAAGGCAAAGAAAAGTCAAAAATTATCAAAATAAGTCCTTGGGTGAAAAAGTTTGAGAAAATTACACTTTTACCCCTCAAAATCCAAAATTGACATAAATGGTCCCTGGAATTTCAGAAAATGGCAGTTTTAATCCCTGGTGGGATATTTTTTGATGGAAAGCCAATTTTTATCCTTGGAAGTTTAAAAATATTCAAAATGGATCCTTGGATAAAAGTTTTTCACAAATGACATGAATGGTCCCTTAACTTTGAAAAATGTCATTTTTAGTCCCCGGGAAATTTTGAAAATTTGAAAAATGGAAATTTGGTTCTTGGTTCATATGGTTCTTTGCATAATTGGTCCTTGAGAGTACTTTTGGAATTTGCCAAATTCAGCCCCTCATGTTTTGGATAATTGCAAATTGGTCCTTGTATTTAAATTTCTACAAACCAATCCGGACCTTAACAATTTCTACCCACCAAACAAACCAAGCCCACCTTATTACTCCACCCCACATCTTGGCCCAGTCCAAAACCAACCCAACACCTTTCACCCGTCTCAAATAATAACCCCTCAACCTTTGACCCGCGTTGACCTTTCCCTCTCCCCCAACTTGTCTGCAACATTCACCAAACACACAACCCCCCCCTCTACCTCAGCAATCCCATAACCTGTTCCCCTAGCCTCCACCGAACTCCAAAAGCAATTAATTCTTCTACAAAGCCACCAAGTTAACTCAGATTAGGGTCAAAGGATTTTGGCGCCAAAGGCATTTGAAGGGCCAGGATTAAAGTCAGTCATCCAAGGGCTAGAATTGAGTGTGGGAAATGCTTAAGAGGTCAAGAAAACCCTAAGGGTTCCATATAAAAAGAAAGAGATGAAGCAGAGGCCAAGGGTAGTTTTTAGTCTTAATTTTTAATGTCGTTTTTTTATTAATTCCATTGTAATCTCAGTTTAAAAGCAATGTATTAAGTTTTCTTAGTGTATTTGAACTTAATTTCAACAAGCAATTTCAGTGTTTCTTATTTTATTTATCTTATGTTATTTTCAACTAAAATCCCAAAATTGTCTTAAGATGCTCAAAACCTGTGGTTCAGTAGTTGTTTAGGCTCACTTAAGCTTTTTCATAAGCTTTATTGAAGCTTTTAGATCATTAGTGGACTGTTAGATAACAAACTATAAATACATAAAAAAATCAAGAAAATAACTCAAAAATAAAAAATAAAGAAGAAAGGAAGGCAGAGATGGTTGGAAGCTAAGCTTGGATTGGAATCTGGTATTAGAAGCTCATGGGAGCAATTAGGTGGTGATTGTGTTCCTTGATTCTTTGTTCTCAGTCCTGGACTCAATTGTAAGCCCATCACTCAAATTTTTGCATATCACTTTTAAGTAGAATCTGTGTTTAAATGTTTGTGTCTTTATGTTTATATGGTATAATTAGGTGTGACCATTAGTTAAAATAGATTGCTTGTTCTTTAAATTTCATAATTGTTTAGTCTTTCATTTTAACTGTGATAATGGCTTGTTTATGATTCTGTGGAATTTTGTTGTGTTCTTTGGTATTTATGTGTCTAAAATAGTTTCTTATATCATAAATAATCATCAGGGATCTGTGCTGAAGTTTAAATAAGTAAAATACTTGAGAAATCAATTGTGAGCTTGTTTAAAAGGGTGTTTGGCACAAGCTGTTCAAGGAACTCAGAGGGGTCTTGGTTGTTTGTAACTGTTTCAATAACTAAACTTAGGTCATTAGAGGTTAGATAGGTCACAAAATCAGCTCTTACATTAGGGAAAGTCAAATTTACAAAAATTACACCACCACAGTTAACTGTGGTGGTTTTTGAGTCCCAAATCTTTTCATTTCATTAGATAAGTTGGTGTTTTAACATAATTCAGTCCAAATTTAACTTACAAACATGATTTCAGTTAGTTAGATCAAGCCAAAGTTCACAAAAGTCAAAGTGCTTAGTTCTCTTTAAAAGTCAAAAGCTGACTAAATGGATTTTGATCAATCTTTGGAGGTTTGTAACTTGTTTGGTATAAGGTTCTAGGGTCTAAGATTTTACAAGCTAAATCTTCATCACTTTCTTGATTTTTAAGAATTTTTCCAGATTTTATGGAATTTGTTTAGTAGGGCCCACCAGGCCTCAAAGTTAGTTGCAGGGCAAGAAACTTGCCCTGTCTCAGCAAATCACCCTCACACCACCACCTTTTGTGGTGGTTTGTGGCCACTACAGTGGTCCAAGACCCTTGATTTTGGTTCCCATCAACCCCCTCCTACCAGGGTTGACTCATTGACCATTTGTTTGACCTCTAAGTCACTGGACCCCACTTGATTTAAGCTTGGAAGTTTGTCCCATAAACTGCATCAGAATACCAATACTTAAGTGCTTATCTTGGCTTTTTGGCTTATTGAGGCTTATTTGTTGTTTTATATCTGCTTATTATTGTTCATCATACTCAGAGAAACCAACATTAATCATTGTGGACCCCACATCTCACCATTTGAGCTAAAAACACTCCACAGTCAACAAAAGTCAACTGTGGGTGTAATAAGCACTTCAAGTGCTTATTCCTTGGGTTAAAACAAAAGTGTCTTAGTTAAAAGTAGTTGTTTTTAGTTTATAATTAGTTTAGGAAAAGAAAAAAATCCAAAAAACAAACTTTAAAAATAGTGATAGCTTCTATTTAATAGGATTTATCAATTTATTTTTCTTTTTAATTTATTTCTAAGTAATATATCACTTTTATATTTTTAGAAATTCCATTTTAGGTTAAAATAATTTTATAAAATTTTCCAGATTTTTATTTTGTCTTTTAGTGGTTTTTCTAATTAATTTTAGTTTAATTTAGTTTTAATTAATATTAATCAATTAAATAGCATAATTAGATTTTATATAGTGTAACCTAGTTTTTATAATTTTTCTAGCTTTTAATTTAGTTAAAACATTTTTATAAATTTTTCTAGAAATTTTACTGTTCATTTTCTATTTTTTATAATATAATTAGTTTAATTAGTAATTAATAAGTAATTAGAATAATAATTAATTAATTAGCTTAAAAATACATAAAATTAACTTTTTATAATTTTTTAGGATTCCTGTAATGGTTAATTAGATTTATAAAATTTTTCTTAATTTTCTAAGTCATTTTAGTATTTTTAATAATTCTAATTAGTTTTAATTAGTATTAAATAGATAATTAGTAATTAATTAATAATAAATAATTAAATAGTGTAAAAATAGTTTTTATTTTTCTTAAAATTTTCTTTAACTATTAGAATTGTAAAAATATCAATTTTACACTTTTAACCCTTCCCGTCCTTCAGTTGTACTTTTTGTTTTGTGCGTCTGTATACGTTTTTAATTAAAACGTACGTTTTTAGGTTTTAGCTCAAATCTTCGTAATCTAAATTCTCGTAATCACTCACGTAGCTTTCCTAAGCTATATTTGTTAATAATTTCCAAATAATTCTGATCATAACCCTTTTCTATGAATAATTACCCGATCACGAATACGCTAAAGTTACAATTCACACTTCAACGGGACTTAACGACCTGGTGATACCTTATATTACCCGGAGCATTGACCTAGGCCATTTGACTTTGTTGACTATTATTTGGTCAATATAAGTTAGGTGGTTTAGGCTCAATCAAGATGATATGCTTGGATTATGTTTGTTAAACAATATTTAATTTTTATGTCTTGTGTGCTATTTGTCCGAAATACATTCGGAAGTACTTGTTATTTTCTTGGAATAATTGTTTGGATAAATGACTAGTATGTTAACTTGCTTATTATGTTTAATATATGCTTATGAATGCATGCTTTAACTCTTAATTTATATATATACTTGCATGATTAGCTTATATATATATATATATATATATATATATATATATATATATATATATATATATATATATATATATCATGTATGCTTTATAATAGACCAAAACAAATGTGAAATGTCCAAATGGTGCTTGCTGCAAATATAAAACAGAACACAACATTTTTCCAGAAAATTTTTAAAAATTTTTGGTTTCTGGGTCGTCAGATGGGCGGCCCCCTTAAAATTAAGGGGACCGGCCTCCATTTAAGGGGACCGGCCATCTGAAACAGTTTTTACACTGTTCTCTTTTGCATCTTGTGATCCCTTTTGCTAGTCCCAGCTACCATTTCCCTTAAAAACCAAACTGATTTTGGAATATTACATTACAATTTCAAATTAATTCCACTTCTAAACATGTTTTTCCCACTATATAATCCCCATGCATGTTTAATTCACATTCTATCATTCTCAAACATTCATCAAACATCATCATGTCATCACCAAGAACCACCTATTCAAACAATGCCAAGAAACAAAAACTTGTCATCATTCCACCCAAACAACTCTTCATTGATCTTACAAATGAAGACAACACCACTCCATCTCCACCACCTCAATGTTCATCTCCTAGTGCACCAAATGCACCCTCCAAAACACCTTCAACAAATGGAAACTCTACTTCCTCCATACCATCCACTTCATCCATTAATGACTACATTAACACCCACTTATCTCCTCCACCAATAGTTCAACCATCACAACCTACCAATGAAAACACAACCCTTGCATTAACTCTCTCACTATCACCATTAACACCTCTTGATGCACACTTCTCATCATCCCCTATCAATCCACGAACCTATAACCCCGTCCCATGGAGCTTACTTGAAGCTCATGGTGACACTTGCCTTTGTTGCATCCACAACCGAACAATTGTGTTCGGACTAAGAGATGAAATGCAATACATGTTTTCTCACATTGAAAACTTGTTGCATCCACCACCAACAACAAACTCAACTCCTCCACCACCATCAACAAACACTCCTCCTCCATCATCATCTCCATGTTCATCATCCATTCCTCCCAATTAAACATGCTTGGTGTCTCACAAATAAAATTATATTAAACCATTTTGGGTGGCATGCTCTAGAGAGGACTTTCATATTTGAGCTTTGGTTTATTATTTTAATAATGATTGTAAGCCTTTAAAGGCTTTTGTTAGTTGCATTACTTATTTCATTTATTGATGTAATGCTTGATGAATTTATTTCACTTAATTAATGATATGGTTATGTTTCGTTTACACTATTGCATGCTATATACATATATATGTTGCTTGCCACTAAATATTTTTGCAAGATATCCATATCTCGATTCCTTTTGGCCTCAAAACGAGGGGGAGTATACTTCAAGGGGGAGCTTCCATTAACATGGGATAACCTTTTTGATGCTAACAAAAAGGGGGAGAAGTGATATAAACTCACAATAATACTTGAATATATACTAATTTTCGATTAATGAGTTTAAATTTTGTAATCATCAAAAAGGGGGAGATTGTTGACATAAATAATGTGTGAAAACGTTATTTATATATTTCGATATCTCTATATTTTGACGATCACAAAATGTAAAATCATCAATCGTATAATTACTACGTAAACAAGTATTAAGCTAGTTTATATCACTATATCCAACTTAATCACTTAAGGTATGGATAAACAAATGCTTAATACATCTCATGATCAAAGGGGTATTTAATTAACTAACACAAAGTTTATTTAATTATATAAACATATTATATATTTTTTGAAAAACACTTTTGGTAATAAAGAAAAAATGTTTTATTCATACTAAATATATGAATTCAAATTTTTAACTAAAATCAGTTAGTTTTTCACCAAATAAACTTTCCCCACTAAAAGACAAAGATTCTGGTCGTTTGAGCTGGGCGGCCCCCTTAATTATAAGGGGCGGTCCCCTTAAAATTAAGGGGACCGGCCTTGATTTAAGGGGACCAGCCACGCTCCTCTGTCAGAATCTTTTGCCTATAAATACCACCTTAAACCTGGATTTTTGCCTCACCTTTTGCACAAAATTTTCAGATCTATAATTCTCTAAAGATCCTCTAAAACCCTTTGATCATTTTGTATATTAATCCTTGTTTCAAGTGATTCAATCCCTCATCATCCATTCTCATCCAAAGTGCAAAAGAAGAACACTCTTTCTACAACCAAGTTCAAGAAGTGTTGAAGAGTAGTTGTGCATAGTGTATATATACATTCATTTGTGAATATTGTGTTGTGCTTGTTATATATTGTTTAGAAGATATAGAAGTTGTGTAGGAAGTAGAAGTTGATTAGTAGTGAAGTAGGTTAGTTGTGAAGATTGGTGTGAAGTAGAAGATCGGTGTGAAGTAAAAGATTGGTGTGTAGAAGATAGGTGTGAAGAAGATTGGTGTGTAGTATATTGGTGTGAAGAAGTTGTGTAGAAGTAGTGATCAAGTTGTGAAGTTATTGTGGTGTGTAAATTGGTGTGTAAGGTTTTCTCCGCCAAAAGGGAGTTTGTTGACATAGTGAAGAAAACTCTCGAGTAGGTGACTCGGGGAGTGGAGTAGGAACAAGGAAGGTGTCCTTGTAGCCGAACCACTACAAATCCTTGTGTTGTGGTTTGATCTTTCCAACTCTTCTCATTACTCATTTATTTATCTTTACTATATTAGCTTTGTTAGTTAGTTACCATACAATTGTTCATATAGTGCAAGTATTGAGTTCACATAAACTAGAATCAAAGTTTTTAAAACAAACTTGTGTTTATAAATTTAAAAGGACGTAAAACTATTCAACCCCCCATTCTAGTTTTCCACAAAGTTTGCAGTAGTTAGATCTCCCTCCCCTTACAACATAATACTAGGGCGGTCTGGAATCAAGAAACTAAGAGCCATCCCCTCGACAATACATTCTATGATGAAGTTCCTAACACCGAGAGGCGTAGCCACTTTGGTCACCCGATCAGTTATCATTTCGGAATGTAGGAAGTTGGAAGAAAAATTCTTGATGGACAAAGAAACCAAAGTTGAGACTCCTCCGGCAACGACGGTCGTGGATGAAGTCACGAAAATTGAAGAAATCTTGGTCCATCCGGCATATCTGGATCAGTTGGTGACAATAGGAAGAAATTTTTCAAAAGAAGGACGGAGACAGCTAATAACTTTGCTCAGAAACAGCCAGGATGTTTTTACGTGGGAACCGTCGGATATGACGGGCATACCCCGATGGGTTGCCGAGCACAAGCTCAATGTAAATGTCCACAATAAACCCATTGCTCAAAAGAAGAGGTTCTTCTCGGAGGAAAAGAACCAAGCCATAAACAAGGATGTGGAAGAATGGTTAAAAGCCGGAATCATTAGGCCCGTCCGGTATCCGACATGGATCTCAAACCCAGTACTAGTAAAGAAATCGGACGACAGTTGGAGAATGTGCATTGACTTCAAAAACCTTAATTCCTCTTGTCTGAAAGACTACTATCCACTGCCCGAAATCGACTGGAAAATTGAATCAGTGACGGCATTCCGTTACAAGTGCTTCCTCGATGCTTACAAAGGACACCATCAAGTCCAGATGGCAAAAGAAGACGAAGAAAAAATGGCCTTCTACACTGATCACGGAACATATTGCTATGTCAAGATGCCATTCGGGTTAAAAAACGTCGGAGCAACATATCAGAAACTGGTAGATATTGCCTTTCGGTCACAGATTGGTCGAAACTTAGAGGCATATGTGGATGACATGGTAATCAAGAGCCAAACAGAAAAGGAGCTATTGGCCGACATCGCTGAGACGTTTGACAACCTCCGAAAGATCAACATGAAACTGAACCTAAGAAATGTTCCTTCAGAGTGGAAGAAGGGAAATTCCTTGGCCACATGGTAACCTCGGAAGGAATCAGAATAAATCCCAAGAAGACCAGGGCAATTGCCGACATGCAATCGCCAAAGTCACTCAAAGAAATGCAAAGTCTGAGCGGCAAGCTTGCCGCATTAAACCATTTCCTATCCAAGTCTACTGAAAGGTCCCTTCCTTTCTTCGAGACCCTTAAGAACATCACCAAGGATAACAAAGATGAGTACCGATGGACAGAAGTGGCCGAAAGGGCTTTTCAAGAAGACATGTACCTGTATCTGTCGGCTACAAAAGAAGCAATAAGTGGGGTAATGCTAGTAGAAAGGGAAGGGCGACAGATTCCGGTGCACTACGTAAGCCGAACGTTACATGAAGCCGAAAATAAATATGCTCCGGTAGAAAATTTGGCTCTGGCTCTCCTACACCTATCCAGAAGATTGAGATGATACTTTGAAGCTTATCCTATTAAGGTCATAACGGATCAGCCCATCAAACAAATACTGAACAAAGCAGAAGCCTCCGGACGACTAACCAAATATACCGTAGAGCTTGGGGCTTATAATATCACTTATGTACCACGAAATGCAATCAAAGGACAAGTATTAGCTGACTTCATCAATGAAATACCCATCGGACCGGCTGATCAGGATCCAAAAGGGAGGGGCAGGGAGATATGTGATATCTCTCAAACTGAAGAATGGATACTATATACCGACGGAGCATCCAGTAAAAAGGGTGCCGGAGCAGGGCTGGTTTTAATCAGTCCGGACAAAGAAGAGTATACTTATGCCCTCCGGTTGAACTTCGATGCCACTAACAACAGAGCGGAATACGAAGCACAGTTGGCCGGACTAAGAATTGCAAGAAGTATGCACATAAAGGCACTGGATGTACGAGTGGACTCAAACTTAGTAGCAAGTCAGATCAACAGAGATTTCACAGCATATACGGAGAGCATGACGAGGAAAGGTTAAGTACGTCATCGTTGCAATAGATTATTTCACAAAATGGATAGAGGCAAAGCCATTAGCCAAGACGACCGACAAAGAAGTAAAGAAATTTGTATGGAACAACATTGTTTGTAGGTTCGGACTACCTAGGATAATCGTCACAAACAACGGAAGCAACTTCATTGGTGACCCATTCAAAAGCTGCTATGAAAGGCTGAACATCACCCAAATCAATACAGCCATAGCTCACCCTCAAGCCAACGGGTTAGTAGAACGGGCCAACAAAAGTTTGATGAAAGGGTTCAAGTCACAGTTAGGAAGAGAAAGGGCCGGATGGGTCGATGAGTTACCAAACGTGCTATGGGCCTTCCGCACCACCCTGAAGACCAGTAATGGAGAGACACCCTTCAGCCTGACCTACGGAAGTGAAGCAGTTATTCCGGCTGAAATTGGTATGCCTACCTTCCGTACCATGATGGCAAATGCTGAAAACAACAATGAAGAGATAAGCCTGAACTTGGACCTGCTGCAAGAACGAAGGGAAATGGCGGCAATAAGGGAAGCAAAGTACAAGAAAAAGGTAGAACAGTATTATAACCGAAGGGTACGCTCGGAATCATTCCAAGTGGGTGACTTCGTGTACTGGAAAAATGAAGTCGGCCGAGTATAAGACCAAGGGAAGTTAGGACCCAACTGGGAAGATCCATATCAAATTGTGGAAGCCTATCAGCATGGCACTTACAAGCTCAAGACCATGGATGATATGGAAGTACCTCGAACCTGGCACGCCAGTAACCTTAAGAAGTGTTTTATGTAAGAACCGAAAGGCTCATTGTAAGGTCCGTAAAGGCCATCTTTTATTCTTAAATTGAAGTTACTTTTCTCTTTGCCAAATTACGTTTCGAAACTACTAGCAATTAATAAAGCCAAGGCCCGAACGACAAAACCCCAAGTGGGAACAAATAAGGCCAAGAGCCAAATTACTGAGGTCAAGTGCCCAACGGCACAGGTTGCCCTATCGGCCAAGAGCCAAATTACTAAGGCCAATTGCCCAACGGCACAGGGTTGCCCTATTGGCCAAGAGCCGAATTACTAAGGCCAAGAGCCAAATTACTAAGGCCAAGTGCCCAACGGCACAGGTTGCCCTATCGGCCAAGAGCCGAATTACTATGGCCAAGAGCCAAATTACTAAGGCCAAGTGCCCAACGGTACAGGTTGCCCTATCGGCCAAGAGCCGAATTACTAAGGCCAAGTGACCAACGGCACAGGTTGCCCTAACGGCCATGAGCCAAATGGCTAAGGCCAAGTACTAATGCCAAGTGCCGAACGGCGTAGGCCGCCCGACCAACTAAAACCCCCGGCGGGTTATGAATAAAAGCTAAGGCTAAGTGCCGACAAGTCATCCGGGCGACCAAAGTCCCAAGCATATAACAGAAAAAACTAAGGATAAATACCAAATAATAGGTTTCTGAATGATTTGAATCCCAAGGCATATCAGAGCGGCCAGGACAATAATCAAAATACAACCAGCGCTAACAGATAAGCATATTAAAATTAGATGTGGCAAGATATAAAAACAAATACACACATTCACAATAAAAAAGAAAAGTAAAATGATATATATATTTCAAAAAGTCCGAAGACTATTACATTACTTGTTCCGAACGGCCAATAAAGCCTTACACTACAAAAAGTCGGAACACTGTTGCATCCTTCATCCATACTTTCACCTAGGCTCAACAGCAGCCATCGGATGAACAAACTAAGAACTAACTTCAGCTTCACTAGGAGCTCGGAGTACCTAAACTCATAGTCTAAATGGAAGTACCCGAGCTCCGGCAGATAGTAACCAACGGAAAACTAAAAGGAATAATGACAAGCTTCACATAAGATTCACCACACCTGAATCCATAGTCAAAATGGAGGTATGTAAACCCTACAACAACAAAAACCTTCAAATAGGAGCCGAAGTATCTTGAGCATCACTACCTTGGACTTTCGGATTCTCAACAGAAGGTTCACCCCTAACAACCCCATCGGCAGATCCCTATGCAGCCGCCTCCACATGGGCAGTTGCGGATACGGAGGGAGCAGGGTCAGGGAACATCTCAATAACCTCTTTAAAAGATCTGTAGACAGTGTTGTGGATCTTCTGGACGTATGGATAGTCTTGGGTAAGAGCTTGATCATATAAAGATTGATATTTCCCATCGTCATCCATGTCAAGACCTTCCACATCCCCCAGCAACTCTGCAGCTTCCTCCGACTTCTTACCCATATTAACCCCATCTATTAACCCCGATTGGTAGTAGAGGTTGAAAGGCTCGTCCAAAGCTGTCTTTGATTCATGAATCCCCAGAAAATGACGAACAAACTCTGGGAGAAACTCATTCACAATCCGATTATGATCAATCTCCACATGACCGGATGAAATAGCCAAACCTTTGTTTTCATTTCGAAGCTCCTGATAGGTCATCTCTTCGTCGCTCAAGGCTAGTCTAACTTTAGCAAGCTCGACCTCCAAGGAATTGATCTTCTCAACCTGACCAGCCGAAACCCTCCTCCATTCTTCTTTCTCTTTCTCTAAATCTGAGATTCTCCCATTCAAACCCTCTTCCTTACCCAAAAAACCGGCATGCTCAGATCTCAACTTCTTTAACTCCTCCGGCTCTCCAGAAGCACAATCAGCAAGCTCAACCTTGAGTTTTTCTAGCTCAGTCTGCACCGCCTGCAATCTCTTAAGACCATCTTTAGCCTTTCGGTCACAATCTTTGTGGGCAGCAGCAACCTTTCTACGTTCCTCCACAGTGTTCTCAAAACGATATAAAAGATTGGCTTGGGCAGTAGCATTTTTTGCCAGCAAAAGCCAAGCACGCTGGGTAGCCTCCTCATCATCATGAGCATCAATATACTTCTCCTCACCGGGAGTAGCAAGATGAATCATCATGTCCCGACAAACGGAAGAATTGTTCATCCTAGTTCCCCTCCTTACAGACCATTCCGGAATAAAGGCCTCATCGGAAGAATCATCCTCGATGTCAACATCCTCATCATCAGCCATCTTCTCGCTCGGCCCAGCAGCCGCACTCTTAGACTTACCTAGTAACAAGAAAACACAAAATTAAGCATACTAACACCACCAGTAATAAACGAAAAGTACGGAAGAAACAGCGTACCAGCCTCAACACTTCCCCCTTTGCTGCTACATCCCTCCCCACCAACGGAGGTTTGGTCCTTCGATGGAAGTGACCGGATGGGAGTAGGGCTGGGAATACTCTCGGTAGAATCCAAATCAATAACCGGAGAACTGGCGGCTGGTTTGCTCCTCTTATGCAAGCGGGAAGAACCATCTTCCCCATGCCTCTTAACCGGAGCAGTTGACTTGCCACTACCACCAACCGGAGGCTTCTTAACACTCGTCCGAGCTGCCTGCTCCTTCTTCTTTTCTTTGGTGGCAAGGACCTCATCATCAGCAACTTCAACTTTTAGAAGGTCGGCGGTCTTCTCCGGAACTTCAGCATTCGAAGCCAACGTCTGGGTCAAATGCATCTCCACACTCTGACCCTCCCGAAGCTTATCCCCCTTCACCACATTCACACCTCTACGCAAAGACGGTTTCTTTAAATAATCAGCCATAGTAACACCTGCAAAAGAAAATCCGAAGATAAGAAAAAATAATATATATATATATATATATATATATATATATATATATATATATATATATATATATATATATATATATATATATATATATATATATATATATATATATATATAATGACAAGACAAAGGCTATACCCCTTCCCTCCTCATCCCTCAAAGCCGCCCGGTATCCGGGAAACTTCCAGTAAGAAGATAAACCCAACAGATACAAAAAATCGTGCGGAACTTGGAAAGGCTCAATAACACACTCAGCTAACTTCTCAGCATGAACCACATTATACTCGTTGATAACGCTCAAAATTAACATGTTTTTAGGAGCGTTATTGTGGATTTTATGCATATATTTTGGTCACTTTTATGAACTTATGGTACTTAATGAAGCATAATTCGTATTTTAGGTTCATGGAAGGAAAATGAAGGAAAAGACGTAAAAATGAACAAAAACGAAGATTTATGAATGTACGGAGGAATTCCCAACAAATGAAAGTCTCTTGGAGTATATTCGAGAAGATAAAAGTCATGAAGTTGTCACTCCAAGGACTCAAGAATAAAGCACAAGAAGGAAAATGAGAAGTGAAATGAAGGAAAGAAGCTAAAACGAAGAAATAATGGAAGACTCATTTTTCCCGACACACCTTCACCATTTTGGCCATAAGTTGAGCATACGAACTCCGATTTGGTTAATTCAAGCGGCCACGGAAAGCTAAGAGAAAGATCTACAACTTTCATGTTAATCATTTTCTGCCAAACTCATCCATCCGATTGGTAGGAGCCCGCAACCGATTTGGATGGAACTGACTTTTTCATCCATCCGGATCGGATGGAATCCAACCGATCGGTTGGATGCTTGCTGACCTCCCCTAGTCATTTTTAATGCATAATTAAGTGTCATTAAGCCCCAAGTCCGATCATGTCTCCATAATAACTCCTAAACTTGGCATTTTATGACACTTAGTGCCCAAGAAACTTGCTTGGAGGGTAAGGTTGATTTCTACTACAAATATGAGTGCTTAGGCTTAGTTCTAAGTGTGCATTCCTATTAGAAGGATTGTCACCAAAACAAATGTGCAATTCCAGCCTCTACCTTAAAGGAAGAATTGTTACCAACTTATCATGGTGAATTTCAAGCCTCCACCCTAAAGGACGAATTTTCACCAGGTGCATCTCTAGCCTCCACCCTAAAGGAAGATTTGTCACCACCTTACGAGTGTGAAATTGTATCCTCCACCCTTAAGGACGAATTTCCACTACCTTTATCTCACCCAAAAGACCACAACCATCTGCCATTTCCAGAAGTAGTGCTCAAGTGCTCAAGAAAGTGTTCGGGTATAATTTTCCGGCTTGGTTAGAAGTTGTAGTTGATTGGAGGCTTGAAGGTTGCTATAAATCTTTCACCTATGCCTATTGTAATTCATACTTTGGGTAAACTTTGTTACTTTTATATTTCAAGATGTTTGTTATTGATGTGATTCTTGTGATGAATGTTCTTTGTGTGCTTGTTCTCTTATTGCTTATCTTGTGGTTTGATCCGTGACAATCATAACCACCAATTTGTTACTTGCTTAAACAAACAAACGACACTTGAGTGCAACCTAGTCTCTTGGGACGACCTTGACTTACCACTCCTATACTACAATTGACTAGGGTATACTTGCCCGAATGTGTTCCTAGTTAACTGGTAATTCTTGTTTCTATAAATTTAAAACATGGTTGCTAATTAGCACATCAAGTTTTTGGCGCCGTTGCCGGGGACTTGTGTTTGTATTCTTTTGTTTGTTTGTTTGTTGATATACTTGTGTGTATGATGTAATTGGTTATGGAGTATTCTTTTCATTAAAAAGGCGATGCATGAAAACATATCTATTTTATGAGTTTGTTGAAATAACATCTAATCTTGCTTAATTTGTCGGTAAAAACATTCTTGGGAAAAATAGGTCCGAAAGGAGTTTCTACATGTTTTTATTCCAAAACATTAGTGCACGAATTAGTATGGAATATGATGCTTGACACCCATCTTATTTACTTATTAAAATGGATTTGAGAAGATTTCATCACGAAAAAGGACCGAAAGGATTCGTAGGAATTCATAAGAAAAGAATTAATTTTCAAAACAACCATGTGTTAATTGAATTGTCATCCTAATTAGATAAGGCCGAAAGGAGTCAATTAGGTGATTGTATTCTTAGTAGTGGTTAAACATGATATACATCATTGATTGAATAACTACTCATTTTTAGTTGTGCATCATAACAAGTTTACACCAAACTTAATAAAAATACTCCACATAATTGATCAAGGAATTACATACAAGTATATGTTTTAAATGTTCTTGAAAGTATTTTCGAAAATGAAAACCCACCAAAATGACCAGTTTAAGTTTTATAAGTTATGTGATCTCTTGCATATTTTTGTGTTTCTTTTAGTTTGTGTTATTTTTGTGTAGATTAGTTTCGTATTAATTTGGAATAACCTTTCTTGTTTTAGATTATCTTGTTTTAATTTTTGTTACGTGACTAATTGTATTTGTTTGCGTCTATGTGCTTTTCATTTTATGTGATTGTGCTTTTATTTGTTTATGTTTTTTTCTGTCGTTTTATGTTTTTGTGTTTTACTAGTATATATGTGTTTATGTGTTTTATTTGCTTGTGTTTATTTTCGTGTTCGTTACTTTTTGCGTTCTTGTTTTATTTTATCAATAAAAAGTTTTTAGTAAAAATTGTTTTCGAAAAAAAAATGGTTATTGATCCAACCGAACGGATGGATGAACATCCGAACGGTTGGAGCTCTCGGAAAAATATTTTTCATTCCAACCGGATCAGATGGCAATCCAACCGATCGGTTGGTGCTCTCGTTAATTTTTTTTTTAATTTTTTTAATTTTCAACTGATCGGATGGATTGGCATCCGATCGGATGGACCAATCGGTAAAAAAAAAAAAAAGTTATTTTTCATTTTTCGTATTGTGTTCTTTTGTGTTTGTTTTTAAATGTCTTTTGGTTTTTGCAAGAGTATGTTTTTTATTCTACTTAAACTCGTGTTTTGGCATTTTTAATTTCTAGTACGTTGTGAATAAATAAGTATGTGTTTTCAAAATAAAAATGTTTTGAACTTTGTGGGTATGTTCACTGGAAACCCTCACGAGACTTCACTCGTCCACTCGGGCCACCGAGTGGTTTAAAAGGCTTGTTGCATATGCTAAATGCAACCGTGATGCCTACGAAAGTGAGTTTTAGGATTTTACGCGTTTTTGTAGTTTAGTTTGTTTTTGCAGATTTAATAAGCTCTTGGAGATTGGATTATTGGTGACATTGTACTTGGTGTGTTGATGTTTTGTTGGAAGCGAAATCGATTGATCTCACATGCTTAGCATCTTATCATTTGGAGTTCGATCGCGATTTCTACGGCCCGGGAAGTTTTGTTTCTCTTGGACTATCTATTTATTTATTTTTCCCTATTTCACATGCTTTGAAGTTTATTATTCACATTTAGTACAATGTTTAACTTAAGTGTGGGGGGAATGTAAAATAACGGAGGACGAAACTAATTTTCAAATTTATAATTTTTTGGGTTAATGAAAATAATTTTTGTATACTTGTTTGCCCTTGTGATCTAGTTGTTTTCACGCTTTTAAGATAATATACTAGAATAACTGGATCAATCCACTGGTGAAATCGGTAATTTTGAAAATTTTGAGATGTGTCCCGATTAATATTGCAATCCATTCTAGGATCGATAACATTTGGTAGCGCATATTATAGCCCTTTCCACTAAATTGTGAGGATTTAAGCCTATTTCATATATAGCATACATTTTTTTTATGCTTGGATCTTTTGCTATGAGTGTGCCGGTGATTTTATTTATTCTAGAACTTGTACTTGTAAATCATTACCAGACCGCAGTAAGATCGCATTCGTGTGATATAAGTGTATTCGTGTGATAAAGAGGCAACCTTAGGAATAAAACCAAATGGCCATCCGTTTACAAAATAATTTTTGCTAACCACATCGGTTAGTTATCCTCGTATTTGGAACCCATTTGTTAGCGTTTATCTTTAGCGCTAGATACCCCTAGTCTCACCCTCTGAGCCATCCCATTTCTTTTGTTACATCCAGAAAAATACAAAAATATTTTACACTTTAAACCTTAGCCTTACCCCTTGTCAAAGTCTAAATGGTGGGTTGCTAGTTGCTTGGTTGTTGGATTGTTTTTGATGATTATTAGTTAGCCACACTTTGTGATTCGTGTGTGCCATTCCAACAAATACGAAGGATGCAAACTTCTTGTTTTATATTTTTTGTGGTATGCTTATGCGAAGTGTGGGGGAGATGTGATGTATTAAAAAAAATAGAAAATCAAGAAGAAAAAAAAAGAAAAAGTCATCGAAAAAAAAAGAAAGAAAAGGAAAATATATATGTGATGACAATTATAGCAAATGTGCTATATTATTATGAAGATGAAGAAAGAAAGTTATGTGATATGTTGTTAGCCAATGTGATGTGTTTGAAGAATATTGCAAATCAATGTATCGATATGTGAAAGTTTGAAGAGGAGGAAGTTAACTATAATCATTTACGGGTTTGTGGTTTGTTCGGTAACTAGCAACAATGGGTATTAGACTTGACTTTATTTTTCTTTTAAAACCAATTTCATAAATATTCCCATGTCTTATCCCTACCCTTACCAAATTACTTTATTCGTTGTTCTTTCGATATAGTAATGGCTTTGTGAGAATGTCAAGTGCAAAAATATTATAGTGACCATCCGGTTTTTGAGTAATCAAGAACTCGCGCCAGTAATCTATTGTGTTTTTGTATGAGATGTTTGAACATAAGCCTGGTACAACCCTTTAGCTTTACGTTACAACCCAAATAAAAATCCTCTTTAGATGTTACACTTGGTGCTTACGCCACGTCGGTGGAATTTTGTTTCTTGTACAAGCCTATGATAATAAACAAATCATGACTGAGCAATGAGTGTGATTTCTCTTATATATACTCCACTACCTAAAAAAATGAGTGTTGAGTGAATTATTGATTCCTTTTTCGTGAGGTGTTTAGAAATGTTAATCAAGCAAGAAAATCATTGGGTATTGTCAAACATCTCGGATTTTAACCTTAAAGCTTAAAACGATGAATCTTATCTTGTACTTGTACTTGATAGATTTGCATCATATTTTTCTAAGCATTCTTGTGCACCATGTGGATTTATTTTCTTTAATTCTAGATTTGCTTGAGGGCAAGCAAAGTTTAAGTGTGGGGGATTTGATAACGCTCAAAATTAACATGTTTTTAGGAGCGTTATTGTGGATTTTATGCATATATTTTGGTCACTTTTATGAACTTATGGTACTTAATGAAGCATAATTCGTATTTTAGGTTCATGGAAGGAAAATGAAGGAAAAGACGTAAAAATGAACAAAAACGAAGATTTATGAATGTACGGAGGAATTCCCGACAAATGAAAGTCTCTTGGAGTATATTCGAGAAGATAAAAGTCATGAAGTTGTCACTCCAAGGACTCAAGAATAAAGCACAAGAAGGAAAACGAGAAGTGAAATGAAGGAAAGAAGCTAAAACGAAGAAATAATAGAAGACTCGTTGTTCCCGACACACCTTCACCATTTTAGCCATAAGTTGAGCATACGAACTCCGCTTTAGTTGATTCAAGCGGCCACGGAAAGCTAAGAGAAAGATCTAAAACTTTCATGTTTATCATTTTCTGCCAAACTCATCCATCCAATCGGTAGGAGCCCGCAACCGATTCGGATGGAACTGACTTTTTCATCCATCCGGATCGGATGGAATCGAACCGATCGGTTGGATGATTGCTGACCTCCCCAAGTCATTTTTAATGCATAATTAAGTGTCATTAAGCCCCAAGTCCGATAATGTCTCCATAATAACTCCTAAACCTGGCATTTTATGACACTTAGTGCCCAAGAAACTTGCTTGGAGGGTAAGGTTGATTTCTACTACAAATATGAGTGCTTAGGCTTAGTTCTAAGTGTTCATTCCTATTAGAAGGATTGTCACCAAAACAAAGGTGCAATTCCAGCCTCCACCTTAAAGGAAGAATTGTTACCAACTTATCATGGTGAATTTCAAGCCTCCACCCTAAAGGACGAATTTTCACCAGGTGCATCTCTAGCCTCCACCGTAAAGGAAGATTTTTCACCACCTTACGAGTGTGAAATTGTATCCTCCACCCTTAAGGACGAATTTCCACCACCTTTATCTCACCCAAAAGACCACAACCATCTGCCATTTCCAGAAGTAGTGCTCAAGTGCTCAAGCAAGTGTTCGGGTATAATTTTCCGGCTTGGTTAGAAGTTGTAGTTGATTGGAGGCTTGAAGGTTGCTATAAATCTTTCACCTATGCCTATTGTAATTTATACTTTGGGTAAACTTTGTTACTTTTATATTTCAAGATGTTTGTTATTGATGTGATTCTTGTGATGAATGTTCTTTGTGTGCTTGTTCTCTTATTGCTTATCTTGTGGTTTGATCCGTGACAATCATAACCACCAATTTGTTACTTGCTTAAACAAACAAACGACACTTGAGTGCAACCTAGTCTCTTGGGACGACCTTGACTTACCACTCCTATACTACAATTGACTAGGGTATACTTGCCCAAATGTGTTCCTAGTTAACCGGCAATTCTTGTTTCTATAAATTTAAAACATGGTTGCTAATTAGCACATCAAGTTTTTGGCGCCGTTGCCGGGGACTTGTGTTTGTATTCTTTTGTTTGTTTGTTTGTTGATATACCTGTGTGTATGATGTAATTGGTTATGGGGTATTCTTTTCATTAAAAAGGCGATGCATGAAAACATATCATTTTCTAACGTTTTCGTCCATTTTTTTATGTATTCGATCGTTTTTTACGTTTTCATCAATTTTTTTACGATTTCATCTGTTTTTTTTACGTGTTCATTCGTTTTCTTACATTTTTTTTGTTTTTTTTTGTTTTCGCCTGGTTTTTTTTACGTTTTCCTCTGTTTTTTTACGTTTTCGTCATTTTTTTACGTTTGAGTGTGTTTTCTTACGTTTTCGTCCGTTTTTTACGTTTTACTCCGTTTTATTATGTTTTCGCCAATTTTTTACGTTTTTGTATTTCTCTTATCTTTTTTTATGTTTTCGACCCTTTTTTTACGTTTGAGTTCGTTTTTTATGTTTTCGTCTATTTTTTAGGTTTTCGTCTATTTTCGTTCGATTTTTTACGTTTTCATCCATTTTTTTATGGTTTGAATTTTTTTTCTTTCTTTCTTTTTTTTTTATATGTTTTCGTTTGTTTTCACATAATATTTTACGTTTTTTGTTCATTATTCTACGTTTTCTTATGTTAGGATAGCATAAGAAAACGGACAAATAGGTAAAAAAAAATGGTCGAAAGCGTATGAAAACATAAAAAAAATTGACGAAAATATTAAAAAACGAACAAAAATATAAGAAAACACGCTCAAAAAAATACGGACGAAGACTTAAAAAATGGACGAAAACAAAAACATACGGACGAAAATGTAAAGAAACGGACGAAAACATAAAAAAAACGGATGAAAACGTAAAAAAATAGACGAAAATGGAAAAAAAAAAACAGAAGAAAACGTAAAAAAATGAAGTAAACCATAAAAAAGGGACAAAGACACGTGAAAACGCGTAAAAACGGATGAAAACGTAAAAATGGACAAAAAAAAGGATGGACGCTGCAATGTTCATGGGTCACAAGGGCAAAACGTGTAACTTCTAACGGAATTCATTTAGCACCAGTTAAAACCAGGGACCAAAATGATGAAAAGTTTCCTCCACAGGGAGGCCACCTGCAATTAGCCAACCACAGGGACGTTTTTTGCAATCTGAGAAAACCACAGGGGCAATTTTTGCAGTTTACTCTAAATAAATAAATAAACATAAACGAACGTTAATGAACGCATAATCGAACGTTCAAGAACATAAACGAACGAACACGACTTTTATTCATGTTCGTTCATTTAATTAAACGACACTAAAATATTGTTCATGCTCGTTAATTGAATAAATAAACAAACATAAATGAACTTTTTACCGAACGGTTCATTAAATGTTCATTGAACGTTCAGTTCATTTACAACCTGGTGTGTGCTTATTCACACACCTTTTTCTGTCCATAATAAGACCAAAACTGTAACACCCCCAATTCATGGATGCAGCGGAATTCAAACTGGGTGTTACTCGATGGCACAATAGTCACAATAATAGAAAACGAACTCCAATTGAGTCGTTTTAAAAGATTTATCATTCAAATTGTATAAATATCAGAGATTACAAAAATGAGGTCCCAGATGGTTCCATGTTTACAATTTACATTAAATGAGTTTTTGAATGATAATAAAATTTATAGCCCTCTTGAGTATCCGTGCCCTTCCGTGCCATCCTTGATCATCATGAACCTGAAATACATGCTTGAGAGGTCAACACAAAGGTTGAGTGATATTCATAGAGTTTGTTTAATGTTTGAACACAATATGTTGGTAGTGTGAGTTATAGGCTTACACCAATGGTTGGAAAACAAAACAGGCAGGCTACGTTGTTATACGCCCAGAAAGGTTATTAATTCACTAAGCTTATGACACCAAAACGTTAACGGGTACCAATATCAATCGGCGGAGTTATCCCGGTAGGTACTTTGCCGTCATACCTATGTCTCAAATATTAATGCATTTGTTTGAACTCGTAGTTGTTCAACACAAATGGGATTCGTCAATCCCAATAGGCCTATTCACAATATTCGCGCTCACTATTACTAGTGATTAAATGGTTCATAATAAGGGATCTTGGTTTGGCAAGGATGTTACTTAGTGATAATAAAACATAATCGGATAGCATACAGTAGAAAGCATTGTGTTCGAGTAGAAAAATAATAGCATGTATCCCCCCCCCCCATGGGTTTGTAAAATAGTTAAACAATAGAAAGTGGGGCTATGAACTCACCTTAAGTTAAATAGCAAGTAGTGAATGTGATGGTCGAATCGCAAAGGTTTCTACGAGCAACCTATAATAGAATGTTGCGACTTAGGATTGGAGTAAAGAATATGAAGAATTGCCTATATATGTCTTGTATTTAGTCCATGATGTGGTACAATGTATAGTGTAAGTCTTTGAAAAGAAATTATTCATGAAACATGTATAGTTTATATATCGTTTACTACCGTTCGGGACGACATAATTCAGAAGTCATGTAGTAAAAGTTCGAGGAGACAGGACACTTTAATTCGTAAATCCACAACTCATCTCGACGGCTTACATAATGAACTCCTCACATGAGGCTCCCTACTATTGTAGTAGTTGATAAAATATATATATATATATAAGTTTTGATCCGAGAAGTTACATGTCCAATATTTGAATAAACTTAGGAAAGTTTATCTTTACATGAAGATTGTTATTAGGGTAAGTATCTTATAACTTGTATGACAATTTCTTGTAATATCTCATGGTTCTTTTAGATGAAATAGATCCAAATTGTATGTTTAAGTTATCGCCAACTTTTAGCTCATGTTTTCGCCTAAGTAAGTTTATATGGTCATTTAGTCATGGCCTTGCCATGACCTTTGGTCATTGTTCCATGGTCTTGAGACTCAACCTTGGCTCTAGCCATGGTTGTGGTCTTGATTCTAGGTCATAAGACCTCTTTGGTCTTTTTAAACCATAACCATTATATAGTGACATATATGTAAAATAGCTGTTAATAAACTGAGTAAAATCTCATTCGTTATTGGTTTTCTAGAGACGTGCTCCTGAGTTTTTGAAGAAAACGTGATTCCGGACAACTTTCGTGCTTTAACTTTTTCATGAAACAGAGCAGAAAGGCCTCTTTTTGCATGTTTTATGTTCTGTCACAGAAACTATTTTGGCAGTTTTGCCGTAAAGTTTTGGTAACTTCAAATGGTCATAACTTTTGACTCGTGTACTCCTTTTAGGTGGTTCAAATTGCTATGGTTTCCTTGTTAGGTCCTCTTTAACAGTAATTAAATGTCCAATATCATAGTTGTACTATTTTGGTCATGGTTCTCCAAGAAAGTCACTAGTTTACTTGTTTAAATAACTTAACTTAACAATCATTTACAATAACTTGTTTTACCCATTTTTATACATCATGGACATGATCACAAGACATAATATAGCATGAATGATATGTAAATAACATGATTATGATATTTAACAAGAAGTATGTTAGGGTTTTGCTTACAACTTTTGGCTTTCAATTAAGAAAGGAAGTTAACATGTAAGGTAAGGACTTTGCTAGACTTTAGCTTCACCCTACTTCACTTCATGCAATCTTTCTACTCTTGTATTCTTGAAAGAGAGATGATGAAAGTTGAGGTGACTTGAGTGGATTCAAACTCAAGATAATCACCAAAGTTTATAAGGGTTTGGAAGTAGTTTTGATGAATCAAAACCTAACTAGTGTTTCTATGTTGTTATAGCTCTTGAATCTTGCATGAAACTTGGAAGAGAATTTGCTAAGGATGAGATGTTGATGTGTGTGGTATGTGGCATACAAAGGAGGGAAGGAGGGGGTATTTATATGGTCTTGAGGAGGTTACTAACCTTGACTTGTCAACACTTGGAGAGCAAGCTTAACACTTGTACTCATCCAGGGGCTTCAAGCATGAGATCAAGCCATGTGTGAGGTGAATCCCCCCTAGAGGCGGTTCACAATACTTGGGGAGGAAGATTTGGCTTTTGATGATACTATCCAAGCTTATGTAGTTAGTTTTGACTCCGTAAAGTGCTAACCGTAAGTTGTTACGTCACAAAACGTAAAACCGGGTATCGTAAAAATACGAAACTTGGAAGAATGATTAAACATGTCATTATACTCCATAATAAAATATAAAATGAGTGGTAGGTTCCATTGGGGTGGTAAAACCCTGCTAAAACTGGAAACACGGGTCTAAAACGCGTAATACGAAAACGTATGAATATTGTGTAAAATTGAGAAAAGTAAAATGTTACTTTTCTAATGTGACAATAATGATTTAAAATGACTTATAATGTCTAGACTGGGCTCAGTCTAGTGTCGGTTGGTATTAAATGTCTTTTAGACATATAACCGTAAGCCTAAAAATCAAGGAATAATTTATAAAATCAAGGAATGATTTTTGGTCAAAGGAGGAGGGAAAAATATGTTGAATTTTTCCAAAAATGTGAAAACTCAAATTGTCTTAGAAACGCGGTGCAGGTATAGGCTAAGGTTACGACTGAGTAAAAATGCTTAAAAACGAAAATTCCTGTTTTTCACGGCCGAGGTTTATTTGGTCATGTTTTTCTCAGTCATGATTTATTCTCAAATAAATCATGAGTGTATCAAACATTTTTTCGATACGGGGAAAATTAACGCGGTCGAGTTTCGTTGTGCGTAGAATTTTTGAATGACGTTTTACCCTAAAACGTGTAATTCCTTAATAACTTTCACGAAAATGATCTGATGAGTGTCAAACTTTTAATTTGCCTTGGAAATGATTTATCACTCGAGGCCATGAAACAAAAATCAAATTTCGGGAAATGAATAGTAAAAGTGAATAGTAAAAATGAATAGTGAAATTTTCGGGAATAGTAGTTAACCTGAAAATGTGAATTGTTGCAGTCTCTACCCCTTACGGGGAACTTCGTCCTGAAGTTCTATGTGTGTTATATGTTGGAGTGGTGTCAAGGAAAAGGTGTGGTTACTTATGAGGACTAGAGTCTGGGATTTCCAGTGATGTAGTTTGATTTGTCATTTCAGTGTATGGCGTAGGATGAGGCTTACTTTTATGTAGGAAAGGTAGGGTAAGAGTGATTAATAGAGATTCATATAATAGTCGCCTATCAAAGGAAATTGATATAGCAGTCGAATATTAATAGGAATTGATATAGTAGTTGAATATTAAACAGAAATTGGGATAGTAGTTGCAATCATAGCCTAGTAGGTAATCTGTTGTTGTACCTAATGTTTATTGACTTCATACTTATGTTATTTCGGATACAAATAAGCCCACTTGTTTATAATTCTTTATTTACATAGAGAGGCATCCCAAACAATGTAAATAGGGAAATATAAACTTATGGTTCGGTGATTTACAATTTCTTTATTTAAACGAAAAGGCATCCCAATCCATTCAAATAATTATAAATCATCCTACTTAAGAATTCCCAACACAACATTCATACTTAGCCGGTGAGTTACAAGGTAGTGTATTACGAGATGATACTGGTGTTCCAAAAGTACAAGATGAATATTCAATCTTGTAAAGCTGATGAGGGTGCTTGTGGTGTAGCTAAGGATGATTTGAGCTTTAAAAGTGCATCAAGATCTGTTAATGAGCTTGTGGTTGTAACGGTTGTGAAGATAATGATATGATATGTTGATGAACAAAAGTGTGTAGAGTATGCTTAACATTAATATTGGTAGAGATGTCAAGTTTGCTTTAAAATTTTAAGAGATTTTAAAGGTTTATGACGGAATGGTATCCTTAGGACCTAAACAGGATAGTACTTCTACAGGATGAAGAGAAGAATTGATAACTATCCCAAGATAGTAGTTCGGATTATCTCACAAATGAAAACTTTCAAGAATGAAATTAGGTAGTACAAATAAGGTGTTAAGATTTTTCTGAGTGGTAAGACACTATCGTGTCTCTAGATCGTTTTAAAGAATTCTGGTGGTTTATCGAGTTCAAGTAGGAAATCAACCTGAACATACCCCTAGTACAACTATTCTCAGTATTTGAAAATTTTAAGTCGAACATAGTTAGTCAGACTATGTTCCACTGTCCCTAGGTTAAATATAGGTGACTAGTCTATATTTAGCCAAGGTTCGATAAAATTTTCAAATACCTAAATTAGGTATACTTGTGATATGTCCGTTGCTTTTGAGAAACTGTCCACTAAACAAAGGCGATGTCAAATCATTCAGTTGCAAGTCCCGCCCATAAAAGACTTGTAACCTATGTTTACACATTCCATCGCATAGAAGATAGTACGGGTAGATACGTGTGTGGAAAGGAAGTTTTAAGTAATTCTAAAACAGTCCATAATCGTCTGGAGGATGGAAGACACGGAGAGCGGAAGGCTATAAAATGTTTTTGCTTGTAAGTGTGGTTATAGTTTAGGTCTCAATTAGACCCGTTTCTCTATAACCATGGCTCTGATACCAATCTGTAACACCCCCAATTCATGGATGCAGCGGAATTCAAACTGAGTGTTACTCGACGGCACAATAGTCACAATAATAGAAAACGAACTCCAATTGAGTCGTTTTAAAAGATTTATCATTCAAATTGTATAAATATCAGAGATTACAAATATGAGGTCCCAGATGGTTCCATGTTTACAATTTACATTAAATGAGTTTTTGAATGATAATAAAATTTATAGCCCTCTTGAGTATCCGTGCCCTTCCGTGCCATCCTTGATCATCATGAACCTGAAATACATGCTTGAGAGGTCAACACAAAGGTTGAGTGATATTCATAGAGTTTGTTTAATGTTTGAACACAATATGTTGGTAGTATGAGTTATAGGCTCACACCAATGGTTGGAAAACAAAACAGGTAGGCTACGTTGTTATACGCCCGGAACGGTTATTAATTCACTAAGCTTATGACACCAAAACGTTAACGGGTACCAATATCAATCGGCGGAGTTATCCCGGTAGGTACTTTGCCGTCATACCTATGTCTCAAATATTAATGCATTTGTTTGAACTCGTAGTTGTTCAACACAAATGGGATTCGTCAATCCCAATAGGCCTATTCACAATATTCGCGCTCACTATTACTAGTGATTAAATGATTCATAATAAGGGATCTTGGTTTGGCAAGGATGTTACTTAGTGATAATAAAACATAGTCGGATAGCATACAGTAGAAAGCATTGTGTTCAAGTAGAAAAATAATAGCATGTACCCCCCCCCCATGGGTTTGTAAAATAGTTAAACAATAGAAAGTGGGGCTATGAACTCACCTTAAGTTAAATAGCAAGTAGTGAATGTGATGGTCGAATCGCGAAGGTTTCTACGAGCAACCTATAATAGAATGTTGCGACTTAGGATTGGAGTAAAGAATATGAAGAATTGCCTATATATGTCTTGTATTTAGTCCATGATGTGGTACAATGTATAGTGTAAGTCTTTGAAAAGAAATGATCCATGAAACATGTATAGTTTATATATCGTTTACTACCGTTCGGGCCGACATAATTCAGAAGTCATGTAGTAAACGTTCGAGGAGCCAGGACACTTTAATTCGTAAATCCACAACTCATCTCGACGGCTTACATAATGAACTCCTCACATGAGGCTCCCTACTATTGTAGTAGTTGATAATATATATATATATATATATATATATATATATATATATATATATATATATATATATATATATATATATATATATATATATATATATATAAGTTTTGATCCGAAAAGTTACATGTCCAATATTTGAATAAACTTAGGAAAGTTTATCTTTACATGAAGATTGTTATTAGGGTAAGTTTCTTATAACTTGTATGACAATTTCTTGTAATATCTCATGGTTCTTTTAGATGAAGTAGATCCAAATTGTATGTTTAAGTTATCGCCAACTTTTAGCTCATGTTTTCGCCTAAGTAAGTTTATATGGTCAGCCATGACCTTTGGTCATTGTTCCATGGTCTTGAGACTCAACCTTGGCTCTAGCCATGGTTGTGGTCTTGATTCTAGGTCATAAGACCTCTTTGGTCTTTTTAAACCATAACCATTATATAGTGACATATATGTAAAATAGCTGTTAATAAACTGAGAAAAATCTCATTCGTTATTGGTTTTCTGGAGACGTGCTCCTGAGTTTTTGAAGAAAACGTGATTCCGGACAACTTTCGTGTTTTAACTTTTTCATGAAATGGACCAGAAATGCCTATTTTTGCGTGTTTTATGGTCTGTCACAGAAACTATTTTGGCAGTTTTACCGTAAAGTTTTGGTAACTTCAAATGGTCATAACTTTTAATTTGCCATGAAAATGATTTATCACTCGAGGCCATGAAACAAAAATCAAATTTCGGGAAAAATTTCGGGAAATGAATAGTAAAAGTGAATAGTAAAAATGAATAGTGAAATTTTCGGGAATAGTAGTTAACATGAAAATGTGAATTGTTACAAAAACAGACACAAACTAATCATAATTGCCAAAGATATTGTACTTTTGTGTTTGTGATCGTGCAAGAACGGATATTTCAGAAATTGGTATAAATCAGGCCAAAAAGGACAAAAACGAGCACGAGTCTGGAAAACGTATCAAAAGCCAGAGCCAGGGAAGCAAATTACTACTTTTGAGCTCAGATTGTCAAAACACACCTTGAGGAATCACAAAATGTCAAAAATAGTCCTTGGAGCAAAAGTTTGCAAAATTGGCAGAAATGGTCCCTCAAGTTTGAAATATGGCAGAAATAGCCCTTGAGCATTGAATTTTGGAAGAAAAAGTCAATAATGGTCCTTGGAGTTCACAAGTTATCAAGTTTAGTCCCTGGGTGAATAGTTTGAAGAGTCTACAAGTTTAGTCCTTGAAGTTTCAAATTTGGCAAAAATAATCCATGGGAAATTTATTTGTGGAAATCTCAAAAGTGATCCTTGGATAAGTGAAGTATGGCAATTGAAGTCCCTTGGATAAGTTTGGAAGAGTTGCGTTTCCTGCCCCTTGAAAATCTAAAAATTACATGATTGGTCCTTGTATAATTTCCACACCAAACGGACCCTTTTATTTATTTCATAAACCAAACCAAATCCAATAACAAACATAACCCACCCAATCCACTCCTGATCCAACTCCCTCACCAATCCATCACCTAAGCCCAAAACCCCAAGGCCCACTCCCGTTCTATTATTTAGAATGGTCAACGCCCAGTCAAACCCACCAAACTACTTCACCCCTTCCCTCCCAACACTGCAAAACCACCCTAGTATTCATCCCCCACCATCACCACTTGCAAAACTCCATCATCACCAACCCACACCCCCTTGCACCTACCATCACCTCACAATTAATGCCACCACCCCCTGTTGCATATTAAGCAGGCTAAAAGCCAAACCGAATTTCCCGCCAAAATTGAATCAAAGGCTAGGATGTGTTTCAGACATCCAAAGGCTGGGATTTGAAGTGGGATATGTGCCCAAAGCTCTGGAAACCCTAATTGAAGCCTATAAAAGGAAGAAGAGGGAGAAGAGCAGGAGAGTAGTATTATTGTAGTTTAATGTATGTCGCATTAGTTATTTCTTCCATTTTAGTGTAATTCTAAGCTTTTTAAGATTGTACTCGGTTTCTACAAGTGTAATATCAACTAGTTTCACAAGCAATTTCAAGTTTTCTGTTTCAATTCTCAAAATTGCATATTTACTTTGAAATTTCAAATTAAACCTATGTTATTTACAGTTGTTGTTTAGAGACTCAATAGCTCAAATAAGGTCCTTGTAAAGCTTCTGAAAGCTATTAGAGACATTAAAAGCAGTAGTAGTTGTCAAACTCAAAAATTCACAAAAAAAAAAGAAAAAAAAAAGAAAAACAGGTTCAAGAAGAAGATGAGCATGGAGCATTGTACATTGTGGATGGAAATGGTAATAGTGGAAAGCATTAGGACAGGTTAAGGGTTCTGGTTCTCAGTATTTAGCTTGGAGTACATTTTGTAAGCTAAATCCTTCATTTTAACCATTCACTGTTTCATTGCTTATTTTAGCTTATCATTGTGCTTTCTGTGCTTACTTAGTGTAATTTATTCATATAGTAACTTAAAATCAGTTGCTAGTTTATTAGAACTCATTGTGCTTAAAATTTTCATTTCAACTGTCAAAGTAGCATAAGTTGGATTCTTGGGTAATAGTACTTGTAATCCTTGTTTTTGTATTCATGTAAGCTTATTGGATCATAATAGATTGTTTAGAAGCAGTTCCACAGTCCTAGGTGTCCATTTGCATTGAAAACTTCAAAATCCTTGTTATCACAGGTTGTTTGGATTTTCCTACAACTCTGTGTTCAAGGTTGTTTTGGTTGTTGTATTTGGTTCAAACAAGTCACATTAGGTCATAATAACTCAGTCCAACCATAAAAACCAGGTCCTCTTTGTTCAAAAGTCAAAATTGCCTTTGATCTCACCCTAAGTGATCACTGTCAAGATTTAAGTGTAGCATAAGCCTCAAATCAACTCACAAGTAGTTAGGAATACTTAAATTAGTCTCCAACTAGCTTAATATATCATTCTCAGTAGATTAGAGCCAATCAAAATCCATTAAAGTCAACTTAGGTGTTCATATCAAAAAGTCAAATTGCATACTCTTGTCAGAAATCCAAATTTTCAAAGATTTTTCCTGATTTTAGTGTTACAAATTAAGCTTTGAACTTTTTACAAGTTAAAGTCCATCAGCTAAACTATAGGAATCCACATTTGTCTTATTTTTAAGATTTTTTTCTGTGGCTTATTCAAGTCCTTATTTGAGCCTGCAGGGCAAAACCATCCCCTGCAACAGGGTTTTCACCCAACTTTCAATAGACCATTCTGAGCTTATTTGGTGGGCCCAGACCTCACCATTAGCTTTGTAGGTAGCTTATTAGTCCAACTCCACATTCCAAGGCTTATTTTAGATCTCAGTAGTTTAGACCATAGCTTATTCAACCCCCCAAGTCACCCCCATACCACTCAGTATACTGAGTACTCAGTATGGACCACCCAAGTTCATAGGCTCTCCTAGTGCTTATTTGTGGGACCCATATCTTGAAACCTGGCTTATTGGAAAGCTCCACAACCTACCTTTTTAGATCAAGTTTTATTTTGGACTTCCAAACATCTCTGTGGGCCCTACACAGGGCTGCAAAACCCTCATTATTGGCCTGTTGTCCTGAGTGTTTTTGGATAAGTACTTATTTGGTCTCCTGGCTTATTCCAACTGCTTATTTAGTAGTTTTAGCTTGTTTTAAGTTCATCTCATGTGATTATAACTTATTGTATCTGTGATAGCTTATTGGTACCTTGTTGCATCTAAAATCCAATTTCATAGCTTATTAGACCTTACTGTCATAACTTTGGATTTGCACATTGCTTATTATTAAGCTTCAAAAAAGTTGTTTTCACAAAAGTTGCATATTTTCATTAGTTAAATAGATTTGTAAAAGAAAAGACAAGAAAAACCAAAAATAAAATTAGTGATAGCTTCTATTTAAGCCATTTGGCTTATTTTTCATCTTATTTCAAAAGCAATTTTCAATTTTATATTTTTCCTAAGTTCTTTATATATTAAAGTAGTTGTATAAAAAATTTCAGAATTTTCAAAATAGATTTAGTAGTTTTCATAATTAATTTAAGTTTATTTAGCTTTAATTGAAAAATCAAAAATAAAAATCATTAGTGCTTAATTTTAATCTCTAGAACATTTTTATATTTTTCATAGGTTTTATAATTAATACATTATTTTTAGGAAAATTTTCATAATTTTCACTATTCATTTGGTAATTTTTAGAATTAAATTAGTTTAAATCGGTTTTAATTATTAAATAAGTAAATAATTAGTAAAATAGTTTAAAATTTTTTTTATAGACTTTTTATAATTTTTTAGGATTCCTGTGATGGTTAATTAGTTTTATAAAAAATTTCATAATTTTCTAAGTTAATTTTGTATTTTTCTTAAAATAGAATTATTTTTAATTAGTTTTAATTAATTATTAAATAGTTTAAATAGTATTTAATTAATATTAAATAATAAAATAATCAAAAAAATAATTTTCTTTTTAATTATTTTTTCTTTTAATATTAGGTTTTTAGAAAAGTCATTTTTACCCCCTGTAGTTTATTTTGGTTTTAAACTCACCTTTTTCTCTGCACGCAATCGTATCTGTTTTAATTTCAGTTTACGTTTATACATATCTGTTGCCCGTAATTGTTAATATTGTTAATCTCAATCATTCCAGTTATGTAAAACAAATCCAAATCTTTATCTGGTTACTTTCCCAATCACTGTATCCCGAAAATGTTTAAAATACAATTTCAACCTCGTTGGGACTTAACGACCCGGGGATTTTCCCTGTACTTCCACGGATTTAATATCTTGCACTCCCTCCTAAGTGAACCTACTGACCGCACCTGGTTGACTGGTTGGTTTGGGAGGAGTCACAACCCTAGGTGTTATACACACATTCTCTCTCATCATTACCCACCAATCAATTTTTCATTTCCATCAATTACATTTGTAGGTCTATCTTAAGGTCCAAGATTTAGGGCTACAAATCATTTTCCTTTGAAAATATTTGTTGCGTTCTCCAATTTACATATTTTTTGGTGTAGAGGTGGCAAAACTGGCAGGCCGAGCGGGCACGGGCTAGAACGGGCATGGGCTAGAACGGGCACGGGCTAAATGGGTACATGTTATACAAATCGCTTTATAGAAGACCAAAAATGATGAAATAAATTCCTTAAACGTAATACTTCATTTACATTTAAACATTAAATATTTTATATATATAAGTTTTTCTTTAAAAACGATTATAATGTTCTCCAATTAAAAGAAAATATGTGTCCGTTGGTGCCCATTTAACTTTTCAATTGGCTAAATATGCCCATTTCAAAAAAAGGATGGAGCTAAATGTGTCCATGTCTTTTACAAAGTAGTCAAAATTGGCCCATTTTTTCCATTTTAGGCACAAATTGCTATCTCTAGTTTGGTACATGAAAATAAAATTTGTTACGGAAAAAATTATTACAATGAAATGTAAAATAGCTGTTTGTTTTAAATTATGGAATAGAATTGCTCGTTTTTTGATTCATTTTATTACGTCCGTAACCACTATTTTCATTCCACTACCATCTCCTACTCGTTTAATGGTATTAATAGATTTTGTGGTCTTGATAAGGAGTCCCGAGATCATTGTTTTCTCTCATGCACGAAAGTTTAACTTAGTTGGCTAAAAATTTGGAGTTGGTGGAGGATCCATACGTTGTATAACCCAATCCTGATGGATATTCTAAAAGTAAACTTTGGTTTCTTTAAAGGCATTTCATGCGGTTTGCTTGACGTTTATATGGCTAGTATGGAATTGGAAAAATAAAATTCTTCATGCGACGACAGGTAATGAGGCGTCTTGAAGAGGATATTTTCCCTTCGGTTCAAAGGATGTTTTTTGTTTGGACTTCAAATCGTGCCTTCAAAACTCATTTCTCATGGAACCATTGGATCTCGAGCCTGATGAATTTGTTACTTCATAGTTTTTTTTCTGTATGATCTTTGGTGTATTTTTATGGTTATGTGCTCTAGTTTAGAGCCTCGTTTTTATTTGTCTTTTTCTTTTGTCCGAGTGACTTATAAAATTTCTTGCTTGTTAAAGAAAAAAGAGAGAATTGCAAAAATCGTCCTTAAATTTTGGCCAAATTGCACGTTTCATCCCTAAAGTTTGGAAAGTGCAAGGATCGTCCCTATGGGGAAACCTTTGGTGCAAGTATCGTCCTTTTGGGGGAAACATTTGTTGCAAGTATCGTCCCTGTGGGGACGATATTTGCACCAAAGTTTTCTTCATAAGGACGATCCTTGCACTTTCCAAACTTTAGGGACGAAACGTGCAATTTGGCCAAACTTTAGGGACGATTTTTGCAATTCTCTCAAGAAAAAAAGGAGTAATCTAAGTCATTTTCAAAATTCTTTCATATTATTTCACTCGAAGAATCAACGAGAGGCATTAAAAAAAAACAAAAAAAACAATTCTTATTAGTTTGTTATATACATATTTTATATTTGCAAAAGAGAATCATAAAGTGAAAAGTCTGAATTAGTTATATACATTCATATTGCATTTTTTTTTTAGAAATGCAAGATATTATAACGAGACCCCGAAAGGTAAAAACAAAAACAATACAAAACATGGAACCCTACCTCAAATAATCAAGATAATTAAAAGAGGATAGGACCCAAGAAAAGAACAAAATACAAACAAAGAAGAGTAAATTGCATAAATCATCCTTGAACTTTGGCCAGATTGCATGTTTCGTCCCAATCATTACAAAAGTGCATAAATCATCCTTGCGGAAAACCTTTGAGCAAATTTTCGTCCCAGGTTGGGACGAAAATTGCATAATTCGAAAGTGCCAAATTGCATGTTTCGTCCCAATCAGGGACGAAAATTTACTTAAAGGTTTCTCACAGGGACGATTTCTGCACTTTCAAAATGGTTGGGACGAAACATGCAATCTGGCCAAAATTTAGGGACGATTTATGCAATTAACTCAACAAAGAATTACAAAACTAAACCAAAACATAAACTGTCACAATGTAATGAAAGCACTCACGCAAGCAGCCAAGGACACTTAAAAATTGAGAGCCCATTGTAATAATCCCACGTGCAAAGAAGAAGTCCCACGTTACCGTAGACACCAAAGAGCATTTCAATATCCCATTTGTATAATAGATCCACTGATTATAACAACTGATGCTTTCTGACACAGCATAGAACTTGAAAATGATTCCGACATAATGCACTCGCTACTGATAACACTGAGCCAATCATGATGTTGCCTAAGCTGAATCACACACAGATACTGGTCGAACTGAAGTAGCAGCACACAAAAAAAGGACCAAATGTCAATGTAACCGTATATTTCGAGGATCCCATAACCATTGTTGCCAATCTATCACAATTATATTTTTTTGATCTTCTCACTATCCATTCGAAGCTTTTGAGTTGAATGTCTTGTAAAATCTTGTTAACACTTGATACTTTATTACCAAACACCCGAGCGTTTCTTTCCTTCCAAATGAAATATCCGGAAGTCCATATAACCGCTTGCCAAATAAAGGATAAGGAAGTAGGAATGTTAACATTTCCACTATGTGATAAAATAACGTCAACAGAGAAAGCATATTGCAATTGATGTATATCAACGATGAAATTTCAAACCCTATTTCAAGACTAATATTAAGATTCAGACAATCAAAACCTAACTCTAACATCAATTTTTAAATTTTAGACGATTACTATTGATGACGTATAGTCTATATATGGGCCACAAGCCCAAATATTAAACATTACTAAGGCTTAAAGCCACCATGCGCGGGCTATTGTAACTTGGGCCGCATCAATAATAAGAATGGGCTCACGCAAGCCCAACCAAACTATATATGGAATAGATAGAGATCTTCTATCTATGGAATGAATATCCTTAACCCGGATAAGCACCATGCGTGCAAAACGTAAGGAGCACGAACCCTACAAGGATTCTGCGCCTATATAAGGAATGACATAATTCTCATTCAAGGTACGCTTCACAAACCCTAAAACTCTTTACGAGAACCCTAAATTGATTACTTACTCTCACGCCGAAGTCTAATCGTGGGAGACAATCCCACGATAAGCCTAACGGTGTTGTTTATTTTCTTAGTGCGCAGGTTTCAAGCATTAAGAAGCGAATTGGTACGAGAGCAAGAGCCCGTAATCAGGAACGCCCAACTTTTGTATCAACAAGTGGCGCCATCCGTGGGACCCTACTAAGAACTAGGGAACTAGAATGACGAAGAATAAGAATTCAAGCCAGCGGACTCCACAGTTGGAAAAAACACGTGACCCCCAGAGGAAGAATCAACAAGATTCAACCCCTAGGCAAGCTGCTGGGACAACCAGCGCACCTGGTCACCAAGAGGCAGGTACAACCCAACCTCTTCCAGGGGTAGAACTGCCTATAAGGACTACCCAAACCACAGTGGTCCCAAGCGTTGAGGAACTCCAGCGCACCCTCTTCACTACTCCTCATCAAACCGTACCTACAGTGGACAACACTGTACCACCAGGCGCGCCTAACCGAGATAGGGCGCCCAACACTGAGGAAAATATTCTTGCAGCAACTGAGGACACACCTGACCTAACATTGGGAAATTTTCTATCCCAAAACTATGAAACTCTGACTGCCCTCATGCAAGAAGAAGCAAGAAGAAGGTCGAGTGCAAGCCTTCAAGCCCGGCTCAATTTTGGTCCTGAACGCGAACCATCACCACCGCGCCACCCACGAGGGAGACGCGCAGATAACGAAAAACGTACTACTATCCACGATAGGTTGGGTACGATGTCTGATTCACAGTACTTAGTGGAATATGAAGAAAGCAAACGGCGCACTAATGTTCACTCCAGACTTGGCAGTCGAGGGATACAAGACCGATTAGGACCTCAGCATTCACCAAGCCAAGGGTCCTCCAAATCTTGGAGTAAGAGAATTCACGACAGGTTGGGGAAAAGAATGTCCCCAAGTGAAAGCCCCTCAAGCTCTTCTTCTGAAAGAAGTCGGCGCAAGCGCCGAAAAAGAAACTACCCTTCCTCCAGTGACTCCTCGGACAACGAGGACAAAGAAACAGGACACTGGAAGTCAAGAGGCAGACGTCGCGAAGAAGAAAATGAAGACATGTCTCTTCCATGGCGTCGCTAGAAAGTTGATGCGTTTACACGACGCATCAGTGATTACTCCGACCACAAAAGGAGGCGCATGCCCACTAACGTAAAAACATATGATGGAACAGGTGATCCTGATGATCATCTAAAAGTTTTCGAATCAGCTGCCACTATCGAAAACTGGCCACAGCCTGTGTGATGCCATATGTTTAATTCTACGTTGGTAGGGAACGCGCGCACATGGTTTAGCAAACTCCCACGACGGAGCATCGGTGGGTTTGAAGAATTACGGAAAGCATTTCGTCTTAACTTCACCCAGAGAAAGAAGTGCGCTAAAAACCCTGTTGAACTAGCCAGAGTAAAACAGCGCCAAGGGGAATCAACCAGCGCTTTTATGGAACGCTTCAAGGATGAGTGCATACAGGTCAAAGCATGTCCCGAAATTCTAAAAATTTTAGGGTTCATGAATGGGATTAACAACCCAGAACTTATCCGGAAGCTAAATGAGAAAGTTCCCCAAACTTTCGATGAGCTAACAAAGCGCACAAGATCCTTCATACAAGGAGAAGCAGTCGCTGCGGACAGCAAAAAGGGTTACTCGAATTATAGGCAGCAAGAGCAACCTAGGAGACAATCCAACGATCAGAACAACAACCGCAGCAGGAATTACCGCAGTGGAAGAGACAATGACAAATATACCCCTCGCACAAAAACGCCGAGAGAAATATTTGTAACAGAAGGTGCAAATTTCCCAAAACCTCCACCAATGCGTACCGCAGAGGATAAGCGCGTAGGTAATGGATACTGCGAATACCATGGTCAAAAAGGCCATACAACTAACGAGTGCGTCCAGCTATGACAACTAATTGAAAAGTTAGTAAGGGAAGGCAGAATGGACCACCTTGTAAAAAACATCAAAGAGGGAAAAGACAAACAAAGGAACGGGGGCAAGAAAGAGCCTCCCAAAGAAAAAGCTGACATCATATACATGATACAGTCATGGCAACGCAAGATAAAACAAAAAGTCAGTCAAAAATTCTCTCCAGAAAAAGAGATATCTTTCCCCACTTTAGTTGCGGACAACGCAGTGGTAGAACCTCTAACCATTGAAATACATACGGGGGGACATGATATCCACCGCATGTACATTGACGGAGGAGCATCTGCAGATATCCTATACGATCATTGTTTCAAAAGACTGCGACCTGAAATCCAAAGTCAATTGATACCAGCAACAACGTCGTTGACTGGATTCACAGGAGAAAAGATTTGGCCTATGGGGCAATTGCGCTTGCTAGTAGTTGTAGGAGACGAACAACACTCAACATCAACATGGATAAATTTCATGGTAATCAAGTCTCCCTCACCATACAATGGCATCATTGGGAGGCCGGGAATATCATCCATGCGCGCTGTGCCATCCACAGCACATGGGATGCTCAAATTCCCAGTGGAAGGAGGAGTCGTTACCCTCTACAACACAACAGTACTACCAAAAGAATGCAACGCAGTAACCACGGAGGTGGAGAATATCCCAGAACAGCGCACAGAAAAAACACCAAACCTAAAGGTCGCTATTCACCCCGATTACCCAGACCAACAAGTTTCGATTGGAGGATCTTTATCTGACAAAGGTAAAGCAGCCGTGTGCGCACTCTTGCAAAAGAACCTAGACATCTTCGCATGGGAACCAAAACACATGACAGGAGTGCCACGCTCTATCACAGAGCATAAGCTACAAATCCGACAAGGATATCCCCCAATACGACAGAAGAAGCGCGGCCAAGCCCCAGATCGTGCAAAAGCTATTCTGGAAGAAGTACACAAACTCGTAGACGCAGGCATCATGCGCGAAGTGTACTATCATGACTGGCTCTCTAACCCAGTGATGATAAAAAAGAGCGATGGCAGTTGGAGAATGTGCGTGGACTTCACAGACCCTAACAAAGCATGTCTATAAGACTGCTATCCACTGCCAGAAATAGACTGGAAGGTAGAATCCCTGTGCGGATACCCTTTCAAATGCTTCCTAGACGCATACAAAGGGTATCATCAAATTCAGATGGCAGTCGAAGATGAAGAAAAAACAGCTTTCCACACCAGTCAAGGAGTTTACTGCTACACAAAAATGCCTTTTGGCTTAAAAAACGCAGGCGCAACATACCAACGATTGGTGGACACAGCTTTCGAGAAACAAGTGGGTCGCAACTTGGAGGTCTACGTTGACGACCTTGTCATCAGAAGCCACACAGAGGATGAATTGGTGCGCGACATCGAGGAAACATTCAGAACATTGGGACAAATAAACATGAAGTTAAACCCCAAGAAGTGCACCTTTGGCGCAACCAAAGGCATGTTCCTTGGATACTTAATAGAACTTGATGGAATCAAGCCTTGTCCAGAAAAGCCAAAGGCTGTTATTGATCTTCCCTCATCGCGCACAATCAAAGAAGTCCAGTCATTAAATGGAAAGCTAGCAGGGCTAAACCGCTTCTTATCTAAGTCAGCAGACAAATCACTTCCTCTCTTTAAAACACTCACGAAGTGTACTAAAAAGGGAGACTTTCGCTGGACCGAAGAAGCAGAAGAAGCTTTCCAACAGCTAAAACACCATCTGGCATCTCTTCCCAAACTTGTCGCACCGCGACCATGGGAAGAGCTAATCATGTACTTATCGGCAACTCATGGAGCAGTCAGCGCAGTGCTATTGACAGATAGGAATTCCGTCTAGACACCCATATACTTTGTAAGCAAAGCATTAAAGAAGACAGAGACTAACTACAGCGCTATGGAAAAGCTGGTTTTAGCTCTAGTATTCGCAGCCAAAAGACTGCGCAGATACTTTCAAGCGCACCCAATAGCGGTGATCACAGATCAGCCAATCAAACAAGTCATCTCTAAACCTGACGCATCAGGGCGGCTACAAAAGTGGAGTGTACTGTTAAGCGAATATAACATCTCATATAGACCGCGCACTGCAATCAAAGGACAAATATTAGCTGATTTTATTGTTGAGAAGCCAGATAGTGATAGTCCAACGTCTGCAACCAAAACAGATCTGCAGGAACCCTAGATTCTGTTCACAGATGGGTCTTCATGTGTAGATGGATCAGGCGCAGGCCTCATTCTCACAAATCCAGAAGGTATAGAATTCACCTATGCGCTGCATTTCGAATTCACAGCCACAAACAATGAGGCAGAATACGAAGCCCTACTAGCTGGACTACGCATCGCGATCCAAATGGGTGTACGCAACTTGGAAGCAAATGTAGATTCTCGGCTAGTCGCTAACCATGTGCTAGGTGAATATGAAGCCAAGGATGAACACATGATCCAATACCTGGAAAAGACCAAGTCCTTAATTAAAAACTTTGACAGGTTCACAATAAAACAGGTGCCCAGAGGGGACAACAGGAAGGCTGATGCGCTCAGCAAGATCGCATCCACAAGCTTTACGCACCTATCAAAACAGGTATTGGTAGAAACCCTACAAAACAAGTCAATCTTGGAGATGGAAGTATCCACAGTGATAGAAGAACAAGATCCTACATGGATGACACCTATCATTGAATTCATTAGCAAGGGAATTTTGCCACAAGACCATAAGGACGCTCGAAGAGTGCGGCGCACAGCCCAGCGATTTGAACTACGAGACAACATACTCTATCGACGCTTTTTCTTGCAACCTTGGCTCAGATGTGTTGGACCTCTTCAAGCAGACTATGTACTCCGAGAAATCCATGCTGGATCATGTAGCATGCACTCAGGACTGCGATCTGTGGTAGCAAGCGCTCTACGGTCGGGGTATTATTGGCCAACCATGCACCGCGACGCACGAGACCTGATAAAGAAATGCAGCAATTGTCAAGTACATAGGCCAATTCCGCGCCGACCACAACAAGAGCTGACACCCATCACCTCACCATAGCCATTTTACAAATGGGGCATTGACATCGCAGGACCCTTTCCAGTTGCAGCAGGAGGACTAAAGTTCCTCATCGTAGCCATAGATTACTTCACGAAGTGGATTGAAGCAAAAGCGGTGGTGAGCATCACGGGAAACCAAGTCAAACGCTTTGTCTGGGACAACATTGTCTGTCGCTTCGGACTACCCGGAGAGATTATATCAGACAATGGAAAACAGTTCTGCGACAACCCATTCAAAGATTGGTGCGCGCAATTGAACATCACACAACACTTCGCTTCAGTTAAACACCCACAAACCAATGGCTTAGTTGAGCGCGCAAATCGCAGCCTAGGTGAAGGAATAAAAGCGCGCCTTGACAGACACAAAGGAAGGTGGGTGGACGAGCTCTCACATGTCTTATGGGCGCATCGCACCACAATCAAAACCAGTACTGGCGACACGCCATTCTCCCTTGTCTACGGAACAGAGGCCGTCATACCAGCTGAGATAGGAATGCCAACTATACGAACAGCAGAGGTCAACGTCACAACAAATGATGAGGAGCGGCGCATAGACTTGGACTTACTGGAAGAACGACGTGAACGCGCAGCAATACGCGAAGCAAAGGCTAAGGCAAAAATGAAGAAGTATTATGATGCAAAGGTCAAACACACTTCTTCCAGGTCAGGAGACTTTGTATACCGCGCCAATGATGCGAGCCACGCAGAAGACACAGGCAAGCTCGGACCTAAATGGGAAGGACCCTACGAGGTCACTGATGCGCTTGGCAATGGCGCATACAGGCTGCGCGATATGGAAGGTCACGACCTAGCACGCACCTGGAACATCTGCAATCTTAAAAGATGTTATTTTTAGGCAAGGCTACGGCCATTACACAGACACCTTTGCACTTTAGGATGTGCCCAATAAGTGTTTGATTTCCCTTTTCTTTCTTAGGAATTGTATTTTTATTTTTCAAAAAAACTTGCAAGTATTAATAAAATGTTATGGTTTCTAGCTAACTCCATAACGTATTTCACTTTATTGCATACATACTTATATATGTCAATATTGTTATCTTATATTTTTGCCTACATGGCGTGCATGCACTAATTAAGACCCATGAAGGCATAAAGGATGAGTAAACCTACTAATTCACTCGTTGAGTAAGAGGGTTGCAAACCCATCAACATTGGATCACGCATCCTTGCTAAGCACCTTACTTTTGAGACGTTGAGGTAAGTTTTACATGCGCATCCAACGAAGGGTACACAAACATTAAGTACACCGTACAAAGCTTAGCAAATAACGAGCCAAGACACTTGGTCAAATAATAAAAACTTAGCAAAACATTAATGCAAGTATATCTCTAAGTCATACACTTAATTTATACACAACAAGTTATCTTATTCCATCTTTTTACATAAAAGAAAAAGACAACTACGACATCACAAAAAATAAAAAATAAAAAAATACACCTTGTTATTTACACGATAAATATACAAGCTACAACAAGAAAGCCTATATGCTATGGCGGTGCTCAGGGCTATCTTCTGGTGCAGCAGAACTGTAACACCCCCAAAATCGGGTCCAGCGGAAGCATACATGCTATGGGGTGCTACGAAATCGGTATCATAACATAAGGTACAAAGAACGGTTTTTATCTCAATCATTTAGAATAACTTTCATTATCAAAATATTCAAATTTACATCGTTCAAAAATAGTGCGGAAATATAGGCCCATAAAAGAATTTAAGCGGTCCCAAATATATGTCAGAGTTGTCTATGACCATGCCATGCCATGCCAAAGCCTTCAATAGTTAGCTATCGCCTTAAACCTGAAAATACATGCTAAAAAGTGTCAACACGAGGTTGGTGAGTTCATAGGTTTATAATAAAACAGTAGTATTGTGAGTTCAATAGAGTTTTGTGACCATTGTGTGGCTCACAATGTCATGAAAATAGTGTTTACCTTACAGTAAAATTAGAGTTGTGGACCATGAGTAGAGTGTGTGATCATTACAACGAATATAATGCACATAGTAAATAGTCTATTACGCTAGCACTAAGTTCATGCAACCGAAGCTAGACAGTTCAGTGCGCTACAATGTAGCACATAAATAATAATCAGGGGCCCATAGCGAGTGTTTAACCCAATACACTCGTAGTCCGACTTGATATACGCTCGCATTGACCCGTCTGGCCAACCGAACGAGGGGAGTCACCCCCAAATAGATCTATTTATATCAATCGCGCTTCCCAGCAGGAATTAACGGTTCATGAAGGTGGGCATAACAGTGGGTTCAGGGGCTTAGGCTAACTGCGCAATAGTTTTGATACAATAAAACAGTATTGTGGTCCAGAAAACGTTTTGCATGTTTCTCACCCCATAGTTTGCAACCAAGTATAGTAAAAAGTGGGGCTATAAGCTCACATAGTATAGTAAAAAGTGGGGCTATAAGCTCACATATATGATTTAAACACTTGTGTCCATAATAAAGGTAATTCAATATGCCATAAGTAAATAAGTTATGTTTCAAGTAAGAGCAAGTAACGCGTTTAAGTATAAACAATCATTGAGTTTAATTAAAACGAGCATGTATTCTCCCTCAAAACAGTTATGAAACAAGTAAAAATAGGGGGTCATGAACTCACCTCAGCAAATAGTAGTCTAATAGTGAAAGGTATCGAGTAGTGATAGTGAGCGGCACCGACACGCGACCTAGATTAGTATGGCAAGTTTAGTTTACAGTTTCAAGTTTGAAACTCGATGAAGTTTAAACAAGTTTAAAAGTTTTAAAATGTTTGTGTTGTTGTTGCTTGTGTGGCAGCATTTAAGTTTGAAAGTAATTTTTAGGTGTTTGCAAGTATTGGCTCTTGGAAGTGTATGAGTATACAACGATAAGGATATCGAGGACGAATAAACCTTTGTTTTGAAAATAACTGAAAGACGATGTACGGAAAATAGTAACAATTACGTGTTAGGCGTTGTCGGATTATATAAACCTTATTAAGAATAAGTAATACTAATCGTGTATACAATGTTTCGTTTGTCGGTTGTGATAAAAATATGCTAAGTATATATAGATATATATATCTTTTGACGAAAATCGGGCATGACCCATGTATAAATTTTAGTTTTGCCGAGATAACTAAATGTGACCATTTTCATAGTTGTGCAACAAACCACTTCATATTTTCAAGTAAGATTTTAGAAATTAAAACATGTCACATTAAGCTTGGATAAGCCAAAATAGGTTATATTAATCAACAATTTTAAAGACAAGTTAAAACTTATATTCTTATTTTAGTATAGTATTTAATAGGTTCTAAATGTATACAGTAATAATTTTTATTTTCGATTATAAAGAACGTTTTAGAAGCCCGTTTATATTACGAGTGGTGTAGCATGTTGAGAAGTTAAGTCAAGATCGAATGAGTTTAAATAAGCCGGAATTATGTCGCGGAGTAAAGCAAAACCAGACGCGCCCCACTGTTGGGCTCGACGCTCGACACACATAAGGGTCATAATCCAGATTTAAAGTTAATCTAACCCATTTAGTTATAATAAGTTTGATAGTTGCAAATCGGAAAGCAAATTTTGACAAAACCATTTCACTCCTACTGAAATCAAACGCACCCTTTTTCCGCTAATTTAAGTGGGATTCGGCCCACACCCTTGTTGACAATACACAAGCCCAAAATTTACACAAGGTTAACCCAAATTCAATTAATAAAGTTTAGCCCATATGAGTTGTTGAAAGCTTGGTTGTGACACAGTGAGCAACAAGACCAAACACATCAGTACAAAATTTTATAGCAATTTTGGTGGTTACCATTTGAGTGTAAATGAAAGAACAAGTGCAACAATAAAATCAAACACTAAATATTTTAGTTTACTAGATTACTTGAAAGCAATATGAGTGAAAAGAAATGAATGGGAACCAAGGTTACCCACTGTGGGGCAGTGGTCGAACCAAACACAAACAAAAATCCTTCTTAGTTCCTGAATCCACCAAATTATAAAATTACCCCATACCCATTTGATTATAATATAAAACCATTTAGTGATTGTTTTGTATGTTGTCTTTTGACACCAGTGAGCAAGGAAAGACTAAGATATTAAAACCAAAACTAGCAAAGACTCACCACTGTAGTTGAACAAATAAGTAAAACCGTACATCTTCCGTCGGCTAAATTAGCAATTCGCAAACACACCCTACCGTGGGTATCGAACACCAAGAAAACATAACCAAGACGAAATCAAAAATTTACCATTGAGCCAACACTTAATCAGACCTTAAAAAAATAAGCTAATAGTATTAAGCAAAAGTGAAGTTAAGCACTTTCAATCCAAGAGCCAATATAGTTTTTGTTTGTGATTCATTAATTGCCACACAAAATCAACAACAACAAGATTTATTCAATCGTACATATAAACACGATGAGTCGATCGATTCAAATGAACCAAAAACAAGATTCACAGCTTGTAAAATAAATCGATTCGATAGGTTTATCAACAAACAAAGTCAAGAAAAATTTACATGGGTGAGGAATCAAGAACCTTAACAAAGGGGATGTATGTGGAACGATTGAAGGAGGAGATCAGAAGCAAGAAGCCCGGATGCAAAACAATCCATCAGAATCCAAAGCCACCCAAAGCAAAGTGAAGCCTTTATCAAAATCCTTGTTCTTGTGATGATTTTGTGAGTGAGATTTGAGGGTATGTGACTTTCCCTTGGTTTGACTGAGATAAAAAGAAGAAGAAGAAGAAGGAAAGCTTGACCATACTTTCTTCATATTCAGATAAGGTTTAGCCATTTGAAGCAAAAATCGCTCTCCTCTTCCATCTATAACTAGTTTTGACGTGTTGCCTTCGAGGGTTTAGACAAAAGGAAAACCCGACTGTGTGGCTTCAAGGACGCTAGGGACCCCTTTGGAGTTTTGTTGTCATCGATGGCGAGCCAGGTCTGTGTATGATTCAGATGGTGGGGGAGGTAGGCGATGGCAGGGAGAGGGAGAAAAGGCAGAGGTACTTTTTGTGGGGATAAGGGAGAGAGACGTGTTTTATCGTTTTTTTTTTTTTTTTTTTTTTTTTTTACTCTTATTATTTTAAATTGTTTTGGGCATATTTATTTAAAGTGTGTGTATAGGTTAAATGGTGAAGAGTTAAATAAAAGTGAGGTGTTGAAATGCTTTTGATTTCGTATAGCACGCGGGGTTTTAAGCGAGCCCCGTGTTTTATTGAATTCCGGTTTATTTTTAATGTGTTTCCAGTAGTTGTGGACACGCTCATTACTGTTTTAAAGTGTGTTTTATAATAAAAATTATAAAAATACTGTTTTCAGTTTCTGTTCAGCGAATGTGTTTTTGCCATCACTAGATTTGAGTTGGTACGCGTGTAGTGTTGTGTGCGAGACATTTCTCGTTTTGGTACTTAAATACTTAGTAATAGTCAGAAACAGAATCGTTCACATATTTCTGATAAAATAATCAATTAAATGAGTTGCTGTAAGCTACAGTGTGCGGGTTAGCTTCCCGAAATTGTTATGTAAGCTCACGTATGCTTAGATAAATACTTTGATAATAATAAATTGACATTTATTATTCAATATTAGTTTGGAAAATTCCGGTTTGTTACAAGAACTCCCCGCCTCTTGAAGTTTCCTCAAAAGCAATGCATCCTTGGGAGACACGGTTGGCACACTCACAGGAACCCCATCAAACCTGGGGATGTGTGCAGCGCCCACACCGCTTAATACTGCCTTGCCCTGAATACCTTTCTTCTGGGCAGCTCTCTGCGCGTGGCGCTCCAGTACCTCCTTCAGAGGAATTTCCCTCTCAAGGGCAAAAGGGTTCAGCATGTGGCGAGGCTGCACAAACACCGAAACCTGCAACTGCAACTCATCAGGCTTAAGGAAGTAATTAGGTTGCGCCTCTGCATCCTCCAAAATGTGGCGCTCCAAAGTCAACCCCGCCATAATTACCTTTATGGGGTTGTCTTGGTCGCGCTCCAACCGGGCAATATGAGGCAACTCAAGAACTTTCAACCCCTCCATAGCCTGCATCAGCTCATCATACGCTGTCGCGTTGTAGCCAGGAACCTCAGTCAAGTCCTTGCTCAACAGCTTAGCCTCATGGAGATCCTCCATAGCCTGCGACCTCCCGCGCTCCACGGCACACTGCACCACTTTCCCAAAGGCACCCAACACCTCTTGGGACTCCAAAGTGCCCATAGCTGCCAGGCGCAGTCCGTGACTGATCAACCACCTACATCAATAAGGACAACTTGTGTTAAGAAAAAGCATAGCAACAAAATATAATAAAGTGTAAAAAGCTAAAAAGGAAGTACCTGCGCTCAGCAATGGTCGACATCTGATGAGGGTATAACTCCTCATCGTACTCTATGCTCAGGCCACGCAGCTTGTTCTCCTGCATCTGAACAATCTCCTCCATGCGCTCCTTGAACTTGGCAATATTGGCGAAGTGTTCCTCCTTCTTCTCCTCCAAATACCTTACTGCCCAAGTAAGGTTGGCCTTATACTGATGAAGTTGTCCGCGTACCTGCTCCAACTCAGCCATCGCGGTCAACTTCTCATGGGTGACCTTCTCAGTGTGCACCCTGGAGGACCCCACTTCCGCTTGCGCTTCAGCCAGCTGCGCGCGGAGCATAGCTATCTCCTCATCCTTCTGGGCGAGAGCGCTGCTCTCCCCGACGTACCTCGTCTTCAACTGAGCCACCAGCTCAGTCTGACGTGCAGCAGTCGCAGCCAACTCTTACATCAGTTGCTGCGCAGGTACGCCCTAATCAACCTTAGCTTTCCCCTCCTTGTTTTCATTATGCGGAGGGGACACCATCTCCACGAAGGCTCCATCACCCTTCATGGCATCATCACTACAAAACATGAAGGAAGCAGTTAGTACATATTACGACAAGTAATAAAAATATAAATGACGCATGAGGAACACGACTTACATAAACGGAGAGGTCTTAGCAGCTTCCTTATCCGCACCAGGAGCAGATATCTCCTCCTCCGCAGACGACTCATCACCTCCGATGACGTAGCATCTCCTCTTGGAGGTACCACTGCTACCAGCCTCTCCCTTGCGCTTCAGCTCCCGCGCTACCTCATCAGGTTTCAACATTTCCTCAGGCTTCAACATCTCCACGCTATCAGATGATTCAGCGTGCGCCTCCTCCTCCTGCGCCATCTCCACATCTGGCACCATGCTCTGAACGGGCGTTGCTTGGAGCGGCGGCGTATCTTCGTGACCAGCATCCGGCAGCACAGTCAGATGACCCCGGGTTGCCTCCAAAAGTGGCTGCTCACCCTCCCTCAGAGGGCGCACTCCCACAGTCACCTGCTTTGGCTTCTCCAGCTTAACCACAGCGAATAGATCCATCTCTGCGCACATAAACAAACAGCAAAAAAGAAAAGATTAGTTACTAAATGTGCGCATATAGAAAATCGTACGTATTTGAAGTAGAAGGGACGAACACCCACCCCGGCCTTCCTCATCTATGAAGGTTGGCACCTCGTCAACACCACCGAAGTAATTGCGACTCAACCCCATGTGCACCAAAAACTCCTCCGGATAAGGGTTAATGGGAATGCGGTTGGCATCAAGGGTCTGCTTATCGGTCAGACTATAGGAACCGGGTGCGGGGCGCCCATCCCTTGGCAATGTATCTTGAGTATAAAACTCAAAGGGTGATGGAAACACCACGTCATCAACCCAGAAAAAATGCTCCCTCCAATGCCTCAGGGAGTCTACCTTCTCAGTATAGCACTGAAGCGCCCCCGGGCGCTTCGCAAAGGACACCCATCCATTCGACCACGTTGTGTGGTAGAAGGCGCGGAACAAGGCAATGGTCGGCTCTATTGCAAGTAAACGGCAGTTTACTTCAAAATTCGACACCTTAGCCGCACCTATACAGTGCAGCTGTGAAATGTGGAGACGATAGTGATTGAGCAAATCGCTCAGGAAAATAGATATCGGTACGCGGTAATTCGCGTACTCGAAAAAATGCGTGTATAATCCTATTTTCCCTTCGGGTAAATCGGCTATACACGCATCAACATCTGGGGCCTCTAGATGCACATCCAGAGAAATGAAGTAGTCAGATGTAAACTGACGCACATCATTCTCAGTCATCGCAGAGCGAAAATCTTCTAATTGGGCAACCATTTTCATAAATTTACTGAGAAACACACACAAATTTACCTAATAAAATAGTTCTTTCTTTGCAAAAAAACAATTTAAAGAAGTGAGTGTGTGTTTTTACTGTGTGTTTTGGTAAAATGGGGGCGGTGACTCTTATATAAGGAGGTCAAAAGCCCTAGATGCTGTCCACATGGATCCCACTCACTAAACGTGTGGCTAGAAACCGAACCGGTACATGCACTTTTTCCCGATTTACGAGGGACACGTGGACACAACCCCCGATTTTCGAGGTATTTCTTTGAAATATCTATGACTAGGTACATTGTACTCCAAATTGGACGGCAATATTTCAATGTTTCCCCGCCACGCTTACCGCTGTTGTGATTAGTCTAGCATCCGCGGCTACGAGCCATGATGAGGCGAAAAATGATCCGTTTTTAGGGGGTCATTTAAGCCCGAATCCGAATTTATTTGATCAAATATTGCCCTAAATCGTTCCTTTTGTGATTTTAGGTGTTTGGAGAGTGAATTCTGGAAAAGAGGCTATTTTGGACGTTTTTGGAGCATAAAGTGAAGAAAACGACAAAGTACCAAAAATCCAAGCTGGAAATACAAGGTGACGGCGTCAAGGGTTTGCTCTTGACGGCGTCAGACATGAAGAATAATTTACCGTAGCTGGTGACGGCGTCAGATGGAGTTATGACGGCGTCAAAATGGCCAAGATTAATTTACCGAAGGTGGTGACGGCGTCACATAGGCCGTCACGATTGGATCTAGGGCGTCCGAGGAAGTGTATGGCGGCGAGTTGACGGCGTCAGATTTTACTCTTGACGCCGTCAGGACGATTTTCCTATATATAGTTTTCTAGTTTTTTCATAAAAAAAAAGGGAGAAGTTTTGGTGAAACCCTAAAGACGATTTTGGTGCCTCTTTTACAGGTTTTTCAAGGGTTCCAAACCCTTGAGACCTTGCATTGTAATTGAGATAAGTATACTCTTAATTCAATCAATATGTCTATGTGTTGGTTGTTTATCTTTTGTTCTTATCTTAATTCTACTATGCTAGGCTAGATCTCTCTTGTGTTTGCTTAGATCTAATGAAACCTAGATGTTGATTATGTGTTGATTACTTGTCTATTCTTGTTTTGAATGAATGATTTTATATGTTAGGCTTAAGAAAACTGGCAGATCTCCAAATGGTAACATGCTTGAACGTCTTAAGAAACATGAACCGAGGCGTACTAGGTCTTTATTGGTTGTATTTAATGCATGAGCCACTGTTTACAATCCCTATAGTTGTGTTGGGTCATGGTGTAGGAGGAGATAAGAGCTCATAGAGTTGGGGAGTTATGTATGCCACTCCACGAATGGTATTAAGGAATACAACCCGTCATTCATACAAGTGTAACAAGTAATTGACATGTAAAAGATATCTAGGGAGTAATGAAGTCTAAGTAAACACAATTTCTCCAATTACTGCTCACAACCTTAGTTTAATTAGTTTAATTTTATTTTTATTGTTTTATTTTGATTGCATCTTAGCTTAGGGTTAGTTGATTAGCAACTAATTCCGCCCACTCTTTCAAAACCCGAGATTTTAATTGCTTTCATAAAAATATAAAAATACAAAAATAATCATCTTTCATCTCTAGAACTTTTAATTAGGTTTTCTAATCCTAGCGACACTATTCCTAAGCTGAACGATCAATCCCCCGGTACTTGTCACTATACTATACTACAACGATCAGGTACACTGCCTGGTGGGGGTTGTAAGCCTCGCGAGATCCCTCGAGAGGTAAAGCAAGGTGCGATTCCCACGCATCAAGTTTTTGGCGCCGCAGCCTGGGGAATAGTTATTGTCTAGGTTAGAATTTCTTTTTATTAGGTCTACTTGCTAGATTCCTTTCTAGTAAGATTTTTTATTTTTATTTTTAGGTCTTCTTTAGTCTATCTTATTTCTTCGTGCTTTTGTTCGTAACTCTTTACCATCCGACATCATGGAAGGTGGTAACATCCTTGAGCCCATCAACCCACCGCAACAAAACCACCCACAAAACCTACCACAACCAATCCACTCACCTATAAGGTCCATTCGTCTGCAATCCGGCGCCATTCGATTGGTGCAAGTCGGGTGTGCATTCTATGGATACTATTTCGAGAACCCGACCCGACACCTTGAGAACTACCTAAAAATTACCAATTCTATAGGATTAGGTGTTGATAATCAAGAAGGGGAACTCTTAGTCCTCTTTCAATTCTCTTTACATGGTCGGGCTCTTCAATGGTTATTCCAACTCCCTGAAAGGTCCGTCTCCTCTTGGGACGATCTTGCTTCCTACTTCTTAACTAGATTCACCTTGCCTAAGGAAGTTATTTTGCAACATAACCAACTTAAAAAGGAAAATAATGAAATAACGAAGGTCAATGAGATGAATGAATGTGAAATCAAGCTAGGGAGTAACGCTTGTAGGGAAGAGCCATGGGATGATGATAGAATACTTAGGAGCTCCATGCCAACCCTTGAGGAATTGAGGTACCATAAGTTCCTTCTAAAATGCCCTTGCCCCGCAAAGTACCGAAAACACCCATGGATTAGGAAACATAATTTTATGAATCTTAAGGTTCCATGCATGATTGGTCATATGTTTAGAGAACACACCTATATCGATTTAAAGGCACCAATGAACATCATGTCTAGGCTTTATTATAATTGGATCATGAACAAAAAGTTGAAACCTAGGCGGGACCCTTACAACCCTAATCGCATGTGTAATTTTGTTGAGCGGGTTAGAGGGTTACATGTTTTCGTTGGGGATTTTGTTTATAGGTGCGACTTCATGATCTTAGAAGATGTTAGGGGAATTATTGATCAATCTTTGTGTCAGATTGTTCTAGGAGAACCTTTTGTCAAAACCTCTAAAATGACTTACAACCATGATGAGGGCATTATCACATTCGCTACTAAAGAAAAGAACATTAGATATAGGATGCCCCATAAAGAAGAGAGGTTTAGAGAGGTTGAGGATCTCGATGTTGACAACATCCCCGTGATTAAGGTTGAAAGTGAGGAGGAGAGGGACATTGGAGGTTACAAAAAGAAAGAAATCTATTACTCGAAATGTTTAGCTTTAGGCCTCGAGTATAGGAAGGATATGAGACTGGTTAAGATGTTTGAGACCGCATTCATTTTGCGGGATAGGAAAACGTAGTAACCCACGACTTTGAGTCTAGCTACAAGACTCGTAAATAAAGAAAAGCGCTTCTTGGGAGGCAACCCATGTTTTGTGTGATTTTAATTGTTTGATTGTTATTTGCTTCCGTATGCATGTTTTATTTTTATTGTTGGTTGATCATGTTTCTCAATTAAAATGTGAAATACTTTATTATGTTGTTTAGCCTAGTCTTAACTTCAACCTAAAGGTATTTTTGCAAAAGATAAGTGTAAGGGGAAACCCCAAATATGTTTTTAAGAAACAAACCGATCATGATTATCCACAATATTTAATGAACATGTATATTCGTATTTGTTAGAGTCAAATGCTTGTATTGAGTCATAATGAAGTTTTGCAGGATTTTCCAGGAAGTAGGACAAAGTTTTTCCAGAAATTTTCCGGAAACTTAACATAAAGATTTCTGCAGGTTCATTCTGACGGCGTCAGGGCATTGCTCTTGACGGCGTCAGGAGTCAAAAATCTGGAAATTTTACCAGTTTTGTTTTTCTAACGGAGTCTTATGGTTTTTGTGAATTATTAAGTTTTATAATCTCCAGGAAATCTGCAAACTTCATTCCACAAGCATTATATCTTATTTTGTTTTCTAGGATTTAGTAACTTATATAGGATGCCGCCGATTTTACGCGAGGTTGCCTTGTCTACTTTTGTCAGGATTTACAGGTTATTTGTGACAAGAAGATGATTTATATTCTGGAAGGGAAGCTTTGATTGTTCGTTTTCTTGGAGGAAGATTTAACCTGGCCAACTAAAATCCATACCGAGCGAATCAGGGGAGTATTTGATTTCATTCTCTTTACTTTTTAACTTTTACATTCTTTACTTGAACATTGGGGACAATGTTCATCTTAAGTGTAAGGGGAGGGTAAAAAGATGATACCTTACATATGCACTTTCGCTTGAGTTTGTTTTGTTTGATAGTAGATGAGTAATAAAACTATGAGAAATACTTGTTAGTGTAATTTTAGCGCCAAATTTAAAATTTTTTACAACATTTAGGAGTGAAACTTTAGCCATAGCAAGCGTCTCATGGATAGGAGGTTGTATGACTAGCACATAACCGTATATTCAGAAAAATTTTCCACCCAAAAATGTGAGGTTCACCTTTAGATTTGATAGGAAAAGCATTCATTATTAGTGCTTATGAGTGTACCGGTAGCATTTAGATTCTAGAACTTGCGTTAGTGATGCATCCCGAGACCGCTAGTGAGACTACATTCGTGTGGTAGGATTTACTACATGATAAGAGGCATTAGGATCACCCTTGTGTTAAACCCGTATTATAATTACTTGACCATTTAAGTCATATTACTTGGCTAGTTAAGTCAACTAATTTTTCCCACACCCTTAGCGTTGTACTCATTTTTAGTACACGATACCCCTAGTACACCCCTCCGAGCCTATCTTTTCGTTTCTAACTTTAAGCATTTTACTTAAAGGAAGAATTTGTTACACCCCACTTAAATGTACACCCAAATCGCCTTAGCCTTCCGTGTATGCGCTCATTTTTAGTGCATTATTGTTATTTGTTAAACCCTAAGTTAACTTTCTAATTGATTACATGGTTGCTAAGTCGAGTCATATCATTGTACATATTGTTTTGGGACGATTGGGACTCATGGGTAAGTACTTATTTTATGGAGTAATGGGGAAGAACATCACTTATTACCCCCATATGTACGTTAATCTTAAAAGTGCTCCAAGTGTTTTGATTTTCTTAATTCGAGTCATTAGAATAGTTAAATGTAAAGTATGTAAAGATTCAAGTGTAAGGGGAATTCTCATCCCCTATGATGTATTATTTTGGATGGTATGGTAAGAGTGTATGCAAAAAAAAAAAAAAAAAAAAAAAAAAAAAAAAAAAAAATCGAAAAAATCAAGAAAAAGAAAAAAAATATAGAAAAAAAAAAAAAAAAAAAAAAAAAAAAAAAAAAAAAAAACAAAACAAAACAAACGGACTACCATCCCGTTTTTATTCTATGTTCATTTTATGTTTTTGTTATTTTTCATTTATTAGCTTAAGTCGAGTCTAGTCTTGGCTTAGCAACGCCATCTTGTACATGTAATTTACTAAGATTGTTAACTCGCCACCAGTAAAATTCCCTTTATCCAACAAAACCGTATAATTCATATCCCTACACCTAACGATATAACCCTTTAAAAAGACCTCATTGATAGTTTATCCTAGGTGCTTACGCCATGTGGTGGAGGTTTGATCCTTTCCCAAGCCTATGGTAATCTATTTTGCTATGACAGGTAGTGAGAGATATCTTCCATTTCCATAATGTTATATTACTTTATTACACCCGAGAGATGTGAGTATCTAAACACTATTTGTGAGGTGCTTGTGTATGACCTCCGTGCTTGTCTATTGGTCTTTAGTGGAACGATTATTTGTTGTAATTACTTTTATATTAGTGTTAAATGACCCCTAACTTGTCTTTTGAGTAGAATAAAAGCTCATTTGCTTGAGGACAAGCAAATCTCAAGTGTAAGGGTATATAATGAGGCGAAAAATGATCCGTTTTTAGGGGGTCATTTAAGCCCGAATCCGAATTTATTTGATCAAATATTGCCCTAAATCGTTCCTTTTGTGATTTTAGGTGTTTGGAGAGTGAATTCTGGAAAAGAGGCTATTTTGGACGTTTTTGGAGCATAAAGTGAAGAAAACGACAAAGTACCAAAAATCCAAGCTGGAAATACAAGGTGACGGCGTCAAGGGTTTGCTCTTGACGGCGTCAGACATGAAGAATAATTTACCGTAGCTGGTGACGGCGTCAGATGGAGTTATGACGGCGTCAAAATGGCCAAGATTAATTTACCGAAGGTGGTGACGGCGTCACATAGGCCGTCACGATTGGATCTAGGGCGTCCGAGGAAGTGTATGGCGGCGAGTTGACGGCGTCAGATTTTACTCTTGACGCCGTCAGGACGATTTTCCTATATATAGTTTTCTAGTTTTTTCATAAAAAAAAAGGGAGAAGTTTTGGTGAAACCCTAAAGACGATTTTGGTGCCTCTTTTACAGGTTTTTCAAGGGTTCCAAACCCTTGAGACCTTGCATTGTAATTGAGATAAGTATACTCTTAATTCAATCAATATGTCTATGTGTTGGTTGTTTATCTTTTGTTCTTATCTTAATTCTACTATGCTAGGCTAGATCTCTCTTGTGTTTGCTTAGATCTAATGAAACCTAGATGTTGATTATGTGTTGATTACTTGTCTATTCTTGTTTTGAATGAATGATTTTATATGTTAGGCTTAAGAAAACTGGCAGATCTCCAAATGGTAACATGCTTGAACGTCTTAAGAAACATGAACCGAGGCGTACTAGGTCTTTATTGGTTGTATTTAATGCATGAGCCACTGTTTACAATCCCTATAGTTGTGCTGGGTCATGGTGTAGGAGGAGATAAGAGCTCATAGAGTTGGGGAGTTATGTATGCCACTCCACGAATGGTATTAAGGAATACAACCCGTCATTCATACAAGTGTAACAAGTAATTGACATGTAAAAGATATCTAGGGAGTAATGAAGTCTAAGTAAACACAATTTCTCCAATTACTGCTCACAACCTTAGTTTAATTAGTTTAATTTTATTTTTATTGTTTTATTTTGATTGCATCTTAGCTTAGGGTTAGTTGATTAGCAACTAATTCCGCCCACTCTTTCAAAACCCGAGATTTTAATTGCTTTCATAAAAATATAAAAATACAAAAATAATCATCTTTCATCTCTAGAACTTTTAATTAGGTTTTCTAATCCTAGCGACACTATTCCTAAGCTGAACGATCAATCCCCCGGTACTTGTCACTATACTATACTACAACGATCAGGTACACTGCCTGGTGGGGGTTGTAAGCCTCGCGAGATCCCTCGAGAGGTAAAGCAAGGTGCGATTCCCACACATCAAGTTTTTGGCGCCGCAGCCTGGGGAATAGTTATTGTCTAGGTTAGAATTTCTTTTTATTAGGTCTACTTGCTAGATTCCTTTCTAGTAAGATTTTTTATTTTTATTTTTAGGTCTTCTTTAGTCTATCTTATTTCTTCGTGCTTTTGTTCGTAACTCTTTACCATCCGACATCATGGAAGGTGGTAACATCCTTGAGCCCATCAACCCACCGCAACAAAACCACCCACAAAACCTACCACAACCAATCCACTCACCTATAAGGTCCATTCGTCTGCAATCCGGCGCCATTCGATTGGTGCAAGTCGGGTGTGCATTCTATGGATACTATTTCGAGAACCCGACCCGACACCTTGAGAACTACCTAAAAATTACCAATTCTATAGGATTAGGTGTTGATAATCAAGAAGGGGAACTCTTAGTCCTCTTTCAATTCTCTTTACATGGTCGGGCTCTTCAATGGTTATTCCAACTCCTTGAAAGGTCCGTCTCCTCTTGGGACGATCTTGCTTCCTACTTCTTAACTAGATTCACCTTGCCTAAGGAAGTTATTTTGCAACATAACCAACTTAAAAAGGAAAATAATGAAATAACGAAGATCAATGAGATGAATGAATGTGAAATCAAGCTAGGGAGTAACGCTTGTAGGGAAGAGCCATGGGATGATGATAGAATACTTAGGAGCTCCACGCCAACCCTTGAGGAATTGAGGTACCATAAGTTCCTTCTAAAATGCCCTTGCCCCGCAAAGTACCGAAAACACCCATGGATTAGGAAACATAATTTTATGAATCTTAAGGTTCCATGCATGATTGGTCATATGTTTAGAGAACACACCTATATCGATTTAAAGGCACCAATGAACATCATGTCTAGGCTTTATTATAATTGGATCATGAACAAAAAGTTGAAACCTAGGCGGGACCCTTACAACCCTAATCGCATGTGTAATTTTGTTGAGCGGGTTAGAGGGTTACATGTTTTCGTTGGGGATTTTGTTTATAGGTGCGACTTCATGATCTTAGAAGATGTTAGGGGAATTATTGATCAATCTTTGTGTCAGATTGTTCTAGGAGAACCTTTTGTCAAAACCTCTAAAATGACTTACAACCATGATGAGGGCATTATCACATTCGCTACTAAAGAAAAGAACATTAGATATAGGATGCCCCATAAAGAAGAGAGGTTTAGAGAGGTTGAGGATCTCGATGTTGACAACATCCCCGTGATTAAGGTTGAAAGTGAGGAGGAGAGGGACATTGGAGGTTACAAAAAGAAAGAAATCTATTACTCGAAATGTTTAGCTTTAGGCCCCGAGTATAGGAAGGATATGAGACTGGTTAAGATGTTTGAGACCGCATTCATTTTGCGGGATAGGAAAACGTAGTAACCCACGACTTTGAGTCTAGCTACAAGACTCGTAAATAAAGAAAAGCGCTTCTTGGGAGGCAACCCATGTTTTGTGTGATTTTAATTGTTTGATTGTTATTTGCTTCTGTATGCATGTTTTATTTTTATTGTTGGTTGATCATGTTTCTCAATTAAAATGTGAAATACTTTATTATGTTGTTTAGCCTAGTCTTAACTTCAACCTAAAGGTATTTTTGCAAAAGATAAGTGTAAGGGGAAACCCCAAATATGTTTTTAAGAAACAAACCGATCATGATTATCCACAATATTTAATGAACATGTATATTCATATTTGTTAGAGTCAAATGCTTGTATTGAGTCATAATGAAGTTTTGCAGGATTTTCCAGGAAGTAGGACAAAGTTTTTCCAGAAATTTTCCGGAAACTTAACATAAAGATTTCTGCAGGTTCATTCTGACGGCGTCAGGGCATTGCTCTTGACGGCGTCAGGAGTCAAAAATCTGGAAATTTTACCAGTTTTGTTTTTCTAACGGAGTCTTATGGTTTTTGTGAATTATTAAGTTTTATAATCTCCAGGAAATCTGCAAACTTCATTCCACAAGCATTATATCTTATTTTGTTTTCTAGGATTTAGTAACTTATATAGGATGCCGCCGATTTTACACGAGGTTGCCTTGTCTACTTTTGTCAGGATTTACAGGTTATTTGTGACAAGAAGATGATTTATATTCTGGAAGGGAAGCTTTGATTGTTCGTTTTCTTGGAGGAAGATTTAACCTGGCCAACTAAAATCCATACCGAGCGAATCAGGGGAGTATTTGATTTCATTCTCTTTACTTTTTAACTTTTACATTCTTTACTTGAACATTGGGGACAATGTTCATCTTAAGTGTAAGGGGAGGGTAAAAAGATGATACCTTACATATGCACTTTCGCTTGAGTTTGTTTTGTTTGATAGTAGATGAGTAATAAAACTATGAGAAATACTTGTTAGTGTAATTTTAGATAAGTATACTCTTAATTCAATCAATATGTCTATGTGTTGGTTGTTTATCTTTTGTTCTTATCTTAATTCTACTATGCTAGGCTAGATCTCTCTTGTGTTTGCTTAGATCTAATGAAACCTAGATGTTGATTATGTGTTGATTACTTGTCTATTCTTGTTTTGAATGAATGATTTTATATGTTAGGCTTAAGAAAACTGGCAGATCTCCAAATGGTAACATGCTTGAACGTCTTAAGAAACATGAACCGAGGCGTACTAGGTCTTTATTGGTTGTATTTAATGCATGAGCCACTGTTTACAATCCCTATAGTTGTGCTGGGTCATGGTGTAGGAGGAGATAAGAGCTCATAGAGTTGGGGAGTTATGTATGCCACTCCACGAATGGTATTAAGGAATACAACCCGTCATTCATACAAGTGTAACAAGTAATTGACATGTAAAAGATATCTAGGGAGTAATGAAGTCTAAGTAAACACAATTTCTCCAATTACTGCTCACAACCTTAGTTTAATTAGTTTAATTTTATTTTTATTGTTTTATTTTGATTGCATCTTAGCTTAGGGTTAGTTGATTAGCAACTAATTCCGCCCACTCTTTCAAAACCCGAGATTTTAATTGCTTTCATAAAAATATAAAAATACAAAAATAATCATCTTTCATCTCTAGAACTTTTAATTAGGTTTTCTAATCCTAGCGACACTATTCCTAAGCTGAACGATCAATCCCCCGGTACTTGTCACTATACTATACTACAACGATCAGGTACACTGCCTGGTGGGGGTTGTAAGCCTCGCGAGATCCCTCGAGAGGTAAAGCAAGGTGCGATTCCCACGCATCAAGCCACGCACACTAGACTGGGGGGACATGATGACGTATAGTCTATATATGGGCCACAAGCCCAAATATTAAACATTACTAAGGCTTAAAGCCACCATGCGTGGGCTATTGTAACTTGGGCCGCATCAATAATAAGAATGGGCTCACGCAAGCCCAACCAAATTATATACGGAATAGATAGAGATCTTCTATCTATGGAATGAATATCCTTAACTCGGATAAGCACCATGCGTGCGAAACGTAAGAAGCACGAACGCTACAAGGATTTTGCGCCTATATAAGAAATGACATAATTCTCATTCAAGGTACGATTCACAAACCCTAAAACTCTTTACGAGAACCCTAAATCGATTACTTACTCTCACGCCGGAGTCTAATCGTGGTAGACAATCCCACGATAAGCTTAACGGTGTTGTTTATTTTCTTAGTGCGCAGGTTTCAAGCATTAAGAAGCGAATTGGTACGAGAGCAAGAGCCCGTAATCAGGAACGCCCAACTTTTGTATCAACAACTATAGTAATGTCAATTTGTGTGTACATCTTTATTTATTTATACATATTGATAGCGTATAGATATTAGTGGCCCGCAACTATTAATCGTTAATGAGTCTCTCAATTAAAAGATATTAAGGGTGACCTAGTGGCAAAAGTGCTTGTGACTATCACTGTAAAAATGTGTGAGGTCTCAAGTTCAATTCCTGTTAGGTGCAAACAACCTTAAGTGGCCATGCCAACCTCCTGAAAATGAAAGCTTTACATGGTTTATGTATGTGTGGCGGTGGGTTCAAACCCCGTGGATTAATCAGCCAAAAAGGTCGGAAATCATGATTAACCCCCCCCCCCAAAAAAAAAAAATCACCTAAGACATTTCTCTTTCAATATACATATATTAATCACACACACTTTTCAATAAAAAAAACAACGAAACAATAAATCTACACCCACCAAATTTTTTTTGGGGTTACAACGGTTTTGAACTTGAAATTACAAGCTGACTAATCTCAGAAAGATTATTATTTTGGATAGCCTCCAGAGTTGGCATATGTGAACCTCCGTGACCACAAACAAAAGCTAACTGTGACAGCCGCTTCGCTCGAATACAATAGTAGTCTTTGATTAAGTTGTAATATGGTATCGTATTCTAAACAACACGAGTTATGCTTGTGTTCTATATAAACAGAAAGATACTACAACGTAAATATCATTAAACAATAAACTATTTTCATTCGCGAAATTTACAAAGAATTTGATCCGTAGATGAATAACTTTGCCTTTAAAATCAGTTTTTTAGTACTCCCTCCGTCCCATAAAAACTGTCCAGTTTGACTTTTCAAAGTCAAACTGGTTCAACTTTGACCTTAAATATTTTTTATGTATTATATAATACTTGATGAAAAATTATACCAATGAAAAACACACTTAAAACTCAATCCATTCATATATTTTTCATCAAGTATTATATAATATCCACAAAAATAGATAAGGTCAAAGTTGAACAAGTTTGACTCTGAAAAGTCAAACTGGACAGTTTTTATGGGACGGAGGTAGTAACTTTTTTGCATTATAAAACAAAGATTTTCACTAGAGATTTTGTTCACTGATGACTTGAACACACTCAAGTATTTGAAACAAAGACTTTAAGCTAGCCTCTCTCACATAAAAATCTAAAAATAAATAAATAAATAAATAATTACAATGACCTTTTTACATTTACGTTTAAAACATATTTGATTAATAACCTTTATACGGCACAAAACTTTTAAATAACTTTAAGCATAACATAAAATGGGTAAATCGGTAAAGCTTTTACCTTTACTTTGCATAGCATAAAATCGGTAAATCGGTGCACAAATCATGTTTTTATGGCACTTCTAACAACTCCATATTTAAGCATTTTGTAGTGAAGCGTTTGTTTTGTGAGAATGGAAATCAAACAAAAACAAAATTACAAAGAAAGCGTTTGTTTTGTGATGATGATAGAAAGAAATCAAACAAAAACAAAAATTAGAAAGAAAAAAAAAGGGGGGGGGGGGGGGGGAAAGTGATACATAAAACAAACTTTACTAAAAGACCCGTTGTTTACAACTTTCCAAATATAGGGAAATGATGACAATGAATTGGATTTGATGTAAATTACATGTCAATCTTTCTCTCTGCGGACGCCTCATCCCGGGACATATCCGATAGAATATAAGCACCATATTAGAAAGTTCCATTTTTTTGTTTCTTTATGGAACATTTTTCTTCAGCTTGCTGGGGGTGCTTCTAATCTTTTTAGACTCGTGCCGTCCTGTGTGGTTTGGTTGATGAGTTTAGAATGGATCTATGCTGATGACATGTGTTTTACTTTATTGAATATATAGGTTTGGAATCAAACATTAGTTCGTTCAATAATGGTTCCAATAAACTTAAAGAATGAAAGAGTATATATGAACATTGTGCATAAACAACAACAATACTCGATCCCACCGGAGCAAGGTATGGGGGAGGTGAGATTAGACAGCCACACCCCTACACGATGGTAAAGAAGCCGCTTCCTCCGGCAAGTGTGTGTGTGTGCAAGCAAATAGACTTTATGTGTGGTGTGTGTGAGGATGGAAAAGATAATGACATAAAAGAAAGCATATAAAGTAAAAACATACAAGCGAGCATATACATAAACACATACCGACATATATAAGGAAAATATAGCACTAATGGGCACATAAATATCACATTTCAATAGGGATGGCAACGGGTCGGGTTCTAGTGTACCCGTATCCGAACCCGTTTATAGTACCCAGACCCGTACCCGCCCCATTACCCATTGGGTACCCGGTTAATATTACCCATCGGTTTTTCGGGTTTCCCCGCGGGTATCGGGCATCCGCAACCGAATATTCGATGAACAAAATGGAAGATATGAAAATAAAGTCACACTAAAACCCATCGACATAACAAAGCAACACACCATAACATATTCAATTTGTTTTATAGTTAAAGGATATGAATATTGTATAAAACGATTAACGCTTTCGAATGATTCATGTACAATATCTAAATGTGTTAGATAATAGAGATATTTAATATAAAAATTATAATGAAAGAAATTATATATATAATGTGTAGTGTTCAATGCAGAACCACTTTTTTGTACAGAACTTTACAGAACCATATAAATCAATCTGGGCCATTGGATGAATTGGATCGAAGGTTAAGATTTAATGTGCCAAAATTGCAATTTAACTGAAGCTGGGGTATTAATTCGTAAGGCTAAAAATGTGATATAACTGTTGCAAGGGTAATTAAGGAATATCACAATTTCATTTTTTGATATTTTTTCAAAACTGTTCCTCCACCCTCCCACTAAATATGGATCTGTGATTTCTTTATCTTCATCTCTCTTTTTTCTCTTTATCTCAAACACACAATAAACCACCACCCAACCCACCGAACAGCCACCACCACCCACTAACCAATAAAAGGATTTTATGATGTTTAAGGCGCTGGTTGTGATTTTGGTTTGTCTTTCTTACTTGGTAGCGCCGCATGGTGGATCCAGATCAGAAAACAAAAGAGCAGGTATGTTGTGATTTGCATTCATTAGCGAAGAAATTATTTCGATGATGATGATTTTCTTTCATCAATAGTCCTTCGAATCTTCCTTTTTTATAATCTTGCATCTATTCACGAATTGTATTATACTAGCACACCAGATTTTGTCTCTTCCTTTCTGTAAATAACTTGCATTCATTTGGTCAACGAATAGTTTAAAAAAAAAGGGTCACGAATATGTAAACGGGTCGGATCATGTGTATAAGATGCGCGGGTTATTGATCGAATTCAAGTAGTATTCTTGATCCAATACCAAGTTTCTCGTATATATTGTAACACCCCCAAAATTTGATACAGCGGAAGACTCAACAAGATTTCGGGGTGCTACGGGGATTGGTATCCAACACAAGACATAATAGAACGAGATAAAGTAAACAAAATAAAAACGCAACCAAAACGGGGTTTTAAAGTTTACATTTATCCCAATATCATTCAGAGTCAGGCCCAAAACAAAATAACAGTAGGTCCATAATTCAATATCAGAGTTTAGAAAAACATATCCATAAACCAGGAGCCTTAGCCGAGCCTTCCAATCCATGCATCCATATCATCACTTAATTACCTGAGAAAACGTGCTAAAAGTCAGCTTTCGCTGGTGAGATCATAGGTTTAAATTCATCTAACAATATAGTGGACATATACGCAAAACGCTTGCTAGCTAGACTAAGGATTCGCTAAAAGCCTGCGGATACCCTCCGCTCCAACATAGATATTCGAGTAACCCCCGCAATACCAATAAATACTCGGATAACCTCCGAAGTATTAATAACCTATAGGTGCACACTATAGTATCTAAATAAGCCAACCTTGAATAGTACACACAACATATATGTGACTAAAGCTGACAATCCATCAATAACCAAATAAGCCAACCCTGAATAGTACACACAACATATATGTGACTAAAGCTGACAATCCAAATAACCAAATAAGCCAACCTTGAATAGTACACACAACATATATGTGACTAAAGCTGACAATCCAACAATAACCAAATAAGCCAACCTTGAATAGTACACACAAAATGTGTGACTAAAGCTGACAATATATCCTAGTCCATACGCATAGCAAGTTTTGAAAAGAATATAAAAGCGATAATAGTCCACATAAAATAATTTGCACGTTTCTCACCCCAAGTATTGAAAACATAGTTCAAGAGTAAAAAGTGGGGCTATGACTCACCTCAAGTCCAGAAAATAGCAAGAAGAAGTCGGTAGAAATAAGATGTATAGTAACTCACAAAACAGCAACTACGGACTCGGCACGACCTAACAATATCAACTCGTTCAGAAATCATTTCCTCGAATTCAAAATATTCCCAAACCCGGACGTAATCCGTTTTATTTTCCGAAAATCCATTTCGTAATAGTTTGGTGTATTTACGTTTGGTATCCATACGGGTGGTGGGTCGACACAAAACAAACCAAAAAGGTCACACAAAGAATAATAAAATAAACTATGGATCTAATATTAGCCCAATATATCATTTAAATAAATCGCCGAAGTTTATCAAATCCGTCGATTTAATAATCCTCATATTTATTTACGTAACATACCGTTCCAAGATTACACCCAAATCCTAAAGCACATAGCACATAAATACTATATGGTATACATCGTAGTTTAATAAATTCCTCATATACATCGTCAAATTGGCCAGATTTCCCGATATATATATTCGCAATTTATTACCCTTTACATATACCACAACCTATGGGCGTCGTAGGATACGATGCCCATTAATATATTCATTTCATATAGCCAAATAACCCGGTTCAACCCTTCGGTTAAGTGGTTATTTAGTTATAGAAAACGTTTATATTAATCGTCATATATCCGTGACAACACGAAAGTCACAAATAAAACTTACCTGAACTCGAGTGACTACGACTCCGCATAACTCGATAAGTTTACTCGTTATATATATATAAAATGACATTTTATTTAATATTTAATAATTGTCGAGAGTTTCTCGTTTTATAACACATTTATAATAATAATACGTTCAATAATATTACGCTACTCTCGTAGCCTAATATATATCTAATCGCATTATTTATAATATGACTCGTGATTATTATTATTATTATTATTATTAATATACGCGCTTATATAATTATATATCCGTTATTCACGTCTATATATTCATATAAACGTTTATATTATAAATAACTATTATTACGAGTTTTCTTATTTATGTTTTATTTGTAAATAGTTATCGAGTCATACGAAATGGTCACATGTCCGAGTCATGACTCTCGGCTCATTGTCCAAGTCCAAAGTAATAAGCAAATGCCATAAAAATCAATACATCTCCGTCCAACACAATCCCAATCCACGTGCTACAACAATAGGGTCCGACTACGGCACCCGACTAACCTATCTCCGTCAATCTAAGTGACCGTCTCACAATCGGTCCCCAATAACACAATTCGTCAACACTTCTCAATACCAAAATTCAATATCCAATGTCGAGACCCAAACATGGTCTCGACTCACATGTATTCGGCCAAGGAACAAAGTAAACAACCAACTATAACAAAACCAAGTAACAAAATAATCAAAGTCACACTCGGGTTGGTTTACCAAGCCACACCCAAGTCAACACGACTCGACTGAGTCGCGTTAAATACCACAAGCCAAGAGGGCTCGAACCAAGCATCAAGGGTCACAAAGTGGCTCCAAGGAGCACTAAAAAATATACCCATTTGACCCAAAGGGTCTCGGCAACAACATCAACAATAATACGGCTACGAGCCGCCACTCACAAGAGTCGAACCAAGGTATTAACGAGATCAAGGCTACCAAGAGCCAAACCACGGCTCCAAAATAACAAGAAAACGAGCCCACGGCTCGAGTCAATATCCAAGCCGTGAGTCGACGACTTACGGTTCGAACCAACCCACGGAATACAACCCGGATACCAAACCATTTTATAAAAATCGAGTTTCCAACAAAACCCATAAATATTAACTCCGCTTTTGGGTGAAAACCCAACCGAATCTAAACCCATCGTGACCAAGGGTCACGTTTTAATAAAAACGCGAGTCTCACTCGCCTCACCTTCGGTTAAATAAGCTCCAAACCGTGTAACACTTCGAAAATGATGGTTGGTGGTGAGATTTGATGATAATACGTGATGAAAATGGTGTAATAAGGGCGCGTGTAGGGGCGGATCTAGGAGATTCGAGGGTGGGGATCACGAAAATAATGGTGGTTTGTAGTGGTGGTCGGCGGTGATGTGGTGGCAGCCGGATAATGGTCGGCGGCTAGGGTTAGGGTGAGAGGGAAAATGAGAGAGAGAGTGAGGGTGAGTGTTGGTGTGTTGTGTGTGACAACCGAACCCACAAGGACCATTTTGTGGTTTACTCTTTTCTTTATTTATTTTAAAAAAGGTATAAATAATAATAATAATAATAATAATAATAATAATAATAATAATAATAATAATAATAATAATAATAATAATAATAATAATAATAATAATAATAATAATAATAATAATAATAATAATAATAATAATAATATTACTAGTAGTGTTGAGTGGGTAAAGTGGGTAAATGTAAAAACATACGGCCCGAAACCCGAACTCATTTCAAACTTCAATAATTCCCGAAAAACATCTCGTAAATAATTAAATATCGTCGGACTCGTAAAACGAATCATAAAATTTCCCGTTAGGTAAACCTAGTGCCGGAGTCAACGTAGTACCAGTGAGAATTTAAAAAAAAAAACATACATCATCGCGTAAATTCCAAAATGAATTATTAAGATAATTCACAAATTCCATAACAACGTAAAATATAATTTTCCATAAAATTGGTCTTACAAGTTCGTTATGAATAAAAATTCCAAATAAAAATTATAAACGAACTTTAACGTAATGCGGGTTTTTTTTTAAATAGCTCCCTAAATTTCCGGTTGTCACATCCTCCCAGTCTCAGGAGAAACCCGTCTCGGAACAATTCGTCTACGAAGTGAAAAGCTTCGGATATCTCTTCCGGAACTCGTCCTCACGTTCCCACGTAAATTCTGGTCCGTGTCGGGAATTCCAACGAACCTTGACGAGCGGAATGCGACTTCGCTTGAGTCGTTTAACTTCACGATCTAAAATCTCAATTGGCTCTTCCACAAAATTCAATTTCTCATCAATACGAATATCCTTCATCGGAATGATAGGCATCTCATTAGAAAGACATTTCTTCAAATTACTAACGTGAAACACGTCGTGAACTTTACTCAGTTCATTTGGTAATTCCAACCTATAAGCCACGGGCCCAATTCTTTCTAAGATAAGAAATGGTCCAATGTAGCGTGGGTTGAGTTTTCCACGTTTCCCGAAACGTATCACACCCTTCCAAGGCGAGACCTTCAACATCACTTTGTCTCCAACCTGGAATTTTAAGGGTTTACGTCTCTGATCGGCGTAACTTTTCTGCCTATCTCTGGCTGCTTGCAACCGATCACGAATCTGAGCTACTTTCTCTGTAGTTTCCAAGATAAGTTCAGGGCCTGTGAGTTAGCTATCTCCAACTTCTGCCTAACCAATAGGCGAACGACACTTTCTGCCATACAAAGCTTCAAATGGTGCAGCTTTAAGACTTGTGTGGTAGCTATTATTATAGGAGAATTCCGCAAGGGGTAAATACTTCTCCCAGCCTTTACCAAAGTCTATGATACATGCACGAAGCATATCCTCTAAAGTCTGAATGGTCCTCTCACTTTGACCATCGGTTTGGGGATGATATGCAGTACTCATATCAAGTCTCGTCCCCAAAGCCGTTTGAAGTGATCGCCACAAAGCTGACGTAAAACGGCTATCGCGATCAGAAATAATCGATATCGGGACTCCATGACGTGAAATAATTTCCTTCACATACAACCTCGCAAGTTTATCCACACTATCATCTTCACTAATTGCTAGGAAATGAGCAGACTTTGTCAGATGATCCACAATTACCCAGATAGCGTCACAACCGCTAGCTGTCCTCGGTAATTTAGTAATAAAGTCCATTGTAATCCGCTCCCATTTCCAGACTGGAAGTTCTGGTTGCGTCAGTAATCCTGACGGTCTCTGATGTTCGGCTTTAACCTTAGAACATGTCAAGCACTTGCTAACATACGATGCTATATCTGCCTTCATGTTTGGCCACCAATATAACTTCTTAAGATCCTGATACATTTTGTCAGATCCCGGATGAATAGAGTACCTCGACTTATGCGACTCATGCATAATTAACTCCCGAATTCCTCCATATAAAGGTACCCAAATCCGATCTCCAAAACATAGCAATCCATCAGAACGCTTAACAAATCCTTTCTCATTCTCAGCCATCCCAAATACATTCTCAGCAGATCGGTTTTCTGCTTTCAACGCTTCCGTTTGAGCTTCAAGTATTTGAGGCGGTAATGGCGATACGATAGTCATTCCCAATGACCTAACTCGTAATGGTGGTATTCTTTCCTTTCGACTAAGAGCATCAGCAACAACGTTTGCTTTACCAGGATGGTAGCGAATTTCGCAATCATAATCGCTTAGCAACTCGATCCAACGTCGTTGTCTCATATTGAGCTCTTTTTGATTCAAAATGTGTTGCAGACTTTTATGGTCAGTAAACACTACACACTTGGTTCCATACAAGTAATATCTCCATATCCTTAAAGCAAAAACCACAACACCTAACTCCAAATCATGGGTGGTGTAGTTTTTCTCATGCTTTTTGAGCTGTCGGGAAGCATAAGCTATCATTTTCTCTCGTTGCATTAACACGGCTCCCAAACCTTTATGTGAAGTGTCACAATAGACGACGAAATCCTCGTTACCCTCAGGTAACGCTAAGATAGGAGCACTACACAACATCTTCTTAAGCAATTGAAATGCTTCCTCTTCTTTATCTCCCCATTCAAACGTAACACTCTTTTGAGTCAATTTGGTTAATGGTTTGGCTATCTTCGAAAATCCCTCGATGAATCTTCGGTAATAACCGGCTAACCCTAAAAATTGATGAACTTCTGTTGGGGTCGTAGGTGCAGCCCAATCTTTTATTGCCTCAATCTTAGCGGGATCCACATGGACTCCTTGCCTATCAATTACATGACCCAAAAATTGTACCGTCGGAATCCAAAATTCGCATTTAGAAAACTTGGCATAGAGTTTCTCCTTCCTGAGCAATTCCAAGATAAGTCTTAGATGCTCATCATGCTCCTTCTCACTCTTCGAGTAAATCAGAATGTCATCGATAAACACAATCACAAACTTATCTAAGTAAGGCTTGCACACCCGATTCATGAGATCCATGAATATCGCCGGTGCGTTAGTCAACCCAAACGGCATCACCTGAAACTCGTAATGCCCGTAACGGGTTCTGAAAGCCGTTTTCGGAATATCTTCTTCGTGAACTCGAAGTTGATGATATCCCGATCTCAAATCGATCTTCGAATACACACTCGATCCTTGAAGTTGATCGAACAAGTCGTCGATCCTCGGTAACGGGTGTCTATTCTTCACCGTTAACTTGTTCAACTCTCGGTAATCAATGCACATACGAAACGATCCATCCTTCTTCTTCACGAATAAGACTGGGGCTCCCCAAGGTGAAGAACTTGGTCTTATGAATCCTTTTTCGGCTAACTCCGCCAATTGTTTTGACAACTCTTCTAGCTCGGTAGGTGCAAGACGATAAGGCGCTCGTGCTACAGGTGCAGCACTAGGTATCAACTCAATTTGAAACTCCACTTGTCTAGTCGGCGGGATTCCCGACAAATCATCGGGAAACACATCAGGAAATCCACGGACTATAGGCACATCTCCAATGCACCTTTCCTTTTTCTTCGTCCTTCCTTTCTCAGAAATTTGAGCTAAGAAAAGGTAACATCCTTTCTCCATTAGCTTTGGTAACTTAGTGCAAGAAATGACTGCTAACCGGGATGGGCTCCTCGAATCCCTTCGATCTCCTAATATATTTAGGATCTCCTTTCCGTAAGGTACACGCACGATCTTCTCATCGCAAAGTATGTGAGCACGATACTTCGACAACCAATCCATACCAATGATGACATCGAAACTTCCTAACGTGACGGGTAGAAGATCTATGTTGAAAGGGTGGTTCAAGAAATTTAACGTGCAACCGCGAATGATGGTGTTAATCCTTTCTATATTCCCATTTGCTAACTCTATATCATATCCAATTCCTAAGGCCATCGGGGGTTTCTCTAGTAAGGGTGCAAACGTAGTGGACACAAAACTCCTATCGGCACCAGTATCAAATAGTATGGAAGCATAACGATTATTAAGAAGGAACGTACCAGTAACAACGTTCGGATCTTCTCCTCTCTCATTCCCAAGTGCATAAACTCTTCCCTGAGCAGCTCAAGCTTCCACACGTTGGTCCCCGTTATCTTGTCGTCCACGGTTTCCTCCAGTTCCACGGTTTCCATTATTGTACCCATTACCACCCGAGCCTTGATTTCCTCGGTTCCACGATTCTCTACACTCATTCCTATAGTGTCCCTTATTTCCACACCCATAACAAGTAACGTCTGCCTTATTTCTCATCTCAGGAGCAGCTTGAACCATAGCAAGAGGTCGAGCTCTACAATCCTTAGCTGTGTGTCCTTTCCTTGAGCAGTTCTGGCATTTCACACTACACCATCCAGTATGATGCTGGTTGCAACGACCACACTTGGGTGCATCACCGTTTTGGTTCTTCTTATCTCCATTCCCAATAGCATAAGCCTTAGCTTGTCTCTTGCTTCGGTGATCATTACCCTTAGAGTGTTGGTCTCTCTTTCTCTTTCCATTCTTCTCCTTATCAGCTCTTTCCAACTCCAACGAATCCATAAGTTGTTGAGCAATTGTGATTGCCTCATGGATGTTTGCAGGCCTAGCAGAAATCACATCATTCCTTGTAGCTACAGGCAACCCATCAGTATACCTCTCGATCTTTTGAGTCTCAGTTTTTACCATATCTGGGCAAAGCAAGGCCAACTCCTGATAACGACGATTGTAAGTCGCCATATCATTACCTTTCACCTTGTGGTTCCAAAACTCAATCTCTAGCTTCTTAACCTCATTCCTTGGGCAATAAGTCTGAATCAACAGAGACTTAAATTGCTCCCAAGTCATGGCATAAGCTACATCACTCCCAACGGAATTTCGGTAATTGTTCCACCAAGTTAAAGCTTCATCCTTGAAAGTAAAAGAAGCAAACTTTACCTTCGCATTCTCCGCACAACCACTGACATTGAACACTGACTCAGTCTTCTCAATCCATCTGACCAAGTAAACCACTCCTTCAGTTCCACCAAACTCAATGGGTCCATAAATCTTGAACTCCTTGTATTGACATCCATTAGCACGAACAGGTGGAAAAATTCCAGCAGAATTGTTGGAATGATTTGACTCAGCTAGTAGTTCAGCAACTCTTTGCTCCACAAGTTGATTGATCATTGCTTGATCCACAGTAGGTGCATTAAGTGGAACATGATCATTGTCTCCCTGAACATCAACATTTTGATTCCTGTTGTTGCGGTTAGTAGTGTCCAGGTTGTCAGGAGTAGGGGTTTCAACATTTCAAGTAGGTCGGCGTCCTCGACGACCAGGGGTAGTCGTTGCAGGACCAGTTCTGGTAGCTCTAACAGGGTTTCGTCGTGGGGCCATTGATCTGAAACATCATACAAGTTCATGAGTCTCCAATAGAGCTTATCAATATGCTCAACAAAAGTAATTCAACGAAGCCATGTCATGGAAAGAATAGCAACAATACACCACGTAACATCAATAAAGCGAATAGGGACTCAATTTCCATAATACCCAAAATCACATAATACCATATATTAGTAACCATCAACCATACAATCGAGATCTAACATCGTTCCAACTACTGGAAAACACAAAATATACTAATCGTTCCAAACGAGATGGATACTAAACAAAATACATCAAAATATGATAACTAGCTGTTCTAGCCGAACACTCCTCGAGTAGAAAGCAACAAGACCACATAACCCAAGCAACTAGCCACGCTGCTGGCGGAGGCTCCTCAACTCCTGCCTCAAGCCATCAAGATCTCTCCATAAAGATCCTAGCTCCACGCTGTGGGTGTCTCGGTCTCTCTTGAGGTCAGTCACCTCCTTCTCCAGCTCGGCATTCCTTTGCCATAGCTTGCGGTCGGCCTCTCGAGCAGTAACAAAACCTCGCTGCAAACTATCGATATGCTCGCGAACCTCCATCAAAACTCTCCTCATCTCAGTAGTCCTGCCCACAACCACAGTCATATCAACTCTCAGATCCGCTATGAACTCTCCAATAACCCTCTCAAGTCGATCAGATATACGTGCAACTCTCTCTCACCAAGCTCAGTAATCTGAGCCCATAACCTGCCAATCTCACCTAACTCTGCATGCTCAGCAGAAACCTCAGAAGATGCATCCGACTCATCGGGACTACCAGGTGGCAACTCAACCAAAAATGGATGATCAGGTGAATCAGGCTCAATCGGACGTATAGGTGAATCAGGCTCCTCAGCCTGAGCTGGTGGTACTAACACATCATCATCATCATCAGGCATCTCAGCCTCCTGAGGGTCATCCTCCTCCTCAGGGTCATCAACATCACCCTGCTCAGCCTCCCGAGGGTCATCCTCCTCCTCAGGGTCATCAGCCTCATCCTCACCCTCGTACTCCTCCTCCTCCTCGGAAGAGTACCTCATCAATCGTCGTCTCCTAACAGGTGAACCATGTGGAGATGTGGTAGGTGATCTAGGATGACGACGCAATGATGTATGTGGCGCCTCTGACAGGAGAGAGTGAGCATCAATCTGTAAAGGTAATGGAGTAGGGCGTACCGACATGCGTGCCGTAGCTCGGTGGGCAAAGCGTGGGGCCAAACGAGCCAAAGCCTGATGAAGAGTAAGCTGCCTCGATGTACCAGGGAGCCCTGAAGAAGATGAGGGTCCCTGCGTAGATGCAGCAGGTAGTGCTGAAGTAGAAGCTGTCTGCGGTACAGTAGCTGAAAGCATGGCAATCTGGTAAGGATCATCAGATGCCATAGTGAACTGTGCAGGTAAAACCGGTGCAGTAAGAATATCCTCGACAACATCGGGCATATGGGAGGCCATGGTCTGTGACAACGGCGTAGGGTAGGTGTAAGTGTTTCAAAACAACTAAATCACAACTCAAAATACCATACCAAAAATCCTCATCAAATAATTTAATAATATAATCTCAATAAAAGAGTTTCAAACACCGCCTTACTAAAACGTATATAAAACATTTAGACCATATAATTCCTCAAAACGCCATCTTATTACTAAATCCATAAACCTCAAATCATCTCAAATATCTCATAATACCTCAAAATAATAGAAGATGCTTCGGCTTGGCGGGCTGGCGGGCAGTGGTCAAGGATCATTTTCTATAAAAATTCGGTTATAGTTTAGGTGTTTATTTACCTAGTTCTCTATAACCTTGGCTCTGATACCAATCTGTAACACCCCCAAAATTTGATACAGCGGAAGACTCAACAAGCTTTCGGGGTGCTACGGGGATTGGTATCCAACACAAGACATAATAGAACGAGATAAAGTAAACAAAATAAAAACGCAACCAAAACGGGGTTTTAAAGTTTACATTTATCCCAACATCATTCAGAGTCAGGCCCAAAATAAAATAACAGTAGGTCCATAATTCAATATCATAGTTTAGAAAAACAGATCCATAAACCAGGAGCCTTAGCCGAGCCTTCCAATCCATGCATCCATATCATCACTTAATTACCTGAGAAAACGTGCTAAAAGTCAGCTTTCGCTGGTGAGATCATAGGTTTAAATTCATCTAACAATATAGTGGACATATACGCAAAACGCTTGCTAGCTAGACTAAGGATTCGCTAAAAGCCTGCGGATACCCTCCGCTCCAACATAGATATTCGGGTAACCCCCGCAATACCAATAAATACTCGGATAACCTCCGTAGTATTAATAACCTATAGGTGCACACTATAGTATCTAAATAAGCCAACCTTGAATAGTACACACAACATATATGTGACTAAAGCTGACAATCCATCAATAACCAAATAAGCCAACCTTGAATAGTACACACAACATATATGTGACTAAAGCTGACAATCCAAATAACCAAATAAGCCAACCTTGAATAGTACACACAACATATATGTGACTAAAGCTGACAATCCAACAATAACCAAATAAGCCAACCTTGAATAGTACACACAAAATGTGTGACTGAAGCTGACAATATATCCTAGTCCATACGCATAGCAAGTTTTGAAAAGAATATAAAAGCGATAATAGTCCACATAAAATAATTTGCACGTTTCTCACCCCAAGTATTGAAAACATAGTTCAAGAGTAAAAAGTGGGGTTATAACTCACCTCAAGTCCAGAAAATAGCAAGAAGAAGTCGGTAGAAATAAGATGTATAGTAACTCACAAAACAGCAACTACGGACTCGGCACGACCTAACAATATCAACTCGTTCAGAAATCATTTCCTCGAATTCAAAATATTCCCAAACCCGGACGTAATCCGTTTTATTTTCCGAAAATCCATTTCGTAATAGTTTGGTGTATTTACGTTTGGTATCCATACGGGTGGTGGGTCGACACAAAACAAACCAAAAATGTCACACAAAGAATAATAAAATAAACTATGGATCTAATATTAGCCCAATATATCATTTAAATAAATCGCCGAAGTTTATCAAATCCGTCGATTTAATAATCCTCATATTTATTTACGTAACATACCGTTCCAAGATTACACCCAAATCCTAAAGCACATAGCACATAAATACTATATGGTATACATCGTAGTTTAATAAATTCCTCATATACATCGTCAAATTAGCCAGATTTCCCGATATATATATTCGCAATTTATTACCCTTTACATATACCACAACCTATGGGTGTCGTAGGATACGATGCCCATTAATATATTCATTTCATATAGCCAAATAACCCGGTTCAACCCTTCGGTTAAGTGGTTATTTAGTTATAGAAAACGTTTATATTAATCGTCATATATCCGTGACAACACGAAAGTCACAAATAAAACTTACCTGAACTCGAGTGACTACGACTCCGCATAACTCGATAAGTTTACTCGTTATATATATAAAATGACATTTTATTTAATATTTAATAATTGTCGAGAGTTTCTCGTTTTATAACACATTTATAATAATAATACGTTCAATAATATTACGCTACTCTCGTAGCCTAATATATATCTAATCGCATTATTTATAATATGACTCGTGATTATTATTATTATTATTAATATACGCGCTTATATAATTATATATCCGTTATTCACGTCTATATATTCATATAAACGTTTATATTATAAATAACTATTATTACGAGTTTTCTTATTTATGTTTTATTTGTAAATAGTTATCGAGTCATACGAAATGGTCACATGTCCGAGTCATGACTCTCGGCTCATTGTCCAAGTCCAAAGTAATAAGCAAATGCCATAAAAATCAATACATCTCCGTCCAACACAATCCCAATCCACGTGCTACAACAATAGGGTCCGACTACGGCACCCGACTAACCTATCTCCGTCAATCTAAGTGACCGTCTCACAATCGGTCCCCAATAACACAATTCGTCAACACTTCTCAATACCAAAATTCAATATCCAATGTCGAGACCCAAACATGGTCTCGACTCACATGTATTCGGCCAAGGAACAAAGTAAACAACCAACTATAACAAAACCAAGTAACAAAATAATCAAAGTCACACTCGGGTTGGTTTACCAAGCCACACCCAAGTCAACACGACTCGACTGAGTCGCGTTAAATACCACAAGCCAAGAGGGCTCGAACCAAGCATCAAGGGTCACAAAGTGGCTCCAAGGAGCACTCAAAAATATACCCATTCGACCCAAAGGGTCTCGGCAACAACATCAACAATAATACGGCTACGAGCCGTGACTCACAAGAGTCGAACCAAGGTATTAACGAGATCAAGGCTACCAAGAGCCAAACCACGGCTCCAAAATAACAAGAAAACGAGCCCACGGCTCGAGTCAATATCCAAGCCGTGAGTCAAGGACTCACGGTTCGAACCAAACCCACGGAATACAACCCGGATACCAAACCATTTTATAAAAATTGAGTTTCCAACAAAACCCGTAAATATTAACTCCGTTTTTGGGTGAAAACCCAACCGAATCTAAACCCATCGTGACCAAGGGTCACGTTTTAATAAAAACGCGAGTCTCACTCGCCTCACCTTCGGTTAAATAAGCTCCAAACCGTGTAACACTTCGAAAATGATGGTTGGTGGTGAGATTTGGTGATAATACGTGATGAAAATGGTGTAATAAGGGTGCGTGTAGGGGCGGATCTAGGAGATTCGAGGGTGGGGATCACGAAAATAATGGTGGTTTGTAGTTGTGGTCGGCGGTGATGTGGTGGCGGCCGGATAATGGTCGGCGGCTAGGGTTAGGGTGAGAGGGAAAATGAGAGAGAGAGTGAGGGTGAGTGTTGGTGTGTTGTGTGTGAGAGCCGAACCCACAAGGACCATTTTGTGGTTTACTCTTTTTTTTATTTATTTTAAAAAAGTATAAATAATAATAATAATAATAATAATAATAATAATAATAATAATAATAATAATAATAATAATAATAATAATAATAATAATAATAATAATAATAATAATAATAATAATAATAATAATAATAATAATAATAATAATAATAATAATAATAGTAATAATAATATTACTAGTAGTGTTGAGTGGGTAAAGTGGGTAAATGTAAAAACATACGGCCCGTGCCACACCCGGCTCCTATGTGGGTCCGTCCATGATTATGCAATTTGTACAACAAAAACAATAAGGATTCTACATATCAAATTACTTACCATATACAGCATATATAAGCAGTTTGAACCATAGCATAACATTGGGCGTTCCTTCCTTTCATCCAAGTGTTTTAAGAATGTTAGATTGTGTATCATCTTTAGTTACAAAAAAGTTGCCAAATTAACGATGAACATAGGTCATACATGACCCTTTATGTGATTCAAGAGATGACACGACATCAAATTATGTAACATGAAATTTTTTGCCACCGGGACTATGACAACCGGTTGGAAAAGTGAAATATACTATTTAGAACAGTAAAAATAATTTTTAATGGCTCAAGTGCTTAATTGACAAAAAAAACTATATAATGGCTTATCGACAATTAGGGGGTGTTTGTTTTAGCTTATTTGTCCGGCTTATAAGCTCATTTGAACTTTTGAAAAGCCAATAAGGGGTCGTTTGTATAAGCTTATATTTGGGCTTATGAGTTTATTCGACTCGGCTTATACTTCATAATCTTACTTTTTTATGGCTTAATTTTGGATTTTTGAGCTTATTGTCACTCTATTAAGAAAAATAAGCCCATAAGCTAAGATAATAAGCCAGAAAAAATGGGTTTATGAAACATAAGCCGAGCCAAATAATCTCGTAGCCTCAAAAATAAGTTTAAACAAAGCTAAGCTTTTAGAGCTTTTGCATTATGAGCTAACAAATTTGGAGCTCATGGCTTATTGAAGTTCATAAGCTCAAGTTGATAAGCTCGTAAACCCAAAAGTTTGAAAAAGTTCAATAAGCTTATAAGCCGGCTAAAACTGATGTTTTGAAAATCGGGTCCTCAATCGACCCGTTTGAGTCCTTGGTTCAACCGGTTTGACCACCGTGTCAAACCGGTTTTCTAAAAAAAGAAACTTTTATTTCTAACAATACAAAAAAAGGTATATATATATATATATATATATATATATATGGTGGGGTTATTCTAAAAAGGGTCTTATAATAAAAAGTGTAGGAAGGATTGAAGGAGTGACATGTGTCACCCCCTTGCCACATCATATGACACGTGTCACCCCACCCCCACCCCCCCCCCCCCCCCCCCCCCCCCCCCCGCCGAAAAAAAAATTTTCCCGCCAAAAAAATTTTTTTTTTTGGGGCAAAAATTTTTTTTTTTCCCGCCAAAATTTTTTAGTGCATCACAGTTATAAAGTTACTGCATCACGGTTATAAAGTTACTGCATCACGTTTACTGTGATTTTACTGCATCACGATTACTGCATTCATGATTTTAATGTTACTGCATCATGGTTATAAAGTTACTGCATCATGGTTATAAAGAAACAGAATTATCATAAGTTTTATGCATCATATATGTATGTAACTGCATCACAATTAAAATACGATTCTTTTTTAAGTTTTGGTGCATCTTTATTATAAGTTACTGCATCATAGTTAATAGTTTAGTGCATCAACTATGTTGCAGTAACTTATAACCTTAATGCACTAAAATTTAAAACTGTGATGCAGTAACTTTTATAATTGTGATGCAGTAACTTTATAACTGTGATGCACTAAAAAAATTTAGCGGGAATTTTTTTTTTTTTTTTTTTTTTTTTGGGGGGGGGGGGGTGACATGTGTCATATGATGTGGCATAGAGGTGACACATGCCGCCCTCACAATCCTTCCTATATTATAAGGCCCTTTTTATTTTAACCCATACCTATATATATATATATATATATATATATATATATATATATATATATATATATATATATATATATATATATATAACATGACTAATCCATGTACAGATCCTAGAAAAACATTTACCAACAAAGATAACATGTGAAAATAAAATTACTTCGTAAGACAAAAGATCAATATAGATCTCATATTTGTCATATATCCAATGAATCAATCTTAGCCATATATTTTTCATCAAAATTATTAGAAAAAACTATTTTTCACATTTTTTTAAAACAAACATATCTTGCAAACAGAAAATCTACTAAAGACGAGAATTAAATTATCCTTCTATAGATATGCGCTTCTATATACTTCGATGATTTTTTTTTTTTTTTTTTTTTTTTTTTTCAAAATTTTCGTCTAAAAAAGTCACATGTGATTTGTAAAAATCACATGTGATTTTTTCGAATCACATGCGATTTTTTTAGGCGGAAAGTTTGAAAAGAAAAATTAGTCGAAAGTATATAGAAGTGCATATATATAGAATGATAATTTAATTCTTGTCGCGATTGTATGATTTTTTTCGCGTAACGATTAACGGTTTGCGAGATATTTACTTTTTTACAAAAGGGTGAAAGTTTATTTATTTATTTATTTTTATCAAAAAATGAATTGATATGATTGGTTTATTAGATCTATGACAAATATGGGATCTATATTCATCTCAACTCGATTCTAATTAACTCGTGTAATTTGTAGAAAAAATAGAAAGAAAAAAAAAATCAAAACCCAACTGGGTCTTGATCACCGGGTTAACCCGGTCGCCTCTGGCGGGTGTAACTAGGTTCAACCGTGTTTGAAAAGATTGGCTAAGACAAACAAACATTAGTGCAAAATGTATTTCCCTATAAATAGACAAAATAGATGATTAAAAAAAAAGACACGTAACCTTTATGTAATAAGTTTATAACACTCAGCTTACCCGGTTTATTGCTTATTTGGTTTTTGGCTTATATTTTATAAGCTATTTTTGTGGCTTATTTTAAAACTTTTCGGCTCATTTAAGTTTATGTCACAACAATTTATATAAGCCGAAAAGTTTCAAAATAAGCAACAAAAAATGAGCTTATGAAACATAAGCTCAAGATCAAATAAGGCATAAGCCGGCTATACAAGCCTAAACAAACATCCCCTTAAAAGTCGGTATTTGAACTAGTTTTGGAACATTCTTACACACAAGGTGTCATTGGACACATGTCATTTGCTAGATGGTTAATGTTTAGTGGGTAATATAACCTTTAAATGTGTAACAATTAACCAACGAGTCTAAGGCGGGTCTAGCAATCATTTTTTTTAATACCTCTTTATTTTTACATTTCTGACTTAAATGAAAAAAATATTAAACCCTTGAGACTGCGGGACCCGTCGTGTTTCTAAATGATCCATCTAGACCCGAACCTTTTTTAAATCCAACTCATATAGACCCAAACCTTTTTTAAATCCAAACTCATATAGACCCGTGAATCGATTCCACCACTCATTTTGCCACTTATACATTTTCCAATAAAATAACAAATATGCCATTTAAATATATAAAAATCTTTCGCTAAAAAATATAAAAATTGCTTATAAAAGCATCTACCATGACAAGAGACTACAGACAAAAATGTTAAATGACTTAAATCTAATGATTTTTTTCATCTACATTATGCTTTTATTTTATGTGTATGTATCACGAAAAATTTCTTATTCTTGAAAATTTTCTTGATCTTGAATATCTTCATATTTCAATGCGTTTGAAGGTGTGGTTGATTTGAGAATGAGTATGCAAAGATGACTTTCACCCTTCTTATTTGGTTAATAGGTTTGTTGATTCAAAATAGGTATCAACTCTCAAAGTTAAACATTTTCTAAAACCATCGATCATAATGGGTTTACAGCCCACTCGTTTCCATATCAATAGTCATTCCTCTTAACACACAACTATTCTAATGATATGAGAATTGAGATAACTAGAACATTTTAGGGCAAACCGTAACTAACTTATCATTTTTGCTTTTGCTTTGTTGTGTAGTTATTTTTAATTTTTCTTATTGTACACACCATACTTTTAAATTCCGTTTATTGTATATTTGTGTGTATTTTGTGACCATTTAACCTTTCTATTTATCAACACTCCAATTAACGGAGAGGGGTAAAATGATCACAAGATGCACACAATAAACTGAATTTAAAAGTGTAATGTGCACAATAAGAAAAAGTAAAAATAATACACAACAAAACAAAATATGACAAGTTAGTTACATCTTTTTTACTTTTGTCCAAAGTTTTAAAAATAGAGTGAAAAGAAATTTAATATACAAAAAGATTTTTTAGTTTGTTGATGTGATGTAGTGTGACATGTCAAACTATTGTTTGATACTCTAGAATTTAAATTTACTAAAATATTGTATCAAGATTTCTTTTGTTTCTGTGGAAAAAGCAACTAAGAATGTCATTAGTATACACCATAAAATTATCTCGCATGTCTTTGGGAATGGATCCAATAAGATGAGAAAATAAAATAAGAAGAATGAGAAATGTTTGTAGCCACACATTTCAAATGAGGAAGGAGAATTTCATGGGAGATGCATCTTATTTTGTAGGTGCATCTGAAATGTGCGGTTGTAATCACTTCTCATTCTTCTCATTTTACTTTTATTTCTCATTTGATCCTTACTCGCATATCTTTAACAAAGTTTAGACCCACAAATATTTAGTTACGGAGCAATCTCACACAACATAAAGTACGGTTCGCTACAAATCATTTGGTTAAGATTTCTTTTAAATTTTATAAAAACGTCTTCAAACCTCTGATATACTTTAACGTTCACAGTTTCTCGAAGTGTTCCAGAAAATATTGTCTAGAAAAGAGTTCTTGGATGCTGCAACCAAATTATTCATCCACAATTTTTATGTTTTGTTCATATTAGAAAATGTATCTAAAACTGAAATACCTAACTTGAAAATAGAAGTCACATGCAGATGCTCAAAATTCAAACTATCCCCAACACGAAAGAAAATATATAGATAGAGACCATGTAGCTAAAAGAAATAAGTAGTCGAGTTAATGAGCTACACTACACATATGAGAAAAATATCAGAGAAATGATACTGTAGCTTATGACTCTAGCTTATTAAAGACGGTGTTGATAAACTAACTAAGGTTTATCGATGTTGCCCAAAATTGCAATAACCATCCAGGATCATACAACGTGGATTGCTAATCATGTTGTTTGTGACTTTAATCATGTAACAGGAGTACAGGACTGATTTCAAGGACAACCGGTACAACACAAAAATATACTCCTTGACTTACAAATACATACTGAGGATATTTTAAACCCAACCTTAACTTTCATATGTGAATAACAAAAATATATTACTCATAGCAAAGTCTATGAGTTGTGAGTCGGGCTTGCATTGGTTGTTAAGTCAAACAAGTTATGTTTAAGAGAAAGATTATTCCAGTTACTAAAAAACAAAGATATCAAACCATTAAACATCCCAAATATCAAAACGACTTTAAGTCGATTTACTCATAAAACTGTCACAACCAAAGTAAAAGCAAACCTATGCTATATATCGACCATAACTAAATAAATTCATTACCGACCATTTTACACACTAGAATCATATATCATCGCTAGACTAAAACAAAAGACCATGTCAAAGAAAAGCAACCAACGAACCAAAAACATTAAACTTAACGGATATGAGGGAGTGGTGGTGGAGGCTTGCATTGGTAACACTTAGCAAATAAACCAAATGTATCTACTTGTTTGATGAAATTTGTCATGCTGGCCCACCCTCCAAATCCAAAACCAGCCACAAAAACCAAACCACGATGAATATGTTCACACTGTACATGGCCGTCCAGCTAGGCAGAAAAAATGGTGGCTTCTCTGTAGCATTCTGCATACAACAAGTTTAAGGTGAGCCACTTGATTTAAGGTTAGGTTTGAACGTGAGTGGGTCGCTGAGCCGGCTCAATGTTTTGATTGATTTAAGTGCAATAATAGCAAGAATGTGGCTGATCACTAATGCATCTAAGCCAATAAATCAATGATAATGAAATGTCACCAAACTTTGTCTTTTCCCACTTTCAACCCCTTAATTATAAAGGTATGAATGGAAGGTACATTCTAATCTCGAAAATATTTATGTGAAGTGATTCGATTATTCGGTTTTTCATATGTGTTGTATAGTACTTGTCGCCTAAAAACAGATTTCACATTTAAAACAAAATCACCTACTTATATGCAGATTTTATTTGAGTACTAGAGGTAGTAATTTTGACCCGTTTACATGTGAATGGGTCGATTGAGGTTAGGTTTTTATCTCTAACAGGTCTAACAAGTCAAATGTAAAAACTTGGATTATTTTATAAATAACACACATTTTCTGTCATATTTGACACACTGATTGGTTATTGAACCAACTAAGGTTAACCAACCCAGCTTGGTTTTACCCGTATCAAAACTTACCTGTTTTAATCGAACTAATTTTGACTTGTAACTCAACCTGCCCATTTACCTGTGTGTTTCTTAGTTTGTATCTATTAGAAATTGAGATTTTAGTGACAGTGTGGATGGATTACCTGGCGAGCAGAAGCTTTTCGGTAAGTAAGCTTATGCACTAGAGCAGGGATAATAATAGACAGTGAAGCTAACCAACAAAGCCCCAACCGCCGAATTGATTGGACCAGAAAACGGGAAGATGATGGCTAGGAACCAAATTGGAATCACAACCGGCAACCTAGCCAATGCCTGTAAACATATGCTCTTTGTATCATGCATTCCCACTACTTTTTCCCACACAAAGTACAGTGGAGTACACGCAAAACCAAATGTTATAAACTGCAAAAGATAAACCAAGCGAAACAAACACAAATCGGTCAACACAAGAATCAAACAGCCGTAGTAAGTCAATTAACAATTCAAAGCAGTTATACCTGATGGATGAGCATAAGGACAATGGCTGTATCACGAAAATGAGTTTTTGGCCGAAGGGGAAAAGCATTAGAGTGGTTTAAAAGTTGATCACCAAAGGCCCAATACATTGCAGCAGCTGATGCGATGTGGCTTCCACATCGCGTGCATTATTTCACTGCAATAAACATGTAACTCAAGTCATTATTAACCTAAATTGACTAGAAAAAGAAAACTAAACTTTAATTTAGGACTGAATACTAATACTGTGACAGCGTGTCCACCAAAAGTGTAGAGTATGTTTGTGGATCCAGTGAAGTACAAAACGAGCTTTTGCTAAAGCGCCCAACTAGAGTTCTTATCTAACTAACAAATTATTCTTGGTATTAATGAGCAGCATAGCCATGCTACAAGTTATTTCTTAATACTTTTGCTAAAGGTGAGCATCCAATCTAGGTAATACAAATGAAACAAAAACAGATCAAGGAGTAATATTTGCCACAAAAAATGATCCTTGTCTTGCGAACTTATAGTTTTGGTGAAACGTATTCTTGCAGAAATTTAAATGGGTGTATGACCATCAAAATAATAGAAACATGGCGAATTATATTACTCATCTTCCGTAAATCAGAACAAAAGGCCAATAAAATTAGATGGCAAAAAGATGTAACCATGTGTTATTTACTCGGACACACATATCGTTTGTCTTCTAGGCTGGCAATACAACACAATAACAAAAGTGAACTATAACAGCGGGGTACGGAAATGAGAAGCATATATTTTACCAAAAGCATAGTGATACAATTTATTACAGTTGTCAGTTGATTATATAGTTTTCACATCTGTATCTGCGATGGTTTTATAATCATAAAAATAACAAAAAAGATTACTGAATTTCCATTAAGGTCAACAACATTATACGCGATCACACTGTGACCAAAGTAAATTTATTGTTAAATACATACAACAATAATTCAAAGAGACAACACACAAACATCATAATTCACAGAAGCTTATATACGACAGCATAACTTAAAAAGTCCCAGCTCCACTCCAAACTCCTATACCTGTATCACAAATTGTTTTAGAGCAAGGCATTTTGCAAAAATAGATTAAATAAGAAAACATATGAAATATCGTACCTTTGATTATCTAACGTCATTTCCCGATATAAACATGTCTTCTCTTCTTCTTCTTCAAGACCAAACTCTCTGTTGCATCAGCAATTGCGTTGAACCACTTGACTTTTCTTGTTGACAACATTAGATATCCCATCACCAATCCAAGGAAGGTCCCACATCCATATCCCAACGTCACTACTTCCCATGTAAATCCACTCTCCTCCTCATGTGATTGAAGCTCTTGTTTGTGTGTATGCTCACTGCACTTTTTGGTCATCGGAAGCCCACATAGTCCCGGATTCCCTTCAAAAGATCCCTCTTCAAATGTGTTAAATTGTTTTCCATCTGGAATACGGCCCACGAGACGGTTTTGCGAGAGATTTAACACTTCAAGAGTGTTGATTCCTGCAAGACTTTGTGGGATCTCTCCTGAGAGTTGGTTCCAAGATAGGTCTAACGACTCGATCTCTGTGAGATTCCCCAGAGCATGTGGAATTGGACCAATGAGGCTGTTGTGGGACAAGTTGAGCACTATTAGCGAATTAAGACCAACAATAACGTCTGGGATCTCTCCTTCAAATGTGTTATTGGACAGATCAATAATTGTGTAGTCAACCGAAATTTGTGGAAAATCTAGATTCATCCCTTTCACCGCAACAACGATTGAGTAATACTCTCCACCCATGTCCAAATATGTTGGTGTTGTGCTGTTTTTAACAACATTCTTCATGGAATTGAAATTTTGAAAATATTTTGCAGGGAGTTGACCTACAAACCTATTATGAGACAAGTCAAGAACTCGAAGACTAGGAAAGGGGGATTCAACAGTTGAAGAGGGTTGAATGTGACCATGAAAGTTGTTTGATTTGAGGACAAGAGCCTGCAAATTAGGAAGAGCTCCTAACCAACCAGGAAATGTACCATTCAAATGGTTTTTTCCGAAATCAACAACTTTCAAGGATTGACATTTGGACAAGGAAATCGGCACCTCTCCTCTTAATTGATTTCCATTCAAAATATGCCCTTCTAAACTTCCACAATCCCCATATACGTTTGGAATTGTTCCTTGAAAGCTATTATTCCTAATATCTATCATTTCAAGAGATGAGGTGATATTTCCAAAGCATTGTGGAATCAATCCACCAAAGCTATTATTGGACATATCCAAATACTCTAGCTTGCTCATGTTGCAAATTGATGGAGGGAATGGCCCCTCAATCGAGTTGGACTGCAGATAAAGTTCAGATAGTCGATACCATTGAAATTGTGGCAAGGCTGTTATGAAGTTATGTGAGAGATTTACATATCCCAACCCATAATCACCTCCTATCTCCCCTGCCCAATGAGGAATTTGGCCATGGATTTCGTTGCTAGAGAGATCAAAGTATTGAAGTTGTTTCATGGCTCGAAATGAATTCGGAAACACCTTTAGCTTACAAGATGCCAATCCTAAGTAATAAATCTCAGGGTTGAAATAATGATTGGCATTCTTGGTTGTAACAGATAAACCGCTGTATGAGAGATCGAGTTCTTCAAGGTTTGTGAGGCTTGATAACAATGTATCCAACTCTACTTCACCACTAAAATTATTGAATGAAAGGTGCAGTTCAGTGAGGTTGGTGAGTTGTCGAAATGTATGAACATCAATTTGGCCACCAAACTGATTGTGATTGAGGTCTAAGAATTTTAATGATGGAAGAGAAAATGACTCAAAAGGAACATTTCCACTGAACATGTTATGAGATAGAATGAGAGATTCTAAAGAGGGGGAAGTAAACAGCCTAGATGGCAATGTCCCATTAAGTTTGTTATATCGTAAATTCAGATCGGTAAGGTGAGGAAGGTTGAAGAGGGAGCTGTTAGGATGAATAGTACCATGTAGCATTCCGCAAAAGAGATCGAGAGCAATGACATCACCGGTGGAGGGGTCGCAACTAACTCTATCCCAATCACAACAATCAGTACTTGTGTTCCAGCTCATCATTATTGGATGATAATCAGAACCCATATCATCTTGACAGCGGCCGTTTGGGTAATTGATGGAGGAAAGGTTATGTTTAAAGAGAAGCAAAGCTTCACTTTGTTTTGCAGAGCATTTGTGAATAAAAGAAGTGGAAGATGCAAAAGTGGCGAAAGAAATGAAAAGGAAAAAGATACTGAACAGTTTAGAATAACCCATTGTGTTTTTAATTTTAGTTGCTATAAAAACTCACAATTGCTACAAATATATATACTAACACCGTTATTGCAAGAATAGTCTTGTAGTTGCTTTCACAATAGTATGATTGAGAATATGTTTGTGGTCTAGTTTCATTCATAAACGTATCATTTGGGAAATTGGGTTGTACGAGTCTATTAATTTGACTCTAACTTTAATTCTTTGTGGAATTATGCAAATATTTCCAACTTTTGATTGCAATAGAGAAGAATGGTTCTATTAATTGACTCTAACTTTAATTCTTTGTGGAATTATGCAAAAATTTCAAACTTTTGATTGCAATAGAGAAGAATCGTTCAATGAAATATTTGTGATCCGCAATAATAATGCTTCACAACAAGAAATATATATACTAACCATAACAGTGCTAGAATATTATTGTGGTTGCTTTCACGATAAGATAGATTAGAATATGTTTGTGGTCTAGTTTAATTGATAAACGTATCACCCGGGTTATACAAGTGTATCGATCGATCTTTGCCAAATTATGCAAAATTTTCCACTTCGAATTACTGTGAAAGAAAAGAATCTTTCAATGAAATTTATATAGTCCACAATAATGTTTGTGCCAAAAATTTCATAAAGATTCTTGTGTTCTCTATTAAATTTTTGGGTTCTCAACAAAAAATAAAAAAGCCAACTGACATTTAAGATCCTAAGACTCACATTATACAACTCTTTTATTTCATAGTCCCATAATTTTAAATACATTTTTTATTGTGCAAAATTTATAAACTTCAAATTGACATAAAGAAAATTAACATTCTTTTATTGGAACTTTTCGGTTACTCTTTTGACTTGGATTTCAATAATATGCTTAGAAATTATTAAATTATAAAAACAAATGCTTGCATAGTGGTTTTTTGAGGTTTACTAGTTTACTAATGGTGTAGGTCTTAATGTTAGCGTTCTTTCTACGCGTACATAGACTTTTCGAATGGTATTTGTTTGTCGGTGTATAGAGAAATCTAAAGGTCTTCTTTACTCTTTTTATGTTTACATAGACTTTTCGAATGAACCAACTCACAATCTAACATGTATTTATGAATGTAAGTTCTTGGTTATAACGTTCTTTCTATATTTATACATAGACTTTTTAGACGAACCATGTCATGACTTGTTAAGACCTCGATTTGTAATTCCTTTGATCCACTAGCAATAAAGAACTATTGATGGAATTTATTTAAATCAAGTTGTAGAAATATTTGCTCTACCAAAACCACTTACATGATTAGTCATGAACGTATATACCTTTCAATTTTGTTTCAGCTGCGACTTAAACCCGCATCAAATAAATTGATGAGTTATATTACACAGCTTAGACAAACTTATATCTACATGGAAATGGAAAACCAAAAGTGGTAGCTTAAGACAAGTTGTATTCAAGTTCAACTTCATACACATATATAGCAATTGTAATTAAGTTGTGCTACAAAAAATTGTTAGGACATTATTCTCAAATTAAATAAAAAAATTAATGTTTAGAAATAAGTTTTACGATTAAAACATACTACATATTACAATTATCACTGTTAGTGCAATGAAGAAACTTAAATGATGGAACAAACGTCTAAGAAAGTTAATTGGGATAAAAATTGTGTGACCAACAACCTTTGAAGGATGTAAGGGTTTAAGAAGACTACCAATTGAAGATAACTTTTATAGTTTGAAGTTGTTGTCTACCAATGTAGACATTCAAAGTAAACTCGTCTTTGTCAACAACTCATTGGTCACTCCTTTCATCCGGTGGCCCTTCTATGTTTTAGGCATATACATCCAAACATCATGTAACATAAGCTAATTGGTTCAGAAACATGAATTGCTTCATAAATTTAACTAGGAAGTACATCTGTTAAAAAATTAAAAACTATAACCATAAACATGAATTGCTTCATATTTTAAGGATACTGTAAGATTTAGTAAACCGTATGTATTGAATCCCTAAGTTCGGTACATGTGAATGAATAAATAAGATACAATATGGGCCAACGGGCCTAAATACCCAATACTAATCGTCTAACACTCCCCCGCAGTTTGAGCGGGAGGAGACCGAACACTCAAGCTGTCACGAAACTCAGCAAACAAATCAGACGGTAAACCCTTGGTAAAAATATCAGCATACTGAAACCGAGAAGGAACATGTAGAACTCGAACTTGACCAGTAGCAACCAATTCACGAACAAAATGAATATCAATCTCAATGTGCTTCGTTCGCTGATGCTGAACAGGATTAGAGGACAAGTACACGGCACTCACATTATCACAATAAACAATAGTAGCAGAGGACAAAGGTGTATGAAGCTCACGAAGTAAATTCCGAAGCCAACATGTCTCAGCAACAGCATTGGCAACACCACGATACTCAGCCTCAGCACTGGAACGAGAAAGCGTAGGCTGACGCTTAGAGGACCAGGAGAGCAAGTTGTTGCCAAGAAAAACACAATAACCTGATGTAGATCGTCGGGTAGTAGGGCAACCCGCCCAATCAGCATCCGAATAAGCAACCAAGGACTCAGTAGTAGAAGAAAATAACTGTAAACCATAATCCAGAGTCCCCTGAACATACCGTAAAATCCGCTTGAGAGCATTGAAATGAGGCACTCGAGGATCATGCATATATAGACAAACCTGCTGCACAGCATATGTAATATCAGGTTTAGTGAAGGTGAGATACTGAAGAGAACCTGCAAGACTGCGATATAACTTAGGATCAGAAACTGGATCACCATCATCACCCAATTTAGACTCGGTGTCAACAGGAGTCCGAGAAGGATTACAACCAACCATATGTGCTCGGTCCAAAATCTCCATAGCATACTTACGCTGTGACAAAAACATCCCAGAAGAGTCACGCGTAACCGACACACCCAAAAAATAGTTAAGAGCACCCAAATCAGCCATAGAGAACTCCTTATGCAAGGAAGCAATAATCCGCTTTAATAAACTATCAGAGGAAGCAGTGAGCACAATATCATCCACATATAGTAACAGAAAAGCAGTATCATCACCCTGTCGGTAAATAAATAAAGAAGAATCACACCGACTCGGAGTAAACCCAACAGTAGTAATGTAAGTAGCAAACCGCTGAAACCATGCTCGAGGTGCCTGCTTAAGACCATAAAGAGACCTCTGTAATAAACAAACATAATCCGGATGCTCTGGATCCCGAAAACCGGGAGGTTGATGCATATAAACAGTTTCGGCTAAATCTCCATGTAAAAACGCATTCTTGACATCAAGCTGGTGAACAGGCCAATGTCGAGAAATAGCTAAGCTAAGAACAGTCCGAATTGTACCCGGCTTAACAACCGGACTAAAAGTCTCATCAACATCAACTCCCTCAATCTGTGTGCTACCATTGGCAACAAGACGTGCCTTGTACCGACTAAGAGTGCCATCAGCCAAATACTTATGGCGAAATAATCACATACAACTAACAACATTAACACCCTCAGGTCGAGGTACACGTTTCCAAGTTTTATTCTTAACAAGTGCATTATACTCATCATATATAGCATTTCGCCAATTTGGATTATTAAAAGCATCCTTATATGATCTAGGTGAAGGAGAAACAGTAGACACATGACCAACATACTTAGGATTAGGACGAGTTGTCCCGACACGAGAACGTGTGACCATGGGATGAGTAGATACAATAGGTGGAGGTGTAGGAACAGGAACATGATCGTTTGGTGGAGACTGTGGAGGTGTAGGAACAAGAACATGATCGTTTGGTGGAGACAGTGAAGGTGTTGGTGGTGTAGGTGATGCAGGTATGGTGACATGTGAAGTTATAGTTGGGTTTAAATTAGGACCAATAGGTGTGGTGTTGATAATAGTGGAAATGAGATTGGAAGAATCTTCCAAAAAATCATAGGAGGGGGTGGGCTTGGATTGGTTGGATTGAAACGGAAAAACCGTCTCATCAAAGGTAACATGACGAGATATGATAATTTTATTGGTGTTAAGATCAAGGCAACGATAGCCAAAATGATTGGCAGCATGTCCCAGAAATATTGCAGGTGTAGCACGTGGTCCTAATTTATGGTTGGTATCTATATGTGGGTTGCAAAGGCATCCAAAGACACGAAGAACACTATAATCAGGTGTAGCACCAAAAAGTCGGGTAAAGGGTATTTCATTATTAATGGCACGAGAAGGTAATATATTCAATAAATAAACAGCCATATTAAGAGCCTCGGTCCAATAGTTTGGTGGTAGGTGTGCTTGAAACAACAAAGTACGAATAAGATTATTGATGGTACGAATCATGCGTTCAGATTTTCCATTTTGTTGAGATGTGCGAGGGCAAGAAAATCTAAATTGGATGCCATGGGTGGAAAATAATTTATGAAAGGCAGTATTATCAAACTCACCACCATGATCACACTGAAACGATTTAATTTCACACTTAAACTGAGTACGAACATAACTACGAAACAACTGAAATTTAGATAAAACATCAGATTTATTCATTAACGGGTAAACCCAAACATACTGAGAGTAATGATCCAGAAACAAAACATAATACTTGAAACCAGAAAGACTCGGAATTGGGGATGTCCACAAATCCGAGTGAACAATGTCAAAACAAGAAGTAACAGAACTAGACGAACTAATAAACGGAAGCTTCACATGTTTACCAAGCTGACAAGCATGGCAAAGAATGGGAAGTTTCTCTTTATTACAAGAAATAGAATCACTAGACACAAGACGTCGTAACACTTCACTCCCTGGATGTCCAAGGCGTTGATGCCACGTATACTGACTGGTAAGATATGCTTGAGGAATGGGAGAAGGCTTCGTAACAGGATAGAGATCACCTGTACTATCACAACGGAGGAGTACCCGTCGAGTTAGGAAGTCCTTCACAGAAAAACCAAAAGGATCAAATTCAACAGTGCAATAATTATCACGAACAAATTGACGCACAGAAATTAGATTTTTGACAATGTGAGGAGTGATTAAAACATTATTTAAACGAAGAGGACGAAAAGGGGTTGACAAAATACTATGACCAGAGTTAGTGACGGGAATGAAACGCCCATCACCAACCGCAACAGACGGATAAATGCACTCATTAAGAATATAACTAAGACTATGTACAGAATCATTAAGGTGAGAGCTCGCACCTGTATCCATATTTCAGTCGCCAGCAGTCGGTTCCTGAAGAGTGGTGGTATTAAAGGCATTTGGTAAAAGAGTCGCTTGACCCGAACCCTGTGAACCTGATGCTAGTAGTTGACCTAGGTGAAAACCGGCTAGTGATGGTCCTTGCGGAACCACACCTGGACCTAACTGAACCCCAGGTTGTGAACCTGCAAACGGAACCCCCTGTGGTAGAATTTGAACCCCCTGCGACTGCTGAGAACCTGCAGCAAACGAAACCCCCTGTGGAAACAAACCTACCACCCCAAACTGAACCCCCTGTGGTACCATGAACCCTTTGAGCAACATTATGACCCGCCCCCTGTGGTAAACCTTGAACCCCCTATGGAAACACTTGTGCCGAATATAGAGGTTGGTATTGGTATTGAAGTGGAGCCGGTCCATAAGGATGGTTATTCATGGTATAAGCAACAGGAGAGGGAATGGTAGTATAAGCAATAGGTGTAGTAGATTGGCTAGGTGTAGAGGTAAACCCCAACTTAGCCAACAATCGTCGCAAGGTATCCATATCCGACATAGGAGATGATGAACTGGAAGTACGAGGTAGTAAAGTAGACTTACCATGAACACCATTGTGAAGATACCGACACGCCTCACCAAAACGACAATGACCTTTAGCAAAAAGAAAACAAGGTTTGTTCACTTTTTCCAAAGAATTAGACGAACGCCGAGCATTATTATTTGCCAATAGGACCATAGGAGAAGCAGATGTAGCAGCCACAAGCGGGTCTTGAACCTTAGATTTCATACGCATCTCTTGCGTAGTCAATAAAGAACGAACCGTCTTGAGATCGGGAAAGGGTTCCCTACTAGTAATAACTGTAGAAATCACATCATACGTGTTTGGCAAACCTTCAAGTGCAAACGTAACAATATCGTCATTGCTAAGAGGAGAACCAAGACCATTTAACACTGAAGCAATTGACTCAATTTTCTGAAAGTATGCATCAATTGTTAAGTCCCCAAGCTTCAAGTTCCGTAGCTCCGCCTTCAAAGCCATAGCTTTTGGGCGTTTATTGTCTTGAAAAATCGTTGCAAGGGACACCCACGCCTCTTTGGCAGTTTGGGGATTAAGAACAACCAACCGCTTTTGAAGATTCACTGCAAGTGTGGAAAAGATCCAAGACCGAATAATGAAATCAACCTTTAACCATTCCTGATCCCTAGTTGGTGGTGAAGAAGGTGTAGCAGAGGAGGATTCGGATGGATCAACAAGATGGTCCAAGATGCCATAGCCATGACAAAGGTGAGAAAAATAATACACCCATTGAGAGTAATTCATCTCATCAACATCAAGTTTGATGGGAACAAAAGTGGTTAGGTGATTCATAGCCATAAGTTTATCCGATAAAGTGAGAACCGGTGGAGGAGGAGTTGTATCCGTAGTCATGATGTAAATAGCAGCAGAACACAACAAACTCTTTCGAAAGCAATAGTACAAAATACTCACAATTTAATAAGAGGTCCACTTGCTCCCAATTTAATAATAAAGGCAGTAGCACCTTTTCGAAATCAATAGTTGCAATACGACAAACAACAACCACAATTGGAATATATAAGTAACACCTTTTCTTTTGTTTCACACGTGGGGCTAGAATAAACAAACCAATCACTTTACCTTTTCTTTAATAAACTTTGTCTTCTCCGATTGAGAAACCTGCAACTCCAAAACAACTCGAAACCGTTTTATGTGCTCTAACCCAACCTTTAAACAACCAGGTAGACAACACACAATGGTCGACAAACGAATAATTTAAACAGTCGACAACACACAATGGTCGACAAACAGAATCTTGAAACGAAAACTTAAAAAGAAGAAAAAAATTAGAGTTAAAACTTGCGGAAGCCGTAGGGTAGATCGAGGTTAGGGTATGATACCATGTAAGATTTAGTAAACCGTATGTATTGAATCCCTAAGTTCGGTACATGTGAATGAATAAATAAGATACAATATGGGCCAACGGGCCTAAATACCCAATACTAATCGTCTAACAGATACGAGGCACAAAAATACACTTCTCATGATCTCTACTATTAAAAGAATATTAATATGGACTTTTCAATTCCACGTAATTCAAATTTTCAAATAATTTGCATGTCGTTTGGCCAACTTATTGCATTTCCCAGACTATTATGGGCTAGGAACAAGCTTATACATATTCAAAATTTGCACGTAATTCAAAATTTCAAAGAATATTAAAAGGTTATATTAGTCAACCCAAGCTTATACATATTACCCTAAATATTTGCAGGTACCCAAATTGTGGCACTTCTTATGACATAAGGAGCAGTTTGTAAGGTAAATTTTCATGTGGATGATTCTTTAAACCGAAGGACATATAGAGACCAACAGGGAGTCAAAATACAAGATACACCAAAAACATTGAAATTGCGTAGATGGTCAACAGCAGGGTCAGCATTGGCTTGGGTAGCCTTATGTATTAATGTAAGCTAACCTGAAGTTCTGAGTGATCACTGGCATTGACTTGAATGGCAAGATGATCAACAGCAGGATCAATAACCCTGTTGCAAGGCCTCGTTGTAAGAATTCCTGCAAACAATGCATACAGATCCTCACCAACACTCAATTTCATGCAATTTTCCTTGATTCCCTAGGCATCAACCAGAACTAAAGCCTGTAAGCAAATCATACAGGTCAAAGGTTAATGATGCTCTAAAGCAACAACAGAAATGGTAGTAAAGAAAAAATAATAATAGATGACATGAGAAGCCATTTATGTTCATAATATTGCAAGGGGCATCTTCCAAGAGTGCAGCATAGTTGGTCATGGTTGAATTGTCAAGTAATTCAGTTTCTGTTGAGCTCAAAAATTTCTTAATTAAATGTTATGCTTGCATTTTATAAAAAAGGTTAAATTAAATAAGTTCCAGAGCAAACAAATAGATCATACTATCATTGTCAATGCAGTGAAAAAACTTAAATTTTTGAAGTATATGAGGGTTTAATTAAGAAGACTTCAAATTGGAGGTAGGGATCTAAATTTAATGTTGTCGTCTACTAGTGTAGACTTTCAAAGTAAACTCATCTTAGTATCAATCATACTATCATTGTCAATGCAGTGAAGAAACTTAAATGATGGAAGAAATGTCTAAGAAAGGTTGTGGGATACAACTGCTTATGACCAAGTTTTTGAAGTATAAGAGGGTTTAAGAAGACTTTAAATTGGAGGTAGGGATTTAAATTTAATGTTGTTGTCTACTAGTGTAGACTTTCAAAGTAAACTCATCTTAGTATCATACTATCATTGTCAATGCAGTGAAGAAACTTAAATGATGGAAGAAATGTCTAAGAAAGTTTGTGGGATATAACTGCTTATGACCAGTATAAGAGGGTTTAAGAAGACTTTAAATTGGAGGTAGGGATTTAAATTTAATGTTGTTGTTTACTAGTGTAGACTTTCAAAGTAAACTCATCTTAGTATCATACTATCATTGTCAATGTAGTGAAGAAACTTAAATGATGGAAGAAATGTCTAAGAAAGGTTGTGGGATATAACTGCTTATGACCAAGTTTTTGACTTATAAGAGGGTTTAAGAAGACTTTAAAGGTAGGGATTTAAATTTAATGTTGTTGGCCCTTTTAAGTCTTGGGCATCACATGCAGATATCGTGTAACATAAGTTATTGGTTCAGGTACATGAATTGCTTCATAAATTTGACTCGGAAGTACAACCCACGTCTCATATTTTGAGGATGAGGTATAAATCTATACTCTATCCAGAATGAATACAAATTTGGACTTTTTAGTTCCACATCATTCAAATATGTGTGTACCTGTAGTTAAGCCAACTTACTGAATTTCCCGTACTATTATTTGTTCGGAACAAGGGGCTTGAAGCCAAAGAATGTGCACTACTTTTGAATCAAAAACCAATAAGGACTGAACACCCAGTGATTTCTCTCGGAATGATTTCTGCCTTCTATATATATGCTAATAAACTGATATTGTGTTCACAGAGCCAAAGCTGAACGAAACTGCAGTACCCACAAGGCTACTTGCATTTTGAGAATTCCTGCAAATAAGGCTGTAAACATACATACAGTATCAGTTGAGGCCTTCTTTTTCCTGCAAACAAACAAACACCGTCAATAATGAAAACATGGCTGCATGAAAATAAATGATGGGAAAATTGAATATTTAGAAAAAGGGAGGTTGGTGATGACAAAGCATGTGTAATGCCGAGGGCCGAGATTATAAAGTCTAAATTAGATCTACTTGTTAAGTCTAATACAGCTTTCTCATCTCAGCAAATTACTATTTGTCTGGTTCTTCTTCACAAATCTTTAGCATGTTTTCTACTTCTCTTTTTTTTGTTACAATAAATCTCACAAATGTCTCTAACAAGACTTGAACCCACAACCTCTTGGTTGGTAGGCAACTCACATACCAGTAGGCCAAGAACAAATCAAATGGCTCACTCATCTCTTGTACGAAAAGTTCCTATGCTTCTGTTGGTGTAAGTTCTTTTTCAGAAAGAGTAAGTTGTCTCTAAGTACGAGTCGTTGTCAAACAGAAGTTAACACATTTGACATATAGTCAGACACTTGAATATATTAAGTGTGCAGTCAAATGTTTCCCTATTGATCATGGTAAGCGCAAGTCTTTAAGACTGCCCAACCAAGAGATGACACCGACACACATTGAAATCTGCTATACTCTAGTGGCATTTACAGGTCCATCAAGTATCTATTTGCAAGCCAAAATAGCTCTTAAAGCTGTAATTGCAATAGCAATGACCCTAAGAGGGAACAGTGCAGTGGCAAAAAACACGTTATAGGGCATTTTTTTGCCCTATGGCATAGCCAAACTGCACCAAGGGATTGTGCCATAGCCATGTTATAGGGCACTTCGCCATCCCCATCAGATAAGTTTTTTTTTTTTTTTTTTTTTTTTTTTTGTGAGTGGAGTATTTTTGGTGGAGTGTTGTTTACGTATGGTATGTAAATTGGGTGATGATGGTCGGATGCTTGGTTTCCCGTGTTGAACGGTAAGGACCCGTGAGATATGATTAAGAATCAAGGGCCGGGGTAACGCTAGTATCGACCGAGTACCTTTGTTCTCATCTCGTAGGAGAGGATGATGAGAAGGGTTTAGTGTGGTTGATGAGGATGGAGGTGGCCTCCATGTGTTGTGTGGTGAAAAAGGCTAGGGAATTGAAGGAGATGGGATATGGGGGCTTGTAGGCATGTACCTTATTTGGGCCATTGGACCCTTATTTGACTGGTGGGCTTGTATAGTTATTTTTTTTTTTTGTGAGTGGAGTATTTTTGGTGGAGAGTTGTTTACGTATGGTATTTTGTAAATTGGGTGATGATGGTCGGATGCTTGGTTTCCAGTGTTGAACGGTAAGGACCCGTGAGATATGATTAAGAATCAAGGGTCGGGGTAACGCTAGTATCGACCGAGTACCTTTGTTTCATCTCGTAGGAGAGGATGATGAGAAGGGTTTATTAGTGTGGTAGATGAGGATGGAGGTGGCCTCCATGTGTTGTGTGGTGAAAAAGGCTATGTGTGCCTTGCTTGTTAAAGCTTACCCTAATTCCCTAATATCATCTAGTATGTATTGGGTGGAATTAGGGAAGGAGATGGGATATGGGGGCTTGTAGGCATGTCCCTTATTTGGGCCATTGAACCCTTATTTGACTGGTGGGCTTGTATAGTTATCTGGTTTTTTTTTTTTTTTTTTTTTTTTTTTTTTTTTTTTTTTTGGTGGAGTGTTGTTTACGTATGGTATGTAAATTGGGTGATGATGGTCGGATGCTTGGTTTCCCGTGTTGAACGGCAAGGACCCGTGAGATATGATTAAGAATCAAGGGCCGGGGTAACGCTAGTATCGACCGAGTACCTTTGTTTCATCTCGTAGGAGAGGATGATGAGAAGGGTTTAGTGTGGTTGATGAGGATGGAGGTGGCCTCCATGTGTTGTGTGGTGAAAAAGGCTATGTGTGCCTTGCTTGTTAAAGCTTACCCTAATTCCCTTATATCATCTAGTATGTATAGGGTGGAATTAGGGAAGGAGATGGGATATGGGGGCTTGTAGGCATGTCCCTTATTTGGGCCATTGGACCCTTATTTGACTGGTGGGCTTGTATAGTCAATGTATATATCATACGTCATCAAGCCCCACAGTATAGTATAATATGATGCCTGGATCATAGTGCGCTAGACTTGTACATAATCTAGGTTTTCCGCCTCCCTCATGATACATCCGCCTACCCTTGTCATGTATGAGTGATGTACTACAAGTGAATCAAAATCAATACCATGAGTTGATTTTTCCTCTTGGAGATAACGTAGGTATTGATTTGATGTGAACGTCGCGCCATTACATATGAATGACCTTATAGTAATGCCAGGTTAAGACCCGGTCATATGGAGGTATAAATATATTTGGAAGGGTGGGTGCACCATGTTCAATATGCCCCCGGAATGTTCCATTTGGATTTTGTGTAGCTTAGCAATCACGGGCTTGGACTGGGAGTGTGTGTATCGGACCGAAGAATGACTCGGTCGGTCAATAAACATGTGGTAAGTCCCCCAGTCTAGTGCAGCATAATGCCTAGATTATGGTGTGCTAGACTAATGCTTATTGAATAAGGCATAACCGATGGAGGCTCTCTAATGGCGTTTGAGCCTGATGATGTCCGAACGTAATGGCGTAAAAACGTGATGGCGTATGTTTTTTGAGTTATAATATTATATGGTGTACCAGGTAAGTAAAACCTGGTGTGTGCATGAGGGGTACAGCGTGGTATGCGCGCCACGTGGTTAACACTTGGTCTTGTATGTGGTTAACACTCGGGTACCAAGACATGTTTATGTAATAGTCTAAGTAGGTAGGCCTACTTTTTTTAGAATAATAGAGAATATAGTCCCTGCTTACGGTAGATTCAGAGTCAAACTACAATATACGTGTAAAACTCGGCAACAACAATTCAAAACACAGAAGAAAAACAAGTCTAGAACTTTTTCCTTAATAAACCTGATACATGAGGGAAAAGGAAAACACTAGTTAAGCCAACATCAATAAGAACACGTTCTAAGCCTAGACAAGCTCTACAATTACAATCTGGGTTTCACCCTTCTACCATGAACATCACTTCCATCGAGTATTACTGCATTTGGATTACTGCATGTGGCCAAAGAATGCTGGCTGATTCGAACCACCTGCCCCAAAAGCTCAGTCAAGATCTGCGGGCAACTTTCTTTCAAGTATTCGTACCCGTCTGTCTGCATCACAGCTGAGGGACAACAAAAGTTTAAATTTGGTTAGACGTCAATCAAATATCAGAATAGTGGAAAGACGGACATAAAACAGCGACGATTCCGAAGAATTTATTCCCAATATTGTCAAACGGTTTATTACAACCTACAATATTGTAATATTTATATTGTTTGTACATTTTTTTATAACAGGTGTTGCTGCTTTAACAGCACTAAAGTTTGCCCATCATCCAACCCACCTACAAGTACAGCCCATTTTCCCACAATGCCACCTATAGGGAGAATGTCTCATTTACATTAAGCAAGTTCCATTCATCGTTTGTGCACATGAATTTCACAAATATATGAGTGGGCTGATTTGGCTAATGTTTAAAGTCAAATAAGGAGAAAGAAAAATAGCTATAAACGAAACGGATCAAATGCGTGGAAAGTTTAGTGATGCATATCTTTTTTAACGTAGAGCCTCCTAAATTATTTCTCATTAACTGAAAAAATCAATATTTTGCAATCATATTTTAAAATACGAAAACAAAGAAATACAGGCAACCCAACCCACTGTGTTTCAATCTGCGCTAAAAATTTACCTTTTTGACCCACTAATAACCCACCTCACTCAGCCCATTTTGCCACCTCTAGCATTGAGCATGCTAAGATACCATTTAAGCAAATAAGACAAGCCAGAATATCAAGCACTATAAACTATTCCGTGTTCATTAGGACATCACATGTGTTCTGTACTCATGAAATGAGCACAAGACAGCAAACAGTAAAAAGTTATCAAGTGCCAACACACAAACCATGCTTCAAACAGTAAAAAGAGTAAGATTATTTACCTCTGAGATTTTCAGGCATGGCAACAAATTTGAGACACTTAGATTTCAACTGGAGACAATGGTGCTGCTCTGCCAAGGCTAATGTTGTGGCAACCGTGTTAATGGCAACATCCTCACAAAGATTAGATTCGCAAAGTGTCAAAAGCCTCTCTAAACCATACTGATCAGCAGCGGCAAGCAGATGCTGCGACATCAAAGTTGAAGCCCATTTTGTATCCAGGCCTGTAAGCTCTTCCATGTCAGGCAATTTGTCCCAGTATATAAAATGAAGCAACGCCTGAAAGTACCCACATATGTAAATACAGTTAGAGACAAAATGCTACTCACTTCCAAGGTCAACAAAATTTCAAAATAATTAACAGAAAATCCTAACTCATCGAATTTATACAAGGCCGGCCATTTACTACAATAAAGATTCGTTTAGCCACTTGCCACAAAGCAAATTCATTTAACCATCACTGGAGGTCACAAAATCATCGGGTCAGGTTGTTTGAGTAACAGGTCAAAGCAGGTAACTCTTTGGTATGTGTAGAACTTCTTCTCCAAAAGCTACTTTTTTTTACAAAACAAATAATGCGTCATGTTTGACATCATAAGTTATAATGAAATTAATTCAATAATATATTGAAAGATTGAGTTAGAAAAACATATCATGCAATTTTCATCTCTTATCATTTTAATCTCTTCTAACTGTTTGACACATTAGACATAAAACATTACCCCAACCGACCCATTATAAGCAAAATTGGCCGAAACTGCCGCCTCCAGCCAAAAAGGGTGAAACCAAATTACAGATAGAACGTAAACCCCCAACCAACCCATTCATAAATTACAAAAACACTTTCTGCAACCAGTTTAGGTCATTTATATTGCTCAAGGGTAAAAAGCGTAAAAACGAGTCACTCTACTAATTTTTAAATAACCCTAAATATTACACTACTTTGACCCAACTCATGTGGCCCACCCATTTTGCAATATGTACAATTTACATGTTGCGGGTGCAAAAAATAGGTGAAGTAAAAGAAAAAATTCTACTGAACCAAAATAATTCCAGTGTCTAAATAATATTATAATAAAGGATATAACTGAAACAAACCTTAAAAACAGGGGCTTCTATGTCTTCAACTTTGATACACCGGATATTTTGATCTTTCATTGGACCAAATAGTTGAGCCCTAAAAACAGGTGAGCGGGCTGCAAGCACCAATTTATGGGCAGCAAAGGTCTCCCCATTTACATCAAAAGAGACATTGGTTCCCTTTCCACATTCTAGAAGCTGCCCAAAATGCAGACCAATATCCGAAGGTGGTACATGGATAGAGTACGACTTAGGACCTGTATGGGACTTAACAACACCAACACAGCAATGAACTTGAAGGCAATCATCTTTCAAGTAGTCTGATGTTTCTAAAGCAGTTCTATTAAAAAATCGTTTGTAACCCCTGCAACATACCATATCCAAAATACCATTGTAAGAAAGACGGCCCATTATAATTAAACCCTCCGAGATTATGCATAGATTTTATAATGTTACTAACACATCAAATCAGTAAAACTATAGATTCTTTCTACAAGTGAAATGAGCAACAGCCGCAGAGTTTTATGATTACTATCAAGTCATTACGTCAAGAACTCGCAATCATGTGGCCAATGATTATTATGTTATGCAATAAGTAACGAATTGTTCCTTTTGATATATAACCTCTATAATTGCAATGGCACTAATAAAATGGCTGGTTCAAGTTATAGCACATGTTAAGCTGATGCTAATGAGATTTTCAATACTTCATGACTCAAGTTCTGATGTCAAAAGAGCCTATTACCACTTACAAAACTACGGTTACTTCATAAGAATCTTTTACATATACACCAATAACAGATATTCAAAGAGCTGCTGTTACAAAACTTCGCAAATGCACTTATGCTCAACCACAAATGCATTTATGTCCACCCTAAATAAGAAAAAACACAATAACTTTACCCAAAACAATCAAATCTTAAAATCACAATAACCAGCTAATTCGAAAAAACCCCTTAACTAGATATCAAACAAGATACTAATTCAATCCATACCATTCATCAAAACACAGATCACATAAATAATCATGACTACATTCATCATAACAACATTCAGCTTAGCAAAAACAATATAAACAATCATACAACTACATTATTTAGCTAAAGTAGTACTACTAAATTATATCATATCAATGATCAATTAAATGAATAACGCTACATCTATCTTACCGCATACTACCCAACTATTTAAGTGCATACAGCAAAACACATAATTACAGCAAAAATCTATTACGTCTTTACCAAAAACAATCAAACCTAACTATAACAAACACTTATATCATATCATACAATCGACATAAACAATCATAATTAAAACCATCCTACAAACAGCTACGTTATATCATATCAATAATTCACTCAACCCGAATAACACGGCATTTGACTCATCACATACTAGCCCGATATTTAAGTGTATACAATAGGACACATAATCTCTTTACATCTTCAAACTATAACAAATTCAAATTGTGACAACTAGTTTACGCAAAGCACCGCCTTACGCAGCTAAAACACTAACCCAATCATAGAGGTGGCAATTTGTGCCAAAATGAAAAGAATGAGCTAATTTTGACTACTTTGTAAAAGACTTGGGCACATTTAGCGCCTCCTTTTTTTTTTGAAATGGGCATATTTAGCCTGTTGAATAATTAAATGGGCACTAACGGGCACATATTTTCTTTTAATTGGAGAACATTATAATCATTTTTAAAGAAAAACTTTCAAATATAATATATTTAATTTTTTAAATATAAATGAAGTATTACGTTTAACGAATTTATTTCGTTATTTTTGGTCTTCTATAAAGCGATTTGTATAACATGTGCCCGTTTGGCCCGTGCCCATTTAGCCCGTGCCCCTTCTAGCCCGTGCCCGTGCTCGCCCGGCCCACCCGTTTTGCCACCTCTACCCAATCGTAACAATTCAATAACACATAGGGGGTGTTTGGCTAAGCTTATTAAACATAAGCCCATTTGGGCTTATTTTTTATAAGCTCCGATTTTGTGGCTTATTTTGAGAGTTGTCGGCTTATATAAGTTTATTATGATATGATAAACTTATAAAAGCCGACAAGTTTCAAAATAAGCCGTAAAATTGAGGCTTATCGAAAATAAGCCGAAATTTAACGAAATTTCGGCTTATTTTCGATAAGCCCAAATTTTACAGCTTATTTTGAGACTTTTCGGCTTATATAAGTTTATTATATCCGACAAGTCTCAAAATAAGCCACAAAATTGGAGCTTATAAAAAATAAGCCCAAATGGATAAGCTTAGCCAAACAGGCCCATAATCTATGTAAATAAACAACTACATTATAACATGTGAGTAATTCATCATACCACATACTCCCGCGACATTTAAGCGTATAGGGCCCGCTCTCCAACGCTCTACCAAAATGACTATGCACCTTATGTCTCTCCTTCCCACTCTGGTCAATCAAACTCAACTCAAACAACGCTCTAACATCAGAACCATCGCTCGCTAAGGCGATAAACAGCGAGACGTAACCCCCATTATCCTCCAAACTCTTGCCAGCAGGATAGAAATGAATCGCCCATGAATACCCACCTACATTAAACTTATCACTCGCTATATATTTCCCTACCCGTATCCCTTTCAGTGACGAATAATCCGGTATCTTGAAATCATGTTCTCCGTTATCTGTCTCCGTTACTGACGTGGATGCCGTCATTGATGACGTCACCGACGGATTTGGCTTGCCCGTGTCTGTATTTACCCGACCCATGTTCCGATTTTGTATAACTAGGTAAAAAAAATTTGGGCGTTTTTTACTAGGTGGATGGATTTTGAAATTGAAAAGTGGGTTTTGTGTGGTTGGTTATGGAAATGTGAATGAAATGTGATTTTATAGGGGTTTTATAGGAGTTGATTTGGTGACAGATGAATGTGATTGATTATTGTGTACGGTGGCACCAGGTATAATGCCCGCACGCGAGTTTTTTTTTTTTTTTTTTTTTTTTTTTTTTTTTTTTTTTTTATTTATTTATTTATTTTGAATGATATATTATTATAGCATACGGGGCTGTTTGATAAATCAGAATGATTTAGCGCTGAATGATTTTAAAGCTTTGAATGACTTTGATTCTGAATGAGAATACAGTGTTTGATGAATTTTAATATGGATAGATTGAATGACAAAAATGATTGTTTAAACCTTTTTTTATTACCTAACTAGCTTAAAGACCCGTTGACACCGGGTTATTTTTTAAAGAAATAGAGAAAAATGAGATGATAAGAAAAGCAATAACGTAAACTTGTTCCATTAATAATATCAAATAAATAATGACATAATTTTGGAAGGTTGGATGACGATAAATGACGATTTAGAGTAATAAATGTCCATTCCGATGTTGTGTCCAAATCTGAGCATTAGATACGATAATACGTGATTTATTCGATAAACAGGTAGATACGATAAACAAATTAGTTTGTAAATACTAAACATGTTTCATTAATATGTGAAAGAAATAGTGAGATATTAGATAAATTATTAAACAATCAATTGAGTTTGTAACAATAAAAATAACAAACATCGATGTCATTGTCGTCTCCAAATTTGACGGTCTTGAATAGCAAATGACGTATGTGAGCGCTAATCAATTTGATAGCCATATGAAAATGAGATATTAAGTAAACAACAAACGTAAACGTGTTCCATTAATATATGAAAGAAACAATGAGATACTACGGGAATTATAAGTGAATGAATACAGGTTGTAACAATCAAACTAATAAACGTCCATTTGTTACCCGAGCTAAATTTGATTGTCTTGAATAGCAAATGACGTATGTGAGCGTTAATCAATTTAATAGCCAATATCAATTTCGTGAACACCTAATAGTCAATAGAAAATGTAAGCAAAAGTTTATGCGTACTAAACTCAACTGAAAATAAAGAAAGTATACTCAACTAAAATCATAAAGTTATCCATGAATGTTTCGTCACAAATATTGAAATTATTTATTTAGGAGTTATGTGTGTTAATAAAGTAAAAAAAATGATATAAAACATGTCCTAAGCAACAGATTTTAACAATTAGAACATGTAAAGAAATATTATAAGTTTAAAACTTTGAGACAAAGTTTACATAAATCTTTTTTCACAAAAATCGATAAAACATTTTGAAAGCTTCATTGTTTGACTCTTTTTATAATCAGTAAAGGGTGTTTTTAAGCTTATATGTTAGCCTTATGAGTTATGCGCCTATATGATGTTTGAGAAGCTCATTAGCTCATTTGTAATGCCGCTTGAGCTTGTGAAATTGGATAACCAATAAGGTCAAGTGAATAAATTCATATCAAGTCTGAGAAGCTCATTAGCTCATCATAAGCAATAACTTCAATTAAAACTTTAGAAAATACATTGTAAACAATCATATGGTCTACCAACATATGCTTGTTGCTTAAATGTAAATTTGATATGTAAGTGAATGAATGGATGGAATAATTTAAGTGTTTATCATCAAAAAAGAATGACATGTTGTAGGATATGAAAGTCAAATTAATCATCTTTTATTTCTAATTGCACTAACAATTTATTTATATATTTTTGACTATACATTTGGTTGTTTGCAAACAATCTTGTTTGTTGTTCAATACCATTATTAAGGACTTGCAGCATGAAGCAAATCTGTGAGCAAAGAACATGGACACATTTTGCTAATGAATTTGATGAATAATAAAAGCAATGTGCAAGTATATATGAATAGCTTAAAGACCCGTGGATTCACGGGGTTTTTAAGGAAATATGAAATAAGATACATTTTGCTAATGAATTTGATGAATAATAAAAGCAATGTGCAAGTATATATGAATAGCTTAAAGACCCGTGGATTCACGGGGTTTTTAAAGAAATATGAAATAAGATAATAAGAAAACAACGAATGTAAATATGAAATAAGATAATGAAGTGTAGTTATTTAAAGTTTTGAAAAATGCTCCTAACACTTTATTACTCGATACTATATAAAGTTGGATGAATATAAATTAACTTCTTCGTATACTAACTAAGTGCAAATATTGAAAGTTTTGAAAAGTAAGTTTGATTGAAAAAATATAATATAGTAATCAAATGAAGATCAAAAATTATTTTTGAAAAGTTTCCATGTCAAATACTTTTAACTCTTTTTAAGCCTTAGTGTTTTCCTACACTTATTGCAAAAAGCTTATTGTGTTTTCAAAACACATCTTGAAAAGCTTCTTGGAAAAATCTTATTGTGTTTTAAAAATAAATCTGCGGTTAGCACTAATCGTCATATGTTCAATTGTAACAAACTCCAACCTTCTATTTAGTCTTGCATGCCCAAAAGAATATAAAATCATAGTTATATGTAAAAAATTACTTAGAAGTTTGAACCATGTTAATTATTTATCCACAAAGTTAAAGATACAAAAGACTAAAGTGACAGATACAAAAGATTAAAAAAGTATTGCAATAAAAATGGCTTGAAATCAGCGGACCATTAAAACACCCTCTTCAAATCCAACCCAATGCATATATGTTGATCTGCAAAATTCAGAAAAAGACCTGAAAATTATATTCACAACAATAGAATAAATTATCAATATAATTGAATCACGGTGTTTTTTAAAGAAATATTAAAATGAGATAATAAGGAAACAACAAACGTAAACATGTTCCATTAATATATGAAAGAAACAATGAGATAATATGGGAATTATTCGATAATCTATTGAGTTGGTAACAATTAGAATAATAAACGGTCATTCGTTACCCAAGCCAAATTTAATGGTCTTGAATCCATTCTGTGAACACCTAATAGTTCATAGAAAATCTAAGTAAAAGTTCATGCGTACTAAAATTTACTGTAAATCAAAAAAGTATACGCTACTCAAATCATAAAGTTATTCATAAGTGCTTCAACACAAATTTTGAAATTTTTTTAGTTTATATAACTTGTTTATAAATAATAACTACAAACAAATGTCACCAACTTACTAAATATATATCAAACAGGTATACCGTTTGCATATACTGATATACCTTTTCAAGTGACAATAAATTAACATTTTAATGTAAAATATTATTACTACGCTATCATTTCGCATATACTGATATACCATTTGCATATGTCTAGTGAGAGCAAAAATAAAGATAAATATACTAATTATTCCATATCGACCACTTATATAATTAAAACTTGTATCGTTTTTGGTCCAAAAATTACATAATTGTATGACTACTAAAGGTTACTCTACACTTTTGGCTAACAACCTACAGTTATGGAACTACATGTAAAATAAAATAAACTGCAATTTTAAGGGCCTGTGAAGAGAGCGTCCGACTGATATCTATTTACAACTTCACTGTTAACATCAATCATGCACTTATGAATATTGTCATACAATAAAGAAAGAAAAGAATGCACACCTGTCTACCAGCTGGAGTGTTACCCCCACGATATCCGAACTGTCTACTTGCCGATCACTGTCCCATGCATGTTCTGAATTGCATCCTCGGCGTTGCTTCTGTATGTTTATAAGCAAACAAAATATCATGTATAAGTTAACAAAAACAACGCCATTAAATATAAACACAAAGCACACAACAAATAAGATTCAATTTATTAGAATAGGATTGATACATTTACATCTATAGCTCATTAGAGCTGCAAATAATAAAATACTAAGTTGTAGATCAGTGCATCCTCAATATCACAGCATTGCAGACCCGTTACAGGTTCAGATCCAAATGGTACCTTTGATGTTTCTACCTTGGAGATATCATACTGTATTTTTGAGGTATGTAATGAAATGAGCGAAAATTCAAATAGATAAAAGGTTAGAATTTACCAAATATGAAATACCATGGCAAGGATATTCAAGATAGCCATGAGCCCATGAGTCGCTCCAAAATTCAGTGTGTACATATACCTACTGTTTGGCAATAAACTTATTAAATCTTATAAGAGATTGACCTTTAAAATTAAGTCACCTTATAAAAAGAGCTTTGTTTGACTTATTCACAATAAGCTCAAACATCAAACTCAACCTCAAGCTAATTACGCCATCCGATCTTCTTATTTTTCCATGATTTTGTATTATGCTCCTTGAGTCGTTACAGTGGCTTGCTTATTCTCTGTATCGCCTTCTATCAGACTTTTTAGCCTCTTTTAATTTATTTCACGAATTTGAGTTCAAGCAACGCCTACAAAAATTCATACAAACAGATACAACTTACTTAGAAATGTTACATAGAGTGACAACATTTTTTTTTGAAGAATGTCGAACATCAAAAACTAAAGTGCAACACAGTTTCGGTTTCTACTATTTAGGTGTGAAATCTTAATCACATTCCGGATCAGGGAAACACATAACCATACACACCATGAACCACAACATAAATGATACTGAGGTCTTCTGATCTTAGAGTGACCTTTCAACCAATCTTCATACCAAAATGTGGCACCATAATGCTGATCACAATCTCCCATATCATCATCTGGTGGTGATGTATCTGCAGTCAATTGAACGGAATTTTGTCAGGAGAACGTAAGAATGGATACCACTTATCAGTGTAAGTAGAGGCTACAGGAATAGTTGGCTTGATTTGGATTTATATAATTAGAGGCTAATACACATAATCTAATGTCTCTATCTTCACATCTACATCTTTGATAGCATAATGCATATGGTCCCTGGCTCCTACATCACGTGGCCATGTGAACTTTACAGGCTTACCGCAATGCTGTTAGTATTTAATATATGGCTTAAAACTTGAACTAAACTATGTAAGCACGGTATGTATAATAGCATAAGCACCATGAGTCATGACACACATGTGTACATTAATGTTCAAACATGTTGAATCAGAAAATGAGCTAAAAAAACACTGGGTCAAACATGTCGAAAGTTACTCAAAAGTCTAGTTTTGACACACCTTATAAATCTCAAATAGTACATTCTTCCATCAAAATGTTTCCTTCATTTTCCTTTTTGCGTGTCTACTTCTTTCTCTTCTATGTGTCTCACTAATTCCTGCAATAAAGTCAATATATGGTTTATCTTATGGATACCGTTTAACTCTTAACCTAATAGTATTAGCTAAGTTAATACCTCTGATATTCCCCGTTTAAAATATGTATCAGCAGCTTGTATTAGAATTTGTTCATCACTCTTTGTGTAAATGCGCCGAATGGTTGTAGTAGATTCTTCAAATGAGCTCATTGACTGCTAAAAAATTTACAATCGAACAAACTAATACTAAAAATGAAATGTGTTTATCGGCACCTCCATAGAACGCAATAGCTTTACCTTAAGATTGGTTGGTTATAGTTTCTTAAAAAAAAATTGGATGCGATCTGTAATATGCAGGTTATAGTGGTTATTCTCCTCATGCGTACAGGATCTCAGTTACAATATTGAACTATTCCACACACATATAAGAGCATATATCTCGAGATGTTTCTAAAAAGCTAAAGGGATTTCTTTTATATTGTTTGTCGAAGCTAATGAGTGCATATTGAAGTAAAGTATTAGAAACGTACTTATCCCAAGCGCACAACGCCATATTTGAACCTGAAGCTTGGTCCTCACTTTAACGCCAAGCTTTCCAACAATGTTTGATATCAGAAGTGCAATTTCACAGGTAGGAGGAATTTAGAACTTGATTGTTGCCTAAAAATGACATCAAAAAGTAATAAATAAGCACAGAACCTATCGAGTGTTGGGAAAAACGACGACCTAACAAACATACTTCAGTTTAGCTCTTATCAATATTAACATTTAAATCTAAAAGAAAAGTGAGGATACATCTTATTATTCTAATCAAAATGCCGGTTTTTACTACAGAAATGGTAACTCACCCGACATCCCATAAGACGGTACTATAGCTGCTGTAAAGAAGACAAATGCTCCAATAGTCTTTCACTGTTCAAATCGAGAGTTCTGCTATAACCCTGCACTTATAAGAAAACAACAAAGGAAGATTACCAAAAAAGTGTTTTTGGGTCAACCCAACCGATAAAGAAAAGCCCGGTCTGACCCGTTACCAGCCTACTTTTCCTGTCTTGCCACCTCTTGTTAAGAGTGCGAGTGTGACTTGGTTATATATGTTGAAACTTGTGTGCATACTGCATACCTTATCTTCACCTAGAGTAGGTTTAGGAATATGCTCTGATTCAATGTCATACTTTAAAGCTTTAAAGCATTCGAGTCGTTCTTCTAAGAAGAGTCCATAAGTACGAACCCAATCAGAACAATCCCAGGCTCTGGATATACATATGCAAACTTTATGATTAAGAGTTATCTTATGAAAAGCGGTGTTTGGTCCTGCCTTTGGAAGTGTAACTATGTGATATGAAATAATCGCATTCAACTTCTGTTCTTTCAAGGAGTTACATGTAAAATGACCCCCTAAACTGAAATTCTGAAAACATAATAATAAGATAACCACTTCAAAACGCAATGCCAAACACCCCTAGGGAAATGAATAAAAGCAAGAATATGGCGGCAATACAAACCAATTGGGCTTGAATCATCTTTAAAATTATCTCATTTTCTTATTTATTTTTTTTAAGAATAAAGTTTCATACCATTAAATTTATGAGGTGTGTAGGATAATTTGAACTCAGAGGCCACTTTGATTAGTCACTTTTCATATCAGCACCATAAAGTTACCCGTTCCAACCCAGTCCTTCTACGGTTGTCGCTTCCTGAGGACAGAAGCATATATAGCGTCACAAAATGTTTGGATACTTAACAAAACCCAACTTGGTGCAGGCGATGGCGACTCAGTTTACTTCTGGTTTCTGAAGAAGTTTTGTTGATTATATTGGAGATGGTGGATGCCATTGTAACCATCTGAATTGTTTGCTATTTCCCTTGTTTCTATTCTCATTCTTTCAACTTCCTGCTTAAGCAACTCAATCAGACCTGTAATTTTTGAATCAAAAATATAGTCGGATGATTCTTGATCTGGCCTAGTTAAGATAAGAATATTGAAAAACAGTTTTTGAACTTTTAAAAATATAGCAACGATAATTTTTTCTGCCTGAGTCATAGACATACTCAAAGCCTTGAAAGGTACATGAAAACTTACCATCACGTAACTGCTTGCTGTTCCATAGCCTGTATTTGAAGCTTAAGCTCTCTGTTTTCAGAAGATATTCTAACTCAAATTTAGTTATTTGACGGCTTCATTCAGGAAACCTATAAAAACGTATAATCCAAAATAATACCAAAATCCCTCCTGCTCTTCTACACATAATCAAGTGGTGTTTGAAATTAAATGACAAAGAATATTTTTAAGAAATTCATAAAATGATAATAGGGTTTGTTGTATTACGTGTAGCACAACTGGAAGCTATCAGTAGTGAACTTGTTTTGATCAGTAGTGAACTTGTTTTGAATAAATTCATATCAAGTTTGAGATGTTATATACAAAACCGCAAACAAACGATACACACGTTCATACCCTTATAAAGTAATGTTGATCATCAAACACACAGTTTTCTGGTTTTCTATGTGGGGTTGGGAAGCTACTCTATAAACTGGTTCTCTTTATTAGATGAGGCTGCTTACGATAAGACGAAAAGTATTTTAAAAACATTTAAGATGCTACTCTTAATACTACATAGTACATACATGTCCAGATGGAAGTAAGGAGTATTATGAATAATGTGCTTCTCAAACTGTGTATGATTGCTGAATAGTATCGATGTCCATCTTCTTCAACTTTACAACTGATTCCACATGACCTTTCAGCGTAAGCATCTCTCAAAGTCTGCACTATCAAGCATTTATTCAATGTATCATAAAATAATTGATTTATGTGTATTGCCATAACTAAATATAATTTCCTTATAGATAGTAGAAGCTTCAGACTTTTATATACATTTTTTTCATCTAAACTATTGGTACATAGAGTGAAAAGAACAGTAGTGAACGTACCGTGTCATCTCTGCTCGGCGTTTTGCATCCTCAACCATCTGCAATGACAAAGTTTCGTACCTCGCACAAGAATAATAATTCTATAACTATCAAGATGAATAAGATAAACAAATCATGTTTAACCTAACATAGTGTTTATAAAAAATTAACTAATTTACCTTCTTCTGCTTTTTTATTTACTTTTACCATCAAACTTAGATGCAATAATCGCCCTAATCAAAACTGGAATTCCAAATAACACCAATTACCTGTAATAAAAAAAATGACACAAACAAAATCAATTCAAGAACAAAAACTTATTTGATCAACTCTATACCAAAAAAAAAAACATTAATAACTATTTAATCATCCCTAAAACTCAAAGAATAACAAATTATGTGGGCAGCTTTGTCCTCTAACAATAGCTACCCATAACAAATGAAAATGGCATCTTTGTCCTCTAACAATAGCTACCTATAACAAATTATGTGGGCAGCTTTGTCCTCTAACAATAGCTACCCATAACAAATGATTTGCAACACATAATTAGAAACCCTAAATATTGAAATTAAATTGATACTTACCAATTCTTTGATTGGTGATTCAGTTATCAGGAGCGTATGACGAAGCTACTGTGTGTGTTTTTTTGAATCGAAGAGATATGCTTTTATAGGGATTTCATACAGATTTTGAATTGGTGATTTTGAATTGTTGATATGAAACTGAAGATTGATTGAAACTTATAGAGGAAGATTTGAAATGGTGATTTTGAATTCGTGGTATGAAACTGAAGATTGATTTTGAATTGAAGAAGATGAGCGTTTTAATTTAATGGGATTGAAAACCTTACAAAAATAAGACACTGATGGAGCGTGTATGGTTTTATTTAGAAGAAGGAATTGAAGAAATATTAAAGACCTTACATAAATAACCCAAAGAAGAGACTTATTTGACTTTTAGAAAAAAGAATGCATTGGGGTGCTTGTACAATTGCTCTAATTATGGAATTTTTGAGGTGTAATTAATTTTATTTTTTAATGCTCCTGCTTTAGAGCGCTTGTACAAAACATTATTTTATTAGTTAAAATAGATTCTTTTCAAATATTAATTACTGTACTAAATTACATCAATTAAGATATCATAGTTTTGAAAAAATTTATTATGATTATTATATTTTGTATAGTTCGAAGTTCAATTTTGTTTAATGTTACAATCATGTAAAATGAATGCTTAACTTATTAAAAAGGGTCATATTAAAAGTTAAAAATGAATATATATAGCTTGGAATCAAATAGGCGGTAATGACAAAAAAATGTGATAGGAGGAAAATATATAAAAAAGTTTTGCTCTAATAGGTTACTTTTAAAAAAATATAAATCATATTTATTGTGAAAAAAAAAAAGAAAAAAAAAAAAAAAAAAAAAAAAAAAAAGGACGCTGTACATAGCATTATTGTTATCGCTGAATCATGAAGGGGAATTTGGTGCTAATTCATTCAAAGTAACGTGGAGCGATACAGAGACAAATAATAACATGTCAAACAACATTTTACCACTGACCGAATCATTGATTTTTCTGAATGGTTTCATTAAGGGACTATCAAACACCCCCCGACTAACAAAAAAATTAAGATAAATAGCTTCAATCATAAGATTGCATGTGTTACTTCTCAACTAACTTCAAGCATAACTCCTAACTAAAAATTAAGATAAGGAGCTCCAATCATGAGGTGACATGTGTTACTTCTCAACTTAAAATTCATCTTTATTTTTAAATTGAAATATCTGTTATATATATATATATATATATATATATATATATATATATATATATATATATATATATATATATATATATATATATATATATATATATATATATATAATCTAATTTCACTGTATTTTCTAAAATTTTATGCTCTTTAATTCAATATCCATTTTAATATATTTTTATGAGTTTTTAGTTTTTAGATTTTTAGTGGGTTTATTTTATTTTGATTCAAATTTTTACAACTTTAACCTTTATTTCAATTAATACAATCTTGTTTCGTCAAAATCATATACTTTTGGGGGAAAGTGTTTGACGGGTAAGATATTGCGACTTGCGAGGCTCTTTCTATATGCAGGAATAATGATTTTACGGGAAAGCTATAGAAAGCAAACACATACAACTAACGTGTATACATTCGGAGTGTTGTAAAATAAATTTACTAGGGAATTTCGGGGGATAGTTGGGCTAGCAATTCATTTACTGTTTTTATAATATAACTATATTTATCGCCGCAGCTGTGAGCGGGTATCCAACTAGTTTATTAAAAAACAAATTATTTAATCATTGTTTTTGTTTTGGTTGATTTATGATTTTTAATTATAGTTTTTTATTATTAAAGATAATCATTTAAAAAGTTTAATCACATTATTAGTTGTTTCTTATCTATATTTTTTGTATTTATCTTCTACTTGTGTAGTATATCAACAAAACGAATTTATAAGTTTATAAATTAAAAAATAATAATTGAACATGGAAGAAAAGAGGGTTTGAAACCCTAAAAATGCTGTAAAATTCAGACTAGGGTTTTCTCCCAAATTGTACTCTAAAAGTTCCACCACATGAATGAAAAAATCAAAAACTATATATAGAGATACAAAGGTGACGGCGTGCTTCTGACGCCATCATCTCGCCGTCATTAGGGTTTCGTGATGCCCAATCCAGCTGCTTGACGTCGTCACTCATAACTTCTTCTAGGGCGTCTCTTGTTAACTTTGTACGTCACATCCTACTCCAAATAACACGTGACGCCGTCACGTATAATTCCAGTGAAAGTTTTCTGGAGCGTCACTTGCAATTGTTTCCACCTCTTGAATCTTCAAGTGACGGCGTCACCTTGGAAAGCGTGACGTCGTCAGGTGTATTTCCAGCTTAGTTTCTTCATTTTGTCGTTTTCTTCACTTTTTACTCTAAAAACGTTCAAAATGCTCTATTTTCCAGAATTCTCGTCCCAAGTATATAAAATGATAAAAGAAGCAATTTAAGGTGATATTTGATCATAATTTCATGACTTGGAGCTTAAATGACCCCAAAAAGTATATCAAAATCCTTATAAAAAATATTTGTTGTGTTCTCCAATTTACGTATTGTTTGGTGTAGAGGTGGCAAAACTGGCGGGCCGAGCGGGGACGGGCTAGAACGGGCACGGGCTAAACGGGCATGGGCCAAACGGGCACATCTTATACAAATCGCTTTATAGAAGATCAAAAATGACGAAATAAATTCTTTAAACGTAATACTTCATTTATATTTAAAAAATAAATATTATATATATATATATATATATATATATATATATATATATATATATATATATATATATATATATATAAGTTTTTCCTTAAATTTGATTATAATGTTCTCCAATTAAAAGAAAATATGTGCTCGTTAGTGCCCGTTTAACTTTTCAATGGGCTAAATATGCCCATTTCAAAAAAATGAGGGGGCTAAATGTGTCCATGTCTTTTTTACAAAGTAGTTAAAATTGGCCAATTTTTTCTATTTTGGGCACAAATTGCCACCTCTAGTTTGGTACATGAAAATAAAATTTGTTACTGAAAAAATTATTACAACGGAATGTAAAATAGTTGTTTGTTTTAAATTCTGAAATAGAATTGCTCGTTTCTTGATTCATTTTATTACGTCTGTAACCACTATTTTCATTCCACTACCATCTCCTACTCGTTTAATGGTATTAATAGATTTTGTGGTCTTGGTAAGGAGTCCCGAGATTATTGTTTTCTCTCATGCATGAGAGTTAAACTTATTTTGCTAAAAATTTGGAGTTGGTGGAGGATCCATACGTTGTATAACCCAATCCTGATGGATGTTCTAAAAGTAAATTTTGGTTTCTTTAAAGGCATTTCATGCGGTTTGCTTGACGTTTATATGGCTAGTATGGAATTGGAAAAATAAAATTCTTCATGCGACGATAGGTAATGAGGCGTCTTGAAGAGGATATTTTCCCTCCGGTTCAAAGGATGTTCTTTGTTTGGACTTCAAATCGTGCGTTCAAAACTCATTTCTCATGGAACCATTGGATCTCGAGCCTGTATGATCTTTTGGTGCATTTTTTTTTTTGAACGACAACGATTTTATTAGAAAAAACCACTAGCAAGGAGCTAGAAAATTACAAGAAAAGAAGATAAGGGTGTTTTGGTGCATTTTTATTAGGGGCGGCAATTCTCGACATGACACAATAAACGACACGAACCGACATGAAGTTAAACAGGTTTAGGTTGAGGATAAACTGGTTTGGGTAAAAAAACAGGTCAACCCGTCTAACCTGTTTAATAAATGGGACATGTTTGGGTTGAGTAAGTATTAAACAGGTCAACCCGTGAACCCGTTTAAGTATATAAACTCTAAAAATAAAACATATAACATGGTTTTTATGTTGGATGTGGATTAAATGTATTTTGTTATATACTTAACATGAGTGAATTACGATTATACTTCACATATCATTGAAATTGAAGTTAGAAAATTGTCAATTTGTATGGTATTTTTATCATATTTTAGATCCTTATATCATTTTACATTTAAACTAGTTAAATCAACGAACCAACAACCTTATTCAGTGCAGTCTACTTGACGTATTTACTTAAACGGGTTAAACGGGTCACAAACGGGTTACACGTGTTATGTAGGGTGAGTTAGGGTTAAGTTTCTTGACACGATTAATAAATGAATTGTATTTGGGTAGAGGTTATACTAACCCACCAACACACGAACCTGAATAGGTTAACACGAACACGACTCGATTGCCACCCTTAATTTTTATGGTTATGTGCTCTAGTTTAGAGCCTCGTTTTTTTGTCTTTTTCTTTTGACCGAGTGACTTATAAAATATCTTGCTTGTTAAAGAAAAAAAAGGAATAATCTAAGTCATTTTCAAAATTCTTCCATATTATTTCACTCGAAGAATCAACGAGAGACATTTAAAAAAAAAGAAAAAAAAAAACTCTTATTAGTTTGTTATATACATATTTTATATTTGCAAAAAGAGAATCATAAAGTGAAAAGTCTGAATTAGTTATATTCATGCATATTGCAATTGATGTATATCACCGATGAAATTTCAAACCCCATTTCAAGACTGACAATCAGGGGCGGAGCCATCATGTAAGTAGCGGGGGGAAATGCCCCCAATAAAGCTTCAATGTAATGGTTAAACTAGTAGAAAAAATGGTTAGATTGGGTGTGAAAATTGGTTGTGCCCTCAACAAAGGTAGCAGAGTGCCCTCTTTAAAATGCAAAAATCATAAATTTGAATCATCATTTTTTTTTTTTTTTTTTTTTTTTTTTAATATACGATCGACCAAGAGACTGGAAAAAAAGGAGAAGATCGGAAGGAATGGTAGAGAGTGGAGATTAAAAGATATGTAACATTAAATATTATTATATCTCCACCAAACATGTACTTTATTTTAATTTCTCATTTAAAAATTGTAATTGTCGTGTATATTAGAGTCCTTACCAATATATTACTAATATATTTTTTTATCTTTGTTGTCTCTTCACCCCCACTAGCTTTACAAAATTTATTTTAGCATTAAAAAAATACTTCCATATAATTATTATTTATAACCACATATAAGTGTCTAGATCTTAACTACTTTGATACAAGTTTAGTCATTCATAGAGTGTTTTATTTTTACTTTACTTGTTGTGTTTACTTTTTTGTGTTTTTTTAAAAGCGAGAACAAATTACAAGTCGAGTTGATTTAAATGAATATGATGTGGCTGCATTATAAGATGATTCTCATTTTATATAAATCGTGCCTTTAGTTAGTGTTAATTGCCTAAAGTAAATTATTTTTACGTTTAATTAAATCGACCCGACCCATTTTTAATTTTATTTAAAAAAATTAAGCCGTTATCGAATCATTCTTATCGCCTGTTGCCTCTTCGATAACATTTCCTGGCTCCGCCACTGCAGACAATCAAAACCTAACTCTACCATCAATTTTTAAATTTTAGACCATTACTATAGTAATGTCAGTTTGTGTGTACATCTTTATTTATTTATACATATTGATAGCGTATAGATATTAGTGACCTGCAACTGTTAATCGTTAATGAGTCTCTCAATTAAGAGATATTAAGGGTGGCCTAGTGACAAAAGAGCTTGTGACTATCACTCTAAGAATATGTGAGGTCTCAAGTTCAATTCCTGCTAGGTGCAAACAACCTTAAGTGGCCATGCCAACCTCCTGAAAATGAAAGCTTTACCTGGTTTGTGTATGTGTGGTGGTGGGTTCAAACCCCGTGGATTAATCAACCAAAAAGGTCGGAAATCATGATTAAAAAAAAACCCTTTAAAAAATATAAAATTTCTCCAAATACATTTCTCTTTCAATATACATATATTAATCACATACAGTTTTCAATAAAAAACAACGAAACAATAAATCAACACCCACTAATTTTTTTTTGGGTTACAACGATTTTGAACTCGACATTACGAGCCGACTAATCTCAGGAAGACTATTATTTTGGATAGCCTCTAAAGTCGGCGTAGGTAAACCTCCGTGACCACAAACAAAAGCTAACTATGACAGTCGCTTCTCGCGAATAAGTAGTCTTTGATTAAGTCGTAATATGGTATCGTATTCTAAACAACACGAGTTATACTTGTGTTCTACATAAACAGAAAGATACTAACTTAAATATCATTAAACAATAAACTATTTTCATTCGCGAACTTAAATATCGTTAAACAATAAACTATTTTCATTCGCGAAATTTACAAAGAATTTGATCCGTAGATTAATAACTTTGCCTTTAAAATCAGTTTTTTAGTAACTTTTTTGCATTGTAAAACAAAGATTTTCACCAAAGATTTTGTTCACCGATGACTTGAACACACTCAAGTATTTGAAACAAAGACTTTATGCTAGCCTCTCTCACATCAAAATTAAAATAATAATAATAATAATAATAATAATAATAATAATAATAATAATAATAATAATAATAATAATAATACAATGACCTTTTTACATTTACGTTTAAAACATATTTGATTAATCTTTTATTATGTAAGGGACTTTCGTATTTCGGGAAAAAAATATTTTCTTATTAGGTAGTAATTGAATTATTATTATTTAATTTATAAATTCGTTTTGTTGATATACTACACAAGTAGAAGATAAATACAAAAAATATAGATAAGAAACAACTAATAATATGATTAAACTTTTTAAATGATTATCTTTAATAAATAAAAAACTATAATTAAAAATCATAAAAAAAAATTAAATTATTTGTTTTCTAATAAATAAAAATATATCATTAAAAAAGAAAAAAAAAAAAAAAAACCCATTATAACTAGTAACCTTTTTACGGCACAAAACTTTTAAATAACTTTAAGCATAACATAAAATGGGTAAAGCTTTTACATTTACTTTGTATAGCATAAAATCGGTAAATCGGTACACAAATCATGTTTTTTTTTGGCACCTATAACAACTCCACATCTAAGCATTTTGTTGTGAAGCGTTTGTTTTGTGATGAAAATCAAACAAAAACAAAATTACAGAGAAAACATTTGTTTTGCGATGAAAAATTGAAAATCAAACAAAAAACTAAATTAGAAAGATTAAAAAAAAAAAAAAAAAAAAGTGATACATAAAACAAACTTTACCAAAACACCCATTGCTTACAACTTTCCATATATAACTCACCTAACCACTCTACAAACTTATCCAATCCCACCATGTCAACCCACCGCCAGCCACCAAAACCCATGGATCTGGAACTCACAATCATCTCAGCCAAACACCTCAAAAACGTCAACTGGAGAAACGGAGATCTAACTCCTTACGTCATCTTCTGGATCGAACCGAACCGCACACTCGCTACCAAAGCAGACGACTCAAACAACACTAAACCGGTCTGGAACGAGCGGTTCGTCATCCCGATCCAACCCGGTCCAAATCCGGTCCTTACACTCGAGGTATTTCATTCTAAACCATCTGATACTAATAAACCTTTAGTTGGATCGTTACGTGTTCCGTTAGATGACGTCATCAACGGCGATGGGAATGATGCTATTAGATCTTTTGATTTAATACGTCGTTCTGGTAGACCTAATGGTAAGATTAGGCTAAAGATGAATATTCGTCAACGTGTTGTTGATAATTACCAATTTGCCCCTCAAGGTAGCTATTATTACACAAATGCCCCTCCGACTAACTACGGTCGGTATCCACCGTACAATGCTTCACCGTCACCGTCGGTTCCACCGTCTCCGGTGACCGCGCCGTCGCAGCATTCGTGTAATTACCGGTCGTCTTCCGATCCGTATTCTGGATACTATCACGGTGGATACTACGCGCCGCCGCCACCGCCGCCGCTGCAGACTTCGCGGCCGTTTGCGGATAGACCGGGTGGATACGGCGGACCTAGTGCGCCGGTGGATTATGTTCCGCCGCCTCCGCCGCCTGCTCAATGGCCGGGTGGATATGGCGGCGGTGTTGGAGGTGTTGGTGTGGGACCGAGTGCTCCGGTGGATTATGTTAAGCTGCCTACTCCGCCTCTGCCGCCGCAGATGCCACGTACGGTGGATGGATATGGCAGCGGTGTTGGAGGTGGAGGTGGTGGCGCAGGACCGAGTGCGCCGGTGGATTATGCGCAATATGATCAGAAGCAGAAAAGTGGAAAGATAGGGTTAGGTGTGGGGGCAGTAGTAGGGGGGATGTCGGGTTTATCGATTGATGACGGATCGAGATATGAAGAGGAGAAGGTTGTTGAGAGTGAGTTGAATGCGAGGGAGATGGATGATTACAGTGATTATCGTCGTCGTGTGGATTATTGATTAGTAGTAACTCGAGTTCTGCGGGTGCGGGGGTTTCTGGTACTCTTTCATGTTTGTTACCTATCAATGAGGTGCTACGTAATTATGGCGGTTTTTTAGTTGGTGTTGCAATGTATATGTATATGATGTGTTTGGCTTTTATGTAATGAAATTATGAACTAATCAAAGTTATAAGAAGTTGTGAAACATGAAATGATATTTCACCGTGTTTGTTTGTGGTTAATGAATCCGCTTTCTTATTATTGCTTAATGTAGGTTGCGTTGTGCATATGTAATTGTAGGCTCTTTATTTTTCAACTTTGTGGTGAATCAATTGGCTTGTGTAACATGTGTTCTTCATTTGCAAAATAGGTTGCTTTTACATTAGATCGTTACAAAGAACCCTTGTAGGAAATATTATATCAAGTTTGCATATAATGGTTTGGTGCACTAAGACTGTTAACTGTAGCCGAAATATCTGTTGTTCCCTGGTGATGGCAGGTTATGTTTGAGGCTCGTAAAGTTGGGTTTGTATAGCAGATTTGAAATGAAGTTTAAGGCTGTCAAATTAGAAGTTACGGATGTGATGGTTATTATGTGTTTTGCCTTAGTATTAAAGCATGGTTAAGTGGTACAATTGAAATAGATTGGATGGTGACTTCTATAGGGAAATGATGACAATGAATTGGATTTGATGTAAATTACATGTCACTCTTGCTCTGTGGACGCCTCATCCTGGGACATATCCGATAGAATAAAAGCACCATATTAGAAAGTTCCATTTTTTTTCTTTTCTTTATGGAACATTTTTCTTCAGCTTGCAGGGGGTGCTTCAAATTTTTTTAAACTCTTGCAGTCCTGTGTAGTTTGGTTGATGATGAGTTTAGATATCTATGCTGATGACATGTGTTTACTTTATTGAATATATAGGTTTGGAATCAAACATTAGTTCGTTCAATAATGGTTCCAATATGACTTAAAGAATGAAAAAGTATATATGAACACTGTGCACAAACAACAATACCCGATCCCGCCGGAGCGAGGTATGGGGAGGTAAGATATAGACAGTCACACTCCTAGCCTATGGTAAAGGGACCACTTCCTCCAGCAAGTGTGTGTGTTCAAGCAAATAGACTTTATGTGTGGTGTGTGTGAGGATGGAAAAGACAATGACATAAAAGAAAGCATATAAAGCAAAAATATACAAGTCAGCATATACATAAACGCATACCAACATAGAGACACGAGAGCATGCAAGCATATATAATGAAAAGAGAAAAATACAAAAAGAGGACCATATCTTTTCTTGTTTCCCTATCATCGTCATTATTTAAGGCTATCCTCAAATTGGTCATACTCAACTTCGTAACTCCACCCAATGCTCGACACATGTCATTTGCAAGTACATGACTTTGATTTTCGTTTTTGACTTAAATGATGAATATACCCCTCATTCATTTAAATATAAATATAATCACACTATTACACTATTATCTTCTTTATCCTTTCTCTCTTCCTCCCTCCCTATCACCAGTCACCACCACCTATCCCACCACCGTATCCTTCGGTCACCACCACCCACCCACCACTGTATCCGTCATCGTTACCGTGTGCAACTCCACGTCTCCACCCACCGACAGCTCGACCCACCTATGCTCGTCCCACCCATGCGCAACTCAACCCACCGAAAAGAACACCAAGTAGTGGCAGAATGGGGAACGAGTATCATTTTGTTTCATGTTTATTTAAAAAGGTACAACTTAGGATGCGCAGTGTACAACCCATTATTTTGTTTCATGTTTATTTAAAAAGGTACAACTTAGGATGCTTACGTATATGTCAATCTCTCCCACACACAAGAAATAATTTGTGTTTGTTGAAGACTTGAAGTGAAAGGTAATGGATTTAGGGGAAAAAAAAATGAAAGAGAGGAGCAGGTGGAGTTTTTTTGTCACATCATAGTAGTTTAAAAACATATATACACAAACATTGTACTTGAAAAGTTATTTACATCATAATTGTAATTGCTTTTTTCTGTATTTTTTTTCATCAGTAATAATATTATATCCTTGCCCTGAGAGCATGAAACATATATATTTTAGTACCCATCTCGCAAGTCCATCCCTGCCACCGAAAAAAAAACCCCGTTCCATCTTATGTCAATTGTGATCATCACCAGCCATGGTTTTGTTACCCACCATTTCAAGCCTTCTTTTTCACTTTAAAAGCATAATAGTACCTTAGCATTACATTTGAGTCATAATATATAAAATCATGTGGCTTGCTTCAGCAAATTAATAACACATCATAATGTCAAAATCACATAAACATTTAAAATTTATAATAACAACTAGAATCAAACAAATGTGATCACACACTTATCAATCCAACTATTACATAAACATGCCAATGGGTGAAAATCAAAACTTAAATTCAATCAACATAATAAATTCAAATTATTGCCAGTACATGTCTAGATTGAATAAGCATATATGTTCAACTAATATCTCAATTCAGTAGCTCAATCGTTTGGATAATTCGATGACTGGAACATATGCCTCCATACGAGCCAAATATTGAATAACCTGCATATATAACTAAGAGATTTAAAAAACAATTGACAATAAATAACAAATGGTGATGCACATAAGAACGTTAATTACCTTGATAACAAGCAAGCCTTACAGATCAAGGGGCCTTTTTCGAGGCCTAGAAGGACAAGTTTGCTGATTATGACCACCTTCTCTACAGATTCCTCAACGGTTTGTCTTTTTTCCTTCTTTAATGTCCATTCCATTCCGTAGCCTAGTTGATCGAGGACGGCCTCTTTCATTGCGTATTGAATCTGAGTTTGGAAGCAATGTGGTAGAAGAAGACGGCCAATATGCTTCATGTGGAAGTGGGGAAAACTCAGATGCCCAGGTTGAAGAATACTCTATAATCGAATAATATCTATGAACGAACTGTGAGCTGTTCAAATGAAGATAAACACACGCACTTAATACATGAGAACATGGAAACTTGTTTATTTCCCACTTACCACATGTGCAAGTTTCTTCCTTAAGATTAACAACCTGCACATTTTTTCCTCGTCGAGTCGTTATCTCAAATACTCCTTTTTCTCGGTTAAACGATTTCAAGGTATGTCCACTAGCTTTTGACAATGAGCCAGCTTGTTTCGCAATAACATGTGGCGTAAACAGATCACCATTAGCTCGAGCGTTATGTCTAAGAGAACGTCTCACATCAAAGTAGTGCACGACCCTATAGAATGTAAGTTGAACACATGCCGTGATAGGTAAGAAACGAGCACCCTTAAGTACACTATTAAAAATCTCAGACATATTTGTAGTCAACATCCCAAAACGCTTCCCACCGTCATGTGCAAGTGTCCATCTACAAAGTGGATGCCTTTCAAGCCACTCACGAGCTTGTGGATTTAGTTTCCCAATTTCGTCCCTAATGGAGTTGAACTTACGAATTTGATTTTGACTCCCAGCACGGTAGGCTAAAGCTTTCAAATTTGAGTTGCGAAACTTATCATGAAAGTTGTTAACAAAATGTCGTAAACAGTACCTAACCATACTTTCCTGTATGAAGGAGTATAACCAAATTTATCAATAATTTCAGCTCGCAAAGTAGAAATACTAATAGATGGTTGTTCCTTTATAAGGTGTTGGGTTTCATGAGCGATCAAACCTGAATCTAGGTTTGGATGATCTTGAGTAATCTTGTAGTGTAAACAAGTATGCGGACCCGTATACTTTGTGATTTCAAAATATCCACTGCATTTACATTTACACGCACGTACTTGCCATTTGCAGCCACATTGTGACCATAACTTGCATCTTATTTTCCAAATAGTTGGACATGTTTCTACCACCTCATATTGCCTATGCTTACGGATGGTGTAGAGCTTGATAGCTCTAATAAGTTCATTCTTATCCTTGAAAGAACCTTTTCCTAACTCTTCAGTTAAATCATTCTTGCTTTCAGGATGTGACACCTTCCAATTATCAATAGTAGCCAAATCTATTCCCTCCAAGTTAGTAAAATGCGGAGGCATTTGAATGTCACGATTAGAATTTTCTTCAGTTTCATATTGTGCTTCAGTTTGATCTTCATCTCCAACTTCATCATCGTGAGGCTCGTACGTTTCATCTTCTGTTTCAAATCTATTATTCATTTCATTGTTTACAACGGCAATTTTAGAAATTATGCTGAAGTTCTCATTCTGAATCATGTTTGACACACATTGATATGTCTCATACTAGGTATTTGCTTGTTGTTTCTTTCTTCCACCATCTCACGAGTTAATGCTCGGTTTCTATTGTAATTGGTTCTTGAGTTCTGAAAGTAGTGGAACAAAATAGGATTACTAGTAAACAAGTTAAGTAGCAATGCTACTTGACATGGCAGTAAAATTTAAATTAAGTTCAATAAGTTAATACCTGGATGCCATCTCCGTATGGTGCTTTGGTTCATTTGTTTGAACCTCTAAGTATAGCTCAATGTTGCTTAGTTCTTGATGTAGACTAAGCACATCAAACATTATATCAATATCACCATTGTCTGTAATAGGGAGATGAATATATTTCATCATCTTTCCCGTGCCTGATGGATATCTACAAATGACTTTTATACTATTGTGTTCCTTATCAGTGGATGTCGCACAATGGATTTGATTAATAAGTTCATTGAATTTTATTCCATGTTGAACCTTGATAGCTTTACTTGGAGGCTTGTTATAGCTTATACCTTGTGGTCCATCACAAATTTTGCCACCCCAGTAACATAATAGTACAACAAACTTTGATGCCATAGTAGCCTATAAAACTACAAAGCACTTAAAAACATCATACCAATATGCAATATATGCATAAGGCACTTAACAAAAAAAAAAATGCATATGAAAAACCAATATGCCAAGGATACGAAAGTTCACATGTATATGCATGAGCCAACTAGATAAACATTACAATAAAACCATTTAATAGAGTAATATATATGTTGCAATGTACTATCAAAAAACAAAGTTCTAATCCCCTACTGTCAAATATCATGTTTGATTATGTCAAATTAGAATTGATAAAGCTTATGTGTGTACAACAAATAAAATATCATGATTAACGAATTTAAAACTAAAATTGAAACCAAGTTTAACCTGGATGAGAGAGCCGACGTGATGGGGTTTGCCTCCAAAAGTGTAGGAAGAGAAGTAGGGTTTGGGTATTTCAATATTAACTGCCACTATGTTTTTTTTTTGTTGAAGTGTAAAAAGAAAATAATAGGAAAATAAAATAAATATTTTGAAATGTAATTATTTTTGAAACTACAAGGGTTGCGTATTTTTGTTTTTAAACTACAAGTTGGGGGTGTTTAAGACAAAAGTTGGGGGTGTTTAAGACTTTTTAACATTTTAATAATAAGACAAAATATCAAATCATACATACTTTTATTATAAAAAGTTGGACACTTGTCAATATTTTGGTGGAGTTGCGGAGTTGAACATGACTATTTTGGAGATAGATTTCAAAACTAACCATTAGGGCCGTCCTATTGGCCTTATTGATTTGGGTGACCCGATGCGAAATTACGAATGAGACCCCCATAAATCACGAAAAGATTAACTATTATGGAATAAATTTTTTTTTGATATTACGCAAATTGTTCCAAGTATCTTACATTAACAAAAATCAAATCCTACACTAAAAATTCAAAATATTTATGTATAAAACTATAAATATTAATGGATGTATATCAAATTGGGGGCCTCTTACAAAGGGGGCCCTGTGCGGTTGCACCACTTGCATATGCTAATCGCCGTCACTGCTGACCATGATAAGGACACAAGAAAAGATATTGTCCCTTTTTTAAACTTTTCTCTAACGAAAATATGGCACTATAGGCACATAAAGACCATATTTCAAAAAGGTAACATATAAGAAGATAAAGCAATACAATCAAATATAAGCATTAAAAGCACATAAAAGCTATATCGGCATCTATGTGATACAAACATTTAAACATAAAAGGGAATAAAGCTAAATTGATAAGCCATGAAAGCATAAAAGCATAAAAGCATGAAATTCTACATATGTATGAACTCATGAAGGCTAAATGGGCCTACGCGCAATAAATAAGTCTGACATGAAGGCATATAAAGCAATGTGACCCTATACCTAGGGTCATAGACGGAACTTGAACATTTTTTTTTGGGGGGGGGGGGGGGGTAGGGGGGGGGGGGCGAATTTATTTTGGGAGGGCCGAATCGGAGATTTGTTTGTAACCTCAACTAAATTACCCCTAAAATCTATAATATTTACACTAGGTGCCGCAATTTTTTTTTTTTTTTTTTTTTGGGGGGGGGGGGGGGGGGGGGCAGGGCCCTCCCATGCCCCTACATATTTCCGTCCATGCCTAGGGTGATCAACTATTCCCAAGAAGCTACCATGCATCTTTACACCTATCTTTTCCTATTAGAGGGCATGTCCTCAGATAATAGAAGCTCTTTCAGGTCAAGCTTCAGTTTGTCCTGTCCTCGCTCCTGAGCTTTAGTCTACCCCTTCTCCTCGAGCCATCGACAATAATAGACTACACTCTCTTAATTGTGCACAAAAAAACTTCAAAAAAACCAGAATTCTATTAAACTTCATATGCAAGCAAAAACTGATTATGAGCTTAACATTTTTTTTTAAAGAACGGCACCACACTTGAAATCCGACCCCCGAGTTAAACCATCCAAATGGGCAGGCCCCGAGATCCGGATTTCCTTTGTCACTTGAGACTCGAACCCGGATTTTCTTATGTTATGAGCTTAACATAACAAAAATTGACTATGAACACCAGAAGCAGAAGTATTATGCAGTTTGTACAACAGAAACAATAAGGATTCTACATATCAAATTACTTACCATATGCAACATATATAAGCAGTTTGAACCATAGCATAACATTGGGCGTTCTTGTTGGAAAAAGTTAGTGCACTTGAGGGATCAATTCACACCTGGTAATGGGTTTGGAGGTATGGAGTATACACCCATTTGGTCACTGAATCCCCTGACTCAATAGTGGTTATGTATTCATCAAAGTACTGCTTGATCAAAGTACTGCTGCTAGACTCTGCTGCTAGTAGACTCTGCTGCTAGTGTGATTCTACTAATAGTAGACTCTGCTGCTAGTGTGATTCTGCTGCTGGCATTTTGCTGCTAGGTTTTAACCACTGATCCCTACTATTATGGAAAGTATTATGATATAATTAATGGGCCGTTAATTATACATAATTCCATGGGCTAGGGTTTGAGTATTCTCTATTATAAATAGAGGTCACATCATTCTCCATGGATATACGATTAACATCAAACCCTAAACACTAAATACGCATCTGGTTCTTGCTTTGTGCCTAAAACAAGAACATCACTTGGTCTTATCCCATAGAGATATTCGTGTAACCCAGGCATAGGGTCGAATAGTTTCTATTGGAAAGTGATACCACGATTTCAAGTGAATATCCGGTACCTTATTGATTATCTTAACCCTAATCTGGGAACACAGAAACACGAAACAACCAACAATCAATAGAAACTATTAGTGATAATCAATGGCTGCTGCTATGAGACAAATGGCTGCTAACTTTTCCAAGTTGGAAAAGTTTGAAGGTGTTGATTTCAGAAGATGGCAAAAGAAGATGCACTTCTTGTTGTCAAGCATGAATGTGGTTTATGTTCTGACAACTGAGATTCCAGAAGATTTTGGAGAAGCTGCTACTATGGAACAGATGAGGGCAAGAAGAAAATGGGAGAATGATGACTACATATGGAGGGGTTTAATTCTCAATGGTATGTCTGATTCTCTATTTGATATTTATCAGAATGGTGAAACTTCTCAAGAACTATGGGATTCCTTGGAAGCCAAATATATGGCTAAGGATGCATCAAGTAAGAAGTTTCTTGTAAGTAATTTTAACAATTACAAAATGGTTGATTCTAGACCTGTCATGGAACAATACAATGAACATCTTAGTATACTTGGTCGATTCACACAACACAAGATGAACATGGATGAGGCTATTTCAGTCTCTTGTATCATCGATAAACTACCTCCTTCTTGGAAAGATTTCAAGCATATGCTGAAACATAAGAAGGAGGAGTTAACTCTTGTTGAGTTGGGCAGTCACTTGCGCATTGAGGATTCACTCAAAGCACAAGACATTGACAAGCCAAAGAGTAGCAATGCTACTGGTCCATCAGTTGTCAATATGGTGGAGCATAACAACTCCTCCAAGTACAATGACAACAAGGGCAAGCGTAAGCATCAAGATAACATCAAATCTGATCTTAACAAGAAACCTAAGGTGACTTGTTGGATGTGTGGGAAACCTGGACACTTCAGGAAAGATTGCAAGGGTGGTAAAGTTGGAAACAAATCCAATGGATCAGGCACAAGTGGAGGGAATGGTAACACCAATTCTCTGAAAGGTCAGAATGTGTTTAATAAGTCTTTTGAGATTTATTATGTTACATATATATCTAACATTTACTTTGTGCAGGATGATGATGTTGCGTGGTGGGTTGACTCTGGAGCAACAATTCATGTGTATAAAGATAGAAGCTGGTTCAAGACCTATGAGTCAATGAATGATGGTTCTATTCTTCATATGGGAAATGAGTCAACTGCCCTGGTGCATGGAAAAGGATGTGTTGATTTGAAGTTTAGTTCTGGAAAGATTGTTTCTTTGTTTAATGTTTTACATGTTCCTGATATTAGAAAGAATTTGGTTTCTAGTAGTGTTTTGAATAATTGTGGTTATAAACAAGTTATTGAATCTGATAAGTTTGTTTTGTCTAAAAATGGTGTGTTTATTGGTTTTGGTTATTTGTGTAATCAAATGCTCAGACTTAATATTGTTCATGATAATATTGATTCTGCTTTTATATCTACATCTAAACTTTATGATTCAAACCTATGGCATGCAAGACTTGGCCATGTACATTTTAAAAGAATGCAAGATATGTCCAAGGATGGGTTAATACCAGCTTTTGATATGAACACTGAAAAGTGTAAAACTTGTATGTTGAACAAGATAACTAAGAAACCATTTCAAAGTGTAAAACGTGAAACTAAAGTTTTGGAGCTGATTCATAGTGACTTATGTGATTTACATGCTACTCCCTCTTTGGGGAACAAGAAATACTTTGTGACATTTATTGATGATGCTTCTAGGTTTTGTTATGTTTATTTATTACATACTAAGGATGAAGCATTAGATAAATTTAAAGTATTTAAAACTGAAGTTGAATTACAACAAGGGTCTCTAATCAAAAGATTTAGGACTGATAGGGGAGGTGAGTACATGGATACTCTGTATTTTCAGTCTGTTGGTATAATCCATGAAACAACTGCTCCCTATACTCCTCAGAAAAATGGTATTTCTGAAAGGAAAAACAGGGTGCTGAAGGAGATGGTTAATTCCATGTTGTCCTATTCAGGACTGAGTTAAGGGTTCTGGGGTGAAGCTATGTTAACAGCTTGCTATTTATTAAATAGGGTTCCAACAAAAGGAACAAGATTACCCCTTATGAACTTTGGACTAAAAAGAAACCTAACCTTAATTATCTTAGGATATGGGGTTGTAGGGCTGTTGTAAGACTCCCTGATCCAAAGCAGAAAGCTTTGGGTGAAAGAGGCATTGAATGCATCTTTGTTGGATATGCTGAGCATTCCAAGGCATATAGGTTTTATGTTATAGAACCTAATGAATCTGTTTCAATTAACTCAATAATTGAATCAAGGGATGCACTATTTGATGAGAATAGATTCTCATCAGTCCCTTGACCAAGTCAAAGGATTCCAAATGGAACTGATGACATTGGTGTATCAGAGGTCCCTGATGATTTACCATCTCAGGCCCCTGATGAGGTTGTGGAACAACAACCTGAACCTGAGCTCAGAAGGAGCAATAGGGTCAGGACTCCAAAGACATTTGGACCTGAGTTTCAATTATACTTAATTGAAGGTACAAGGAGTGATATCTCTGACCAATACTCTTATTGCTTCATTGTTGAGGATGATCCCAAAACATTTGAAGAAGCAATGAAGTCCCAGGATGTTGCTTTCTGGAAAGAAGCAATTAATGATGAGATGGACTCCATCATGGGCAATAACACTTATGTGTTGACTGATCTACCACCTGGTTGCAAACCTCTAGGTAGCAAATGGATTTTCAAAAAGAAAATGAAGGTAGATGGAACTGTTGAAAAGTTCAATGCAAGACTAGTTATTCAGGGCTTTAGACAAAAGTCAGGAATAGACTATTTTGATACTTATGCTCCTGTGGCTCGTATCAGTACTATAAGATTTCTAATTGCTTTGGCATCAATTCACACTCTGATTATTCATCAGATGGATGTGAAGACAGCTTTCTTGAATGGTGATTTAGATGAGGAGGTTTACATGAACCAACCTCAGGGCTTCATCATGCCTGGAAATGAAAACAAGGTGTGTAAACTGATTAAGTCTCTTTATGGACTAAAACAGGCACTTAAGCAATGGCATCAAAAGTTTGATGAAGTGGTTTTGTCTAGTGGTTATTTACTTAATCAGGCTGACAAATGTGTATATAGCAAATTTGATGAATCTGATAAAGGAGTCATCATTTGTCTATATGTTGATGACATGTTGATCTTTGGCACTAACCAAAATCAAGTTGATCTTACAAAAGAATTTTTGTCATCAAAGTTCTCCATGAAGGATATGGGGGAGGCTGATGTTATCCTTGGTATAAGGATTAAACATGAAAGTAACAAAATTTCTATCTCTCAATCTCATTATATTGAGAAGGTGTTAAAGAAATTTAATTACTTTCATTGTACTCCAGTGAGTACTCCTATGGATACAAGTGAGAAGATGATGCCTAATACTGGCAAAGCTATATCTCAACTTGAGTATTCTAGGGTAATTGGCTGCTTGATGTATGCCATGACTTGTACAAGGCCTGATATTGCTTTTGCTGTGGGTAAACTGAGCAGGTATACTAGTAATCCTAGTGCTCATCACTGGCAAGCAATTCAGAGGGTTTTTAAGTATTTGAAGAGAACTATGGATTATAGTCTCTCATATACTGGTTATCCTTCTGTCTTAGAAGGATATATTGATGCAAGTTGGATCAGTAACACTGAAGACAATTCGTCTACAAGTGGCTGGGTACTTGGTGGAGGTGCAATTTCTTGGGCATCCAAGAAACAAACTTGCATTACCAGTTCAACCATGGAATCTGAATTTGTGGCTCTTGCTACTGCTGGCAAAGAAGCTGAATGGTTGAAAAACTTGCTTCTTGAGATTCCATTGTGGCCTAAACCTATAGCAGCTATTTCTATCCGTTGTGATAGTGCTGCTACATTGGCAAAGGCTTATAGCCAGATGTACAATGGGAAGTCTAGACACTTAGGTGTCAGGCATAGCATGATTTGTGAGCTTATCATGAATGGGGTGGTATCTATAGAGTTTGTTAGATCTCAACAAAACTTAGCTGATCACTTGACGAAGGGTTTGGCTAGAGACTTGGTTTTAAAGTCTGCTACAGGGATGGGTTTAAGTCCTACTTAGTCACTGAATGCTAAGACACCCAACTCCCTTCTGAGGAAACTTGGAAGCTGAGTTCAATGTGGAAAGCTGAACATTTAGTGGACTGAAGCACATGTTTTATATTACATCCCAAGGTTGTGCTTGTTACCTGCTGGAAAGGAGGATGAAGTCTTTACTTCTTAATGGTTAATTTCTTTGAAAAAGTGTTAAAGCAGGAGCATGAATAAAGAGGAACCATCTATGTAAATGTTGAAGTTTTGCCGCTTCAGGAAGCTTTGGACTTTTAGCTTTTACAACATTTATGAATTGGATATGGACACATGGCTTATATAGTGTCAGGAGTATTTTAGTGTTTGAAAACTTGTGTGTATTTATCATCAGGTATTCAAATGGGTTGAAGGGTTCAATTCTTAGAACACCCTGATTCTTGAATATTTGAAAGTATATGTACTAAGATGGAAATTCAATCCTCAGGATATTTTCATTTATGCACTCGTTTTGTTTTCTGTTTATTATTTCATGCAAAGGTAGTGAACTAAATTTGGGGAGGATTGTTGGAAAAATTTAGTGCACTTGAGGGATCAATTCACACCTGGTAATGGGTTTGGAGGTATGGAGTATACACCCATTTGGTCACTGAATCCCCTGACTCAATAGTGGTTATGTATTCATCAAAGTACTGCTTGATCAAAGTACTGCTGCTAGACTCTGCTGCTAGTAGACTCTACTGCTAGTGTGATTCTACTAATAGTAGACTCTGCTGCTAGTGTGATTCTGCTGCTGGCATTTTGCTGCTAGGTTTTAACCACTGATCCCTACTATTATGGAAAGTATTATGATATAATTAATGGGCCGTTAATTATACATAATTCCATGGGCTAGGGTTTGAGTATTCTCTATTATAAATAGAGGTCACATCATTCTGCATGGATATACGATTAACATCAAACCCTAAACACTAAATACGCATCTGGTTCTTGCTTTGTGCCTAAAACAAGAACATCACTTGGTCTTATCCCATAGAGATATTCGTGTAACCCAGGCATAGGGTCGAATAGTTTCTATTGGAAAGTGATACCACGATTTCAAGTGAATATCCGGTACCTTATTGATTATCTTAACCCTAATCTGGGAACACAGAAACACGAAACAACCAATAGTTCCTTCCTTTCATCCAAGTGTTTTAAGAATGTTAGATTGTGTATCATTTTTAATTACAAAAAAAGTTGCCAAATTAACCATGAACATAGGGCGTACATGACCCTTTATGTGATTGAAGAGATGACACGACATCAAATTATGTAACATGAAAATTTCTGCCACCGGGACTATGAAAACCGGTTGGAAAAGTGAAATATACTATTTAGAACAATAAAAATATTTTTTAATGGCTTAAAGTGCTTAATTGACCAAAAAAAAAAAAAAAAAAAAAAAACACACACACTATATATAATGGCTTTATCGACAATTAGGGGGTGTTTGTTTCAGCTTATTTGTCCGGCTTATAAAGTCATTGAACTTTTGAAAAGACAATGAGGGATCGTTTGTTTAAGCTTATATTTGAGCTTATGAGTTTATTCGACTCGGCTTATGTTTCATAATCTTACTTTCTATGGCTTTATTTTGGATTTTTGAGCTTATTGTCACTTTATTAAGAAAAATAAGTCTAAAAGCTAAAGATAATAAGCCAGAAAAAATGGGTTTATGAAAGATTAGCCGAGCCAAATAATCTCGTAACCTCAAAAATAAGTTTTAAACAAAGCTAAGCTTTTAGAGCTTTTGCATTCCGAGCTAACAAATTTGGAGCTCATGGCTTATTGAAGTTCATAAGCTCAAGTTGATAAGCTCGTAAACCAAAAAGTTTGAAAAAGTTCAATAAGCTTATAAGCCGGCTAAAACCAATGTTTTGAAAGTTGGGTCTTCAATCGACCTGTTTGGTCAAACCGGTTTTCTAAAAAAAAAAAAAAGACTTTCATTTCCAACAATATAAAAAAAGTATATATATAAATCATGACTAATCCGTGTAATCCTAGAAAAACATTTACCAACAAAGATAACATATGAAAATAAAATTGCGTCGCAATTATATATAATTAACTCGTGTAATTTGTAAAAAAATAGAAAAAAAAATCAAAACACGGCAGGGTCTTGAGCACCGGTTTGACCCGGTCGCCTCTAACCCGGCGGGTCTAACTGGGTTGAACCGGGCAAAATGTATTTCCCAATGAGGAAAATTCTATACGAAACAACATTTAGCTAACGTACAAACTAAAAGATCTCATCCATCCATTCCCTTCCATCCAACGGTGTAGATTAATTACACAAAAAGAGAAAAAAAAACGGAGGGGCATTTTTGTCAATCCACCCACACACTTTTTACCCTCCCTCCCCGTACTCACACACACACACACACACACACACACACACACACACACACACATTCTACACTCTCCCTCCCTCCCCGTTTACCCCAATTCGTAACCCTAACCCTAACCACCCAATCCACCGTCAATCCACCGTCAAACCACCGTTAAATCACTGTCAAATCACCGGTAAATCATTGAAATGGACCTACGAGAAGAAATTGCTCAATCTAAAGACTCTTCGTTGGCGGGATCGGATCAAAATAAGCTTCTAAATGTCGATTCTGGTATATTCTTGTCATTTTTTTTAAATCAGTCATTATTTAGTGATAGTGAATGATTAAAATAGAGGTTAAGCTGTTGTATCAATAAGTTGATTAAGTGATTAACTGAGCGTGTTTAGAGTTAAGTTTAAGTAGTTAAGTTTAGAATTGATTTGATGATATTGATGTTTGTTGAGTTTACGTGTATCGAAATCGTTATCGGCTTTATTCGTGTGGTATAATCACATCAATTCTGCTACTGTTTGTTTTTCAGCTTAATTTGTGCTTATTTAGTGATAGTGAATGATTACTTGAGGTAAGCTATTGTATTAATAAGCTGATTAAGTGAATAAGTGAGTGTGTATGAGTATGCTTAAGTTGAGCGTTGATTTGATGATATTGATGTTTGTTGAGTTTACGCGTATCAAAAATCGTTTCGCATTATGTTATTTCATTCTTGCTACTTGTTTGAAGGGTGATTGGATTAGCTTATATTTCTGATCTATGGGGCTTATTTGAATTTGGAAAAGTTCACAAGCCTACTTTTTGTTGGTCTTTGAGCCTGTACTGCTGAGCTTATTGCTTATTTAAGTATAAGCTTAGTCGCACCTGCTCGTTGACTGAATAAATTGGGGTTGTGATTTTTTCTAATTAGCCCATAAGTTGGTAGAATAAGCTAATTCAAACAGCCTTTTAGTTGTCTTAAACTGCTAGTGTATTATTGCGCCAATATGTTTAAATTTTGGGAAACTTAAGTAGTTGTTAATTCTTGCATATGCAACCAGAATGAGAATTGTACCAATGTTATTAGATCTTGTTTTGCACTTGGATGCATGTAGTAGTGGTATTTGTCAGATGGACATGATGATGGTTTAGTTTATTCTAAATGTTTAATACCATACAATCATTTCCATTAGCAAATATCTTAAAGTTTGCTGACTGCAACTTTATGTTTGTGATTAGGTTCCTGATCTTTCTGTGGAGGATCACATCACTGCCACTGCTTCCAATCACCCGATCTACATGCCCCACACAGCTGGTAGGTACCAGGCAAGGAGATTCAGGAAGGCTCAGTGCCCAATTGTTGAGTGACTTACCAACTCACTCATGATGCACGGCCGTAACAATGGTAAGAAGCTAATGGCTGTTCGCATCATCAAGCATGCCATGGAGATCATCCATCTCCTAACTGATGCCAACCCCATCCAAATCATCGTTGATGCTGTCATCAACAGGTATACGTCTAGCAGCCGTTATGTTCTATATGTATGTACTCTTTTTGAGTCATTGTGTAATTATTTTATTCATGTGGTAGTGGACCAAGAGAAGATGCAACTAGGATTGGGTCTGCTGGTGTTGTCAGACGGCAGGCCGTTGATATCTCACCTCTGAGACGTGTCAACCAGGCTATCTATCTTCTAACCACTGGTGCACGTGAAATTGCATTCAGAAATGTCAAGACCATTGCTGAGTGCCTTGCTGATGAGTTGATCAATGCTGCTAAGGGTTCGTCAAACAGGTACTTTCAACTAGGCTTTGATCCTTTATGTAAATTTGTGTTTACACATCCGTTTTCTACTTAAATGGGCTAATTTGGTTTGTGTTTTTAACTAATGGATTGACTTATTATACTTGTTAGTAGAGGAACAATATTTTACAGTTAGAATTTTACCATTGGCTTCTAATTACCTTACAACTAAATCTATCTGTTTAAATATCTAGATTGTCATCGTGAACGTATTGCTTTTTGTGTTGTTAGATTATCTATACATTTTATTAAAAAATGGACAAAGAAACTATTCTTGTCGCTACAAAATTTGTTTTTGGTTTGTTTTGACATGTACTAAAAAGGACCCATTTAAACTTGAACTAGTTTTCCTGTTTTTAACTTTGCTTGCACCGCCCTAATTTATCACCTCTAACATCTTGTAATCTTATGACTGTCTTTTTGTTTGTGCAGCTATGCAATCAAGAAGAAGGATGAGATCGAGAGAGTTGCTAAGGCCAATCGTTGAAAAATTGTTATATTGTATGTTTTTGTTATATTGTAATCGTTGAAGAATTGTTTGGAAAATGGGATTGTGGTTTGGTTGCCGAGTCTAAACACCTGTGAAGCAACGAAATATGATTGTTTAGTTAACATTTTGAATGTTTAGTTAGTAGTTTTGCTTTAGTGCTGAAGTAACTGTTGTGTATGGTAGAACAGTTTCCATGGTAGAATTAAGTGTTGAAGTAACTGATCTTTTAGTGGTGACGTAACTGTTGTGTAGTTTCCTACAAATCCTATGGGATTCTTTGATCACTTGTGTTATTGAAACAGAATATAAGAAATATGATATATTCAATGTACAGAAATAAATCCCATGGGATTCATCACTAATCCCATGGGATTCTTTGATCCCTTGTGTTATTGAAACAGAATATAAGTAAGAAATATGATATATTTAAAGTAAAGAAATAAATCCCATGGGATTCATCACTAATCCCATGGGATTCTTTGATCCCTTGTGTTATTGAAAATGACTAGGCCTGAGTTCATGCTTGGGAATAGTGTTTCGCGATGCAAGACGAAAAGCTGTAAGTTTATATGTGTTTTTTATATAAGTTTCATAGTATGTTATCTGATTCAATGTGAATCCCATGGGATTCACTGTCAATCCAATGGGATTCATACAGAACTACATGAGATTTTTATGATATTTTATATAGATTTTCTTGTGAATGGTTGAAGTTATTTTAAACGAATTTCAATGAATCCCATGGGATTAGGGAAATAATCCCATGGGATTCTTACAGAATATAAGTAAGAAACAAGACATATTCAATCCCATGGGATTATGTCCCTAATCCCATGGGAATCATACATAATATAAGTAAGAAACAAGATATATTCAAAGTAAAGAAGAATTTTCTTTGCAAATCATCTAAATATGCAAGAAAAATAACTAAAAAACCCATAATTTTCTTTGCAAATCATCTAAATAATCAAGTAAAGCAGAATATAAAAAGTTTGTTCAAGAAACTATTGGTTTTGGCTTTCGCCCTGCCTTTGGGTTTTCCGGACAAGTTGTTTTTGTGTGCAAATTGGTCTTCACTCCACAATAGCCACAAACCTTCTCTTGTTTCTTCTTAACCTTCACTTGTTTCTTTTTAACTCCAAGTGTTTTTTCTTTCTCACTCTTTCGCCTTTTATTGCGTTCCTTTTCTGTAATATTCCGTTTGTTGCCTACCCTTGTTGGATTGTTAACTTTTTGATCGTCAGGTTTAGAAATGGAATAATGTTCTCCAATCACATATGCCGTTTCTATACTGTTCAACGCCTCAAAATATACTGTTCTGGAATGACGTTAATAAGCTTTACATCACCAAGGAATTATAAACCAGCTATTGCCAAAAGTCCTTCAAAACCAATTCTTTCATCGCAAATAACAGACAACTTTTGTTCAAGATTGTTAAGCAATTCCTGGAGAAAAAACAAATAGGAATATTCATAATAAGATAAGTACATTGAATCCCATGGGATTCACATTTAATCCCATGGGATTAACTGTGAATCCTATGGGATTGTGTATGAATCCCATGGGATCCTAAACATGCTCACACATAAAGAAGTATCACAAGAAAATAAAACAAGGAATTAACAGTTAATCCCATGGGATTAACTGTGAATCCCATGGGATTGTGTATGAATCCCATGGGATTAACTGTGAATCCCATGGGATTGTGTATGAATCCCATGGGATTGTGTATGAATCCCATGGGATCCTAAACATGCTCACACATAAAGAAGTATCACAAGAAAATAAAACAAGGAATTAACAGTTAATCCCATGAGATTGTGTATTTAATCCCATGGGATTAATTGTGAATCCCATGGGATTAACTGTGAATCCCATGGGATTGTGTATGAATCCCATGGGATCCTAAACATGCTCACACGTAAAGAAGTATCACAAGAAAATAAAACAAGGAATTAACAGTTAATCCCATGGGATTGTGTATTTAATCCCATGAGATTCACAGTTAATCCCATGGGATTCACAGTTAATCCCGTGGGATTGTGTATGAATCCCATGGGATCCTAAACATGCTCACACATAAAGAAGTATCACAAGAAAATAAAACAAGGAATTAACAGTTAATCCCATGGGATTGTGTATTTAATCCCATGGGATTCACAGTTAATCCCATGGGCTTAAATGTAAATCCCATGGGATTAACTGTGAATCCCATGGGATTGTGTATGAATCCCATGGGATCCTAAACATGCTCACACATAAAGAAGTATCGCAAGAAAATAAAACAAGGAATTAACAGTTAATCCCATAGGATTGTGTATTTAATCCCATGGGATTCACAGTTAATCCCATGGGATTCACAGTTAATCCCATGGGATTAACTGTGAATCCCATGGGATTGTGTATGAATCCCATGGGATTAATTGTGAATCCCATGGGATTGTGTATGAATCCCATGTGATTCAGGATAAATTTTCTTGTGATACATTATAAATTCCGAGATAAAATACAATAAAATGCTCATCATATTCCATTGCATTCCCTTTGCCTTTGCTATTCCCATACCTCAATTGGAACCAAGCACCCCCTTAGTGAACTTACTACTATGTCATACATATACAAGCAGCAAGGATAATCACAGAGGGAATGTTTGGTATAGAACTTAAATTTAACACTTCCCCATAGATTTCTTCATCTTGTTCTTAAGAAAATTTATAGGCTTACAATTAGACACGAGGATCAATATCCTTTCCTGCACGTTCTTATCAGTTACATCTCTTTCTGTTACACAATTAACGAAGGAAGAAATGTAAAAAGGGAAAACTGGAACAGTGACAACGAAAAATTCATTATCACCACTCTTTCTTGCATTATGTACAACAGTTCTAACAATACATCTTGAGCCTGACATCATTTGGTCTCCTGTAAAAACTGGACCAGATGATGGCATCTTCCTTATTGTTCAGATTCTTACAGAAATGTTTCATTTATTGTTGATGAATCCGGCGCTTTTGTTGATGAATCCGTCGGATTCATGGTGATTCCGACGACGTTTTTGATTCCAGCGAGGTTTTGTTGATGATTCCGGCGAGCTTTTGATGATTCCGGTGGTGTTGTTGATGAAGCAGGTGGTTTTGATGAATCCGGAGGTTTTGTTGACGGTGTTGTTGATGAATCCATCGGATTCATGATTTTCCGGCGAGATTCTTTGATTATTCCGGCGAGGGTTTGTTAGATCTACGGTTTTAGTTTGGTTGAGAGAGAAATGTTTGGATGAGAGAGAAAGTTAGGTGACAAATGAGATGGATGCAGATTTTTTTTTGTTTTTATTAAGATACTTGATTTTACTATCTTGCCCTTGTTTGTAATTTTTGGATGCATCTCAGCCATTAGATGGAGGGGGATTGGATGGTTGGGATTTGATTATATGTACTTTAGATACTAGTTGTTTTTTATAGATCTCACCTCATTTCCCAATAAATAGACAAAATAGATACCTGATGGTGCTGTTCGTTGATGCTAATTAGCCGGATCCCTCAAGTCAAAATACGGTGATGTTTTGGGGGTTAACTCAAAAAAACAAATGAAGGAAGAAAAGACATGTAACCTTTTACCCAAAAATACCCTTTACCCATAAAACGTTACCAAAAACAACAAAGACACGTAACCTTTTTGAAATAAGTTTATAACACAGCTTACTTAGTCACTTTTTCCTGAAGGTGACAATTTCACAAATTTAAACTTTTATCGATTATTTATGAATTAAGTTGGGTAAGATATTCTTTTCAAAAATGTTCAAAAAAAAAAAAATATTCTTTTAGGGGGTGTTTGTTTAGGCTTATAAGTCAGTTTATTGCTTATTTGGTTTTTGGCTTATATTTTATAAGCTCATTTTTGTGGCTTATTTTGAAAATTTTCGGCTCATATAAGTTGACATAATAAACTTATATGAGCCGAAAAGTTTCAAAATAAGCAACAAAAAGTGAGTTTATGAAACATAAGCTCAAAATCAAATAAGGCATAAACTTGCTATATAAGCTTAAACAAATTAAACGTCAGCATTTGAACTAGTTTGGGAACATTCTTACACACAAGGTGTCATTGGACACATATCATTTACTAGATGGTTAATGTTTATGAGGTAATGGGTAATATAAGCTTTAATTGTATAAGAATTAACCAACGAGTCTAAGGCGGGTTTAGTGTCCAATTTTTTTTTAATACCTCTCTATTTTTACATTTTTGACTCCACCACTCATTTTGCCACTTATACATTTTTCAATAAAATTAACAAATATGCCATTTAAATATATAAAAATCTTATGCTAAAAAAAAAAAAAAAAAAAAAAAAAAGAAAAATTCCTATAAAAGCATCTACCATGACAAGAGACTAAAGACAAAAATGTTAAATCTAATGATTTTTTTTTTCATCTACGTTATGCTTTTATTTTATCTGTATGTATCACGAAAAATTTATTGATCTTGAATATCTTCATATTTCAATGCGTTTGAAGGTGTGTTTGATTTGAGAATGAGTATGCAAAGATGACTTTCACCCTTATTTGATTGATAGGTTTGTTAATTCAAAATAGGTATCAACTCTCAAAGTTAAACATTTTCTAAAACCATCGATCCTAGTGGGTCGTTTCCATATCATTAGTCATTCCTCTTAATACACAAATATTCTAATGATATGAGAATTGAGATAAATAGAACATTTTAGGGCAAACGGTAACTAACTTATCATTTTTGCTTTTGCTTTATTGTGTAGTTATTTTTAATTTTTCTTATTGTACAGATCATACTTTTAAATTTTATCTATTGTGTATTTGTGTGTATTTTGTGAGCCTTTGACCCTTCTATTTATCAACACTCCTATTAACGGAGAGGGGTAAAATGATCACAAGATCCACACAATAGATCGAATTTAAAAGTATAACGTGCACAATAAGAAGAATAAAAATGAATACACAACAAAACAAAATGTGACTAGTTAGTTCCATCTTTTTTACTTGCCCAAAGTTGTAAAAATATAGTGAACAAAAATTTAATATACAGAAAGATTTTTTAGTTTGTTGATGTGATGTAGTGTGACATGTCAAACTATCAATGTTTGATACTCTAAAATTTAAATTTACTAAAATATTGTATCAAGATTTCTTTTGTTTCTTTCGAAAAGGCAACTAAAAATGTCATTAGTATACACCATACAATTATCTCGCATGTCTTTGACAAAGGTTAGACCCACAAGTATTTAGTTATGGAGCAATCTCACACAACATAAAGTACGGTTCGCTACAAATCATTTGGTTAAGATTTCTTTTAAATTTTATACAAACGTCTTCAAACCTCTCATATACTTTAACGTTCACAGTTTCTCGAAGTGTTCCAGAAAATATTGTCTAGAAAAGAGTTCTTGGATGCTGCAACCAAATTATTCATCGACAATTTTTATGTTTTGTTCATATTAGAAAATGTATCTAAAACTGAAATACCTAACTTGAAAATAGAAATCGTCACATGCAGATGCTCAAAATTCAAACTATCCCCAACACGAAAGAAAATATATAGATAGAGACCATGTAGCTAAAAGAAATAAGTAGTCGAGTTAATGAGCTACACATATGAGAAAAATAGCAAAGAAACGACACTGTAGCTTATGAAAGACGGTGTGATAAAACAACTAAGGTTTACCGATGTTGCCCAGGATTGCAACCACCATCCAGGATCATACAATGTGGACTGCTAATCATGTTGTTTTTTACTTTAATATCATGTAACAGGACTGATTTCAAGGACAATTGGTACAACGCGAAAATATACTCATGCATTCATATGTGAATAATAAAAATGCATGACAGATATCAAAGTCTATGAGTTGTGAGTCCGCTTGCGTTGGTTGTTAAGTCAAACAAGTTATGTTTAAGAGAAAAATTATTCCGGTTTACTAAACAACAAAGATATCAAAACCATTAAACATCCCAAATATCAAAACGACTTTAAGTCGATTTACTCATAAAACTGTCACAACCAAAGTAAAAGCAAACCTACGCTATATATCGACCATAACTAAATAAATTCATCACCGACCATTTTACACACTAGAATCATATATTATCGCTAGACTAAAACAAAAGACCATGTCAAAGAAAAGCAACCAACGAACCAAAATCATTAAACTTAACGGATATGAGAGACTGGTGGTGGAGGCTTGCATTGGTAAAGCTTTGTAAATAAACCGAATGTATCTACTTGTTTGATTAAATTTGTCATGCTGGCCCACCCTCCAAATCCGAAACCAATCACAAAAACCCAAACCACGATGAATATGTTCACAATGTACATGGCCGTCCAGCTAGGCAGAAAAGATGGTGGCTTCTCCGCAGCATTCTGCATACAAGAAGTTTAAGGTGAGCCACTCGATTCAAGGTTAGGTTTGTAATGTGAGTGGGTCAGTGAGCCAGCTCAATGTTTAGATTGATTAAGTGCAATAATAGCCAGAATGTGACTGATCACTAATGCATCTAAGCCTTTAAATCAATGATAATGAAATGTCACCAAACTTTGTCTTTTCCCACTTTCAACCCCTTAATTATAAAGGTATGAATGGAAGGTACATTCTAATCTCGAAAATATTCATGTGATGTGATCTGATTATTCGGTCTTGCATATGTGTTGTATAGTACTTGCAGCATAAAAACCGATTTCACATTTAAAACAAAATCACCTACTTATATGCAGATTTTATTTGAGTGCTAGAGGTAGCGATTTGACCCGTTTACTTGTGAATGGGTCGATTGAGGTTAGGTTTTATCTCTAACAGTTCTAACAAGTCAAATGTAAAAACTTGGATTATTTTATAAATAACATACATTTTCTGTCATATTTGACACACTTATTGGTTATTGAACCAACTAAGATTAACCAACCCAGCTTGGTTTTACCCATATCAAAACTTACCCATTTTAATCGAACTAAATTTGACTTGTAACTCAACCTGTCCATTTTTCACCTCTAGTTTTGATTATATGTGGGTTTCTTAGTTTGTATCTATTAGAAATTGAGATTTTAGTGACAGTGTGGATGGATTGCCTGGCGAGCAGAAGCCTTTCGGTAAGTAAGCATATAGAGCAGGGATAATATTGACAGTGAAGCTAACCAACAAAGCCCCAACAGCCGAATTGATTGGACCAAAAAAGGGGAAGATGATGGCTAGGAACCAAATTGGAATCACAACTCGCAACCTAGCCAATGCCCGTAAACACATGCTCTTTGTATCATGCATTCCCACTACTTTCTCCCACACAAAGTACAGTGGAGTACACGCAATACCAAATGTTATAAACTGCAAAATATAAGGCAAAAGAAGCAAACACAAATCAGTCAACACAAGAATCAAACAGCCCTAGTAAGTCAATAAATTAAACCGTTCCAAAATTCATACCTGATGGATGAGCATGAGGACAACGGCTGCATCAACAAAACGAGTTTTTGGCAGAAGGGAAAAAGCATTTGAGTGGTTTAAAATTTGATCACCAAAGGCCCAATACATTGCAGCAGCTGATGGCAGTGTTAATATGAACACATATAATGTTGCAAACAAATAAATTTCTGTGGCTTCCACATTGCGTGCATTATTTCACTGGAATAAACATGCAACTCAAATCATTATTAACCTAAATTGACTAGAAAAATAAAATTAAACTTTAATTTAGGACTGAATACTAACATTGTGACAGCGTGTCCACCAAAAGTGTAGAGTATGTTTGTGGATCCAGTGAAGCACAAAACGAGCTTTTGCTAAAGCGCACGACTGGAGTTCTTATCTAACTAACAAATTATTCTTGGTATTAATGAGCAGCATAGCCATGCTACAAGTTATGTCTTAATACTTTTGCTAAAGGCAAGTATCCCAGCCTCATTAATGTGAGATTCAAATATCGTCTACTACTACTTCCAATCTAGGTAATACAAACGAAACAAAAACAGATCAAGGAGTAGGCAGTTTTATTGTCTACTACTACTTCCAATCTACTACACATTTGGTCACCTTTGGTTCTAGAAATAGGCATATAACAAATATTATATTCTGAAATTGAATTTAGTAATCCAAAAAAGGGGAGAGAGGGGAGATTGGTAAAAAGTAACGGTTCAACCCGTGACCCAAACTCATTTTGACCCATTACCTGACCCGTCCCGCCATTTTGAGACCACTAGTTTTATTGTCATTTGCCTCAGTCATCTTGTGCCCCTTCTAAGGTTTTGGTTGTTTGATAGGTCAGAAACTGTGCTATACACTGCACCATTAGGTCATCTAAACTCTCAACTAATTTCTTAATTATCTCACCACTGTTGTAACAGAAAAGCAAAAAAAGTACTCATCTTCTGTAAATCAGAACAAAAGGCCAATAGAATTAGACGGCAAAAAGATGTAACCATGTTTAATTTACTCGGACACACATATCGTTTGTAGAGCCAAAGCTGTACGTAGTATCCACAAGGCTACTTGCATTATGAAATATCGGGCTTCAAGTGAAATCGCCTCCAACCAAACATATAGCAATCTAGAGAGAGACTTTGCATGTGACAACTTTTTCTCAAACAATACTTCAGAATATCCTCTTCCGATAATAATGGAAGACTTGGCAGTCCAAAGATGGTCTTTTTATATGTCGATAAGTAATTGCCAAACATTAAATTCTACCAATCATAGATATTATTTGGATCCTGAAAAGACATACCAGTTCGTTATTGACTGAACGCAAGCAATAATTACTCTTTAACATTAAAAGGATAACATGTAGCAGTTTATGCACAAATTCTGTGATTTGAAGAAAATATGGGGAAGCACACATCTACGAAACAACAGCAGGGTCACTGGCATTGTCTTGTATGGCCTTATACTATGTAACTTAACCTCAAGTTCTAAGTGATCACATCAGAAACACATCAGAAACATCTGATTTGCTGCTTTACTAATATGCAGAACACAATGGATATATTTTAACAAAAGCAAAGCGATACAACTTATTACAGTTGTCAGTTGATTATATAGTTTTCACATCTGTATCTGCAATGGTTTTACAATCATCAAAATAACAAAACAAATTACTGAATTTGCATTAAGCTCAACAGCATTATACGCGATCACACAGTGACCAAAGTAAATTTATTGTTAAATACATACAACAATAATTCAAAGAGACAACACACAACCATCATAATTCAGAAGCTTATATATGACAGCTTAACTTAAAAAGTCCCAGCTCCACCCCAAACTCCTATACCTACATAACAAATTGTTTTAGAGCAAGAAAATTTATAGAGTAAGGCATTTTGCAAAAATTGATGAAATAAGAAAACATATGAAATATCGTACCTTTGATTATCTAACGTCATTTCCCGATATAAACATGTCTTCTCTTCTTCTTCTTCAAGACCAAACTCTCTGTTGCATCAGCAATTGCGTTGAACCACGTGACTTTTCTTGTTGACAACATTAGATATCCCATCACCAATCCGACTAATGTTCCACATCCATATCCCAACATCACCACTTCCCACGTAAACCCACTTTCCTCATCCAATCCTTCATCACTTTCAAGTTGTGGTTCATGTGAATACTCACTGCACTTTTGTAGCAGCGGAGTCCCACAGAGTCTTGGATTTCCACCAAAAGAGTTCCCTTCAAATGTATCAAACTGAGGTCCTTGTGGTATATGACCCACAAGAAGGTTTTGCGAGAGATTTAACACTTCAAGGGTCTTGATGTCTGCAAGGCTTTGAGGAATCTCTCCAGAGAGTAGGTTCCAAGATAGGTCTAACGACTCAATCTCTATGAGATTCCCCAGAGCATGTGGAATTGGACCAATGAGGCTGTTGTGGGACAAGTTGAGCACTATTAGCGAATTAAGACCACCAATGACGTTTGGAATCTGTCCTTCAAATGTGTTATAGGACAGATCAATAGTTGTGTAGTCAACCAAAATTTGTGGAAAATGTTGATCCACCCCTTTCACCACAACAACGAATGAGTAATACTCTCCACCCATATCTAAATATTCTGGTGCTGTGCTGTTTTTCACCACATTCTTGATGGAACTGAAACTTTGAAAATATTTTGTAGGGAGTTGACCTACAAACCTATTATGAGATAAGTCAAGAACTCGAAGACTTGGAAAGGGGGATTCTACCATTGAAGAGGGTTGAATTTGACCATGAAAGTTGTTTGATTTGAGGACAAGAGCCTGCAAATTTGGAAGAGCTCCTAACCAACCAGGAAACGTACCATTCAAATGGTTGTTTCCGAAATCAACAACTTTCAAGGATTGACATTTGGACAAGGAAATCGGCACCTCTCCTCTTAATTGATTTCCATTCAAAATAAGCCCTTCTAATCTTCCACAATCCCCGTATACGTTTGGAATTGTTCCTTGAAAGCTATTATTCCCCATATTTATCAATTCAAGAGATGAGGAGATATTTCCAAAGCATTGTGGAATCAATCCACCAAAGTGATTATTGGACATATCCAAAAACTGTAGCTTGCTCATGTTGCAAATTGATGGAGGGAATGGCCCCTCAATCAAGTTGGACTGCAGATAAAGGTCAGATAGTCCATACCATTGAAATTGTGGCAAGCCTGTTATGAAGTTATACGAGAGATTCAGACGATCCAAGTTATTGCCTCCTATCTCCCCTGCCCAATGCGGAATTTGGCCATGGATTTCGTTTTGAGAGAGATCTAACGACCAAAGTTGTTTCATGGCTCGAAATGAATTCGGAAACACCTTTAGATTGCAAGAGGCCAAATATAAGTCACTAATACCAGGGTTGACATAATGATTGGCATTCTTTGTTGTAACAGAGAAGCCGCTATAAGAGAGATCGAGAACTTCAAGGTATGTGAGGGTTGATAACAATGTATCCAACTCCAATTCACCACTAAAATTATTATGAGAAAGGTAGAGTTCAGTGAGGTCGGTGAGTTGTGGAAATGTTTGCACATCAATTTGGCCACGTAACTGATTGTTGTTACTGAGGTCTAAGTGTGTTAATGATGGAAGAGCAAATGACTCAAACGGTACCTTTCCACTGAACATGTTACTTCTTAGATGGAGAGATTGTAAAGAGGGGGAAGTAAACAGCCAAGATGGCAATGTCCCATTAAGTTTGTTCCATTGTAAATCAAGATAAGTAAGGTGTGTCAGGTTAATTGAGATGTCTGAGGGTACATTTCCACTGAACATGTTACTTCTTAGATTGAGAGATTCTAAAGAGGGGGAAGTAAACAGCCAAGATGGCAATGTCCCATTAAGTTTGTAATTATATGCTAATTGCTAAATGAAGACGAGTAAGGTGTGTTAGGTTAACTTCCGAAGGGATATCGCCTGTAAATATGTTGAAAGACAAGACAAGTGTTTCCAAAGAAAGAAGATTGAAAATGTAATGAGGTAATTTTCCATGCAATCCAGTCCCAGCAAGCTTTAGTAATTTCAAAGAAGAAGAGATGTTAAGACTGGTAGGTAAAACCATAGAGATATGAACAAGTTCAAGTGAAAGTTCCTCCAAATTAGTAAAATTTCGAAACATATTAATGAAAAACATGTGGTTTAAACATCAAATCATAATTATTCCTAGAGAGATCAAGAGAGACAAGTTTTTGAAGAAGTGTGATATCATGTGGGACTTGGCCAGAAAACCAACATTCAGAGAGGTTGAGATGTGTGAGACTATTTGAAAACCTTCCTATTTCACGTGGAATTTGGGAACCATTAAAATCATTGAAAGCAAGGTTGAGTGTTTGGAGATGAGGAAGGTTGAAAAGGGAGGTGTTAGGATGAATGGTACCTTTCAGCATTCCGCAGCTAACGTCGATTCCGATGACGTCACCGGTGGAGTAGTCGCAAGTAATTCCATTCCAATTACAGCAATCTGTACTTGTATTCCAGCTCATCATTAATGGATAATAACTCGAACCAAGCCAATTTTTACATCGGTTGTATTCAACATAGGGATCATCATCTAGTGAGTAATTGATGGAGGAAAGGCTATGTTTAAAGAGAAGCAAATCTTCACTTTGTTCTTTAGAGCATTTTTTAATCTTATTTAAAGAAGTGGAAGAAGCAAAAGTGGTGAAAGAAAAGAAAAGGAAAAAGATACTCAACATTTTAGAATAACTCATTGTGTTTTTTATTTTAATTTTAGTTGCTATAAAAAACTCACAATTGCTACAAATATATATACTACCGGTATTACAAGAATAGTGTTGTTGTTGCTTTCACAATAATATCATTGAGAATATGTTTGTGGTCTAGTTTCATTCATAAACGTATCATTTGGGAAATTGGGTTGTACGAGTCTATTAATTTGACTCTAAACTTTAATTCTTTGTCGAATTATGCAAAATTTCCAACTTTTGATTGCTATAAAAAAGAATCGTTCAATGAAATATTGTGGTCCGCAATAATAATGCTTCTCTACAAGAAATATATATACAAACTATAATAATAGTGCTAGAATATAATGTAGTCACTTTCATGATAAGATAGATCGAAATATGTTTGTGGTCTAGTTTAATTGATAAACGTATCACTCGGGTTATACTAGTGTATTGATTGATCTTCGTCAAATTATGCAAAATTTTCACCTTCGAATTATTACGAAAGAAAAGAATCTTTCAATGAAATTTTTGTGGTCTACAATAATGTTTGTGCCAAAAAATTCATAAAGATTCTTGTGTTCTCTATTAAATTTTTGGGTTCAAAAAAAAAAAAAAAAAAAAAAAAAAAACAACTTACATTTATGATCCTAAGATTCACATTATACAACTCTTTTATTTGATGGTCCCATAATTTTCAATTCATTTTTTATTGTGCAAAATTTATAAACTTCAAATTGACATATAGAAAATTAACATTCTTTTATTGGAACTTTCATCCGGCCGGTTACTCTTTTGACTTGGATTTCAATATTACACTTAGAAATTATTAAATTTTTAAAAAAATGTTTGCATAGTGGTTTTTTGAGGTTTACTAGTTTACAAATGGTGTAGGTCTTGATGTTGTTAGCTGTAATTTTGAGTATCCTCTAAGAGATAAGAATGATGTATAGATTATTAGTTGTAGATTAGCTAAGCATTAAAGGGTAAGGTTTAAGGTTTAGAGGATCGATAAACCTGGTGCTCTGAAACCATGTAAGTTAATAGGATGAGAATATCTTTTGCATTATTTGATGAATCATATGCGTACAAAGATACAATGTATAAATAGGGAGAATACAAAGTTATTTAGGATAAATTGCTAATTACCCTTTAATGCTTAGCTAATCTACAACTAATAATCTATACATCATTCTTATCTCTTAGAGGATACTCAAAATTACAGCTAACAGATGTTAGTGTTCTTTCTACGCGTACATAGACTTTTCAAATGGTATTTGTTTGTCGGTATATAGAGAAATCTAAAGGTCTTCTATACTCTTTTTATGTTTACATAGACTTTTCGAATGAACCAACTCACAATCTAACATGTATTTTATATGTAGACTTTTTAGACGAACCATGTCATGACTTGTTAAGACCTCGACTTATAATTCCTTTGATCCACTAGCAATAAAGAACTATTGATGGAATTTGTTTAAATCAAGTTGTGGAAATATTTGCTCTACCAAAACCACTTACTTGATTAGTCACGAACGTATACACCTTTCAAATTAATTAACACAGCTTAGACAAACTTATATCTACATGAAAATGGAAAACCAAAAGTGATAGCTTAAGACAAGTCATATTCAAGTTCAACTTCATACACATATATAGCACTTGTAATTAAGTTGCGCTACAAAAAATTGTTTGGACATTATGCTTTTAAATTAAATAAAAAAAATTAATGCTTGAAATAAGTTTCACGATTAAAACAGATTATAATTATCACTGTCAGTGCAATTAAGAAACTTGCAATGAAGAAACTTGGATGATGGAACAAACGTCAAAGAAAGTTAATTGGGATAAAAATTGTGTGACCAACAACCTTAGAAGTATATGTGGGTTTAAAAAGGCTTCCATTTGAAGATAACGTTTAGAGTTTGAAGTTGTTCTCTACTAGTGTAGACATTCAAAGTAAACTCGTCTTTGACAACAACTCATTGGTCACTCCTTTCATCCGATGGCCCTACTATGTTTTAGGTATATAAATCCATCGTGTAACATAAGCTAATTGGTTCAGAAACATGAGTTGCTTCATAAATTTAACCATAAACATAAACATGAATTGCTTCATATTTTGAGGATATGAGGCACAAAACTACATTTCTCATGATCTCTACTATGAAAAAAATATTAATATGGACTTTTCAATTCCACGTAATTCAAAATTTCAAATAAGTAGCATGTAGTTTGGCCAACTTATTGCATTTCCCAGACTATTATGGGCTAGGAACAAGGGGGTTGAAGCCAAAGAATGCACTACTTTTGAAGGAAAAACCAACAGCTATTGAACACCCAATGATTTCTTTCCGTATGATTTGTATTCTATATGTTTGCTAATAAATAAAATGGTGATCACAGAGTCACAGCTGTACGGAACTGCAGTATCCACAAGTCTACTTGCATTATGAAAAATTGGGCTTCAAGTGAATCTCCTCCAACTAAACATGTAGCAAGCTAAAGAGACTTCGCATGTGAACTTTTCCTCAATCAGTGCCCCAAAAGAAACTCTTCCTATAATAATGAAGACTCCACAGAGGGTCTTTTTATCTGTCGATAAGTAATACACCCAAACATCAAATTCTAGCAATTATAGATATTTTGTGGATCATGAAAAGACAATTATGAAATTAGATTGGAAAAAGACAATAAGACATACCAATGCATTATTGACTGAGCGCAAGCAATCATTAGTCTTTAACATTAAAAGGATGACTCGCGGCAGTTTATGCAGAACTTCTGTATTTTGAGGAAAATATAGGGAAGCGTGCATCTGCAAAACGAATAAAAGGTATTAGTCAACAGAGCCTAACACTTGGGTATTAAGATGTAGATGCTAAATTTTCATAGACAAGATAGACCATAACAGCAAAACCGCATACATCTGCAAAACAAATAAAAGGTTCAACTAGTCAACCCAAGCTTATACATATTACCCTAAACATTTGCAGGTACCCAAATTGTGGCACTTCTTATGACATAAGGAGCAGTTTGTAAGGTAAATTTTCATGTGGATGATTATTTAAACCAAAGGACATAGAGAGACCAACAGGGAGTCAAAATACAAGATACACCAAAAACATTGAAATTGCGTAGATGATCAACAGCAGTTATGTATTAATGTAAGCTAACCTGAAGTTCTGATTGATCACTGGCATTGACTTGAATGGCAAGATGATCAACAGCCGAATCAATAACCCTGTTCCAAGGCCTCGTTGTAAGAATTCCTGCAAACAATGCATACAGATCCTCACCAACACTCAATTTCATGCAATTTTCCTTTATTCCCTTAGCATCAACCAGTACTAAAGCCTGTAAGCAACAACAGAAATGGTAGTAAAGAAAAAATAATAATAGATGACATGAGAAGCCATTTATGTTCATAATATTGCAAGGGGCATCTTCCAGAGTGCAGCATAGTTGGTCCTGGTTGAATTGTCAAGTAATTCAGTTTCTGTTGCGCTCAAAAATATCTTAATTAAATGTTATGTTTGCATTTTATAAAAAAGGTTAAATTAAATAAGTTCCAGAGCAAACAAATAGATCATACTATCATTGTCAATGCAGTAAAAAAACTTAAACTTTCGAAGTATACGAGGGTTTAATTAAGAAGACTTCAAATTGGAGGTAGGGATCTAAATTTAATGTTGTTGTCTACTAGTGTAGACTTTCAAAGTAAACTCATCTTAGTCTACAATTCATTAGCCACCACATTCATCTGGTGGCCCTTTTAAGTCTTGGGCATCATATGCAGATATCGTGTAACATAAGTTAGTTATTGGTTCAGGTACATGAATTGCTTCATAAATTTGACTTGGAAGTACATCGATCTTTACAATTTCTAAAACTAAAACCTTAGACCCACGTCTCATGTTTTGAGGATGAGGTATAAAGCTATACTTATCATGATCTATACTCTATCCAAAATGAATAAAAATTTGGACTTTTTAGTTCCACGTCATTCAAATATGTGTGTACCTGTAGTTTAGCCAACTTACTGAATTTCCCATACTATTATGGGTTCGGAACAAGGGGCTTGAAGCCAAAGAATGTGCACTACTTTTGAATCAAAAACCAATAAGGACTGAACACCCAGTTATTTATCTTGGTATGATTTCTGCCTTCTATAGTTCTATATATATGCTAACAAACTGATACTGTGTTCACAGAGCCAAAGCTGAACGAAACTGCAGTACCCACAAGGCTACTTGCATTTTGAGAATTCCTGCAAATAAGGCTGTAAACAAACATACATACAGTATCAGTTGAGGCCTTCTATTTCCTGTAAACAAACAAACAGCGTCAATAATGAAAACATTGCTGCATGACAATAAATGATGGGAAAATTGAATATTTAGAAAAAGGGAGGTTGGTGATGACAAAGCATGTGTGGCATTTGACAATTAAATGCTGAGGGGCCGAGATTATAAAGTCTAAATTAGATCTACTTATTTAAGACAGCTTTCTCATCTCAACAAATTACTATTTATTGTCCAGTTCATCTTCACAAATCTCTAGCATGTTTTCTACTTCTCTTTTGTTTTTTACAATAAATCTCAAAAATGTCTCTAACGAGACTTGAACCACAACCTCTTGGTTGGTGGGCAACTCACATACCACTAGGCCAAGAACAAATCAAATGGCTCACTCATCCCTTGTACGAAAAGTTCCTATGCTTCTGTTGGTGTAAGTTCTTTTTTAGAAAGAGTAAGTTGTCTCTAAGTACGAGTCGTTGTCAAACAGAAGTTAATACATTTGACATATAGTCAAACACTTGAATTAGTGAATATATCCAAGTGTGCAGTCAAATGTTTCCCTATTGATCATGGTAAGCAAAGTCTTTAAGATTCCCCAACCAAGAGATGACACCGACACACATTGAAATCTGCTATACTCTAGTGGCATTTACAGGTCCATCGAGTATCAATTTGCAAGCCAAAATAGCCTCTTAAAGCTGTAATTGCAATAGAAATGACCCTAAGAGGGAACAGTGCAGTGGCAAATAACACGTTATAGGGCATTTTTTTTGCCCTATGGCATAGCCAAACTGCCCCAAGGGTGATGCCATAGCCATGTTATAGGCACTTCGCCATCCCCATCACTTTAGTTATCCTGCCTTTTTTTTTTTTTTTTTTTTTGAGTGGGGTATTTTTGGTGGTGTGTTGTTTACGTATGGTATGTAAATCGGGTGATGATGGTCGGATGCTTGGTTTCCCGTGTTGAACGGTAAGGACCCCGTGAGATATGTTTAAGAATCAAGGGCCGGGGTAACACTAGCATTGACCGAGTACCTTCGTTTCATCTCATAGGAGAGGATGATGAGAAGGGTTTAGGGTGCGTTTGGTATGCTGGGAGGAATGACAATGGGTATGAGTTTGATAGTACTCAACTATGAAAGTTCCATTCTCCACTCTCTAGCCATATATGGAGTATGGAAAATAATGGACTTTCATAGTCATAGTTGAGGGCCCAAGCACCCTAAACAAACACCAACTATCACTTTTATAGTGATAGTTGATTCAGAAATGGGTACCAAACGCACCCTTAGTGTTGTAGATGAGGATGGAGGTGGCCTCCATGTGTTGTGTGGTGAAAGAGGCTATGTGTGCCTTGCTTGTTAGAGCTTACCCTAATTCCCTATATCATCTAGTATGTATAGGGTGGAATTAGGGAAGGAGATGGGAGATGGGCTTGTGGGCCTCCCTTATTTGGGACATTGGACCCTTATTTGACTAGTGGGCTTGTAGAGTAATATCTAAACCCGGAGGAGTTAATGTATATATCATACGTCATCAAGCCCCCTAGTAGAGTATAATATGATGCCTGGATCATAGTGTGCTAGACTTGTACATGATCTAGGTTTTCCGCCTCCCTGATGATACATCCGCCTGCGCTTGTCATGTATGAGTGATGTAGGTATTGATTTGATGCGAACGTCGCGCCATTACATATGACCTTACAGTAATGCCAGGTTAAGACCCGGTCATATGGAGGTATAAACTATAAACGTATTTGGAAGGGTGGGTGCACCCTGTTTAATATGCCTTCGGAATGTTCCATTTGGATTTTGTGTAGCTTAGCAATCATGGGGCTTGGACTGGGAGTGTGTGTCGGACCGAAGAATGACTCGGTCGGTCAATAAACATGTGGTACCCTGGAATGTTCCATTTGGATTTTGTGTAGATTAGCAATCACGGGCTTCGATTGGGAGTGTGTGTATTGGACCGAAGAATGACTCGGTCGGTCAATAAACATGTGGTAAGTCCCCCGGTCTAGTGCAGCATAATACCTACATTATGGTGTGTTAGACTAATGCTTATTGAACAAGGCATAGCCAATGGAGGCTCACTGATGTCGTTTGAGCATGATGGCGCGTGAACGTAATGGCGTAAAAACGTGATGGCGTCTGAGCCTATGGCGTTTTAGCCTGACCCAATGTTTTTTGAGTTATTATATTATTGTGTACCAGGTAAGTAAAAACTGGTGTGTGCATGAGGGGTACAGCATGGTATGTGCGCCACGTGGTTAACACTTGTCTTGTATGTGGTTAACACTCGGGTACCAAGACATGTTTATGTAATAGTCTAAGTAGGTATCAGGCTACTTTTTAGCTACTTAAGAACAAGTGAAATTGACCCTAGAACAGGGTTTATGGGTAGAGGTGGCCAAAAGCCGGTTCGGCCAAGAACCGGAACCGGTTCCAAACCGAACCGGATAATAGTCAAAGTCAAAGAACCGGATCCGGTTCCAAACCGGATCGGATAATTTCGGATCTTGGGTCAAAAAATCCGGGACCGGTATGACCAGTTCCGGTTCGGTTCCAAATCCGGTTCCACAATTGGATCCGGTCGAACCGGTTCCAAAGAACCGGTGTTATTTCCTTAACAGTAGCTTTGCAAAAAATTCGTTTTCGGGGTTTTTTTTTTTTTCGTTCGCGTTTTCCACACAATAAACTTAATAAACTTCGACTTTTATTAAAAAAACTAATAGACGTCACACTTAAAGTACTTGAAATACAAATTTAATACATTTCGACTATTTATTCTTCATCGGTTTCATCTTCATTTTCAATTTCAACTTGAACGGCGGCCCTTGCGGCGCTTGTAGCTTCATAGTAAGCAATTTTTTCTTCGGTAAGATTGATTACATAACCTTCTTGCACCTCGACCTCTTGTAATTGTTTTTCGTAGTCCATCGGTTCTTCAAGTATTGAAACGTCTTGTATACCGTTCATTCCCATCCAAATAATCCTTCAAGCAAATACACATCTCCAAAGATAAAGGTGTGAGTTTTGTTCTTCTTACCGACAATACCCTTCCACTAGTAGAAAAAACGGATTCCGAAGTAACGGTTGAAGCTTGTACGCTTAGTAAATCCCGGGCCATTGCGGCTAGAACGGGAAATTGAGATTCCCTTTGTTTCCACCAATTCAAAACATCAAATTTCTTGAACTCTTCGGATGTGATAGTGTTTAACCAATCGGTTCCCGTATATCTCCCATATTCGTTGCTCGTTAAATTGTTACTCCTAGCCCGTTTACCACTTTCTTGTCTTAAACTTGAAAATAAGTCCAAATCCGGATCCACGGATGAACACGAAGCCCATACACTTGGCATCGAAGTTCCCACATTTGTTGCACCATATTTCTCAAAATAAACATCATATAAACATTTGAAATTATTTTTAAACGATTCTTGTGCATTATTTGTAACAATTCGCAATTTCAGGTTAATTACTATTCCCGGAAAATTCACTATTCACTTTTACTATTCATTTTTACTATTCATTTTTCCCGAAACTTTCCCGAAAGTTGATTTTTATTTGATTTTATCGAGTGATAAATCATTTCCATGGCAAATTAAAAGTTTGACATTCATAAGCTCATTTTCGTGAAAGTTATTAAGGAATTATACGGAATTACACGTTTTAGGGTAAAACATCAATCAGAAATTCTACGCACAACGAAATTCAACCCCGTCAGGTGACCCCACATCAGAAAAATGTTTGACACACTCATGATTTATTTGAGAATTAATCGTGACTGAGAAAAACATGACCAAAGACTTCCCAGCAGGTCACCCAAGCCTGTACTAATCTCACATGAGCACGCTTAACCGTTTGGGCGATTAACCGTTAGACCACAAAACGCGTTTCTAAGACTATTTGAGTTTTCAACTTCTTAGAAAAAGTTAACATATTCTTTCCCTCCTCCATTGACCAAAAATCATCCCTTGATGTTATAAGTCATTTCGTGATTTTTAGGCTTACGGTTTGATGTCTAAAAGACATTTAATACCAACCGACACTAGACTGAGCCCAGTCTAGACATTATAAGTCATTTTAAATCATTTTTATCACATTAGAAAAGTAACATTTTACTTTTCTCAATTTTACGCAATATTCGTACGTTTTACGTATTACGCGTTTTAGACCCGTGTTTCCAGTTTTTAGCAGGGTTTTACACCCAAATGGAACCTACCACTCATTTTATATTTTATTATGGAACTTATTGACATGTTTATCAATACTTTCAAGTTCCATAATTTTACAACACCCGGTTTTACGTTTTGAGGCTTAATCATTTACGATTGGCATTTCCCGGAGTCAAAACTAACCAAGTATCTTGGATAATACCAAGGAAAGTCCACACCCTTGCTCTCCAAGCTCATGAACAGCCTTGGAGGGGGGATTCACCACCCATGTGGCTTGATCTTATGCCTTGTGTCATGAGATGTGAACATGTGTTCAACTTGGCCTCCAAGTGTTGACTAGTCAACAATGTAACCTCCTCATTTGCATATAAATGCTTCTCCTCCCACTCCTTGACCATATGAACGACCCACACACACAACACCCTTCATTTTACTAGTTTACTTCAAGTTCCATTCAAGAAATCAAGTGCAATATCCATACATAAACCCTAGTTTAGTTTTGATTCATCAAAACTACTTCAAATCTTTAGAACTTTGGTGATTTCTCTTGAGTTTGAATCCACTCAAGTCACCTCAATTTTCATCATCTCTCTTTCAAGATTACAAGAGTAGAAAGATTGCATGAAGTGAAGTGGGTTGAAGCAAGTCTATCAAAGTCTTATCCTTACATGTTAACTTCCTTTCATCTTTGAAAGCCAAAAGTTGTGAGACAAACCCTAACTTGATTCTTGTTAAATAATCATGTTCATGTTATTTACATGTTATTCTTGCTATATTATGTCTTGTAGTTATGTCCATGATGTATAAAAATGAACAAAACAAGTTATTGTAATTGATTGTTAAGACAAGTTACTAAAACAAGTAAACTAGTGACTTTCTTGGAAAACCACGACCAAAATGGTAAAAATATGATGTTGGATCATTACATATTACAGTAGAGGACTTAACAAGGAAACCATAGCAATTTGAACCACCCAAAACGAGTATACGAGTCAAAAGTTACGCCCATTTGAAATTACCAAAGTTTCCGGCAAAACTGCCAAATACCATTCTGATCAAATTTGGGTTTTGAAAGTCCCACTTCTGGTCCGATTCATCAAAAAGTTAAAACACGAAAGTTGTCCGGAACGACGTTTTCGTTCAGGAACAAAGAAGCTCGAGCCCTGAAAACGCTTTCCAAGTGATAAATTTCTTCAAATTCAAAACAGCCCATTTTTAGACAAAGTCATTACATCTAGGTTATGGTTTATGAAGACCAAAGGGGTCTTATGACCTAGAATCAAGACCACAACCATGGCTAGAGCCAAGGTTGAGTCTCATGACCTTGGAACAAGGACCAAAGGTCATGGCTAGGCCATGACAAAACGACCATACAAGCTTATTTAGGCGAAAACATGAAACAAGGAATTAGCGAGAACTTGAACAAGCAATTTGGATCTACTTCACTTAAAAGGGAACCATGAGATATTACCAAGAGAAAATGGTCATACAAAACTTATGAAACATACCCTAATAACAATCTTCATGTACTAATAAACTTTCCTAAGTTTATTCAAATATCGGACAAGTAACTTTTCGGATCAAAACTTATATCTATATACTTTATCAACTACTACAATAGTAGGGAGCCTCATGTGAGGAGTTCATTATGTAAGCCGTCGAGTTGAGTTGTGGATTTACGAGTTAAAGTGTCCTGGCTCCTCGAACGCTTACTAACATGACTTCTGAATTATGTCGGCCCGAACGGTAGTAAACGATATACAAAACATACATGTTTCATGAATCTTTTCTTTCAAGGACTTACAATATACATCATACCACATCATGGACTATAATGCAAGATATATATATAGGCACTACTTCATATTCATTACTCCGATCCTAAGTCACAACATTCTATTATAGGTTGCTCGTAGAAACCTTCGCGATTCGACCGTTACATTCATTACTTGCTATCTTACTTAAGGTGAGTTCATAGCCCCACTTTCGATTACTTAATTGTTTTACAAACCCTTGGGGGGAATACATGCTATTTATAACCGAGCACAATGTTTTTAAATTGTATGCTTACCTGATTGTTTTATTATCACTAAGTACCATCCTTGCTAAACCGAGATCCCTGATTATGAACCATTTAGTCACTAGCAATAGTGAGCGCGAATATTATTAATAGGCCTATTGGGATTGACGAATCCCATTTGTATTGACTAAGTTCAAACAAATGCAATAATATTTGAGATTTAGGTATGTTAGCAAAGTACCTACCGGGATAAATCTGCCGATCGATATTGGTACACGTTAACGTTATGGTGTCATAAGCTTAGTGTATAATACATGTTCCGGGCGTATAATAACGTAGCCTACCTGTTTTGTTTTCCAAACATTGGTGTGAGCCTATAACTCACACTACCAACATATTGTGTTCAATCGATTTAACAAACTCTATGAATATCACTCAACCTTTGTGTTGACCTCTCAAGCATGTATTTCAGGTTCATGACGATCAAGGATGGAACGGAAGGGCACGAATACTCAAGAGGGCTATAAATTTTATTATCATTCAAAACTCATTTATTATACATCGTAAACATGGAACCAATTGGGACCTCATTTTGTAATCTCTGATATTTATATAATTTGAATGATAAACCTTTTCAAAACGACTCAATTGGAGTTCGTTTTCTATCATTGTGACTATTGTGCCGTCGAGTAACACCCAGTTTGAATTCCGCTGCATCCATGAATTGGGGGTGTTACATTATTTACATAAAAAGGGTCTATTTGGTTCAAATCCAAGTCTTCACCAATCTTTTTGATAAGATATTCCACCCCGCTAACGTTATAACATGGGTTTATTGCGGCGGCACAAGTTACCGGTGGAATTTCTTAGAAAATATTTTTTAAGCTTTTCTTTCATCGGTACAACCATATTAGCAAAAAGTGGACCATCATATTCGTATGCTACTAATTTTCTACACATCGCATAAAGTTGGTTGAGGACCGAATGACTCGTGGGATAATAAACACCCGATAACATAGTTGTTGCGGTTTTAAAAACTTTAAGTAAACCGGTTATTTTTTGAATAAGACTCCAATTTTCAACCGAAAATGGTACCATATTTTCCCCACGCTTTTGTCTAGCACAAAGCTCATCATGAAAATGTTGTAACGTGTTTTTTTGACGTAAAGCACTAACAAACATGTCATAGGTCGAATTCCATCTTGTAGGAACGTCCCAATTTGGTGATAAAAAAATAGAATTCGATTCATGACACAATTTTATATAATCCAAATATCTTGTCGATCCAACTTGAAAAATATCTTGTAACATTTTTCTAAAAGATTCTCTTAAATTAAACATTTGTTGGGTCGCTAGTCCGCTTTGCACAACCAAGTTAATGATGTGTGCAACACATCGACTATGATAAAAAATGCTATCAACAATCGGTCGGTATCTTAGTTTTAGTAATCCTACCGCATTTGTATTATTAGAAGCGTTATCGAATGATATTGAAAAAACCTTTTCTTCTAAATTAAACATTTTCATAACATATCTCAACATTATACTTAAATTTTCACCCATGTGCGGATTTGGAAATATTTCAAAACCAATAGTACGTTTCATCATTTGCCAAGTAGCGGGGTCAATCCAATGTGCGGTAACACACAAGTACGAACCCGGCAAACCATGACCCGCCGACCAAACATCGGTTGTTAAGTTTACACTAGTTTTTAAAGCATCAAAACCAAGTATTAATTCCTTTTTAATCTTTGTCCAAGATTTAATACAATCACGTTTAAGAGTTTGACGACTTACATGAGTATAGCGTGGTTGAAGCCTTTGTTGAATCAACCTCGTTAACCGAGGGTTGTCGAAGTGGCTGAACGGCAAACCCTCTTGAATCACAAAGTGAGCTAAATCTTGACGAAGCGCCCTCTCGTCATATACAAAAATATTCCCATCCGGTCTGATAACATTTTGTGACGATGCCGGAACGCCTTTTGTTGCTTTACAATGATTTTTCGTGTGCTTCCTCAACGTAGAATTCCCCGATGAAGAGATATAAGTGTTACAAGCTTTACAACGAGCCTTTGTTGAATTATCCGAAAACTTAACCAAGTCGAAATTACACCAAATTTCTTGGTTTCGGGTTGTTGGTATATTCCCAACTTCAAACGGTTGGTTTGTAGAACCTTGACCTTGAGAAGCGTCATTATTTGATGATGTTGGATGAGATTGAGAAGCTTGGTTTCTTCTAGACATTTTTGATCAATTTGTGAGCAATTTTTGAGTGTTTTTAGTGTGTTTGATTGTTGTGATTCAACCAAAATCATGGATGGTATTTATAGGAATGTTTAGGATGTTAAAATGGGACAAATGGGGGACAAAACCGTTTGGAAAATGCAGAAAAACGGTAATATTACCGTTCCACTGCTGCTGCATGATGCTACTGTCCAGAAAATGCAGGAAAAAAAAACTATCCGTTGGAACCGGTTCGGATCCGGTTCCCAAGAACCGGTTCGCGATCCGGTGAGGAATTATCCGGTTTGGAACCGGATCTAGGAGCGAAAACATGGAACCGGGTAGGATCAGCCGGATATTCTTGGAACCGGAACCGGATCTTGCCGGAACCGGTGTTGACCGGATTCAGTTCCGGTTACTTTTTCGGTTCCGGTGCCGGAACCGGTGACAATGGCCACCTCTATTTATGGGTGTACCAGATTTATGTAGGGTTTATGCAGGCCTCGGTTTTGAGTCAACATTTTAGTTAACTTATTGTGCATCAGACTTGTGTTAAGCTGAGTCTCGGTTTGTGTGATGATTAATGACATTGACACTTAGCCAATTTATTGTATGTTTTCCATTTGTGTATCAACTGATCTAGGTTTGTGTTTAGCCAAACTGCCCCAAGGGTGGTGCCATAGCCATGTTATAGGCACTTCGCCATCCCCATCACTTTAGTTATCCTCCTTTTTTTTTTTTTTTTTTTTTTTTTTTTTTTTTTTTTTGAGTGGGGTATTTTTGGTGGTGTGTTGTTTACGTATGGTATGTAAATCGGGTGATGATGGTCGGATACTTGGTTTCCCGTGTTGAACGGTAAGGACCCCGTGAGATATGTTTAAGAATCAAGGGTCGGGGTAACACTAGCATCGACCGAGTACCTTTGTTTCATCTCATAGGAGAGGATGATGAGAAGGGTTTAGTGTTGTAGATGAGGATGGAGGTGGCCTCCATGTGTTGTGTGGTGAAAGAGGCTATGTGTGCCTTGCTTGTTAGAGCTTACCCTAATTCCCTATATCATCTAGTATGTATAGGGTGGAATTAGGGAAGGAGATGGGAGATGGGGCTTGTGGGCCTGTCCCTTATTTGGGACAATGGACCCTTATTTGACTGGTGGGCTTGTAGAGTAATATCCAAGCCCAGAGGAGTTAATGTATATATCATATGTCATCAATAGTAGAGTATAATATGATGCCTGGATCATAGTGTGCTAGACTTGTACATGATCTAGGTTTTCCGCCTCCCTGATGATACATCCGCCTGCGCTTGTCATGTATGAGTGATGTAGGTATTGATTTGATGCGAACGTCGCGCCATTACATATGACCTTACAGTAATGCCAGGTTAAGACCCGGTCATATGGAGGTATAAACTATAAACGTATTTGGAAGGGTGGGTGCACCCTGTTTAATATGCCTTAGGAATGTTCCATTTGGATTTTGTGTAGCTTAGCAATCATGGGGCTTGGACTGGGAGTATGTGTCGGACTGAAGAATGACTCGGTCGGTCAATAAACATGTGGTACCCCGGAATGTTCCATTTGGATTTTGTGTAGCTTAGCAATCACGGGCTTCGATTGGGAGTGTGTGTTTATTGGACCGAAGAATGACTCGGTCGGTCAATAAACATGTGGTAAGTCCCCCGGTCTAGTGCAGCATGATGCCTAGATTATGGTGTGTTAGACTAATGCTTATTGAACAAGGCATAGCCAATGGAGGCTCACTGATGTCGTCTGAGCATGATGGCGCGTGAACGTAATTGCGTAAAAACGTGATGGCGTCTGAGCCTATGGCGTTTTAGCCTGACCCAATGTTTTTTGAGTTATTATATTATTGTGTACCAGGTAAGTAAAAACTGGTGTGTGCATGAGGGGTACAGCATGGTATGTGCGCCACGTGATTAACACTTGTCTTGTATGTGGTTACACTCGGGTACCAAGACATGTTTATGTAATAGTCTAAGTGGGTATCAGGCTACTTTTTAGCTACTTAAGAACAAGTGAAATTGACCCTAGAACAGGGTTTATGGGTGTACCAGATTTATGTAGGGTGTATGTAGGCCTCGGTTTTGAGTCAACATTTTAGTTAACTTATTGTGCATCAGACTTGTGTTAAGCTGAGTCTCGGTTTGTGTGATGATTAATGACATTGACACTTAGCCAATTTATTGTATGTTTTCCATTTGTGTATCAACTGATCTAGGTTTAAACGCTAGATATTGCTTGTGTTTGAGAGCACTAGGTATCATTGAGACGATTAACACGTTATTGGTATGCCACCTCAGTGCCACATCATCTCCTCCAATAACACATCAATAACTCAAACACCCTCCTTCATAACACACCACTAACATGTTATTGGGTCTCACAAAATACCCCACTAAAAAACCACTCACTCACAATACACATTAAAAAAAATAATAATAATAAAATAAATAAAATAAAAAAACCTCAAATGTTCACTTTTTTTTCTTTTGCGTGAGCCAGTCAACTAGCTCAACTCCCATTTGGCATATTGCATGGTATGGGGTTTGGCGTGTTATTGGTCCAAAAGGGTGCGTTTGGCGTGTTTTAAAACACGATACCGAATGCTCTGAGAGCTTGATTGAAGCTTGTGTGAGGAATAAGTACTTTATGTTTTTGTTTTGTAGTGCCCGTGTATAGTCAATATTCTAATCAGCTATCTTCCAGCTTTCTCCATGACAAGGGTGGGAATTGCTGCTTAGAAAAAGAATTGCGTTTTTATTAATAATACGACATGAATCCTAAATTTAAAGCCTAATTGGGTTAACTGTTTGTCAACCCAGTTTGTTTGACCATTTAGGCACCTTTTATCATGAGCTAGTTCACAAATGTGAATATACGTTTAGTAAATGTTGCTTATATGAATATGCATAATAGATGGCGTTTGAGCCGGATGGTGTTTAAGCCAGATGGCGTTCGAGCCTGATGTAATGGCGTATGAGCCTGATGGTATTTAGACGTGATGACTTTGTTATGCCAAAAAAGGATATGTATAACCTGACTTGGATACAATATTCTCATCAAAGTAATGTTCTCGTTATCAGGTTTGTCGCAGTCGACTTGTGTCGTTAAAGGTTAGTAAGATAGGACAAGAGTTTTGCAGCTCTGTGAAGGAATAGTTCCTCAGGCAGACCCTGTTTGTTTGTGTTGTCAGGCAATGAGCTTCAGTCTTTGCCTCTTCCATGTCATTCAATGTTTTAATGAATCCTTCTTTGTTTTTAAGAAGTTTATTGCCATATGGGCGCGCTCTTGATGGCTTTCTTGTGTCGCCTGACATGTCCAAGTTCATGCACCAGTTGTTGTAATCTATAAAGTGTGTGTGTGTGTGTGTGTGTGTGTGTGTGTGTGTGATTAGCTTCGGCTTCATTGTGACTTTAGGTCATCGTGTTAGGTTAATTTTGTTTCAAATTGATGATAAATCGTTTTGAATCAAACGAGTCGAGACCATGGCACATAACCTGAGGTCGTGGATAATGTTTAACCCTGACATCTCATGTTAGGCCATTGAATTCAGGCTTATAAGGTTAAGCCAATGAATGCACATTCACAAATATAGGCTGTTGAAGTTGTGTCATGAAGCTAGGCCACTGGGGTTGATTATAGGTCATTTGAGGGTGATGTCAGGCCACTTGAGTAGCCTGATGCTAGGCCACTTGGGGCCGATGTTAAGCCATTTGAGGCCGAGGTTAGGACACTTGAGGCCGATGTTAAGCCATTCGAGGCTGATGTTAGGCCACTTGGGGCCAAGGTTAAGCCATTTGAGGATGATGTTAGGCCACTTGGGACCGATGTTAAGCCGTTAGAGACTGATGTTAGGCCACTTGGGGCTGAGGTTAAGCCATTTGAGGCTGATGTCAGGCCACTTGAGGGGCCGAGGTTAAGCCATTTGAGGCTGACGTTAGGCCATTTGAGGCTGACGTTAGGCCATTTCGGGCCGAAGTTAAGCCATTCGAGGTTGACGCTAGGCCACTTGGGGCCGAAGTTAAGTCGTTTCAGGTAGACTTTAGGCCACTTGGGCCAAGGTTAAGTCGTTTGAGGATGATGTTAAGCCATTTAGGGATGATGTTAAGCTGTTTTAGGCAGATGTTAGGCTATTTGGGGTCTAGGTTAAGCCATTCGAGGCTGACGTTAGGCCACTTGGGGCCGAAGTTAAGCCGTTTGAGGCTTACGTTAGGCCACTTGGGGCCAAGGTTAAGTCATTTGAGGTTGTCGTTAGGCCACTTCGGGCAGAGGTTAAGCCATTTGAGGCTGATGCTAGGCCACTTGGGGCCGAGCTTAAGCCATTTAAGGCTGATGTTTTGACGTCGCAAGTGTTTAGTTGATTATTTGAGGCCTAAGATAAGACATCAATGTTGTTTTACTTTAAGACAATCGTGTCGTTTAAAGCAAGGTTAAGACCATGTAAGGAACGTTCAGGCCTTGTTTGGCCATATTGGGTTGTGCCAAGCCGTGTTCAAGCCACGGTTAGGCCGCACCAGGCCCGTATGAGATGTGTTCAAGCTGTACCAGCCATATGAGGCCTTACTCAGGTCAAGGCTAATTATTTTGTGAGACGATTTTAGGATATTGACTCAGGTGGTCCATTTGCGACTGCTAGGTCATGTTGGCCAGGTTATAATGTATGGCACATTGTATGTTTGACATGCTTAGAGGGAGTAGATAGCGTTTGGCCACGACTATGAATTTGCAAGGTTGAAAGATGCGACATACATCAAAGTAAAAACAAAGAAGTTCGTGATAGGAGAATGCACAATGACCTTCGAAAATTTTGGAGCACCTATGGAACCTTAATCACTAAATTGTACTTTTTATCAAATTTTTATTTTAATGTAATGAAATGTGTTATTTTATAGGAAAATAAAAAATAAAATAAGATAAATTGTGGGGTCCAGGCGCGTCCAATAACTTGAGTGATAGAGAGAGGCTGTTTTTTATTTAAGTAGCGTTGAGGTGACATTACTTTTTGCTATAACACGAGCCCTATGCCTCATGGGTACCTAATGATCTAAGCATTAAGATGTCATGCTTTTCACTACGATAGGACAATTATGATATCCACATTTATTCATTCCAAAAATTTCGCCTACTACGTACGAATACTAAAAACAAACCTTCAAACTTTATAAATGCAAATGTGCTTAGAACCTAGAACAAGTCTTGCGCATTTCAACTACCCTCTTTCGCACGCAATTCATGCATGATTACTCATTTTCCTAAAGTTTAAGCGGTCCTTTATGATAACATTTAATTCGATCAGCAAACACGCACACACTTGCAACAAACAAAATTAGCATAGCTAACTAACAAAGTAACAAAAAATTTTTACTAAATATGAATAAGTAAAACTCACAAAATCAACCTTCTCACCATTTCATATGTATCTAACTCTACTAGTAAAATTTAATTCAAATAATGTGATTATAACGATAACACAAATTAGCTGTGATTCACCTAACGCAATTTTCGTGACATTTTCTCAACACGTTTCAAGTTTAACTAGTCCCTAGTGATCACGCAAAACATTTTCCAACAGCAAGTAAATTTTACCTGCAAACAGGCGGTCCCAACCAACGAAGGTGCCAAGCAGCTATATAACCGACCCCAACCTTCTTGCTGAACAACCTAACACAATTAAATTAAAAAAACAGTTAAATCACAATTAATAATTAACCTCATAAACATAATTAAATTAAAAAATAACAGTTAAATCACAATTAATTAATTAACTTGCTAAACATAATTAAATAAAAAAGTAAGGAAGTACCTGTAACATCTGTTCAACAGTCACCGCCTTATTCTTCCGTTTCTTCGGATCCATATCCGTTTGCTGACGTGTATTTACCTATCATCAAATAAACTTATTATTATTATTATTATTATTATTAGAGTTTGGAGAGGATAAGTGATGAGCTGAGCGGTGATTCCACCGCCGGCTCCGGCGAGACCGTTTATTAAAGCGTCCGACATGTTTAATTTATAAACTCTTTCTCTCTCTTTTTGGTATGAGTTACGGAGTAATAAAATTGGGGGATCTTAGAGAGAGAGAAAGAGTGTTTGTTTGTAGGGTGAATTTCATATATCCCTTAAAATATATATATATATATATATATATATATATATATATATATATATATATATATATATATATATATATATATATATATCCCTAAGAACTTAACCAAATCAACAGTACCAAAGGTCACAAAGGATGTGTTACGGGTAATTTAGAGAAGTCTAACAGAGTCAACCACACATGTGGGTGGCACGTGGGAAGCAGTTTCAATCCAAACAGATTTTCCCACTCAAGTGTTCCCTTCCTCCCATTTTCTATAAATACCCCTTCCTTCCACATTTAGTAGTTTAGCCAAGAATTGTAATCAGTTTCTCTCTCAAATTCTCTCTACAGTAAAACCTCTATAAATTAATAGTGTTGGGACCGGGATATTTTATTAATTTAGCGAGATATTATTATATCGATAAATTAATAATTTATTAATTTAAAGAGATTTTATATATGGCTTTTAAATTTTCAAGTGTAATATACTGGTTACAATGTATACTCCTTATATATGAAAAATAAATTTGAAAAACAAGTTCGAATTAAAATTTTATGAATTCATATTCACACTTTATGAAAATAAAATTAACACTTTTTGTTGCAATACGAGAAGACAACACACCAACACTTTACAGTAATAAGGAGATTTTGAGATAAACTCAATATATATTTGAGGTTCAACAAAAAATAACAAGTGACAATGAATTTCATTTTTTACTAAACAATCTTCGGATTTTGAAGTGTATTTCTCTCACACACATATATACATATATAGATGGAATTTTTAGTAATTATTAATTTATAGTTTCATTGGGACTAATATATATACACTGGGGTTTCAAAAAAAATATTATCTTATTATTTTATCGATTGGGGTCCAAATTTGTACTAGTCCCAAGTTGGGACCGGACAAATTATTAATTTTATCCAGGTTATTAATTTATCGAGTATTAATTTATAGAGGTTTTACTGTAGTTGTATTGATTGTAATCATTCAACTCTTATCAATAACAATCAGTTTCGGGTCTTGTTTCTAAGTCCTATAGACTCTTGATCGTTTGTTGCCATTGTATGCATTATCCCCAATCTATTCATAGGTTCGGATAGTGAGTGTTACAGGATGGTATGACCTTTCTTATTCTAACAAATCCATCAGTGACAAATTTCATAGTTGCATGAGCATCAATGGTTCATCTTTGATTTCTTACTTTGATGAGCTTTTGTACTCTTTCCTCTATAATAAAAAAGACAGATATATCACATTGAATAAATGTCGCAAATTTCTTATCAAAACATGAAAAACGATGAAGAGCTAACCTTTTACTAGTTGAAGCTTGATGTTGATCCGACTCTTGAGATTTAGGATTCTTGCATCTGTTTTCATGATGTCCAGATTTACCACATCGCAGACATTTGTGTCTTTTTTTTTTTTTTTTCCTCATCATGTGACTTAATTCTTTCCTTCCTTGGTTGTCCAGCTGGGTGTTTCATAATAGGCGGGTATATTTTTTCCTGCGTTTCTGTGTGTACCCATTCGTCCATAGCTAACATCGGAGCAATTTCCATAGCATAGGCTTCTTTAAGTTTCTTGATTGTAAAATACTCATCAACATACTTTTCCCAGTTATAATCCATTAAAAATGCAATGAAAGCCGCGACATGAACACATGGAAGTCCTTTAACCTGCCAAACCCGACAAGTGCATTTTCTCTCATCTAGTATAACCACCCAACTTTTTCCCTTGCACTTTACTGCATCTCGATTTTCGCTACTCCTACAAATTTCATATTCTCCTAAGTTCTGCAAAAAAGGGAAAAAATATTGTTGTTGAAAATTGATATATGTAACTCAAATTTAAAATAAGCATGATGGTATCATACAATATGCTTGCCTTTGATATTTCATTGAGATACTTTTTAGCAGTAGGAACTATATTGCCCTTCCATTTTTCCACAGTCCTTCTTTTATTTTCAAATCGTACCAAAAGCTTTTCGATTATGGCATCAAGGAGATTAATCACTGGTTGATAACGCAATTCACCTATCCAACCAAGCGTTGAAGGATTCTGGTATGTTATTAGCAATGTAATCACACTTAGATCTAGTGCCAAACTTGGATCGACTCCACATCTTCTTATGGTTATCATTAAGATATCTAATTGCCTCTTCATTTACAGCAGTAATGTCATTTAATAATTTTTCATGCGATGTATCACAGTAGGTACTTACAGCACCCCATAATTTAAATTTGAGAATGTCGCCACGAAACTTGTAATACCTAAAATTCTAAAACATGTAAAATGACCAAAATACCCCTAGAACTAAAATTCCTAATAATTAATTATAAAATATCAAATAAGCCCTAAGAACTTTGTAATTCATCATATATGATTAAAATAACTTAGGGAAACATACAAGTTACATTTTCATGGTCTTAAGAATATTAAGGCACGTTAAAAATTACGTAAGGGTCCAAAATACATATAAATTTTGTACATAACTTAATATTAGATAAATACAAGTAAAGTATGGATAATTGGAGTTGGACTTGGACTCCTTTGGCCTAAGCTAATCCTAAACCGACCCCTCCCCTCTCTATGTCAATATATTCAGTTTCCTTGTGCCAAAACACATATACGATTTTTCTAAAAACCCTAAAGCAAATAAAACAAACGGTATTCTTTTTCTGCTTCCATTCTAGCAGTTCTCAAGGTTCCAAGGTGTAAAGTTCTTTGTTTTGCTTCTATTCGATCTAACAACAAGCTCGGTATCCTCTTAACTCACTTCTTGTTCTTTTAATATTGTATACGTATGCATGAATTTAATAAAATCCTAACCAAGTTACATGTAAAAATTATAAAGGTTGTGTTGGGTTTTTCTGCATGCCCAAACTATAAAGGAAAACAAGAGGAGGTTTTGGTTTTGATATTTTATGTCGCTTAAACTAAGTAGAGGTTGTGTTTGTGTGCTTGTGTGTCTCGACCAGGAATACAAAACAAAAGGTGTGTGTTTGATTTCTTATTGTGTCGAACTAAACAAAAATAGTAATAGAGTTTCGTTTCGTTGATTGGTCGCGACAGAAAATAGGAACAAAGAGGGTACGCTTGGTTTGTTGTGTCACGACAGGAAAAAAAACAACAACAAGGGTGTGTGAGTTGCTTGTGTCGAACAAAGGAAAAGAAAGCATAAAGGGTGCATTTGTTTTGTGTTTAGGTCGCGGCAAGGAAAAGGAAAAGAAAAAGAAAATTAGGTTTAGGGTTTTGATTAGGATTAAATATTAATGATTAGATATTAATGATTAATGATAAGTGTAATTGACAAGGAGAAATTTTTTACGCTTTTAGGGGGTCATTTAAGCCCTTAATCGTGTTTTTATGATCAAATATTTTCCTAAATCGTTCCTTTTGTCATTTTAGGTACTTGGGACATGATTTCTAGAATATGAAGCATTTTGGAGCTTTTTAGACGTTTTTATGCTCAAGAATGAAGAAAACGTGAAAGTCAAGAATCCAAGCTGGAAATAGTATCTGACGGCGTCAAGTATCACAAGGTGACGCCGTCACAGGTTGATCATGAGGTGGATATTTTCTTTACACTTGAAGCGCCAGAAAGAAAATGGGAAGATTACACGTGACGGCGTCACGTTATAAAATGCCAAGACCGTTACGTATTAACTTAAAGAGAGACGGCCCAGAAGACTTTGAGAGTGACGGCGTCAGGGTTGAACCTGACGACGTCAGAGGTTAAAGAGTGACGATGTCAGAACGACGACTTGCACAAAAAGAAACCTTAGTGAAACCGTCACAAGTTAATCAAGACAATCACAACTTGCGCGCGGAGTAGCTGATATTGTTTTGGCCATATCTTTTGCATACGAACTCGGATTTGAGCGATTAAAAAAAGGAAGCGATCAGGACGAAAAAATCTTTGATTTGGTGAAAAAATGGTCGTAACACCATCATTCCTTAGGGATGACACCGTCAACCTTGGCCGACAGAAAGTTTGCCTATAAATACAACATTATAACTTTACTTTTTGTAAGCCCTAAACCCTAAGGCCGATTCTAGGGTTTAGGTAGGTGTTTTTCCAGCAACTTATAAGGTCTTAATCATTCCATAAACATCTTGTAATGGTTTGTTTATTGATTCAATCTTATGTTATGTCTTCAATTATCATTATTGTTGATTGTTCTCCATTAATAATGCTTAGCTAATTCACCTTGTGCCTACTTATGATTGTGTGAAACTTATTTATAATCAATTAGATCTTATTGATTCCTTGTTGATGTTTGTGTCTATCTTCATCAATTAAGGTGTGACACTTCGATAGGTCTAATTGGTTTAATTTATAATTCTTGTTTCCTATTGTCTCTTGTTTGATTGATTGATTTTGATGTTAGGCTTAAGAAAACTGGCTAATCTCCTATATGGTAACATGCTTGAATGTATGAAGAAACATGAATCAGATGTGTACTACGATTTTAATGGTTGTTTTTAATGCATAAGTGACTACTAAGGAGGCCATGTTAGGAGCTAGTTGTCGGCTCGACATAGGAAGAGGTAGAAGCTTATAGAGTTGGGGAAGATCGTACACGGCCCCACGAATGGTATTAAGGAAAGAAACCCTTCAATCACAACAAGGTTAACATTCAATAGGTAGAATTGGTAGCTAGCAAGGAGTAGTACATCATAGGTAGATACGCTTCACTTCTCTTGTAGAACCCTAATTTACTTTTCTTGCACATTAGTTTAAGTAATAGCTTTTGGGTTAGTTGATTAGCAACTAATTCCGCCCCTCCTTCCAATACCCGAGATTTTTACTTGCTTTCCATAAAATATAAAAAATACAAAAAGAATCATCCTTCACCTCTAGACCTAGTTAGATTAAGTTTCAATCCTAACGAACACTATTCCCCAAGTAGAATGATCAATCCCCCGGTACTTGCCACTACACTATACTACATCGAGCAGGTACACTGCCTAGTGGGGATTGCAAGCTTCTCAAAATCCTTTGAGAAGTAAAACCTTTTGCAAGGTTGCAAAACCACGCATCAGTAATTAATGAAGTAATTAAAGTTAGGGTTAGGGTTTGTGAGATTAAATAAGGTCCGATTGGTTTTGTAAATATACAAGGGTGTAAATTGTAACTTTTATAACTTGTAGGGTTTAATTTGCAAATTACTAAAATAAAAGGTTTAGTTCGTAAAACATGTAAGTTGAGGGACTAATTTGGATAATGTGTAAAACTTGTGATATTTACATTTAAAACCCTATACTTTAACATAATTACACCTTAAACCTTAAACTATCATAAATTTTTATAATTAAACCCTAAAACCATATTAATAATTTATTTAATACTTAACCTAATATTTATGTAAAATCTGACTAAATAAGTAAAAATGCTATTTGAGGAAACTTTCTAAATATGGAAACTTACTAATTTGGGAAACTACTTAAAATGGAAAGATAACCTAAAATAATTAATCTGAGTTGAGGGAACTGTTTGTAATATTGGTTTGTAATTCATTTAGGTTCTGCGAAGAAGGAGCGATCCTTTGGTTTCTGTGATTTCTGTTTTGTCGGTTTTGCTTTTGGAATTAGGTACGGATATTCTGACCTTAATCTTAAGGTTTCCTTTTTTATACAACCTTTGATATGAACCTTCTGTTTTGAACCTTGCTATGATAAACCTTGTTATTTGAACCATCTGATATGACAACTATGTTTTGAGCCTTTGTTTATTAACCTTAAGTTACCTGAGCTTCACTAGGCATGGGGGTTCCATGTCATGTCATAGATGCACCTTTGACATGACTCTAGGGCAGTAGAGTGATGTTCTGCCACTTCCTTTTGGTTGGTTGTACATATATGATGTTATATGTTTTGGGTAGGGGCGTATGGATGCATCCTAGATCTGTTTCTGATATGTTATGATATGATATTTGTCTGGTGAATGTGGCTGTGTGTGCAATACACGTCCTTCACAACTCTGGGAGCTAGCTACTCCACTTATGTTGCCTTATGTGTGATTATGATATGTTTCTGAGCTCATGGTATTCTGATTCTGTTTATACAAGTGATTGTATAGATTCCTTACCTAAACTACACATTACATTTCTATACTATCCTTTATGCCTAATTAATGTTTCCTATATTATATCATTTGTACCTCATCATTTATATTTCAGTTCATTTTGTTATATATCCGTTCACTGGGCTTTTTAAGCTCAGCCGCATTTCTTTTCTCCGCGGCAGGTATTCAAGATAGCTTTTGGGATAGCTTTCGAGGGTTTGAGAGTAGAGCTGAGTAAAGATTTGACCATAGTCATCTTAGTTTGAAGTTAATTATGTAAGACTTCCGCTTTTGTTTAGTTATGTATGTTCTGATGTGAAACCATATTATTGTGACACTTTTACTCTTGTCGGGTTGGGGTGTTACAAAACTTTTTCTTAAAGTTGCTATACAAGTGGCGCATGCATTCCCTGTGTTCCACATTAGGATAAACATCTGAGATGGCTACTTCTAACCCCTTTTGCATGTCTAAAGATATAACAAGACCATCAGGTGTCCCAATTGCTTCTTTCAGTAACTTAAGAAACCATGACCATCTGGTGTTCCCTGGTGATGGCAGGCAGCAGGCTATGTTTGAGGCTCGTAAAGTTGGGTTAGTATAGAAAATTTGAAGTGAAGCTTTAAGGCTGTCAAATTAGAAGTTACGGATGTGATGGTTAATATTAGTTTTGCCTTATTATTAAAGCATGATCAAGTGGTACAATTGAAATAGGTTGGATGGTGACTTCTATAGGGCAATGATGACAATGAATTGGATTTGATTTAATGACATGTCACTCTTTCTCTGCGGACGCCTCACCCTGGGACATGTCTGATAGAACAAAAGCATCATATTAGAAAGTTCCATTTTTTTTGTTTCTTTACGGAACATTTTTCTTAAGCTTGCAGGGGGTGCTTCTGATCCTTTTAGACTCTTGGAATCCTGTGTAGTTTGGTTGATGAGTTTAGAATGGATCTATGCAGATGACATGCGTTTACTTTATTGAATATATAAGGTTTGGAATCAAACAATAGGAAGGCTACGTTTCTACCATACCAAACCTCAAACCTGTTAAAAGGAATTGGTTTTGTTATATGCTTCCCGCTCTTAGTCTCCTTACATCCTCTTCTTTATCTCACGTGCGTGCACATGCACAAATCTCTATTCTCTAACATCTCTCTTCTTTCTAGTTTCTAAGATATCTTCTTCTACAAACTAAACAACTCTTGCTTTCTTTCACGATAAGAAATAGTCTTAGATATATTGAGGTCTAGTGGATTCGTTTCTCTCCTAGCTGTCGTCATTGCTGCTGCCACGTTCATTTCTTGCATTTGTGTCATCGTCGTTGTCAGATTTGCTTCCTCTTGGTGAAGATGAGAAAATTCATTTAGAAGTGACTTGCTTCCTCGCCATCTAATTACTTTTTTTTGGCATTTTATGTTTGCTCTTGATCTCTATATTTCAGATTGTTCCCGTACCTGTTGAAGTCAATAAAATATCATCTATATTAGTTACTTAGTTATGAACCCATTGTTAGATTATGGACATTATTTTAGTAGTCGTATGTTAGGATCGAACTCGAGATCACGGGATTGCACACAATACGTATGAAGAGAAAAAGAAATAATTATTTATAAATGTTATAAGTAATTATTAATAAACACAAAACTAGTAATAGTAATTAGTATTTAATGATAAATGACTAATGACCTATTAAAGAAGATTAGGAAAGTAATACTAATGAATATTTGGAAACAAGGGAAGGTTCCGGAATCCCTTTGGGGACACCTAAACCAATCGGCCAAGGAAGGTTCTCCACCTCCTTTGTGCCTTGAGCTCTAAGTTTCAATTAGTATATATACAAACCCAAGATGTATTGTTTTCTCATAACTTGTACACACACATCTTGGTGTTTTCTCTCCTCTTCTTTGTCCCATAATCGATCCATCTAAACAATCCCTTAAGGGATTTGATTTTATTGATCAAACTAAGTTTTGTGTTTAATTTACTTGCATAAACTTTTTCTTGAATTAGTACGTGTGTACAAAAACGTGATTCAAACACACTATTGTTTGATTCTTGGATTGAATTACAAAAGAGGTAAGGGGTAATTCTTATAATCCACATAAACCCTAATTAGGGTTCTTGATTTGAAGATTGCAATTGATTCTTGTTCGGGTTAGAATCACAAAGGTATGTTTACTATTTAATATTGATTAATTAATTACATGTTATATGATCTTGTTATAATTGCTTCCGCTATGCTCACTTGATGTGTTTGGTTTATTTTATATGATTGTCATGATATTATAATTCCAACAGTGGCATCTAGAGCCGTTATAATATGTAATTAATTATCGAAACGCATAAAAATTGGATCTTGATTCATTTAATTACATGTTTTTAGGGTTTGTTAGATTCCTAACCCTAATTTTTTTTGGGTCGATTTGACCCTTAAGGGTTTTAGGGTTTATGGTTTTTGATTTTTTAATATGATTAGAAACCCTAGGATGTCATGTAATTTGTTATGCGTTTTAGTAAACGATCTTGGTGCAATATGTTAATTGTTAAGCTAAATCCATGAAAAAGTGCATATTTGCATGGATTTTATATTGTGTGATAATTTAAATGGTTTAAATTGGATATATGAATTAATTGTTAAGTTATATCGAAACATGTAAATTTATTAATAGATGTCGAATTTGGGAAGACTCCAATATTAAGTAATCAATTATGTGCTATGTGGTATTTATTTTGTTTTGGCTTACGCAATCAATTTATCGATGTATGTGGCTATTTTTCCTAGAAGAAGAAAGCCTTAATTGAATAAATACGTTATACAACTAGATTTGATTATTAATAGGACTATTGAATAAGATTTGCATGTGGCTACATGTTTTATACATATTTAATTGTTATGATTATGTATATTTGTTTATTTAGTTGTTTTATTTTTTATTGTACATTACTTGTTTTGTTTATTAATTGTAACAATTCGCAATTTCAGGTTAATTACTATTCCTGAAAAATTTACTATTCACATTTACTATTCATTTTTACTATTCATTTTTTCCGAAATTTTCCCAAAATTTGATTTTTATTTCATATTCTCGAGTGATAAATCATTCCCATGGCAAATTAAATGTTTGGCACTCGTCAGATCATTTTCGTGAAAGTTATTAAGGAATTACACGTTTTAGGGTAAAACGTCATTCAGAAATTCTACGCACAACGAAACTCGGTAGTATTAATTTTCCCCGTATCAGAAAAATGTTTGACACACTCATGATTTATTTAAGAATAAATCATGACTGAGAAAAACATGACCAAATAAACCTCGGCCGTGAAAAACTGGAATTTTTAGTTTTAAGCGTTTTTACTCAGCCGTAACCCTAGCCTATACCTGCACCGCGTTTCTAAGATGATTTGAGTTTTCAACTTATTAGAATAAGTCAACATATTTTTCCCTCCTCCTTTGACCAAAAATCATTCCTAAATGTTATAAGTCATTCCTTGATTTTTAGGCTTACGGTTTGATGTCTAAAAGACATTTAATACCAACCGACACTAGACTGAGCCCAGTCTAGACATTATAAGTCTTTTTAAATCATTTATATCCTATTAGAAAAGTAACATTTTACTTTTCTCAATTTTACACAATATTCGTACATTTTACGTATTACGCGTTTTAGACCCGTGTTTCCAGTTTTAGCAGGGTTTTACCACCCAAATGGAAGCTACCACTCATTTTATATTTTATTATGGAACATATGGACATGTTTAACAATACTTTCAAGTTCCATATTTTTACGACACCCGGTTTTACGTTTTGAGGCCTAATCATTTACGGTTGGCATTTCCCGGAGTCAAAACTCATCCTAATACTTAGGATATTATCAAGCCAAGCACACCTCACCCCCCTAGACCTTGTGAACCGCCAATAGGGGGGGGAGTCACCCCATGGTGTGGCTTGATCTTGTGCTAAATACCTTGGATGGTTTACATGTGTTGAAACTTGTCATGAAAGTGTTGACTAGTTCCATTTTGTAACCTCCTCATGAGCATATAAATACCCCCCTCCCCCCTTCTTGTTGCCGTCCATACCACACCCCAAAACACTCCACACTTAGCTTTATTTCTTCTAATTTCTAGCAAGATTCAAGAGCAAGTTCAAGGTAGAAACCCTAGTTTGATCTTAGGTTATCAAAACACTTCCAAACCTCATATACTTTGGTGATTTCTCTTGAGTTTGAATCCACTCAAGTCACCTCAACTTTCATCATCTCTCTTTCAAGATTTCAAGAGTAGAAAGATTGCATGAAGTGAAGTGGGTTGAAGCAAGTCTATCAAAGTCCTTACCTTACTAGTTACTTCCTTTCTTATTTTGAAAGCCAAAAGTTGTAAGCCAAACCCTAACATGCTTCTTGTTAAATAATCATGTTCATGTTATTTACATATTATTCATGCTATATTATGTCTTGTATTCATGTCCATGATGTATAAAAGTGAGTAAAACAAGTTATTGTTATTGATTGTTACGACAAGTTATTAAAACAAGTGAACTAGTGACTTTCTTGGTAAGACCTGATCAAAATGGTAAAAATATGATATTGGATCATTACATATTGTAGTAGAGGACCTAACAAGGAAACCGTAGCAACTTGAACCACCTAAAACGAGTATACGAGTCAAAAGTTATGACGATTTGAAGTTACCAAAACTTTGCGGCAAAACTGCCAAAATAGTTTCTGTGACAGAACGTAAAACACGCAAAAAGAGGCCTTTCTGCTCCGTTTCATGAAAAAGTTAAAAAACGAAAGTTGTCCGGAATCACGTTTTCTTCAAAAACTCAGGAGCACGTCTCCAGAAAATCAATAACGAATGAGATATTTCTCAATTTCTTAACAGCTATTTACACACACACACACACACACACACACACACACACACACACACACATATATATATATATATATATATATATATATATATATATATATATATATATATATATATATATAAGTCACTATATTATGGTTATATTTTAAAAAGAACAAGAGGTCTTATGACCTAGAATCAAGACCACAACCATGGCTAGAGCCAAGGTTGAGTCTCAAGACCATGGAACAATGACCAAAGGTCATGGCAAGGCCATGACGAAATGACCATGTAAGCTTACTTAAGCGTAAACATGAAACAAGGAATTGGCGGTAACTTGAACAAACAATTTGGATCTACTTCACTTAAAAGAACCATGAGATAATACAAAGAAAAATGGTCATACAAGACTTATGAAACTTACCCTAATAACAATCTTCATGTAAAAATAAACTTTCCTAAGTTTATTCAAATATCGGACATGTAACTTTTCAGATCAAAACTTATATCTATATATTTTATCAACTACTACAATAGTAGGGAGCCTCATGTGAGGAGTTCATTATGTAAGCCGTCGAGTTAAGTTGTGGATTTACGAATTAAAGTGTCCTGGCTCCTCGAACGCTTACTAACATGACTTCTGAATTATGTCGGCCCGAACGGTAGTAAACGATATACAAAACATACATGTTTCATGAATCTTTTCTTTCAAAGACTTACACTATACATCGTACCACATCATGGACTAAATGCAAGATATTTATATAGGCACTTATTCATATTCTTCACTCCGATCCTAAGTCGCAACATTCTATTATAGGTTGCTCGTAGAAACCTACACGATCCAACCATTACCTTCATTACTTGCTATCTTACTTAAGGTGAGTTCATAGCCACACTTTACATTACTTCAATGTTTTACAAACCCTTGGGGGAAATACATGCTACTTTTAAACCGAACACAATGCTTTGAAACTGTATGCTGCCTGATTGTTTTATTATTACTAAGTACCTGTTGGAGTATGCTCGTGTCATAATAAATAATTATATGGCTAGACATAGGTGAGTTTATGGGGTCACACACTTATACACAGAGATACCATTTTATAGATTGTATTTATCGTATTTACAATATATAAACGACTACGTAACTCAGGATCTATAACGGGCCATTAAATACTAAGTTAGACTTAGCATTTTTGGAGTGAACCAACAATGGGCAAGCCCATTGTGGGCCCACTATATGGCCGGCCTAAGGGGGGCTAGAAAGGGTGGAAAGAATTTTTCTAGGTGCTAAGTGTAACATGTATATTTGATAAGATCAATCTGATTAATGATATCAATGAGACTTTTACTCTTTACCACTATTAAGGAGAAATTCTCTCCTCTCTCTCCCTCCCATCTCATGAAAAAAAAATAACCCCCTCCTAGGGTTATGATTTTTCCATCTTTTCTTGAATAACTCTCTTGTAGGTTATTGCTAGAATTATTGTTACATAGTCTTGACTAGCATCAAGTGGTTATTGGTGACGTGTAGTGTGTTTCATCATAAAGGTGATCAACCTTATTGATCACTTGGTTTCTTGATTCATTCGTGGGTGGTGATATTGGTGGTGACTTTGTTGGTGATTCCCGGTGCACGCTACAAAGGTATAAACTATCTTGTTTATCTTATTGATTGAACATATGGCAATATGGATCCGTGTGGGTGATGTTGTTCCGCTGCGTTTATTTGATTCTTAAATATTTTATATTCATACATCACCTATAGTGGTATCACGAGCCATCATATGTGCCATATGATTATCGGGTATGCATAAAAATGGCTAAAACGGGTGTTTTTTGATGATTTTTGAAGTCATGGTTAAAACAGCCCTAGGGCTCCAATTTTTTTCTCATAGGACGACCCTTTAGGGGTCTTATGATCTGCACTTTTTGGTCCCATGGCCATTTGTTATGCATACGCTAATTGGTTACTTGTCGGGTACGTAAAAAATGGTCTAAAACGCGTGTTTTTGATCGGTTTTTGAAACGGTTTTAATTCAGCCCCTAAGGCCATATTTTCTGTGGTTAGATGGTATTTGGAAAGTTCTAATATCAGTTGGTGTTGACCCTTAAGTCATAGGAAACACGTACCTAACGGGGTTTTAATTCTTGTCAATTAATTTCTTCGTTTTCGTTGGCTAACAATTTAATTCTTGTTATTATTTTGTTTTCCATGGCAAATACATGCATGTTTGTCCATGTAGTTAGCCAACACCATGTTTCATTCATAATATTATGGTATTATTATGTTTATATGCAAAGCCGATGAAAACCTAGACCACTTGTGCATTGAATGGTTGTGAATGTTGTTTAATTTCGTGTTTTGGGGTTTTTTTTGCCATTGTTTCGGCATTTATGTAATAATATTCTTTTGGTTGTAGCCATTGTTTGGGCACTTTTACAGTAGATTAAAATTAGATTAGTTGTATTTTACTTTCAATATAATGTAATCGTGGCTTGGTGGTGAATGGCGAAAGAGTTAAAGACGTTTTTGCCGAAAAATGACTGCTGGAACACCAGTTGGTAAAACGGAGTTTCCCGGTGATTGGTAAGGTCTTTTTGGCTGAATTTTTTTTTTCAGGTACCCAAGACATGGGCCTACAACTTTCTAGTTTTGAGCTAAGCCCGGGGAAGCTTCCTTCATGGACTTTTGGGCCCTCTAACACAGAAATTCTGGAAAGACAGAAACTACTTTTCATGTGCATCATGGGCTTCCAACTTGCTCTTGATTGTCTTGGAGCAAGTGGGAGTCCTCCGTGTGGTTGTGTGGTTGTCCCTAGTTGACTCTTGGTTCTCGTGATGGCTCACGAGACCAAGCATAGGTTTTTTCATCGGTTGAGGCTTTGCATATTGTGGTTGTGTGTTTGTTTTGCTTTTTATATATCTTGTTTCATATGTAAAATTGCAAATAGTTTTCTATAAAACTTAAAACGAAACACAAACCATTTTCAAAACTAAGTCTTATGATTTAGTTTTACTAAATTTTTGAAACTTAAAATCATTGTTTCTTAAAATAACACCTAAACTTGTTATGTATGTTATTTTATTTATGTATTGTCCAAACTTTATTATCTACGTAGGATTTATATTAGTCATGAAAATGGACAACTTGACACACATAAATTAAAACAATGATTAGACTTAAGTTAAGAAATGTTTTTAACTTGTGCTACGAAGGATGAATGCATGCTCTTTTCGTACACCTTTTGATTTGCATCAAAACTTTTACCCGTCAAAATTTAAGTCACGCAGTCCAATTTTGAGAACACTTGCAATTACTTTTTGCCTATGCGTGGGACCTAGGTTGAATTGTAACTCAAGGTGACTATTCTCTATGCGTGGGACCTAGATATAGTCTCGCACGTTCTCAAATTGGATGACTTAATTGAGTTAAGCGGTGAGACCTTGACCCGAGGCAAAGATGGGACTAAACATGCCTACATGACACTAGTTGCTTGTTCACTAGTGCCATGGGTCCCATAAAGATCTAAGAGTTGCACTTGTATTGCAATTGGTGATCGTCGCCTACCAATTGAATCTAATATTGCTAGCAGATCAACTGATGTGATAGTAGAAGCACAATGTGGATCTTAGCCTTTTACGTAAATTAATTGTTTTAAATTGTAAACATGGGGTAATTAATTCATAAAAGGATACTTATCGAAAATACTAAATATGAACTTTGAGAATTCAATTAATGGATTAATGCAACACAAATCGTAAACAAAAGTTTGTTCTTTTCTTGTTAAAAGGATCAAACTAAGTCTTCTTTTCCTTGTAAGAAAGAGACTTATTCCTATCCTTTTCCTTATGAGGAAAAGCCATAATAGGAATATTTGAATTGTCCTAATTCTAATCAAACTCAAAGCACACATACTCTAGAAATCGTGATGTCTTGTAAAGTCAAAACGGTTAAGTATGTTTGCACATCTTATTCTTTCAAGTTCGTTTTATAACCCTAGTTTTGGTTTTGAAACCTTCAAGAAATATAAGATATTTGGATAACTAGAGAACATGTTTTCTATAGCTACCAAACTAATATGAGTTAAAATAATTAGAAAACGGAAATATCAATAAACCGAAAAGTGGTAAAGGCAATTACTAGCATGATTACCTAGCAATGTGTCTTAACCCGATAAACATGGAGGAACTGCATGCCTAATTTTCAAGTTTAAAATGATGGCTAGCCCATCATCTATATATTAGAACTTGATGCACTTCCTTGAATACCGAAGTACATGTTACTAGTCATAGTGACTCACATTAGCATAATGTGTAGATATTCAAAGAAAGCAGGAAAGTATCCAATCATCACTCACTCTCCACTGGTGATGTAACACTTTTAATGTTGTCTAATCCAGTGGGAGCTACATGATTGTATTACTGGTGACGAAACACATGTAATGTTCTCTAATCCAGTGGGAGTTGTAAGCTCTATTAACTTACAAGCTACCCATCTTATTTCTAGATTGTCTTGAAATAATACATTACTTTCCACATATGAAGCATCATAGTTTTTATGAGAACCATTGCATTAATTTATTAGATAACTTGTCGCGTTCCTGATGTTGCTTCCTGAAATGTTATCAATAAAATTGTTGTGCATGATTCTTTATAAAAGCGATAAAGTTTTACACAGCTATATTTTGATTTTGACTAAAATCATATGTTATCTGTGACATTGTCATATTTGCTTGCATAATGTTGTGCCATGCACAAGTGGGAGAAATCTTAATTGTGTGCAAGTTACAACATATAACAATATGACTAATGGTTTTTCTTGACTACAAGATAAGAAAAATAAGGTTCTACTAGGACTTATACACATAAAATGTATGTTGCCCTAATTAGAAAAAATGTCAAGATAACATGAAAAGTTACTTCAACATATTTGCTGAATTGTTTAGTAAATATGATCATGTCTTCTTGTAAATTCATAATCATGAAGTATGTAATTAACTTGAAATTACTATTGAGGCCAATTATCGGCACTCATAATTACTTTAGTTGAATATGTTTAAGTCTCTTGTAAAGACATAAACATCAATTTCGTTAATTGTTGAAAGACTTATAACGTAAAGTAAAGACGTTAATTTGTTATGTCTTCTTGTTAAAGACATGTACACTTACGACGTATAATAAAATATTTAATGTTTATGTTTTCTAGTTAAAGCATACACATGAAGTTATTGACTTGGTCAAAGACTTTAAATATAAAGTATGCAGTAGGCTAAAAATACTATTGATGCCATCTGGTATGACTTGGTTGGCAGATACGTAAGCCAAAAAGTATAAGTTCATCAAATGAGTTGTGTGATAGTCTCACAACATCTATCCAAGTGGAATACCACAACTTTATGGTATGTCCATCATGGATATCATTTGATCTTTGATGACTTAAACTCTTTTACCTCAAAAGCAATCAAGGTTAGAAAATTGGATGTGACATGCGTACACCCAATATGGTTCCAACCCAGAAGGAATTTAAGACACCATTGTATTATGGAATGGGATGAATCCCATTATGTCTTGATTTTAGTTCTGAATTTGTTAAATACCTAAGAGTAAGTAATTAACAAACTAGAGTCAAGAACTAACGATGTATTTTGGATGTCCCACTTGAAAACAATTTATTGTTAATCAAGATGCTGAGTACTTGGAAATTAGTCTCCACTTACAAAAGCAAGTGGGAGCATCTTTAGATCTTGAAGTCATTCAAGAGCTAAATACACAACTTTCTGAGTACACTTGCTAATGTCATTCTAAGGCTGAACATACATATGTTAAACCATAGATTGATATCTCACATTCATAAATCCGCAAGGATACCCCTAACACCTGAATGATATATTTTATATCAATGTTAAGGGACATAAGTTGGAGGATCATAGTGAACTTGCTAACTAAAGAGATGCATTATCAGATCTTGAATCTGATGAATAGCTCAAAACTATGAATGTTAAGATGCAGTCCTTTGAAGATAATCACTCATGGAGCTTGATTGATCTCTTACCAATCAGTTAGACTGTGAGGTTTAAAATGAGTTTCTTGATGAGAATACTCAAAAGGACAAACTTGTACACACATTTAATGCATGCGTAGTAGAAGGAATTTACTCGTACTTAAGAAATTGATTATGATTAAATCTTCCTACCTACAAACATTAAATGTATAAAGATGATTAATTGTCATACTTGTTCTCATGTAAATGAAATATGACAATAGGATTTCAAAACACTTTTGATTACTTTTGCGAGGACGATGAGGAATCAAAAGGTTTTATGAATCTATATAATCTTTATTATTTTCACAAGACATAAGAATCCAAGTGTGGATTAGATCATGCATCTAGGAGCAGAGATCTTAATTTAATCATTAATTTGATTTTGATTAAATAAGATTACTCCTGAGAAACTCAGAGTGCAAGTAGGATAAATGAATTTATTTTCTTAAATTTCATATGTTGTTAACATATAAGAAACAATATTCTATCTAAGCTAGACTTTAATCCTTAGCCTAGAATGAAGTTTCACTTAAGGAATTCAGGAAATAAAACATACAACCTTGTTGCATGTGTTTATTAGAATAAACATAAGCGGTTAATAATCTAAACACAATATGACATGTCATTGAAGGGAGTCTCAATGATCAATCTTATATGATGAGATTGAATGCATGAATGGAAACCTTAAGTTTAACTAAAGGATTCATTATGTAAGTCATATTATGTATTGGATTATTTATATCTTTTGCATGAATGCAAGATGAGTTGATAACAACAAATATCTAAGTGAAAGTCATTAGATAATTGTTAAACGAACAACCTAATGGACCTGCAAAGGACCAAAGATTTGTTAAAATGTTTACGGATATTTGAGGATCTTTGTTATGTTTTCATTCATTGATGCTTATATAACTGAGATGATGCTCAACCCTAGTCGTAGTAGGATGACATCATGAATGATGACACCTCTAACTAGATGTGCTTGATTGAGAGCATTGATGCATTATACATTAAAAGAATAAAAATACTTTACAGTTTGGAAACTGTTATTATGACTGTCTAAAGTAAGTGTTTTGCTAGCTTCAAACACACTATGGAATGTATTGTTGCAATACTCGTAATGTACTTGATTGCACACATACAAAAGGACAATCATCATTCAAAACATTTTTGAATTTTGAAACAAGTATTCTCAAAGTTTACTCAGATGACTACTTGTTGTCTTGTACAACAAAATTGATCATGTTGGAAACATTGGATTCTGATCTGTATGTAGTCTTGTGCATATCTGTTTTTAGTATTTGGATAATGGAACTGTAAGCAGTCGTATTATATAATGAATTGATATACCGGGTATTATCGTCTTCATTTATACTACTGTGTTCTATATTTGCATGTTTAATCCATGAATAATTTATTTATTCTAAAATTGTCCATTGCCAGTTGACGATACGGGAGTATCATCGAATTAAGGCAAATGTGAGCGTGTTGGCAACTTATTTGCCAAACTCATATGTTGTTCATTGTGATGAACATTGGACTGACCCAACCTTCGAGAATTCACTGCATGGATCGGCGTCAATAGTGAATCTCGCAAATGGTTATGTCTCTTATCCTTAGACTTGAGATGCAAGTAGGTCTTGCATGTGCGGAATTTTATTCTTTGATATGGTTAAACGCTGTCCTGAATAAGGTAGTTATAAAAACCATTTTCAAGAGTGATTTGAAACACATGAATGACACCTGCAGTCAAAATAGGATTTGTTCCTCCACATGTCATGGAGTTAGATACTATTGGGCCCCTCGATGAATTGAACGGATGTTTGTATGGCCGTACCCAAATGAGATTAAGATGAATCTTAATTCACTTGGTAATCTTGTTCAATATCTAGATCGAGAAACAGAATAGTTGAACAAATAGACTGACTTCGATCCATGTCTAGTGTTCAACATAGTATCTGTAACAAAAGGATGGATGACATATAAACCATTTAAATGAGACGTTTGAGAAACTTTTCTCACATATTTCTAGGGGCATTGGCGTGTTGCTAGACACTAACCTTTGCTTGTATAATTACTAGATTATTATGACGTCGCAAGTGGGAGCTGTTGGAGTATGCTCGTGTCATAATAAATAATTATATGGCTAGACATAGGTGAGTTTATGGGGTCACACACTTATACACAGAGATACCATTTTATAGATTGTATTTATCGTATTTACAATATATAAACGACTACGTAACTCGGGATCTATAACGGGCCATTAAATACTAAGTTAGTCTTAGCATTTTTGGAGTGAACCAACAATGGGCAAGCCCATTGTGGGCCCACTATATGGCCGGCCTAAGGGGGGGGGGGGGCTAGAAAGGGTGAAAAGAATTTTTCTAGGTGCTAAGTGTAACATGTATATTTGATAAGATCAATCTGATTAATGATATCAATGAGACTTTTACTCTTTACCACTATTAAGGAGAAATTCTCTCCTCTCTCTCCCTCCCATCTCACGAAAAAAAAATAACCCCCCTCCTAGGGTTATGATTTTTCCATTTTTTCTTGAATAACTCTCTTGTAGGTTATTGCTAGAATTTTTGTTACATAGTCTTGACTAGCATCAAGTGGTTATTGGTGACGTGTAGTGTGTTTCATCATAAAGGTGATCAACCTTATTGATCACTTGGTTTCTTGATTCATTCGTGGGTGGTGATATTGGTGGTGACTTTGTTGGTGATTCCCGGTGCACGCTACAAAGGTATAAACTATCTTGTTTATCTTATTGATTGATCATATGGCAATATGGATCCATGTGGGTGATGTTGTTCCGCTGCGTTTATTTGATTCTTATATATTTTATATTCATACATCACCTATAGTGGTATCACGAGCCATCATATGTGCCATATGATTATCGGGTATGCATAAAAATGGCTAAAACGGGTGTTTTTTGATGATTTTTGAAGTCATGGTTAAAACAGCCCTAGGGCTCCAATTTTTTTCTCATAGGACGACCCTTTAGGGGTCTTATGATCTGCACTGTTTTATTTTCCAACATAAGTATGAGTCTAATTAACTCATACTACCAACATATTGTGTTCAACCGTTAAACAAACTCTATGAATATCACTCAACCTTTGTGTTGACCTCTTAAGCATGTATTTCAGGTCCATGATAATCAAGAATGGAGCGGAAGGGCACGTACCAAAGGAAGAAGGCTATAAACTACTATGTCATTCGATAAAACATCAAAAGACTTTATATTGATGTATTTTGAAACATGGAACCTTTTTGGGACCTTACTATGTAAACTCTGATATATTTGAATAAATATGAATGACAACTCTTTTTAATACGACTCGGTTAGAGATCGTTTTCTATTATTATGACTGTTGTGCCGTCGAGTAACACCCAAGTTGAATTCCGCTGCATCATGAATTGGGGGTGTTACATTAATTGTGTTAGACATGTTTATAAACGAAAAGGGTAATTTTGAATAGAAAAATAATACGGACTAAATAATGGCGAAATTGTTTTGGTTTTTAAGAGTTTAAATTTCAAAGAATTGGTTGATTGATGTTTTTGTACGTAATGGTTAACTAGGCCCGACCGAAGTTTACACACTATAAGATGGGTATAAGGATGGCTTCGCATTAAATTGTGGCCTTAGAGAGACAACATTCTGTCTTAACGCTCATTTGTATGTAAATTAGACTTACCGAACAACCATTACATGTACACTGTCATCTTAAGGGAGAATTAACCACAATTCCACAATGATTATCCGAAACACTAAGCCTTAGGGCTTATGCAAAAGTACGATATAGTGGACGATAATTGATGGTAATTCTTTAATTGGTGAACCCGATACCTCAATCAAAACTTTGTTATTTTATTCTTAGCAAATTGGTAATAAAAATGTTTTGTAAAACCAATGTTATGAAGTTGTATGCATGCTTTTTCATACATTATTTTGATCACGTCAAATTTTAATACCCTTATAAAATTAAGTCGAATGCCATCTAATTAAGAACACTTGAAGTTGTAATTTACGTCATGTGAGAACTTGGCGAGATTGCAATGGAGAGGTAAATTTCATAAATTCATTGCTAGCAGATCAACTGATGTGATGGATTTATGAGTTTGCAGTTTTTAAGTTAGACGACTTAAGTTGAGTAGGAAGTGAGATCTTGGACTCAAGGCATTAAGATGGGGATCAAACATGCTTACATTACAAAAGTTTTGTGATTGTAAATCCCATAAATCTAGGAATTGCAATATGATATTGGCAATTATTGTTCGACAATTACCTTGTTGAATACTATCATTACTAGCGGATCAACTGATGTAATGGTACTATGTCAATTTGGATCCTAGCTTTAAGAAAATACTATGGTTTATATAAATATTTACCAATGGGTATATTATTTTCTTAAAGACCTAATTATTGAAAATACTGAAATTGAATTTTGTAATTCGTTTTAATGTATTAATGCAACGTTCAAACCGTAAACGTACTTTGTGCTTTGGTAAATTGATCTAGTTCTGTTTTCAAACAAATGTTTGATTAAGAAATATTTACTTAAAAGACAAAAGAAGCCTCCTTTCTATGAAGGAAGAGTGAGACACAATCCTATTCCTTTTCATGAATGAGAAAGGATAATAGGAATATTAGATATGTCTAAATTCTAATATAACTCATAGCAAATTTTTAATAGTTAAGAAAATTGCGTACATTTTTCATAGGGATTTCATCATCCTCATTCGGTGATTAAATTCTTAGTAACAAATATGATATTTGGTTAACAGAAAATTATGTATGACATTTTATGAGTTATTATAATTAGAATCTAGACTAATTAACGCAAAATGGTTAAAGACAAACTAGTTGGTTTAACTATTTTAAAGGTGCTACATACAATGTAGGATGGTAGACCTGTTAAGGAAGAAATTGCATGCCCAATTTTCAAGTTAATAGCATTTGGTGGATAGTCCATCATTTACGTAGTAGAATACACTTTTAGTACATAAGTAATTGTTACATATGGACATTCAAAGGTGTAGGAAAGTTAAAAGCACACTATTTTCTTTCACTGGATAGGAAACATTTACAATGTTGTCAAATTCAGTGGGAGTATTGTGTACTTATCAATGAATAAGGAATTATTGTAATGATCTTTAATTCAGTAGGAGTTACAAGCTTTGACATCTTGGTAGCTAAAGATAATTACTTTCCAAGTGTAGACACTCATACTTTTAAGGATAGTCTTGTATGTTTCCTTACTAGACATTGTTGTTTTACATACACTTGTTATGCTAAAATCTATGACACAATCATATTGAACACATAAACAAATGCATGACATGTTGTTTATCAGCTATATGAGGTTGTTCCATGCACAAGTGGGAAAAATGATATCTTTAATGTGTGCAAGAAACAACTCATAAAGATATGATTTAATGGATTCTCTTGACTACAAGGTAAGAGAATAATGTTCTAATATTAATTCTAGAAACACTTGGTGTTACAATTTATGTTATGTGAGAGCTTAGCTAGATTGCAACAACAAGGTGAATTTCATATTTCATTACTAGCAGATCAACTGATGTAATTGAACTATGAGAATTTGCAGTTTCTAAATTAGAATAATGTTCTAATATGAATTATACTAGGCTAATTCAAGAAACACTTGGTGTTACAATTTATGTTATGTGAGATCTTAACTAGATTGCAACAACAAGGTGAATTTCATATTTTCATTACTAGCAGATCAACTGATGTAATTGAACTATGAGAATTTGCAGTTTCTAAATTAGATACCTATTAGAACATGTGTCAATATGATATCAAGACTACTTTAATTTATAGATTTATGAATTCATGGAATGACATAAATTAATTAAGTAATCTAATGCTACTTCAATCTGAATATTTATATGTTCTTGGAATGACATAAATAAATGAAGAAATAATGTTATTTACATTATTGTGAAGTAATAAATTAACTTAAAATTACTATTGAAACCAAAAGATGGTGTTCATAATTACTTTAATTAAACATGTTTATGTTTCATTGTAAAGATATAAACATAAAGTCTTTTAATTGTTACAAGACATATAATAAAGTAATACGTTATCTTGTTATGTTTTTTAATTAAGACATATACATGAAGTTATTAAATTGTTAAATGACTTATAACGTATAGTGGGATTATAACAGTTTATGTTTTCTTGTAAAGACATGGACATGAAGTGACTTTGTAAAAAGAACTTGTGTTATAAAGCATGTAATTGGCTTGAATATTATTATACCATTAAAATGAATTAGTTGGTAAATAGACAAGTCTAAAGGAATATGGTTATCTTTAATATTGTTAGATTGTCTTACTATATTAATACTAATGAAATATCAAATGTTTATGGTATGTTCAGTTAGGAAAATCAAACTCTTGTTATACTGTTTGATTAAAAATAACTATGACTTCTTTTCTTCCAAAAGTTATCATGGTTAGAATGTTGAGTATGACTTGGACATATTTAATAAAACTCCAACATAGAAGATTAATAAGACATCATCATATGATGGAATGTGATGAATCACATTAAGTCTTAAATTGAAGTTCTAAATTTGTTTAACTGCTTATGAAGAGGTTATTAACAAAGTTAAGTCAGGAACTATCAATAAGTATTTATAATATCCCAAAAGAGAACATTGTATTGTTTCTTTATTTGCTAAGTATTTAAAGATAGTCTTTAAATTACTAAAAGCAAGTGGGGGTTTTGATCTTTAAAAGATAAAATTATAAGATACATAATCTTCTAAAATACACTAGTAAATATCATAATTAAGTTTGACATTTGAATGTTAAATCTCAACATGATAATAAAGGTTGACATTTAAATGTTAAATCTCAAGATGATGGAATTATCATTCATAGAATAGCAATATATCTCAGATATTTGAGTAATATGTTGAGGACTATGATTTACAGGATTATTGTAAACCTGATAATCATTATGATACATTACCAAATATGAAATTGGGTAAAGTATACATGATATGAATGATTAAGATGCTGTCCATAAAGATAATCAATTTTAGAAACTTGGTTTATCTTAATAGTTAGACTAGAAAATGAAGATGAGTTTCTTCAAAGATTAGGTAACTCTTGTGGTTTAAATCTTTGTATAGAAATCATATGGACAATATTGTGCACATATTTAATGCATGTCTTATGACAAGATTATTAATCACACTTAAGCAATTAACTGTGATTGAATATTCTTTTCTAAACACATTAAATACATAAAGATTATGATTGTCATATTTATGAAATTGACAATAGAATATCAAAACTCTTTCTTGAGTGATTACTTGAGCGAGGACGATAAGTAATCAAAAGGAGTTTATGAATTCAAATAAATCTTTGGAAGTGAACAAAGTGCAATAATCCATGGATGGATAAATGCATGCATCTAGAAGATTACTCTTATGTTTAATTATTAAATTCATGTTTTGATTTATAATTGAAATAAGATAATTTCTAAGTATTCCTAAAAGCTAGTGGGAGTATTATGTTTAATTTCTTAAATCATATATGTTGTAGAACATATGAAAAGTAATATTCCATATAAGTAAATATTAAGTCTTAGAATGGAATGAAATTTTACTTGTAAGATTTAGGAAATAAGACATATAACCTTGGAATGAATGTTTATTGTTGAAACATGTGTGGTAAATAAATCTAATATGACATGATATATTATTTAGAAAGTCTAAATGGGTATGAATGACATGAATAAAATCTAAGTATGACTCAAAGATCTTTCATGAACATCATGTTTTGTTTTATCATGCTTGATTACAAGATGATTTGGCAATATTAATATCTAATTAAAAAGTTATTAGATAACTTGTGTAATATTCTAATAAGAATATGTTTGATTATAGAATCACATCCTAAATCTGGAACAGCTTCCAAATTCTATAGATGAACAATTTTCAATTGTTGTGAAAATTGTCATAGCCAACAAACTTGAAAGTTTGAAGGGTATCAAACATTACATAATTGATATTAAGGTTTACGGGAAGTTTTAACAACATATTGTTGTTGCATACAATGATGTTATTGAAATTGAGATGACACTCAATACTAGTTATGGTAAGGATTTCGTTCTTTGCTATATGTACTAGTTGTGCTTACTAAAAGCATAAGTTGCATTATACATTAAGAGAATAAGAATACTTTAAACTTTAAAATGTTTGGAAGTTTAATTATCATAAATTGGTGGTTAAGGATGTCTCACATTTTTATGAAATATGGCATTATCAAAATAGTTGATTATGCACATATAAGAATTTCAATAGTTGAATTCTTGAAATAAGTATTCTTAAAATTCCGATAGATCAAAGTTGGATGATTTATGTCTTGTCAACAAGTATGAATAATTCATCAACAAAAGTTATCATGCATTGATCTATTTAGTATTTGGATAAGGGATGTTAAACAATTATTATAATAAATTTAAATACATGGTATGTTTAATTTATAATAAATTGTATCCTATATTTGTATGTTTAATCCATGAATAAATGTTATTCTAAATTGTCCGTTGTCAGTTAATAATATGGGAATATTATTAAATCAAGACAAATCTGAAGGTTGGTATAATATTCTTAAAGTATATTGTGCGTAGTCATGCCATTTCAGATGATATTCAATGATACCGAATATAGGACTTATCCCAACTACATGATGTTACTTTATGGATCTTGTCATTTAGTAAATCATGAGAAGTTATCCTCAGACTTGAGATGCAAGATAAGTGTCATGAATGTAGTACATTTTTGTGGAACAACTTAACGCTATACGTAACTGGTAGTCATAAGGGTTGTTTTCGGAAGTGTTACAAAGTTTGTTGGTTTTGCTTGTAGTCAAGATAGAATTTGTTCCTTCAAATTTATTTTTGGAGTTTAATACTGCTGGGCCCCTCGTAGGGTTGTCAAGATGTTTGCATGGCCGTGCCCAAGATCTTCCCTGAATATGTTCAGATGATTTGGTAATCTTGATCAATCACTAACAACGAGAAACAGAATGGTTAATTAAGGAATGACTTTGATCCATATCCTTATTAACATGATATTAGAAACAAAAGGATAATAATAATGAGAAATCATTAAAAGGTTTTTCCAGGAGCCTTACTCGAGATCGTACTAGAGGCATCGGCGTGTTGCAAGACGCTAACCGATGTGATTACACTATTAAAATATGTCCAAGTGGGAGCTATTAGATTATGGACATTATTTTAGTAGTCGTATGTTAGGATCGAACTCGAGATCACGGGATTGCACACAATACGTATGAAGAGAAAAAGAAATAATTATTTATAAATGTTATAAGTAATTATTAATAAACACAAAACTAGTAATAGTAATTAGTATTTAATGATAAATGACTAATGACCTATTAAAGAAGATTAGGAAAGTAATACTAATGAATATTTGGAAACAAGGGAAGGTTCCAGAATCCCTTTGGGGACACCTAAACCAATCGGCCAAGGAAGGTTCTCCACCTCCTTTGTGTCTTGAGCTCCAAGTTTCAATTAGTATATATACAAACCCAAGATGTATTGTTTTCTCATAACTTGTACACACACATCTTGGTGTTTTCTCTCCTCTTCTTTGTCCCATAATCGATCCATCTAAACAATCCCTTAAGGGATTTGATTTTATTGATCAAACTAAGTTTTGTGTTTAATTTACTTGCATAAACTTTTTCTTGAATTAGTACGTGTGTACAAAAACGTGATTCAAACACACTATTGTTTGATTCTTGGATTGAATTACAAAAGAGGTAAGGGGTAATTCTTATAATCCACATAAACCCTAATTAGGGTTCTTGATTTGAAGATTGCAATTGATTCTTGTTCGGGTTATAATCACAAAGGTATGTTTACTATTTAATATTGATTAATTAATTACATGTTATATGATCTTGTTATAATTGCTTCCGCTATGCTCACTTGATGTGTTTGGTTTATTTTATATGATTGTCATGATATTATAATTCCAACACCCATTGTGTGGAGTAAACCAAATAGCAGGATTGGAAATTTGATGAGTGGATACCCATGTATTTCCACCCCAGAATGAAACTATCTTTCATTCTGATTTCCCGTTAGCTAACTAAACCCTATAAGTAACATGTTTTTGCTTTCGAGGTGTAGGTATTTATACAAAGTGCAAATGTAGAAAATTGAGTGATCTGTATATAATGTAACAAGACATAGTGCGGTTTTGTAATTTACCTTTATTATATGCATGGACAAACAAGCTTGGGCAATAGTTTTAGCTCGGTTTTGTAATTTACCTCCGGCTTATTTGTATTCTAGTATCTCCATGTCGTTTGAAAAGAGACGAGCAAGGGAAGGCGAGGATGATTTGCTCGCCGGCTTATTTGTATTCTAGCATCTCATGTCATTTGAAAAGTGACGAGCAAGGGAAGGCGAGGATGATTTGCTCGCCGGCTTATTTGTATTCTAGCATCTCCATGTCGTTTGAAAAGTTACGAGCAAGGGAAGGTGAGGATGATTTGCTCGCCGGCTTCTTTGTGTTCAAGCACCATTGTGTCTTTTGAAAGGTGGTGTTTGTATTCAAAAATGTTACTTGTTGGAAAATACCTCGACAACAACCCGAAGTTTGATCGCGGAAAACTAGATCGCGAGTTGTATCGAACACAAGTAGCAAACACAAGATACTACAAAGAACCGACAAGAATATGCACACGATGTACCCTCAACGAATCCTTTATTAAATAACCTAATAAAGCTTTTACAATTGAGGAAGAAGAATGAATAACTAGCATCCCCCTCATCTCTATTTATAGAGATGAGGGGTAGAAACCTAGCTTGCCTTGCACTCGAAGCTAACTAATTCTAGTTTATGTCTAACACCTAATCTAATTACAAAAGTACACTCAAGTCCCTAATATATGTTTAAGTTTTACTACTAATATACTAACATTACTGTTGCTTTGAACTTGCGCCTTGATTTCATGCATCTTGCTTGCAACTTGTGTAGCATCGTTGGGACATCATAAAAGGATTTGGTAAGTTGGTTTGTGCATTTGAACTTGAAACTTGAAAGATTAGATGTCGAAGTGTTGTGACGAAGGCTATTTGCATATTCTCTTGGCGCTAGTTTTCTAAAAATATAACATAGTTTGGTGAAAAATATGAGTTGCGTATTATTTGCAAATGATGGTTAAACGTATATATACATATTTGGTTTTTGCATGTTGGCATACCTATTGTCTCACACGTTTTATCTAAGTTCCATGCAAGGTAAGTAGTAAGTAGTAATAAGCAAAATTGCATATATATCCTTCCTAAAATGAATAATTGTATATATATTTTTTGTACAACTTTTTTATGCATATAATACAATGATTTTTATGCATGCTTTGAATATATATGCAATTATGTATTTTCGGAAGGATATATATGCAAAAACCCCGAGGTAATATGACACGTAGATATGTAATGGAAGTGGCATGGAATGGCACGTTGTATGAAAAAGTAAAATGGAAAAGATGTATCTACTTGACCACTTGAACTATGATGTATCATGAAAATGACATATAAGTTGAACTATGAAAATGACATATGCACAGAGCTAGACATATAGCGATAATTATGGCAGAGCTCCTGCCAAAGGGGTTGTGTCCCGATCTACCCAAGTTTTTTGGACATTTCAAAAGTACCCCAACATGTCGCGTATTTAAGGTCACGACACACTTGACATACACGTGTCACTTTCTTACCAATTATGGAACGCAAAAGAAAAAAAAAATTAAAACATGTCGCGTACCAATTTAAGCGACATGTAAATATGCTACACGACATGTTAGAATTGAAAGGATTTTAAAACAAAAAAATTTAAAACTTACAAAAAACACCCTTTAACTTTTTGATAATTACAACTTTTTTATATAACAAACTTTATTTGTCAAATATTTAGCAAATATATATCAAATTTGTTAAAGAAAAAAATATCGTTACGAAGAGCTGTGAATTACGAACAAAACGAGCTCAATATTGATATGCTTTTGACATACGTACGATTTTATAAAATTTCGAAATACCGTTTATAGGTTTAGAAAATTATACCGTTTTTAATTTATGAATATTTACGTTTATATTTCCCAACGATATTCATATTTCATAGAATTGTACGTCTTTGTCCCTTGTGCTTTAAGCGTATGTTTCAAAAGTTTATAAAATCGTACGATATTCATATTTCATAGAATTGTACGATATTCATATTTCATAGAATCGTACGATTTTATAAACTTTTAAAACATACGCTTAAAACACAAGGGATAAAGACATACAATTGTATGAAATATGAATATCGTTAGGAAATATAAATGTAAATATTCATAAATTAAAAATGGTATAATTTTTTAAACCTATAAACGGTATTTCGAAATTTTATAAAATCGTACGTATGTCAAAAGCATATCAATATTGGGCTCGTTTTGTTCGTAATTCAGAGCTCTTCGTAACGATATTTTTTTGCATTAACAAATCTGATATATATTTGCTAAATATTTGACAAATAAAGTTTGTTATATAAAAAAGTTGTAATTATCAAAAAGTTAAAGGGTGTTTTTTGTAAGTTTTAAATTTTTTGTTTTAAAATCCTTTCAATTCTAACATTCTAACATGTCGTGTAGCATATTTACATGTCGCTTAAATTGGTACGCGATATGTTTTTTTTTTTTTTTTTTTTTTTTTTTTTTTTTTTCTTTTGCGTTCCATAATTGGTAAGAAAGTGACACGTGTATGTCAAGTGTGTTGTGACCTTAAATACGCGACATGTTGGGATACTTTTGAAATGTCCAAAAAGCTTGGGTAGATCGAGACACAACCCCTTTGACAGGGGCTCTGCCGTAATTTTCGTAGACATATATCTACTTGAACTATGAAAATGACATATGCACAGAGCTAGACATATAAGTTGGGATACATTGTTGGGCAATACCATTAGCTCGAAAGGTAGGTTTTGGTAAAGTGTTTTCAAAACGTTTATTTTACTAATTGAATTAGAAAAGTGTTCGTAGGGGTAATTAGTTTTTTTTTTTTTTTTTTTTTTTTTTTTTTTTTTTTTAACGTAAGTGTTTGAACTTGTTTGAGGGCATTTTTACACGCAAGGTGTCATTGGACACAAGTCATTTACTAACTGGGTAATTTTTATGAGATAAAGGGTAACAAAACCTCTAATTGTATATCAGTTAATCAATGGTTCTAGCAGATCAAAAAAAATTGAACACTTCTTTTCATTTTTCACACAAATAAAAAGAAGTCTAAACCCGGCTTGAGACTGCGGACCCGTTTAGACCCGTGTTTCTAGATGACCCATCTAAACACGGACCTTTTTAAATTCAAACCCATTTAGACCCATGAATCGACTCCAATCACTCATTTTGCCACTTATACATTTACCAATAAAATTAACAAATATGCCATTCAAAGAGTAGAAAATTCTTATGCTAAAAAAAAGTAGGAAAAACTTTTAAAAGCATCTACTATAACAAAAGATTAAAGAAAAAAAAATGTAAAATTTTATGACTTTTTCTCATCTACGTTATGCTTTTAGCGAAAAATTTATTGATCTTGAATATCATATTTCAATACGTTTGAAGGTGATACACAACAAAACAAAATGTGTCATGTGACAAGCCAGTTATATATATTTTTTTTCCTTTTGCCCAAAGTTTTAAAAGTATAGTGAATAAAAATTTAATTACAAAAAGATTTTTTAGTTTGGTGAAGCGAAGTAGTGTGACATATCAAACCAATGTTTTAAAACCCGGTTCGATCCGGCCGGTTTAACCAGTTGAACCGGGAACAGGAGGGATGACCTGTCCGTTGTGAGCCGAGTTTTTGCTAAAACTCGAACCGGATTGAACCGCCGGGTTTTGGTCGACCCGGGTCAAACCGTCAGATCGGAAACAGGCCGGTTCAACACATATCAAAGAAAAAAAAAAAGAAGAATGATATAACATAGGGGGAATTGCATATATATACCCACTAAAACTCAAAAACTTGCATATTTTCTCAAAATACAAGTTTTCAATGTATGATGTACAATGCAAGTTAAGCATATTTTGGGTATATATGCAAATTTTAGTGGGTATATATTCAATTGCCCCTTATGTTGATGTAACTGGAAGTTCCATGTGTAGTTGAAACAGACGCTTCCTAATCTTGTTAGAGATCGATCGATTGGAGATAATGAGTGGTGGATGAAAATGATGTTTCGTTTATGCGGGATTTTCTTTTTGTGAGATCTTGTTTTATTAAAATAAAGAAATTATTATTGTACAACAGTTGTTTTGGGATGTAACTATGTAAGGGATGAGAAGCTAAGAGCATGCCCATCAATAACCTGAGTTATAAGTTAACTCAGCGCCACGTCAGTGTCACATCACCTTTAACACTTTAACTTTAACTCAGAAAAAAACACCCACAACAATAACTCAGCTTTAACTCAAATATTTTCAAATTCTACCCTCAACTAAAACTAATATTTCATTTAATAACTAATAAAAACAACTTATATTAATACTTAAAATTTAAACATACATTAAACTTAAACGCAAGTTACATTAAACATGAAACATAAAGTACGATAATTAAACATAAAACTAAATAATTAAACATAAAACTGCGAATCAATAGAACGAATCGTCGGACACCCACCCTTCATGACTCGAATAGGAGGCACTCAAATCGTCCTCACTCGTTGGCACACGGTCTTTTCCCATTTCCCATCGCCATTGTGCTCGACATTTCGCCGATCCTGCTTAGCTTTTGCTCGCTGCTCATGAGCTCTTGCCTCCATTTCCTCCTCATATTCAACACGTAACAATTCTTGCATGTTTTGTGTCACACCCCCAATTTACCTGACTTGCAGCGGAATAGAATGCCTGGGGGTGTCTGTCATAGAATCATAGTTACAGTTACATTGAACAACCTAAAGTGTCGTTTGGAAAATACTTCGTTTGATCATTGAAATAATCCAGAGTTTACAATATGAGGTCCCCAAAAGGTGTTGCAAGTTTATGAAAAACAAGTCATACTAGATCAAACGTTTACATAAGTGCATGAAATAATAGTGAGACACGTCGACTCCGCGACTCCATGAAGGTCCAAATGCATGCCACATGAGCTACCTTAATAACCTGAAATACATTGCTAAAACGTCAACACGAATGTTGGTGAATTCCATAGGTTTATAAAATGTAATGTTGTACGGCCACCACAAGTATAAGTGCATGAAAAAAGTCATGTAAAATAGCACAATAGACCTTAAGCTCATGACCCCGAAACTAGACTGATGAAATATAGGCCCCTCCTGAATGTTTTACCAGAACACTCAAATGTGACAGACATGAAATGCATCCGCTTACTGTTGGTAAATACTACCACGGATGGAGGCGTCACCCTCAATAGATCTATCCACTCACTCTCGCTTAATCGGCAAATTAACGGTCCATGATAATAAATAGGGGACTTTAACATGTTGGTATGGCAACTTAAGCAATGTACATATGTTTTGGTACTTTGGCTCGTACTAAAATGATTGATGCAATGTATTCCCCCGTGGGATTTGAAATCAAAATATTGAATTGAAAATGGGGCTATGAAAACTCACCTGATATGATGGTACCATGAACATGTAATGAGCTGAAAAACAAGGCGCGCACACTAGCCGCAACCTAATATGATTGATGATGATCTAATTTAGATTATGAAATGGTGTTGAAAATTTCCATGCACATGTTTCCTATACCACTCTACTCTTTGAAAAATACTTGTTGTTATCAAAATAATACATTTTCCAAAACTTAGGAAAATATGGCAACTAGAAAATAAAACTAGTTGAAATGTATATATATATATATATATATATATATATATATATATATATATATATATATATATATATATCGTATGTATAAGTGTTAGTGTTGAAATCCTCGATTTGAAATCCTTGAAATAACGACTTGTAGTAATAAAAATATACTTGTATTCACTAATACTTCATTAGTTATGATTTTGGGTACTTGGTTAATATTTCTAGAAATCTAGAGTTACTACGTAGTTGTAATATTATTTTTGTCAAAAGCTGTCAAAATAATATATGTTTTGCCGATATTGAAATGTGGATATCTTTGTCGTTATAAGTCCGTTTTACTTGTTCTTTATATCCATGGTTACGTCTTAGTATTTAGTAATATATTTTCGAAAGCTTGGCTCCTGCGGGTTACGTCTAAAGCCTCGTTTTGTCCAACGAAAAACGTCCAACAGCATGTATTTTCAGAAAAATACTTTTCGTCAATAAACTTGCAAAAATCACAACTTCTTCGTTATAAACTCTTTTTAATCCGTTCTTGCGCCTACGGCTTCGTTTTTGAAAGTATTTTCTAAAAATTTTGCCAAAGTTTACTTTATATTTACTGATTTTCCTGGGTTTACAAAAATGGGACAGTAGGTTTATATACTTGTTACAAATCCATTTTCCATGTTCAAAACTAGTTTATAACATCAGCAAATCTCTTGCAAACACCACAAAGCTAATCTAATCTTACCATACACCTTCTTAGGGTGTCATGGGTTCCTAATCATCACTAATCTTGTTAATTTAACAAGGAAATCAAAATAAATATTTCTAGGGTTTCAAAGTTTAAAAGTTTACAAAATAAAGTGGTATAAGCTAGCATAAGCATGAAATATTGTATGAAAATAATATGATCATAGTAAATACTTAAAGAAATGATGAAAATAAATTTGGTAAACTTACTTGGAATGATTTTAGGTGATTAGATGATGAAAACCTTGTGATTCTTGAGTTTATATTGCAAAACCCCAACAATAATCACTATATAAACTTGATTTAGACTTGAACTTTGAAAAATAAATGGATCTTGGTTGGTTTGGTTTTTAGCCGTGGGTTTGAGATGAGGGAGGAGGAAGAGAATACCAATTTTGCTACTAGAATATAATGAAGCTTGTTTGGAAAGCTAGTTAGATATTTTGTAGTGTTTAATTAGTTTAGTTATAATCGGGTACTGGATTAGCTAGAAATAAATATTAACGAAGTTATTCGGGTCAAAATAAAGTTATAAAAATTGTAATAATATGTTGGGTACAAGTATTGAGTGATCGGGTGATTATTGTTTATTTTTTCACGAAAACCGTCGTAATATTTATAGACTTACGTTATAAATAAAATAACTTTCCAAAATACTGGGTAAATGAATATTATAACTTTTATGATGATATAATGGATATAAAAATATGTCGGGACCATTGTGGGAATATTTAGATATATTCGTCTTGTTTATTAACCGTGTGTTAACGTTTATTTATAAATAATTATACGTAAAACGTTAAATATATCAAATATATAAATTTGAAAATCCTAAGAGTGGTATAACATGAAAATGCTATTATGATGAGATGCAGACTGTCCCTAGTCCGTATGCAGTGTCCTTACTGATAATGAAATGAATTCGCACCTAAACCAATCCAGTTACGCGAATTTGAATACCCGTAAACTAAATTTACGATGAAATCAGTAATGCAAGTGAATAGTGAAATTTTTTCCGGAATGAATAGTGTTCAATAAATAGTAAAATTTTCAAATGTTTCTCAAAATATCAAATTGACCTCAAAAATGATGAATAGTAAATGATGAATAGTGTTTTGATGAATAGTGTTGATGAATAGTGTTTTTCTAAAGTTTGGGAAATGACCTGAAATGGTGAGTTGTGACAGTCTTCCCCTCTAAAAGGAACTTCGTCCCGAAGTTCAGTTTATGTTGTTCTCTGAAGACGTATTGGTGAAAAGGTGATGATATTCGAGAATTCCAGCGAACTTCCACGATAGGAATTCAACTTCGCTTCAACTGTTTGACCACCCGGTCCATGATTTCTGTTGGTTCTCTAACAATGCTCAAGTCTGACGGCCGCTATGCCTACTCTGTCTGAAATATTACATGGTCCAGTGTATATCGGGTTTAACTTTCCAAGTTTTCTGAATGATATCATGCCTTTCCTAGGCAGAACTTTCGACATAACTCTGCCTACCAACTTGAAGTTTTAATGGTTTACAACTTATTGAACTTGTAACTGATTCTTGACTTGTAGGAAATTTCTGGTTATTTCATGAATGCCTACTGGACTAGTGAGTTGAGCTTTTTCCGAGTTTGGCCCATCAATAGATGGTCTGCGCTTCTTAATGTTTTAAATGTGATACTGGTAATATATACTGCTGAATTCTGCCAGAACTCAAGTTTGTATGCTAGTTGGTCGATTCTAAAATGAAACTTAAATGGTCTAATATGCTAAAGGTTCAACCTCTCTTGTTATCCAATTTGTATTATGCCAATCCAAGGCAATGATTTTAACTTAATTTGTTCTCCCACTTGAATCTGGATGGTTTGTTGTTCAGGATACCCAATCCAAATGATGTGTGTTATGTACCAACCTAACTTCTGCCAGTTTCTCGCTGTTGGTGTGATAACTATTGTTGTAGATGAATTTGATTTATGTTAAATGATTAGTCCAACCATTTCTAGGGTCAATCACTCATGCTCTGAGCATACCCTCCTATGTTTGAATTGTCCTCTCGCTTTGACCATCGGTCTTAGGATGATAGTGATGTTTACATCTAAATGGGTTTCTGAAGGAAATCCTGAAATGATTGCTTGAAGTCCAAGGTGAATCGGTTTCCTTAACCGGAATAACTAAAATGGGTACAATAAACCCTTGTGACTAATTCCACAACGTTTGGTCCTTCGAACTTGGCGTTATCTGAAAGGGATAGATATGGGTAACAATTTGATTCCTTGTGTTTTGTTCCAACGGATGATAAGACATATGTCTTTCTTTGCCTAGTAGGCTTGGTCTCCACTACTAAAGTTCGTGATTAATTTGTGATGTTCCTCCTAATTCCTTCATCACATATTCCAATATTCTTTATTGTCAAGTCACAAAATCCTAAATGCATAAGCGATGTAGCTCAGTGATTAGTTTTGGAAATTTGTCTTGCGATTGTGAGTTTTGATTGAAATCTCTTTCTGAATAACGAATAAAAAAAATGGAGCAGATGATTTACTGAGTAATATTTTTCTTGATGATTCAAAATCCAGTAGTTATGAAATAGGAAACTGTTTTCAAACATGTTGTGATTAAGACTGTTTACCAAGGTTTGATGTCTATATATTTCTCATTGTACGATGGTTTTGCTAAATATTGACCAAAAAGGATCGTACTTGTTCAAAATAGGAATTCCAGAAATCATTTTCTACAAGGTATGTGATTTATGTAAAAGCGATTTTCAAATCAACTTTATTTAAAAGTGAAAACACTAACAAGGATAAAATGGTAGAATAGAAAATGTTCGCTTAAATGCATAGATGTCTAATCTTTAGTTCCTGAGGTTGGATAATGTCTATTAGTGGGTATTAGGCAAAACTATAAGCGTAGATATTTAGACTAACTTAAGTTCTGAAATGGTTTATCGTTGTAATTGGCAAGGCGAAGGTATCACTTGATGTTGTGTTGATGAATGTCTATTCTGTTTTCCCATGTAGATGAGGAGATATGTTCTGGTTTGATCCCTTTCTTGGTATGAAGGTGAGGTTATCTGAAATTTCTAGAGACATAAAGCCTTAGAGGAATCTACATCGATATTCTTGATTCAAACAATTGTCCTTTGTGAAAACTTACTGCAGGAAAGTTTAAGTATGGATGAGGCCATGTTTAAATGAAATGCTCTACAGTCTCAATTAGAAGCTTGGTTTATTTCTATAGTGTTGTTCTGCGGACATTTATATTGAGTTCAATCATGTAGCTCAGTCTAGCTAGTACCCTTGAATAATAACATTGGACAACTAGGTCAGAGATGGTGATTAGGATGGTCTCGCATTATCTTAGGATTTGTTGTTGAGTTATGAATTTTCTCATTATATACTTCTAGTCCTGGTTAGTAGTTATGTAATCCTTTCATTGCTTTTATTGTATTGAGGAATCCTGCATGTAATTGATATGGAAAGTCTCTCCTAGGGAAGTCAATGGGAAAATCCAACTTAATGGCTGAATGAGTGACTGGTGGGGTAAGTATCCAGGGATAGTTCGGCAAAAGGGATGTTTATGAAAGAGTTCCTTTGTTTACAAATCTTTTAAATGAAGATTGTTATTAACAATCATTTGAAAAGGTAATTATTTCCTTCATGGCATAATCCTTCCTGAATTTTTACATAGGTGATCAGGCTATGTATAATTGAGGACTAATGATGCGATGTTAGATTTTGTCAAAATATCATAACTTTTCTCAAAAGTTTTAGATGGTGTTCAACGCATTGTTATTAAAAATGGTGCCCTGATGTTTTCTTTCAAGTAACATGAAAATTGCCTCACGTAATAATAGTAAATACTTGGTGTAATGACAGAAAAATCAATTTATAGGATGGTAATAAAATAGCTTACTTCAGAAATTTTTCTGTAAAACAATTTCCCCATATGATAGTAAAATAGCTTGAATGGTGTATTGGATACGTGGGTGAATCTTATCGAATGGTAATAGTCTACTAATCCACTTATTTAGAGAATATAAATATCTTAGTCCATAACAGGATAGTGGTTTATGATTATGAAGTGGTCGAGAATATGATAGTGATATTGAGAGCGTGAAGGATGAACGTGTCGTTAAGGCATCTATAGTCAAGTGAAGACGATAGTCTACGTGTTAAAGAATATAGGGAAGAAATCGGTGCCAATGATTTGAAGTATTAGAGAATTTATTCTAGGTAAAATTCGCAGGTTCAAATGCTTAATCCTTCTAAGCATGACTAAAATGCATAAAGCCTGGAAATTGTTGTACTGGTGGTCTGAATCAAGTAGGTACCCCATCGTATGATGTTTGATTTACCATGAATGAAAGCTAAATGTCTTTTGGTCAGGCGAAACTTCTCGATATCCTTTCATGAAAATGAGGTCTTGTCCCTATGTGACTAAGTTATATCGATCTCCGAAAAGAATATAAATTATGTTGAGTCATTGTACCTTGATCTTTTAATCCAACGAGCTTATACTAGGGTGAGGGTCTGATAACATGGAATGAGCGAAAACGTTGTAATTTGAAGCAGTGGTGTTAAGGCATGGTATATCAATATTGGCAATCTCTGGTAGAGGTGTTTCTTTCGCTTCTAATGTCAAATAGTAGGTAGGTATAGTGGTTGCTTTCGAGATTCGTTCATGAGTTGTGCGTGTTCCTTCTTGGAGATATGGGTTCTAAAATTCATCAACAACATTTGTTTGAGTGAAACATTATGAAAATCTGATTATAAGTGTATTTTGGAGTGACTTTATTTGAAGTTTGTAGTGAGTATAGTCATGTAAAAGATGTGACTATGAAATATTTTGTACTTTGATAGGAATAATATCTCCTATATATATATATGTCTTTGGAAAAGGGAATTCCAGAGGATTGTTGCAAAGAAAAATGAGTTTTAATCCAACCATTGTAATTCAATATTTGTCGCACTTCGTAAGGTTTGCAAGAAATCTTTTTGTTTGTACAAAAATTCAATTAGATTTTAACTTAATTGAATTGTTATTATCTCCGAAACACGAAAACTAGGGTAGTCATTTTTATCTTGGTCAACATGACCATCTACTCGTAAAGACATCTTCGTCCTTATTAATCCTATTGTCTTAATTGGAGTGGTTTGCTTAAATCTATCCTCATCAAATCATAAGAGACCATGAGAATCTATAGGTAATAGAAATTATCATATTCACAACACCTGAATATAATACATGAAAATTTCGGTCTATGTGGATCAATATCATATATAGCACAACCATTCCTACATAGTAGAGTCACACTTGATACATTTGTTTGTACAACAACCAAAAGACGACAAGTTCTTTAGACTATGTTTCCTACTTTCCGTGGCTAGGATAATAGTAAAAGCTAGTGAGGATATAAGTCTGATCTAGAGACTTCCTGGTGTCCCTCTGAGTGAAATCAGGTTTGTGGCATCATAAGGTCGAGACAGTCCTGAAGTAGTGTCTGAAGTTGTGCATTGATCAAATCTTAGATAATGTAGGTTCTGAACCATTCTTGAAGAATCCGCGGATGTTTCTGTTGAGTCCGTGATATTGGTATTGTCACAACCCACAATTCCAGGTCATTTTTCCAAACTTCGACATTCTACTATTCACAATTACTATTCATTGATCACTATTCATCGTTTTACTATTCATCGTTTTTGAGGTCAATTTGACATTCCGAGACACATTCAGAAATTTTACTATTCACTTGACACTATTCATTTCCGAGAGAAAACCACTATTCACGTGCATTATTCATGTCATCGTAAATTTAGTTTACGAGTGTTCAAATTCGCGTAACCGTATTGGTTCAGGAGCGAATTCATGCATTATTATCAGGGACATTTCATACGGACTAGAAATAGTCGACATATCATCATTAGGGCACTTGCATACTATTCCACTCGTAGGACAAATAAATTAATACTTTTGGTACAATTAACGATTTACGTATGTTTATTTTAAATAAACACTAATACGCGAACTATAAATGTGACTAACACGTCCAACACTCCCGATTATGATTCCAATATATTTTTATATTCATTTTTATAATATAAAAATTATAATATTAATTTACCCGGTATTTTGGATATTTATTTTAATTATTAACTTAAGTTTACTAAAACTTCGACGGTTTTCGTGGAAATTAAACTATAATTATCTAAACACCCAATAATTTTACCCAACCTATTTTTATAATTTTTATAACTTTATTATGACCCGGTTAACTCCGTTAAAATTTATTTTTAGTTAACCCGGTACCCGGTACATTTTAAAACTACAAATACACAACAATAATACAAATACATCAAAGTCCTAAATTCATCCCCCCCCCCCTTTGACTTTGCCGCCCCCCCCCCCCCTTGCCAATCAACTTACAATTTTACTTACACACTCATTTCTCATTAATGCTACTACTAACTAAATATAATAATAATAATAACAAATAATACTTATAAACTTTACAAGATTTCTTATCTCATTTTTTTTCATCTAGCAAAAAGTTTCTTTCTCTCTTTTTCTCTCTATAACCCACGGCCACAAGGAGGAAGCAAGCAAGAACCAAAGTTTTTCCAAGATCTTAGTGTAAATCTTGTTCTTATAGCATCCTTGTTAGAGTTTTGAGATACAAACTCAAGGATTTTTAGGTTTTAATCATCCTAACTTCACTAATCTTACAAGTAAGTTTACCAAACTCATTTCATAATTTTTACAAGGTTATTACTATGTTTATACATTTTTCTTGCAAGATCTCATACATGCATTAACTTATACCACTTTATTTTTGTAAACTTTTGATCATACAAGCCCTAGAAATGATTTGTGGTTAGATCCTTGTTAGATCTACTTGGTTTTGATGATTAGGAACCCATGACACCCTAAGAAGGTGTATGGTAGGATTAGATTAGTTTTGTGGTGATTGAAAGTGGTTTGGATGAAGATGGAACTAGATTAGAACCCTAGAAACGATTTTTGAAACACTTGAAATACCTACTGTCCCTATTTTAATTTCGTGGGAAAATCAGTGGGTGATGGTTAATTTTTGACCAAAGATTTAGAAAATACATTCAAAAACGAAACTTTGGGCGAAAGAACGGATTAAAACGAGCTTATAACGAAGGAGATATGATTTTTGCAAATTTAACGACGAAAACTATTTTTGTAAAAACTGCTTGCTGTTTGGCAGATTTCGCCGTGCAATTAGAGGCATTAAACGTAACCTTGAGGAGCCGAGTTATCACAAATATGCTAGTATATACAAAGACGAATCCGTGGACATAAAGAACAAGGAAAACGAGCCTAAAACGACCGAGTTATACCCGTTTTAACATCGTCAAAACTATATATATATATATATATATATATATATATATATATATATATATATATATATATAGTCACAAATAAAAATAATAACGTACGTACTAAATGGTATATTTTCTAGAGACGTTACTAAGGACTATTTTCTTAACAAGTGAATACGTATGACCCAAGAGAATATTTATACGACTTAACGACGTTACTCTAAGGCTTTCGATACGATGAGTTTAACCTTAACGTTTTCATACGAGATAGTACGACAAGTTATATACTTCTCTAAATGGACTTATTTTTCCTAAGTATGGAAACTATTTTACCATGACGATAACTAGTATTTCCAAATTACGAGTGGTATGAGTATCATGTGCATGTGCATTCATTTCATTACGGCTTGATCTTAATTAGATCACGATTATTCATTTAGGTTGCGGCTAGTATTCGCGCCTCATTGTCCCGACTACTTTTACCTCATTGCACCATCTTTGTACCATCACTTCAAGGTGAGTTCTCATAGCCCCGTTTTTAGTACTTATTTGATTTTAAATCCCACGGGGGAGAATACATTGCACTATTATTTTTGTACGTGCCCAAGTATTAAATTCCGTACATTGCTTAAGTTGCTAGTACTACCACTGCAAGTCCCCTTTATTATCATGGACCGTTAATTATATTGCCAAGCGAGAGTGAGTGGATAGATCTATCGAGGGTGACGCCTCCATTCGTGTTTGCGTTGCTCCATAAGGAAAACGAATGCATTTCATGTCTAATATAGTACGAGTGTCTGGTAAACACTCATTTGGGGCATATTTTAGTACGTCTAGCTTCGGGGTCATGAGCTTAAGAGACAATGTAACTTTTTGACAATTTGTCACTTTACTATATACTTGTGGTTTACGTACTTACGAATTACTTATAAACCTATGATTATTCACCAACTTTATGTTGACCGTTTTTCGCAATGTATTTCTCAGGTAACTAAGGCACATTCTCATGGCATGCATGGAGTCATTTTGTGTAACAAGGATGATATGGCTCATTCGGACTTTCTTGCACTTATGTTCAAATGTCGTTTGATTGTACTAAACTTGTTTCCGTAAACTTTTCCAACTTTTGGGACCTATGTCTTTATAACTCTGAATATTTGAATGAATCAAACGACGTATTTTAAAACGACACTTTAGGTCGTTCAATATTTCCTTGCTTGTGTGCTATGATCCGTTACACCCTCAGGTATTCCATTCCGCTGCCATTCAGGTATTTTGGGGGTGTTACAGATTGGTACCAGAGCTAAGGTTATAGCGAACTAGGTTGCATCATGGACCCTAGACTATAACCACACTATCATAGCATATCATCATTTCATCATAAGTGCATACTTACTTATTTCAGGTGATTCCATTGTTGCGAGTTATTTATTTTATTTCACCTTGATTATCACAGAGACATGTCTTCGAATCCCAACACTGTCGTACTTTACACTATATCCGACTCTGGTGATGAGGACTCTATGTCCTCTACTGTTGTTTCACCACTTGTTTCTCCTACACCTGAGCTGCCACTTTTGGCATCAGATGATGACACCGAGCCTTTCGAGGAGGAGGAGACGGCTCCTACTCCCCATGTCCATCCTACTATACCTACTGACATACCATTATCTCCTACTACTACTATCCATTCAGAGCCGAGACTTATGTTTCCTAGGGATAAGACTATCCAGACTGCTAGGAAGAGAGTTCGTTATGCTACATGTACTTATAGGAGTCTCCCTAGTCCTACTGTGCCTACACCACCACCACCAGCCATACCCACTACCACTCCTATAGCTACCTCGCTCTTGCCGCTCAGGAAGCGTGCAAGGCTTACCACTCCAGATTCACCTATTACCGAGACTGCTGACCTTTCACCACCACCAGTGTACCACATAGGTGAGAGTTCTAGAGCGGCTACAGCTAGGGATCCTACAGCCGTCACACTAGGGGATCAGTTGGATGCTCAGCAGGAGCAAGTTGATAGCTTGGGGTATAGAGTTGATGAGATTATTACCACTCGACTTGAGACTGTCGAGGAGCAGGTTGAGGATTTGATTCAGGGTAGAGTTAGTATTGATGTGTCTTACCATGGACTCGAGGCACGACAATTGAGGCACCAGGAGGAGATTGAGCTACTTAGGGATGAGTTACCTGAGATTCGAGATAGAGCTCAGGCGACACAGGAGACTCAGTGGGAGCAGGTAGACCAGTTGACATTGCTTCGAGAGAGGGTAGTTATTTTGGAGCGTAGGGATGCTTCTTCTCAGTTACGACTTGAGCATCTTGAGGAGATCGTGGTGGCGATGGATCGTGAGATTCGCCGCTTGAGGGGAGAGCCTGGACCATCTAGAGCACCGGGAGGAGCCTAGACGTAGACTGGTATTATATTAGCTTGTATTATTTTCCTAGTCCCGGGGTGTGGGACATAGTTCAAGAACTTGTAGTCTTTTGGTTGTTGTACAAACAAATATATCAAGTGCGACTCTACTATGTTGGAAATGTTGTGCTATATATATTATATCGGTCCATGTAGGCCGAAATTTTCATGTATTATATTCATGTGTTGTGATTATATTTATGATGTTTCGTGGTTGCTCTTTATTATTATCGTATTTATACAGGTTGTGGTTGTATATATACATGTCGTGGTTGTATTTATACAGGTTGTGGTTGTATATATACATGTCGTGGTTGTATCTAGACAGATTGTGGTTGTATTCGTATATGTCGTGGTTGTATTTTTACTTGTTGTGGTTGTATATATTTATACATGTTGTGGGTGTATATCTTTGGTTCGATGACTATTTCTATTATGATTTCTCTCATGGTTATTTCCATTATGATTTATCAGAAATATGGCACCAAGGAAGAGTAAGACTGCACCAGAAACCCCCACTATGACTCAAGCCGCTATCCGCAAGTTGGTCAGGGATAGTATTGCAGAAGCTCTGGAGGTTGAGAGAGCTGAGGTTGCTGCTAGGGCTGCTGAGACTGCTTCTAATACAGGAACAGTTGAACCAACCGCTACTAAGCGGGAATGTACATGGAAAGATTTCAAGATTAGTGATCCTAGCAAGTTTAAGGGCACTGAAGGAGCGGTTGCTTTGATCCGCTGGTTTGAAAAGACTGAGAATGTATTTCTCATGTGCGGATGCCCGGACGTCAGCAAGGTAAAATTTGCTACAGGTATGCTTCTTGATGACGCTATGTCTTGGTGGAATTCGTATGCTCAGCCGATTGGAATGGAGAATGCTTACAAGCTCACTTGGGAGGAATTCAAGAAACTGATGTCTAAAAAGTTTTGCCCTCGTACTGAGATACATAAATTGGAAACAGAATTCTATGGGCTTGTAACTAAAGGTGATGACGTCGAGACCTACTTTAGGAGGTTTCAGGAGTTGGCTGCACTATGTCCAACTATGGTTCCCGATGATGAGAAAAAGATGGAAAACTTTGTTGGTGGATTGCCTGAAAGTGTTCGAGGAGATGTGATTTCTTTTGACCCTCAATCAATGGAAGAGGCTATTCATATAACTCAGAAACTCATGGTCCAAGTAGTCAAAGGGAAAGCTGCTGTCAACAACAATAACCGTTCAAACAACACCAACTACAACAACACTCGAAACAACAACAACTATAACAACAATCGAAACCGCAACTACCCCAATAACCGAAACAACAATCCAAACAATAACAACAACAACAAGAGAAGGTTCGACTATAACCAAGGTGGAAACGCTGTTCAGCCGCCACCTAAGAGGCAAGAAGTGGCAAAGGCCTATGCTGCAGGACCGACTGAAAGGAAAGGATATGAGGGTAATTTACCCAAGTGTGAAAGGTGTCAGAAGCATCATAACCCAGGACGTTGCCCAAATACATGTGGTAACTGCAAGAAGGTTGGTCATCACATCAAAGATTGCAAATTTCCAACCTTGGGTGACAATCAGAAGCCACCGGTAACATGTTTTGGCTGTGGAGAAATTGGACACTTTAGGGGTGAGTGCCCACAGAAGAAGAATCAAGGAACTGGAAATCAAGATGGAAGGGCTCGAGGAAGAGCTTATGTTATGGGAGGAGACGATGTCAAAGAAGACCCGAATGTTGTTGCGGGTACGTTCCTCGTTAATAATCGTTATGCATCCATTTTATTTGATTCAGGAGCGGATAGAAGTTTTGTTTCTATTGCATTTGCACCTTTACTTAACATAGAACCAACCCCATTAGACATTTCCTATATCGTTGAATTAGCCGATGGGTCTTTAGTTAACACCAACACCATTGTTCGTGGTTGCACTATAAATTTCTTAAACCATCCATTCAATATAGACCTTATGCCCGTAGAACTTGGAAGTTTCGACGTTGTTATCGGCATGGATTGGTTATCTCGGCATCGAGCGAGAATTATTTGTGATGAGAAAGTTGTTCACCTTCCTTATAACGGTGAAACTTTGGTTGTTCGTGGAGAGCGAAGTGGAACTAGACTCAGTATTATATCATGCATTAAAACCGAGAAGTACATAAAGAAAGGTTGTTGTGCATTCTTGGCTCACATCATGGAGAAGAAGTCGGATGAGAAACGACTTGAAGATGTGCCAATTGTTAAGGAATTTCAAGAAGTTTTTCCGGAAGAATTGTCAGGACTTCCGCCTACACGCCAAGTTGAGTTTCAAATTGAATTAGTGCCAGGAGCTGCACCAATTGCGCGAGCACCGTATAGACTTGCACCTTCGGAAATGCAAGAATTGTCGAATCAATTACAAGAACTTTTGGACAAAGGATTCATTAGACCGAGTTCCTCGCCTTGGGGAGCGCCGGTTTTGTTTGTGAAGAAGAAGGATGGAACTTTCAGAATGTGCATCGACTATCGTGAGCTGAACAAGTTAACGGTTAAGAACCGTTATCCACTCCCCAGAATTAACGACTTGTTCGATCAGTTACAAGGTTCTAGTTTTTATTCCAAGATTGATTTAAGATCCGGTTACCATCAACTTAAGGTTCGGGAAGAGGATATCCCGAAGACGGCATTTAGAACACGCTATGGTCATTATGAATTTCAAGTGATGCCTTTTGGATTAACCAACGCACCTGCGGTATTTATGGATCTCATGAATAGGGTGTGCAAACTGTATCTTGATAAGTTTGTGATAGTATTCATTGACGATATCTTGATTTATTCCAAGAGTAAGGAAGATCACGAAGAACATCTCAGAACAATCCTGGAACTACTCAAGAAGGAGCAATTGTATGCCAAATTTTCAAAGTGTGATTTTTGGATACGAAGAGTTCAATTTCTTGGCCATGTTATTGATAGCCAAGGTTTACAAGTCGACCCAGCAAAGATCGAGGCAGTTAAGGATTGGGCTACACCCAAGTCTCCTACGGAAATTCGTCAATTCCTAGGACTTGCCGGATATTACAGAAGGTTTATTGAAGGGTTTTCTAAGATAGCGAAGTCGTTGACGAAACTGACACAAAAGAATGAGAAGTACGAGTGGGGAGAAAAACAAGAGTCCGCATTTCAGTTATTGAAACAAAAGCTTTGTAGCGCACCGATTTTGTCACTACCTGAAGGTATTGAGAACTTTGTGGTATATTGCGATGCCTCACATCAAGGACTTGGAGCTGTGCTAATGCAAAACGAGAAGGTGATAGCTTATGCATCTAGATAGCTTAAAATACACGAGAAGAATTACACTACGCACGACTTGGAGTTGGGTGCGGTAGTTTTTGCACTCAAGATTTGGAGACACTACCTTTATGGTACTAAGTGTGTAATTTTTACCGACCACAAGAGCTTACAGCATATACTCGATCAGAAGGAACTTAATATGAGACAACGTCGTTGGCTAGAATTGTTGAGTGATTACGATTGTGAAATCCGATATCACCCAAGAAAAGCAAATGTTGTAGCAGATGCACTTAGCCGAAAAGAACGACTCAAACCTTTGAGAGTTAGGTCATTGGGAATGACTATCATTTCGCCGTTACCATCAAAAATTCTAGAAGCTCAGATTGAGGCTCTCAAAGAAGAAAACCGACCACATGAGAAGCTTTAAGGTATGCCAGAAAGCGATAATGGCTTTGTAAAGAGATCAGATGGAGTGTTATGTTTCAAAGACCGAAGTTGGATACCACTCTATGGTGGAGTGCGAGAATTGATTATGCATGAATCACACAAGTCGAAGTACTCTATTCATCCAGGTTCTGATAAGATGTATCAGGATCTCAAGAAGCTTTATTGGTGGCCGAACATGAAAGCAGAAATTGCTACGTACGTCAGCAAATGTCTTACTTGTGCTAAAGTGAAAGCCGAATACCAGAAACCGTCAGGGTTACTTCAACAACCAGAAATTCCACAATGGAAGTGGGAACGTATTGCTATGGACTTTGTCACTAAACTTCCAAAGACGTCAGGAGGTTTCGATGCTATTTGGGTAATCGTTGATCGACTTACCAAATCAGCTCATTTCATACCCATTAGAGAGACTTATTCAATGGAACAACTTGCTAGACTTTATGTCAAGGAAATAGTCTCAAGACACGGAGCACCAGTTTCCATCATTTCCGACAGAGATAGTCGTTTTACTTCAAACTTTTGGCGGTCATTACAAGATTCTTTTGGATCTAAGTTAGACATGAGCACTGCTTACCATCCTCAGACCGATGGTCAGAGCGAGAGAACTATTCAGACACTTGAGGACATGCTTAGAGCATGTGTGATTGACTTTGGAAATGGTTGGGCTAACCATTTGCCGTTAATCGAATTTTCCTACAACAACAGCTACCATTCAAGCATAAAGGCTGCACCATTCGAGGCACTATATGGTCGTAAGTGTCGATCTCCAGTTTGTTGGGCCAAAGTCGGTGAAGTACAATGTACTGGCCCATAAATGGTACAAGAAACAACAGAAAAGATAATTCAGATTCGAGAGAGACTCGAAACTGTTAGGAGTCGACAGAAAAGCTACGCAGATGTTCGACGCAAACCATTGGAATTTCAGGTCGGAGACAAGGTCATGTTGAAAGTCTCGCCTTGGAAGGGCGTGATACGATTTGGAAAACGCGGGAAGTTGAACCCGAGATACATTGGACCATTCAAGATCCTGGAGAGGATTGGTCCGGTTGCTTACAAGCTTGAACTTCCATCAGAACTTAGCAACGTACATAACACGTTTCATGTTTCGAACCTCAAGAAATGTCTTTCGGACGAGTCTGCCATTATACCATTAGAAGAAATACAACTCGATAACAAACTTAACTTTGTGGAAGAACCAGTTGAAATAATGGATCGCGAGATCAAACAGTTGAAACAAAGTCGAATTCCGATTGTGAAGGTTCACTGGAATTCTCGAAGAGGACCCGAGTTTACTTGGGAACGAGAAGACCAAATGCGACGCAAGTATCCACAACTTTTCACCGAGCCCAGTACCGAGACCAACACTAACTGAATTCAGGGACTGAATTCCTTTTTGGATGGGCGACTGTCACAACCCACAATTCCAGGTCATTTTTCCAAACTTCGACATTCTACTATTCACAAATTACTATTCATTGATCACTATTCATCATTTTTGAGGTCAATTTGACATTCTGAGACACATTCAGAAATTTTACTATTCACTTGACACTATTCATTTCCGAGAGAAAACCACTATTCACGTGCATTATTCATGTCATCGTAAATTTAGTTTACGAGTGTTCAAATTCGCGTAACCGTATTGGTTCAGGAGCGAATTCATGCATTATTATCAGGGACATTTCATACGGACTAGAAATAGTCGACATATCATCATTAGGGCACTTGCATACTATTCCACTCGTAGGACAAATAAATTAATACTTTTGGTACAATTAACGATTTACGTATGTTTATTTTAAATAAACACTAATACGCGAACTATAAATGTGACTAACACGTCCAACACTCCCGATTATGATTCCAATATATTTTTATATTCATTTTTATAATATAAAAATTATAATATTAATTTACCCGGTATTTTGGATATTTATTTTAATTATTAACTTAAGTTTACTAAAACTTCGACGGTTTTCGTGGAAATTAAACTATAATTATCTAAACACCCAATAATTTTACCCAACCTATTTTTATAATTTTTATAACTTTATTATGACCCGGTTAACTCCGTTAAAATTTATTTTTAGTTAACCCGGTACCCGGTACATTTTAAAACTACAAATACACAACAATAATACAAATACATCAAAGTCCTACATTCATCCCCCCCCCCCCTTGACTTTGCCGCCCCCCCCCCCCCTTGCCAATCAACTTACAATTTTACTTACACACTCATTTCTCATTAATGCTACTACTAACTAAATATAATAATAATAATAACAAATAATACTTATAAACTTTACAAGATTTCTTATCTCATTTTTTTTCATCTAGCAAAAAGTTTCTTTCTCTCTTTTTCTCTCTATAACCCACGGCCACAAGGAGGAAGCAAGCAAGAACCAAAGTTTTTCCAAGATCTTAGTGTAAATCTTGTTCTTATAGCATCCTTGTTAGAGTTTTGAGATACAAACTCAAGGATTTTTAGGTTTTAATCATCCTAACTTCACTAATCTTACAAGTAAGTTTACCAAACTCATTTCATAATTTTTACAAGGTTATTACTATGTTTATACATTTTTCTTGCAAGATCTCATACATGCATTAACTTATACCACTTTATTTTTGTAAACTTTTGATCATACAAGCCCTAGAAATGATTTGTGGTTAGATCCTTGTTAGATCTACTTGGTTTTGATGATTAGGAACCCATGACACCCTTAGAAGGTGTATGGTAGGATTAGATTAGTTTTGTGGTGATTGAAAGTGGTTTGGATGAAGATGGAACTAGATTAGAACCCTAGAAACGATTTTTGAAACACTTGAAATACCTACTGTCCCTATTTTAATTTCGTGGGAAAATCAGTGGGTGATGGTTAATTTTTGACCAAAGATTTAGAAAATACATTCAAAAACGAAACTTTGGGCGAAAGAACGGATTAAAACGAGCTTATAACGAAGGAGATATGATTTTTGCAAATTTAACGACGAAAACTATTTTTGTAAAAACTGCTTGCTGTTTGGCAGATTTCGCCGTGCAATTAGAGGCATTAAACGTAACCTTGAGGAGCCGAGTTATCACAAATATGCTAGTATATACAAAGACGAATCCGTGGACATAAAGAACAAGGAAAACGAGCCTAAAACGACCGAGTTATACCCGTTTTAACATCGTCAAAACTATATATATATATATATATATATATATATAGTCACAAATAAAAATAATAACGTACGTACTAAATGGTATATTTTCTTAACAAGTGAATACGTATGACCCAAGAGAATATTTATACGACTTAACGACGTTACTTTAAGGCTTTCGATACGATGAGTTTAACCTTAACGTTTTCATACGAGATAGTACGACAAGTTATATACTTCTCTAAATGGACTTATTTTTCCTAAGTATGGAAACTATTTTACCATGACGATAACTAGTATTTCCAAATTACGAGTGGTATGAGTATCATGTGCATGTGCATTCATTTCATTACGGCTTGATCTTAATTAGATCACGATTATTCATTTAGGTTGCGGCTAGTATTCGCGCCTCATTGTCCCGACTACTTTTACCTCATTGCACCATCTTTGTACCATCACTTCGAGGTGAGTTCTCATAGCCCCGTTTTTAGTACTTATTTGATTTTAAATCCCACGGGGGAGAATACATTGCACTATTATTTTTGTACGTGCCCAAGTATTAAATTCCGTACATTGCTTAAGTTGCTAGTACTACCACTGCAAGTCCCCTTTATTATCATGGACCGTTAATTATATTGCCAAGCGAGAGTGAGTGGATAGATCTATCGAGGGTGACGCCTCCATTCGTGTTTGGGTTGCTCCATAAGGAAAACGAATGCATTTCATGTCTAATATAGTACGAGTGTCTGGTAAACACTCATTTGGGGCATATTTTAGTACGTCTAGCTTCGGGGTCATGAGCTTAAGAGACAATGTAACTTTTTGACAATTTGTCACTTTACTATATACTTGTGGTTTACGTACTTACGAATTACTTATAAACCTATGATTATTCACCAACTTTATGTTGACCGTTTTTCGCAATGTATTTCTCAGGTAACTAAGGCACATTCTCATGGCATGCATGGAGTCATTTTGTGTAACAAGGATGATATGGCTCATTCGGACTTTCTTGCACTTATGTTCAAATGTCGTTTGATTGTACTAAACTTGTTTCCGTAAACTTTTCCAACTTTTGGGACCTATGTCTTTATAACTCTGAATATTTGAATGAATCAAACGACGTATTTTAAAACGACACTTTAGGTCGTTCAATATTTCCTTGCTTGTGTGCTATGATCCGTTACACCCTCAGGTATTCCATTCCGCTGCCATTCAGGTATTTTGGGGGTGTTACAGGTATTATCTACTAGGTGTTATCTAGTTGATGGCAAGTGGGAATGGAAAAGGAAAATGACAATGGTGGTACTAGTGAATGGAATACTACCCTCCTTCGCGCTACCTCGCGACATCTAAGAGGTAAAACTAAAGTACGCATTTTAGGACGACCAATAGTGTAATAAGTTGCTGACGGTGGTGGTAGTACCTGAGTAGTGGGTGCTCTACTAGTGAAGGAAAGAAAACACACTATCTTCCTTGAAATAAGCATCCTAATAAGTCCATTAAGATTAAGTCTGAATACTCTACCAAACGGTATTCTATGTATAGGCTGAATGATAGGAAAACCCTGTTCCTATGACAAATCAATGGTGCTAATGGTGGTATAAGTGCAACTGGTGGTATAATGGTAGTGGAAGATGACAAGGCATCTTCAATGTCAGAATCCGATAAAAGGATGTCAGGGTGAGTATCTGAAGACATGTTACTTGTGAACCAGGTCAATAAAATGATATATATACGAATATGAGTATAAATAACTCGCATAGGGTATGCATGAAACAACATGTATCATGATTATGCACTTATGATGAAATGATGAGATGCTATGATGATGTGGTTATAGTCTAGGGTCCAAGATACATCCTAGTTCGCTATAACCTTAGCTCTGATGCCAATCTGTCACACCCCCAATTTACCTGACTTGCAGCGGAATGGAATGCCAGGGGGTGTCTGTCATAGCATCACAGTTACAGTTACATTGAACGACCTAAAGTGTCGTTTGGAAAATACTTCATTTGATCATTGAAATAATCCAGAGTTTACAATATGAGGTCCCCAAAAGGTGTTGCAAGTTTATGAAAAACAAGTCATACTAGATCAAACGTTTACATAAGTGCATGAAATAATAGTGAGACGCGTCGACTTCGCGACTCCATGAAGGTCCAAATGCATGCCACATGAGCTACCTTAATAACCTGAAATACACTGCTAAAATGTCAACACGAATGTTGGTGAATTCCATAGGTTTATAAAATGTAATGTTGTACGGCCACCACAAGTATAAGTGCATGACAAAAGTCATGTAAAATAGTACAATAGACCTTAAGCTCATGACCCCGAAACTAGACTAATGAAATATAGGCCCCTCCTGAATGTTTTACCAGAACACTCAAATGTGACAGACATGAAATGCATCCGCTTACTGTTGGTAAATACTACCACAGATGGAGGCGTCACCCTCAATAGATCTATCCACTCACTCTCGCTTAATCGGCAAATTAACGATCCATGATAATAAATAGGGGACTTTAACATGTTGGTATGGCAACTTAAGCAATGTACATATGTTTTGGTACTTGGGCTCGTACTAAAATGATTGATGCAATGTATTCTCCCGTGGGATTTGAAATCAAAATATTGAATTGAAAACGGGGCTATGAAAACTCACCTGATATGATGGTACCATGAACATGTAATGAGCTGAAAAACAAGGCGCGCACACTAGCCGCAACCTAATATGATTGATGATGATCTAATTTAGATTATGAAATGGTGTTGAAAATTTCCATGCACATGTTTCCTATACCACTCTACTCTTTGAAAAATACTTGTTGTTATCAAAATAATACATTTTCCAAAACTTAGGAAAATATGGCAACTAGAAAATAAAACTAGTTGAAATGTATATATATATATATATATATATATATATATATATATATATATATATATATATATATCGTATGTATAAGTGTTAGTGTTGAAATCCTCGATTTGAAATCCTTGAGATAACGACTTGTAGTAATAAAAATATACTTGTATTCACTAATACTTCATTAGTTATGATTTTGGGTACTTGGTTAATATTTCTAGAAATCTAGAGTTACTACGTAGCTGTAATATTATTTTTGTCAAATGCTGTCAAAATAATATATGTTTTGCCGATATTGAAACGTGGATATCTTTGTCGTTATAAGTCCGTTTTACTTGTTCTTTATATCCATGGTTACGTCTTAGTATTTAGTAATATATTTTCGAAAGCTTGGCTCCTCCGGGTTACGTCTAAAGCCTCGTTTTGTCCGACGAAAAACGTCCAACAGCATGTATTTTCAGAAAAATACTTTTCGTCAATAAACTTGCAAAAATCATAACTTCTTCGTTATAAACTCTTTTTAATCCGTTCTTGCGCCTACGGCTTCGTTTTTGAAAGTATTTTCTAAAAATTTTGCCAAAGTTTACTTTATATTTACTGATTTTCCTGGGTTTACAAAAATGGGACAGTAGGTTTATATACTTGTTACAAATCCATTTTCCATGTTCAAAACTAGTTTCTAACATCACCAAATCTCTTGTGAACACCACAAAGCTAATCTAATCTTACCATACACCTTATTAGGGTGTCATGGTGTCACAACTCGTAATTTCCGGTCATTTTCCAAACCTCGACAATTTACTATTCACAAGTTACTATTCACCATTTACTATTCATCGATCACTATTCATTGTTTTTGAGGTCAATTTGACATTTCGAGAAACATTCGGAAATTTTTACTATTCACTTGATACTATTCATTTCCGGAAGAAATTTCACTATTCACGTGCATTACTCATTTCATCGTAAATTTAGTTTACGAGTATTCAAATTCGCGTAACCGTATTGGTTCAGGAGCGAATTTATGCATTATCATTTGGGACATCTCATACGGACTAGAAATAGTCCACGTATCATCATTATGTCACTTGCATACTATTCCACTCGTAGGGTATTCAAATTATATTTTTAATATAATTAACGAATTACGTATGTTTATTTTAAATAAACACTAATACGCGAAATATAAATGTGACTAACACGTCCGACACTCCCGACTATGATCCCAATATATTTTATACTCATTTTTATGATATAAAAAAATTTTAATATCAATTTACCCGGTGTTTTCAAACCAATGATTATATATCACGGTCGAAGCTTATTACTCCGTCGGTTTACGATATTTCAACCCGATTATTATTTTAACTTCCGATTCTCATCAGGAATATTATTTTACAATTTTTATGACTTTATTATGTCACGGTTAACTCCGTTAAAATTTATTTTTAGTTAACTCGGTACCCGGTATTACCTAAAACAAATAATATCTACATAATACTACCTAAGATTCACCAAATATCTTACACAATACCAATTTTTCTTCTCTTTTCTTCCATGTTGCCGCCCCCCCCCTATGTCTCCTCCACAAATTGTGGATCTTGTCCATAAGCAAAATATCTACTAACAAATATATAATTCATTTCCATATTCTTTTCATTTTAACACATTAAACAACTAGCAAACCTCATTTTTCTCTTCTCCTTTTGTGTGTGGATCGACCAAGAAAAGAAGAACAACAAGAAACCATAAATTTTTGAAGATCAAGTTATATTCTAGTTTAATTAGTACTTCTTGTTAGGGTTTTGAAGTTTAAACACAAGGTTTTGCAAGTTTTTCATCTCCACTAGTCCACTAATCTTCAAGTAAGTATGTCAAACTAATTTTCCTAATTTTATCAAGTCCTTATTATGTTCATATGGTTTTTATACAAGATCTTATGCATTTGATAGCTTATACCACTTTATTTTACAAACTTATAACTTTTGAAGCCTAGAAATGATTTTTGGTTAGATCCTTGTTAGATCCACTTGGTTATGATGTTTAGGAACCCATGACATCCTAAGAAGGTGTATGGTAGGATTAGACTAGTTTTGTGGTGATTGAAAGTGGGTTGGTTGAAGTAGAAACTAGATTGAAACCTTGAAAATGGTTTTTGAACACATAAAAATACATGCTGTCCTATTTTGGTTCACCCAGAAAACTCCGAATTTACACAGTAACTTTTGATAATAGATTTGGAAAATACTTTCAAAAACGAAGCCTTGGGCGAAAGAACGGATTAAAACGAGTTAATAACGAAGGAGATATGATTTTCCGAATTTAACGACGAAAACTATTTTTCTGAAAAACCTTGCTGATGAACAGTAGTCACGACAGTTTCGAGGCGTAAACTAAATCTAGCCATCCCGACTTATCAAAAATATGCTAGTATTTTATCTCACGATTCCGTGGATATAAAGAACGAGTAAAACGGACTTACGACGACAAAGATATTCACGTTTCAGTAACGGCAAAATAAATATTGTTTTGACAGCTTTTGTACAAAAATAATATACCACTACGTAGTAACTTATATTTCTAGAAATAATACCCAAGTATCCAAATTCATAACTAATAAAGTATTAGTGATTTCAAGTATAATTTCATGGTTTTAAGACGTTATGTGAAAGATTTCAAATCGAGGATTTCAATACTAATACTTATATATATACGATATATATATAGATTTCGGCTAGTTTATTTTCTAAATTGCCATATTTTCCCAAGGTTTGGAAAATGAATATTTTGATAACAACAAGTATTTCTACAAGTTACGAGTGGTATAGGCATCATGTGCACGTGCATTCATTTCATTATGTCATGATCTAAGGTAGATCGTTATTACTCATATTAGGTTGCGGTTAGAGATCGTGCCTCTTTTCCGTGTATCCATTCTTGTCATCATTGCTATCGCTCCAGGTGAGTCATAGCCCCTACTATTTTAACTTGTTCTATAACGGTTTTGGGGGAGAATACATGCTCGTTTCCATCTAAATGTATACTTGATTTAATTGGTTTTTGCTACATGCTTAGTCAAACATTTACTTGCTCCATTTATGAATTTCTTACTCATTCGAAGGTAGTGTATATTCAATTGCATCACACTTAATCCTTTTTACCTTTGGACCCAAGATTTTTCCACTATTATGCACACTTAACCGAATGAACCGGCTTTTCCACTATGTACATACATGACCAAATGAACGGGTCACATAACCGAATGTACGGGTAATACGACCGAATGAATTGGTCACATACCGAATGAATTGGTCACATAACCAAATGTATTGGTCAAACTACACTTATCTTTGATTATTGGTCCACATATTACTTTTGTTTCCGTAGACTTTAACACATTTGGCAGTGGGTTGTAAACACACAGGTTACAAGTCTCTTATGGCGGGACTTGTAACTGAGTGGATTTACAATGCCTTTGCTGGGCGATCATTTCTCTATAGGCATTATTTGTTAAACAAATTCTATGAACTCACCAACCTCGTGTTGACACTTTAGCATGTATTTTCAGGTTTTAATCTATGGCACGCTACAGGAGGTTTTGGCAGGGCATGGCATGGTCATAGAAGACTCTGATTATTTATATGGGGACCGTTTTAAACTACTTTTAAGGGCCTACTTCCGCACAACTTTTAACGATGTAAATTCAACATTTTTGATTTAACAATTTTATTCTAAATGACTAAAGTGAAAACCATTTTTGTACTTGTATTGTGATATCAATTGAGTTACACCCCAGCTGCATGTATGCTTCCGCTGGACCCGATTTTGGGGGTGTTACAGATTGGTATCAGAGCTTTGGCTATAGCGAACTAAGTGTTTTTAAAACCTAGACTATAGCTACTTTTACGGAAAACTTAACCCTATGACCATCACGTGCCTGCCTGCCAAGATGATGCCTCACTTGTGGTTTGTTGCTGACTTAGGTGATGAGATTTGTGTCTCATTATCTGGCATATTATATTCACTTATTCTAGTAGATTACTATCATTTTCTTTCATATAAGCATGCTCATGTATCGTATATGTCACCGCGTCATGTTCTTCTTTGTATAGTTTCATCATTTGACCTCGAGTTTGGTCACTTGCTTTTGTCTTTCTGTACGTCTTGGTAGTATAACTGAGCTGAGTATTTCAAAATTCATGGAACCTCGGTGGAATATAGACTAGTCACCTATATTCAACCCGGGATAGTGGGACATAGGCTGACTACCTATATCCGACTCAGAAATGAATTTTGCAACACTGAGAATGGTTATAATAAAATTTTTGTCTGGAATAAATTCTCAACTCATTTTCCAAATGTTTTATTCATGTGTGCGTACTTACTTTCATCACAATCTCATTATGTCGCGGATGTCACAGTCTTTTCCCTTCTCACCATCATTATTATTTCCCTTCACCATCCCCATATATATAAGGAATTAGGTGATACTCTATAGATCCCTATGTCATTTATCACTCATTACTCCCAATATTGATAAGTGGATATTATCAATGACCTCCCTAGGAAAGACTTTCCATACCATATATAAGGAGGATCCCTAGGTACATTATGACCATTTAAAAATCAACGAAAATCTCAGGATATCACAAAACCATTCGAGCCACGTCAACTTGTAATATCGCAACATCAACCTTTCATTCTACTATAACCCACTCTCGTACATCTACTACTAGGAAACGTCTTAATTATGTCTCACCCTTCTTTTCTCGTTTTGAAGAGCTATGCCGCCAAGGAAAGTTAAAGCTACTCCAACTATGACACCTGCTGTTATTCGGAAATTGATTAAGGATAGTATCGCCGAAGCTCTAGAGATCGAGAGAGCTGAGGTAGCTGCAAGGGCTGCTGAAACCGCTTTACAGACAGGAACAGATGGACAATCCGATAATAGGCGTGAATGTACTTGGAAAAATTTTAAGATTAGTGATCCCATCAAGTTTAAGGGCACTGAAGGAGCGGTTGCTTTGATTCGCTGGTTCGAAAAGACTGAGAATGTGTTCCTCATGTGCAACTGTCCTGATGTCAGCAAGGTAAAATTTGCTACTGGCATGCTTTTGGATGAAGCTATGTCATGGTGGAATTCTTATGCTCAACCGATGGGTATGGAAAATGCCTACAAGCTCACCTGGGAGCAATTCAAGAAATTGATGACTGATAAGTTTTGCCCTCGTACTGAGGTACAGAAGTTGGAAACAGAGTTTTATAAGCTAGTGACAGTAGGTAATGATATCGAGGCATATATCCGAAGGTTTCAGGAGTTGGCTGTGCTATGTCCAACTATGGTTTCAGATAACGAAAAGCTGCTAGAAAATTTCATCGGTGGACTACCGCGCAACATCAGTGGGAACGTAATTGCTTCTAAATCAGACACACTGGAGGAAGCTATCAGAATGTCTCAAAAGCTTATGGCTCAAGTGATGAAGCAAGAAACTACTGTCAACAACAACAACGAAAACAAGAGGAAAAGGGATGACAACCAAGGAGACGATCAAGTATGGCACCCAAACAAACAACATGAAGTGGTTAGGGCCTACGTTGCGGAGCCAAGTGGAAAGAAAGGATATGCAGGTACTTTACCTAAGTGCAACAAGTGTCAGTTTCATCACAAAGGACCTTGCCCCACTCAATGTGGAAACTGCCAAAAGGTCGGACACAAAGCCAAGGATTGCAAGACTCCCACCCTCGTAATGCATCAGAAAGTCACGGTAACCTGCCATGAGTGTGGAGTAATTGGACACTTCAAGAGTGAATGCCCAGAGTTGAGGAACCAGAATGGAGGAAGAGTTCGTTGAAATGCGAAGCTCGTCAGGAAAACAACAACGATGTCAATGTTAAAAAGAGAACTCCTACCTTGTATATAAATAAAACCTAAACTCTCTAGTGTTGTACTTCTTTTGTGTTTAATTCTACGTTCTATCGTATAAGTTTCATGTACTATTAACGAGTTCCGATCTAATGAATATTCTATCTTTTATCACCACAAGCTCCTAGCGATTTCATTAAGATTCTTTGGAACTACACCATTTATCATCGGCAGACCAATGGTCAGTTAGAGAACGATTCAAACATAGGGGGATATGCTCAGAGCATGAGTAGTTGACTCTAGAAATGGTTGGATTAACCATTTGCCATAAATCAGATTCCTTTATAACAATAGTTACCACACGAGCCTAGAGACTATACCATTTGAAGCACTCTATGGTCGAAGTGCCAACATCCAAGGACGGATCGAAATTCGGAAAAAGCCAAACTCACTAGTTCAGTAGGCATTCATGAAGTAACCAGAAATTTCCTACAAGTCAAGAATCAATTACAAATTCTATAAGTTGTAAACCATTAAAACTTCAAGTTGGTAGCCAGATCATGTTTGAAGTTCTACCTAGGAAAGGCATGATATTATTCGAAAAAGTTGGAAAGATAAACCCGATATGCACTGGACCACTTAATATTTCGGACAGAGTAGGCCTAGTGGCCGTCAGACTTGAGCCTTGTTAGAGAACAACCGGATTACACAACTATGGTTCACCTATTCAAATCCCAGGAAATGACTTTCAGATTAGTCACTTATGGTCCCATTTGGAAAGGAATCCAACCCAAAGACAAACGTAAACTTGGTAAGAGAACCAATAGAAATCATGGACTGTTAGGTCGAACGGTTGAAGCGGAGTCGAACTCCTATCGTGAAAGTTCGCTGAAATTCTCAATTATCACCATCTTTTCACCAATACCATTCTAGAGACTTACACAAACTGAACTTCGGGACGAAGTTCCTGTTAGAAGGGAAGACTGTCACAACTCGTAATTTCCGGTCATTTTCCAAACCTCGACAATTTACTATTCACAAGTTACTATTCACCATTTACTATTCATCGATCACTATTCATTGTTTTTGAGGTCAATTTGACATTTCGAGAAACATTCGGAAATTTTTACTATTCACTTGATACTATTCATTTCCGGAAGAAATTTCACTATTCACGTGCATTACTCATTTCATCGTAAATTTAGTTTACGAGTATTCAAATTCGCGTAACCGTATTGGTTCAGGAGCGAATTTATGCATTATCATTTGGGACATCTCATACGGACTAGAAATAGTCCACGTATCATCATTATGTCACTTGCATACTATTCCACTCGTAGGGTATTCAAATTATATTTTTAATATAATTAACGAATTACGTATGTTTATTTTAAATAAACACTAATACGCGAAATATAAATGTGACTAACACGTCCGACACTCCCGACTATGATCCCAATATATTTTATACTCATTTTTATGATATAAAAAAATTTTAATATCAATTTACCCGGTGTTTTCAAACCAATGATTATATATCACGGTCGAAGCTTATTACTCCGTCGGTTTACGATATTTCAACCCGATTATTATTTTAACTTCCGATTCTCATCAGGAATATTATTTTACAATTTTTATGACTTTATTATGTCACGGTTAACTCCGTTAAAATTTATTTTTAGTTAACTCGGTACCCGGTATTACCTAAAACAAATAATATCTACATAATACTACCTAAGATTCACCAAATATCTTACACAATACCAATTTTTCTTCTCTTTTCTTCCATGTTGCCGCCCCCCCCCTATGTCTCCTCCACAAATTGTGGATCTTGTCCATAAGCAAAATATCTACTAACAAATATATAATTCATTTCCATATTCTTTTCATTTTAACACATTAAACAACTAGCAAACCTCATTTTTCTCTTCTCCTTTTGTGTGTGGATCGACCAAGAAAAGAAGAACAACAAGAAACCATAAATTTTTGAAGATCAAGTTATATTCTAGTTTAATTAGTACTTCTTGTTAGGGTTTTGAAGTTTAAACACAAGGTTTTGCAAGTTTTTCATCTCCACTAGTCCACTAATCTTCAAGTAAGTATGTCAAACTAATTTTCCTAATTTTATCAAGTCCTTATTATGTTCATATGGTTTTTATACAAGATCTTATGCATTTGATAGCTTATACCACTTTATTTTACAAACTTATAACTTTTGAAGCCTAGAAATGATTTTTGGTTAGATCCTTGTTAGATCCACTTGGTTATGATGTTTAGGAACCCATGACATCCTAAGAAGGTGTATGGTAGGATTAGACTAGTTTTGTGGTGATTGAAAGTGGGTTGGTTGAAGTAGAAACTAGATTGAAACCTTGAAAATGGTTTTTGAACACATAAAAATACATGCTGTCCTATTTTGGTTCACCCAGAAAACTCCGAATTTACACAGTAACTTTTGATAATAGATTTGGAAAATACTTTCAAAAACGAAGCCTTGGGCGAAAGAACGGATTAAAACGAGTTAATAACGAAGGAGATATGATTTTCCGAATTTAACGACGAAAACTATTTTTCTGAAAAACCTTGCTGATGAACAGTAGTCACGACAGTTTCGAGGCGTAAACTAAATCTAGCCATCCCGACTTATCAAAAATATGCTAGTATTTTATCTCACGATTCCGTGGATATAAAGAACGAGTAAAACGGACTTACGACGACAAAGATATTCACGTTTCAGTAACGGCAAAATAAATATTGTTTTGACAGCTTTTGTACAAAAATAATATACCACTACGTAGTAACTTATATTTCTAGAAATAATACCCAAGTATCCAAATTCATAACTAATAAAGTATTAGTGATTTCAAGTATAATTTCATGGTTTTAAGACGTTATGTGAAAGATTTCAAATCGAGGATTTCAATACTAATACTTATATATATACGATATATATATAGATTTCGGCTAGTTTATTTTCTAAATTGCCATATTTTCCCAAGGTTTGGAAAATGAATATTTTGATAACAACAAGTATTTCTACAAGTTACGAGTGGTATAGGCATCATGTGCACGTGCATTCATTTCATTATGTCATGATCTAAGGTAGATCGTTATTACTCATATTAGGTTGCGGTTAGAGATCGTGCCTCTTTTCCGTGTATCCATTCTTGTCATCATTGCTATCGCTCCAGGTGAGTCATAGCCCCTACTATTTTAACTTGTTCTATAACGGTTTTGGGGGAGAATACATGCTCGTTTCCATCTAAATGTATACTTGATTTAATTGGTTTTTGCTACATGCTTAGTCAAACATTTACTTGCTCCATTTATGAATTTCTTACTCATTCGAAGGTAGTGTATATTCAATTGCATCACACTTAATCCTTTTTACCTTTGGACCCAAGATTTTTCCACTATTATGCACACTTAACCGAATGAACCGGCTTTTCCACTATGTACATACATGACCAAATGAACGGGTCACATAACCGAATGTACGGGTAATACGACCGAATGAATTGGTCACATACCGAATGAATTGGTCACATAACCAAATGTATTGGTCAAACTACACTTATCTTTGATTATTGGTCCACATATTACTTTTGTTTCCGTAGACTTTAACACATTTGGCAGTGGGTTGTAAACACACAGGTTACAAGTCTCTTATGGCGGGACTTGTAACTGAGTGGATTTACAATGCCTTTGCTGGGCGATCATTTCTCTATAGGCATTATTTGTTAAACAAATTCTATGAACTCACCAACCTCGTGTTGACACTTTAGCATGTATTTTCAGGTTTTAATCTATGGCACGCTACAGGAGGTTTTGGCAGGGCATGGCATGGTCATAGAAGACTCTGATTATTTATATGGGGACCGTTTTAAACTACTTTTAAGGGCCTACTTCCGCACAACTTTTAACGATGTAAATTCAACATTTTTGATTTAACAATTTTATTCTAAATGACTAAAGTGAAAACCATTTTTGTACTTGTATTGTGATATCAATTGAGTTACACCCCAGCTGCATGTATGCTTCCGCTGGACCCGATTTTGGGGGTGTTACACATGGGTTCCTAATCATCACTAATCATGTTAATTAACAAGGAAATCAAAATAAATATTTCTAGGGTTTCAAAGTTTAAAAGTTTACAAAATAAAGTGGTATAAGCTAGCATAAGCATGAAATATTGTATGAAAATAATATGATCATAGTAAATACTTGAAGAAATGATGAAAATAAATTTGGTAAACTTACTTGGAATGATTTTAGGTGATTAGATGATGAAAACCTTGTGATTCTTGAGTTTATATTGCAAAACCCCAACAATAATCACTATATAAACTTGATTTAGACTTGAACTTTGAAAAATAAATGGATCTTGGTTGGTTTGGTTTTTAGCCGTGGGTTTGAGATGAGGGAGGAGGAAGAGAATACCAATTTTGCTACTAGAATATAATGAAGCTTGTTTGGAAAGCTAGTTAGATATTTTGTAGTGTTTAATTAGTTTAGTTATAATCGGGTACCGGGTTAGCTAGAAATAAATATTAACGAAGTTATTCGGGTCAAAATAAAGTTATAAAAATTGTAATAATATATTGGGTACAAGTATTGAGTGATCGGGTGATTATTGTTTAGTTTTCACGAAAACCGTCGTAATATTTATAGACTTACGTTATAATTAAAATAACTTTCCAAAATACTGGGTAAATGAATATTATAACTTTTATGATGATATAATGGATATAAAAATATGTCGGGACCATTGTGGGAATATTTAGATATATTCGTCTTGTTTATTAACCGTGTGTTAACGTTTATTTATAAATAATTATACGTAAAACGTTAAATATATCAAATATATAAATTTGAAAATCCTAAGAGTGGTATAACATGAAAATGCTATTATGATGATATGCAGACTGTCCCTAGTCCGTATACAGTGTCCTTACTGATAATGAAATGAATTCGCACCTAAACCAATCCGGTTACGCGAATTTGAATACCCGTAAACTAAATTTACGATGAAATCAGTAATGCAAGTGAATAGTGAAATTTTTTCCAAAAATGAATAGTGTTCGGTGAATAGTAAAATTTTCAAATGTTTCTCAGAATATCAAATTGACCTAAAAAATGATGAATAGTAAAATGATGAATAGTGTTTTGATGAATAGTGTTTTTCTAAAGTTTGGGAAATGACCTGAAATGGTGAGTTGTGACATTTTGTTCTTCAAATTCTTCATCAGTCAACCCTCTCCAAATGGGTTGGTTTTCCTCCGGTAGATTGTTCACCGGTTGATCTGGTTGTTGTTGGACAACAGGTTGATTGGGCACTGATTCATTTTCTGGTGAGAATACCGGAAAGATGTCTTCCGGTGGTGTGTTCACCGGTGCAGTTGCATTCTGAATCGTGCTAGAGCTTGGGAATTGCTGGCCAAAGTCATGGTGACTTGGAAATTGCTGAGAGAAGTCACGGTGAGATGGAAATTGTTGGGAGAAGTCACGGTGTGTTGGGAATTGTTGGGTGAAATCCTTGCGAGACATTGTTTGAGAGAATTGTGTTAGAGTTGTGTGAGAATTGTTTGTGAGTTGTGTGAACTGTCAAAGGGTGTTAAATAAGCCCATAAATCCCGCCCATTCATTTCACAATTTGAATTTTAAACATTTAAAAATAATCCCGCTTTTGAATTTGAATATTCAAATTTAAACACGTTTTTTTTTAATTTGAATTTTAAACATTTATCCCGCTCAAATTTTGAAATTTGAATTTTAAACGTTTAAACTTTCCTATATATAGTGTAACAAGTCACATTTTCAGGTTAACTTGTATTCCTGAAAATTTCACTATTCACTTTTACTATTCACTTTTCCGAAATTTGATTTTTATTTCATATTCTCGTATAATAAATCATTTCCATGACAAAATAAAAGTGTCACACTCATCACATCATTTTCGCGAAAGTTATTAAGGAACTACACGTTTTATGGTAAAACGTCATTCAAAAATCCTACGCACAACGAAACTCGACCGCGTTAATTTTCCCCACATCAGAAAAATGTTTGATACTCTCATGATTTAATTGAGAATTTATCATGATTGAGAAAAATGTGACCAAATAAACCTCGGCCGTGAGAAACAGGAATTTTCGTTTTTAAGCGCTTTTACTTAGCCGTAACCTTAGCCTATACCTGCACCGCGTTTCTAAGACAATTTGAGTTTTCACATTTTTGGAAAAAGTCAACATATTTTTCCCTCCTCCTTTGACCAAAAATCATTCCTTGATTTTTAGGCTTACGGTTTTACTAAGTCAAGATTGTAACCTCCTCAAGCTCCTATAAAAGCCCTCCCCTCCTCCTCTTTTGTACGCCACACATAACACACACAAACATCCTTGCTCTAGCTAGTTTACTTCCAATTTTATGCAAGATTCAAGTGCTTCAACAACATAGAAACACTAGTTAGGTTTTGATTCATCAAAACTACTTCAAAACCCTAGAAACTTTGGTGATTTCTCTTGAGTTTGAATCTACTCAAGTCACAACAACTTTCATAATCTCTCTTTCAAGAATACAAGGGTAGAAAGATTGCATGAAGTGAAGTAGGGTGAAGCTTAAGTCAATCATAGTCCTTACCTTACATGTTACTTACCTTTCTTTATTGAAAGCCAAAAGTTGTAAGCAAAACCCTAACATACTTTCTTGTTAAATATCAAATTCATGCTATTTACATATTATTCATGCTATATTTTGTCTTGTGATTATGTCCATGATGTTTAAAAATGGGTAAAACAAGTATTGATATATATATATATATATATATATATATATATATATATATATATATATATATATATATATATATATATATATATATATATATATATGTTAACTTATGTTAAGATAACAAGTAAACTAGTGACTTTCTTGGTGAAATCTGATCAAAATGATATAATCATGATTTTGGACAATTACATATTGTAGTAGAGGACTTACAAGGAAAACATAGCAATTTGAACCACCTAAAACGAGTACACGAGTCAAAAGTTATGGCCAAAAGAAGTTAGCGAAACCAAAACGCCGAATCTGCCAAAATAGCATTCTGATCAAAATCCGTATTTTTTCGAGGCTCGTCTGGTCCGATTCATCAAAAAGTTAAAACACGAAAGTTGTCCGGAACGACGTTTTCGTTCAGGAGTAAAGAAGCTCGAGCCCTGAAAACGCTTTTCGAGTGATATTTTTCTTCAAATTCTTAACAGCCCATTTTTAAGACCAAATGACCATGTTATAGTTATGATTAAATGAAACCAAGAGGTCTAATGACCAAAAGCCAAGACCACAACCATGGCTAAGGCCAAGGTTGAGTCTCAAGACAATGGAACAATGACCAAGATCACGGCAAGGCCATGACTAAATGACCATATAAACTTACCTAGGCGAAAACATGAGCTAAAGAGTTAGCGATAACTTAAACATGCAATTTGGATCTACTCCATCTAAAGAACCATGAGATCTTAGAAGTAATTGTCATACAAGATTTAAGAAACTCATTCTAATAACAATCTTCATGTAAAAGTAAACGTTACAAAGTTTATTCAAATATTAGACATGTAACTTTTCGGATCAACACTTATATATATATATATATATATATATATATATATATATATATATATATATATATATATATATATATATATATATATATACTTTATCAAATACTACAATAGTAGGGAGCCTCATGTGAGGAGTTCATTAAGTAAGCCGTCGAGATGAGTTGTGGATTTACGAATTAAAGTGTCCTGGCTCCTCGAACGTTTACTACATGACTTCTGAATTATGTCGGCCCGAACGGTAGTAAGCGATATATAAACTATACATGTTTCATAAACCATTTCTTTTCAAAGACTTACACTATACTAAGTACTACATCATGGACTAAATACAAGACATATATAGGTAATTCTTCATATTCTTTACTCCAATCCTAAGTCGCAACATTCTATTATAGGTTGCTCGTAGAAACCTTCACGATTCGACCATCACATTCACTACTTGCTATTTAACTTAAGGTGAGTTCATAGCCCCACTTTCCATTACTTAATTGTTTTACAAACCCTTAGGGGGAATACATGCTACTATTTTTCAACCGAACACAATGCTTTTCAATTGTATGCTTGCCTGATTGTTTTATTATTACTAAGTAACATCCTTGCCAATCCAAGATCCCTTATTATGAACCATTTATTCACTTGCGAGGGTTACTTGCAAGTGAGCGCGAATATTGTGAATAGGCCTATTGGGATTGACGAATCCCATTTGTGTTGACTAAGTTCAAACAAATGCATTAATATTTGAAACATAGGTATGACGGCAAAGTACCTACCGGGATAACTCCGCCGATTGATATTGGTACCCGTTAACATTTTGGTGTCATAAGCTTAGTGTATAATACGTTTTATGGGCGTATAATAACGTAGCCCATCATTTTGTTTTCCAACCATGAGTATGAGTCTAATTAACTCATACTACCAACATATTGTGTTCAACCATTAAACAAACTCTATGAATATCACTCAACCTTTGTGTTGACCTCTTAAGCATGTATTTCAGGTTCATGATGATCAAGGATGGCACGGAAGGGCACGGATATTCAAGAGGGCTATAAATTCTATGATCATTCAAAAACTCGTTTAATGTAATTTGTAAACATGGAACCATCTGGGACCTCATTTTATAATCTCTGATATTTATATAATTTGAATGATAAACCTTTTAAAACGACTCAATTAGAGTTCGTTTTCTATTATTGTGACTATTGTGCCGTCGAGTAACACCCAGTTCGAATTCCGCTGCATCCATGAATTGGGGGTGTTACAGATTGGTACCAGAGCCAGGGTTATAGAGAAACGGGTCTAATTGAGACCTAAACTATAACTACAATTACAAGCAAAAACATTTTTATAGCCTTCCGCTCTCCGTGTCTTCCATCCTCCAGACGATTATGGACTTATTAAGCATTTTATATTACACAAACATAATTGCATATTGATATATGTACCCTTAGCACATTTGAGCATTTTCCTGTAAGCATGTTATGCTACAAAAACATATTAGTATATTTATATATACCCATTTTGAGCATTTCTTCGTAGACATTTTTATGCTACACAAACATAATTGCATATTGATATATGTACCCTTAACATAATTGAGCATTTCCCCGTAAGCATTTTATGCTACATGAACATATAAGTATATTGATATATACACACTAGGCATTTTACACTACACGAACATATATAAGTATATTGATATATTCACTCGATTTATTTTCAATCATTTTATCTAAGCAATGGACTAAACATATCTGCACATGCCTATTCTAGGGCATTTCGACACAACCACATCCTCCCAATCATGTTCCTACTCCAACATTTTATGTCCAAGATATCGTAACGAATTGCAGTGGTCTTTCTTATTTCCCGGACATTGTATGATACAATGGTCTTAGTCATTTCTCAAATGTTTTGAGTCACACAATGGTCTAATCTACTTCTCAGACATTGTGAATTGCACAATGGTCTAATCTACTTCTGAGACATTGTGATTTGCGCAATGGTCTCTGGAATTATTCAATCACCTCACCAATATCATTTCATATGATATCAAAAACCCATCACAATCTATCGATTTCCAAATAGAAATATGAGATTTCTAAAGGACAAACTAATCCATCTTCTACAAAAGCTGAAGTTTCTCTACATTCATCAAAGTTTTCTTATGAAACCTTCATTGTTAAAAGTTCGTGATCCTGGCCAAGTATGGACTGTTTTAGAATTACTTAAAACTTCCTTTCCACACACGTATCTACCCGTACTATCTTCTATGCAATGGAATGTGAAAACATAGGTTACAAGTCTTGTATGGGCGGGACTTGCAACCGAATGGTTTGACATCGCCTTTGTTTAGTGGACAGTTTCTCAAAAGCAATGGACATATCACAAGTATACCTAATTTACGTATTTGAAAATTTTATCGAACCTCGGCTAAATATAGACTAGTCACCTATATTTAACCTAGGGACAGTGGAACATAGTCTGACTAACTATGTTCGAATTAAAATTTTCAAATACTGGGAATAGTTGTACTAGGGTTATGTTCAGATTAATTTCCTACTTGAACTTAATAAACCACCAGAATTCTTTAAAACGATCTAGAGACACGATAGTGTCTTACCACTCAGCAAGATCTTAACACCTTATTTGTATTATCTAATTTCATTCTTGAAAGTTTTCATTTATAAGATAATCCGAACTACTAACTTGGGATAGTTATCAATTCTTCTCTTCATCCTGTAGAAGTACTATCCTGTTTAGGTCCTAAGAATACCATTCTGTCATAAACCTTTAAAATCTCTTAAGATTTTCAAAGCAAACTCAACATCTATACCTAAGAATATTAATGTTAAGCATACACTACACACTTTTGTTCATCAACATATCACATCAATGTCTTCACAACCGTTGCAACCACAAGCTCATTAACAGATCTTGATGCACTTTTAAAGCTCAAATCATCCTTAGTTACACCACAAGCACCCTCATCAGCTTTACAAGATTGAATGTTCATCTTGTACTTTTGGAACGCCAGTATCATCTCGTAATACACTACCTTGTAACTCACCGGCTATGTTGAATGTTGTGTTGGGAATTCTTAAGTAGGATGATTTATAATTATTTGAATGGATTGGGATGCCTTTTCATTTAAATAAAGAAATTGTAAATCACCGAACCATAAGTTTATATTCCCCTATTTACATTGTTTGGGATGCCTCTCTATGTAAATAAAGAATTATAAACAAGTGGGCTTATTTGTATCCGAAATAACATAAGTATGAAGTCAATAAACACTAGGTACAACACCAGATTACCTACTAGACTATGATTGCAACTATTATCCTAATTTCCATTGATGTTCAACTGCTATATCAATTTTCATTTATTGGATTCCTATGTCAAATTGCTATTGTTGTTCAACTACTATATCAATTGCTATTGATACTTGACAACTATATCAATTTCTATTTGATATTCAACTATATCAATTTCTATACAACTACTATATCAATTTCTATTAATATTCAACTGCTATATCAATTTCCATTGATATTCTACTATTATATGGATCTCTACTGATATTCAACTAGGTTATCAATCTCTATTGACACACCATATTCTGAGACAAATCAAACTACATCACTAGTAATCCCAGACTCTAGTCCTCATAAGTAACCACACCTCTTCATCGACACCACTCCAACATATAACACACACAGAACTTCGGGACGAAGTTCCCGTAAGGGGTAGAGACTATAACAATTCACATTTTCAGGTTAACTTCTATTCCCGAAAATTTCACTATTCATTTTTACTATTCACTTTTCCGAAATTTGATTTTTATTTCATATTCTCGTATGATAAATCATTTCCATGATAAAATAAAAGTTTCACACTCATCAGATCATTTTCGCGAAAGTTATTAAGGAACTACACGTTTTATGGTAAAACGTCATTCAAAAATCCTACGCACAACGAAACTCGACCGCGTTAATTTTCCCCGCATCAGAAAAATGTTTGATACTCTCATGATTTAATTGAGAATTTATCATGACTGAGAAAAATGTGACCAAATAAACCTCGGCCGTGAGAAACAGGAATTTTTGTTTTTAAGCGCTTTTACTTAGCCGTAACCTTAGCCTATACCTGCACCGCGTTTCTAAGACAATTTGAGTTTTCACATTTTTGGAAAAAGTCAACATATTTTTCCCTCCTCCTTTGACCAAAAATCATTCCTTGATTTTATAAATCATTCCTTGATTTTTAGGCTTACGGTTTTATGTCTTAAAGACATTAAATACCAACCGACACTAGACTGAGCCCAGTCTAGACATTATAAGTCTTTTTAAATCATTATTATCATATTAGAAAAGTAACATTTTACTTTTCTCAATTTTACACAATATTCGTACGTTTTATGTATTACGCGTTTTAGACCCGTGTTTCCAGTTTTAGCAGGGTTTGAGCAACCCAATGGAACCTACCACTCATTTTATATTTTATTATGGAGTATAATGACAAGTTTAGTCATTCTTTCAAGTTCCACATTTTTACGATACCCGGTTTTACATTTTGAGGCTTAATCATTTACGGTTAGCATTTTACGGAGTCAAAACTAGTCACATATCTAGGATAATACCATCAAAAGCCAACTCTTCCTCCCTAAGTTTTGTGAACCGCCTCTAGGGGGGGGGATTCACCTCACACATGGCTTGATCTCATGCTTCTAACTCTAGGATGTTTACATGTGTTGAACTTGTTCACCAAGCTTTGACTAAGTCAAGATTGTAACCTCCTCAAGCTCCTATAAAAGCCCTCCCCTCCTCCTCGTTTGTACGCCACACATAACACACACAAACACCCTTGCTCTAGCTAGTTTACTTCCAATTTTATGCAAGATTCAAGTGCTTCAACAACATAGAAACACTAGTTAGGTTTTGATTCATCAAAACTACTTCCAAACCCTAGAAACTTTGGTGATTTCTCTTGAGTTTGAATCTACTCAAGTCACCACAACTTTCATAATCTCTCTTTCAAGAATACAAGGGTAGAAAGATTGCATGAAGTGAAGTAGGGTGAAGCTTAAGTCAATCAAAGTCCTTACCTTACATGTTACTTACCTTTCTTTATTGAAAGCCAAAAGTTGTAAGCAAAACCCTAACATACTTTCTTGTTAAATATCATATTCATGCTATTTACATATTATTCATGCTATATTTTGTCTTGTGATTATGTCCATGATGTTTAAAAATGGGTAAAACAAGTATTGATATATATATATGTTAACTTATGTTAAGATAATACGTAAACTAGTGACTTTCTTGGTGAAATCTGATCAAAATGGTATAATCATGATTTTGGACAATTACATATTGTAGTAGAGGACTTACAAGGAAAACATAGCAATTTGAACCACCTAAAACAAGTACACCAGTCAAAAGTTATGGCCAAAAGAAGTTAGCGAAACCAAAACGCCGAATCTGCCAAAATAGCATTCTGATCAAAATCCGTATTTTTTCGAGGCCCTTCTGGTCTAATTCATCAAAAAGTTAAAACACGAAAGTTGTCCGTAACGACGTTTTCGTTCAGGAACAAAGAAGCTCGAGCCCTGAAAACGCTTTTCGAGTGATATTTTTCTTCAAATTCTTAACAGCCCATTTTTAAGACCAAATGACCATGTTATAGTTATGATTAAATGAAACCAAGAGGTCTAATGACCAAAATCCAAGACCACAACCATGGCTAAGGCCAAGGTTGAGTCTCAAGACCATGGAACAATGACCAAGATCACGGCAAGGCCATGACTAAATGACCATATAAACTTACCTAGGCGAAAAAATGAGCTAAAGAGTTAGCGATAACTTAAACATGCAATTTGGATCTACTCCATCTAAAGAACCATGAGATCTTAGAAGTAATTGTCATACAAGATTTAAGAAACTCATTCTAATAACAATCTTCATATAAAAGTAAACTTTCCTAAGTTTATTCAAATATTAGACATGTAACTTTTCGGATCAAAACTTATATATATATACTTTATCAAATACTACAATAGTAGGGAGCCTCATGTAAGGAGTTCATTAAGTAAGCCGTTGAGATGAGTTGTGGATTTACGAATTAAAGTGTCCTGGCTCCTCGAACGTTTACCACATGACTTCTGAATTATGTCGGCCGAACGGTAGTAAGCGATATATAAACTATACATGTTTCATAAACCATTTATTTTCAAAAACTTACACTATATGTTACAACTCACCATTTCAGGTCATTTCCCAAACTTTGGAAAACACTATTCATCAAAACACTATTCATCGTTTTACTATTCATCATTTTTGGTGTCAGTTTGACATTCCGAGAAGCATTCAGAAATTTTACTATTCACTAAACACTATTCATTTCCGGAAAAATTTTCACTATTCACTTGCATCACTCATTTCATCGTAAATATAGTTTACGGGTATTCAAATTCGCAAAAACCGGATTGGTTTAGGTACGAATTCATTTCATTATCAGTAAGGACATTGCATACGGACAAGAGACAGTCTGCATATCATCATAATAGCATTTTCATGTTATACCACTCTTAGGATTTTCAAATTTATATATTTGATATATTTAACGTTTTACGTATAATTATTTACAATAAACGTTAACACACGGTTAATAAACACGACGAATATATCTAAATATTCCCACAATGGTCCCGACATATTTTTATATCCTTTATAACATCATAAAAGTTATAATATTCATTTACCCAGTATTTTGGAAATTTATTTTTATTTATAACGTAAGTTTATAAATATTACGACGGTTTTCGTGGAAACTAAATAATAATTATCCAAACACTCAGTACTTGTACCCAATATATTTTTATCATTTTTATAACTTTATTAAGTCCCGGTTAACTTCGTTAATATTTATTTCTAGCAAACCCGGTACCCGATTATAACTAATACTTACACTAAACTACAACTAATATTACACTACATTTCCGTAGCACCCCGAAAGCTTGTTGAGTCTTCCGCTGTATCAAATTTTGGGGGTGTTACATCTTTTTCCCATGAAAAACCGGCCACAAGACCACCCCTAGACTCCATATGTATTTTTTTAACCTTATGACTTAATTACCTACTTATAATGTATATTAATCCAAGGAAATATCAAAGAACCAAAAACACTTTTCACTTGTAGATTTTTAAGATCAAAAAGTGCTCCATTCTCTTTTTCTTTCTCCATATACACGGCCAAACCACAAGGATCAAGAACACCAAGATCAAGTGATTATTTTTCAAAGTATAAAGCTACAAAGTTGTTCATTTCATCATTCTAGTTAAGAGTTTTGCAATACAAACTCAAGAATCACAAGGTTTTTCATCATCTAATCACATAATCATTCAAAGTAAGTTATCAAATTTATTTTCATGATTTCATCTAATATTTACTAGTATCATATGGTTTTCATGCTTAATTTCATGCACAAGCTAGTTATACCACATTATTTTTGTTAACTTTTTGAACATACAAACCCTAGAATTTGATTTAGGTATTCCCTTGTTAAATTAACATGATTAGTGGTGATTAGGAACCCATGGCACCCTAAGAAGGTGTATGGTAAGATTAGAATAGCTTTGTGGTGTTTGCAAGAGATTTGGTGATGTTAGAAACTAGTTTTGAACATGGAAAATGGATTTGTAACAAGTATTTATACCTACTGTCCCATATTTGTGAACCCAGGAAAATCAGTAAACATAAAGGAAACTTTGGCAAAATTTTTAGAAAATACTTTCAAAAACGAAGCCGTAGGCGAAAGAACGGATTAAAAAGAGTTTATAACGAAGAAGTTATGATTTTTGCAAGTTTATTGACGAAAAGTAATTTTCTGAAAAAGCATGCTGTTGGACGTTTTTCGTCGGACAAAACGAGGCTTTAGACGTAACCCAGAGGAGCCAAGCTTTCCAAAATATATTACTACATACTAAGACGTAACGATGGATATAAAGAACAAGTAAAACGGACTTATAACGACAAAGATATTCACGTTTCAATATCGGCAACACATATATTATTTTGACAGCTTTTGACAAAAATAATATTACTACTACGTAGTAACTCTAGATTCTAGAAATAATACCCAAGTACCCAATATCATAACTAATGAAGTATTAGTGAATACAAGTGTATTTTTATGACTACAAGACGTTATTTCAAGGATTTCAAATCGAGGATTTCAACACTAACACTTATACATACGATATATATATATATATATATATATATATATATATATATATATATATATATATATACATTTCAACTAGTTTTATTTTCTAGTTGCCATATTTTCCTAAGTTTTGGAAAATGTATTATTTTGATAACAACAAGCATTTTTCAAAGAGTAGAGTGGTATAGGAAGCATGTGCATGGACATTCACAATATCATTTCATGATCTAAATTAGATCATCATCATTCATATTAGGTTGCGGCTAGTGTGCGCGCCTTGTTTTTCATCTCATTACATGTTCATGGTACCATCATATCAGGTGAGTTTTCATAGCCCCGTTTTCAATTCAATATTTTGATTTCAAATCCCACGGGGGAATACATTGCATCAATCATTTTAGTACGAGCCCAAGTACCAAAACATATGTACATTGCTTAAGTTGCCATACCAACATGTTAAAGTCCCCTATTTATTATCATGGACCGTTAATTTGCCGATTAAGCGAGAGTGAGTGGATAGATATATTGAGGGTGACTCCTCCATCCGTGGTAGTTATTACCAACAGTAAGCGGATGCATTACATGTCTGTCATTTTGGGAGTGTTCTGGTAAAACATTCAGGAGGGGCCTATATTTCATCATTCTAGCTTCGGGGTCATGAGCTTAAGGTCTATTGTACTATATTATGTGACTTTTGTCATGCACTTATACTTGTGGTGGCCGTACAACATTACATTTCATAAACCTATGGAATTCACCAACATTCGTGTTGACTTTTTAGCAATGTATTTTAGGTTATTAAGGTAGCTCATGTGGCATGCATTTGGACCTTCATGGGGTCGCGGAGTCGACGCTTCTTACCATTATTTCATGCACTTATGTAAATGTTTGATCTAGCAGGACTTGTTTTCATATACATGCAACACCTTTTGGGGACCTCATTTTGTAAACTCTGAATAATTTCAATGATCAAACGAAGTATTTTCCAAACGACACTTTAGGTCGTTCAATGTAACTGTAACTGTGATGCTATGACAGACACCCCCAGGCATTCCATTCCGCTGCAAGTCAGGTAAATTGGGGGTGTGACAGATTGGCATCAGAGCTAAGGTTATAGCGAACTAGGATGTATCTTGGACCCTAGACTATAACCACATCATCATAGCATCTCATCATTTCATCATAAGTGCATAATCATGATACATGTTGTTTCATGCATACCCTGTGCGAGTTATTTATACTCATGTTCTTATATATATCATTTTATTGACCTGGTTCACAAGTGACATGCCTTCAGATACTCATCCTGTCATCCTTTTATCGGATTCCGACATTGAAGATCCCTTGTCATCTTCCATTACCATTATACCACCAGTTTCACTTACACCATCATTAGCACTATTGATTTGCCATAGGAACAAGGTTTTCCTATCATTCAGCCTATACATAGAATACCGTTTGGTAGAGTATTCAGACTTAGTCTTAATGGACTTATTAGGATGCTTATTGCAAGGGAGATAGTATATTTCTTTCCATCACTAGTAGAGCACTCACTACTCAGGTACTATCACCACCATCAGTTACTTATTACACTATTGGTCGTCCCATAGTGCGTACTTCAGTTTTACCTTTTAGATGTCGCGAGGTAGCGCGAAAGAGAGTAGTATTCCATTCATTATTATCACCATCATCACCTAACTCACCACTAGAATCTCATCGGCAGCAATTTTATTCTCATCATCTAGGGTACCATCATTGTCATTTTCATTTTCCATTCCCACTTGCCATGAACTAGATAACACCTAGTAGATAATACCAATATCACGGACTCAACAGGAACATCCGCAGATTCTTCAGGAATGGTTCAGAACCTACATTATCTAAGATTTGATCGATGCACAACTTCAGACACCACTTCAGGACTATCTCGACCTTATGATGCGACAAGCCTGATTTCACACAGAGGGACACCAGGAAGTCTCTAGACCAGACTTATATCCTCACTAGCTTTTACTATTATCCTAGCCACAGAAAGTGTGGGACATAGTCTAAAGAACTTGTTGTCTTTTGATTGTTGTACAAACAAATGTATCAAGTGTGACTCTACTATGTAGGAATGGTTGTGCTATATATGATATTGATCCACGTAGACCGAAATTTTCATGTATTATATTCAGGTGTTGTGAATATGATAATTTCTATTACCTATAGATTCTCATGGTCTCTTATGATTTATTGAGGATAGATTTAAGCAAACCACTCCAAGTAAGACAATAGGATTAATAAAGACGAAGATGTCTGATTCACCTCAAACAGTCAGATAATTATTGATCAGCCACTTGTGAATGGCCAACTGTAATAGTCAAACAGCTGAGGCAAATGCTTCCGTGAAATACAGTGTTTTCCCGGGTTGTAATGTCCCAACGAGGTGTGCGATGTGATATTAAAAACGAATCTGTGATCAGTGAATGTGAACAGGAAAGGTATAAGTGTGTGTGTGATTTAAACTAAGGCTTTATAACTTAAAATGACTTAAATAAACTATTAGAATGATTACGTGAAAGCTAGATATCTAAAACGTATAAACGTACACCAATTTAAAATCAGACGCGACTGCGTACTGAGAAAAAGGTGAGTTTTAAGAAAAATAAACTACAAGGGTTAAAATTGAAAATTCTATAAACTTAAACTTAAAATAAAATTAAATTAAAAATAAAACTATTTTTTAGATTATTATATTATTTATTATTAATTATTTAAATAAAAACTATTTAACTATTTATTTAAAACTAATTTAATTAAAACTAAAAATTATAAATACTACAAATTAAACTAAAAACTTATAAAAATAATTTCTAAACTTAAATTAGAACTTGAAGAAAGTATAAAAAATAAAAATAAATGTTTTTGTCTTTTTATAGATTTTCTATTAATTAATAACTAATTATATTATTTAAACTAATTAAACTATTTTAAATTACAAATAATACTAAAATGACTTGGAAAATTAAGAAAATTTTTATAAATCTAATTAACCATCATAGGAATCCTAAAAAATTATAAAAACTTTATTTTATTAATTTATAAACTAGTTTACTAATTATTATTCTATTTATTATTTAATTACCAATTACACTAATTAAATTATAAAAACTATTAAATTAACAGTATAAATCACAAGAAAATTTCTAAAATTATCTTATGACTTATAGAAGCTAGGAAAAATATAAAATATAGGTGTTCCTATGTAAAAACTAATTATGCTATTTATAATTTATTTATTGATTAATTATTAATAAAACTATTTTGAATTATAATTAATACTAAAAGACAAAACAAAAATCTGAGAAAATTATTATAAGTACTTTAACATAAAAGGAAATTAATAAAAATATAAAATTACAAATTACTTAATAAAAATCTAAAAATGAAAATTAAAATTAAATTAAATTAAATAGAAACTATCACTTACTATTATATTGTTTTTTCTTGAATTTTCTTTTTCCAAACTATATTATACCTAAATATATTTTTTCTTGAATTTTCTTTTTCCAAACTATATTATACCTAAATATAACTAAATTTTTTAAAAACAAATATTTTACAACTTAAAAATAAGCTAGATATAAGCTACTAACCAAAACAGTTGACCACAGTTGACCAAACAAGCAAATAAGCTCAAATGAGCTGGTGTGGGACCCACAATGGCAAAAGCTAGTTCCAATAGGTTAGTTGAACTATTATGAGTAAGTTTTAATCAAATAAGCTCAATAAATAAGCCACACAACAACAATAAGCACTTGCTTATTGTTGTTACTGAGACAGATTTGGGACAACCTTGGGGAGCAAAATTAAGTGGGGTCCACTGGGTTTGGGGTCAAACTAAGGGTCAGTGGTTGTTACCTACCAGGAGGGGGGTTCAAAGGTACTAAGGTGGAGGTGTGGGGCCCACTGAGGTGGTCACAAAACACCACCAAAGGTGGTGTTGTGACTGAGGTCTGATGGAGCAGGGCAATACCTTGCCCTGCAAGTGAGTTTAGGGGTGAGTGGGGCCCAGGACAAAAATCACAAAAATATAAGCTAATTAAGATACTGAGGTTGAGGTGGTAATCTTTAACTAGGAAAAAGTTTTAGGGTCTCAATCCAAACACATAAATCAAAAGAATTCTTGGAAGTTTTGCAAAAATCTGGGGGATATGAATTTGACTTTTGATAGAACTTTGCTAGTTTGACTTTTATGAGTTTCTACCTTGATTTTATGATTGATTGTGACTAATTAAGTTATAACTAAACTAAAATAAGCTAAATTACTTACTTATGATTAGAACTTAAGGCTTGTGGATCCCAAAATCCTTGACAGTTGACTGTCAAGGGAATTAGAATTGGATTTTGACTTTTGGTTGTATAAGTGACCAAGTTATGGTTCCTAAGACCTAAGTTACACTAAAGAAACATGTAGCAAGAGAAAACAACACCAACAAACACCCTGAGCACAGAGGTATCTATTAAACCAAACACCCCTAAACCTTTAGCTGTTTTAAGTTTTCAAAGCAAATGACTATTTTAAACCATGAAACTGAATAACTCACTTATATTAACATTATCTAAACCTAAATTAACTAATTTAAACAACAAATTAAGTCTATTAATATTGAATGCCAAAAAATTGAAAATTGCTTACAATGGCAGTTGAACTGAGCAACAATGAACCATGGATCAAATCAATACCTAGTATCCCCCATAGGATTCTATTACCATTTTCAATCCAAAATACTCCCTGCTCCTTGCTTTTCCTTCTTCTTCTTTTGATTTTCTATTTATTTCCTATTTATTTGATTTTCTATGAATTTTTGAATCTAATCACCAAACTGACTTTTGAGTTATCTAAGAGCTTTCAAAAGCTTTGTCAGAGCTTTATATGAGCTTAAGAGATCATACAACAATAACAACTAACAACAGACAACTTTTGAGATTTTTATCAAACTTGAAAATGGCATAAAATAAGATAACAACTGAAACTTGAATTTAACTTGATTTAAAGATTAAAGTGCATGAAATTAACTGAGTACAAGCTATTTTAATTGGAATTACAACTAAAATTATAAACTACACTACATACGACTATAATTAACTAAACCTAAACTAATAATTCTTCATCCTTGCTTCTCTTTTGCTTTATAGCCACTTTCTGAGTTTTGTGGGACCCACTTGACATTTCCCACCACTTTAGAGCCGTTGATAAAGTCTGATTGATCATAGCCGTTTAAAAATGCTTTTTGGCGCAAAAGTCTCCACACGTTAACGTGGGTAGCTATGGGTTGCGTGTAAGGGATTTATGGGTTTGGAGGGATGTGTGAGGTGGAGGAGAGGGGTTAGGACAGGTGGGGGGATGAGCTGGTATGGTGGTATGGAGCAGAGGTGAGTCTGTGTGGTGGTTTTGGTTTTGGGAGGGAAAAGGGTAAAAGGGGTGGTATTGGTTTGTGTTGACCGGTTTGACCAAGGGGGGTGGATTGGGCTTTTTGGAGTGGGCTGGGAAGTGGGTTAGGATAGTGGGTGGGTTGGATTGTTGGTTTGGATTAGTTTTATTTTTATTTTTAGTCCGGTTTGGTTTATTAGGTGTAAAATCACAAGGACCAAAATTGTAATTAGGGAAAAGTTGAGGGTCTGAAATTTGTAACTTTCCCATAGTTTAAATAAGGACTAATCTTGCCACCAATGAATAGTACACGGGTATTTTTGATAAATTTCACTTTTGAAATTCCCGGGGACTATTTTTGCCAATTCACCAAACTTCAGGGACTGATTATGTAATTTCACCAAACTTATCACCCAAGGACCATTCCTGCAAAAGATTAATATTACAAGGACCAAAATTGGTTTTCTCAAAGTTTTTACATCCCAGGGACCATTTCTGTAAATTTCCAAAGTATAGGGACTAAACTTGTAATTTTGTGAAACTTTGTACCAAAGGACTAAATATGTAACTTTATGATTAAAAAGGACCTTTGGTGACATTTTCATGTTTTTAGAATAACCAGGGACTAGTTTTGCCAATTTATGAAACTTGAGGGACTGAAACTGCCAATTATGCAAACTTTGTATGTTTTTCATCTGTTTTTGCATATTTTGCATTTGAAACATATAAAACACACCTTTAAGATATTTTAAGTATTTTGATACATATTTGAGTGTTTTTGTATGTTTTGGCAGTTCAGATTAGTATAAAATGATGAGTATTTAGACACTCATCAATCCCCCACACTAAACTATTGCTAGTCCCTAGCAATCTATTGAGAAAAACTTAATGGATTTGAAAAACTCTTTACCAAAAGCCATCACTTCTGGAGTAGCCAGGTGTAAGAACTGTGGCACACCTGATAACCGTGTGATTTTGAGCAAACCACCAGCTGTCAACGGATTTGATTAGTCTTTACCAAAAGCCGTTTGCTTCTGGACTAGCCAACTCTTGATGGAATAGTCAACATCTTGGTGAGCTGATTACCAATTATGGATTTTCCACTGCCTTTACCACAAGCCATAATCTTGCGGGCTAGCCAACTCATTCGCTTTATGGGATATAGGGAGTTGAGGAACCATACAATTTTTGGCAAATTGCAAGCCATAAACGGGTTTGAGTTATCTTTACCAAGAACCGTTTGCTCCTGGATTAGCCAATCCTGTTGTGGGTTAGACATGGAGGATTGATACCATTTATTACGTTCTAAGTGAGAAAAAATTTTAAAATTTGGGCTAAAATGGGGGTTCTTGATGGAACATGTGTTTAAATTCGTTAGAATAACGAATTTCCCCCCACACTTAGAACTGAATATTGTCCTCAATATTCAAAGTACCGGGTGTTAAACCAACACTTAGAACGTAAGAAGAAAATATTCCTTAGCCTTTATTTAAGATGTATATACATACAATTATTTTTTAGATAAAACTTCTTAAATAGAAGCTATCACTATATTTACATTTTTTTTTAAGAGGATATATATATATATATATACAACATGTGGGGTATCTCCCCCACACTAGGGTGGTATACGGGTGAAAACCTATATACATGCTAATGTTTTTGATTACCGAGTCACTAACTTGACTCGACCCCGAATTTATTTGTCCATGGGGAAGTAAGTGGAAGAGACAATCTACATCGGACTTTCATTCAAGAAGTTTGGATAAACATTTGAAGCACGTGAAAGTTCCACTCCAATGAGACATAATGACACCGGGCTCATAATTTATAAATGAGAATGCCGGGGTCAAAGATTATGTCTTCATTCCCGAAGGAGTGAAGAACAGGATAAGGAACAGAATATATGAAGAAAAGAAAGAAAGTCATGATGAAAATCATGATTAACTCCTCATCTTCAATAGGAGAATTCATTGTTTCATGAATCTCCTCATTTAAGCTCGTTTGATCAAGACATATTATGGGTATGTCTAGATCAAAATAGAAAGTATCATACTCCGGTGGAGATATGATATGAGTGAGTTCACAGGAGAACTCCTCAAAGGTGAATGATTCATATTCGGGATTGAATTGAGTGAGTTCATTGGGGCACTCCTCAAAAGTAAATGATTCATAAACGGGAAGAGAATTATAAGAATGAGAAGTGGTAATACCACTTATCTTCTCTTCCGTTTGATCAAAATGGAACGTTTGCAATTCCGGAATAGAATCATTGATCAAAATCTCACTATCCTTGACGGGGATAGGAGATGAAATAGGCTCTTCATTAAAAGCCTCGATTCTAGAAATGAGAAGATTAGCATTTAATAATGTAAGACGAAGAGATTCGTCTTGGATAATTTCTTCCTCATTCTCTTCTTCTGAGTTGACAAGCTCAGAAGGCAATTCCCCCACATAACTTATGTTTCCACAAGATAAAGAATAGTCCTCATCAGAATCAGAGAACATCTCAATATGATCATTTGGAAAGACAAGAGGGGGAGGGATATCACACACATGATCAAGAATTCCCTGTGACTCTCTTGGGATTGAGACAAGGTTCTCAACACTAGATTTTATGAATTCGTCCGATTCCTTTGCAGGAACAGTGTCAAGATGCTCGTCCCCCATGCTCAGAGAGTGAGTGGGAACCTCGGGTGTGATAACATCATACAGAGGGAGATGAGAAGGACTAGCAGTAATGGAGTCTACAAGTTCCATTATTTCTACTGCTGGTGATTCAGTTATATTCTTTTCTCCCTGTATATGCATGGAAGGAGTCTCAACTGATGAACATGATGAGGTATCATCACTTTCATCATCCTCATCGAGAAGAGCAGCATTTTGAAATTTGGTACGTATTTTAGCTGCTTGTTCTAAGACTAGTAATTCTTCCATGCTTCTTTCGTCTCTAGCAGCATGTTTTTCAACAATTAATTCCGCGATAGATTTATCACGAGAATATGGAATGAGTGGAAACTGTGGGGGTGTGAATGTGTCAAATCCGTATGTATTAGAACTAGAACAATGTTCAGGTTTATAATACGGTTGACATTGGAAATCATCATGAGGACCCCCACAATGTACACAAGAAAAACTTGGTGCATTGTGAGACGACATATTAGCTAACTCCTCTCTAATGTTTTTAAGTTTTTCAAGAGCCTCTAGACAAGGGTCTTGCTGGTTTTGAGGAGTTGCTTGGTTTATTTGGCACTGTGGAGGTGTGTCTTGAAACGAATAGTCGTAATTCTTACAAGGAAATGGATTCCTTGTTTGACAATCAGAGCTAAAGTGTGGACCTCCACAGTACTCACAACAGTAAAACTGTTGAGTCTGGCTTGGTGTATTTTGATACGAAGCATCATTGATATTTGGATAATATGATTCTTGCTCGTATGAATGTGATGGGTAGTTGGAAAAATTTGAGGAGTCGTTGAATGAGTTTTGATAAGCAAATGAATTACTCGATCCACAAAACAAACAACTCCCATTTTGAATATCATTACCACATTGTTCACATGTACACCAATGACATGGAAAACCGAAAAGAGGCTCACCACAACCGTCACAAGGGACAAAATCTGGAGGTGGGACAAGTGGTGTGCTCTGAGAGCTAGGAATTTCCACCACTTCCGTTATGGTCTCGTGTTTTCGTTTTTGATAAACGTGAAGATTAGGCAAGTCGCTGGTTTCTCGTTCCATTTCCCTCACTGGAGAGGGAATAGGGATAGATGGATCATCATGATCAACACGAATTCTAAGTTTCTCGGACAAGGCTTGATACTTTTCAAGCGTGAATAAGAATTCGGGGTTCATAGATGCCATAAGAATATAGAAGTTAGAATTAAATGGATAGAGGGTAAAGAGCTAAAGAATCAAAAAGGGTAGGAGGGTAAAGATGGATCTTTTTGTGTTTTGTTTTATAAAAATATGGATAAAAGATGGTAAATATACAATGGATGTATATCCAGAATCACTAATACGCAAAATCGTTTAAAATAAGCGCATAACCTCCCCGGCAGCGGCGCCAAATTTTGATTCACCTCAAACAGTCAGATAATTATTGATCAGCCACTTGTGAATGGCCAACTGTAATAGTCAAACAGCTGAGGCAAATGCTTCCGTGAAATACAGTGTTTTCCCGGGTTGTAATGTCCCAACGAGGTGTGCGATGTGATATTAAAAACGAATCTGTGATCAGTGAATGTGAACAGGAAAGGTATAAGTGTGTGTGTGATTTAAACTAAGGCTTTATAACTTAAAATGACTTAAATAAACTATTAGAATGATTACGTGAAAGCTAGATATCTAAAACGTATAAACGTACACCAATTTAAAATCAGACGCGACTGCGTACTGAGAAAAAGGTGAGTTTTAAGAAAAATAAACTACAAGGGTTAAAATTGAAAATTCTATAAACTTAAACTTAAAATAAAATTAAATTAAAAATAAAACTATTTTTTAGATTATTATATTATTTATTATTAATTATTTAAATAAAAACTATTTAACTATTTATTTAAAACTAATTTAATTAAAACTAAAAATTATAAATACTACAAATTAAACTAAAAACTTATAAAAATAATTTCTAAACTTAAATTAGAACTTGAAGAAAGTATAAAAAATAAAAATAAATGTTTTTGTCTTTTTATAGATTTTCTATTAATTAATAACTAATTATATTATTTAAACTAATTAAACTATTTTAAATTACAAATAATACTAAAATGACTTGGAAAATTAAGAAAATTTTTATAAATCTAATTAACCATCATAGGAATCCTAAAAAATTATAAAAACTTTATTTTATTAATTTATAAACTAGTTTACTAATTATTATTCTATTTATTATTTAATTACCAATTACACTAATTAAATTATAAAAACTATTAAATTAACAGTATAAATCACAAGAAAATTTTTAAAATTATCTTATGACTTATAGAAGCTAGGAAAAATATAAAATATAGGTGTTCCTATGTAAAAACTAATTATGCTATTTATAATTTATTTATTGATTAATTATTAATAAAACTATTTTGAATTATAATTAATACTAAAAGACAAAACAAAAATCTGAGAAAATTATTATAAGTACTTTAACATAAAAGGAAATTAATAAAAATATAAAATTACAAATTACTTAATAAAAATCTAAAAATGAAAATTAAAATTAAATTAAATTAAATAGAAACTATCACTTACTATTATATTGTTTTTTCTTGAATTTTCTTTTTCCAAACTATATTATACCTAAATATATTTTTTCTTGAATTTTCTTTTTCCAAACTATATTATACCTAAATATAACTAAATTTTTTAAAAACAAATATTTTACAACTTAAAAATAAGCTAGATATAAGCTACTAACCAAAACAGTTGACCACAGTTGACCAAACAAGCAAATAAGCTCAAATGAGCTGGTGTGGGACCCACAATGGCAAAAGCTAGTTCCAATAGGTTAGTTGAACTATTATGAGTAAGTTTTAATCAAATAAGCTCAATAAATAAGCCACACAACAACAATAAGCACTTGCTTATTGTTGTTACTGAGACAGATTTGGGACAACCTTGGGGAGCAAAATTAAGTGGGGTCCACTGGGTTTGGGGTCAAACTAAGGGTCAGTGGTTGTTACCTACCAGGAGGGGGGTTCAAAGGTACTAAGGTGGAGGTGTGGGGCCCACTGAGGTGGTCACAAAACACCACCAAAGGTGGTGTTGTGACTGAGGTCTGATGGAGCAGGGCAATACCTTGCCCTGCAAGTGAGTTTAGGGGTGAGTGGGGCCCAGGACAAAAATCACAAAAATATAAGCTAATTAAGATACTGAGGTTGAGGTGGTAATCTTTAACTAGGAAAAAGTTTTAGGGTCTCAATCCAAACACATAAATCAAAAGAATTCTTGGAAGTTTTGCAAAAATCTGGGGGATATGAATTTGACTTTTGATAGAACTTTGCTAGTTTGACTTTTATGAGTTTCTACCTTGATTTTATGATTGATTGTGACTAATTAAGTTATAACTAAACTAAAATAAGCTAAATTACTTACTTATGATTAGAACTTAAGGCTTGTGGATCCCAAAATCCTTGACAGTTGACTGTCAAGGGAATTAGAATTGGATTTTGACTTTTGGTTGTATAAGTGACCAAGTTATGGTTCCTAAGACCTAAGTTACACTAAAGAAACATGTAGCAAGAGAAAACAACACCAACAAACACCCTGAGCACAGAGGTATCTATTAAACCAAACACCCCTAAACCTTTAGCTGTTTTAAGTTTTCAAAGCAAATGACTATTTTAAACCATGAAACTGAATAACTCACTTATATTAACATTATCTAAACCTAAATTAACTAATTTAAACAACAAATTAAGTCTATTAATATTGAATGCCAAAAAATTGAAAATTGCTTACAATGGCAGTTGAACTGAGCAACAATGAACCATGGATCAAATCAATACCTAGTATCCCCCATAGGATTCTATTACCATTTTCAATCCAAAATACTCCCTGCTCCTTGCTTTTCCTTCTTCTTCTTTTGATTTTCTATTTATTTCCTATTTATTTGATTTTCTATGAATTTTTGAATCTAATCACCAAACTGACTTTTGAGTTATCTAAGAGCTTTCAAAAGCTTTGTCAGAGCTTTATATGAGCTTAAGAGATCATACAACAATAACAACTAACAACAGACAACTTTTGAGATTTTTATCAAACTTGAAAATGGCATAAAATAAGATAACAACTGAAACTTGAATTTAACTTGATTTAAAGATTAAAGTGCATGAAATTAACTGAGTACAAGCTATTTTAATTGGAATTACAACTAAAATTATAAACTACACTACATACGACTATAATTAACTAAACCTAAACTAATAATTCTTCATCCTTGCTTCTCTTTTGCTTTATAGCCACTTTCTGAGTTTTGTGGGACCCACTTGACATTTCCCACCACTTTAGAGCCGTTGATAAAGTCTGATTGATCATAGCCGTTTAAAAATGCTTTTTGGCGCAAAAGTCTCCACACGTTAACGTGGGTAGCTATGGGTTGCGTGTAAGGGATTTATGGGTTTGGAGGGATGTGTGAGGTGGAGGAGAGGGGTTAGGACAGGTGGGGGGATGAGCTGGTATGGTGGTATGGAGCAGAGGTGAGTCTGTGTGGTGGTTTTGGTTTTGGGAGGGAAAAGGGTAAAAGGGGTGGTATTGGTTTGTGTTGACCGGTTTGACCAAGGGGGGTGGATTGGGCTTTTTGGAGTGGGCTGGGAAGTGGGTTAGGATAGTGGGTGGGTTGGATTGTTGGTTTGGATTAGTTTTATTTTTATTTTTAGTCCGGTTTGGTTTATTAGGTGTAAAATCACAAGGACCAAAATTGTAATTAGGGAAAAGTTGAGGGTCTGAAATTTGTAACTTTCCCATAGTTTAAATAAGGACTAATCTTGCCACCAATGAATAGTACACGGGTATTTTTGATAAATTTCACTTTTGAAATTCCCGGGGACTATTTTTGCCAATTCACCAAACTTCAGGGACTGATTATGTAATTTCACCAAACTTATCACCCAAGGACCATTCCTGCAAAAGATTAATATTACAAGGACCAAAATTGGTTTTCTCAAAGTTTTTACATCCCAGGGACCATTTCTGTAAATTTCCAAAGTATAGGGACTAAACTTGTAATTTTGTGAAACTTTGTACCAAAGGACTAAATATGTAACTTTATGATTAAAAAGGACCTTTGGTGACATTTTCATGTTTTTAGAATAACCAGGGACTAGTTTTGCCAATTTATGAAACTTGAGGGACTGAAACTGCCAATTATGCAAACTTTGTATGTTTTTCATCTGTTTTTGCATATTTTGCATTTGAAACATATAAAACACACCTTTAAGATATTTTAAGTATTTTGATACATATTTGAGTGTTTTTGTATGTTTTGGCAGTTCAGATTAGTATAAAATGATGAGTATTTAGACACTCATCAATGTCTTTATGAGTAGATGGTCATGTTGACCAAGATAAAAATGACTACCTTAGTTTTCATGTTTCGGAGATAATAACAATTCAATTAAGTTAAAATCTAATTGAATATTTGTACAAACAAAAAGATTTCTTGCAAACCTTACAAAGTACGACAAATATTGAATTACAATGGTTGGATTAAAACTCATTTTCTTTGCAACAATCTTCTGGAATTCCCTTTTCCAAAGACATATATATATATATATATATATATATATATATATATATATATATATATATATATATATATATATATATATATATATATATATATATATATATATATATATATATATAGGAGATATTATTCCTATCAAAGTACAAAATATTTCATAGTCACATCTTTTACATGACTATACTCACTACAAAATTCAAATAAAGTCACTCCAAAATACACTTATGATCAAATTTTCATAATGTTTCACTCAAATAAATGTTGTTAACGAATTTTAGAAACCATATCTCCAAGAAGGAACACGCATAACTCATGAAAGAATCTCAAAAGCAACCACTATATCTACCTACTATTTGACATTAGAAGCGAAAGAAACACCTCTACCAGAGATTGCCATTATTGATATACCATGCCTTAACACCACTGCTTCAAATTACAACGTTTTCGCTCATTCCATGTTATCAGACCCTCACACTATTATAAGCTCGTTGGATTAAAAGATCAAGGTACAATGACTCAATAGAATTTATATTCTTTTCGGAGATCGATATAACTTAGTCACATAGGGACAAGACCTCATTTTCATGAAAGGACATCGAGAAGTTTCGCCTGACCAAAAGACATTTAGCTTTCATTCATGGTAAATCAAACATCATACGATGGGGTACCTACTTGATTCAGACCACCAGTACAAAAATTTCCGGGCTTTATACATTTTAGTCATGCTTAGAAGGATTAAGCATTTGAACCTGCGAACTTTACCTAGAATAAATTCTCTAATACTTCAAATCATTGGCACCGATTTCTTCCCTATATTCTTTAACACGTAGACTATCGTCTTCACTTGACTATAGATGCCTTAACGACACGTTCATCCTTCACGCTCTCAATATCACTATCATATTCTCGACCACTTCATAATCATAAACCACTATCCTGTTATGGACTAAGATATTTATATTCTCTAAATAAGTGGATTAGCAGACTATTACCATTCGATAAGATTCACCCACGTATCCAATACACCATTCAAGCTATTTTACTATCATATGGGGAAATTGTTTTACAGAAAAAATTCTGAAGTAAGCTATTTTATTACCATCCTATAAATTGATTTTTCTGTCATTACACCAAGTATTTACTGTTATTACACGAGGCAATTTTCATGTTACTTGAAAGAAAACATCAGGATACCATTTTTAATAACAATGCGTTGAATACCATCTAAAACTTTTGAGAAAAGTTATGATATTTTGACAAAATCTAACATCGCATCATTAGTCCTCAATTATACATAGCCTGATCACCTATGTAAAATTCAGGAAGGATTATGCCATGAAGGAAATAATTACCTTTTTAAAGGATTGTTAATAACAAGCTTCATTTAAAAGTTTGGTAAACAAAGGAACTCTTCCATAAACATCCCTTTTGCCGAACTATCCCTGGATACTTACCCCACCTATCACCCACTTAGCCATTAAGTTGGATTTTTCCCATTGTCTTCCGTAGGAGAGACTTTCCATATCAATTACATGCAGGATTCCTCTATACAATAAAAGCAACGAAAGGATTACAGAACTACTAACCAGGACTAGAAGTATATAGTGAGAGAATTCATAACTCAACAACAAATCCTAAGATACTGCGAGACCATCCTAATCACCATCTCTGACCTAGTTGTCCAATGTTATTAGACTGAGCTACAGGATTGAACTCAATATAAATGTCCGCAGGACAACACAATAGAAATAAACCAAGCTTCTAATTGAGACTGTAGAGCATTTCATTTAAACATGGCCTCATCCATACATAAACTTTCCTGCAGTAAGTTTTCACAAAGGACAATTGTTTGAATCAGGAATATCGATGTAGATTCCTCTAAGGCATTATGTCTCTAGAAATTTCAGATAACCTCACCTTCATACCAAGAAAGGGATCAAACCAGAACATATCTCCTCATCTACATGGGAAAACAGAATAGACATTCATCGACACAACATCAAGTGATACCTTCGCCTTGCCAATTACAACGATAAACCATTTCAGGACTTAAGTTAGTCTAAATATCTACGCTTATAGTTTTGCCTAATACCCACTAATAGACATTATCCAATCTCAGGAACTAAATGTTAGACATCTATGCATTTAACCGAACATTTCCTATTCTACCATTGTATCCTTGTTAGTGTTTTCACTTTTAAACAAAGTTGATTCAAAAATTGCGTTTACATAAATCAAATACCTTGTGGAAAAATGATTTCTAAAATTCCTATTTTGAACAAGTACGATCCTTTTTGGTCAATATTTAGCAAAACCATCGTACAATGAGAAATATATAGACATCAAACATTGGTAAACAGTCTTAATCACAACATGTTTGAAAACTGTTTCCTATTTCATAACTACTGGATTTTGAATCATCAAGAAAAATATTACCCAGTAAATCATCTGCTCCATTTTTTTTATTCGTTATTCAGAAAGAGATTTCAATCAAAACTCACAATCGCAAGACAAATTTCCAAAACTAATCACTCTGCTACATCGCTTATGCATTTAGGATTTTGTGACTTGACAATAAAGAATATTGGAATATGTGATGAAGGAATTAGGAGGAACATCACAAATTAATCACGAACTTCAGTAGGGGAGACCAAGCCTACTAGGCAAAGAAAAACATATGTCTTACCATCCATTGGAACAAAACACAAGGAATCAAATTGTTACCCATATTCTATCCCTTTCAGATAACGCCAAGTTCGAAGGACCGAACGTTGTGGAATTAGTCACAAAAGTTTGTTATACCCATTTCAGTTATTCCTGTTGAGGAAACCGATTCACCTTGGACTTCAAGCAATCATTTCAGGATTTCCTTCAGAAACCCATTTAGATGTAAACATCACCTATCATCCTCAGACTGATGGTCAAGGCGAGAGAACAATTCTAACATAGGAAAGTATGCTCAGAGCATGAGTGATTGACCCTAGAAATGGTTGGACTAATCATTTAACATAAATCAAATTCATCTACAACAATAGTTATCACACCAACAGCGAGAAACTGGCAGAAGTTAGGTTGGTACATAACACACATCATTTGGATTGGGTATCCTGAACAACAAACCATCCAGATTCAAGTGGGAGAACAAATTAAGTTAAAAGCATTGCCTTGGATTGGCATGATACAAATTAGATAACAAGAGAGGTTGAACCTTTAGCATATTGGACCATTTAAGATTCATTTTAGCATCGACCAACTAGCATACAAACTTGAGTTCTGGCTGAATTCAGCAGTATATATTACCAGTATCACATTTAAAACATTAAGAAGCGCATACCATCTATTGATGGGCCAAACTCGGAAAAAGCTCAACTCACTAGTCTAGTAGGCATTCATGAAATAACCAGAAATTTCCTACAAGTCAAGAATCAGTTACAAGTTCAATAAGTTGTAAACCATTAAAACTTCAAGTTGATAGGCAGAGTTATGTTGAAAGTTCTGCCTAGGAAAGGCATGATATCATTCAAAAAACATGGGAAGTTACACCAATATACACTGGACCATTTAATATTCTGACAGAGAAGGCATAGTGGCCGTCAGACTTGAACATTGTCAGAGAACAACAGGATTACACAAACATATTTCACATTTTCAAATCCCCAGAAATGACTTTCAGATGAGTCACTCATGATTCCATTGGAAGGGATCCAACCCAAATGACAATCTCAGACCTTGTAAGAGAACCAACAGAAATCATGGACCGTGTGGTCAAACAGTTGAATCAGAGTCGAATTCCTGTCGTTAGAGTTCGCTGGAATTCTCGAATATCATCACTTTTTTTTTTCACCAATACGTCTTCAGAGACCAACATAAACTGAACTTCAGGACGAAGTTCCTTTTAGAGGGGAAGACTGTCACAACTCACCATTTCAGGTCCTTTCCCAAACTTTGGAAAACACTATTCATCAAAACACTATTCATCATTTTTGGTGTCAGTTTGACATTCCGAGAAGCATTCAGAAATTTTACTATTCACTAAACACTATTCATTTCCGGAAAAATTTTCACTATTCACTTGCATCACTCATTTCATCGTAAATTTAGTTTACGGGTATTCAAATTCGCAAAAACCGGATTGGTTTAGGTACGAATTCATTTCATTATCAGTAAGGACATTGCATACGGACTAGAGACAGTCTGCATATCATCATAATAGCATTTTCATGTTATACCACTCTTAGGATTTTCAAATTTATATATTTGATATATTTAACGTTTTACGTATAATTATTTACAATAAACGTTAACACACGGTTAATAAACACGACGAATATATCTAAATATTCCCACAATGGTCCCAACATATTTTTATATCCTTTATAACATCATAAAAGTTATAATATTCATTTACCCAGTATTTTGGAAATTTATTTTTATTTATAACGTAAGTTTATAAATATTACGACGGTTTTCGTGGAAACTAAATAATAATTATCCAAACACTCAGTACTTGTACCCAATATATTTTTATCATTTTTATAACTTTATTAAGTCCCGGTTAACTTCGTTAATATTTATTTCTAGCAAACCCGGTACCCGATTATAACTAATACTTACACTAAACTACAACTAATATTACACTATATTTCCTAAGTTACCAAAACCGACTTTGCTTCTCTTTTGTGACAACTGGCAAATTAGGGAGCCATTTTGAAAACCCGCATTACGTTAAAAATTATAATTTTGGATTATTTGAAAAAGTTTATTGTGACGAGATATTTTATGAACGTTGGAATGTGATTTTTATCGTACGTTATTTATGGGATTCGATTATTTATTTATGGTTTGGTTTGCTTCATTCGTGATGATTTATTTTTGAGATCATTATTTTGGCACTACTTTGACTCCGGCACTAGGATAACCTAACAATTTTAATTATTTTAATATCGGTTCGGATATTATATTTTTGAAACGTATCGTGAGGTTTTGATTATTTTGGAACGAGTTCGGTTCGAGAGAGTGGATTTGTTATTTAAGGTTTCGGGTTTGGTCCGTGTATTTACACCGGGCTACTTAACCCACCTTACCCCTCAATATTATTATTATTATTAATAAAAAAGTCTTTTTTTTCTATAATAAGAGTAAATTACAAATCGTCCTTGTGGATCTGTAACAACACAACCCACCAACACCTTCACCAACATTATCACACTCTCTCTCTTTTAATATATCACCACCACCGCCACCTTAAACCATCAATAGCACCACCACCGCCGCCCTCACACCAAAACCAACACCACCATCTTAACCATCTTTTCCCGATCTATCTATTGGTATAAACCACGCGCGATTTGGACCACCCTAACACCCCATACGAATTTACATCACCACTATAGCACCACCTTTGTCATCTTTTCTTTTTGGGTTTTTGAAGAAATCACGTTTTGGAGCTTTTTTGAAGGTGAGTGACCACGAGTTTCAACTCGTGTGTCTCGAGGTGTCACCCAAATCGTGGGTACACGATTTTATTTAATGGGTTTTGATGAAATCTTGGCTAATAATGATGGGGAAACAATATTTTTGCTATAAAAAGTGTTTTGGTATCCGGGTTTGGTATTCTTGTGGTTGGGTCGAATGGGAACCGTGAGCCATAGCTCACGGCTTGAAGTTGGTTCGAGCCTTGTGGCTTTCCTTTGATGGGTTTTGACCTCGTGGTTATGTTAACGAGGGTATTGGATTATGGAGTTGGATTTTTGGTTTTATTTTGATTGGGTTTTGATACTTGTTGTGCTTGTGTTGCCGTGACCCAAAGGGGTCCGTGTGGCTGTTTTTGGTGTGCTCGGATGAGCCTAAGCCGAGACCAAAGTGGTCTTTGGTTTGATTCATATTGACTCGTGGTGTAGCCGAGACCCAAGTGGGTCTCTCGGCACGGGTTGACTTGGTAAAATCGACCCGAAACAGATATATATTCTTGATGTTTTCTTGTTGGTTGTTAGTAAGATTAGCTGCTGTTGTTGTCTTTTTTTTTTTATTGTTGTTGTTTATTGGTGTGTAGTTGTTCACTATTGTTGTTGCTATTATGGTTGTTGAGGTATTTTTGCCTTTGGCGTTGTTGATGTTGTTGTCGTTACTTGGAGCCGAGGATGTATTGGAATAATGGTTTATGTTATGGAGTTGGGTTGACGAAGAGTATTTGGAACCGGTTATGAGAAGGTTTATTAGATGACGGAGATAGGTTAGTCGGGTGCCGTAGTCGGACCCTAATGTTGTAGCACGTGGATTTGGGGTTGATTTGGACGGAGTTGATTTATTTATTTTGACTTGGTTATTATTTTTGGACTTGGACTATGAGCCGAGAGTAATGACTCGGACATGTGACCAAATTCGTATGACTTGATAAATATTTAAAATCAAACATTAAAAATAACACTCGTAATAATATTATTGATAATATAATCATTTATATACGTATATTGACGTGATAAACGTACATATATATATATATATATATATATATATATATATATATATATATATAAATGCGTATATTAATAATAAAACGATCACGAGTAAACGTTATAATAATATAACGATAATTATTATAGTATGCGAATAGTGCAATAAATGTCGGAGTATTATTATAAATAAATAACTATAAATAATGTCGAGAACCACTAAGTCGGGTAAGTAATAAATAAAAACATGATTTCTTTATAAATTTGGAAAACTTATCGAGTTATACGAGTTGTGGTTACTTAAGTCCAAGTGGGCTTTATTATGTGACTTTTGTGTTGTCACAGATATATGACGATTAATATAACCATTTTTTTATAACTACGTAACTTATTTAATCGACAGGTTAAATCGAGTTATTTAGCTATATAAAATGATTATATTAATGGGCATCGTATCCTACGACGCCCATAGGTTGTGGTACGTGTATTAGGATAATGAATTACTAAATATCTCATGGAATTGGCTAAATTGATGAATTTGGCAAATTTGACGATATATCTAGGGAATTTATTGGACTACGATATTTACCACATAGTATTCTTTGTGCTATGTGATTTAGGTTGGGTATAATCTTGGAACGTTATATTACGTAAATAAATATGGGGGATTACCAAATCGACGGATTTGATAAGCTTCGGTGATTTATTTAAATAATATATCGGGCTAATATTAGACCTATAGATTTGTTTATTATTTCGTTCGTTGTGGCTTCTTGGTTTGAGTTGTGTCGACCCACCACCCATATGGATACCAAACGTCAAATTTCAAATTAATATGAAGATAATTCGAGAAATGGATATTTTCGGAAAGTAAAACTGGAATACGTTCGGGAATGGGAATATTTGATTTTTGAGGAAATGATTTCTGAACGAGCTTGATATTGTTAGGAAGTGCCGAGTCTATAGTTGCCGTTACGTGAGTTGCTTGAGTTTGCTTACGTCTTTCTTCTATCGATTTCTTTTGAGGATTTTCTAGACTTGAGGTGAGTCATAGCCCCACTTTTACTCTTGAACTTTGTTTTCAATACTTGGGGTGAGAAACGTGCAAATGTTTTATGTGGACTATTATCGCTTCGTTATTTTAAAACTTGCTATGCTTATAGAACTAGGTAGGATTAAGCGAGGCCTAGTCCCGAACTAGGTAAGCTATTGATTTGGTTATTGAGCGAGGCCTAGACATGAGCTAGGTAAGCTATTGATTTGGTTATAGAGCGAGGCCTAGTCCCGAGCTAGGTAAGCTATTGATTTGTTGTTGAGCGAGGCCTAGTCCCGAACTAGGTAAGCTATTGGATTGATTATAGAGCGAGGCCTAGACTTGATCTAGGTAAGCTATTGATTGGATGGATTTGAGCTATAGCGTGCACCTATAGGGTTGAGTTGATTTGGTTGGATTATTTTGGTGGATGATTGAGGCCTAGTTTAGCTAGCAAGCGTTTTGCGTATATGTCCACTATATCGAATTATGAATTTAAACATATGATCTCACCAGCGAAAGCTGACTTTTAGCACGTTTTCTCAGGTAATTAAGTGATGCTCTATGGATGCTTGGGATTGGAGGCTTGGCAATGGCACCGGTTACGGATCTATTTTTCTAAAACTCTGATAAACTATTGTGGACCTATGTTTATTTCTTTTGGGCCTTACTTTGGATAATTATTGGGATAAATGTAAACTCTAAAACCCGTTTTGGTTGTGTTTTCTTATGTTTACTTTATCTCGTTCTTTCATGACTTTGAATGGATACCAATCCCCGTAGCACCCCGAAAGCTTGTTGAGTCTTCCGCTGTATCAAATTTTGGGGGTGTTACAGATTGGTATCAGAGCCAAGGTTATAGAGAACTAGGTAAATGGACACCTAAACTATAACCGATTTTTATTGAAAACGATCCTCGACCATTGCCCGCCAGCCTGCCAAGCCGAAGCATCATTGTTTATATAGAGGTATATTGAGATTATTATTGGATATGGGATTCTTGAGATGATTTGAGGATTTGAGGTTTATTGATTTAGTGATATGATGGCGTTTTGAGGAATTATATGCGTTTTGAGGAATTATATGGCTTAATTGTTTTACGAATGATTTTAGTAATGCGGTATTTTAAATCTTTCTTGATATATATGATTGGGAATTATATGATGATTTTGATATGGTATTTTGAGTTCGCGGTTTAGTTGTTTTGAAACACTTACACCTACCCTACGCCGTTGTCACAAATCATAGCCTCCTTTGCACGTGTTGTTATTAAGAATTGTTATTGCTAGTACGTGTCGCCCCTCGTAGATCACTATGGCCTCTGATGACCCATACGTGTTGGTCATGCGTTAGGCCACTACTTTATCGTCTCATTGTCGCCCTAAGTCACCGATTTTATCACCTCGTGGTTCACCTGCTCAGAGATGACGATTGATGGAGTACCCCTCCGACGAGGAGTATGAGGAGGAGTACAAGGGTGAGCAGAATGATAACCCTCAAGATAAGGAAGAGGATGATGACCCTCAGGATGAGGAAGAGGATGATCCTTAGGAGGAGGAGATGCCTGATGATGATGGTTCGCTAGCACATTCAACTCATTCTGCGAAGCCCGATTCCCCGATACATCCGTTAGAGCCGGTTTCACCTGATCATCCGTTTTTGTTTGATTCACCACCTGGTAGTCCTGTGGCGTCGGATGCACCTTCTGAGGTTTTTGCTGAGCATGCAGAGTTAGGTGAGACTGGTAGGATATGGGCTCAGATTACTGCGCAGGGCGAGAGGATCTCGCGGATGCCTGACCGACTTGAGATGATTATTGCTGAGTTTATTGCTGAGTTTGTTGCTGAGTTGAGAGTTGATTTGACTACTGTCATGGGCAGGATGACAACGATTAAGAGAGGTATGATGGAGATACATGAGCAGATAGACAGTCTGCAGAGAGGTTTCCTCACTGCTCGCGAGGAAAATCGTAAGCTGTGGCAGAGGAACACAGAGCTAGAAAAGGAGGTTGCGGACCTCAAGATGGAACAGAGATACACATAGTGTTGAGCAGGGGTCGTTATTGAGGAATTTGGATGGTTTGAGATCGGAGTTGAGGAGTCTACGCCAGCATCATGGCTAGATCGATTTGGATTTGTGTTGTTGTTATGTTGCTTCTTAAGCCAGGGAGTACTTGGTTAGGAGAGCTGGTTATTCTATCCCTTAAGTCATGTTATTCGGATTGTATGATTCGTCTCGTATGGAACGATTAGTATTTATTATGTCTTTTGGTATTTTGGAACGAAGTATCGATCGCTACTTGTATGGACGATGGTGATTTCGTATGATATTCTACGGTTTTTGGCGTACATGGAGAATTGTGTTTCAAATTGCGTTGTTGATATCGCATTGGTATTATGTCGATCAATGGCCCCACAAAGAAACCCTGTCAGAGCTACCCGAACTGGAACTGCCGCGACTACTCCTGGTCGCCGAGGACGCCGTCCTACTCGAAATGTTGAAACCCCTACTCCTGATAACCTGGACACTACTAACCGCAACAACAGGACTCAAAATGTTGATGTCCAGGGAGACAATGATCATGTTCCACTTAACGCACCTACTGTGGATCAAGCAATGATCAATCAACTTGTGGAGCAACGAGTTGCTGAGCTACTAGCTGAGTCAAATCAATCCAACAATTCTGCTGGAACATTTCCACCTGTTCGTGCTAATGGATGCAACCACAAGGAGTTTAAAATTTGTGGACCCATTGAGTTTGGTGGAACTGAAGGAGTGGTCTACTTGGTCAGGTGGATGGAGAAGACTGAGTCAGTGTTTAATGCCAGTGGTTGTGCGGAGAATGCGAAGGTAAAGTTTGCTTCTTTTACCTTCAAGGACGAAGCTTTAACCTGGTGGAACAATTACCGTAACTCGGTTGGGAGTGATGTAGCTTATGCTATGACTTGGGAGCAATTTAAGCCTTTGCTGATTCAGACTTACTGCCCAAGGAATGAGGTTAAGAAGCTGGAGATTGAGTTCTGGAATCATAAAGTGAAAGGTACCGATATGGCAACTTACAATCGCCGCTATCGAGAGTTAGCCTTGCTTTGCCCCGATATGGTTAGGACTGAGACTCAAAGGATTGAGCGGTATACCGATGGGTTGCCGGTAGTTACAAGGAACGATGTGATTTCTGCTAAGCCTGCAAACATTCATGAGGCTAACATGATCACTCAACAATTGATGGACTCGTTGGTATTGGAAGAAGCTGAGAAAGACAAGAATGGAAAGAGGAAGAGGGATAATCATTCTAAGGGTAATGATCATCGAAACAAGTGACAAACAACTACTAGAGCTTATGCTATGGGAGATGGCGACAAGAAGAACTATGATGGAGATGCACCCAAGTGTAACCGATGTTATAAGAATCATTCTGGACGATGTACTGTGATGTGCAAGAATTGCTCTAAGATGGGACATATAGCTAAGGATTGTAGAGCTCGACCACTTGCTACGGTTCAAGCTACTCCTGAAACTATGAGTAAGGCAAATGTTACTTGTTATGGTTTTGGAAAGAAGGGACATTATAGGAATGAGTGTAGGGCATCGTGGAACCGAGGAAATCAAGGATCGGGTGGTAATGGGTACAATAATGGAAACCGTGGACGACAAGATAATGGGGACCAACGTATGGAAGCTGGAGCTGCTCATGGAAGAGTGTATGCACTTGGAAACGAGAGAGGAGAAGATCCGAACGTCGTTACTGGTATGTTCCTTTTCAATAATCGTTATGCTTCCATACTATTTGATACTGGTGCCGATAAGAGTTTTGTGTCCACTAAGTTTGCACCCTTACTAGAGAAACCCCCGAGGGCCTTAGGAATTGGTTATGATGTAGAGTTAGCTAATGGAGACATAGAAAGGATTAGGACTATCTGATGAGGCGAAAAATGACCCGTTTTTAGGGGGTCATTTAAGCTCGAATTCGAATTTATTTGATCAAATATTGTCCTAAATCGTTCCTTTTGTGATTTTAGGTACTTTGGAAGTGAAATCTGGAAAAGGAAGCAATTCGGACGTTTTTGGAGCATAAAAGTGAAAAAAACGCCAAAGTCTTAATTTTCCATGCTGGGAACAGTAGGTGACGGCGTCAAGAGCAACACCTTGACGGCGTCAAGAGCAAATTTCATGAATTTCCATGACGACCCAGAGAAGATTTGACGGCGTCACGTAGGAAGGGCGTCAAGAGTAAAAGAGTCATGACGGCCTGGAAACATATAAGTCTTGACGGCGTCAGAAGTAGATCTAGGCAGTCCGAGGAGAGTTTTGGCGGCGAGGTGACGGCGTCACAAGATTACTCTTGACGCCGTCAAACCCATTTTTCTATATATAGTTTTCTAATTTTTCACATTTAGAGAGAGAAGTTTTGGGAGAAACCCTAAGTACGATTTTGGTGTAACTTTACAGGTTTTTCAAGGGTTCCAACCCCTTGATACCTTGCATGATTAATCAAGATAAGTGTTCTTCTAATTCAATCAATATGTCTATGTGTTGGTTGTCTATATCATGTTCTTGTCTTAATTCTATCATGCTAGGCTAGATCTCTTTTGTGTTTGCTTAGATCTAATGAAACCTAGATATTGATTATGTGTTGATTACTTGTTTATTCTTGTCTTGGATGAATGATTTATATGTTAGGCTTAAGAAAACTGGCAGATCTCCAATTGGTAACATGCTTGAACGTCTTAAGAAACATGAACCAATGCGCACTAGGTCTTTATTGGTTGTATTTAATGCATGAGCCACTGTTTACAATCCCTATAGTTGTGCTGGGCATGGTGTAGGAGGAGATAAGAGCTCATAGAATTGGGGAGTTATGTGTGCCACCCCATGAATGGTATTAAGGAATACGATCCGTCATCCATACAATTATAACAAGTAATTAACGTGTAAAAGATATCTAGGGAGTAGTGAAATCTAAGTAAACACATTTTCTCCAATTACTGCTCACAACTTTAGTATAAATTAGTTTACTTTCATTTTTAGTATTTTATTTTAATTGCATATTAGTATTGGGTTAGTTGAATAGCAACTAATTCCGCCTTAATCCTTCAAACCCGAGATTTTAAATTGCTTTCTAAAAAATATAAAAATACAAAAATAATCATCCCTCACCTTTAGAACTAGTATTTAGGCTTTCTAATCCTAGCGACACTATTCCTAAGCTGAACGATCAATCCCCCGGTACTTGTCACTATACTATACTACAACGATCAGGTACACTGCCTGGTGGGGGTTGTAAGCTTCTCGAGATCCCTCGAGAGGTAAAATGTAACACCCCCAATTCATGATGCAGCGGAATTCAACTTGGGTGTTACTCGACGGCACAACAGTCATAATAATAGAAAACGATCTCTAAACGAATCGTAATAAAAAGAGTTGTCATTCATATTATTCAAATATATCAAAGTTTACATAGTAAGGTCCCAAAATGATCCATTGTTTCAAAACACATCAATATAAAGTCTATGATGTTTTTATTGAATGACATAATAGTTTATAGCCTTCTTCCTTCGGTACGTGCCCTTCCCACTCCATTCTTGATTATCATGGACCTGAAATACATGCTTAAGAGGTCAACACAAAGGTTGAGTGAAATTTATAGAGTTTGTTTAACGGTTGAACACAATATGTTGGTAGTAATGAGTTAATTAGACTCATACTTATGTTAGAAAACAAAACAGTTATTATTATGTACTAAGCTCATGCAACCAATACGTTAACGGGTACCAATATCAATCGGCGGTTATGTTGCCCCGGTAAGTACTTTGCCGTCATACTTAATGTTTTCAAATATAGTGCATTCATTTGAACTAACTGCTCAAACAAATGGGATTCGTCAATCCCAATAGGCCTATTCACAATACTCGCGCTCACTAATACTAGTGATTTAATGGTTCATGATAGGGGCCTAGGATTGGCAAGGTAGGTACTTAGTAATAATAAAACAATCAGGCAGCATACAGTTTCAAAGCATTGTGTTCGGTTTAAAGTAGCATGTATTCCCCCCAAGGGTTTGTAAAACATTGAAGAAATGTAAAGTGGGGCTATGAACTCACCTTAAGTACGATAGCAAGTAAAGAAGGTGATGGTCGGATCGTGTAGGTTTCTACGAGCAACCTATAATAGAATGTTGCGACTTAGGATTTGTGTGAAGAATATAACGGAGTGCCTATATATATATCTTGCATTTAGTCCATGATGAGGTATGATGTATATTTGTAAGTTTTTGTAAGAAAGATTTATGAACATGTATGTTTTGGTATATCGTTTACTACCGTTCGGGCTAACATATTTCAGAAGTCATGTTAGTAAGCGTTCGAGGAGCCAGGACACTTTAACTTGTAAATCCACAACTCATCTCGACGGCTTACATAATGAACTCCTCACATGAAGCTCCCTACTATTGTAGTAGTTGATAAAGTATATAGATATAAGTTTTGATCCGAAAAAATTACATGTCCGATATTTGTATAAACTTAGGAAAGTTTATAGTACATGAAGATTGTTATTAGGGGTAGTTTTATAAGGCTTGTATGACCATTTGTCTTGGTAAAATCTCATGGTTTCCTTTTAGGTGAAGTAGATACAAATTGCTTGTTCATGTTATCGCCAATTTCATTGTTTCATGTTTACGCCTTTGTAAGTTGGCTTGGTCATTTCGTCATGGCCTAGCCATGACCTTTGGTCCTTGTTCCATGGTCATGAGACACTACCTTGGTTCTAGCCATGGTGGTGGTCTTGTTTATAGGTCATAAGACCTTTTATTCCTTTGAAAGTATAACAATAGTATAGTGACTTAAAATATGTAAATAGCTGTTAAGAAAATGAGAAATATCTCACTCAGAAGGCGTTTTCAAGGCTTGAGCCTCTTTACTTCTGAATGAAAACGTGATTCCGGACAACTTTCGTGTTTTAACTTTTTCATGAATCGGACCAGAAAGGCCTCTTTTTGCGTGTTTTAGGTTCTGTCACAGAAACTTTTAGGCAGTTTTGCCGGAAATCTTTGGTAACTTCAAATCGCCATAACTTTTGACTCGTTTACTCTTTTTAGGTGGTTCAAATTGCTATGGTTTACTTGTTAAGTCCTCTAATGTAATATGTAATAATTCAATATAAAATTTTTACCATTTTGATCAGGTTATACCAAGATATTCACTAGTTTGCTTGTTTTAGTAACTTGTTTCAATAATTCATTACAACAACATCTTTTACTCATCATGATACATCATGGACATAATTACAACACATAATATAGCAAAGATAACATGTAAATGATATGAACATGAAAATTTAACAAGAAACATGTTAGGTTTAGGCTTACAACTTTTGGCTTTCTAATTAAAGAAAGGAGTAACAAGTAAGGAAATGGACTTTGATAGACTAGCTTCAACCCTTTTTCACTTCAAGCAACCTTTCTACCCTTGGTATTCTTGAAAGATATGTAATGAAAGTTGAGGTGTATTGAGTAGATTTAAACTCAAGAGAAAACACCAAGTATGTTAGGGTTTGGAAGATTTTTGGTGAAAAATAAGCTATCTAGGGTTTCTATCTTGAACTAACTCTTGAACCTTGCAACAAATTAGAAGAAATAAAGCTAAGTGTGAAGTGTTGTGGTGTGTTGGGATGGCCGGCCAAGGAAGGGAGGGGAGGGAGTATTTATAGTCACTTGAGGAGGTTACAAAATGGACTAGTCAAAGGCTTCCTTGGTAAACTTCAACACATGGAACACATCTAAGACCTCTTAGCCTAGGATCAAGCCACACAAGGGATGACTCCCCCCCCCTTTGGCGGTTCACAAGGGATAAGGGGGGGAGGTGGCTTGGCTTGGTATTATCCTTGGTTATTAGATGCATTTTGACTCCGGGAAATGCCAACCGTAAATGATTAGGCCTCAAAACGTAAAACCGGGTGTCGTAAAATTATGAAACTTCAAAGTATTGTTAGACATGTCCATATGTCCCATAATAAAATATAAAATGAGTGGTAGGTGTCATTTGGGTGGTAAAACCCTGCTAAAAGCTGGAAACACGGGTCTAAACGCGTAATACGTAAAATGTACGAATATTGTGTAAAATTGAGAAAAGTAAAATGTTACTTTTCCAATATGATAAAAATGATTTAAAATGACTTATAATGTCTAGACTGGGCTTAGTCTAGTGTCGGTTGGTATTAAATGTCTTTTAGACATCAAACCGTAAGCCTAAAAATCACGAAATGACTTATAACATCAAGGGATGATTTTTGGTCAATGGAGGAGGGAATAATATGTTGACTTATTTTAATAAGTTGAAAGCTCAAATCATCTTAGAAACGCGGTGCAGGTAAAGGCTAGGGTTACGGCTGAGTAAAAACGCTTAAAACTGAAAATTCCAGTTTTTCACGGCCGAAGTTTATTTTGGCCATGATTTTTCTCAGTCATGATTTATTCTCAAATAAATCATGAGTGTGTTAAACATTTTTCTGATGTGGGGTCACCTGACGGGGTCAAATTTCGTTGTGCGTAGAATTTCTGATTGTCGTTTTACCCTAAAACGTGTAATTCTGTGTAATTCCTTAATAACTTTCACGAAAGTGATCTGACGAGTGTCAAACATTTAATTTGCCATGGAAATGATTTATCACTCGAGAATATGAAGTAAAAATCAACTTTCGGGAAAATTTCAGAAAGAATGAATAGTAAAAATGAATAGTAATATGAATAGTAAAATTTTCCAAAAATAGAAATTAACCTGAAATTGCGAATTGTTACAGTCTCCACCCCATATGAGAGCTCCGTCCCGGAGATCAATTAGCGTTAGGAGTAGAAGCTTCGTTGGTAAAAAAATGTGGGTATTTCTTACGTATCTGGTCCTCTCGTTCCCATGTGTATTCAGGACCACGTCGTGAGTTCCAACGAACTTTGACAATTGGAATACGGCTTTGCTTGAGTTGTTTGACCTCTCGGTCCATGATTTCTACGGGTTCCTCAACAAATTGAAGATCATCATTGAGTTGAATTTCATCGAGTGGAATCACGAGTGATTCATCCGACAAACATTTCTTTAGGTTAGATACATGGAAAGTGGGGTGTACACTACTGAGTTCTGATGGAAGCTCAAGTCTGTACGCCACAGGGCCAACCCTGGCTAGGATTTTGAATGGTCCGATGTATCTTGGGTTTAGTTTTCCTCGTTTGCCGAATCGTATCAAGCCTTTCCAAGGTGATACCTTTAGTATAACCCTATCTCCGACTTGGAATTCTAGGGGTCTGCGTCGTGTGTCGGCATAACTTTTCTGTCGATCTCTTGCGGCTTGTAGTCGATTTTTGATTTGTACAATTTTATCCGTTGTTTCACGGATGAGTTCTGGTCCAGTGAGTTGAACTTCTCCCACTTCAGCCCAACAAGCAGGTGAACGACACTTTCGACCATAAAGTGCTTCGAATGGAGCTGCTTGAATACTTGCATGATAGCTGTTGTTGTAGGAAAATTCGACTAATGGTAGATGAGTATCCCATCCTTTTCCAAAATCTATAATACAAGCTCGAAGCATGTCTTCAAGAGTTTGGATGGTTCGTTTACTCTGACCATCGGTCTGAGGATGATACGCTGTACTCATGTCTAGATTTGTTCCAAAGGCGTCTTGGAGTGACTGCCAGAAATTGGAAGTAAATCTACCATCTCTGTCGGATATGATGGATATTGGTGCACCATGTCTTGAGACTATTTCTTTGACATACAGTCGGGTTAGTTGTTCCATTTTGTAAGTTTCTTTGATTGGTATAAAGTGTGCGGATTTTGTGAGACGATCAACTATGACCCAGATGGAGTCATAACCGCTTGATGTCTTTGGGAGCTTGGTAATGAAGTCCATAGTGATTCTTTCCCATTTCCAAGTAGGAATCTCTGGTTGTTGCAATGGACCGGATGGTTTTTGGTGTTCGGCTTTTACTTTGGAGCAGGTAAGACATTTGCTAACGTATGTTGCAATGTCGGCTTTCATGTTCGGCCACCAATAGAGTAACTTAAGATCGTGATACATTTTATCAGATCCTGGATGTATGGAGTATTTGGACTTGTGTGATTCATGCATGATCAAGTCTCGTAGGCCACCATAAAGTGGTAACCAACTTCGACCTTGAAAGCATAGAGTTCCATCTGAACGGGTTTCGAATTTCTTTTGTATCATGCCATCCAACTTTTCCTTTTGGATGTCTTCTTGTTTCACCACCTCAGTTTGAGCGTGAAGGATTTGAGTAGGAAAGTTTGAATTTATGGTTAAAACTAAGGCTCGGACTCGCAGTGGTTTAACCCGTTCCTTTCGGCTCAGGGCGTCGGCTACTACGTTTGCCTTTCCTGGGTGGTAACGAATGTCGCAGTCATAATCACTTAGTAATTCTAACCAACGACGTTGTCACATGTTTAGTTCTTTTTGGTTCAAAATGTGTTGTAGGCTTTTATGATCGGTGTACACAGTACATCTAGTACCGTATAGATAGTGTCTCCAGATTTTTAGTGCAAAGACCACGGCTCCTAACTCTAAGTCATGAGTGGTGTAATTTTCCTCATGAACCTTGAGTTGTCTTGATGCATAAGCCATGACCTTATCGCGTTGCATCAACACGGCACCTAACCCTTGGTGCGATGCATCACAATAGACTACAAAATCTTCGATCCCATCAGGCAATGCTAGGATAGGAGCACTACAAAGTTTCTGTTTGAGGGTTTGGAAAGCTTTTTCTTCGTCTTGACTCCACACGTATTTCTTGTCTTTCTGAGTTAGCTTAGTCAAAGACTTTGCTATTGAGGAAAATCCTTCAATAAACCTTCGGTAATACCCGGCTAAACCCAGAAATTGACGAATTTCTGTAGGGGTGGTAGGTGTTGACCAATTTTTGATAGATTCAATTTTAGCGGGATCGACATGTAAACCGGTCTTGTCAATCACATGCCCAAGGAATTGTACAGATTGAATCAAAAATTCACATTTGGAAAACTTCGCATACAATTTCTCTTCCTTGAGTAGTCCTAAAATTGTTCTCAGGTGTTCTTTGTGTTCCTCTTCGTTTTTGGAATAAATGAGAATGTCGTCTATGAATACGATCACGAATTTGTCCAAATATGGTTTACACACCCGATTCATGAGATCCATGAATACTGCCGGTGCATTTGTTAACCCAAATGGCATCACTTGGAATTCATGGTGACCATATCGTGTCCTAAAGGCTGTTTTTGGAATGTCTTCATCACGAACTCTAACTTGATGGTAACCTGATCGTAGGTCAATTTTTGAGTAATAGGTTGAACCTTGCAATTGATCGAATAAGTCATCAATTCTTGGTAGTGGGTATCGGTTCTTTATGGTTAATTTGTTTAGTTCACGGTAGTCAATACACATTCGTAATGACCCATCTTTCTTTTTCACGAATAACACTGGAGCTCCCCAAGGTGAGGAACTGGGTCGAATAAATCCCTTGTCCGAAAGTTCTTGTAATTGATTTGATAGCTCTTGCATCTCTGAAGGTGCTAGACGGTATGGTGCGCGGGCAACTGGCGCCGCTCCTGGTATTAAATCAATTCTGAACTCTATTTGACGATTTGGTGGTAGTCCGGGTAAATCTTCGGGAAAGACTTCAAGAAACTCACGGGCAATAGGAACATCTTCGAGACGTTTTTCATCGGATTTCTTTTCGGTTACGTGGGCTAAGAAAGCATAACATCCTTTCTCAATGTACTTCATGGTTTTGATACATGAGATGATGTTTATTCGAGTTCCACTTTGATCACCACGAATGATCAAAGTTTCATTGTCACATGGAATGTGCACAACTCTTTCACCACAAATAATGTTAGCTTGATGTTTAGACAACCAATCCATGCCAATAACAACATCAATACTTCCGAGTTCGATTGGCATAAGATTGATGTTAAAGGGGTGGTCTAAGAGATTAAGGGCACAGTTTGGGATTACGGTATTGGTATTTACTAAGTCACCGGTAGCAAGTTCAATACTATAACTAGTGGTTAAAGTGATTGATGGAATATCAAGTAAAGGCGCAATTCTAGTAGATATAAAACTCATATCAGCACCAGAATCGAATAAGACTTTAACAGGAATGTTATTGAGTAAGAACGTACCGGTAACCACGTTCGGGTCCTGGTGTGGTTCTCCATTTCCCATGACATAGGCTCTACCACGAGCACCTCCGCCTTGGGGTCCTTGGTTTTGAGGACAGTTGTTTTTGTAGTGTCCCCTCTCACCACACCCGAAACATGTAACTATGGGCTGTGTGTTAGCCCCAGTAGCTATACCCTTGCCTCTACAATCCTTGGCAAGATGTCCGGGCTTCTGACATTTGTTGCACTTGGCCGGGCAGGGACCTTCATGATGGTAATTGCACTTGGTACATTGTGGTAGATTACCAACGTACTTACCACCAGCAGGTGCAGCAACATAAGCCGTCGCGACTTCTTGTCTCTTGTTCTGCTGATTGTGGTGGTTGTTGTTTCGGGTTTGGTTGTTGTTGTTGTTGTTATTCCCACGGTTACCATCCCATGGTCGCTTGTTGTTGTTGTTCTTACGGTAGTTGGAATTGTTGGGGTTATTGGCATTGTTGTTGGTGTTGTTGGTGTTGTTAGGGTTGTTTTGCTTTCGGGTTTCTGACATACGTACCACTTGATCCATGAGGCTACGGGACATCCGCATAGCCTCATCAAGTTCTTTGGGATTTGCCGAAGTCACATTCCCCTGTATGCTTGAGGGAAGTCCCCAAATATACCTTTCCAACATTTTTTCCTTTGGGGAAACCATCGTTGGACAAAGTATCCTCAGTTCCTGGAATCTACGGTTGTAGGTCATGATATCATTTCCCTTAACCGTATGATCCCAGAACTCAACCTCCAGCTTTTGCATTTCGCTGCGAGGGCAGTATTCCTTAATCATCATTTGTTTCAAATTAGCCCAAGTAATTTTGTAGGCATTCTCAATGCCCATGGGTTGAGCAATTGAGTTCCACCAGGACAACGCCTCATTCAACAAAGTACTCGTGGCATACTGAACTTTGTCAACCTCAGTACATTTACTGACTAAGAATACTGACTCCGCTTTTTCGAACCAACGGGTCAAACCTACAGCCCCTTCAGTACCCTTGAATTTAATGGGTTCACATTTCAGGTAGGAAATGAACGAGCAACCCTTTGGTACTGTAGTAACATTGGTCACCGGAGGGGTAGGTCCTCCAAGGTTAAGACTGGCAAGTCTGGCAGTCTCTGCAGCTATAGCAACCTCCGCAGCAATGGCGGCTTCCGCGGCTGCTGCAGCCTCAGCGGCTGCTGCAGCATCAGTAGCACCAGCAGCTGTGGCGGCTTCGGCAGCTGCTGCAGCTACGGCTGCTCGTTCCGTGACAAGTGTTGCATTGACACTGTCCTTTACCAGTTTGCGGATGGCGGCTTGCGTCATCGTTGGTGGTGTCTTTTTCTTGGGCGCCATGATTCTATTGTTCAAAAGATACGTTGTAATTAGAGAGTTGTGAGATGAGCACAATTTTTGATAAGAATGATAGGATAATAATGTTTGAAACTTAAAAATATAACACATGATAGTATATAAAACAAGAGTTTTATTTATATAACGTTGATTACAAAATCAAACTTATTACAAGTTCATTCAAAACTTACTAACTGATACTTTCAGTTAGTAATTACAACGTTGTACAAAAGCTAACTAGTACTATAACACTAGTCTAACGTCGGTTGGGAGGTTGTTGTAGTCCGGTTGGATTATTATTTCCGCGTGTTGCTAACACATCTACACTTTCGTTTGGACGATATTCTTTGACATCCTTTCGGTATAGCCTTTGTTGTATGGAACTCATTTGAGTTTGCATCCCACACAAATCATTCCTAAGTTGATACCTGTCAAAGTTTGCAACATCTAACCGGATTTCTGCGGTGTTTAGGCGGTGAAGTAGTTTATGAATTTGTACCGCATCTTGTTCTTGGGCCCTCTCAACCAAAGTGAGTCTATCCTTGACATTATCCAAGCCCGTCAAAGGATTTAAGACTACTTCCCCAACATGAGTCGAGTCACTCTTCACGTAGCTCATGTCAAGCTTAAACCAATATAGGTCGTCTCGAGCATTCATGGCATCCATTCTAGCAGAATTTACCTTGGATATACATTCGTGCATTTGACTTGCCATTCTTTGAACTTTGAGTTGGGTTAGGTTGAGAGCTTGTTTCAAAGAATAGATTTCGTATTGAGCTGAGTTCACGAACATATGTGTAGATGTAGATGTTCCGCCGGTTTGGTAGGTAGATTTCGGAACTTGAGCTGGAGTGGTACGGTTAGATTCGGATGAAATTGGTGAAATCGGAGGTGGAGATGTTAATGGTGATAGATGTGGCACTATTATTTGTTCCTCCGCTTCCTCAATGTCATTAACCATTTCATGATCCTCTTCGTAATCATCGATGTTTATGTCCATATCCATTTCAGGATCCTCGTCCGAATCTACATCTAGATCCTCATAAGGTTCTTCCTCATCGTCGTAGTCAATTGGTTCAAAGTAAGGATCATCGGGTCCGGGAAGAATAGGTAAATACTCGGGCATAGCAGGAAGATGATCGGGAGATGGAGGTGCGGACATGATGTCTACAATTAGTATTTCAATGTCAAAATAAATCAAATGCTTATGGAAAATGCTCAAACTATGACAATGTGCATATAACAATATACAAATATGTTCATGTAGCATAACATGTGTAATAAGTCCATAATCTTCTGGAGGATGGAAGGCACGAAGAGCGGAAGGCTATAAAAAAATGTTTTTGCTTGTTATTGTAGTTATAGTTTAGGTCTCACTTAAACCCGTTTCTCTATAACCATGGCTCTGGTACCAATCTGTAACACCCCCAATTCATGATGCAGCGGAATTCAACTTGGGTGTTACTCGATGGCACAACAGTCATAATAATAGAAAACGATCTCTAAACGAATCGTAATAAAAAGAGTTGTCATTCATATTATTCAAATATATCAAAGTTTACATAGTAAGGTCCCAAAATGATCCATTGTTTCAAAACACATCAATATAAAGTCTATGATGTTTTTATTGAATGACATAATAGTTTATAGCCTTCTTCCTTCGGTACGTGCCCTTCCCGCTCCATTCTTGATTATCATGGACCTGAAATACATGCTTAAGAGGTCAACACAAAGGTTGAGTGAAATTCATAGAGTTTGTTTAACGGTTGAACACAATATGTTGGTAGTAATGAGTTAATTAGACTCATACTTATGTTAGAAAACAAAACAGTTATTATTATGTACTAAGCTCATGCAACCAATACGTTAACGGGTACCAATATCAATCGGCGGTTATGTTGCCCCGGTAAGTACTTTGCCGTCATACTTAATGTTTTCAAATATAGTGCATTCATTTGAACTAACTGCTCAAACAAATGGGATTCGTCAATCCCAATAGGCCTATTCACAATACTCGCGCTCACTAATACTAGTGATTTAATGGTTCATGATAGGGGCCTAGGATTGGCAAGGTAGGTACTTAGTAATAATAAAACAATCAGGCAGCATACAGTTTCAAAGCATTGTGTTCGGTTTAAAAGTAGCATGTATTCCCCCCAAGGGTTTGTAAAACATTGAAGAAATGTAAAGTGGGGCTATGAACTCACCTTAAGTACGATAGCAAGTAAAGAAGGTGATGGTCGGATCGTGTAGGTTTCTACGAGCAACCTATAATAGAATGTTGCGACTTAGGATTTGTGTGAAGAATATAACGGAGTGCCTATATATATATCTTGCATTTAGTCCATGATGAGGTATGATGTATATTTGTAAGTTTTTGTAAGAAAGATTTATGAACATGTATGTTTTGGTATATCGTTTACTACCGTTCGGGCTAACATATTTCAGAAGTCATGTTAGTAAGCGTTCGAGGAGCCAGGACACTTTAACTCGTAAATCCACAACTCATCTCGACGGCTTACATAATGAACTCCTCACATGAAGCTCCCTACTATTGTAGTAGTTGATAAAGTATATAGATATAAGTTTTGATCCGAAAAAATTACATGTCCGATATTTGTATAAACTTAGGAAAGTTTATAGTACATGAAGATTGTTATTAGGGGTAGTTTTATAAGTCTTGTATGACCATTTGTCTTGGTAAAATCTCATGGTTTCCTTTTAGGTGAAGTAGATACAAATTGCTTGTTCATGTTATCGCCAATTTCATTGTTTCATGTTTACGCCTTTGTAAGTTGGCTTGGTCATTTCGTCATGGCCTAGCCATGACCTTTGGTCCTTGTTCCATGGTCATGAGACACTACCTTGGTTCTAGCCATGGTGGTGGTCTTGTTTATAGGTCATAAGACCTTTTATTCCTTTGAAAGTATAACAATAGTATAGTGACTTAAAATATGTAAATAGCTGTTAAGAAAATGAGAAATATCTCACTCAGAAGGCGTTTTCAAGGCTTGAGCCTCTTTATTCCTGAATGAAAACGTGATTCCGGACAACTTTCGTGTTTTAACTTTTTCATGAATCGGACCAGAAAGGCCTCTTTTTGCGTGTTTTAGGTTCTGTCACAGAAACTTTTAGGCAGTTTTGCCGGAAATCTTTGGTAACTTCAAATCGCCATAACTTTTGACTCGTTTACTCTTTTTAGGTGGTTCAAATTGCTATGGTTTACTTGTTAAGTCCTCTACTGTAATATGTAATAATTCAATATAAAATTTTTACCATTTTGATCAGGTTATACCAAGATATTCACTAGTTTGCTTGTTTTAGTAACTTGTTTCAATAATTCATTACAACAACATCTTTTACTCATCATGATACATCATGGACATAATTACAACACATAATATAGCAAAGATAACATGTAAATGATATGAACATGAAAATTTAACAAGAAACATGTTAGGTTTAGGCTTACAACTTTTGGCTTTCTAATTAAAGAAATGAGTAACAAGTAAGGAAATGGACTTTGATAGACTAGCTTCAACCCTTTTTCACTTCAAGCAACCTTTCTACCCTTGGTATTCTTGAAAGATATGTAATGAAAGTTGAGGTGTATTGAGTAGATTTAAACTCAAGAGAAAACACCAAGTATGTTAGGGTTTGGAAGATTTTTGGTGAAAAATAAGCTATCTAGGGTTTCTATCTTGAACTAACTCTTGAACCTTGCAACAAATTAGAAGAAATAAAGCTAAGTGTGAAGTGTAGTGGTGTGTTGGGATGGCCGGCCAAGGAAGGGAGGGGAGGGAGTATTTATAGTCACTTGAGGAGGTTACAAAATGGACTAGTCAAAGGCTTCCTTGGTACACTTCAACACATGGAACACATCTAAGACCTCTTAGCCTAGGATCAAGCCACACAAGGGATGACTCCCCCCCCCCTTTGGCGGTTCACAAGGGATAAGGGGGGGAGGTGGCTTGGCTTGGTATTATCCTTGGTTATTAGATGCATTTTGACTCCGGGAAATGCCAACCGTAAATGATTAGGCCTCAAAACGTAAAACCGGGTGTCGTAAAATTATGAAACTTCAAAGTATTGTTAGACATGTCCATATGTCCCATAATAAAATATAAAATGAGTGGTAGGTGTCATTTGGGTGGTAAAACCCTGCTAAAAGCTGGAAACACGGGTCTAAACGCGTAATACGTAAAATGTACGAATATTGTGTAAAATTGAGAAAAGTAAAATGTTACTTTTCTAATATGATAAAAATGATTTAAAATGACTTATAATGTCTAGACTGGGCTCAGTCTAGTGTCGGTTGGTATTAAATGTCTTTTAGACATCAAACCGTAAGCCTAAAAATCACGAAATGACTTATAACATCAAGGGATGATTTTTGGTCAATGGAGGAGGGAATAATATGTTGACTTATTTTAATTAGTTGAAAGCTCAAATCATCTTAGAAACGCGGTGCAGGTAAAGGCTAGGGTTACGGCTGAGTAAAAACGCTTAAAACTGAAAATTCCAGTTTTTCACGGCCGAAGTTTATTTTGGCCATGATTTTTCTCAGTCATGATTTATTCTCAAATAAATCATGAGTGTGTTAAACATTTTTCTGATGTGGGGTCACCTGACGGGGTCAAATTTCGTTGTGCGTAGAATTTCTGATTGCCGTTTTACCCTAAAACGTGTAATTCTGTCTAATTCCTTAATAACTTTCACGAAAGTGATCTGACGAGTGTCAAACATTTAATTTGCCATGGAAATGATTTATCACTCGAGAATATGAAGTAAAAATCAACTTTCAGGAAAATTTCAGAAAGAAATGAATAGTAAAAATGAATAGTAATATGAATAGTAAAATTTTCCGAAAATAGAAATTAACCTGAAATTGCGAATTGTTACATAAAACCTGTTGCGATTCCCACGCATCAAGTTTTTGGCGCCGCAGCCCGGGGAATAGTTATGGTCTAGGTTAGAATTTCTTTTTATTAGGTCTACTTGCTAGATTCCTTTCTAGTAAGATTTTATTTTTATTTTTAGGTCTTCTTTAGTCTATCTTATTTCTTCGTGCCTTTGTTCGTGACTCTTCACCACCTGCCATCATGGCAAATGACGAATCCCTTAACCTTAGGATCACTAGGAGTCGTAGTTCCACTCGAAACCTTGTCTTGCCTTATGCGGAACCCGAAAGAGAACTGCATAGATTGAGACAATATCGCTCAACTTCTGAACCATCCAGCGTTGCCATCGATTTTGATGCACCTCTCTCTGAAGAAAATTCAGAAAACCATGTCTCAACCCCTAGCTCCCAACCCAACGACAACACTAGTACTCCCGCAACCTCCATTCCTAAATGTCTCAAAGACTATTCCTCCCCAACCTCTCGTGGCTTCTCAAACACCATTGTCTACCCAAACGAACACACCAACGAGGTCTTGCATGCAAACGATGTTTGGCTTGTCAAAAGTGTGTGTAAATTTCACGGACTAGACGAGGAAAATCCAATCCAACACATCAAAGACTTCCTGAAAATAGTAGACACCATCCATACGGATGGGGCTACTAGAAACACATCCCGATTGCGATTCTTTCCTTTCACCTTATATGAAAAAGCCCAAGAATGGTATGACAAACTCCCTTCCGAATCTATTTTCACATGGGAGCAACTCATATCTAAGTTCTATGAGAAGTTCTTTCCACCTGGAAAAACCTCAGCATTTAGAGATAGGATCCTCCGTTTCCGGAAGGGGAAGGATGAACCCTTCCATAAATCGTGGACTAGATTCAAAGATTTAATAAGACAAGTTCCCCATCATGGCATTGAGCTTTGGCTCTTGGTCCAAATCTTCTACGATAATATCTCCTCTAAAGACCGAAACGGAATTAACCAATCTAGAAAAGGAAGATTGGCCAATCTTAGTGCCGAGGAAGGATGGGATAGGATTGAAGAATATGCTCAGGACCAGGATGACACTTGGGATGAAACTGAGTCGACTGTTAGCATTTCTGGAATCACCCCGGATCGGTTGAGAAAAATTCACAAAAGAGTGGAATTCCTATCTGGATCACAATTACCTAAACAGCTGTCAAATCCTTACTTGATCTGCGATTACTGTGGGGGCCCGCATGAGGTGGAGGAATGTGAAGGAGCAACCACAACTGAACATGCATGCTTGTCAGGAGGGGACATTTATGCTGATCCCTCCCTTTTGCCTTTCTACCAAAATGACGATTACACCCTTTGGGGAAATCTGGTAAAGAGAAGAGGAGGGGAGGAAGGCCCTGAATTCAAAATCAGGAGCAATTTCGAAGATGACCTTGGCCACTTCACTCAAGAAAAAGACTTGCAAATGAAAGGCCTTAATGAGCTTTTCGACGAGCAACAGGAGGGTATTGGAGAATTTTTCAACAAGCTTAACTCAGCTCTAGATAACCTTCAAACGCCATTAGTAAGAAAAAAAGACCCCATGCTCGCGATAACCACACGAGCTGGAACGACAACCAAGGACCCTCCTTACCCAACCTCGTCCCCCATCACCCCCGATCTAGACAAACCTGGGGTGGAGGAGGAGGATGTCGGCGTTGGTACCCCAGACCAACCGCCCGTGACGACCCCTTCCCCATCGGCCCTGCCTAACCAACATGTGAGAATCCCATTCCCGTCCCGATTAAGGAACCAGAACACTGAGAATGATAACAAGAGGTTCTTGTCATACCTAAAAGACTCAGTTGTTACCATACCTCTCCTTGATGCTTGCTATCACATGCCAAAGTATAGCACATACTTCAAAAAGTTACTCGCTAACAGGAAGAAACTCGAGGGTCTTGTGACCCTAGGGGAAGAATGCTCAGTGGTGACCCATCGAGGGCTACCAAAGAAGGTAGACGATCTGGGCAGCTTCACCTTGCCTTGCTCCATAGGACCTCTATCAATCAAGAATGCTCTTGCTGATTTAGGAGCAAGTATAAATCTCATGCCCCACTCCATGTTCCGTAGACTAGGATACTCTGGATTGAAGCCTACCCGTATGAACATCCAACTAGCCGATAGATCGGTCAAGTACCCCGTAGGGATATGCGAGAATGTGCTAGTCAAAGTTGGGAAATTCAAATTCCCGGTTGACTTCGTAATCCTAGATATGGAGGAGGATGACTTGGTACCCATCATCTTAGGTAGACCATTTCTTGCTACCGCTCGTGCTGTCATCGATGTCTACGATGGCAAATTAACATTACGAGTGGGAGACGATAGCACAACCTTTGACATTAAGGATTCTATGGACCTCTCCCTCGAAGCAGCCAACCGGCTCTATTTTATCGGGGAAGTAGATGAACTCACAGATGTCATTGATAGTTGTGTCGATGAACGGATCGATGAAGGCTGGCTACGCGACGAAGGCTTTCTGCCTTTGCTAGAGGTAGAAAAGATGGAGGATGTTAATGCAGTCTCCTTCTACCCCAGGCAAGAGGCAACGGAACAGCTCGAGCTCAGAAAGCCCGAAAACAAGCTCAAACCTTTTATTATCGAGCCCCCTGACGTAGATCTTAAAGAGCTCCCTAACCATTTGGAGTATGCCTTTCTTCAGGGAGAAAGTCAACTCCCGGTAATCATAAACTCCTCCTTGGAATATGAACAAAAAGTTAAACTCTTAGAGGTCCTAAAAGAATACAAGGGGGTACTTGCATGGAGTGTAGCCGACATTAAGGGGATTGACTCGACTTTTTGCACACATAAGATTCTCATGGAAGAAGATTATAAACCTACCGTGCAACCCCAGAGGCGCGTGAACCCTAACATTAAGGAAGTAGTGAAGAAAGAAGTCATAAAACTTTTAGATGCAGGATTGATTTACCCGATCTCGGATAGCCCCTGGGTCAGTCCTGTACAGGTTGTACCTAAAAAGGGTGGAATGACTGTAGTAAAGAATGACAAGGGTGAGATGGTGCCCTAGAGAACTGTCACTGGATGGCGGGTATGCATCGACTATTGAAAGCTCAATGATGCCACGAGGAAAGATCACTTTCCCTTACCATTCATTGATCAGATGTTGGAAAGATTATCTGGACACGAGTACTATTGCTTCTTGGATGGGTTCTCTGGATATTTTCAGATTCCCATAGCACCTGAGGACCAAGAAAAGACCACGTTTACCTGCCCTTATGGAACATTCGCCTACAAAAGGATGCCTTTTGGGCTATGTAATGCCCCCGCCACTTTCCAGCGATGCATGACCGCAATCTTTCACGAACTCATGGAAGACAGCATGGAAGTGTTCATGGATGACTTTTCAGTCTTCGGGAACTCCTTCGACCGCTGTCTTGCTAATCTAGAAAAGATGCTTAAATGGTGCGAGGAAACCAACTTGGTGCTAAACTGGGAAAAATGTCATTTCATGGTAAAGGAAGGAATTGTGTTAGGACATAAGATCTCAGGAAATGGGATAGAGGTAGACCAAGCTAAGGTTGAAGCTATATCTAAGTTACCATACCCCACGACTGTCAAAGCAATACGCAGCTTCTTGGGGCATGCCGGGTTTTATCGGAGATTCATCAAAGATTTCTCCAAAATTGCTCGGCCAATGACTCAATTACTTGTGAAGGATGCTCCGTTCGATTTTTCCCAAGAATGCAAGGATGCATTCGATCTCTTAAAAAGGGAACTCACTCAAGCTCCAATCATGATCACACCCAACTGGGAGTTACCATTCGAAATCATGTGTGACGCTAGCGACTTCGCTGTCGGGGCTGTATTAGGTCAACGACGCGACAAGCTTTTCCAGCCTATTTACTATGCTAGCAAAACCATGAATCCCGCTCAAGAGAACTACTCCACCACCGAGAAAGAACTATTGGACGTAGTATTTGCATTCGACAAATTCCGACAATATCTTATCCTTTCAAAAACAGTCGTCTTCACTGATCATTCGGCCCTAAGATATCTCTTCGCGAAGCAAGATGCTAAGCCATGACTAATTCGGTGGATCTTGTTGCTACAAGAATTCGATGTTGAGATTCGTGATAAGAGGGGAGCAGAAAATCTGGCCGCAGATCATCTGTCTCGTCTCGAGAACCCCTTGGATGAGCACGATAGAAGTGAAATTAGGGATTCATTTCCTGACGAACAACTCATGTTAGTGAGTGACTCGGAGCCGTGGTACGCCGATTTTGCTAATTACCTCGCAAGTAGACTCGTTCCTGAACACCTGACTAAGTACGAAAGGAAGAGGTTCTTTTCCCAGCTAAAATACTACTTCTGGGATGAACCCTTTTTATTCCGAAGGTGTCCTGACCACATTATACGGCGTTGTGTTTCGGAAAATGAGGCAGTAAAGATTATGAGGGAATGTCCCTCTGGTCCCTCTGGCGGGCATCATGGGATAAACGTTACCGCCCGAAAGATTCTCGATGCAGGATTCTATTGGCCCACAATTTTCCGTAATGTAAAAGAAATGGTGCAGGCGTGCGATGCATGTCAACGAGCCAGAAATATATCACATAGGGATGAAGCACCTCAGAACTTTATACAAGTTTGTGAGGTATTCGATGTTTGGGGGATTGACTTCATGGGACCCTTTCCATCCTCAGGAGGAAACGAGTACATCTTAGTCGCAATTGACTATGTTTCAAAATGGGTTGAGGCACAAGCCCTTAGGACCAATGATGCAAGAGTAGTCATTCATTTCCTGAAAAAGCTTTTCGCAAGATTCGGGATTCCGAAGGCTCTCATCAGTGATAGGGGAACACATTTTTGCAATGCACAAATGGAAAAGGTCATGAAGAGGTATGGAGTACCCCATCGATTCTCCACCGCCTATCATCCACAAACCAATGGCCAAGTCGAAAACACCAATAGAGCTATTAAAAGAATACTTGAAAAAACGGTTAGCCAAAACAGAAAGGACTGGTCATTCAAACTCGACGAAGCCTTATGGGCATTCCGAACTGCTTACAAAACACCTATTGGAACGACCCCATTCCGCATGGTGTATGGTAAGGCATGTCACTTACCGGTAGAATTAGAACACAAGGCTTATTGGGCGCTTAAGGCATGCAACTTAGATTACACAACTGCTGGGAATAATAGGTTTTTGCAATTACACGAGCTTGATGAGCTTAGACTAGAAGCCTAAGAATCCTCCATCACATATAAAGAAAGAGCTAAAAGATGGCATGATCAGAGGATTAAGAAACCCAAAGAATTTTCAGAGGGAGACAAGGTCCTATTATACAACTCTCGGTTGAGATTATTTCCGGGAAAACTTAAGTCTAGATGGTATGGACCGTTCACGGTAAAGAATTCTTCTAAATTTGGAGCGGTAGTATTAATAGATGATGAAGGTAGGGAGTTCACGGTTAACATACAACGTTTGATGATGAAGTCACGTAGTAACCCATGACCTTGAGTCTAGCTACAAGACTCGTAAATAAAGAAAAGCGCTTCTTGGGAGGCAACCCATGTTTTGTGTGATTTTATTTGTTTGATTGTTATCTGCTTCCGTATGCATGTTTTATTTTTATTGTTGGTAGATCATGTTTCTAAACTAAGAAGTGGAAATACTTTACTTTGTTGTTTTGGCCTAGTCTTAACTCCACCTAGAAGTATTTTTGCAAAGGATAAGTGTAAGGGGAAACCCCAAATATGTTTTTAAGAAACAAATCGATCATGATTCTCCACAATATTAAATGAGCATGTATATTCGTATTTGTTAGAGTCAAATGCTTGTATTGAGTCATAATGAAGTTTTGCAGGATTTTCCAGGAAGTAGGACCAAGTTTTTCCAGAAATTTTCCGGAAACTTAACATAAAATTTCTGCAGGTCCATTCTGACGGCGTCAGGGGTTTACTCTTGACGGCGTCAGGAGTTAAAATCTGGAAATTTTACCGGTTTTGTTTTTCTAACGGAGTCTTATGGTTTTTGTGAATTATTAAGTTTTATAATCTCCAGGAGATCTGCAAACTTCATTCCACAAGCATTATATCTTATCTTGTTTTCTAGGATTTAGAAACTTATATAGGATGCCGCCGATTTTACGCGAGGTTGTCTTGTCTATTTTGTCAGGTTTTACAGGTTATGTATGACAAGGAGATGATTTATATTCTGGAAAGGAAGCTTTGATTGTTCATTTTCTTGGAGGAAGATTTAACCTGGCCATCCTATTATCCATACCGAGCGAATCAGGGGAGTATTTGATTTCATTCTTTTTACTTATTTCACTTTTACATTCTTTACTTGAACATTGGGGACAATGTTCATCTTAAGTGTAAGGGGAGGGTAAAAAGATGATACCTTACATATGCACTTTCGCTTGAGTTTGTTTGTTTGATAGTAGATGTGTAATAAAACTATGAGAAATACTTGTTAGTGCAATTTTAGCACCAAATTTAAAATTTTTTACAACATTTAGGAGTGAAACTTTAGCCATAGCAAGCGTCTCATGGATAGGAGATTGTATGACTAGCACATAACCGTATATTCAGAAAAATTTTCCACCCAAAAATGTGAGGTGCGCCTTTAGATTTGATAGAAAAAGCATTTATTATTAGTACTTATGAGTGTACCGGTAGCATTTAGATTCTAGAACTTGCGTTAGTGATGCATCCCGAGACCGCTATTGAGACTACATTCGTGTGGTAGGATTTACTACATGATAAGAGGCATTAGGATCACCCTTGTGTTAAACCTGTATTATAATTACTTGACCATTTAAGTCATATTACTTGGCTAGTTAAGTCAACTAATTTTTCCCACACCCTTAGCGTTGTACTCATTTTTAGTACACGAAACCCCTAGTACACCCCTCCGAGCCTATCTTTTCGTTTCTAACTTTAAGCATTTTACTTAAAGGAAGAATTTGTTACACCCCACTTAAATGTACAACCAAATCGCCTTAGCCTTCCGTGTATGCGCTCATTTTTAGTGCATTATTGTTATTTGTTAAACCCTAAGTTAACTTTCTAATTGATTACATGGTTGCTAAGTCGAGTCATATCCTTGTACATATTGTTTTGGGACGATTGGGACTCATGGGTAGGTACTTATTTTATGAAGTAATGGGGAAGAACATCATATATTACCCCCATATATACGTTAATCTTAAAAGTGCTCCAAGTGTTTTGATTTTCTTAATTCGAGTCATTAGATTAGTTGATTGTAAAGTATGTAAAGATTCAAGTGTAAGGGGAATTCTCATGCCCTATGATGTATTATTTTGGATGGTAGGGTAAGAGTGTATGCAAAAAAAAAAAAAAAAAAAAAAAAAAGAGAAAAAAACATACGGACTACCATCCCTTTTTATTCTATGTTCATTTTATGTTTTTTTTGTTACTTTTCATTTATTAGCTTAAGTCGAGTCTAGTCTTGGCTTAGCAACGCCACATTGTACATGTAATTAACCAAGATTGTTAAAACTTCCTTTATCCAACAAAACCGTGTATTTCATATCCCTACACCTAACGTTACAACCCTTTAAAAGACCTCTTTGATAGTTTATCCTAGGTGCTTACGCCATGTGGTGGAGGTTTGATCCTTTCCCAAGCCTATGGTAATCTATTTTGCTATGACAGGTAGTGAGAGATATCTTCCGTTTCCATATTGTAATTTACACTTTATTACACCCGAGAGATGTGAGTATCTAAACACTATTTGTGAGGTGCTTGTGTATGACCTCTGTGCTTGTCTATTGGTCTTTAGTGGAACGATTATTTGTTGTAATTACTTTTATATTAGTGTTAAATGACCCCTAACTTGTCTTTTGAGTAGAATAAAAGCGCATTTGCTTGAGGACAAGCAAATCTCAAGTGTAAGGGTATATGATGAGGCGAAAAATGATCCGTTTTTAAGGGTCATTTAAGCCCGAATTCGAATTTATTTGATCAAATATTGCCCTAAATCGTTCCTTTTGTGATTTTAGGTACTTTGGAAGTGAAATCTGGAAAAGGAAGCAATTCGGACGTTTTTGGAGCATAAAAGTGACGAAAATGCCAAAGTCTTAATTTTCCATGCTGGGAACAGTAGGTGACGGCGTCAAGAGCAACACCTTGACGGCGTCAAGAGCAAATTTCATGAATTTCCATGACGACCCAGAGAAGATTTGATGGCGTCACGTAGGAAGGGCGTCAAGAGTAAAAGAGTCATGACGGCCTGGAAACATATAAGTCTTGACGGCGTCAGAAGTAGATCTAGGCAGTCCGAGGAGAGTTTTGGCGGCGAGGTGACGGCGTCACAAGATTACTCTTGACGCCGTCAAACCCATTTTTCTATATATAGTTTTCTAATTTTTCACATTTAGAGAGAGAAGTTTTGGGAGAAACCCTAAGTACGATTTTGGTGTAACTTTACAGGTTTTTCAAGGGTTCCAACCCCTTGATACCTTGCATGATTAATCAAGATAAGTGTTCTTCTAATTCAATCAATATGTCTATGTGTTGGTTGTCTATATCATGTTCTTGTCTTAATTCTATCATGCTAGGCTAGATCTCTTTTGTGTTTGCTTAGATCTAATGAAACCTAGATATTGATTATGTGTTGATTACTTGTTTATTCTTGTCTTGGATGAATGATTTATATGTTAAGCTTAAGAAAACTGGCAGATCTCCAATTGGTAACATGCTTGAACGTCTTAAGAAACATGAACCAATGCGCACTAGGTCTTTATTGGTTGTATTTAATGCATGAGCCACTGTTTACAATCCCTATAGTTGTGCTGGGCATGGTGTAGGAGGAGATAAGAGCTCATAGAATTGGGGAGTTATGTGTGCCACCCCATGAATGGTATTAAGGAATACGATCCGTCATCCATACAATTATAACAAGTAATTAACGTGTAAAAGATATCTAGGGAGTAGTGAAATCTAAGTAAACACATTTTCTCCAATTACTGCTCACAACTTTAGTATAAATTAGTTTACTTTCATTTTTAGTATTTTATTTTAATTGCATATTAGTATTGGGTTAGTTGAATAGCAACTAATTCCGCCCTAATCCTTCAAACCTGAGATTTTAAATTGCTTTCTAAAAAATATAAAAATACAAAAATAATCATCCCTCACCTTTAGAACTAGTATTTAGGCTTTCTAATCCTAGCGACACTATTCCTAAGCTGAACGATCAATCCCCCGGTACTTGTCACTATACTATACTACAACGATCAGGTACACTGCCTGGTGGGGGTTGTAAGCTTCTCGAGATCCCTCGAGAGGTAAAACCTGTTGCGATTCCCACGCATCACTATCATTCGCGGTTGTACGTTAAACTTTCTGAATCGTCCTTTCAACATAGATCTTCTACCCGTCGCGTTAGGAAGTTTTGATGTCATTATTGGTATGGATTGGTTGTCGAAGTATCGTGCTCATATACTTTGCGATGAGAAGATCGTGCGTGTGCCTTACGGCAAGGAGATTCTGAACATACCAGGAGATAGAAAGGATTTGAGAGGCCCATCTAGATTAGCGGTCATATCTTGCACTAAATTGCCGAAGCTAACGGAAAAAGGATGTTGCCTTTTCTTAGCTCAAATTTCTGAGAAATGAGGGAAGGAGAAGAAGGAAAGGTGCATTGGAGAGGTGCCTATAGTTCATGATTTTTCGGATATGTTTCCTGATGATTTGCCGGGAATTCCGCCTACTAGACAAGTAGAGTTTCAGATTGAGTTGATACCTGGTGCTGCACTTGTAGCACGAGCGCCTTATCATCTTGCACCTACTGAACTGGAAGAGTTGTCGAAACAATTAGCGGAGTTAGCCGAAAAGGGATTTATAAGACCAAGTTCTTCGCCTTGGGGAGCCTCGGTCTTATTTGTGAAGAAGAAGGATGGATCGTTTCGCATGTGTATTGATTATAGAGAGTTGAACAAGTTAACGGTGAAAAATAGATACCCGTTACCGAGGATCGACGATTTGTTCGATCAGCTTCAAGGATCGAGTGTGTATTCGAAGATTGATCTGAGATCGGGATATCATCAGCTTCAAGTTCGTGAGGAAGATATTCCGAAAACGGCTTTCAGAACCCGTTACGGGCATTACGAGTTTCAGGTGATGCCGTTTGGGTTGACTAACGCACCGCCGGTATTCATGGATCTCATGAATCGGGTGTGTAAGCCTTATTTAGATAAGTTCGTGATTGTGTTCATCGATGACATTCTAATTTATTCGAAGAGTGAGAAGGAGCATGAGGAGCATCTAAGACTTATCTTAGAATTGCTCAGGAAAGAGAAACTGTATGCTAAGTTTTCTAAATGTGAGTTTTGGATTCCGACGATACAATTTTTGGGTCATGTGATTGATAGGCAAGGAGTTCATGTAGATCATGCTAAGATTGAAGCGATTAAAGATTGGGCTGCACCGACAACCCCAACAGAAGTTCGTCAATTTTTGGGATTAGCCGGTTTTTACCGAAGATTCATTGAGGGATTTTCGAAGATAGCAAAACCGTTGACCAAATTGACTCAAAAGAGTGTTAAGTACGAATAGGGAGATAAGGAAGAGGAAGCGTTTCAATTACTTAAGGAAATGTTGTGTAGTGCTCCCATCTTAGCGTTACCTGAAGGTAACGAGGACTTCGTCGTCTATTGCGAAGCTTCTCATAAAGGTTTAGGAGCTGTATTAATGCAACGAGATAAAGTGATAGCTTATGCTTCCCGACAGCTCAAGAAGCACGAGAAGAATTACACCACCCATGATTTGGAATTAGGTGCTGTGGTTTTTGCCTTGAGGATATAAAGACATTATCTGTATGGTACCAAATGTGTTGTATTCACGGATCACAAAAGTCTACAACACATCTTGAATCAAAAAGAGCTCAACATGAGACAACGACGTTGGATTGAGTTGCTAAGCGATTATGATTGTGAAATTCGTTACCATCCTGGTAAAGCAAACGTTGTTGCTGATGCTCTTAGTCGAAAGGAGAGAATTCCACCGTTGCGAGTTAGGTCATTAGGAATGACTATCGTATCGCCATTACCGTCTCAAATATTAGAAGCTCAAACGGAAGCGTTGAAAGCAGAAAATCGACCTGCTGAGAACATATTTGGGATGGCAGAAAATGAGAAGGGATTTGTTAAGCGTTCTGATGGAGTATTATGTTTTGGAGAGCGAAGTTGGGTATCAATGTATGGAGGAATTCGAGAGTTGATTATGCATGAGTCGCATAAGTCAAGATACTCTATTCATCCTGGGTCTGACAAGATGTACCAGGATTTGAAAAAGTTATATTGGTGGCCAAATATGAAGGCAGATATAGCGTTGTACGTTAGTAAGTGTTTGACTTGCTCTAAGGTTAAGGCCGAACATCAAAGACCGTCAGGATTATTGACGCAGCCAGAACTCCCGGTTTGGAAATGGGAGCGGATTACGATGGACTTTATTACCAAATTACCAAAGACAGCTAGCGGTTGTGACGCTATATGGGTAATTGTGGATCGATTAACTAAGTCTGCTCATTTCCTGGCGATTAGTGAAGATGATAGTGTTGATAAACTTGCGAGGTTGTATGTGAAGGAGATTGTTTCTCGGCATGGAGTTCCGATATCGATTATTTCTGACCGCGACAACCGCTTTACGTCAGCATTGTGGCGATCACTTCAAACCGCTTTGGGGACGAGACTTGATATGAGTACTGCATATCACCCCCAAACCGATGGTCAAAGTGAGAGAACTATTCAGAGTTTGGAGGATATGCTTCGTGCATGCATAATAGACTTCGGTAAAGGCTGGGAGAAATATCTACCCCTTGCGGAGTTCTCCTACAACAACAGCTACCACACAAGTCTTAAAGCTGCACCATTTGAAGCTTTATATGGTCATAAATTTCGTTCACCTATTGGTTGGGCAGAAGTTGGAGATAGCCAACTCACAGGCCCTGAGCTTATTTTGGAGACTACTGAGAAAGTAACGCAAATTCGAGATCGATTGCAAGCAGCTAGAGATAGGCAGAAAATGTAACAATTCGCAATTTCAGGTTAATTTCTATTTTCGGAAAATTTTACTATTCATGTTACTATTCATTTCTACTATTCATTTCTTTCTGAAATTTTCCCGAAAGTTGATTTTTACCTCATATTCTCGAGTGATAAATCATTTCCATGGCAAATTAAATGTTTGACATTCGTCAGATCATTTTCGTGAAAGTTATTAAGGGATTACACAGAATTACCCGTTTTAGGGCAAAACGTCAATAAGAAATTCTACGCACAACGAAATTTGATCCCGTCAGGTGACCCCACATCAGAAAAATGTTTAACACACTTATGATTTATTTGAGAATAAATCATGACTGAGAAAAATCATGGCCCAAATAAACTTCGGCCGTGAAAAACTGGAATTTTCAGTTTTACGCGTTTTTACTCAGCCGTAACCCTAGCCTTTACCTGCACCGCATTTCTAAGATGATTTGAGCTTTCAACTTATTTAAATAAGTCAACATATTTTTCCCTCCTCCATTGACTAAAAATCATTCCTTGATTTTATAAATCATTCCTTGATTTTTAGGCTTCCGGTTTGATGTCTAAAAGACATTTAACACCAACCGACACCAGACTGAGCCCAGTCTAGACATTATAAATCATTTTAAATCATTTTTAGCATATAAGAAAAGTAACATTTTACTTTTCTCAGTTTTACGCAATATTCGTACATTTTACGTATTACGCGTTTTAGACCCGTGTTTCCAGCTTTTAGCAGGTTTTACCACCCAAATGGAACTTATCACCCATTTTATATTTTATTATGGGACTTATGAACATTTCTAACAATACTTTAAAGTTTCATAATTTTACGACACCCGGTTTTACGTTTTGAGGCCTAATCATTTACGGTTGGCATTTCCCGGAGTCAAAATGCATCTTTTAATCAAGGATAATACCAAGCCAAGCCACCTCCCCTCCTTATCTGTTTTGGAACCACCTCTAGGGGGGGGAGTCACACCCTTGGTGGCTTGATCTTGTGCCTTGTGATCTAGGATGCATACATGTGTTCTTTTTGGCAAAATATCTCTTGAAAACTAACCTCCTCAAAGTCATATATATACCCCCTCCCCTCTCCATATGGCCGGCCATCCCAACACACCTAAATCATCTCACACTTAGCTTATCTCTTCTAATTTGTTGCAAGGTTCAAGTGAAGTTCAAGTATAGAAACCCTAGTTAGCTTATTTCTTACCAAAAATCTTCCAAACCCTAACATACTTGGTGTTTTCTCTTGAGTTTAAATCCACTCAATACACCTCAACCTTTATCATCTATCTTTCAAGAATACTAAGAGTAGAAAGGTTGCTTGAAGTGAAAAGGGTTGAAGCTTGTCTATCAAAGTCCATTTCCTTACTAGTTACTCCTTTCTTTCATTAGAAAGCCTAAAGTTGTAAGCCTAAACCTAACATGCTTCTTGTTTATTTATCATGTTCATCTCATTTATATGTTATTCTTGCTATATTATGTGTTGTAATTATGTCCATGATGAATCATGATGAGTAAAAGATGTTGTTGTAATGACTTATTGAAACAAGTTACTAAAACAAGCAAACTAGTGAATATCTTGGTATAACCTGATCAAAATGGTAAAAATTTTATATTGGATTATTACATATTACAGTAGAGGACTTAACAAGAAAACCATAGCAATTTGAACCACCTAAAAAGAGTAAACGAGTCAAAAGTTATGGCGATTTGAAGTTACCAAAGATTTCCGGCAAAACTGCCTAAATGTTTCTGTGATTTCTGTGACAGAACCTAAAACACGCAAAAAGAGGCCTTTCTGGTCCGATTCATGAAAAAGTTAAAACACGAAAGTTGTCCGGAATCATGTTTTCATTCAGGAACAAAGAGGCTCAAGCCTTGAAAACGCCTTCTGAGTGAGATATTTCTCAGTTTTCTTAACAGCTATTTACATATTTTAAGTTACTAAGTTATTGTCATACTTTCAAAGGAATAAAAGGTATTATGACCTATAACCAAGACCACCACCATGGCTAGAACCAAGGTAGTGTCTCATGACCATGGAACAAGGACCAAAGGTCATGGCTAGGCCATGACGAATGACCAAACCAACTTACCAAGGCGTAAACATGAAACAATGAAATTGGCGATATATGGAACAAGCAATTTGTATCTACTTCACCTAAAAGGAAACCATGAGATTTTACCAAGACAAATGGTCATACAAGACTTATAAAACTACCCCTAATAACAATCTTCATGTACTATAAACTTTCCTAAGTTTATACAAATATCGGACATGTAACTTTTTCGGATCAAAACTTATATCTATATACTTTATCAACTACTACAATAGTAGGGAGCTTCATGTGAGGAGTTCATTATGTAAGCCGTCGAGATGAGTTGTGGATTTACGAGTTAAAGTGTCCTGGCTCCTCGAACGCTTACTAACATGACTTCTGAAATATGTTAGCCCGAACGGTAGTAAACGATATACCAAAACATACATGTTCATAATTCTTTCTTTCAAAGACTTACAAATATACATCATACATCATCATGGACTAAATGCAAAACATATATATAGGCACTCCGTTATATTCTTTACACAAATCCTAAGTCGCAACATTCTATTCTAGGTTGCTCGTAGAAACCTACACGATCCGATCATCACCTTCATTATTTGCTATCATACTTGAGGTGAGTTCATAGCCCCGCTTACATTACTTTAATGTTTTACAAACCCTTGGGGGAAATACATGCTACTTTTAAACCGAACACAATGCTTTGAAACTGTATGCTGCCTGATTGTTTTATTATTACTAAGTACCTACCTTGCCAATCCTAGGCCCCATCATGAACCATTTAATCACTAGTATTAGTGAGCGCGAGTATTGTGAATAGGCCTATTGGGATTGACGAATCCCATTTGTTTGAGCAGTTAGTTCAAATGAATGCACTATATTTGAAAACATTAAGTATGACGGCAAAGTACTTACCGGGGCAACATAACCGCCGATTGATATTGGTACACGTTAACGTATTGGTTGCATGAGCTTAGTACATAATAATAACTGTTTTGTTTTCTAACATGAGTATGAGTCTAATTAACTCATTACTACCAACATATTGTGTTCAACCTTAAACAAACTCTATGAATTTCACTCAACCTTTGTGTTGACCTCTTAAGCATGTATTTCAGGTCCATGATAATCAAGAATGGAGCGGGAAGGGCACGTACCGAAGGAAGAAGGCTATAAACAATTATGTCATTCTATAAAAACATCATAGACTTTATATTGATGTGTTTTGAAACAATGCAACATTTTGGGACCTCACTATGTAAACTTTGATATATTTGAATAATATGAATGACAACTCTTTTTATTACGATTCGTTTAGAGATCGTTTTCTATTATTATGACTGTAGTGCCCTCGAGTAACACCCAAGTTGAATTCCGCTGCAACATGAATTGGGGGTGTTACAGATTGGTATCAGAGCCATGGTTATAGAGAAACGGGTCTAAGTGAGACCTAAACTATAACTACAATAACAAGCAAAAACATTTTTATAGCCTTCCGCTCTTCGTGCCTTCCATCCTCCAGAAGATTATGGACTTATTACACATGTTATACTACATGAACATATTTGTATATTGTTATATGCACATTGACATAGTTTGAGCATTTTTCCATAAGCATTTGATTTATCTTAACATCAAAATACTAATTGTAGACATCATGTCCGCACCTCCATCTCCCGATCATCTTCCTGCTATGCCCGAGTATTTACCAATTCTTCCCGGACCCGATGATCCTTACTTTGAACAAATTGACTATGACGATGAGGAAATACCTTATGAGGATCTAGAAAATGAAATAGATTTGGACGAAGATCCTGAAATGGATTTGGACATAAATATCGATGAGTACGAAGAGGATCCTGAAATGGATGTTGACATCGAAGGCATCGAGGAGGAAGCGGAGGAACTATTAGTGGTGCCACATTTATCACCATTGACATCTCCACCTCCGGTTTCACCAATTTCATCCGAATCTAACCGTACCACTCCAGCTCAAGTTCCGAATTCTACTCACCAAACCAGCGGTACATCTACATCTACACATATGTTCGCGAACTCAGCTCAATACGAAATCTACTCTTTGAAACAAGCTCTCAACCTAACCCAACTCAAAGTTAAATGTATGGCAAGTCAAATGCATGAATGTATGTCCAAGGTAAATTCTGCTAGAATGGATGCCATGAATGCTCGAGACGACCTATATTGGTTTAAGCTTGACATGAGCTACGTTAAGAGTGACTCGGATCATGTTGGGGAAGTAGTCTTAAATCCTTTGACTGGCTTGGATGATGTCAAGGATAGACTCACTTTGGTTGAGAGGGCCCAAGAACAGGACGCGGTTCAAATTCACAAACTACTTCACCGCCTAAATACCGCCGAAATCCGGTTAGATGTGGCAAACTTTGACAGGTATCAACTTAGGAATGATTTGTGTGGGATGCAAACTCAAATGAGTTCCATACAACAAAGGATATACCGAAAGGAGGTCAAAGAATACCGTCCAAACGAAAGCGTAGACGTGTTAGCAACACGCGGAAATAATAATCCGACCGGACCGCAACAACCTCCCAACCAACGTTAGACTAGTGTTATAGTACTAGTTAGCTTTTGTACAACGTTGTAATTACTAACTGAAAGTATCAGTTAGTAAGTTTTGAATGAACTTGTAATAAGTTCGATTTTGTAATCAACGTTATATGAAATAAAACTCTTGTTTTATATACTATCATGTGTTATGTTTTTAAGTTTCAAACATTATCATCCTATCATTCTTATCAAACATTGTGCTCATCTCACAACTCTCTAATTACAATGTATCTTTTGAACAATAGAACCATGGCGCCCAAGAAAAAGACCCCACCAACGATGACACAAGCCGCCATCCGCAAACTGGTGAAGGATAGTGTCAATGCAGCACTTATCGCTGAACGAGCAGCCGTAGCTGCAGCAGCTGCAGCAGCTGCCGATGCCACCACAGCTGCTGGTGCTGCTGATGCTGCAGCAGCTGCTGATGCTGCAGCCGCTGCTGATGCTGCAGCAGCCACAGAAGCCGCCACTGCTGCGGAAGCTGCAATAGCTGCAGAGACTGCCAGACTTGCCAGTCTTAACCTTGGAGGACCTACCCCTCCGGTGACCAATGTTACTACAGTACCAAAGGGTTGCTCGTTCATTTCCTACCTGAAATGTGAACCCCTCAAATTCAAGGGTACTGAAGGGGCTGTAGGTTTGACCCGTTGGTTCGAAAAGGCGGAGTCGGTGTTCATTGTTAGTAAATGTACTGAGGTTGACAAAGTTCAGTATGCCACAAGTACTTTGTTGAATGAGGCGTTGTCCTGGTGGAACTCAATTGCTCAACCCATGGGCATTGAGAATGCCTACAAAATTACTTGGGCTAATTTGAAACAAATGATGATTAAGGAATACTGTCCACGCAGTGAGATACAAAAGTTGGAAGTTGAGTTCTGGGATCATACGGTTAAGGGAAATGATATCATGACCTACAACCGTAGATTCCAGGAACTGAGGATACTTTGTCCATCAATGGTTTCCCCAAAGGAAAAGATGTTGGAAAGGTATATTTGGGGACTTCCCTCAAGCATACAGGGGAATGTGACTTCGGCAAATCCCAAAGAACTTGATGAGGCTATGCGGATGTCCCGTAGTCTCATGGATCAAGTGGTACGTATGTCGGAAACCCGCAGGCAAAACAACCTCAACATCAACAACAACAACAGCAATGCCAACAACTCCAACTACCGTAACAATAACAACAACAAGAACAACAATAATAAACGACCATATGATGGTAACCGTGGGAACAACAACAATAACAACAACAACAACAACCAAACCCGAAACAACAACCACCACAATCAGCAGAACAGGAGACAAGAAGCCGCGACGGCTTATGTTGCTGCACCTGCTGGTGGTAGGTACGTGGGTAATCAACCACAATGTACCAAATGCAATTACCATCACGAGGGTCCTTGCCCGGCCAAATGCCACAAGTGCCAAAAGCCCGGACATCTTGCCAAGGATTGCAGAGGCAAGGGTATAGCTACTGGGGCTAACACACAGCCCATAGTCACATGTTTCGGGTGTGGTGAAAGGGGACACTACAAGAACAACTGTCCTCAGAACCAAGGACCCCAAGGCGGAGGTGCTCGTGGTAGGGCCTACGTCATGGGAAAAGAAGAACCACACCAGGACCCGAACGTGGTTACCGGTACGTTCCTACTCAATAATATTCCTGTTAAAGTATTATTCGATTCTGGTGCTGATATGAGCTTTATATCTACTAGAATTGCGCCTTTACTTGATATTCCATCAATTACTTTAACCAATAGTTATAATGTTGAGCTAGCTACCGGTGACTTAGTAAATACCAATACCGTAATCCCAAACTGTACCCTTAATCTCTTAGACCACCCCTTTAACATCAATCTTATGCCAATCGAACTCGGAAGTTTCGATGTTGTTATTGGCATGGATTGGTTGTCTAAACATCAAGCTAACATAATTTGTGGTGAAAGAGTTGTGCACATTCCATGTGACAATGAAACTTTGATCATTCGTGGTGATCAAAGTGGAACCCGAATAAACATCATCTCATGTATCAAAACCATGAAGTACATTGAGAAGGGTTGTTATGCTTTCTTAGCCCACGTAACAGAAAAGAAAACCGATGAAAAACGTCTCGAAGATGTTCCTATTGCCCGCGAGTTTCCTGAAGTCTTTCCAGAAGACTTACCCGGACTACCACCAAATCGTCAAATAGAGTTCAGAATTGATTTAATACCAGGAGCGGCGCCAGTTGCCCGCGCACCATACCGGCTAGCACCTTCAGAGATGCAAGAACTATCAAATCAATTACAAGAACTTGCGGACAAGGGATTTATTCGACCCAGTTCCTCACCTTGGGGAGCTCCAGTTTTATTCGTGAAAAAGAAAGACGGGTCATTACGCATGTGTATTGACTATCGTGAACTAAACAAATTAACCATAAAGAACCGATACCCACTACCAAGAATTGATGATTTATTCGATCAATTACAAGGTTCAACCTATTACTCAAAAATCGACCTACGTTCAGGTTACCACCAAGTTAGAGTTCGTGATGAAGACATTCCAAAAACAGCCTTTAGGACACGATATGGTCACCACGAATTCCAAGTGATGCCATTTGGGTTAACAAATGCACCGGCAGTATTCATGGATCTCATGAATCGGGTATGTAAACCATATTTGGACAAATTCGTGATCGTATTCATAGACGACATTCTAATTTATTCCAAAAACGAAGAGGAACACAAAGAACACCTTAGAACAATTTTAGCACTACTCAAGGAAGAGAAATTGTATGCAAAGTTTTCCAAATGCGAATTTTGGATTCAATCCGTACAATTCCTTGGGCATGTGATTGACAAGACCGGTTTACATGTCGATCCCGCTAAAATTGAAGCTATCAAAAACTGGCCAACACCTACCACACCTACAGAAATTCGGCAATTTCTGGGTTTAGCCGGGTATTACCGAAGGTTTATTGAAGGATTTTCCTCAATAGCAAAATCTTTGACTAAGCTAACTCAGAAAGACAAGAAATATGTGTGGGATGAAAACGAAGAAAAAGCTTTCCAAACCCTCAAACAGAAACTTTGTAGTGCTCCTATCCTAGCATTGCCCGATGGGATAGAAGATTTTGTAGTCTATTGTGATGCATCGTACCAAGGTTTAGGTGCCGTGTTGATGCAACGTGATAAGGTCATGGCTTATGCTTCACGACAACTCAAGGTTCATGAAGAAAATTACACCACTCATGACTTAGAGTTAGGAGCTGTGGTCTTTGCACTAAAAATCTGGAGGCACTATCTATACGGTACTAGATGTACTGTGTACACCGATCATAAAAGCCTACAACACATTTTGAACCAAAAAGAACTAAACATGCGACAACGTCGTTGGTTGGAATTACTAAGTGATTATGACTGCGACATTCGTTACCACCCAGGGAAAGCAAACGTAGTAGCTGACGCCCTAAGCCGAAAGGAACGAGTTAAACCATTACGAGTCCGAGCCTTAGTTTTAACCATAAATTCCAACTTTCCTACCCAAATCCTTCACGCTCAAGCTGAGGCGGTGAAACAAGAAAATATCCAAAAGGAAAAGTTGGATGGCATGATACAAAAGAAATTCGAAACCCGTTCAGATGGAACTCTATGCTTCCAAGGTCGAAGTTGGTTACCACTTTATGGTGGCCTACGAGACTTGATCATGCATGAATCGCACAAATCTAAATACTCCATACATCCAGGATCTGATAAAATGTATCATGATCTTAAGTTACTTTATTGGTGGCCGAACATGAAAGCCGACATTGCAACATATGTTAGCAAGTGTCTTACCTGCTCCAAAGTAAAAGCCGAACACCAAAAACCATCCGGTCCATTGCAACAACCAGAAATTCCTACTTGGAAATGGGAAAGAATTACTATGGACTTCATTACCAAACTCCCAAGGACATCAAGCGGTTATGACTCCATCTGGGTCATAGTTGATCGTCTCACAAAATCAGCACACTTTATACCAATCAAAGAGACTTACAAAATGGAACAACTAACCCGACTGTACGTCAAAGAAATAGTCTCAAGACATGGTGCACCGATATCCATCATATCCGACAGAGATGGTAGATTTACTTCCAATTTCTGGCAGTCACTCCAAGACGCCTTTGGAACAAATCTAGACATGAGTACAGCATATCACCCTCAGACCGATGGTCAGAGTGAACGAACCATCCAAACTCTTGAAGACATGCTTCGAGCATGTATAATAGACTTTGGAAAAGGATGGGATACTCATTTACCATTAGTCGAATTTTCCTACAACAACAGCTATCATACAAGTATTAAAGCAGCCCCATTTGAAGCACTTTACGGTCGAAAGTGTCGTTCACCTGCTTGTTGGGCTGAAGTGGGAGAAGTTCAACTCACTGGACCAGAACTCATCCGTGAAACAACGGATAAAATTGTACAAATCAAAAATCGGTTACAAGCCGCAAGAGATCGACAGAAAAGTTATGCCGACACACGACGCAGACCCCTAGAATTCCAAGTCGGAGATAGGGTTATGCTAAAGGTATCGCCTTGGAAAGGCTTGATACGATTCGGTAAACGAGGAAAACTAAACCCAAGATACATCGGACCATTCAAAATCCTAGCCAGGGTTGGTCCTGTGGCGTACAGACTTGAGCTTCCGTCAGAACTCAGTAGTGTACACCCCACTTTCCATGTATCTAACCTAAAGAAATGTTTATCGGATGAATCACTTGTGATTCCACTCGATGAAATTCAACTCAATGACGATCTTCAATTTGTTGAGGAACCCGTAGAAATCATGGACCGAGAGGTCAAACAACTCAAACAAAGCCGTATACCAATTATCAAAGTTCGTTGGAACTCACGACGTGGTCCTGAATACACATGGGAACGAGAGGACCAGATACGAAAGAAATACCCACACCTTTTTACCAACGAAGCTTCTACTTCCAACGCTAATTGATCTCCGGGACGGAGCTCTCATATGGGGTGGAGACTGTAACAATTCGCAATTTCAGGTTAATTTCTATTTTCGGAAAATTTTACTATTCATGTTACTATTCATTTCTACTATTCATTTCTTTCTGAAATTTTCCCGAAAGTTGATTTTTACCTCATATTCTCGAGTGATAAATCATTTCCATGGCAAATTAAATGTTTGACATTCGTCAGATCATTTTCGTGAAAGTTATTAAGGGATTACACAGAATTACCCGTTTTAGGGCAAAACGTCAATCAGAAATTCTACGCACAACGAAATTTGATCCCGTCAGGTGACCCCACATCAGAAAAATGTTTAACACACTTATGATTTATTTGAGAATAAATCATGACTGAGAAAAATCATGGCCCAAATAAACTTCGGCCGTGAAAAACTGGAATTTTCAGTTTTACGCGTTTTTACTCAGCCGTAACCCTAGCCTTTACCTGCACCGCATTTCTAAGATGATTTGAGCTTTCAACTTATTTAAATAAGTCAACATATTTTTCCCTCCTCCATTGACTAAAAATCATTCCTTGATTTTATAAATCATTCCTTGATTTTTAGGCTTCCGGTTTGATGTCTAAAAGACATTTAACACCAACCGACACCAGACTGAGCCCAGTCTAGACATTATAAATCATTTTAAATCATTTTTAGCATATAAGAAAAGTAACATTTTACTTTTCTCAGTTTTACGCAATATTCGTACATTTTACGTATTACGCGTTTTAGACCCGTGTTTCCAGCTTTTAGCAGGTTTTACCACCCAAATGGAACTTATCACCCATTTTATATTTTATTATGGGACTTATGAACATTTCTAACAATACTTTAAAGTTTCATAATTTTACGACACCCGGTTTTACGTTTTGAGGCCTAATCATTTACGGTTGGCATTTCCCGGAGTCAAAATGCATCTTTTAATCAAGGATAATACCAAGCCAAGCCACCTCCCCTCCTTATCTGTTTTGGAACCGCCTCTAGGGGGGGGAGTCACACCCTTGGTGGCTTGATCTTGTGCCTTGTGATCTAGGATGCATACATGTGTTCTTTTTGGCAAAATATCTCTTGAAAACTAACCTCCTCAAAGTCATATATATACCCCCTCCCCTCTCCATATGGCCGGCCATCCCAACACACCTAAATCATCTCACACTTAGCTTATCTCTTCTAATTTGTTGCAAGGTTCAAGTGAAGTTCAAGTATAGAAACCCTAGTTAGCTTATTTCTTACCAAAAATCTTCCAAACCCTAACATACTTGGTGTTTTCTCTTGAGTTTAAATCCACTCAATACACCTCAACCTTTATCATCTATCTTTCAAGAATACTAAGAGTAGAAAGGTTGCTTGAAGTGAAAAGGGTTGAAGCTTGTCTATCAAAGTCCATTTCCTTACTAGTTACTCCTTTCTTTCATTAGAAAGCCTAAAGTTGTAAGCCTAAACCTAACATGCTTCTTGTTTATTTATCATGTTCATCTCATTTATATGTTATTCTTGCTATATTATGTGTTGTAATTATGTCCATGATGAATCATGATGAGTAAAAGATGTTGTTGTAATGACTTATTGAAACAAGTTACTAAAACAAGCAAACTAGTGAATATCTTGGTATAACCTGATCAAAATGGTAAAAATTTTATATTGGATTATTACATATTACAGTAGAGGACTTAACAAGAAAACCATAGCAATTTGAACCACCTAAAAAGAGTAAACGAGTCAAAAGTTATGGCGATTTGAAGTTACCAAAGATTTCCGGCAAAACTGCCTAAATGTTTCTGTGATTTCTGTGACAGAACCTAAAACACGCAAAAAGAGGCCTTTCTGGTCCGATTCATGAAAAAGTTAAAACACGAAAGTTGTCCGGAATCATGTTTTCATTCAGGAATAAAGAGGCTCAAGCCTTGAAAACGCCTTCTGAGTGAGATATTTCTCAGTTTTCTTAACAGCTATTTACATATTTTAAGTTACTAAGTTATTGTCATACTTTCAAAGGAATAAAAGGTATTATGACCTATAACCAAGACCACCACCATGGCTAGAACCAAGGTAGTGTCTCATGACCATGGAACAAGGACCAAAGGTCATGGCTAGGCCATGACGAATGACCAAACCAACTTACCAAGGCGTAAACATGAAACAATGAAATTGGCGATATATGGAACAAGCAATTTGTATCTACTTCACCTAAAAGGAAACCATGAGATTTTACCAAGACAAATGGTCATACAAGACTTATAAAACTACCCCTAATAACAATCTTCATGTACTATAAACTTTCCTAAGTTTATACAAATATCGGACATGTAACTTTTTCGGATCAAAACTTATATCTATATACTTTATCAACTACTACAATAGTAGGGAGCTTCATGTGAGGAGTTCATTATGTAAGCCGTCGAGATGAGTTGTGGATTTACGAGTTAAAGTGTCCTGGCTCCTCGAACGCTTACTAACATGACTTCTGAAATATGTTAGCCCGAACGGTAGTAAACGATATACCAAAACATACATGTTCATAATTCTTTCTTTCAAAGACTTACAAATATACATCATACATCATCATGGACTAAATGCAAAACATATATATAGGCACTCCGTTATATTCTTTACACAAATCCTAAGTCGCAACATTCTATTCTAGGTTGCTCGTAGAAACCTACACGATCCGATCATCACCTTCATTATTTGCTATCATACTTGAGGTGAGTTCATAGCCCCGCTTACATTACTTTAATGTTTTACAAACCCTTGGGGGAAATACATGCTACTTTTAAACCGAACACAATGCTTTGAAACTGTATGCTGCCTGATTGTTTTATTATTACTAAGTACCTACCTTGCCAATCCTAGGCCCCATCATGAACCATTTAATCACTAGTATTAGTGAGCGCGAGTATTGTGAATAGGCCTATTGGGATTGACGAATCCCATTTGTTTGAGCAGTTAGTTCAAATGAATGCACTATATTTGAAAACATTAAGTATGACGGCAAAGTACTTACCGGGGCAACATAACCGCCGATTGATATTGGTACACGTTAACGTATTGGTTGCATGAGCTTAGTACATAATAATAACTGTTTTGTTTTCTAACATGAGTATGAGTCTAATTAACTCATTACTACCAACATATTGTGTTCAACCTTAAACAAACTCTATGAATTTCACTCAACCTTTGTGTTGACCTCTTAAGCATGTATTTCAGGTCCATGATAATCAAGAATGGAGCGGGAAGGGCACGTACCGAAGGAAGAAGGCTATAAACAATTATGTCATTCTATAAAAACATCATAGACTTTATATTGATGTGTTTTGAAACAATGCAACATTTTGGGACCTCACTATGTAAACTTTGATATATTTGAATAATATGAATGACAACTCTTTTTATTACGATTCGTTTAGAGATCGTTTTCTATTATTATGACTGTAGTGCCCTCGAGTAACACCCAAGTTGAATTCCGCTGCAACATGAATTGGGGGTGTTACAGAAAAGTTATGCCGATCAGAGGCGTAAACCCCTAGAATTTCAGGTTGGAGACAAAGTGATGCTGAAAGTCTCACCTTGGAAGGGTGTAATACGTTTTGGGAAACATGGGAAACTTAACCCCCGCTACATTGGACCATTTCTTATTTTGGAAAGAATTGGGCCCGTGGTTTATCGGTTGGAATTACCACCAGAATTGAGTAAAGTTCATGATGTGTTTCATGTTAGCAATTTGAAGAAGTGTCTTTCGGAGGAAACGCCAGTTATACAAATTAAGGATATTCGTATGGATGAGAGTTTGAATTTTTTGAAAGAGCCGATTGAGATATTGGATAGAGAGATTAAACGGCTTAAGAGAAGTCGTATTCCGCTCATCAAAGTTCGTTGGAATTCGCGGCATGGACCGGAATTCATGTGGAAACGTGAGGATGAGCTTCGAAAGAGATATCCGAAGCTTTTTAATTCGTAGATGGTTTGTTCCGAGAGAAACCCGGGACGGGTTTCTTCTGAGGCTGGGAGGATGTGACAACTGGAAAATTAGGGAGCCATTTTGAAAACCCGCATTACGTTAAAAATTATAATTTTGGATTATTTGAAAAAGTTTATTGTGACGAGATATTTTATGAACGTTGGAATGTGATTTTTATCGTACGTTATTTATGGGATTCGATTATTTATTTATGGTTTGGTTTGCTTCATTCGTGATGATTTATTTTTGAGATCATTATTTTGGCACTACTTTGACTCCGGCACTAGGATAACCTAACAATTTTAATTATTTTAATATCAGTTCAGATATTATATTTTTGGAACGTATCGTGAGGTTTTGATTATTTTGGAATGAGTTCGGTTCGAGAGAGTGGATTTGTTATTTAAGGTTTCGGGTTTGGTCCGTGTATTTACACCGGGCTACTTAACCCACCTTACCCCTCAATATTATTATTATTATTAATAAAAAAGTATTTTTTTTTTTTTTTTTTTTTTTGTAATAAGAGTAAATTACAAATCGTCCTTGTGGATCTGTAACAACACAACCCACCAACACCTTCACCAACATTATCACTCTCTCTCTCTTTTAATATATCACCACCACCGCCACCTTAAACCATCAATAGCACCACCACCGCCGCCCTCACACCAAAACCAACACCACCATCTTAACCATCTTTTCCCGATCTATCTATTGGTATAAACCACGCGCGATTTGGACCACCCTAACACCCCATACGAATTTACATCACCACTATAGCACCACCTTTGTCATCTTTTCTTTTTGGGTTTTTGAAGAAATCACGTTTTGGAGCTTTTTTGAAGGTGAGTGACCACAAGTTTCAACTCGTGTGTCTCGAGGTGTCACCCAAATCGTGGGTACACGATTTTCTTTAATGGGTTTTGATGAAATCTTGGCTAATAATGATGGGGAAACAATATTTTTGCTATAAAAAGTGTTTTGGTATCCGGGTTTGGTATTCTTGTGGTTGGGTCGAATGCTTGATGTTGGTTCGAGCCTTGTGGCTTTCCTTTGACGGGTTTGACCTCGTGGTTATGTTAACGAGGGTATTGGATTATGGAGTTGGATTTTTGGTTTTATTTTGATTGGGTTTTGATACTTGTTGTGCTTGTGTTGCCGTGACCCAAAGGGGTCCGTGTGGCTGTTTTTGGTGTGCTCGGATGAGCCTAAGCCGAGACCAAAGTGGTCTTTGGTTTGATTCATATTGACTCGTGGTGTAGCCGAGACCCAAGTGGGTCTCTCGGCACGGGTTGACTTGGTAAAATCGACCCGAAACAGATATATATTCTTGATGTTTTCTTGTTGGTTGTTAGTAAGATTAGCTGCTGTTGTTGTCTTTTTTTTTTTATTGTTGTTGTTTATTGGTGTGTAGTTGTTCACTATTGTTGTTGCTATTATGGTTGTTGAGGTATTTTTGCCTTTGGCGTTGTTGATGTTGTTGTCTTTACTTGGAGCCGAGGATGTATTGGAATAATGGTTTATGTTATGGAGTTGGGTTGACGAAGAGTATTTGGAACCGGTTATGAGACGGTTTATTAGATGACGGAGATAGGTTAGTCGGGTGCCGTAGTCGGACCCTAATGTTGTAGCACGTGGATTTGGGGTTGATTTGGACGGAGTTGATTTATTTATTTTGACTTGGTTATTATTTTTGGACTTGGACTATGAGCCGAGAGTAATGACTCGGACATGTGACCAAATTCGTATGACTCGATAAATATTTAAAATCAAACATTAAAAATAACACTCGTAATAATATTATTGGTAATATAATCGTTTATATGTGTATATTGACGTGATAAATGTATATATATATATATATATATATATATATATATATATATATATATATATATATATATGCGTATATTAATAATAAAACGATCACGAGTAAACGTTATAATAATATAACGATAATTATTATACTATGCGAATAGTGCAATAAATGTCGGAGTATTATTATAAATAAATAACTATAAATAATGTCGAGAACCACTACGTCGGGTAAGTAATAAATAAAAACATGTTTTCTTTATAAATTTGGAAAACTTATCGAGTTATACGAGTTGTGGTTACTTAAGTCCAAGTGGGCTTTATTTTGTGACTTTTGTGTTGTCACGGATATATGACGATTAATATAACCATTTTTTTATAACTACGTAACTTATTTAATCGACGGGTTAAATCGAGTTATTTAGCTATATAAAATGAGTATATTAATGGGCATCGTATCCTACGACGCCCATAGGTTGTGGTACGTGTATTAGGATAATGAATTACTAAATATCCCGTGGAATTGGCTAAATTGACGAATTTGGCAAATTTGACGATATATCTAGGGAATTTATTGGACTACGATATTTACCACATAGTATTCTTTGTGCTATGTGATTTAGGTTGGGTATAATCTTGGAACATTATATTACGTAAATAAATATGGGGGATTACCAAATCGACGGATTTGATAAGCTTCGGTGATTAATTTAAATAATATATCGGGCTAATATTAGACCTATAGATTTGTTTATTATTTCGTTCGTTGTGGCTTCTTGGTTTGAGTTGTGTCGACCCACCACCCATATGGATACCAAACGTCAAATTTCAAATTAATATGAAGATAATTCGAGAAATGAATATTTTCGGAAAGTAAAAATGGAATACGTTCGGGAAAGGGAATATTTGATTTTTGAGGAAATGATTTCTGAATGAGCTTGATATTGTTAGGAAGTGCCGAGTCTGTAGTTGCCGTTACGTGAGTTGCTTGAGTTTGCTTATGTCTTTCTTCTATCGATTTCTTTTGAGGATTTTCTGGACTTGAGGTGAGTCATAGCCCCACTTTTACTCTTGAACTTTGTTTTCAATACTTGGGGTGAGAAACGTGCAAATGTTTTATGTGGACTATTATCGCTTCGTTATTTTAAAACTTGCTATGCTTATAGAACTAGGTAGGATTAAGCGAGGCCTAGTCCCGAACTAGGTAAGCTATTGATTTGGTTATTGAGCGAGGCCTAGACATGAGCTAGGTAAGCTATTGATTTGGTTATAGAGCGAGGCCTAGTCCCGAGCTAGGTAAGCTATTGATTTGTTGTTGAGCGAGGCCTAGTCCCGAACTAGGTAAGCTATTGGATTGATTATAGAGCGATGCCTAGACTTGATCTAGGTAAGCTATTGATTGGATGGATTTGAGCTATAGCGTGCACCTATAGGGTTGAGTTGATTTGGTTGGATTATTTTGGTTGGATTATTTCGTTGGATGATTGGGGCCTAGTCTAGCTAGCAAACATTTTGCGTATATGTCCACTATATCGAATTATGAATTTAAACCTATGATCTCACCAGCGAAAGCTGACTTTTAGCACGTTTTCTCAGGTAATTAAGTGATGCTCTATGGATGCTTGGGATTGGAGGCTTGGCAATGGCACCGGTTATGGATCTATTTTTCTAAAACTCTGATAAACTATTGTGGACTTATGTTTATTTCTTTTGGGCCTTACTTTGGATAATTATTGGGATAAATGTAAACTCTAAAACCCGTTTTGGTTTTGTTTTCTTATGTTTACTTTATCTCGTTCTTTCATGACTTTGAATGGATACCAATCCCCGTAGCACCCCGAAAGCTTGTTGAGTCTTCCGCTGTATCAAATTTTGGGGGTGTTACATCTTTTTCCCATGAAAAACCGGCCACAAGACCACCCCTAGACTCCATATGTATTTTTTTAACCTTATGACTTAATTACCTACTTATAATGTATATTAATCCAAGGAAATATCAAAGAACCAAAAACACTTTTCACTTGTAGATTTTTAAGATCAAAAAGTGCTCCATTCTCTTTTTCTTTCTCCATATACACGGCCAAACCACAAGGATCAAGAACACCAAGATCAAGTGATTATTTTTCAAAGTATAAAGCTACAAAGTTGTTCATTTCATCATTCTAGTTAAGAGTTTTGCAATACAAACTCAAGAATCACAAGGTTTTTCATCATCTAATCACATAATCATTCAAAGTAAGTTATCAAATTTATTTTCATGATTTCATCTAATATTTACTAGTATCATATGGTTTTCATGCTTAATTTCATGCACAAGCTAGCTATACCACATTATTTTTGTTAACTTTTTGAACATACAAACCCTAGAATTTGATTTAGGTATTCCCTTGTTAAATTAACATGATTAGTGGTGATTAGGAACCCATGGCACCCTAAGAAGGTGTATGGTAAGATTAGAATAGCTTTGTGGTGTTTGCAAGAGATTTGGTGATGTTAGAAACTAGTTTTGAACATGGAAAATAGATTTGTAACAAGTATTTATACCTACTGTCCCATTTTTGTGAACCCAGGAAAATCAGTAAACATAAAGGAAACTTTGGCAAAATTTTTAGAAAATACTTTCAAAAACGAAGCCGTAGGCGAAAGAATGGATTAAAAAGAGTTTATAACGAAGAAGTTATGATTTTTGCAAGTTTATTGACGAAAAGTAATTTTCTGAAAAAGCATGCTGTTGGACGTTTTTCGTCGGACAAAACGAGGCTTTAGACGTAACCCGGAGGAGCCAAGCTTTCCAAAATATATTACTACATACTAAGACGTAACGATGGATATAAAGAACAAGTAAAACGGACTTATAACGACAAAGATATTCACGTTTCAATATTGGCAAAACATATACTATTTTGACAGCTTTTGACAAAAATAATATTACTACTACGTAGTAACTCTAGATTCTAGAAATAATACCCAAGTACCCAATATCATAACTAATGAAGTATTAGTGAATACAAGTGTATTTTTATGACTACAAGACGTTATTTCAAGGATTTCAAATCGAGGATTTCAACACTAACACTTATACATACGATATATATATATATATATATATATATATATATATATATATATATATATATATATATATATATATATATATATATATATATATATATATATATACATTTCAACTAGTTTTATTTTCTAGTTGCCATATTTTCCTAAGTTTTGGAAAATGTATTATTTTGATAACAACAAGTATTTTTCAAAGAGTAGAGTGGTATAGGAAGCATGTGCATGGACATTCACAATATCATTTCATGATCTAAATTAGATCATCATCATTCATATTAGGTTGCGGCTAGTGTGTGCGCCTTGTTTTTCCGCTCATTACATGTTCATGGTACCATCATATCAGGTGAGTTTTCATAGCCCCGTTTTCAATTCAATATTTTGATTTCAAATCCCACGGGGGAATACATTGCATCAATCATTTTAGTACGAGCCCAAGTACCAAAACATATGTACATTGCTTAAGTTGCCATACCAACATGTTAAAGTCCCCTATTTATTATCATGGACCGTTAATTTGCCGATTAAGCGAGAGTGAGTGGATAGATCTATTGAGGGTGACGCCTCCATCCGTGGTAGTTATTACCAACAGTAAGCGGATGCATTTCATGTCTGTCATTTTGGGAGTGTTCTGGTAAAACATTCAGGAGGGGCCTATATTTCATCAGTCTAGCTTCGGGGTCATGAGTTTAAGGTCTATTGTACTATTTTATGTGACTTTTGTCATGCACTTATACTTGTGGTGGCCGTACAACATTACATTTCATAAACCTATGGAATTCACCAACATTCGTGTTGACTTTTTAGCAATGTATTTCAGGTTATTAAGGTAGCTCATGTGGCATGCATTTGGACCTTCATGGGGTCGCGAAGTCGACGCGTCTCACCATTATTTCATGCACTTATGTAAACGTTTGATCTAGCAGGACTTGTTTTCATATACATGCAACACCTTTTGGGGACCTCATTTTGTAAACTCTGAATAATTTCAATGATCAAACGAAGTATTTTCCAAACGACACTTTAGGTCGTTCAATGTAACTGTAACTGTGATGCTATGACAGACACCCCCAGGCATTCCATTCCGCTGCAAGTCAGGTAAATTGGGGGTATGACACTATACTAAGTACTACATCATGGACTAAATACAAGACATATATAGGCAATTCTTCATATTCTTTACTCCAATCCTAAGTCGCAACATTCTATTATAGGTTGCTCGTAGAAACCTTCACGATTCGACCATCACATTCACTACTTGCTATTTAACTTAAGGTGAGTTCATAGCCCCACTTTTCATTACTTAATTGTTTTACAAACCCTTGGGAGGAATACATGCTACTATTTTTCGACCGAACACAATGCTTTTCAATTGTATGCTTGCCTGATTGTTTTATTATCACTAAGTAACATCCTTGCCAATCCAAGATCCCTTATTATGAACCATTTAATCACTTGTGATGGTTACTTGCAAGTGAGCGCGAATATTGTGAATAGGCCTATTGGGATTGACGAATCCCATTTGTGTTGACTAAGTTCAAACAAATGCATTAATATTTGAAACATAGGTATGACGGCAAAGTACCTACCAGGATAACTCCGCCGATTGATATTGGTACCCGTTAACGTTTTGGTGTCATAAGCTTAGTGTATAATATGTTTTATGGGCGTATAATAACGTAGCCCATCATTTTGTTTTCCAACCATGAGTATGAGTCTAATTAACTCATACTACCAACATATTGTGTTCAACCATTAAATAAACTCTATGAATATCACTCAACCTTTGTGTTGACCTCTTAAGCATGTATTTCAGGTTCATGATGATCAAGGATGCACGGAAGGGCACAGATATTCAAGAGGGCTATAAATTCTATTATCATTCAAAAACTCGTTTAATGTATTTTGTAAACATGGAACCATCTGGGACCTCATTTTGTAATCTCTGATATTTATATAATTTGAATGATAAACCTTTTAAAACGACTCAATTAGAGTTCGTTTTCTATTATTGTGACTATTGTGCCGTCGAGTAACACCCAGTTCGAATTCCGCTGCATCCATGAATTGGGGGTGTTACATATAGTATACATTATCATATAATTATACACACACTTCAATTTCTACAGCATAAATTCGAGTTTACAATGGCAAATCATTGGGATATTGAAGAAGAAACCTTGCTAGCCGATATGTGGCAAGTGGTTCATGAATTCCATATCGGCGAAGGACCTTTTTGGCAAGTCGTAACAGAAAGGTTCAATGAACAAGCAGTCGGTCCTCACCGAAGCAAATCCCAGATAACGAGCAAGTGGGCACGGATGAACTCTGAATGCCAACAATTTCATGCAATTCATGAGAATTTGCAGCCTACACGTGACCCATGGATTCGTGTTGAAGATGCAATGAATGTTTTCAAAGAACGCAATGATGGGAAAGCATTCAAATATTTTCACGTTTGGTCGATTTTGAGGTTCAACCCCACTTGGTACAGGTTTATGGGTTAATGGCTTTTGTATTCCATGAAGATGTGATGTATCGTTTGTGTTTTCTGTTTCGTTTGTGCTGTATCTTGTGTTTGTTTAACTTTTAATTTGAATAAAACGCTTAACGGCTACTTTTCCAACGGCTATTTGTTTAACGGCTACTTTTCCCCTATAAATACCAGTTTAACAGAACTATATTTTCTCACACAAATTTCAATACTATTAACACACACAAAAAATGGCAAACAACCTAGCTGAGGTGCAAAAATCTATTCTTTCCCCTTTACGCAACGAACAAGAGAATGAACTCAAGTTGGTTAACAGTTTGCTTGGTGAGATAACTCGTTGTATAATGCAGATGCATAGTCGTGCTCCTGAGGTCGAAAGGTTACGTGATATGCCTCAAGACCATCCAATCATCAGCGTCGGGCTAGAAACTCTATTAAGAAATGATGAAACAGATTTGCAACTTCAGGTCGCCTTGAAAATGGTTAGGGAACAAGTATTGCAAGTGTGGGAGGAGAAGTCAGATATAATCGACAATTACAAAGCTATATAAATCATCCGTATCGTGTGTGTTTGAATAAATCAGTATCGTTTAAGAATTACAAGGGCCAAAATTGTCAAAACACAAACATAAGTACATGGACCAGAAGTGTAATTTTTTTTTTTATTTTTTTTTTAATCAAATGTGGCTTAACGCCACGTTAACGTGGGCTCCCACATCAATAACGCACGTTAACGCGCGTTAAAATCACCTTAACGCACCACTTTGAGTTATTGCTGCGCATGCTCTAAGTCAAAGTATCAGTGAAGCGAGTGGTTTGTATAATACTTTTCGACGGTACTCAAATTCATTATTTTTATTTTTATTTATTTATTATTGTTATTTTTTAATATAAAAGTAAAAGTAAAAAAAAAATAAAAAAATGATGTTAGTTTGTTATTATGCATACTTATTTTTCTTATCCTAAAAACTACGGAGTAGTAATGAAACCGGTTTGACATAAAACCGGTTTGACCCGGCGGTTCAACAAGTTGAACCGGTGACCCGGTAAACCGGCGACTCGATCGGGTCAATTAAAAACCCGGGTTTTAAAACATTGTGTCAAACTATGTGTGTTTGATACTCTAAGATTTCCTTTTTGTTTCTTTCGAAAAGCCTCTTACACACCATAAAACTATCTCACATGTATTGGACAAAGGTTATAGACCCACATATATTTAGTTACTAGCCTCAAGGCCCGCCCGATGGGCGGCTAGCTTCAAGAATTCTTTAAAAGATAAAAGTAGCAGTATAATGTATGATATAATAACGTTAAATGACATAATATTAAAAACTAAAAAAAATGTGCTTTAAGTTGTAAAATCTTTAAACTGCATAACAGCATCAATGGTTTGAAATGCAAATATGCAAACCCAACTACTTCCAAACCAACTTGTAAGTCATAACTATTCATCTAATGCATCAAACGACAATAATGAATTTCGTTGAGAGTGTTTGGCATTGGTTATTATAACTGATTAGTTAGTTGCTTATTGCTTACTGTATAAGAAGTGAGTATTATATACAAATATCTATATCCTTATATCGGACTTACACATATTAGAACATACAGCTCTACTATATTTCTCCAATTGTCACATGAAAGTTTCTGATCATTTCAATAAATAAATTATAATTTAGTAAAACAATCAGCACCTTGCAAGATTACATACATACTTGGGACTCTATATCGTTTGTAAGAAGCTTCCAATGTGCAGATCTAACTTGGCTATTTCTTCATCTTTAGCCGGTAAAAGTGTCTTCATATTTTAAAAGAAACAGAAAAAATACATATAAAACAATAAGCTTCCAATGTGTAGATATAACCCAAATTTCATCTTGTAACTTGGCTATTTCTTCATCCTTAGCTGGTAAAAGTGTCTACTGGACGAGAGAAAAGTGAGCACTCTTATTTGACGATGATGTTCCTGCACTGTCTACTTGTGCCATATTGGACTTGATATCAAAAATTGAATAGTTCAAAATGGAATTGCTGACCAAGCAAATAAATTATTGTGCATCCACCCCGCGTAATCGAGTCGCCTAGCGTTTCACGATTGTTAGGGGGTCCTGCATAGAATCTTCCAGATATTCCTGCAAATAAAACAATTATACTCATAAGCATCAAGGTTACATGCAACTCGTAAAATCATCAAATATATGCTTCAACGTGATATGGTGGTAACCAACTACTCCGTATGATCCAGTAGTAATCCAGACTATTATTAAGGTGTCATTTACGACTATGTTAATTCTTACCCGTCAAATGCGTCCAATGAGGAAAGAGCTATATGGATAGAATGGGTCAAATGGCCAAAAGTCTAACTATATGCATAACAAAGTCTAACTATATGCATAACGACCTTCTAAAGCATTCTTGTAAAGAGATTTGATTATAAATGGAATAAGAGAACTGTTGCAATCATATATGTAACAAAATGTTGCTGATCAACTGAACCTGACTCGTACTCAGAATTATCTGTTTTTACCCGCAACATGGCCCATTCATTCACCCAGTGCTGACATTATAAAATAGATGGTTAATCAGTAAATAGACTAAAAAATATCGATGGTTCAGGGCAAGTTGGGAAACAGGTCAGAAATGGGTAAATTTAAAGCAAGAGTCAAAACGGGTCAAATGGGTTGAACCACTAAGCCTTTTATTATATATCTGGATTAAGTTGGCGCAAACTATACCTTTACAATATAAACATAACTGAGTCATATATTGTTCATAGACTCATTTAACGAAGAAAAATACTCATGATCATTCATTCTCATATGGACTAACCTGTTTACAAAAACTGATTCTGCTTTACAACTTCGGTATCAGCTTTTATGACATTGCCCTTTCTTTTCCCTGTTACCTAGAGAAATTTCACCGTCCTTGCAAAAGTGAAACTCCATATATGTGCATCCCATTATCCATTTCGTAAACAATTAATGTTCAAGAAGATATTGCAGAAATTTTGCTACTCGGTGATCCTAATATGATTAAAATATCTGAAATTTAGAGGGTGTTTGGGATGTAACTGTGATAAAATGACAAAGTTGGTTTACCAAGGGAGCAAAGCATTTGCAATAACTTATATGGTCCAACCTCAGCAAGTTTCATGTACATCGCTACCTAAGGAGTGTCTAGATGTGCATTTAACTACTTGCTGCAACTTCAAGTTGCAGTAATCATTTTTTCAAGTGCTTGTCCAAAACCGTTCATCGCTATGATTTTCTAAACACTTTAGTGTCAAGATACTCAGAAAAACAGGTTATAGCAACTTATAAAATCAATAGAGTAGGCATTTCAATGACGACAATTTGTAAGGGGGGCACAAATACTTTTTTTTTTTTTTTTTTATCAGTATTGACCCATTCAAAGAGCTGATTAAGCAATACAGAGGGTATTTCATAGTTTCTACTAAGATTTGGGTTGCTTGCACAGGTTATTCACATGTTAGTAGATCTATGCATCTATGATGAGAACGATAAAATATACTCTATGCATCAGTAGCGGGACAACTCACCCTGACTCGACCTGTATCCACATGCACTACGTAATTACCAGTTTTGACCAAATACCCAACCTACCCATCTTTTCCATGTCTAGTGGTTATGAAACTATAAGATGATGAAGGTTCTTACTCATCCCTGCAAGATTCCATAAGAGAGGCTAATATGGGAGAGGTATTGGCAGGTATTGCATCTGTTCTTGGCACGTCGGGAGGCGGAGGCCTTTCTTCATTTGATTGGTACCTGTAACAACACGTTCAAAAGAACTAATATAACCAAAACCATCTTTAATATCTTATACTAACCAAACTTTTTGTAAATTAAAATTGTATCCCTAAAATCAAGGGAATTTGTTAAAGATAATAATTTTGGTGGCTTCTCCGCAGCATTCAGCATACAACAAGCTTAAGGTGAGCCACTCGATTCAAGGTTAGGTTTGTAATGTGAGTGGGTCAGTAAGCCAGCTCAATGTTTAGATTGATTAAGTGCAATAATAGCAAGAATGTGACTGATCACAAATGCATCTATAAGCCAATAAATCAATGATAATGAAATGTCACCAAACTTTGTCTTTTCCCACTTTCAACCCCTTAATTATAAAGGTATGAATGGAAGGTACATTCAAATCTCGAAAATATTCATGTGACGTGATCTGATTATTCGGTTTTGCATATGTATTGTATAGTACTTGCAGACAAAATCACCAACTTATATGCAGATTTTATTTGAGTACCAGAGGTAACGATTTTGACCCGCTTACTTGTGAATGGGTCGGTTGAGGTTAGGCTTTATCTCTAACAGGTCTAACAAGTCAAATGTAAAAACTTGGAATATTTTATAAATAACATATTTGACACACTGATTGGTTATTGACCAACTAAGGTTAACCAACCCAGCTCGGTTTTACCCATATCAAAACTTACCCGTTTTAATCGAACTAATTTTGACTTGTAACTCAACCTGCCCATTTTCACCTGTAGTTATGATTACCTGTGGGTTTCTTAGTCTGTATCTACTAGAAATTGAGATTTTAGTGACAGTGCGGATGGATTACCTGGGGAGCAGAAGCCTTTCGGTAAGTAAGCATATGGGCTAGAGCAGGGATAATATAGACAGTGAAGCTAACCAACAAAGCCCCAACAGCCGAATTGATTGGACCAAAAAACGGGAAGATGATGGCTAGGAACCAAATTGGAATCACAACTGGCATCCTAGCCAATGCCCGTAAATATATGCTCTTTGTATTATGCATTCCCACTACTTTATCCCACACAAAGTACAGCGGAGTACACGCAAAACCAAATGTTATAAACTGCAAAAGATAAGCCAAGCAAAACAAACACAAATCGGTCAACACAGAATCAAACAGCGGTAGTAAGTCAGTTAACCATTCAAGCAGTTATACCTGATGGATGAGCATAAGGACAACGGCTGTATCACGAAAACGAATTTTTGGCAGAAGGGAAAAAGCATTGGAGTGGTTTAAAAGTTGATCACCAAAGGCCCAATACATTGCAGCAGCTGATGGGAGTGTTAATGTGAACACATATAATGTTGCAAACAGAGATACATGTACTTAAATTTCTGTGGCTTCCACATCGCGTGCATTATTTCAATGCAATAAACATGTAACTCAAATCATTATTAGCCTAAATTGACTTGAAAAAGAAAACCAAACTTTAATTTAGGACTGAATACTAACACTGTGACAGCGTGTCCACCAAAAGTGTAGAGTATGTTTGTGGCTCCAGTGAAGTACAAAACGAGCTTTTGCTAAAGCGTGCGACTGGAGCTCTTATCTAACAAATTATTCTTGGTATTAATGTGCAGCATAGCCATGCTACAAGTTATGTCTTAAACTCTTAATACTTTTGCTAAAGGCAAGTATCCCAGCCTCATTAATGTCAGATTCAAATATTGTCTAGTACTACTTCCACAATCTAGGTAATACAAACGAAACAAAAACACGATTACCTAAGGGTAAAACATTAGGCAGTTTTATCAGTTTAAACATAAAATGGGTGTATGACTATCAAAATAATAGAAACATGACGAATTATTTTGAAGGTTCAGCCACACAAATACACGATTACCTAAGGGTAAAACATTAGACTTTTCAGGTCAAGTTTATACCAAATTAGTAATAAACAAAATCGGCCATAACTTTTATTTTCCACACCTGTTTGTCACCTTTGGCTTTAGGAATCCAAAAAAGGGGAGAGAGGGGGAATTGGTAAAAAGTAACGGTTCAACCCGTGACCCAAACTCATTTTGACCCATTACCTGACCTGTCCCGCCATTTTGAGACCGCTAGTTTTTTTGTCATTACCTGACCTGTTCCGCCATTTTGGATCGTGAAAAGGACAAGAGAACAGCAACATCCCAGATTTTGTGGGAGGTAAGTAACGGTTTCATATTTCATAATCACATTTACCTTCGTACTGATGTTTGTTGTCTAACCCCTGAAGTCTTGACTGCAAAATATAGATAGTTTAATGCTTCTTTAAATACTGGGGTGGTGTAACAGAAAAAGTAAAACTGGCAAAAATATTGATTTGAGATGAACGTTTCAACTCATTTACTTATGAATGGGTCACTTCGGGTTATGTTTCATCTCCAACGAGTCATTAAGTCAAACATTTTAATTGAAAGATAGCTTAAAGAGAAACGGGTTAACTGGGTCGAAACCACAACTGGTCAAACAGGAAGAAAGTCATCAAAAGTGAATTTTTTATGTATAAAACATCCTAAATCACTTTACTCAAAAATTAACGTTATTGTTGCAATAATATAAATTTTGCTAACATTTTTTGGCTAAAAAGTGTTCCAGGCAACCCAACCCGACCTGTTTCAGTAAGTACCAAAAAATTGCCTGTTGCCCAACCCGCCATTTTTCTACCCCTAGTTCAACTATTAACATCTAATAAGATTTATGACGAGTTACATTTTTGAAGATGGAATCAGTCACTCTTGAGACCTAATGTGTCTATGTGGGTCTAAATCAAGTCACTGATTTCCAGAAATTATTTTGCTGCTCTACTAAAAAGCTCAAATGACAAGTACTTACCTTTACAACTAAAAGAGGATAAGTTATCACTGCAGCCCCAAGCAAAAATATCTGAAAAATTATGTGGAGAAATCAGATATTGCCTACAGATAATCCCATTAAATGATAAATAAGTCATAATTATCTGAAAATTCTGCAGTGATTATACTAACAGTTACTTGCCTCTAAAGCAGTTACACCTTTGTTACTGTTGCTTAAGGCGCGACGCTGCTTCAACTTCTTTAGCAGGGTCTCATACAGCATAAACTGTATTGAAGGATTGCTGACCTGGCAGAAACAATGCGGACAAGAAGTCAAGAAGTGATATTGATATTGATACCATAACCAATGTCGGGAAGACGCCTTTGTTACCCAAGATTCCAGCTTCACCAATGACTTCTTGAACCTGCAGGAAAAAAATTGTTCGAGTTACAATCTTAATAGCCGACACTGTGATATTTTATAACAATCAATATTAATACTCAGACGACTATGATCATCTAGTAAAATTTATACAATAACCTTTGATTTTCTAATGTCATTTCCCGATATATACATGTCTTCTCTTCCTTTTGCAAAATTATATTGAAGGTTCAACCACTCAAAAACACGATTACCTGAGGGTAAAACTTAAGACTTGGCTGGTCAAGTTATAAAAAGAAAATAATAAACACGACCATTTAAACTAGATGGCAAAAAGATGTAACGCTGTATTATTTACTCGGACACACATATCATTTGTCTTCAAGGCTAGCAATACAGCACAATAACATAAATGAACTATAACAGCTGGCATATCCCCTACAAATTTAGCAGCTATATATATCTCAGAACGTCCAGGTTCAGCCATAAAAGGACCATGGCACGTTTTAGAGGACATAAGGAGCAGTAGGTATATGATAAAATTTCATGTAGATGATTATTCAAGTGCAGGATTACTGGCAATTTGGTCTCATAATAAACTCGTCAAGCAGGTGGTGGGCAGATAATGAAATGCTAAACCACATGTAGAACAGATCGAAGAAGAACACACTGGATGGTCAAATTAGATATACTAAAAGACTAGTCATTATTAATAATGCTTTCCTTTTCACACCTTACAATTCGGTAACAAACACTAGTGTCTACAATTTTATAGCATACACGATGGTAGTGTCTACAATTCGATAACAAACACTAGTGTCTACAATTACACGATCACCCAGTGACCAAGTCAATATGTATTAAAATCCTAACAACACACTAATATTACATACAACAATAATTCAAAGATACAAAACACAAACATCATATTTCAGAACTGATATACGAGTATACGACTGCATAATTCAGAAGGTCCCAGCCCTTCTCAAACTCCTATACCTGCATAATAATTCTTTTAAGACCAAGAGAATTCATAGGGTAAGACATTTTGAAAAAATTGATGAAATAAGAAATCATGTGAAAAAACATACCTTTCATTATTTAACGTCATTTCCTGATGTAAACATGTCTTCTCTTCCTCTTCTTCAAGACTAAACTCTCTGCTGCATCAGCAATTGCATTGAACCATTTCACTTTTCTTGTTGACAACATGTAACAACCCATCACCAATCCAAGTAGGGTCCCACATCCGTATCCCAATATCACCACTTCCCACGTAAACCCACTTTCCTCCTCATGATGTTCTTCAGCTTCAAGCTGTGGTTCGTGTGCATTCTCACTGCACTTTTTGGGCAGTGGAAACCCACAGAGCCCCAAATTCCCTGCAAATGAGTTCTCTTGAAATGTATTGAACTGTGTTCCTTCTGGAATACGCCCCACGAGATGGTTTTGTGATAGATTTAAGACCGCAAGACCCTTGATTCCTGCAAGGCTTTGAGGGATATTTCCTGTGAGTTGGTTCCAAGAAAGGTCTAATGATTCAATCTCTGATAGTTTACCAAGAGAGTTTGGTATTCGACCATTAAGGCTATCGTGGGACAAGTTTAGCACTTTCAAAGAACTCAAATTTCCGATTATTTCTGGTATCCCCCTTTCGAAATAATTGTTTGATAAATCAATAATAGTTAGGCCAACAAAAAGTCTTGGAATTTCTCGATCCACCCCTTTCACCGCAACAACGAATGAGTAATAGATTGACATATAACCCATGTACAAATATTTAGGTGTTGTGCTGTTTTTAACAACATTCTTCATGGAATTGAAATTTTGAAAATATTTTACAGGGAGTTGACCTACAAAACTATTATGAGATAAGTCAAGAACTCGAAGACTTGGAAAGGGGGATTCAACAGTTGAAGAGGGTTGAATTTGACCATGAAAGTTGTTTGATTTGAGGACAAGAACCTGCAAATTTGGAAGATCTCCTAACCAACCAGGAAATGTACCATTCAAACGGTTGTTTCCGAAATCAAGTACTTTCAAGGATTGACATTTGGACAAGGAAGTTGGCACCTCTCCTCTTAATTGATTTCCATTCAAAATAAGCCCTTCTAAATATCCACAATCCCCATTTGGAATCAATACATTTGGAATTGTTCCTTGAAAGCTATTATTCCCCATATTTATCATTATAAGAGATGAGGTGATATTTCCAAAGCATTGTGGAATCAATCCACCAAAGCTATTATTGGACATATCCAAAACCCGTAGCTTGCTCATGTTGCAAATTGATTGAGGGAATGGCCCCTCAATCAAGTTGGACTGCAGATAAAGTTCAGATAGTCCATACTGTTGAAATTCTGGCAAGCCTTTTATGAAGTTATTCGAGAGATTCAGACGATACAACTCATTTCCTCCTATCTCCCCTGCCCAATGCGGAATTTGGCCATGGATTTCGTTGCTAGAGAGATCTAAGCTATAAAGTTGTTTCATGGCTCGAAATGAATTTGGAAACACCGTCAGCTTGCAAGAGGCCAATTCTAAGAACCTAAAACGAGGGTTGACATAATGATTGGCGTTCTTTGTTGTAACAGATAAACCGCTGTATGAGAGACTGAGATCTTCAAGGTTTGTGAGGCTTGATAACAATATATCCAGCTCCCAATCACCACTAAAATTATTATATGAGAGGCCGAGGCGAGTGAGATTGGTGAATTGTTGAAATGTCTGCATATCAGTATGTCCAGCTAACTGATTGTTTTTACTGAGGTCTAACACTTGTAACGATGGAAGAGCAAACGACTCAAACGGTACCTTTCCACTGAACATGTTACCAATTAGAAAGAGAACTTCTAAAGAGGGGGAAGAAAACAGCCAAGATGGCAATGTCCCATTAAGACTGTTAGATGTTAAATCAAGACAAGTAAGGTGTGTTAGGTTAACTTCGGAAGGGACATCGCCTGTGAAATGGCTAAATGACAAGTCAAGTGTTTCCAAAGAATGAAGATTGAAAATGTAATGAGGTAATTTTCCGTGCAATCCGGTCTCGGCAAGATTTAGTAATTTCAAAGAAGAAGAGATGTTAAGACTGGTAGGTAAAACTGAAAAGATATTAACACTTTCAAGTGAAAGCTCTTCCAAATTAGTAAAATTTTGAAACATATTGTTCAAAACATCTGGTCGAAGCTTCAAATTGTCAATAAGAGAGGTTGAAGAGAGATCAAGAGAGACAAGTTTTTGAAGGAGTGTGATATCCGGTGGGACTTGGCCGGAAAACAAACAACGAGAGAGGTTGAGATGTGTGAGACTGTTTGAAAACCTTCCAATTTCATGTGGAATTTGGGAACCAGTAAAATTATTGTAAGCGAGGTTGAGTGTTTGGAGGTGAGGAAGGTTGAAGAGGGAGGTGTTAGGATGGATGGTACCTTTCAGCATTCCGCAACTGAGTTCAAGACCAGTAACGTCACCGGTGGAGGAGTTGCAAGTAACTCCATTCCAATCACAGCAATCTGTACTTGTGTTCCAATTCATCATTATTGGATGGTAATCAGAACCAAGCCAACGATGACAGTAGTAATCAAGATCATCGTTTGTGTAACTGATGGAGGAAAGGTTATGTTTAAAGAGAAGCAAAGCTTCACTCTGTTTTTCAGAGCATTTGTGAATATTAAAAGAAGCGGAACAAGCAAAAGTGGTGAAAAAGAAGAAAAGGAAAAAGATAATGAACAGTTTTGAATTACTACTCATTGTGTTTTATATATTTACAAACATTCACATGTGCTACATATATAGCAAGGTTTTCAAGATCGGGATCCTACCCGGGATCGTTTTCGTCCTTACAAGATCGAGATCGTAAGATCGGATCGGGATCTTAAGATCCTACTATAATGTATTTTCTTAATAGTTTTTGTAATATTATATAAATTTGCAAATTATTATATATCATAAACACAAAATTATATGAATGTTCCATCGAAATGTTGTTATAAATTATAAGTATGAGATGTTTAATAAGATTAACATGTTGTTTTTTAAATTCTACAAAAAATAATCTAGAAATTTGCAGTTTTTTAGTTTGTTATCCGAGAAAAGTAGGATCGGATCGGATTAAATCTTAAGATCTTATGGTCAAGATCGAGATCCTATAAGATCTTAAGCTTTTAAAGATCCTATGTAGGATCCGGATCGTTTTGGCTTTGCAGTATTGTAAAATCGTAAGATCCTAAGATCAGGATCGGGATCCTGACAACCATGATATACAGTACTAATTATAACACTGTTGTTACAAGAATACGCGTTTAGTTTCTTTCACAACAATATGATCAAACAATATGTGTGGGTCTGGTTTCATTGATAAACGTGTCATTCAAGTTATACAAGTCTATTGATTGATTGGCAATAAACTGATACAAGTCTATTGATTGATTGGCAATAAACGTGTCATTCGAGTTATAAACGTGTCATTCGAGTTTTGTAAAATTTTCAACTTTGAATTGCTGCAATAAAAAAGAATATTTAACATATAACAATTGCTAACTTGCAAATAATGCGAGAAGCGTCACTGTATAAAATTGCATGGTACGAAAGATTTTAGAATCAAGTTCGAGAAAAATGCAGATATAAATTTGCATAGAATTTGTGATAGTGATTGGGGAGGATGTGCGCATGACATGAAAGGTACATTTGGATATATATTTTCTTACTTGGTTAAGGTGTTTTTAGTTGGTGCTTAAAGAAACAACAAACAGTCGCACAATCATTAATTAGCATACGCAGAGTAGGTTGCAACAGCTCTAGCCACATCACACGCAATTTGGATACAAAAAATTTTTGAAGACATTGGAGAAAAGCGATTGAATCCTACAACAAATTTTTGTGATAGAATGCCAGCAATAGCAATCACAAAGAACCCAATGCATCGGAGCCGCACAAACCATATTGCTTTGAAACATCATTTTATCAGAGAGACAATTAAAGATGGTGAGGTGTAACTTGATTCTTTTGGAACAAATGATCAGCTAGCAGGTATATTAAAAAAAATCACTTCCACGAGAAAAGTAAAAAAAATCACTTCCACGAGAAAAGTTTAGGAGCTTAGACGAAAGTTGGGAGTTCAATCAAAACACATTATTGGGAGAATATAGTATGTTTTGGAAAAAAAAAAAGAAAAAGAAAATAGTTTTTGAGGACAAGCCAAACTATTGAAGAATAGTTGGGTAAAATTAAAACATGTTTTGTGCAAAAAAATAAATAAATAAATAAATAAATAAGAATAAAAAAATGCAGGTTTATTTTCTACACATTTGGTCAACACATGTGATAATGTTTACAAGTTTGATCGACATGAAATGTCTAATATTTGACTAGCTCTAGGCCAAAGTATTCACACCATAAAATTATTTGTATATGAAAGGTAGACCAAAGATGTGTAAAAGATGTAGCAGTGAGTTACATAAAGTTTTTTATGTTTTGTTGTATTGCTATTAATACTACCATTTTGTCCTCTAAATAAAGTTGTAATATTTTGTGAGTCTCCAAATTAATAAAAGTTTATATATGAGTGACATCTGTTTCCACAAATGTTTAAGGATGTGCTTGGTTCAAACTCGGTAATGGAAAAGGGAAAGTCAATGGTAATACTAAGGAAAGGGAAATGGAAAGTAATCCATTCCCCCCAATTTATTGGGTAATGGCCCATTACCCACTATTGGGTAATGGGTCATTGAGTATAATCAACTAAGCAGCCTTTTTCATTTCCTTACCCATTTCTCACTCCTAAAACCTTCTACCAAGAACGCCCTAATATTTCCACCAAAAATATTTTGTGAGCAAGTTTAGTGAGAGTAACATCACATATATCAAACACTACAAAATAATGCTTCTCATCACTCAAAATTTTTTTTAGAGATTTTTCTGTTCTCTATTAAACTTTTAGGTTCTCAACCAAAGATAGCCAACTTACATTTATGATTCTAAAAGTAAGATTGTACATATTTTATGATATGATTGTCCTATACTTTTCATTTCATTTTTTTATTGTGCAAATTTCATAAACTTCAAATTGACATAAGGAAAAACAAGGCCGCCCCAGTAAGGGCAAGTGATCAATCGTTTCACTCGATTGCCCTTCTGTGGCAATGTCGATCGTCCAACTTTTTTTTTTCTATCTTGGTCGTTGCCACGATCGATTACTTTTCCTTGTGAAACTTGCGTATTTATTTGTTTTGTTTCATGGGCTCGACTAAAAAAAAAAAAAAAAAAAAAAAAAAAGTGGGTTGGGATAAGCTCATAAGCAGCTTGTTCTTTTGAAGATGATGATGGATGTTTTGAGGATGATGATGGTGAGTGTTTATCTTCTTCTTCTTTTTCTTTTTCTTTTTTTTTGAGATGTACAAGTTTTTATGCACAGTGTACAAGCTGCTAGTTCTTGTTTCTTATTTTTGAAACAAAACTGTTTTGACCAATTTTAGTAGTTGTTTTGTACAATATCAAAAAAAAAGTTGTAAAGGGAGAAACTTTAATTTTGTTGTTAAAAGGATTACAAAAAAGGTATTATTAAAAAAAAAAAAAAAATGAAGGTCGCCCTTACTGTACCCAATCGCTTGAAGGTCGCTAGAGAGAGAAAGCTGATGTGGCAGAGAAAATGGGAGAGATTGACCCTCCTTATTAGGGGCAGCCAAACATTCTTTCAATGGAACTTACGCTTATTCGATTGGGTTTTTGAATTTTACGCTTAAAAATTATTAAAAATTTACAAACAAATGTTTGCATAGTGGCTTTTTTAGGTTTACTAGTCTATTAATGGTGTGGGTCTTAATGTTATTGTTGTTTCTACGCGTGCATTGACTTCAAAAGGTATTAGTTGTTTGTGTGCAGAGAAATCTAAGGGTCTTCTTTACTCTATTTTACGTTTACATAGACTTTTTGAATGAACCAACACACTCTAACATTATTTATGGCCATAAGTCCTTGGTTATAATGTTCTTTCTATTTTTTATATGTAGACTTTTTAGACAAACCAAGTCATGAACTTATTAAGACCTCGATTTACAAGTCCCTTGGATCTGGTAGCAACAAACGTCCTTGGTTATAATGTTCTTTCTATTTTTTATATGTAGACTTTTTAGACAAACCAAGTCATGAACTTATTAAGACCTCGATTTACATGTCCCTTGGATCTGGTAGCAACAAACAAGAACTATTGATGGGATTTCTTTAATTCAAGTTAGGGAAACATTTGTTCTACCAAAACCACTTACTTGATTAGTCATGAACGTACACACCTTTCACTCTTGTTCTAGCTGTGACTTAAACCAACAAATTAATTGATGGGTTATAAAACACATGCTATGCAAACTTACATCTACATGGAAAACAAAAAGTGATAGCTTAAGACAAGTTGAATTCTAGTTCAACAATTTTAATTAAGTTTCGCTATGCTTGAACCGAATAAAATATTGAATGCATGAAATAAGTTCCACGGTAAAAACAGACTATATTTATCACTGTCAATGCAATAAAGAAACTTAAATTATGGAAGAAACGTCTAAGAAAATTAATTGGGATAAAAATTTGTGACCAACAACCTTTGAAGTATGTGAGGGTTTAATAAGAGTTCAATTGGAGACAACGTTTAGAGTTTGAAGTTGTTGTCTGCTAGTGTAAATTCAAATGTACCCCTTGTTGTCGTAAGTCTTACCACTATGAAGAAATGTAACCATGTTCACATGCTTATTACCATTCTTCTTGTGAGATGGATTGAGTTTAGTGTAGCTCGGTAGCTTCCCGTCTTCTCTTTTGTACACTTGGTCTGCCAGCTGACCAACTTATCTTTCAAGAGATGCAATAGACTTGTTGGTGATTTCAAATCTTTGATTGGTAGCATCAAATCATTGATTGGCGGTCTCAAATATTTGTTTGACCTCTTGATTGGATTTAAATATTAAATCTGTAAGCTTATCAAAATTTTGGTCAAGATTCGAGGGATTGTTATCACCCAGTGTTTGGCGCTAATTTTTATATTGTTGTTGTGGAATTTTGGTATGAGTGTTGTTGTTGTTGATAGTTTGATAAGCCGCAACCCTCATATCTTGGTTTGTACCCCTAGTTAGATTGTTGTGCTTTATTCGGTCGATTGTCATCTTCATTTCTCCACCTAAAATTGGGGTGATTTCTCCATCTTGGGTTGTAGCTACCAGAAAATGGATCATTTCTCTGACGACTTCCATATGCTTCATACACTTATCCTTGAGGTGGGAGTGGTGATCCCCGTGATTGACACCTATCATCAAGTGACTAGGATCTCCGCACATCGAACAAGATTCTTGAACCTGTGATACCTGCGAAACATTTGAACTACCTTTCCCATTATTTCGGAGTAAAATATCAAACTTTTTATTTAATTCACCTATTTGTGATTTCATTTCTTTTTGAAAGCCACTGGGGTTTGCAACACAATTAATAGAAGAAGATTGATTGTTTGCTCGATCTACCGAAGCTTGGGTTTTAGAACCTATACTTAGCATACCAAAAAATGTCCATTCTTCATCACTTGGACGAGTTAAGAAAAGACCACCACTAGCAGCTAGTAAAAAAAAATTCAAAGTGATGCATCTAAAGTTCCAAACTATCATAAATATTTTCACAAGTTCCCATTTAAGAATATCCTGATGAGGACACATGATCTTAATAAATCATTTAACCGCTCAAACGACTCATGAAAAGGTTCACCTGAAATTTTACGAAAAGCTTTAATCTTGTTTCTAACAACACTTGTTTTACTGATTGGATAAAAGTCTTTCAAAAATATTTTTTGCATATTCGCTCAAGTGGTAACACTTTGACATGGGAGGGAATTAAACCAATATTTAGCTCTATCTTTAAGTGTATATGGAAACAAGCGTAATCTAATGTCATCCTTAGTCAAACCAAGTATCTCATGGGTATCAGCAATTGAGAAAAATTCATAAATAAAATCATATGGTTCTTTAATTGTTGACCCTCTAAATGTAGGTAAAATGTTTAAAATTGAATGTTTCAAATTAAATGTATGAACATTATCACCTGTGCGATAAACGATTGGTGTTGGATCCTCAAATGTTCCCGGCCTATATTAAGTATCAACTCCTCTTGCCATGATCATAGTTTTCACTTCTTCTTCAGACTCTGATTCACTTTCAGAAAATCTCTTTGAATTCTCACCTTCAAAATTGTCCAAAGATGTATCTTTCAAATTTATCTTCCTCGACGAAGATGCAATAACTACTCGTTGTGACACACGATTCTTCATAGTAGTCTTCTCAATTTCTGTGTTAAAAGCAAGTGGTGATGTGCGTCCGAAATATCTTGTATGCATACAAGAAATCTAAACCTGCAAATGAAATATTAAAGAATGTGTAAAGAAGAACTAAACAATTTAAATAAAGTAAAAAGAAAAAATAAAATATTTCAACAAACCTTTGATACGGCGTATGGACTAAGAGTCTATTACACCGTACGTCGTATGCAAGCATGTACCGAATAAAATTTCAATTCCTAAACTCAGGCACCATATACTATAGGAGAGTATACGCCGTAGAAGTCTGCAGAACTGGAATTCAGCAACCAAACACATGAATTTTAAAACAAAAAATAAAATATTTTTGGATTTTTTTGAATAATAAAAAACTAATTAAACAAAAAGTAAACTATAAGTGCACTAACTCCTAGGGGTGGCAATTGTCGACACAATACGATAAACGACACGAACCCGACACGAAGTTAAACAGGTTTGGGTTGAGGATAAACATGTTTGTGTAAAAAACAGGTCAACCCGTCTAACCCGTTTAATAAATGGGTCATGTTTGGGTTGAGTAAATACTAAATAGGTCAACCTATGAACCCGTTTAAGTATATAAGACTCTAAAAATAAAATATATAACATGCCTTTTTACTTTGAATGTGGATTAAATGTATTCTGTTATGTATTTAATATGATTGAATTACGATTATACCTCATATATCATAGAAATTGACGCTTATAACTGAGAAAATTGTCGTATACTTATTTGTCTGTTATTTTTTATCATATTTTAAATCCTTATATCATTTTGGCATTTAAGCTATTTAAATTAGCAAACCACCAACCTTATTCACTACTTGACCTATTTATTTAAATAGGTTAAACGGGTCAAAAATGGGTTACACGTGTTATGCAGGTGCGGGTGGTACGTGGGAATTGCACCAGGCTTACCTCTCGAGGGATCTCGAGAAGCTTACAACTCCCACCAGGCAGTGTACCTGATCGTTGTAGTATAGTATAGTGACAAGTACCGGGGGATTGATCGTTCAGCTAGGAATAGTGTCGCTAGGATTAGAAAACCTAAAGACTAGGTCTAGAGATGAGGGATGATTCTTTTTGTATTTTTATATTTTTTTATGAAAAGCAAGTAAAAATCTCGGTTTTTAGAGGAGTGGGCGGAATTAGTTGCTAGTCAACTAACCCAATAACTAAGATGCAATCAAAATAAAATACTAGAAATGAAAATAAACTAAATTAAACTAAAGGTGTGAGCAATATATGGGAGAATTGTGTTTACTTAGGTTTCACTACTCCCTAGATATCTTTTACAGGTTAATTACTTGTTACAGTTGCGTGGATGACGGATTGTATTCCTTAATACCATTCATGGGGTGGCGTACTTACTTCCCCAATCCTATAAGCGCCTACTTCACTCCTATGTCGAGCCGGTTAATTACTTGTTACAGTTGCGTGAATTACGATTATACCTAATATGATTGAATTACGATTATACCTCATGTATTTAATATGATTGAATTATAAGCGCCTACCATTCATGCATTAAATACAACCATTAAAACCTAGTACACATCGGTTCATGTTTCTTAAGACGTTCAAGCATGTTACACAATGGAGATCTGCCAGTTTTTTTAAGCCTAACATTGAAATCATTCATCCAATACAACTATAAACAAGCAATCAACCTATAATTAACATCTAGGTTTCATTACATCTAAGCAAACACATGATAGATCTAGCCTAACATGTTGAAATCAAGATAAGCATAAGATATATTCAAACAACACATAGACATATTGAATGAATTAAAAGAGGACTTATCTTAATTGAACATGAAATGTTTCAAGGGGTAAAAACCCTTGAAAATACTGTTACAAATGACCTAGGGTTTATTAGGTTCGACCCTAGTATTCTCCACACAAGTTCCTCTCTTTATGAATGAAAAATAGAAAAGTATATATAGATTCTGAGAGGTGACGGCGTCAAGAACAAATTTCTGACGCCGTCATCTCGCCGCCAAATAAATTCTCGGACTGCCTAGATCTGGGTTTGACGCCGTCACGTGTACTCCTTATGCAGGCCGTCACCAAAAATACTCTTGACGCCCTTCTCTTGACGCCTTCAGGTTTTCTCTGGGTCGTCATGGATTTTACTCCTGACGCCGTCATAATTTTCTTCTTGACGCCGTCAGGTACTGTTTTCAGCATGGAAAATTAAGTCTTTGCCGTTTTCTTCACTTTTATGCTCCAAAAACGTCCAAAATGCTTCCTTTTCCAGAATTCACTCCCAAAGTACCTAAAATCACAAAAGGAACAATTTAGGGCAATATTTGATCAAATAAATTCAATTCCGGGCTTAAATGACCCCCTAAAAATGGTTCATTTTTTGCCTCATCAGTGGGTTAAGGTTTAGTTTCTTGACACGATTAATAAATGGGCCGTGTTTGGGTAGAGGTTACAATAACCCGCCAACACGCGAACCCGAATAAGTCAACACGAACACGACTCGATTTCCACCCCTACTAACTCCCCTGTAGCGGTGCCAAAATTTGATCGATGTCGTTGCACCAATAAAAAATAAAACTAATTACCTTACTAGATAGGGTAAGCGGGTATTGTATCCACGAGGAGTATGTGGTTATAGCTAAGTTTTACGAAATAAATAACTGATTTTGTTTGAGAAACTAATAATTAAACTACTAATTAACTTCAATGTAAATAAGCAATAAAAAGTAAGATTTGTAAACAATTGGGTAGAAAAGCAATCCCTCCCAGCTCCGGATATATTGATATGACTAAGTTACGGTTTATTATTGATTCGAAACCACATAGACATAATTTGTATTATTTGAAACGAGTAATTTTGGGCACAAGTTATGTTTACAACACGAATCTTATTAATCATTAAACTAGTTGGACTCGGCACGACTTATTGACTAGCAATAACATGTCTTACAATAATCCTATCAAATAATTTTATAATTACTCAAATGAACAATTTTGGGCACAAATTATGTTTACCGCACTAAGCCCCTATACAAATTGGGCTCTGCACGAATCGTTGACTCGCAATAACCTGTCTTACGATAATTCAATAAATTAATTATACTAAAACATTAAAATCAAACAAGAGATATCCATTAAAATCATATGAATTAATGTTTGACAAACAAAGTGAAATCTGTAAACATAATCAAACCATAGATCTGTTTACAAGAGGTTTAGCCTTCCATGGATATTGTTGAAATCATCTTTGTCATTGATGGCATCTTCAAAGTCTTGGAAGGATTAATGAGGGTGTAGGGTTTAGGTAATTGATGGAGATGATTAAAGGATGTTATGGTGGCTAGGGGTTTGATGGGGGTGGGTGAATTAGGAGCCTTTTTTCGTCCTAGGTCGACCGATAGAAGAGGGAGATGTAACAAGTCGGGTTTAAGGTTGTATTTATAGAGTTTTGTTGTACCTACCTTGATATGGCATATTGACCTGCGTTGGATATGGAGTATGCGCTTTTTATGAGAGCTCACACTTGGTATGCACTAAACTTCCATGTGGGGTATAGACCCATATAGCATATGATCCCTTATGGCATAAGGGGTATGCTTCATCGGATGTGTAGATCTCCTTTTTCCCTTCACGTGGCCTTTTGAATCAACTAAAACGGAGTCCATATGAAGAAGTTATGGCCAAATTACTACAACAACTTGATATGGTGTATCAAGTTTTGTTGTACCGACCTTGATATGACGTACAATCAATAAAAAACTAAAGAGAGACTTTGAAACATTATTACATTCAAAGTCTCTCTTTAGCTTTTGATAGGTGCATTTTGTATACATATTTATCATAGTTAACTTACGTGTAAATGCACCTATTTCACTAGGGAATTAGTACTTTAAAGAGGTTTTATGTGTTTAACAGGTTGGAGCAAATATGAGCTAAAACGATCGAGAATCATATCAAAAAAAGCTTAAGGGAAACCTCGATGTCTATTGGATATGAACTTGGAAGCTTGAAGAATGAAAACATGATGACATGATGACAAATGGAGCAAAAGAGTGCATAAGGATGAAGTAGAAAGAAGCCAAACAAAAGAGTCAATGTTTATGTGACTTATGCTAAAGTTGTTGTAGTAATTTGGCCATAACTTCTTCATATGGACTCTGTTTTAGTTGATTCAAAAGGCCACGCGAAGGGAAAAAGGAGATCTACACATTCGATGAAGCATACCCCATATGCCATAAGGGATCATATGCCATATGAGTCTATACTTCGTATGGAAGTTTAGTGCATACTAAGTGTGAGCTCTCATAAAAAGCGCATACTCCATATCCAACTCAAGTTTAAAAGGATAATATTGTTTATTGATTGATTAGGACAGATGCTAAGGTTTAAAAGGAGCCATCTGAACCACTTAAACTTGGAACTAGGACATGTAACTAATTGCATCAGAAAGTAGAATCAGATGACTACAATTATGGTTTTGACCTAAACTTAATCCAACAAAATGTTAATTCTATACGATCTTTCAAAGTTGATATAAATTCTGCACTACTTGCTGTCCCATTTTCGTACTTGACTAAAATGACCAAAACTCGACTTCACATCCCGACACAACATAATAACTTCTAGAATACTTTAAAACAACATATAAATCACTTTCATGAACATACTTAGTCAAAATGACCCGTGGAAACGTGCTTTACAAAGTGCCGGGTGTTTTGCCAAACACCCTTTTTGACCCGCTTTACTTACATTTTTACTTAAACAATACATATGACCTTTATTTCATAACCTTCTTTTAGACATAGCTGTGAAGTTACCAAAGCAACACATATGACATTTTTACCTAAACAACACATATGACCTTCATTATCTTGAAACCTTCTCTTAGCCATAGCTGTGAAGTTACCAAAGCACAGAGGAATGTCTCCTTAGATTCCATTCTTAGACAGATCAAGGAATTGAAGATTAGAGCCAACATACTTGTAAGGGAAAACTAACATAGAATCTATTGGATCGTAATACAAGAACGTATAACTATGTAAGTTTTTCCCCTACCCATTTTGGGATGATGCAGATAACTTATTTTCCCTGAGATCCAGAAACCTTAAACTTATACAATTGCTTAGTGACATTTGTAGTTCACCAACTAAGGCATTCGTTTGCATATACAATGCCTCAAGCCCTCAAGGTGACACAAGAATCCCAAAGAAGAAGGAACTCCCCCAGAAATATTGTTATTTGATAAATTAAGAACCACTAAACTTTTTTCAAACTTAAACCAACAATCAGGAAGGCTCCTTGAAAATAAATTGTTGGAGAGATCGAGAAAAGTTAAAGCTGCATCAATTTCACACAAGAAAGTAAGTGTGCCTGAAAACTTGTTTCTAGAGAGGTTTAGAGCAGCCAGTTTGGGAGGCAATGACGATGCCCTACCAACGAGATGATTGTTACTCAAATCCATTCTAGGGTATCGCTCAAAGACTGATGTCATATTGGGTAGCATACCTTGTAATTTATTTTAAGATATGTTAAGATATTTTAATCCAAATGGTAGGTCCCACTTCCCAGAACGATGTCGGGATGTTATCAGATATTCCGGCACTGGAAATATCAATGTGAGCGAATCCTGTTTGAGTTTTGAGCCACACCGGGAAAGTAGGTCCCAACATGCAGGACTGAAAGACAAGTCCAAATAGGTTAAATGGGTGAGATTTAAAAAGTGAACGTCAGATATGACACCCGTAAGGGAGTTGGATGAAACATCAAGATATTCAAGATTTAAAAGCTGACCCACACTATTTGGTAAACTTCCAGTTAATTGATTACTAGAGAGGTCTAAAAACAACAGAGACAAACACCCGTTGAAGTCAGGAATGCTTCCGTTGAAAAAACTGTGACCAAGGGATAAGTTATTCAAGGAAGAACATCTTGCGAAGGCTGGCACTGACCCATTAAGAAAATTTTCTGACAAATTCAACTACACTACAGATGGACCATTATTAAAATACAGTGGAATAACACCTACTAATCGATTTCCTGATAGGTCTAAATATGTAATCCTCCCAAGAAAAATGGAATAGACCCTGTCAAAAAGTTATGACTGAGATCAAGTGATGACAAGGAATATGACCACTGAGATTAGCACGAGAAATATCCAAATTTCGTAAGTTGCTAAGGGAACCCAAAAAGTTTGGTTAAGGATCGGATTGAAAATCAATTCCATTAAGATTAAGGTATTGTAACTGCTGCAATAGCAGTAATGAAGAACTAATTTTACCAGCAAACCGACGATGGAAGAAAGATCGATTGCTATGACACGACCAGTAAGCTTGTCACAGAGAACACCCTGCCATTTGCAACAATCCTTCTTTTCACCATCGCTACTCCAATCAACTAGACTGTTAAAACTGACTACCAAGTTTGCTTTAAAGAGATGTAAAGCTTGCCTTTCCTTGTAGATACAAGATCTTGTATTCATCACACTGCCGTCCTTTTTAATCCCCAATGTAACATTATCACCATTGACAAATGCACTAATGTATAGCAGAAGAGACACAAAAACAAGCATCATATCACCATTGACAAATGACAAATGCACTAACGTATGGATTACTTCGGATATCTGCAAAACAGGTACGTCCGTTAGTCTCGCCCCGGGAATGTATCGCAGGACCAACCTCCGGCGTGAGAGTAAGTATAGATTCTTAGAGAAAGAAAGTGTGTATAAAATTAGAGAGTGAGAGAATTAGTTAACCTTTAAGTGAAGATTTCCTCTCTATTTATAGGCCTCCAATATGGAGTGCCAGGCTGGTATGTACTTAGTTCCTTAATGTTTGCTAATTTATGCTCCATTACCATATACTTGGTGTACTTGTTTGTACTTTAACTCATGTACTTACTGGTTTATCCGAATGGTCCAGATCTCCGGAGGGTTGAGGTCATGCGGACATTTCAAACCCTTCGGATATTGGTCTGTCCTGTTTAAATACATTTGTGTATGCCTTGTTTGACATAGATCCGGAAGGTATTTAATTGTACAGCCTAAATCCGGAGGGTATATACGCCAACACAATATTGCTTATTTTTATAAGATATCACAAAATAGTAAAGTAAATTACTGGTAGTCAAAATGAAAGTCAAATTACTAGAAAAATTAAACATCGTAGTTATATGATGCCTTCTCACATAAAGTAAAGTAAATTAATGTCTAATCGCGATCCCACGCAGGATCGTTTTTGTTTTTGCAAGATCGAGATCGTAAGATCGGATCGCGATCCTACGATCCTACCAATTTGTCATATTTTGTAAACCAATGATATACGAGTCAAACTATTTTACATTATTACTCAACGTCAAAGATAAGTTCATATAATATCATCTTGAAAATGACAAAGTTTAAATTTCAAACACCAAAGTAATAGTAAAACACAAAAAAATCAAGTTTCAATCGTTACATTAACGATTTAGTGCAATAATATTACATAACATAGGTCCTAAATGTCTCAAAACATACGAGCCATCAACATGATTTCAAAAAAACAAACGTTTCATAAGTGGCATTACAAAACATACCCTTTGATTAGTTTAATTACAGTGAAGTAAACTAAATTAAACTATTGAACACTTTTTAGACTATAATCTATTTGGAAATGTAGAAAACTCTGTATAAACTATAATCTATTTATAAAATGAAACAATAGTGGTTTACTCATTAGACATTAGTAAAACACACGTTTGTTTGTTTTTTTTTTTGCCTAAGCAAGTGGGATGGACTTAAAAAAAAATAATAATAAAAAAAAAAATTAAAAAAAAAAAAGTGAACTCGGATCGCGTGTCGATCTTACGATCTTACGTGCGATCCTACTTACGATCCTACCTCAGATGCGATCCTACCACGATCCGACACGATTTTGACTGGTGTGCACGTAAGATCGTACGATCTTACGTGTAAACTCGCGAGTTTGACAGCCTTGATTAAAATGATAAATATCGTAGTTATATAAAAATACTCATATTATATTACGCAATGTCTACAAGCATACAACATCTGAAAGGTTTTGTTAATTACCAATTTGCCCCTCAAGTTAGCTATTATTACGGAAATGCCCCTCCGACTAACTACGGTCGTTATCCACCGTATAATACTTCACCGTCACCGTCGGTACCACCGTCTCCGGTGCCCGTGCCGTCGCAAAATTCGTGTAATTACCGGTCATCTTCCGATCCGTATTCTGGATACTATCACGGTGGATACTACGCGCCGCCGCCGCTTCAGACTTCACGGCCGTTTACGGATAGACCGGGTGGTTACGGCGGACCTAGTGCGCCGGTGGATTATGTTCCGCCTCCTCCGCCGCCGGCTCAATGGCCGGGTGGATACGGTGGTGGCGGTGGGCCTAGTGCGCCGGTGGATTATGTTAAGCTGCCTCCTCCGCCTCCGCTGCCGCAGATGCCACGGACGGTGGATGGATATGGCGGCGGTGTTGGAGGTGGAGGTGGTGGCGCAGGACCAAGTGCGCCGGTGGATTATGCTCAGTATGATCAGAAGCAAAAAAGTGGAAAGATAGGGTTAGGTGTGGGGGCAGTGGTAGGGGGGATGTCGAGTTTATCGATTGATGACGGATTGAGATATGAACAGGAGAAGGTTGTTGAGAGTGAGTCAAATGCCAGGGAGATGGATGATTACAGTGATTATCGTCGTCGTGTGGATTATTGATTAGTAGTAACTGGAGTTCTACGGGGGTTTCTGGTACTCTTTCATGTTTGTTACCTATCAATGAGGTGCTACGTAATTATGACGGTTTTTTGGTTGGTGTTGCAATGTATATGTATATGATGTGTTTGGCTTTTATGTAATGAAATTATGAACTAATCGAAGTTATAAGAAGTTGTGAAACATGAATGATATTTGACCCTTGTGTGTTTGTGGTTCATGAATCCGCTTTGTTATTTCTTAATGTAGGTTGCGTTGTGCATATGTAATTGTAGGCTCTTTATTTATCAACTTTGTGGTGAATCAGTTGGCTTGTGTAATGTGTGTTATTCATTTGCAAAATAGCTTGTTTTTACATTAAATTGTTACTAAGGACATTATATCGAGTTTCCATTCAGTGGTTTGGTGTGCTAAGGCTGTTAACTGTAGCCGAAATATCTGTTCTCTAGTGATGGCAGGCTATGTTTCAGGCTCATAAAGTTGGGTAGGTATAGCAGACTTGAAATAAAGTTTTAAAGGCTGTCAATTTTAGAAGTTACCAAAGTTGATGGTTAGTATGAGTTTTGCCTTAGTATATAGCAGACTTGAAATAAAGTTTTAAGGCTGTCAATTTTAGAAGTTACCAAAGTTGATGGTTAGTATGAGTTTTGCCTTAGTATATAGCAGACTTGAAATAAAGTTTTAAGGCTGTCAATTTTAGAAGTTACCAAAGTTGATGGTTAGTATGAGTTTTGCCTTAGTGTTAAAGCATGATCATGTGGTACAGTTGAACTAGATTGGATGGTTACTTCTATAGGGCAATGATGACAATGAATTGGATTTGATGTAAATGATGTTTCACTCTTTTTCTGCGCCACCCTCACCCGGGGACATATCTGATAGAACAAAAGCACCATATTAGAAAGTTTCATTTTGTTCTTTTGTTTTTTGTTTCTTTACGGAACATTTTTCTTCAGCTTGCAGGGGGTGCTTCTGATCTTTTTAGACTCTTGCGATCCTGTGTAGTTTGGTTGATGAGTTTAGAATGGATCTATGCTGATGACATGCGTTTACTTTATTGAATATATAGGTTTGGAATCAAACATTATGAAGACTACGTTTCTACTATGCCCAAACTCAAACCTGTTGAAGAGAATTGGTTATCTGTTTCCCGCTCGTAGTCTCCTCACATCCTCTTCTTTATCTCACGTGGGTGCACATACACAAACATCTCTATTCTTTAACGTCTCTCTTCTTTCTACTTTCTAAGATATATTCTTCTACAAACTAAACAACTCTTGCTTTCTTTCACGATAAGAAATAGTCTTAGATATATTGAGGTCTAGTGGATTTGTTTCTCTCCTCGATGTCGTCATTGCTGCTGCCACATTCATTTCTTGCATTTGTGTCCTCATGGTTGTCAGATTTGCTTCCTCTTGGTGTCTGGTGAAGACGAAAATTCATTTAGAAGTGACTTGCTTCCTCGCCATCTAATTACTTTTTTTTTTTTTTTTTTTTAACATTTTATGTTTGTTCTTGATCTCTATATTCCAGGTTGATCCAGTACCTGTTAATAAAGTATCATCTATGTTAGTTACTTAGTTATGAACACATTGTGTGGAGTAAACGAGATACCAGGATTGGAAATTTGACGAGTGGATACCCATATATTTCCACCCGAGAGTGAAACTATCTTTCATTGTGATTTCCCGTTAAATAACTAAACCCTATAAGTAACATGTTTTTGCTTTTGAGGTGTAGTTATTTATACAAAGTGCAAATGTAGAAAATTGAGTGATCTGTATAATGTAACAAGACATAGGGCGGTTTTGTAATTTACGTTTATTATATGCATGGGCAAACAACTTTGGGCAATAGTTTTGGCTCGGTTTATGTAAGGGGTACCAAATCCATCATTGATCATGTATTATATGCATCGGTTATTAGCTTAATGTGACAACTGGCAAATTAGGGAGTTATTTTGAAAACCCGCATTACATTAAAGTTCGTTTATAAATTTATATTTGAAATTTTATTCGTAACGAACTTATAAAAACCTATATTGTGGTTGATTATATATTTAAAATTATTATGGAATCAATTTGGATTATCGATGCGATGAGAATTTATTTCGAAATTCTATTGGCACTACGTTGACTCCGGCACTAGGATAACCTAACAGAAATTTTATGTCTTGAGTCTACGGATTCGACTATATATATATATTTATTTATTGAACGTATTGTGATATTTTTGGGAACGAGCTCGGTCCGAGAAAGAGTTGAAGTATTTTATAAAGTTATGGGTTTTGGTCCGTGTATTTTACACCTAGTCACCTTACCCTAAATATAATAACACTTTTGTTATTATTATTATTATCATTATTATTATTAGTAGTGTTATTGTTTGAGAAAAAGAAAGAAAGAAAACATTTTTTTAAAAAAGAGTAAAACTACAAAACGTCCTTGTGGTTCCTGGACTTTCACACAAACACAAACAACCTATTACTCATCCTCTCTCTCTTTAACACCATAACAGCCGCCACCCTTTAATCCGATCACCACCATCACACCGCCACTCCCACCCACGAAATATTACTACCATCTTAACCACCATCTTCCGATCAATCATTTGGTATACACCACGCGCCCTAAAACCCATCTTAACACCACGAAATCTTTATAAATCCGATTTTATTATTATTGTTTTCACTAGATCCGTGAGATTCAAGGTACAAGAAGGTGAGCAAACGCCAAAACAAGTGTAAACTTGTCTTGGTGAGCATCGATCCGTGTTATACGGATGTATATATTGATGGGTTTTGAAGTTTTCTTGGTTATTTTGAAATAAATCATGTTATTCAAGTGGGTTTTGACTAAAATATAATGTAAATCATCGTTTGGTATCCGGGTTTACTTCTTACCGTTTGGGTCGAAGGAACCGTGAGCCTAGGCTCACGGCTTGATGTGGGTACGAGCCCTATGGCTCGCTATTTTTCTTGGTGATTGACCATGTGTCTTGGTTAGCAAGTGTGGATGCTATGGTGTTTGGTTTTGACTCGATTGAGTCGTGTTTTTGGCCTGGTTGTTGCTGGTCTATGTCGCGACCCAAGAAGGCCTTTTTGGCAGAATTGCAGTTGCTCATTTGAGCTTGTTGGGAGACCTCGTGGTCTTGGTTTCGAGTCTTTTGTGACTCATGTGTTTAGCCGAGACCCAAGTGGGTTGCAAGGCTCGGGTTTGGCTTGGTAAACCAACCCAGAACTAGCCTATTTTGATGTTTGTAACAAATCACAATTTCAGGTTAATTTCTATTTTCGGAAAATTTTACTATTCATATTACTATTCATTTTTACTATTCATTTCTTTCTGAATTTTTCCCGAAAGTTGATTTTTATTTCATATTCTCGAGTGATAAATCATTTCCATGACAAATTAAATGTTTGACACTCGTCAGATCATTTTCGTGAAAGTTATTAAGGAATGACACGACATTACACGTTTTAGGGTAAAACGGCAATCAGAAATTCTACGCACAACGAAATTTGATCCCGTCAGGTGACCCCACATCAGAAAAATGTTTAACACACTTATGATTTATTTGAGAATAAATCATGACTGAGAAAAATCATGGCCCAAATAAACTTCGGCCGTGAAAAACTGGAATTTTCAGTTTTACGCGTTTTTACTCAGCCGTAACCCTAGCCTTTACCTGCACCGCATTTCTAAGATGATTTGAGCTTTCAACTTATTTAAATAAGTCAACATATTTTTCCCTCCTCCATTGACTAAAAATCATTCCTTGATTTTATAAATCATTCCTTGATTTTTAGGCTTCCGGTTTGATGTCTAAAAGACATTTAACACCAACCGACACCAGACTGAGCCCAGTCTAGACATTATAAATCATTTTAAATCATTTTTAGCATATAATAAAAGTAACATTTTACTTTTCTCAGTTTTACGCAATATTCGTACATTTTACGTATTACGCGTTTTAGACCCGTGTTTCCAGCTTTTAGCAGGTTTTACCACCCAAATGGAACTTATCACCCATTTTATATTTTATTATGGGACTTATGAACATTTCTAACAATACTTTAAAGTTTCATAATTTTACGACACCCGGTTTTACGTTTTGAGGCCTAATCATTTACGGTTGGCATTTCCCGGAGTCAAAATGCATCTAATAACCAAGGATAATACCAAGCCAAGCCACCTCCCCCTCCTTATCTGTTTTGAACCGCCAATGGGGGGGGGTAGTCACACCCTTGGTGGCTTGATCTCATGGCTTGATGATCTAGGATGCATACATGTGTATTTTGGCCAAAATATCTCTTGAAAACTAACCTCCTCATGGACCTATATATACTCCCTCCCCTCTCTTCCCTTGGCCGGCCATCAAACACACCACAACACTCTCCACTTAGCTTATTTCTTCTAATTTGTTGCAAGGTTCAAGTGAAGTTCAAGTATAGAAACCCTAGATAGCTTATTTCTTACCAAAAATCTTCCAAAACCCTAACATACTTGGTGTTTTCTCTTGAGTTTAAATCCACTCAATACACCTCAACCTTTATCATCTATCTTTCAAGAATACTAAGAGTAGAAAGGTTGCTTGAAGTGAAAAGGGTTGAAGCTTGTCTATCAAAGTCCATTTCCTTACTAGTTACTCCTTTCTTTCATTAGAAAGCCTAAAGTTGTAAGCCTAAACCTAACATGCTTCTTGTTTATTTATCATGTTCATTTCATTTATATGTTATTCTTGCTATATTATGTGTTGTAATTATGTCCATGATGAATCATGATGAGTAAAAGATGTTGTTGTAATGACTTATTGAAACAAATTACTAAAACAAGCAAACTAGTGAATATCTTGGTATAACCTGATCAAAATGGTAAAAATTTTATATTGGATTATTACATATTACAGTAGAGGACTTAAAAAGCAAACCATAGCAATTTGAACCACCTAAAAAGAGTAAACGAGTCAAAAGTTATGGCGATTTGAAGTTACCAAAGATTTCCGGCAAAACTGCCTAAATGTTTCTGTGATTTCTGTGACAGAACCTAAAACACGCAAAAAGAGGCCTTTCTGGTCCGATTCATGAAAAAGTTAAAACACGAAAGTTGTCCGGAATCATGTTTTCATTCAGGAACAAAGAGGCTCAAGCCTTGAAAACGCCTTCTGAGTGAGATATTTCTCAGTTTTCTTAACAGCTATTTACATATTTTAAGTTACTAAGTTATTGTCATACTTTCAAAGGAATAAAAGGTATTATGACCTATAACCAAGACCACCACCATGGCTAGAACCAAGGTAGTGTCTCATGACCATGGAACAAGGACCAAAGGTCATGGCTAGGCCATGACGAATGACCAAACCAACTTACCAAGGCGTAAACATGAAACAATGAAATTGGCGAAATATGGAACAAGCAATTTGTATCTACTTCACCTAAAAGGAAACCATGAGATTTTACCAAGACAAATGGTCATACAAGACTTATAAAACTACCCCTAATAACAATCTTCATGTACTATAAACTTTCCTAAGTTTATACAAATATCGGACATGTAACTTTTTCGGATCAAAACTTATATCTATATACTTTATCAACTACTACAATAGTAGGGAGCTTCATGTGAGGAGTTCATTATGTAAGCCGTCGAGATGAGTTGTGGATTTACGAGTTAAAGTGTCCTGGCTCCTCGAACGCTTACTAACATGACTTCTGAAATATGTTAGCCCGAACGGTAGTAAACGATATACCAAAACATACATGTTCATAAATCTTTCTTTCAAAGACTTACAAATATACATCATACCTCATCATGGACTAAATGCAAAACATATATATAGGCACTCCGTTATATTCTCTACACAAATCCTAAGTCGCAACATTCTATTCTAGGTTGCTCGTAGAAACCTACACGATCCGATCATCACCTTCATTATTTGCTATCATACTTGAGGTGAGTTCATAGCCCCGCTTACATTACTTTAATGTTTTACAAACCCTTGGGGGAAATACATGCTACTTTTAAACCGAACACAATGCTTTGAAACTGTATGCTGCCTGATTGTTTTATTATTACTAAGTACCTACCTTGCCAATCCTAGGCCCCATCATGAACCATTTAATCACTAGTATTAGTGAGCGCGAGTATTGTGAATAGGCCTATTGGGATTGACGAATCCCATTTGTTTGAGCAGTTAGTTCAAATGAATGCACTATATTTGAAAACATTAAGTATGACGGCAAAGTACTTACCGGGGCAACATAACCGCCGATTGATATTGGTACACGTTAACGTATTGGTTGCATGAGCTTAGTACATAATAATAACTGTTTTGTTTTCTAACATGAGTATGAGTCTAATTAACTCATTACTACCAACATATTGTGTTCAACCTTAAACAAACTCTATGAATTTCACTCAACCTTTGTGTTGACCTCTTAAGCATGTATTTCAGGTCCATGATAATCAAGAATGGAGCGGGAAGGGCACGTACCGAAGGAAGAAGGCTATAAACAATTATGTCATTCTATAAAAACATCATAGACTTTATATTGATGTGTTTTGAAACAATGCAACATTTTGGGACCTCACTATGTAAACTTTGATATATTTGAATAATATGAATGACAACTCTTTTATTTACGATTCGTTTAGAGATCGTTTTCTATTATTATGACTGTTGTGCCGTCGAGTAACACCCAAGTTGAATTCCGCTGCATCATGAATTGGGGGTGTTACAGATTGGTACCAGAGCCATGGTTATAGAGAAACGGGTCTAAGTGAGACCTAAACTATAACTACAATAACAAGCAAAAACATTTTTATAGCCTTCCGCTCTTCGTGCCTTCCGTCCTCCAGAAGATTATGGACTTATTACACATGTTATCCTACATGAACATATTTGTATATTGTCATATGCACATTTCCTTAGTTTGAACATTTTCCATAAACATTTGATTATTTTTGACATCATAAATTGTAGACATCATGTCCGCACCTCCATCTCCCGATCATCTTCATGCTATGCCCGAGTATTTACCAATTCTTCCCGGACCCGATGATCCTTACTTTGAACAAATTGACTATGACGATGAGGAAATACCTTATGAGGATCTAGAAAATGAAATAGATTCGGACGAAGATCCTGAAATGGATTTGGACATAAATATCGATGAGTACGAAGAGGATCCTGAAATGGATGTTGATATCGAAGGCATCGAGGAGGAAGCGGAGGAACTATTAGTGGTGCCACATTTATCACCATTGACATCTCCACCTCCGGTTTCACCAATTTCATCCGAATCTAACCGTACCACTCCAGCTCAAATTCCGAAATCTACTTACCAAACCGGCGGAACATCTACATCTCCACATATGTTCGCGAACTCAGCTCAATACGAAATCTACTCTTTGAAACAAGCTCTCAACCTAACCCAACTCAAGGTTAAATGTATGGCAAGTCAAATGCACGAATGTATGTCCAAGGTAAATTCTGCTAGAATGGATGCCATGAATGCTCGAGACGACCTATATTGGTTTAAGCTTGACATGAGCTACGTGAAGAGTGACTCGACTCATGTTGGGGAAGAAGTCTTAAATCCTTTGACGGGCTTGGATAATGTCAAGGATAGACTCACTTTGGTTGAGAGGGCCCAAGAACAGGATGCGGTTCAAATTCACAAACTACTTCACCGCCTAAATACCGCCGAAATCCGGTTAGATGTGGCAAACTTTGATAGGTATCAACTTAGGAATGATTTGTGTGGAATGCAAACTCAACTGAGTTCCATACAACAAAGGTTATACCGAAAGGATGTCAAAGAATACCGTCCAAACGAAAGTGTAGATGTGTTAGCAACACGCGGAAATAATAATCCAACCGGACCACAACAACCTCCCAACCAACGTTAGACTAGTGTTATAGTACTAGTTAGCTTTTGTACAACGTTGTAATTACTAACTGAAAGTATCAGTTAGTAAGTTTTGAATGAACTTGTAATAAGTTCGATTTTGTAATCAACGTTATATGAAATAAAACTCTTGTTTTATATACTATCATGTGTTATGTTTTTAAGTTTCAAACATTATCATCCTATCATTCTTATCAAACATTGTGCTCATCTCACAACTCTCTAATTACAATGTATCTTTTGAACAATAGAACCATGGCGCCCAAGAAAAAGACCCCATCAACGATGACGCAAGCCGCCATCCGCAAACTGGTAAAGGACAGTGTCAATGCAGCACTTGTCGCAGAACGAGCAGCCGTAGCTGCAGCAGCTGCAGCAGCTGCCGATGCCAACACCGCTGCTGGTGCTGCTGATGCTGCAGCAGCTGCTGATGCTGCAGCCGCTGCTGATGCTGCAGCCGCTGCTGATGCTGCAGCAGCCGCAGAAGCCGCCACTGCTGCGGAAGCTGCAATAGCTGCAGAGACTGCCAGACTTGCCAGTCTTAACCTTGGAGGACCTACCCCTCCAGTGACCAATGTTACTACAGTACCAAAGGGTTGCTCGTTCATTTCCTACCTGAAATGTGAACCCCTCAAATTCAAGGGTATTGAAGGGGCTGTAGGTTTGACCCGTTGGTTCGAAAAGGCGGAGTCGGTGTTCATTGTTAGTAAATGTACTGAGGTTGACAAAGTTCAGTATGCCACAAGTACTTTGTTGAATGAGGCGTTGTCCTGGTGGAACTCAATTGCTCAACCCATGGGCATTGAGAATGCCTACAAAATTACTTGGGCTAATTTGAAACAAATGATGATTAAGGAATACTGTCCACGCAGTGAGATACAAAAGTTGGAAGTTGAGTTCTGGGATCATACGGTTAAGGGAAATGATATCATGACCTACAACCGTAGATTCCAGGAACTGAGGATACTTTGTCCATCAATGGTTTCCCCAAAGGAAAAGATGTTGGAAAGGTATATTTGGGGACTTCCCTCAAGCATACAGGGGAATGTGACTTCGGCAAATCCCAAAGAACTTGATGAGGCTATGCGGATGTCCCGTAGTCTCATGGATCAAGTGGTACGTATGTCGGAAACCCGCAGGCAAAACAACCTCAACATCAACAACAACAACAGCAATGCCAACAATCCCAACAACTCCAACTACCGTAACAACAACAACAACAAGAACAACAACAATAAACGACCATATGATGGTAACCGTGGGAACAACAACAATAACAACAACAACAACCAAACCCGAAACAACAACCACCACAATCAGCAGAACAGGAGACAAGAAGCCGCGACGGCTTATGTTGCTGCACCTGCTGGTGGTAGGTACGTGGGTAATCAACCACAATGTACCAAGTGCAATTACCATCACGAAGGTCCTTGCCCGGCCAAATGCCACAAGTGCCTAAAGCCCGGACATCTTGCCAAGGATTGTAGGGGCAAGGGTATAGCTACTGGGGCTAACTCACAGCCCATAGTTACATGTTTCGGGTGTGGTGAAAGGGGACACTACAAAAACAACTGTCCTCAAAACCAAGGACCCCAAGGCGGAGGTGCTCGTGCTAGGGCCTATGTCATAGGAAAGGAAGAACCACACCAGGACCCGAACGTGGTTACCGGTACGTTCTTACTCAATAATATTCCTGTTAAAGTATTATTCGATTCTGGTGCTGATATGAGCTTTATATCTACTAGAATTGCGCCTTTACTTGATATTCCATCAATTACTTTAACCACTAGTTATAATGTTGAGCTAGCTACCGGTGACTTAGTAAAAACCAATACCGTAATCCCAAACTGTACCCTTACTCTTTTAGACCACCCCTTTGACATCAATCTTATGCCAATTGAACTCGGAAGTTTTGATGTAGTTATTGGCATGGATTGGTTGTCTAAACATCAAGCTAACATTATTTGTGGTGAAAGAGTTGTGCACATTCCATGTGACAATGAAACTTTGATCATTCGTGGTGATCAAAGTGGAACCCGAATAAACATCATCTCATGTATCAAAACCATGAAGTACATTGAGAAAGGATGTTATGCTTTCTTAGCCCACGTAACAGAAAAGAAAACCGATGAAAAACGTCTCGAAGATGTTCCTATTGCCCGTGAGTTTCCTGAAGTCTTTCCAGAAGACTTACCCGGACTACCACCACATCGACAAATAGAGTTCAGAATTGATTTAATACCAGGAGCGGCGCCAGTTGCCCGCGCACCATACCGGCTAGCACCTTCAGAGATGCAAGAGCTATCAAATCAATTACAAGAACTTGCGGACAAGGGATTTATTCGACCCAGTTCCTCACCTTGGGGAGCTCCAGTTTTATTCGTGAAAAAGAAAGACGGGTCATTACGCATGTGTATTGACTATCGTGAACTAAACAAATTAACCATAAAGAACCGATACCCACTACCAAGAATTGATGATTTATTCGATCAATTGCAAGGCTCAACCTATTACTCAAAAATTGACCTACGTTCAGGTTACCACCAAGTTAGAGTTCGTGATGAAGACATTCCAAAAACAGCCTTTAGGACACGATATGGTCACCACGAATTCCAAGTGATGCCATTTGGGTTAACAAATGCACCGGCAGTATTCATGGATCTCATGAATCGTGTGTGTAAGCCATATTTGGACAAATTTGTGATCGTATTCATAGACGACATTCTCATTTATTCCAAAAACGAAGAGGAACACAAAGAACACCTTAGAACAATTTTAGGACTACTCAAGGAAGAGAAATTGTATGCAAAGTTTTCCAAATGCGAATTTTGGATTCAATCCGTACAATTCCTTGGGCATGTGATTGACAAAACCGGTTTACATGTCGATCCCGCTAAAATTGAGGCAATCAAAAACTGGCCAACACCTACCACACCTACAGAAATTCGTCAATTTCTGGGTTTAGCCGGGTATTACCGAAGGTTTATTGAAGGATTTTCTTCAATAGCAAAATCTTTGACCAAGTTAACTCAGAAAAACAAGAAATACGTGTGGGATGAAGACGAAGAAAATGCTTTCCAAACCCTTAAACAAAAACTTTGTAGTGCTCCTATCCTAGCATTGCCAGATGGGATCGAAGATTTTGTAGTCTATTGTGATGCATCGTACCAAGGTTTAGGTGCCGTGTTGATGCAACGTGATAAGGTCATGGCTTATGCTTCGCGACAACTCAAGGTTCATGAAGAAAATTACACCACTCATGACTTAGAGTTAGGAGCTGTGGTCTTTGCACTAAAAATCTGGAGGCACTATCTATACGGTACTAGATGTACTGTGTACACCGATCATAAAAGCCTACAACACATTTTGAACCAAAAAGAACTAAACATGCGACAACGTCGTTGGTTGGAATTACTTAGTGATTATGACTGCGACATTCGTTACCACCCAGGGAAAGCAAACGTAGTAGCTGACGCCCTAAGCCGAAAGGAACGAGTTAAACCACTACGAGTCCGAGCCTTAGTTTTAACCATAAATTCCAACTTTCCTACCCAAATCCTTCACGCTCAAGCTGAGGCGGTGAAACAAGAAGACATCCAAAAGGAGAGGTTGGATGGCATGATACAAAAGAAATTCGAAACCCGTTCAGATGGAACTCTATGCTTCCAAGGTCGAAGTTGGTTACCACTTTATGGTGGCCTACGAGACTTGATCATGCATGAATCACATAAGTCTAAATACTCCATACATCCAGGATCTGATAAAATGTATCATGATCTTAAGTTACTTTATTGGTGGCCGAACATGAAAGCCGACATTGCAACATATGTTAGCAAGTGTCTTACCTGCTCCAAAGTAAAAGCCGAACACCAAAAACCATCCGGTCCATTGCAACAACCAGAAATTCCTACCTGGAAATGGGAAAGAATTACTATGGACTTCATTACCAAGCTCCCAAGGACATCAAGCGGTTATGACTCCATTTGGGTCATAGTTGATCGCCTTACAAAATCCGCACACTTTATACCAATCAAAGAGACTTACAAAATGGAACAACTAACCCGACTGTACGTCAAAGAAATAGTCTCAAGACATGGTGCACCGATATCCATCATATCCGACAGAGATGGTAGATTTACTTCCAATTTCTGGCAGTCACTCCAAGACGCCTTTGGAACAAATCTAGACATGAGTACAGCATATCACCCTCAGACCGATGGTCAGAGTGAACGAACCATCCAAACTCTTGAAGACATGCTTCGAGCATGTATAATAGACTTTGGAAAAGGATGGGATACTCATTTACCATTAGTCGAATTTTCCTACAACAACAGCTATCATACAAGTATTAAAGCAGCCCCATTTGAAGCACTTTACGGTCGAAAGTGTCGTTCACCTGCTTGTTGGGCTGAAGTGGGAGAAGTTCAACTCACTGGACCAGAACTCATCCGTGAAACAACGGATAAAATTGTACAAATCAAAAATCGACTACAAGCCGCAAGAGATCGACAGAAAAGTTATGCCGACACACGACGCAGACCCCTAGAATTCCAAGTCGGAGATAGGGTTATGCTAAAGGTATCGCCTTGGAAAGGCTTGATACGATTCGGTAAATGAGGAAAACTAAACCCAAGATACATCGGACCATTCAAAATCCTAGCCAGGGTTGGTCCTGTGGCGTACAGACTTGAGCTTCCGTCAGAACTCAGTAGTGTACACCCCACTTTCCATGTATCTAACCTAAAGAAATGCTTATCGGATGAATCACTTGTGATTCCACTCGATGAAATTCAACTCAATGACGATCTTCAATTTGTTGAGGAACCCGTAGAAATCATGGACCGAGAGGTCAAACAACTCAAACAAAGCCGTATACCAATTATCAAAGTTCGTTGGAACTCACGACGTGGTCCTGAATACACATGGGAACGAGAGGACCAGATACGAAAGAAATACCCACACCTTTTTACCAACAAAGCTTCTACCTCCAACGCTAATTGATCTCCGGGACGGAGCTCTCATATGGGGTGGAGACTGTAACAAATCACAATTTCAGGTTAATTTCTATTTTCGGAAAATTTTACTATTCATGTTACTATTCATTTTTACTATTCATTTCTTTCTGAATTTTTCCCGAAAGTTGATTTTTATTTCATATTCTCGAGTGATAAATCATTTCCATGACAAATTAAATGTTTGACACTCGTCAGATCATTTTCGTGAAAGTTATTAAGGAATGACACGACATTACACGTTTTAGGGTAAAACGGCAATCAGAAATTCTACGCACAACGAAATTTGATCCCGTCAGGTGACCCCACATCAGAAAAATGTTTAACACACTTATGATTTATTTGAGAATAAATCATGACTGAGAAAAATCATGGCCCAAATAAACTTCGGCCGTGAAAAACTGGAATTTTCAGTTTTACGCGTTTTTACTCAGCCGTAACCCTAGCCTTTACCTGCACCGCATTTCTAAGATGATTTGAGCTTTCAACTTATTTAAATAAGTCAACATATTTTTCCCTCCTCCATTGACTAAAAATCATTCCTTGATTTTATAAATCATTCCTTGATTTTTAGGCTTCCGGTTTGATGTCTAAAAGACATTTAACACCAACCGACACCAGACTGAGCCCAGTCTAGACATTATAAATCATTTTAAATCATTTTTAGCATATAAGAAAAGTAACATTTTACTTTTCTCAGTTTTACGCAATATTCGTACATTTTACGTATTACGCGTTTTAGACCCGTGTTTCCAGCTTTTAGCAGGTTTTACCACCCAAATGGAACTTATCACCCATTTTATATTTTATTATGGGACTTATGAACATTTCTAACAATACTTTAAAGTTTCATAATTTTACGACACCCGGTTTTACGTTTTGAGGCCTAATCATTTACGGTTGGCATTTCCCGGAGTCAAAATGCATCTAATAACCAAGGATAATACCAAGCCAAGCCACCTCCCCCTCCTTATCTGTTTTGAACCGCCAATGGGGGGGGGTAGTCACACCCTTGGTGGCTTGATCTCATGGCTTGATGATCTAGGATGCATACATGTGTATTTTGGCCAAAATATCTCTTGAAAACTAACCTCCTCATGGACCTATATATACTCCCTCCCCTCTCTTCCCTTGGCCGGCCATCAAACACACCACAACACTCTCCACTTAGCTTATTTCTTCTAATTTGTTGCAAGGTTCAAGTGAAGTTCAAGTATAGAAACCCTAGATAGCTTATTTCTTACCAAAAATCTTCCAAAACCCTAACATACTTGGTGTTTTCTCTTGAGTTTAAATCCACTCAATACACCTCAACCTTTATCATCTATCTTTCAAGAATACTAAGAGTAGAAAGGTTGCTTGAAGTGAAAAGGGTTGAAGCTTGTCTATCAAAGTCCATTTCCTTACTAGTTACTCCTTTCTTTCATTAGAAAGCCTAAAGTTGTAAGCCTAAACCTAACATGCTTCTTGTTTATTTATCATGTTCATTTCATTTATATGTTATTCTTGCTATATTATGTGTTGTAATTATGTCCATGATGAATCATGATGAGTAAAAGATGTTGTTGTAATGACTTATTGAAACAAATTACTAAAACAAGCAAACTAGTGAATATCTTGGTATAACCTGATCAAAATGGTAAAAATTTTATATTGGATTATTACATATTACAGTAGAGGACTTAAAAAGCAAACCATAGCAATTTGAACCACCTAAAAAGAGTAAACGAGTCAAAAGTTATGGCGATTTGAAGTTACCAAAGATTTCCGGCAAAACTGCCTAAATGTTTCTGTGATTTCTGTGACAGAACCTAAAACACGCAAAAAGAGGCCTTTCTGGTCCGATTCATGAAAAAGTTAAAACACGAAAGTTGTCCGGAATCATGTTTTCATTCAGGAACAAAGAGGCTCAAGCCTTGAAAACGCCTTCTGAGTGAGATATTTCTCAGTTTTCTTAACAGCTATTTACATATTTTAAGTTACTAAGTTATTGTCATACTTTCAAAGGAATAAAAGGTATTATGACCTATAACCAAGACCACCACCATGGCTAGAACCAAGGTAGTGTCTCATGACCATGGAACAAGGACCAAAGGTCATGGCTAGGCCATGACGAATGACCAAACCAACTTACCAAGGCGTAAACATGAAACAATGAAATTGGCGAAATATGGAACAAGCAATTTGTATCTACTTCACCTAAAAGGAAACCATGAGATTTTACCAAGACAAATGGTCATACAAGACTTATAAAACTACCCCTAATAACAATCTTCATGTACTATAAACTTTCCTAAGTTTATACAAATATCGGACATGTAACTTTTTCGGATCAAAACTTATATCTATATACTTTATCAACTACTACAATAGTAGGGAGCTTCATGTGAGGAGTTCATTATGTAAGCCGTCGAGATGAGTTGTGGATTTACGAGTTAAAGTGTCCTGGCTCCTCGAACGCTTACTAACATGACTTCTGAAATATGTTAGCCCGAACGGTAGTAAACGATATACCAAAACATACATGTTCATAAATCTTTCTTTCAAAGACTTACAAATATACATCATACCTCATCATGGACTAAATGCAAAACATATATATAGGCACTCCGTTATATTCTCTACACAAATCCTAAGTCGCAACATTCTATTCTAGGTTGCTCGTAGAAACCTACACGATCCGATCATCACCTTCATTATTTGCTATCATACTTGAGGTGAGTTCATAGCCCCGCTTACATTACTTTAATGTTTTACAAACCCTTGGGGGAAATACATGCTACTTTTAAACCGAACACAATGCTTTGAAACTGTATGCTGCCTGATTGTTTTATTATTACTAAGTACCTACCTTGCCAATCCTAGGCCCCATCATGAACCATTTAATCACTAGTATTAGTGAGCGCGAGTATTGTGAATAGGCCTATTGGGATTGACGAATCCCATTTGTTTGAGCAGTTAGTTCAAATGAATGCACTATATTTGAAAACATTAAGTATGACGGCAAAGTACTTACCGGGGCAACATAACCGCCGATTGATATTGGTACACGTTAACGTATTGGTTGCATGAGCTTAGTACATAATAATAACTGTTTTGTTTTCTAACATGAGTATGAGTCTAATTAACTCATTACTACCAACATATTGTGTTCAACCTTAAACAAACTCTATGAATTTCACTCAACCTTTGTGTTGACCTCTTAAGCATGTATTTCAGGTCCATGATAATCAAGAATGGAGCGGGAAGGGCACGTACCGAAGGAAGAAGGCTATAAACAATTATGTCATTCTATAAAAACATCATAGACTTTATATTGATGTGTTTTGAAACAATGCAACATTTTGGGACCTCACTATGTAAACTTTGATATATTTGAATAATATGAATGACAACTCTTTTATTTACGATTCGTTTAGAGATCGTTTTCTATTATTATGACTGTTGTGCCGTCGAGTAACACCCAAGTTGAATTCCGCTGCATCATGAATTGGGGGTGTTACAATGTTTTTCCTTGATATGGTTTATATATGTCGTTTGTATTATTGTGATGATATTTTGGTTGGTCGAATACTTTGGATTGGTCGAGACCATTGTGGTCTCGACAATGGGTATATTGTGATTATTGTGAAGTGTTGTCGATAAAGTGGTATTGGGGACCGATTGTGAGACGGTCACTTAGATTGACGGAGATAGGTTAGTCGGGTGCCGTAGTCGGACCCTATTGTTGTAGCACGTGATTTGGGTATTGTTGGACGGAGATTGATTACTTGGTTTGACTTGATTATTATTTTTATTTTGGACTTGGACAATGAGCCGAGAGTGATGACTCGGACATGTGACCATTTCGTATGACTCGATAAATATTTATAATTAACGCAAATAATAAAACTCGTAATAATATTATTGGTAATATAAACGTTTATATAAATATATAGACGTGAGTAACGTATATATAAATATATAAATGCGTATATTAAAAATAAAAAGATCACGAGTAATATTATAACAATAATGTGACTATACATATTATGCTATGAAAGTAGTGTAATATTATTGGGAGCGTTATTATAATTAAACGACTATAAATAACGATGAAATCTTGACGTTAAATAAATATTAAATAAAATAATTTCTTTTAAATAAATAAAGTAAACTATCGAGTTATACGGGGTCGTGGTCACTTGAGTCCAAGTGGTTTATTATTTGTGACGTTTGTGTTGTCACGGATATATGACGATTAATACATTCATTTTCGATAACTACGTAACTTATTTAATCGACGGGTTAAATAAGAGCTATTTAGTTGTTTAAATTGAGTATATTAATGGGCATCGTATCCTACGACGCCCATAGGTTGTGGTATGTGTACGAGAATAATAAGTTGCTAAGTATCTCGTGAGATTGCCAAATTGACGAATTTGGTAAGCTTAACGGTATAGTTAGTGAAGTTATTAAACTTTGATATATACCATATAGTACTTTATGTGCAATGTGTGACCTAGGATTCGGGTATAATCTTAGAATGGTATATTAAGTAAATAAATATGGGGGATTACCAAATCGACGGATTTGATAAACTTCGATGATTTATTTAAATGATATATTGGGCTAATATTAGACCTATAGATTGTTTTATCATCCTTTTGTTGTGACTTCTTGGTTTGAGTTGTGTCGACCCACCACCCGTATGGATACCAAACGCCAAACTCCAAACTAATACGAGATTTATACGAGAAATAGATTTTCGGAAGTATAATGGAATACGTTCAGGTTTGGGAATATTTGATTTTGAGGAAATGATTTCTGAACGAGTTGATAATGTTAGGTCGTGCCGAGTCCGTAGTTGCCGTCTTTCGAGTTACTATACGTCTTACTTCTACCGATTTCTTATTGCTGATTTCTGGACTTGAGGTGAGTCATAGCCCCACTTTTACTCTTGAACTATGTTTTCAATACTTGGGGTGAGAAACGTGCAAATTATTTTATGTGGACTATTATCGCTTTTATATTCTTTCTAAAACTTGCTATGCGTATGGACTAGGATACATTGTCAGCTTTAGTCACACATTTTGTGTGTACTATTCAAGGTTGGCTTATTTGGTTATTGATGGATTGTCAGCTTTAGTCACATATATGTTGTGTGTACTATTCAAGGTTGGCTTATTTGGTTATTGGTGGATTGTCAGCTTTAGTCACATATTTGTTGTGTGTACTATTCAAGGTTGGCTTATTTGGACTGTCAGCTTTAGTCACATAGTTTCGTGTGTACTATTCAAGGTTGACTTATTTAGATACTATAGTGTGCACCTATAGGTTATTAATACTTCGGAGGTTATCCGAGTATTTATTGATATTGCGGGGGTTACCCGAATATCTATGTTAGTACGGAAGGGTATCCGTGTGTTTTGTTGGAGCGGAGGGTATCCGCAGGCTTTTAGCGAATCCTTAGTCTAGCTAGCAAGCGTTTTGCGTATATGTCCACTATATTATTAGTTGAATTTAAACCTATGATCTCACCAGCGAAAGCTGACTTTTAGCACGTTTTCTCAGGTAATTAAGTGATGAGGTGCATGCTTGGATTGGAAGGCTCGGCTAAGGCTCACGGTTCATGGATCTATTTTTCTAAACTCTGATAATTGAATTTGGACCTATTGTTATTTTATTTTGGGCCTGACTCTGAATGATGTTGGGATAAATGTAAACCTTAAAACCCCGTTTTGGTTGTGTTTTTATTATGTTTACTTTATCTCGTTCTATATTGTCTTGTGTTGGATACCAATCCCCGTAGCACCCCGAAAGCTTGTTGAGTCTTCCGCTGTATCAAAATTTGGGGGTGTTACACTTAATGAGTTGTACTATACAGGGACGGACCCAAGATTTTTAAGAGTGTTGCACAAAAGAAATGTTGGGCTAACTAAAGTTACACCAGAAACGAAAGTAACAAAAAAATAATTTAGGGGTTGCACATACCACAAAAATGACAATTTTGAAAACCTTTTTGCACTTCGTGACCTAAAGTCGGGTGTAACCCGTGCCACACCTGGAATACATGTACTATACTCGGCTACTCTTGGGTAATGAGAAGAAATTTTAAGTTTTTAGTGAGTGCCTGCGATATGTTCTTAATTTTGATTTCATATCAAGATGGAATGAAATTACAAAAAGAAAAAGCATATTATACCCTGGCCTCCAGTGAATTGAATTGCCATGATTAGAACTTAAGAGAGAATCAAGTAATCACACTTATCAAGTAGTGGTTTATTCCATTTACCGAGTCTTGACAAAATACCTGTTATTGATTCCGTGTAGACACGTTACTCCATTCCTATTGATTCCGCGTAAATGCGTCATTCCATTGCAATTCTCAATATCTCAGAATAATGGAATTCCAATTCTCAATATCTCGAATAATGTTTGCTGGAGCTGTAATAACCCCTTGCCATTGTCTTCGGAGCAGCTTCATTGTAACACCCCCAATTCATGATGCAGCGGAATTCGAACTGGGTGTTACTTGACGGCACAATAGTCACAATAATAGAAAACGAACTCCAATTGAGTCGTTTTAAAAGATGTATCATTCAAAATTATATAAATATCAGAGGTTACAAAATGAGGTCCCAATTGGTTCCATGTTTACAATGTATAATAAATGTGTTTTTGAATGATAAGTAAATTTATAGCCCTCTTGAGTATCCATGTCCTTCCGTGCCATCCTTGATCGTCATGAACCTGAAATACATGCTTGAGAGGTCAACACAAAGGTTGAGTGATATTCATAGAGTTTGTTAAATCGTTTGAACACAATGTGTTGGTAGTTAAATCGTTTGAACACCATAATCGTAGTGTTTGTAGGTAAATCGTTTGAACACCATAATCGTAGTATTTGTAGGTAAATCGTTTGAACACCATAATCGTAGTGTTTGTAGGTAAATCGTTTGAACACAATAATCGTAGTGTGAGCTGTAGACTCACACCAATGTTTGGAAAACAAAACAGGTAGGCTACGTTATTATACGCCCATAAAATGTATTATACACTAAGCTTATGAAACCAAAACGTTAACGTGTACCAATATCGATCGGCAGATTTATCCCGGTAGGTACTTTGCCGTCATACCTAATGTCTCAAATATTAATGCATTTGTTTGAACTAATCAAAACAAATGGGATTCGTCAATCCCAATAGGCCTATTCACAATATTCGCGCTCACTTGCAAGTAACCCTCGCAAGTGATTAAATGGTTCATAATAAGGGATTTTGGTTTGGCAAGGATGTTACTTAGTGATAATAAAACATAGTCGAATAACATACAGTAGAAAGCATTGTGTTCGATTTTAGAGATAGCATGTATTCCCCCCAAGGAATTGTAAAACAATTAAGTAATGGAAAGTGGGGCTATGAACTCACCTTAAGTAAGATAGCAAGTAATGAATGTAACGGTCGAATCGTGAAGGTTTCTACGAGCAACCTATAATAGAATGTCGCGACTTAGGATCGGAGTAAAGAATATGAAGTAGTGCCTATATATATATCTTGCATTTAGTCCATGATGTGGTATGATGTATAATGTAAGTCTTTGAAAGAAATGATTCATGAAACATGTATGTTTTGTATATCGTTCACTACCGTTCGGGCCGACATAATTCAGAAGTCATGTTAGTAAGCGTTCGAGGAGCCAGGACACTTTAATTCGTAAATCCACAACTCAACTCGACGGCTTACATAATGAACTCCTCACATGAGGCTCCCTACTATTGTAGTAGTTGATAAAGTATAAGTTTTGATCCGAAAAGTTACATGTCCGATATTTGAATAAACTTAGGAAAGTTTATTTGTACATGAAGATTGTTATTAGGGGTAGCTTCATAAGCCTTAAATGACCATGTTCTCTTGGTAAAATCTCATGGTTTCCTTTTAAGTGAAGTAGATCCAAATTGCTTGTTCAAGTTATCGCCTAACTCATTGTTTCATGTTTACGCCTATGTGAGTTGTTATGGTCATTTCGTCATGGCCTAGCCATGACCTTTGGTCCTTGTTCCAAGGTCATGAGACTCAACCTTGGTTCTATTCATGTTTGTGGTCTTGATTATAGGTCATAAGACCTCTTGTTCCTTTCAAAGTATAACCATAATCTTGTGACTTTCGCCTAAAAATGGGCTGTTTAGAATTTGAAGAATTTTATCACTCGGAAAGTGTTTTTAGGTCTCGAGCTTCTTTGTTCCTGAACGAAAACGGCGTTCCGGACAACTTTCGTGTTTTAACTTTTTGATGAATCGGACCAGAAGTGGGACTTTCAAAAAGTCAGAATGCGATTCAGGAGGTTTAGGCAGTTTTGCCGGAAATCTTTGGTAACTTCAAATGGGCGTAACTTTTGACTCGTATACTCGTTTTAGGTGGTTCAAATTGCTATGGTTTCCTTGTTAAGTCCTCTACTGTAATATGTAATGATCTAACATCATATTTTTACCATTTTGATCAGGTCTTACCAAGAAAGTCACTAGTTTACTTGTTTTAGTAACTTGTTGTAACAATCAATAACAATAACTTGTTTTGGTCATTTTTATACATCATGGACATGATAACAAGACAATATATAGCACAAATAATATGTAAATAACATGAACATGATTATTTAACAAGAATCAAGTTAGGGTTTGGCTCACAACTTTTGGCTTTCAAAGATGAAAGGAAGTTAACATGTAAGGATAGGACTTTGATAGACTTGCTTCAACCCTTTTTCACTTCATGCAATCTTTCTACCCTTGGTATTCTTGAAAGATGGATGATGAAGGTTTAGGTGAAATGAGTGGATTTAAACTCAAGAGAAATCACCAAGTATATGAGGTTATGGAAGTGTTTGATGAATGATAACCTATCTAGGGTTTCAACCTTGAACTAGCACTTGAATCTTGCATGAAACTTGGAAGAGAATTAGCAAATGGATTGGTGTTGGTGTGTGTGGAAGTGGACGGCACAAAGGGAGGGATGGGGGCTTTTATAGGGTCTTAAGGAGGTTACTTGTGTTGACTTGTCAACCCTTGGAGGCCAAGTTCAACACATGTAAGCATCCAAGAGTACAATGCATGAGATCTTTCCACCTAGTGTGAATCCCCCCCCCCCTATGGCGGTTTGTATAAGCTTGGGGAGCAAGTGTAGACTTTTCTTGGTATTATCCAAGATACTTGGTTAGTTTTGACTCCGGGAAATGCCAATCGTAAATGATTAAGCCTCAAAACGTAAAACCGGGTGTCGTAAAATTATGGAACTTGAAAGTATTGATAAACATGTCCATATGTCCCATAATAAAATATAAAATGAGTGGTAGGTTCCATTTGGGTGGTAAACCCTGCTAAAAACTGGAAACACGGGTCTAAAACGCGTAATTCGCGTAAAACGCTGAATATTGCGTAAAATTGAGAAAAGTAAAATGTTACTTTTCTAATGTTATAAAAATGATTTAAAATGACTTATAATGTCTAGACTGGGCTCAGTCTAGTGTCGGTTGGTATTAAATGTCTTTTAGACATCAAACCGTAAGCCTAAAAATCACGAAATGACTTATAACATCAAGGGATCATTTTTGGTCAATGGAGGAGGGAAAGAATATGTTGACTTTTTCTAATAAGTTGAAAACTCAAATCTTCTTAGAAACTCGTTTTGTGGTCTCACGGTTAATCGCCCAAATGGTTAAGCGTGCTCATGCGAGAGTAGTACAGGCATGGGTGACCTGCTGGGAAGTTTTTGGTCATGTTTTTCTCAGTCACGATTAATTCTCAAATAAATCATGAGTGTGTCAAACATTTTTCCGATGTGGGGTCACCTGACGGGGTTGAATTTCGTTGTACGTAGAATTTCTGATTGACGTTTTACCCTAAAACGTGTAATTCCGTGTAATTCCTTAATAACTTTCACGAAAATGAGCTTATGAAAGTTAAACTTTTAATTTGCCATGGAAATGATTTATCACTCGATAAAATCAAATAAAAATCAACTTTCGGGAAAGTTTCGGGAAAAAATGAATAGTAAAAGTGAATAGTGAAATTTTCCGGGAATGGTAATTAACCTGAAATTGTGAATTGTTACAGTCTCTACCCCTTACGGGGAACTTCGTCCCGAAGTTCTATGTGTGTCATATGTTGGAGTGGTGTCGATAAAGATGTGTGGTTACTTATGAGGACCAAAGTCTGGGATTTCCGGTAATGTAATTTGATTTGTCATTTCAGTGTATGGTGTAGGATGAGGCTTCCTTTTATATAGGAAAGGTATGGTAATAGTCGAATATCAAAGGAAATTGATATAGCAGTCGAATATTAATAGGAATTGATATAGTAGTTGAATATCAAATAGAACTTGATATAGTTAAATATCAAAATGGAAATTGATATAGTTGTCAAGTATCAATAGCAATTGATATAACAGTTGAACAACAATAGCAATTTACATAGGAATCCAATAAATGGAAATTGATATAAGAATCGAATCATGGAATAAGCGTTGAACATGTGGTTGGACCAAGTCCTGTTTGAATTGTACGGCTGCCCATGCATATGGCTACATGGCTTCACAATAAGTTTGGTATGACTGCCCATGCATATGGCTACATGGCCCCGTAATGAGTTTGGTACGATTGCACATGCATATGGTTACATGGCCTCGCAACGAGTTTGTTTGTTATTGCACTATCATTATGAAAACCAAAGTGTAAACCTCGTACTAATGGAAATTGGGATAGTCGTTGCAATCATAGCCTAGTAGGTAATCGGTTGTTGTACCTAGTGTTTATGTCATGGTTTGAAGCGATGTCGGTGAAAAGATAGGATTTCTTGTGGCGAATAAAATGTAGGTATCATGCCATACCCGAGCAATGTAATGTAGGTATCAAGCCATACCCGAGCAATGTAATGTAGGTAACAAGCCATACCTGAGCAATGTAATGTAGGTTGACTTCATACTTATGTTATTTTGGATATAATTAAGCCCACTTGTTTATAGTTCTTTATTTACATGGAGAGGCATCCCAAACAATGTAACTAAAGGAATATAAACGTATGGTTCGATGATTTATAATTTCTTTATTTAAACGAAAAGGCATCCCAATCCATTCAAATAAGGACATTATAAATCATCCTACTTAAGAATTCCCAACACAACATTCATACTTAGCCGGTGAGTTACAAGGTAGTGTATTACGAGATAACACTGGTGTAGCAAAAGTACAAGATGAATATTCAATCTTGTAAAGCTGATAAGGGTGCTCGTGGTGTAACTAAGGATGATTTGAGCTTTAAAAGTGCATCAAGATCTGTTAATGAGCTTTGTGTTTGTAATGGTTGTGAAGATAATGATGTGATATGTTGATGTACAAAAGTGTGTAGTGTATGCTTAACATTAATACACTTAGGTATAGATGTTGAGTTTGCTTTAAAAATCTTAAGAGATTTTAAAGGTTTATGATGGAATGGTATCCTAAACAGGATAGTACTTCTACAGGATGAAGAGAATAATTGATAACTATCCCAGATAGTAGTTCGGATTATCTCATAAATGAAAATTTTCAAGAATGAAATTAGGTAACACAAATAAGGTGTTAAGATTTCGCTGAGTGGTAAGACATTATCGTGTCTCTAGATTGTTTTAATGTATTCTGGTGGTTTATCGAGTTCATGTAGGAAATCAACCTAAACATAACCCTAGTACAACTACTCTCAGTATTTGAAAATTCTAAGTCAAATATAGTTAGTCAGACTATATTCCACTGTCCCTAGGTTAAATATAGGTGACTAGTCTATATTTAGCCAAGGTTCGATAAAATTTTCACATACCTAAACTAGGTATACTTTTGATATGTCCGTTGGTTTTGGGAATTGTTCACTAAACAAAGGCGATGTCAAACCCTTAAGTTGCAAATCCCGTCCATACAAGACTTGTAACGTATGTTTTTCATATTCCATTGCATAGAAGGTAGTAAGGGTAGATACGTATGGAAAGGAAGTTTTAAGTAGTTCTAAAATAGAACATACTTGGCCAGGATCACGAACTTTTAATAATGAAGGTTTCATAAGAAAACTTTGATGAATGTAGAGAAAGTTCAGCTTTTGTCGATGATGGATTAGTTTGTCCTTTAGAAATCTCATATTTCTTGTTTTGAAATCGATAGATTGTGACGGGTTTTTGATATCATAAGAAATGATATTGATAATGTGATGGAATAATTCTAGAGACCATTTGCACAAAACACAATGTCTCGGAAGTAGGTTAGACCATTGTGCAATTCACAATGTCTGGGAAGTAGGTTAGGTCATTGTGTGACTCAAAACATTTGAGAAATGATTAAGACCATTGTATCATACAATGTCTTGGAAAAGTGAATGAGACCATTGTATCTCACAATGTCTTGAAAAATGAATGAGACCATTGTATCTCACAATGTCTTGGAAAATAGGAAAGACCATTGCAATCAGTTACAATGTCTTGGACATATAATGTTGGAGTAGGAACATGATTGGGAGAGTGTGGCTGTGCCGAAATGCCTTAGAATAGGCATACACAGATATGTTTAGTCCATTGTTTAGATAGATGATTGAAAATAAACCGAGTTTATATATCAATATACTAATATGTTCATGTAGCATAAAATGCCTAGTGTGTATATATCAATATACTTATATGTGTTCATGTAGCATAAAATGCCTAGTGTGTATATATCAATATACTTATATGTGTTCATGTAGTATAAAATGCTTACGGGGAAATGCTCAAGATGGGTATATATGAATATACTAATATGTTTGTGTAGCATAACATGCTTACTAAGTTCATAATCGTCTGGAGGATGGAAGACACGGAGAGTGGAAGGCTATAAAAATGTTTTTGTTTGTGATTGTAGTTATAGTTTAGGTCTCAATTAGACCCGTTTCTCTATAACCATGGCTCTGGTACCAATCTGTAACACCCCCAATTCATGATGCAGCGGAATTCGAACTGGGTGTTACTTGACGGCACAATAGTCACAATAATAGAAAACGAACTCCAATTGAGTCGTTTTAAAAGATGTATCATTCAAAATTATATAAATATCAGAGGTTACAAAATGAGGTCCCAATTGGTTCCATGTTTACAATGTATAATAAATGTGTTTTTGAATGATAAGTAAATTTATAGCCCTCTTGAGTATCCGTGTCCTTCCGTGCCATCCTTGATCGTCATGAACCTGAAATACATGCTTGAGAGGTCAACACAAAGGTTGAGTGATATTCATAGAGTTTGTTAAATCGTTTGAACACAATGTGTTGGTAGTTAAATCGTTTGAACACCATAATCGTAGTGTTTGTAGGTAAATCGTTTGAACACCATAATCGTAGTGTTTGTAGGTAAATCGTTTGAACACCATAATCGTAGTGTTTGTAGGTAAATCGTTTGAACACAATAATCGTAGTGTGAGCTGTAGACTCACACCAATGTTTGGAAAACAAAACAGGTAGGCTACGTTATTATACGCCCATAAAATGTATTATACACTAAGCTTATGAAACCAAAACGTTAACGTGTACCAATATCGATCGGCAGATTTATCCCGGTAGGTACTTTGCCGTCATACCTAATGTCTCAAATATTAATGCATTTGTTTGAACTAATCAAAACAAATGGGATTCGTCAATCCCAATAGGCCTATTCACAATATTCGCGCTCACTTGCAAGTAACCCTCGCAAGTGATTAAATGGTTCATAATAAGGGATTTTGGTTTGGCAAGGATGTTACTTAGTGATAATAAAACATAGTCGAATAACATACAGTAGAAAGCATTGTGTTCGATTTTAGAGATAGCATGTATTCCCCCCAAGGAATTGTAAAACAATTAAGTAATGGAAAGTGGGGCTATGAACTCACCTTAAGTAAGATAGCAAGTAATGAATGTAACGGTCGAATCGTGAAGGTTTCTACGAGCAACCTATAATAGAATGTCGCGACTTAGGATCGGAGTAAAGAATATGAAGTAGTGCCTATATATATATCTTGCATTTAGTCCATGATGTGGTATGATGTATAATGTAAGTCTTTGAAAGAAATGATTCATGAAACATGTATGTTTTGTATATCGTTCACTACCGTTCGGGCCGACATAATTCAGAAGTCATGTTAGTAAGAGTTCGAGGAGCCAGGACACTTTAATTCGTAAATCCACAACTCAACTCGACGGCTTACATAATGAACTCCTCACATGAGGCTCCCTACTATTGTAGTAGTTGATAAAGTATAAGTTTTGATCCGAAAAGTTACATGTCCGATATTTGAATAAACTTAGGAAAGTTTATTTGTACATGAAGATTGTTATTAGGGGTAGCTTCATAAGCCTTAAATGACCATGTTCTCTTGGTAAAATCTCATGGTTTCCTTTTAAGTGAAGTAGATCCAAATTGCTTGTTCAAGTTATCGCCTAACTCATTGTTTCATGTTTACGCCTATGTGAGTTGTTATGGTCATTTCGTCATGGCCTAGCCATGACCTTTGGTCCTTGTTCCAAGGTCATGAGACTCAACCTTGGTTCTAGTCATGTTTGTGGTCTTGATTATAGGTCATAAGACCTCTTGTTCCTTTCAAAGTATAACCATAATCTTGTGACTTTCGCCTAAAAATGGGCTGTTTAGAATTTGAAGAATTTTATCACTCGGAAAGTGTTTTTAGGTCTCGAGCTTCTTTGTTCCTGAACGAAAACGGCGTTCCGGACAACTTTCGTGTTTTAACTTTTTGATGAATCGGACCAGAAGTGGGACTTTCAAAAAGTCAGAATGCGATTCAGGAGGTTTAGGCAGTTTTGCCGGAAATCTTTGGTAACTTCAAATGGGCGTAACTTTTGACTCGTATACTCGTTTTAGGTGGTTCAAATTGCTATGGTTTCCTTGTTAAGTCCTCTACTGTAATATGTAATGATCTAACATCATATTTTTACCATTTTGATCAGGTCTTACCAAGAAAGTCACTAGTTTACTTGTTTTAGTAACTTGTTGTAACAATCAATAACAATAACTTGTTTTGGTCATTTTTATACATCATGGACATGATAACAAGACAATATATAGCACAAATAATATGTAAATAACATGAACATGATTATTTAACAAGAATCAAGTTAGGGTTTGGCTCACAACTTTTGGCTTTCAAAGATGAAAGGAAGTTAACATGTAAGGATAGGACTTTGATAGACTTGCTTCAACCCTTTTTCACTTCATGCAATCTTTCTACCCTTGGTATTCTTGAAAGATGGATGATGAAGGTTTAGGTGAAATGAGTGGATTTAAACTCAAGAGAAATCACCAAGTATATGAGGTTATGGAAGTGTTTGATGAATGATAACCTATCTAGGGTTTCAACCTTGAACTAGCACTTGAATCTTGCATGAAACTTGGAAGAGAATTAGCAAATGGATTGGTGTTGGTGTGTGTGGAAGTGGACGGCACAAAGGGAGGGATGGGGGCTTTTATAGGGTCTTAAGGAGGTTACTTGTGTTGACTTGTCAACCCTTGGAGGCCAAGTTCAACACATGTAAGCATCCAAGAGTACAATGCATGAGATCTTTCCACCTAGTGTGAATCCCCCCCCCCTATGGCGGTTTGTATAAGCTTGGGGAGCAAGTGTAGACTTTTCTTGGTATTATCCAAGATACTTGGTTAGTTTTGACTCCGGGAAATGCCAATCGTAAATGATTAAGCCTCAAAACGTAAAACCGGGTGTCGTAAAATTATGGAACTTGAAAGTATTGATAAACATGTCCATATGTCCCATAATAAAATATAAAATGAGTGGTAGGTTCCATTTGGGTGGTAAACCCTGCTAAAAACTGGAAACACGGGTCTAAAACGCGTAATTCGCGTAAAACGCTGAATATTGCGTAAAATTGAGAAAAGTAAAATGTTACTTTTCTAATGTTATAAAAATGATTTAAAATGACTTATAATGTCTAGACTGGGCTCAGTCTAGTGTCGGTTGGTATTAAATGTCTTTTAGACATCAAACCGTAAGCCTAAAAATCACGAAATGACTTATAACATCAAGGGATCATTTTTGGTCAATGGAGGAGGGAAAGAATATGTTGACTTTTTCTAATAAGTTGAAAACTCAAATCTTCTTAGAAACTCGTTTTGTGGTCTCACGGTTAATCGCCCAAATGGTTAAGCGTGCTCATGCGAGAGTAGTACAGGCATGGGTGACCTGCTGGGAAGTTTTTGGTCATGTTTTTCTCAGTCACGATTAATTCTCAAATAAATCATGAGTGTGTCAAACATTTTTCCGATGTGGGGTCACCTGACGGGGTTGAATTTCGTTGTACGTAGAATTTCTGATTGACGTTTTACCCTAAAACGTGTAATTCCGTGTAATTCCTTAATAACTTTCACGAAAATGAGCTTATGAAAGTTAAACTTTTAATTTGCCATGGAAATGATTTATCACTCGATAAAATCAAATAAAAATCAACTTTCGGGAAAGTTTCGGGAAAAAATGAATAGTAAAAGTGAATAGTGAAATTTTCCGGGAATGGTAATTAACCTGAAATTGTGAATTGTTACATTCATCCCCCTTGAAGGGTTTGCATCATCATCCTTGATGTATCTGCCTTTTGTTTGCTAGCATCCAATTTGCTTTTCCTCGGGTAGACGGCAACCTATCTGGATCTGCTCTTTTGTCGTCTCTTTTCATCTACTTATTTTTATTACAGCAAGTTGACATGAACGGATGATGAAGCCATTCTTCCCCGTTAGCATGCAATTAGATATATGGGTTAGGGGCTGTTTGACAAATCTATATAACTTAGCGCTGAGTAAGTCAACGATACTGAATGAATCAAAGACACTGAATGAACAAAATTCTGAATGAAAATGAGTGTTTGATTAGTATTTTGAATGTACAATAAACTTAAAAAAAAGAACCAACTTTTTTGACTCTCCTTATAATATAACATCAAGTGAACTGTTTACTTTTTAGATAAATGTTTATTAAGTTTTAATAATTTTAACTTTCATTTAATTAAAATAATTTAATTTAGGGATTTTGTTAACCACAAGCCATGAGGTGTGTTTAAACGTACTTTAATTAAAATTTTTGCATTAAATGAACACTAAACACTACATGTTTAACCTCACCTTCCATGTTTAAAATGAAAAATATGTATAATTATCGAATATACTACTTCATTTAATGCCCACTATCAAAAAAGATTGTGTAGTCTCTTCGAAGATAGAATAACGTAAGACGTTTTTATTCAATTTGGAACAAGGTATAACAATTTGGAAGGCTAAAAATAAGGGTAAATTGCATAAATGGTCCTTAACGTTCCACGAATTTGCAAAAATGGGACCGAGACAAAAAGTAGCGCAAAAAAGACACCAACGTTCCACATTTTCGCAAAATCGCCACCGAGAGGCCTTTTTCGTTAATTTTCCCGTTAAGTGCCACGTAGTTGAGGGTAGTATCGTCATTTTACTATTCCCCGGGTACTAAGCTAGTGACACTGTAGCTTGAGGGACTAAATTTGCAAGCGATTGTTTGCCTTTTTTACAAACGGTACACTATCCAGTCCCAGTTAAATATGAACGTTGCAGCACATTAAAGTTTCACACTTTCCGAAATCCGGCAAAAAATATGGTCTTGATTTGTGACTGTGGGAAACAAGCAACAATCAAAACAAGCTGGACAAACAGGAACCCAAGACGACGATTCTACTGTTGTCCTTCATGTGGGTTTATTGGATGGACGAATCCTCCAATGTGTTGCCGAGCAGTTGCTGTGATTCCTGGCCTATTGAGGGCGAGGAATGAGCTTGAAGAAGAGTTGGAGGAGCAGTTGAGGTTGATGAGGGAGAAGGATCAGCGGATTAAGAAGCTCAACAAGTTTCTTATTTTTAGTTGGCTCTTTTTTTTCATTGCCATTAAGTTGCTTTAGGTTGGTCGTTGGTATGTAGGTGTGTTGACATCTTTCTGGGTTGTATCATCACAGGGTATAAGGTCATCCCTGGTTTGTATTGACCTTCATGTTAATAAAAAGTGTTTGATTTTAGCACTATAGTGGGATCATCGTTGTTTTGGTTGTCCTTGTTATTATAAGAAGACAAATGTAGTCAATATTACAGAATGAATATGTAGTAAACTAGGTTTCTGGTTCCTTATCAACTTTGACTTACAAAAGTCAAAACAAGTTTGGGTCATTCGGTATACTTATGTAGTGGGCATGTTGGGTCATTCAATATACATAAGTATATGATGATGGCAAACCACAAATTGTGCACAACATTATACAACAAATAAGTATATGATGATGGCAAACCACAAATTGTGCACAGCATTATGCAGCAAATAATGATTGTAAACCAAAATGAAAACAAATACCATTCCTAATTAATCAAGTCTAAAAAACAAATCACGTACAAATAATTGTCTAGAAGACAGAAACTCAGTTACATAATCCATACACATATTGTGTTAAAACACATGAACGAATAACCAACCCAAGGTTATTGCACCATCACAATTGTGTTGACTCACTTCGCGATTTTGGCTTTTCTCTTGATCCTATTCTTCCTTTGACCTCCACCATTCCCAGTAGAATGTGATACATGACTTGCTTGTGTTCCAACTTGATGACTTGGCCCTCTTGCTACCTCACTTGCTTGTGTTCCAACTGGCTGACTTGGCCCTGCTCCCACCTCTGTTGCAGAAGATCCCACTGGCTGAGTTGATCTTTCTAGTACCTCATCTGGTACTCCTTCCCTTCTTCTTGTCCCTTGGTTGCCTCTTCGTCCCGTACAAGCTCTCTTATTATGACCTTGCCCACCACATGCACCACATTTGACAGTCTTGCCCCTTTTTGATAGCTTCCCATTCTTCACCATTGATTTTTTCATAACCTGTTCAGCAATCTCATCCCTTGACACTCTTCTCTTCTTCCGTGGTCTCCCAATTGGAACATAGTAGTGAGGTGGCTTTAGTTCACTAGGGATAGGGCATTTGGGCCAAAAGTGCCGACCAACAATTCCTTCAATCTTGTGTTGATACATCGCCCTCCATGTGGTTAACCAATAACATTGGTGCACATAATCCTCTGGGATCACAACCATGTTGTCAGTTGATTCCTTGCTGTGTTTAGCCATGTCGTTGATAGCCGCAACAACATGCTTACATGGAATACCAGTGAGTTCTCATCTCCTACATGTGTATTCCATTTTCGGCATATTCACAACACATTGGTCACCCCAACCTCCGGCACACTGGTATGTATCCCCCCCCCCCACTCCATAAAACCTTATACTCATTTGCTTCCTCCTTGATGGTTTCTAAAATTTTAGTTGCTGTTGGGGTTAAGAGACCTTCACATCTGTCTATTACATGCTGCACACAAACACTTCTCTTCACAAGATACTGCCTGATGTACTCCAAACAACCAATGATTGGTTGATCTCTGCCGCCCACCAACTTTCTATTGAACGATTCATGTAAGTTGTTAAGAAGGATGTCACATTTAGCTCTCCCTGTAACCAATATATCAATATCAACATTACTTTTAATCTTATTAATATTACAGATGACAGTCATAATATCAACATCATTTTCAACCTTATTAATATTACAGATGACAGTCATAATATCAAAATCATTTTCAATATTATTAATAGTACAGATGAAAGTGATAATATGTGTATAGTGTACCTGAAAAATGTGAGCTTGACCATGATGATGCTGGTATCTTCCTTAACCAGTCATACGCTTTAGAGTCAATTGATTTTAGCTCTTCCATTCCTCTATTAAACTCATGGATTGTTGATGCTCTAGCACACCTCCAAACAAGCTCCTTGATACTCTCCCCCTTAAATAACTGCTTCATGTTGTCATATATGTGTCTCACACAGAAGCGGTGTTCAGCAGCAGGAAATAGTTCTGCAATGGCTGGTAATATTCCCTGTAGATTGGTACAAAACTTAATATGTGAATGAGGATTGAATTGGATTGGAAATCAACTAATTGAATTTACACAATGTTTATACCTTTTGTCTGTCGGATATAAAGGTGAAGTTTGAATTTGGTTGCAAATCAAGGTCATCTCCAAGATTGCTAAGGAACCATAACCATGAACTCTTGGACTCAGCTTCAACCACTGCGTAAGCAACTGGATAGAGGCCATTATTGCTATCGACACCAACAGCAGTTAAGACTTGACCAGTGTGATGTCCTTTGTTAAACGCCCCATCCAGCCCTAGTATGTCCCTTCTGCCTGCTTTGTAACCTTTTTTCAATGCACCAATACAAACATAGATCCGTCTGAAAACCGTTGAAGAAACACTTGAATCAGGGTTTGCATCAACTTGAATCTTCACAGTTGTATCAGGGTTTCTATTCTTCAACTCAACATACACCTCAATCTCTCTATGCGTTGGAATCAAATCCAACATTTTCATCACATCCTCATCAAACTTCAACGGGTACAACCCAACATCCAAAGTCTCGCCTGGTATCCTATAATAATAGCCTGCAACCCCACCTTTGACACCTATGTCATCTACCAACTCTTCAAAGGCGTAAAAGCTAAACAAGTCATAATCCACACAATCATACCACGCAATAACTGGATCAACATACATCCTTCCTGGTGGTGGCATAAATTTTCCACCGTGGGTTACTTTCAGAGTGAAGTAGGTCGGCTTTGATTCTGTATGCAAACAATAAACATCGACACACACACACTAACAACATTAAAAATCAACTTAATGTATAATCCACATCCTATTCGTACTGTTCATTACAATCACGTATCACTGTAGATAAAAAATCGATACAATTAACAATGCCCAAAACATACCGTAAAGTTGATGAAGATTAGGGATCGAGGAAGATCGTTCGCGGTTTTTCCCAAATAAATTAGCCATCTCCTTCACTTTTTCCCGGTTCGGAAATCGTAATTGGAAACTTTAGGGCAAAAAATGCGCTTGACTTTGGGCAAGGGAGTGTTTGGATCAGGGGATTAATGTGCTTGTTCGGTAGGTCTAATATTGGTTTAGGCGGGAACCGTGAAATGACGATACTACCCTCAACTACGTGGCACTTAACGGGAAAATTAACGGAAAAGGCCTCTCGGTGGCGATTTTGCGAAAATGTGGAACGTTGGTGTCTTTTTTGCGCTACTTTTTGTCTCGGTCCCGTTTTTGCAATTTTGTGGAACGTTAAGGACCATTTTTGCAATTTACCCTAAAAATAAAGGTGTACAAATCATTTCCCATTTGAAATAGTTCTTCGTTGTTACAGAGTTTTATAATAATAAAACCAGTTCTTATAGTAAACACATTCAATACAAGTGACCAAATGCGTAACACTAAAATACAAACAAATGTAACCCAACTTCGATTATGATCATTACTAACATCTCATACACGTCAAAAATTATCTTTGGAATATTAATGAAGACTCTTTTTTTAAATATCAATTATAATATGACTAGAAAAATATTAATACATTTCATTTTGCTTGAATTATGAAAGATAATTTTTAATACAAAATCACTATATAAAAAGTAAATACATAAAAACATATACATATAAGATTACTTATTTTTAATACATCAATTAAAACCATACATTAATTTGTTTGTATTTTAATCGATAATAATATATAACTAAAAATCTTAGTAAAAACCTCGTGCGCGCACGAGTATTATAACTAGTAGCTCAAGTACAATAGGACGTGAAATTACACTATTCATGTAATCAAAAGGTAATAGTCAAATAATTAATTACGTTTTGAATCACCAAATTCTTTTATAGTTATTATTTGAAGTTTTATATGATTTATGTGAACTGAGAAAATAATGGCTTTTTTTTTTTTTTTTTTTTAAAGAGATTTGGCTGTTTCAATTATATCTGAGGTTATGAGAATGAATTTTAGTTGTCGGGTTAGTCAGCCCAAACCTTCCCGGCCTGTACTAAAAATTACCCATTTTGACACGCTACCCATCATGACCCTTTTGGCACTTTTAGATTTGGGAAAGGTGTTAAGACAAACCTGACTTGCAACAAATTGAATCGTTTAGTCTTCGCCAAGCTGAGATCCTGTTGCTCTCACTGTATACGCAATATGTATTTCAACTGTTTCTTCATCTTTCAATCTACAATATTACATATTACATGTGTTATAAGACCACCCATAAAATGAGACACGTTGTCACACACACACGCACACACAAAAGAGCACAAAAACTTACTACATGATTGTTGTATCGAGTGTTAGGGTATGCCCAAACAATATGGCTTCAGTTCTGCTACAGCTATCTGCATTTGTATCCAATGATTTAATCATGGATCTATATCAAAAAACTCACTCACACACTCCCATTTTTCATTTGTTATACCTAATGTTATGAACGAATACTGAAACACAATGTAACATCACACCAAATGTGACTTGCATTTAATCTTTTTGGTCAAACATACCGTGCTTCAGTCACAACGTGCAAAACAATAGTTCACACAACATGAAGTAGTAGCATCAACATACATTTAAAAGTGCTTCACATATCCATACATTTCACTTAAACCTTTAAAACAAGTGAAATCGCACATACACTCGAAGGAACAACAATCACAACAACAAACTGAAAAAGAATAGAACTAAATCAACCGCTCATGTAAAGTAACCTAACTGGGCGAATACGGAATCACAATTTAACATCAAACAAAACTACAAATACATTTTGATTATCACACAGTACCTTTTACAAACCTAATGTTTTTACCGAACTCTAATAAAAAATATTTGCATTTGAATTTTTGGGTCAAACTTACCGTCAATGTGTTTCAATTTACATCACTTATAATAAAACCTCCTAATATTGTCACCTAACCTAACTCTTATCACAAATAAAAAACTAACAGCAGATATCCATATAACCAAACAGTAGTACTGTAGACTGTAGTGTTCTTGTCCGGGTTCTTTTCTCTTTAATCATCTTGTTTGTGTCGCCTGTTTTGTGGTTCTATATGTTGACTTAAAAAAAAAGTACTTCAGATTGTAGTAGCATCAAGACCCAACATTGGTTTTTTGTTCCGATAATAATACTTGTCATTTAACTACTTTAAACGTTTTCTTTCTCTGATGTTATATATTAAAACTTAACTTGACTAAATTATACTAGTATGATCTTTAGGTGTTATTTATTCCAATTGCTTTCTACGAATGAATAAAGTTGAATGAGAAAACTGAATATGTACTTGAGAGATGTGTAACGTTTGAGGCACGACAGGTTGACATTTGGAAAAGAAAAAGGAGTGTTGGTTTAAAACTTGAAAATCTCAAAAGGAGCATTCTAAAGTGATTTAAAGGCAACCAGAAGGGTGTATTAGGAGCTATTTTACATCTTAATTTTTTTCAATATTCTGTCTTGATCACAAACCAGAAGGGTGTTAGGAGCTATTTTACATCTCAATTTTTTTCAATATTCTGTCTTGATCACAAACCAGAAGGGTGTATTAGGAGCTATTTTACATCTCAATTTTTTTCAATGTTCTGTCTTGATCACAAACCAGAAGGGTGTATTAGAGACCATCTTGAAGTCTAAAAGTCCAATTGGCGAGGAATACTCAGATATGAACAGAGCTAAAGTTCATAAAAGAACACGTATTCAGAATTTTAGATTATTATATGCGTAATTGCTATGTAAATACAATTCGTTTGTGTGATATATGAAAATACGAAAGACTTAGGTAACATTGGTTGCATTCTGTGCAACAAGTGACCAAAAGCAAGTGCTTTCTTACATTGGTCATCAACAACAATACCATTTGCTAATTGCTATTATACACAACAACAATCCTTTTTGAAACATGTTAAGATCTTTGAAGGAAAGATTTGAGGAAATCAGGTAGACTATTTTAGTTGGATGTTAATGGACACTCCTTTGTGTCTATGTTTGTGTTCTTCTTAGTCTTTGCCGTTGGTGGTACCTGCAGAAACTTTCACTGGCACAAAATAGGAGTTGTTGAGAACGAACTGTTGAGAGGTGGTGCAGGAACGGTTGCCTTTGATGGAACCCCAGTGAGTTGGTTAACCATTTCCAAGACCATTTTCAGCATATGCATTAACATGAACCTGTTTGTGGTTAATCAATTTAAGGTATGGAAAATTACATTTAGAAACAAAGATATGAAACAGGTCATCAACGAAACTGTCAATCAATCTCGTAATTCTCTCACAACTGCTGTAACAGATAAGTACAAAAATGTACACTTCTTCTATAGATCATAACAAAGGCTAAAAAGATGTAACAGTGTGTTATTTGCTCAGACACAAATATCATTTGTCTCATGACTTCCAGCTGCCTCCAGCCAAAAGATTCCACCTGCATCTGGAAATATGGAAGAAAAATGAACAAATCATTGTATTAATCATTTTGTGCAATTTGGTGCAATAGGAAAACATGTGAAATACACACCTTTCATTTTCTCATATAATTCCTTCTTCTCTTGTCTCGCCACTTCAAGATCACGTGCTCCCCTGCATCAGCAATTGCACTAAGCCAATTTGGTCTTGTGCTTGACAACATAAGATATCCAGTCACCAATCCAATTATGGTTCCACATCCATATCCCAACATCACCATTTTCCATGTAAATCCACTCTCCTCCTCATCTTCATCTGCTTCAAGCTGTACCTCATGTAAATACTCATTGCACTTTCTGGGTAATGGAAACCCACAAAGTTTTGGATTCCCACTATATGAGTTCTCTTTAAATGTTCTTAATTGATTTCCTTGCGGAATGCTCCCCTCGAGATGGTTTTTTGAGAGATTTAAGCACCCCAGAAAAGTCAGATCTGCAAGTCTTTGAGGGATATTTCCTGTGAGTTGGTTACAAGAAAGGTCTAATGATTCAATCTCTGATAGTTTACCAAGAGAGTCTGGGATTTGACCATTGAGACTATTGTGGGACAGGTTGAGCACTTTTAGAGAGCTCAAATTCCCGATTATTTCTGGTATTCCCCTTTCGAAATAATTGTTTGATAGATCAATAATAGTTAGGCTAACAAAAAGTTTTGGAATATCTCGATCCACCCCTTTCACCGCAACAACGAATGAGTAATACTTTCTACCCAAGTACAAATATTCTAGTTTTGTGCTGTTTTTCACCACATTCTTCATGAAATTGGAATTTTGAAAATATTTTACAGGGAGTTGCCCTACAAACCTATTGTGAGATAAGTCAACAACTTGAAGATTTGGAAATGGGAATTCTACGGCAAAAGAGGGTTGTATGTGTCCATGAAATTTGTTTGATTTGAGGACAAGAACCTGCAAATTTGGAAGATCACCTAACCAACTAGGGAATGTGCTATTTAAGTGGTTGTTTCCAAGATCAACTACTTTCAAGGATTGACATTTGGACAAGGAACTTGGCAACTCCCCTTCTAATTGATTTCCTTTTAAAATAAGCCCCTCCAACGGTCCACAATCATTGTATGAACTTGGAATCGATCCTTGAAAGCTATTGTTCCCCATATCTATCATTTCAAGAGATGAGGTGAGTTTTTCGAAGCATTGCGGAATCAATCCACCAAAGCGATTATTGGACATATCTAAATACTGTAGGTCGCTCATGTTGCAAATTGACGGAGGGAATGGCCCCTCTATCAAGTTGGACTGCATATAAAGTTCAGATAGTCCATACCATTGAAATTGTGGCAAGCTTGTTATGAAGTTATGCGAGAGATTCAGACGATCCAAGTTATTGCCTCCTATCTCCCCTGCCCAATGCGGAATTTGGCCATGGATTTCGTTGCTAGAGAGATCTAACCATTCAAGTTGTTTCATGGCTCGAAATGAATTCGGAAACACCTTCAGCTTGCAAGAGGCCAATTGTAAGAACCTAAAACCAGGGTTGACATAATGATTGGCGTTCTTTGTTGTAACAGATAAACCGCTGTATGAGAGACTGAGATCTTCAAGGTTTGTGAGGCTTGATAACAATATATCCAGCTCCCAATCACCACTAAAATTATTATATGAGAGGCCGAGGCTGTAAAATACTAAATAGAGAATTTATTGATTGTGTTTTGTGTGATTCATAATGAAGATTGCCCATGTATTTATACAAATACATGGCTTAACAAACAAGCTATGCAAACCCTAAACCTAATGGACCCAAACCCACAACCGGGTTTGGGCCATAATCTAATACTCCCCCGCAGTTTGAACGGCAACATTGTGAACGGACAAACTGGAATGAATGTTGAAAGCCGTTTCTTTTCTTCATCTTCTGTTTTTGTTTGTTTGAGCGGAAGCATAATTGTATTTGGCGGCATAGTTGTGTATTGCTTGCGGCATCCTTCTTTGCGTGACGATTGCTTTTACGTCATGGCTTGCTTTGCCTTTAGAAGGGAGCGGCAATTTGATGATCAACTTTTGTTGTCAAGAACAATGATCTTCGACAATAACAACAAATAGATGGTGAAGAAAAAAATATAATAGGATCGATGGCAACTCAACATTTTTTTTTTTTGACGGCTAGAGTTTAGGGTTTATAAATAAAATACGAAAATAAAATCCTAAATAAAAAAAAACAATAAAGCAGAAAAAAAACATGATCCCTCCGGATCACCGACAAGTAGCCGATGACCGGAGGTTAACAATTTTTATTGGTGGATCTTACCTAGAGCTGTGATACCATGTAAAATACTAAATAGAGAATTTATTGATTGTGTTTTGTGTGATTCATAATGAAGATTGCCCATGTATTTATAAAAATACATGGCTTAACAAACAAGCTATGCAAACCCTAAACCTAATGGACCCAAACCCACAACCGGGTTTGGGCCATAATCTAATAGAGGCGAGTGAGATTGGTGAGTTGTTGAAATGTCTGCATATCAGCATGTCCAGCTAACTGATTGTTTTCACTGAGGTCTAACACTTGTAACGATGGAAGAGCAAACGACTCAAACGGTACCTTTCCACTGAACATGTTACCCTCTAGATAGAGAAATTCTAAAGAGGGGGAAGTAAACAGCCAAGATGGCAATGTCCCATTAAGTTTGTAATTATATGCTAAATCAAGACGTGTAAGGTGTGTTAGGTTAACTTCCGAAGGGATATCGCCTGTAAATCTGTTGAAAGACAAGTCAAGTGTTTCCAAAGAATGAAGATTGAAAATGTAATGAGGTAATTTTCCTCTCATTCCAGTGTTGTAGCCAAGCTTTAGTAATTTCAAAGAAGAAGAGATGTTAAGACTTGTAGGTAAAACCGAAGAGATATTAACATATCCAAGTGAAAGTTCTTCCAAAATAGTAAAATTTCGGAACATATTGATGAAAACATCTGGTCTAAGCTTCAAATCAGAGTTCAAAAAGAGATCAAGAGAGACCAGTTTATGAAGGAGTGTGATATCCGGTGGGACTTGGCCCGAAAACACACAATAAGAGAGGTTGAGATGTGTGAGACTATTTGAAAACCTTCCAATTTCACGTGGAATTTGGGAACCAGTAAAATTATTGAAAGCAAGGTTTAGTGTTTGGAGGTGAGGAAGGTTGAAGAGGGAGGTGTTAGGATGGATGGTACCTTGTAGCCTTCCGCAACTGAGAGCAAGACCGATGACGTCACCGGTGGAGCAGTCACAAGTAACTCCATTCCAATTACAGCAATCTGTACTTGTGTTCCAATTCATCATTATTGGATGGTAATCAGAACCAAGCCAACGATGACAGTAGTAATCAAGATCATCGTTTGTGTAATTGATGGATGAAAGGTTATGTTTAAAGAGAAGCAAAGCTTCACTCTGTTTTGTGGAGCATTTGTCAATATTATTATTCAAAGAAGTGGAACAAGCAAAAGTGGTGAAAGAAAAGAAAAGGAAAAAGATAATGAACAGTTTTGAATTACTACTCATTGTGTTTTATACTTTACAAACATTCACATGTGCTACAAATATATATACTAACTATAACACTGTTAATACGCGTTTAGTTTCTTTCACAACAATATGATCAAACAACATGTGTGGGTCTAGTTTCATTGATGGGCAATAAATTGTCATTCTTTTATGAATTATACAAAATTTTCAACTTTGAATTGGTGAGATATAAAAGAATATTTAACATATAACAATCGCTAACTCGCAAATAATGCCAGAAACATCACTATATAAATTTGCATGGTACAAAAGATTTTGAAATCAAGTTCGAGAAAAATGCATATATAAATTTGCATGGAATTTGTGATAGTGATTGGGGAGAATGTGCTCATGACATGAAAAGTACATTTTGATATATATATTTTCTTACTTGGTGGTTAAGGGGTTTTTATTTGGTGCTTAAAGATGCAACAAACAGTCGCACAATCATTATTTTAAAGACATCGGAGAAAAGCAATTTAATCCTACAACAATTTTTTGTGATAGCATGCCAGCAATATCAATCACAAAGAACCCGATGCATCATAGCCGCACAAACCATATCGCTTTGAAACATCATTTTATCAGAGAGACAATTAAAGATGGAGAGGTGTAACTTGATTCTTTTGGAACAAATGATCAGCTAGCATGCATAATAAAAAAAATCACTTCCACGAGAAAAGTTTAGGAGCTTAGACGAAAGTTGGGAGTTCAATCAAAACACATTATTGGGAAAATGTAGTATGTTTTGGAACAAAAAAGAAAAAGAAAATAGTTTTTGAGGACAAGCCAAACTATTGAAGAATAGTTGGGTAAAATTAAAACATGTTACTTTGTGCAAGAAAAATGCAAGTTTGTTTTCTACACATTTGGTCAACACATGTGATAATGTTTACAAGTTTGATCGACACTAAATGTTTAATATTTGACTAGCCTAGGCCAACGTATTCACACCATAAAATTATTGGTGTATGAAAGGTAGACCAAAGATGTGTAAAAGATGTACCAGTGAGTTACATAAAGGTTTTTTTTTTTTTTTTTTTTTTTTTTTTTTTTTTTTTTTTTTATGTTTTATTGTATTGTTATTAATACTACCATTTTGTCCTCTAAATAAAGTTGTAATATTTTGTGAGTCTCCAAATTAATAAAAGTTTATATATGAGTGACATCTGTTTCCACAAACGTTTAAGGGTGTGCTTGGTTCAAACACTACAAAATAATGCTTCTCATCACCCAAAAATTATTGTAGAGATTTTTCTGTTCTCTATTAAACTTGTTCTCTATTAAACTTTTAGGTTCTCAACCAATGATAGCCAACTTACATTTATGATCCTAAAAGTAAGATTGTACATATTTTATGATATGATTGTCCTATACTTTTCATTTCATTTTTTTATTGTGCAAATTTTATAAACTTCAAATTGACATAAGGAAAAATAAGGTTGCCCCCAGTAAGGGCAAGTGATCGATCGTTTCACTCGATCGCCCTTCTATGGCAATGTCGATTGCCCAACTTTTTTTCTATCTTAGTCGTTGCCACGCTCGATTACTTTTCCTTGTGAAACTTGCGTATTTATTTGTTTTGTTTCATGGGCTCGACTAAAAAATAATAATTATAATAAAAATAAAAATAAAAAAAAAAAAAAAAAAAAAAAAAAAAAAACCGTTGGGTTGGGATAAGCTCATAAGCAGCTTGTTCTTTTGAAGATGATGATGGTGAGTGTAACACCCCCAATTCATGGATGCAGCGGAATTCAAACTGGGTGTTACTCGACGGCACAATAGTCACAATAATAGAAAACGAACTCCAATTGAGTCGTTTTAAAAGATGTATCATTCAAATTATATAAATATCAGAGATTTCAAAATGAGGTCCCAATTGGTTCCATGTTTACAATGTATAATAAATGAGTTTTGAATGATAATAAAATTTATAGCCCTCTTGAGTATCCGTGTCCTTCCGTGCCATCCTTGATCGTCATGAACCTGAAATACATGCTTGAGAGGTCAACACAAAGGTTGAGTGATATTCATAGAGTTTGTTAAATCGATTGAACACAATATGTTGGTAGTGTGAGTTATAGGCTCACACCAATGTTTGGAAAACAAAACAGGTAGGCTACGTTATTATACGCCCGGAACATGTATTATACACTAAGCTTATGACACCATAACGTTAACGTGTACCAATATCGATCGGCAGATTTATCCCGGTAGGTACTTTGCTAACATACCTAAATCTCAAATATTATTGCATTTGTTTGAACTTAGTCAATACAAATGGGATTCGTCAATCCCAATAGGCCTATTAATAATATTCGCGCTCACTATTGCTAGTGATTAAATGGTTCATAATAAAGGATATCGGTTTAGCAAGGATGGTACTTAGTGATAATAAAACAATCAGGTAAGCATACAATTTAAAAACATTGTGCTCGGTTATAAATAGCATGTATTCCCCCCAAGGGTTTGTAAAACAATTAAGTAATCGAAAGTGGGGCTATGAACTCACCTTAAGTTAAGTAGCAAGTAGTGAATATGATGGTCGAATCGTGAAGGTTTCTACGAGCAACCTATAATAGAATGTCGCGACTTAGGATTTGAGTAATGAATATAACGTAGTGCCTATATATATATCTTGCATTTAGTCCATGATGTAGTATGATGTATAATGTAAGTCTTTGAAAGAAATGATTCATGAAACATGTATGTTTATATATCGTTTACTACCGTTCGGGCCGACATAATTCAGAAGTCATGTTAGTAAGCGTTCGAGGAGCCAGGACACTTTAACTCGTAAATCCACAACTCAACTCGACGGCTTACATAATGAACTCCTCACATGAGGCTCCCTACTATTGTAGTAGTTGATGAAATATATAGATATAAGTTTTGATCCGAAAGGTTACATGTCCGATATTTGAATAAACTTAGGAAAGTTTATTTGTACATGAAGATTGTTATTAGGGGTAGTTTCATAAGTCTTGTATGACCATTTGGTAAAATCTCATGGTTTCCTTTTAAGTGAAGTAGATCCAAATTGCTTGTTCAAGTTCTCGTCAACTCTTTGTTTCATGTTTACGCCTATGAAAGTTGGTATGGTCATTTCGTCATGGCCTAGCCATGACCTTTGGTCCTTGTTTCAAGGTCATGAGACACAACCTTGGCTCTAGCCATGGTGGTGGTCTTGATTATAGGTCATAAGACCCCTTTGGTCTTCATAAACCATAACCTATATGTAATGACTTTGTCTAAAAATGGGCTGTTTAGAATTTGAAGAAATTTATCACTCGGAAAGCGTTTTCAGGGCTCGAGCTTCTTTGTTCCTGAACGAAAACGTCGTTCCGGACAACTTTCATGTTTTAACTTTTTGATGAATCGGACCAGAAGTGGGACTTTCAAAACCCAAATTTGATCAGAATGGTATTTGGCAGTTTTGCCGGAAATCTTTGGTAACTTCAAATGGGCGTAACTTTTGACTCGTATACTCGTTTTGGGTGATTCAAATTGCTATGGTTTCCTTGTTAAGTCCTCTACTGTAATATGTAATGATCCAATATCATAATTTTACCATTTTGGTCGTGGTTTTCCAAGAAAGTCACTAGTTTACTTGTTTTAGTAACTTATCTTGTCAATCAATAACAATAACTTGTTTTGCTCACTTTTATACATCATGGACATAACTACAAGACATAATATAGCAAGAATAACATGTAAATAACATGAACATGATTATTTAACAAGAATCAAGTTAGGGTTTGGCTCACAACTTTTGGCTTTCAAAGATGAAAGGAAGTTAACATGTAAGGATAGGACTTTGATAGACTTGCTTCAACCCTTTTTCACTTCATGCAATCTTTCTACTCTTGTAATCTTGAAAGATGGATGATGAAGGTTTAGGTGACTTGAGTGGATTCAAACTCAAGAGAAATCACCAAGTATATGAGGTTATGGAAGTGTTTGATGAATGATAACCTATCTAGGGTTTCTACCTTGAACTAGCACTTGAATCTTGCATGAAACTTGAAGAGAATGAGAAAATGAGATGGTGTGGGTGTGTGTGTGATGAGGGACGGCCAAGGAGAGGAAGGGGAGTATTTATATGGCTTGGAGGAGGTTAGAAATGTTGACTAGTCCAACCTTGGAGGCCAAGGTGAACACATGGATGAAATCTAAGGCCATTAAGCTTGAGATCAAGCCACCTAGTGTGAAACCCCCCCCCCCCCAAATGGCGGTTCATAAGCTTGGGGAGGAAGCTTTGGCTTTTGCTTGGTATTATCCTAAGTATTAGGATGAAACTTGACTCCGGGAAATGCCAATCGTAAATGATTAAGCCTCAAAACGTAAAACCGGGTGTCGTAAAATTATGAAATTTTAAAGTATTGTTAGACATGTCCATATAGTCCATAATAAAATATAAAATGAGTGGTAGGTTCCATTTGGGTGGTAAACCCTGCTAAAAACTGGAAACACGGGTCTAAAACGCGTAATACGTAAAATGTACGAATATTGCGTAAAATTGAGAAAAGTATAATGTTACTTTTCTAATGTTATAAAAATGATTTAAAATGACTTATAATGTCTAGACTGGGCTCAGTCTAGTGTCGGTTGGTATTAAATGTCTTTTAGACATTAAACCGTAAGCCTAAAAATCACGAAATGACTTATAACATCAAGGGATGATTTTTGGTCAATGGAGGAGGGAAAAAATATGTTGACTTTTTCTAATAAGTTGAAAACTCAAAAAGTCTTAGAAACGTGTTTTGTGGTCTAACGGTTAATCGCCCATACGGTTAAGCGTGCTCATGCGAGAGTAGTACAGGCTTGGGTGACCTGCTGGGAAGTCTTTGGTCATGTTTTTCTCAGTCACGATTAATTCTCAAATAAATCATGAGTGTGTCAAACATTTTTCTGATGCGGGGTCACTTAACGCGGTCGAGTTTCATTGTACGTAGAATTTCTGAATGACGTTTTACCCTAAAACGTGTAATTCCTTAATAACTTTCACGAAAATGATCTGACGAATGTCAAACATTTAATTTGCCATGGAAATGATTTATCACTCGAGAATATCAAATAAAAATCAACTTTCGGGAAAATTTTCGGGAAAAATGAATAGTAAAAGTGAATAGTGAAATTTTCCGGGAATAGTAATTATCCTGAAAATGCGAATTGTTACAGTCTCTACCCCTTACGGGGAACTTCGTCCCGAAGTTCTTTGTGTGTCATATGTTGGAGTGGTGTCGATAAAGATGTGTGGTTACTTATGAGGACTCGAGTCTTGAATTACCAGTGATATAGTTTGATTTGTCTCAGAATACGGTGTGTCAATAGAAATTGATAACATAGTTGATTATCAATAGAGATTCATATAATAGTCGAATATCAAAGGAAATTGATATAGCAGTCAGATATTTAGTAGGAATTGATATAGTAGTTGAATATCAAAATAGAACTTGATATAGTTGTCAAGTATCAATAGCAATTGATATAAGAATCGAATCATGGAATAAGCGTTGAACATGTGGTTAGACCAAGTCCTGTTTGAATTGTACGGCTGCCCATGCATATGGCTACATGGCTTCGCAATGAGTTTGGTACGACTGCGCATGCGTATGGTTACATGGCCCCGTAATGAGTTTGTTTGTTATTGCACTATCATTATGAAAACCAAAATGTAAATCTCGTACCAATGGAAATTTGGATAGTCGTTGCAATCATAGCCTAGTAGGTAATCTGTTGTTGTATCTAGTGTTCATTGACTTCATACTTATGTTATTTCAGATATAAATAAGCCCACTTGTTTATAATTCTTTATTTACATAGAGAGGCATCCCAAACAATGTAACTAAAGGAATATAAACGTATGGTTCGATGATTTATAATTTCTTTATTTAAATGAAAAGGCATCCCAATCCATTCAAATAAGGACATTATAAATCATCCTACTCAAGAATTCCCGACACAACATTCATACTTAGCCGGTGAGTTACAAGGTAGTGTATTACGAGATGATACTGGTGTTCCAAAAGTACAAGATGAATATTCAATCTTGTAAAGCTGATGAGGGTACTTGTGGTGTAACTAAGGATGATTTGAGCTTTAAAAGTGCATCAAGATCTGTTAATGAGCTTGTGTTTGCCACGGTTGTGAAGGTAATGTTGTGATATATTGATGGACAAAAGTGTGTAGTGTATGCTCAACATTAATACTCTTAGGTATAGATGTTGCGTTTGCTTTAAAAATCTTAAGAGATTTTAAAAGTTTATGATGGAATGGTATCCTTAGGACCTAAACAGGATAGTACTTCTACAGGATGAAGAGAATAATTGATAACTATCCCAAGATAGTAGTTCGGATTATCTCATAAATGAAAAATTTCAAGAATGAAATTAGGTAACACAAATAAAGTGTTAAGATTTCGCTGAGTGGTAAGACATTATCGTGTCTCTAGTGTAACAATTCGCATTTTTCAGGATAATTACTATTCCCGGAAAATTTCACTATTCACTTTTACTATTCATTTTTCCCGAAAATTTTCCCGAAACTTGATTTTTATTTCTTGGGCTGAAGTGATAAATCATTTCCATGGCAAATTAAAAGTTTGACATTCATAAGCTCATTTTCGTGAAAATTATTAAGGAATTACACGGAATTACACGTTTTAGGGTAAAACGTCATTCAGAAATTCTACGTACAACGAAACTCAACCGCGTTAAGTGACCCCGCATCAGAAAAATGTTTGACACACTCATGATTTATTTGAGAATTAATCGTGACTGAGAAAAACATGACCAAAGACTTCCCGGCAGGTCACCCAAGCCTGTACTAATCTCACATGAGCACGCTTAACTGTTTGGGCGATTAACCGTTAGACCACAAAACGCGTTTCTAAGACTATTTGAGTTTTCAACTTATTTGAAAAAGTCAACATATTTTTCCCTCCTCCATTGACCAAAAATCATTCATTGATTTTATAAGTCATTTCGTGATTTTTAGGCTTACGGTTTGATGTCTAAAAGACATTTAATACCAACCGACACTAGACTGAGCCCAGTCTAGACATTATAAGTCATTTTAAATCATTTTTATCCTATTAGAAAAGTAACATTTTACTTTTCTCAATTTTACGCAATATTCGTATATTTAACGTATTACGCGTTTTAGACCCGAGTTTCCAGTTTTAGCAGGGTTTTACCACCCCAATGGAACCAATTGGGACCTCATTTTGTAATCTCTGATATTTATATAATTTGAATGATAAATCTTTTAAAACGACTCAATTGGAGTTCGTTTTCTATTATTGTGAGTATTGTGCCGTCAAGTAACACCCAGTTCGAATTCCGCTGCATCCATGAATTGGGGGTGTTACAGATTGGTATCAGAGCCATGGTTATAGAGAAACGGGTCTAAGTGAGACCTAAACTATAACTACAATCACAAGCAAAAACATTTTATAGCCTTCCGCTCTCCGTATCTTCCATCCTCCAGACGATTATGAACTTAGTAAGCATGTTATGCTACACAAACATATTAGTATATTCATATATACCCATTTTGAGCATTTCCCCGTAGACATTTTGTGCTACACAAACATAATTGCATATTGATATATGTACCCTAAACATAATTGAGCATTTCCCCGTAAGCATTAGTATATTGATATATAAACTCGGTTTATTTTCAATCATTTATCTAAACAATGGACTAAACATATCTGTGTATGCCTATTCTAAGGCATTTCGGCACAGCCACACTCTCCCAATCATGTTCCTACTCCAACATTATATGTCCAAGACATTGTAACTGATTGCAATAGTCTCATTCATTTTCCAAGACATTGTGAGATACAATGGTCTCATTCATTTTCCAAGACATTGTGAGATACAATGGTCTCATTCATTTTTCAAGACATTGTGAGATACAATGGTCTCATTCACCTTTCCAAGACATTGTGAGATACAATGGTCTCATTCATTTTTCAAGACATTGTGAGATACAATGGTCTCATTCACTTTTCCAAGACATTGTGAGATACAATGGTCTCATTCATTTTTCAAGACATTGTGAGATACAATGGTCTCATTCACTTTTCAAGACATTGTGAGATACAATGGTCTCATTCATTTTCCAAGACATTGTGAGATACAATGGTCTCATTCATTTTCCAAGACATTGTGAGATACAATGGTCTCATTCATTTTCCAAGACATTGTATGATACAATGGTCTTAATCATTTCTCAAATGTTTTGAGTCACACAATGGCCTAACCTACTTCCCAGACATTGTGAATTGCAAAATGGTCTAACCTACTTCCGAGACATTGTGTTTTATGCAAATGGTCTCTAGAATTATTCCATCACATCATCAATATCATTCCTTATGATATCAAAAACCCGTCACAATCTATCGATTTCAAAACAAGAAATATGAGATTTCTAAAGGACAAACAAATCCATCACCTACAAAAGCTGAAGTTCAGCTTTACATTTATCAAAGTTTTCTTCTGAAACCTTCATTATAAAAAGTTCGTGATCCTGGCCAAGTATGTTCTATTTTAGAACTACTTAAAACTTCCTTTCCATACGTACCTACCCTTACTATCTTCTATGCAATGGAATATGAAAACATACGTTACAAGTCTTGTATGGACGGGACTTGCAACTTAAGGGTTGACATCGCCTTTGTTTAGTGAACAGTTTCCCAAAACCAATGGACATATCACAAGTATACCTAATTTAGGTATTTGAAAATTTTATCGAACCTTGGCTAAATATAGACTAGTCACCTATATTTAACCTAGGGACAGTGGAATATAGTCTGACTAACTATATTCGACTTAAAATTTTCAAATACTGAGAATAGTTGTACTAGGGTTATGTTTAGATTGATTTCCTACATGAACACGATAAACCACCAGAATACATTAAAACAATCTAGAGACACGATAGTGCCTTACCACTCAGCAAGATCTTAACACTTATCTGTATGATCTAAATTCATTCTTGAAATTTTTCATTTATGAAATAATCCGATCTACTATCTTGGATAGTTATCAATTATTCTCTTCATCCTGTAGAAGTACTATCCTGTTTAGGTCCTAAGGATACCATTCCATCATAAACTTTTAAAATCTCTTAAGATTTTTAAAGCAAACTCAACATCTATACCTAAGAGTATTAATGTTAAGCATACACTACACACTTTTGTTCATCAACATATCACATCGTTATTTTCACAATCGTTACAAACACAAGCTCATTAACAGATCTTGATGCACTTTTAAAGCTCAAATCATCCATAGTTACACCACAAGCACACTCATCAGCTTTACAAGATTGAATATTCATCTTGTACTTTGAAACACCAGTATCATCTCGTAATACCCTACCTTGTAACTCACCGGCTAATTGTGAATGTTGTGTTGGGAATTCTTAAGTAGGATGATTTGTAATTATTTGAATGGATTGGGATGCCTTTTCATTTAAATAAAGAAATTGTAAATCATCGAACCATACGTTTATATTCCTTTAGTTACATTGTTTGGGATGCCTCTCTATGTAAATAAAGAATTATAAACAAGTGGGCTTAATTATATCTGAAATAACATAAGTATGAAGTCAATAAACACTAGATACAACAACAGATTACCTACTAGGCTATGATTGCAACGACTATCCCAATTTCCATTAGTACGAGGTTTACATTTTGGTTTTCATAATGATAGTGCAATAACAAACAAACTCATTGCGAGGCCATGTAACCATATGCATGTGCCGTCGTACCAAACTCATTGCAAAGCCATGTAGCCATATGCATGGGCAGCCGTACAATTCAAACAGGACTTGGTCCAACCACATGCTCAACGCTTATTCCATGATTCGATTCTTATATCAATTGCTATTGATACTTGACAACTATATCAAGTTCTATTCTGATATTCAACTACTATATCAATTCCTATTAATATTCGACTGCTATATCAATTTCCTTTGATATTCGACTATTACCATACCTTTCCTATATAAAAGTAAGCCTCATCCTACACCATACACTGAAATGACAAATCAAGTTACATCACCGGTAATCCCAGACTTTGGTCCTCATAAGTAACCACACCTGTTCATCGACACCACTCCAACATATAACACACAAAGAACTTCGGGACGAAGTTCCCCGTAAGGGGTAGAGACTGTAACAATTCGCATTTTTCAGGATAATTACTATTCCCGGAAAATTTCACTATTCACTTTTACTATTCATTTTTCCTGAAAATTTTCCCGAAACTTGATTTTTATTTCTTGGGCTGAAGTGATAAATCATTTCCATGGCAAATTAAAAGTTTGACATTCATAAGCTCATTTTCGTGAAAATTATTAAGGAATTACACGGAATTACACGTTTTAGGGTAAAACGTCATTCAGAAATTCTACGTACAACGAAACTCAACCGCGTTAAGTGACCCCGCATCAGAAAAATGTTTGACACACTCATGATTTATTTGAGAATTAATCGTGACTGAGAAAAACATGACCAAAGACTTCCCGGCAGGTCACCCAAGCCTGTACTAATCTCACATGAGCACGCTTAACTGTTTGGGCGATTAACCGTTAGACCAAAAAAACGCGTTTCTAAGACTATTTGAGTTTTCAACTTATTAGAAAAAGTCAACATATTTTTCCCTCCTCCATTGACCAAAAATCATTCATTGATTTTATAAGTCATTTCGTGATTTTTAGGCTTACGGTTTGATGTCTAAAAGACATTTAATACCAACCGACACTAGACTGAGCCCAGTCTAGACATTATAAGTCATTTTAAATCATTTTTATCCTATTAGAAAAGTAACATTTTACTTTTCTCAATTTTACGCAATATTCGTATATTTTACGTATTACGCGTTTTAGACCCGAGTTTCCAGTTTTAGCAGGGTTTTACCACCCCAATGGAACCAATTGGGACCTCATTTTGTAATCTCTGATATTTATATAATTTGAATGATAAATCTTTTAAAACGACTCAATTGGAGTTCGTTTTCTATTATTGTGACTATTGTGCCGTCAAGTAACACCCAGTTCGAATTCCGCTGCATCCATGAATTGGGGGTGTTACATCTAGATTGTTTTAATGTATTCTGGTGGTTTTTCGAGTTCATGTAGGAAATCAACCTAAACATAACCCTAGTACAACTATTCTCAGTATTGGAAAATTTTAAGTCGAATATAGTTAGTCAGACTATATTCCACTGTCCCAAGGTTAAATATAGGTGACTAGTCTATATTTAGCCAAGGTTCGATAAAATTTTCAAATACCTAAATTAGGTATACTTTTGATATGTCCGTTGCTTTCGGGAAACTGTCCACTAAACAAAGGCGATGTCAAACCCTTCAATTGCAAGTCCCGGCCATACAAGACTTGTAACCCATGTTTTCACATTCCATTGCATAGAAGATAGTAAGGGTAGGTACGTATGGAAAGGAAGTTTTAAGTAGTTCTAAAATAGAACATACTTGGCCAGGATCACGAACTTTTAATAATGAAGGTTTCATAAGAAAACTTGATGAATGTAGAGAAAGTTCAGCTTTTGTCGATGATGGAATATTTTGTCCTTTAGAAATCTCATATTTCTTGTTTTGAAATCGATGGATTGTGACGGGTTTTTGATATCATAAGAAATGATATTGATGATGTGATGGAATAATTCTAGAGACCATTTGCACAAAACACAATGTCTCGGAAGTAGGTTAGACCATTGTGCAATTCACAATGTCTGGGAAGTAGGTTAGGTCATTGTGTGACTCAAAACATTTGAGAAATGATTAAGACCATTGTATCATACAATGTCTTGGAAAATGAATGAGACCATTGTATCTCACAATGTCTTGAAAAATGAATGAGACCATTGTATCTCACAATGTCTTGGAAAATGAATGAGACCATTGTATCTCACAATGTCTTGAAAAATGAATGAGACCATTGTATCTCACAATGTCTTGGAAAATGAATGAGACCATTGTATCTCACAATGTCTTGGAAAATGAATGAGACCATTGTATCTCACAATGTCTTGAAAAATGAATGAGACCATTGTATCTCACAATGTCTTGGAAAATGAATGAGACCATTGTATCTCACAATGTCTTGAAAAGTGAATGAGACCATTGTATCTCACAATGTCTTGAAAAATGAATGTTAGAGTAGGAACATGATTGGGAGAGTGTGGCTGTGCCGAAATGCCTTAGAATAGGCATACACAGATATGTTTAGTCCATTGTTTAGATAAATGATTGAAAATAAACCGAGTTTATATATCAATATACTAATATGTTCATGTAGCATAAAATGCCTAGTGTGTATATATCAATATACTTATATGTGTTCATGAAGCATAAAATGCCTAGTGTGTATATATCAATATACTTATATGTGTTCATGTAGCATAAAATGCCTAGTGTGTATATATCAATATACTTATATGTGTTCATGTAGCATAAAATGCTTACGGGGAAATGCTCAATTATGTTTAGGGTACATATATCAATATGCAATTATGTTTGTGTAGCATAAAAATGTCTTCGGGGAAATGCTCAAAATGGGTATATATGAATATACTAACATGTTTGTGTATCATAACATGCTTACTAAATCCATAATCGTCTGGAGGATGGAAGACACGGAGAGCGGAAGGCTATAAAATGTTTTTGCTTGTATGTGTAGTTATAGTTTAGGTCTCAATTAGACCCGTTTCTCTATAACCATGGCTCTGATACCAATCTGTAACACCCCCAATTCATGGATGCAGCGGAATTCAAACTGGGTGTTACTCGACGGCACAATAGTCACAATAATAGAAAACGAACTCCAATTGAGTCGTTTTAAAAGATGTATCATTCAAATTATATAAATATCAGAGATTTCAAAATGAGGTCCCAATTGGTTCCATGTTTACAATGTATAATAAATGAGTTTTGAATGATAATAAAATTTATAGCCCTCTTGAGTATCCGTGTCCTTCCGTGCCATCCTTGATCGTCATGAACCTGAAATACATGCTTGAGAGGTCAACACAAAGGTTGAGTGATATTCATAGAGTTTGTTAAATCGATTGAACACAATATGTTGGTAGTGTGAGTTATAGGCTCACACCAATGTTTGGAAAACAAAACAGGTAGGCTACGTTATTATACGCCCGGAACATGTATTATACACTAAGCTTATGACACCATAACGTTAACGTGTACCAATATCGATCGGCAGATTTATCCCGGTAGGTACTTTGCTAACATACCTAAATCTCAAATATTATTGCATTTGTTTGAACTTAGTCAATACAAATGGGATTCGTCAATCCCAATAGGCCTATTAATAATATTCGCGCTCACTATTGCTAGTGATTAAATGGTTCATAATAAAGGATATCGGTTTAGCAAGGATGGTACTTAGTGATAATAAAACAATCAGGTAAGCATACAATTTAAAAACATTGTGCTCGGTTATAAATAGCATGTATTCCCCCCAAGGGTTTGTAAAACAATTAAGTAATCGAAAGTGGGGCTATGAACTCACCTTAAGTTAAGTAGCAAGTAGTGAATATGATGGTCGAATCGTGAAGGTTTCTACGAGCAACCTATAATAGAATGTCGCGACTTAGGATTTGAGTAATGAATATAACGTAGTGCCTATATATATATCTTGCATTTAGTCCATGATGTAGTATGATGTATAATGTAAGTCTTTGAAAGAAATGATTCATGAAACATGTATGTTTATATATCGTTTACTACCGTTCGGGCCGACATAATTCAGAAGTCATGTTAGTAAGCGTTCGAGGAGCCAGGACACTTTAACTCGTAAATCCACAACTCAACTCGACGGCTTACATAATGAACTCCTCACATGAGGCTCCCTACTATTGTAGTAGTTGATGAAATATATAGATATAAGTTTTGATCCGAAAGGTTACATGTCCGATATTTGAATAAACTTAGGAAAGTTTATTTGTACATGAAGATTGTTATTAGGGGTAGTTTCATAAGTCTTGTATGACCATTTGGTAAAATCTCATGGTTTCCTTTTAAGTGAAGTAGATCCAAATTGCTTGTTCAAGTTCTCGTCAACTCTTTGTTTCATGTTTACGCCTATGAAAGTTGGTATGGTCATTTCGTCATGGCCTAGCCATGACCTTTGGTCCTTGTTTCAAGGTCATGAGACACAACCTTGGCTCTAGCCATGGTGGTGGTCTTGATTATAGGTCATAAGACCCCTTTGGTCTTCATAAACCATAACCTATATGTAATGACTTTGTCTAAAAATGGGCTGTTTAGAATTTGAAGAAATTTATCACTCGGAAAGCGTTTTCAGGGCTCGAGCTTCTTTGTTCCTGAACGAAAACGTCGTTCCGGACAACTTTCATGTTTTAACTTTTTGATGAATCGGACCAGAAGTGGGACTTTCAAAACCCAAATTTGATCAGAATGGTATTTGGCAGTTTTGCCGGAAATCTTTGGTAACTTCAAATGGGCGTAACTTTTGACTCGTATACTCGTTTTGGGTGATTCAAATTGCTATGGTTTCCTTGTTAAGTCCTCTACTGTAATATGTAATGATCCAATATCATAATTTTACCATTTTGGTCGTGGTTTTCCAAGAAAGTCACTAGTTTACTTGTTTTAGTAACTTATCTTGTCAATCAATAACAATAACTTGTTTTGCTCACTTTTATACATCATGGACATAACTACAAGACATAATATAGCAAGAATAACATGTAAATAACATGAACATGATTATTTAACAAGAATCAAGTTAGGGTTTGGCTCACAACTTTTGGCTTTCAAAGATGAAAGGAAGTTAACATGTAAGGATAGGACTTTGATAGACTTGCTTCAACCCTTTTTCACTTCATGCAATCTTTCTACTCTTGTAATCTTGAAAGATGGATGATGAAGGTTTAGGTGACTTGAGTGGATTCAAACTCAAGAGAAATCACCAAGTATATGAGGTTATGGAAGTGTTTGATGAATGATAACCTATCTAGGGTTTCTACCTTGAACTAGCACTTGAATCTTGCATGAAACTTGAAGAGAATGAGAAAATGAGATGGTGTGGGTGTGTGTGTGATGAGGGACGGCCAAGGAGAGGAAGGGGAGTATTTATATGGCTTGGAGGAGGTTAGAAATGTTGACTAGTCCAACCTTGGAGGCCAAGGTGAACACATGGATGAAATCTAAGGCCATTAAGCTTGAGATCAAGCCACCTAGTGTGAAACCCCCCCCCCCCAAATGGCGGTTCATAAGCTTGGGGAGGAAGCTTTGGCTTTTGCTTGGTATTATCCTAAGTATTAGGATGAAACTTGACTCCGGGAAATGCCAATCGTAAATGATTAAGCCTCAAAACGTAAAACCGAGTGTCGTAAAATTATGAAATTTTAAAGTATTGTTAGACATGTCCATATAGTCCATAATAAAATATAAAATGAGTGGTAGGTTCCATTTGGGTGGTAAACTCTGCTAAAAACTGGAAACACGGGTCTAAAACGCGTAATACGTAAAATGTACGAATATTGCGTAAAATTGAGAAAAGTAAAATGTTACTTTTCTAATGTTATAAAAATGATTTAAAATGACTTATAATGTCTAGACTGGGCTCAGTCTAGTGTCGGTTGGTATTAAATGTCTTTTAGACATTAAACCGTAAGCCTAAAAATCACGAAATGACTTATAACATCAAGGGATGATTTTTGGTCAATGGAGGAGGGAAAAAATATGTTGACTTTTTCTAATAAGTTGAAAACTCAAAAAGTCTTAGAAACGTGTTTTGTGGTCTAACGGTTAATCGCCCATACGGTTAAGCGTGCTCATGCGAGAGTAGTACAGGCTTGGGTGACCTGCTGGGAAGTCTTTGGTCATGTTTTTCTCAGTCACGATTAATTCTCAAATAAATCATGAGTGTGTCAAAAATTTTTCTAATGCGGGGTCACTTAACGCGGTCGAGTTTCATTGTACGTAGAATTTATGAATGACGTTTTACCCTAAAACGTGTAATTCCTTAACAACTTTCACGAAAATGATCTGACGAATGTCAAACATTTAATTTGCCATGGAAATGATTTATCACTCGAGAATATCAAATAAAAATCAACTTTCGGGAAAATTTTCGGGAAAAATGAATAGTAAAAGTGAATAGTGAAATTTTCCGGGAATAGTAATTATCCTGAAAATGCGAATTGTTACAGTGAGTGTTTATCTTCTTTTTTTGTTGAGATGTACAAGTTTTTATGCACAGTGTACAAGCTGCTAGTTTTTGTTTCTTATTTTGAAACCAAAACTGTTTTGACCAATTTTAGTACTTGTTTTGTATAATATTAAAAAAGTTGTAAATGGACAAAATTTAATTTTGTTGTTAAAAGGATTACAAAAAAGTTATTATTAAAAAAAAAAAAAAAAAAAAAAAAAAAAAAAAAAAAATGAAGGTCGCCCTTACTGGGGTACCCAATCGCTTGAAGGTCGTTAGAGAGAGAAAGCTGATGTGGCAGAGAAAATGGGAGGGATTGACCCTCCTTACTAGGGGCAGTCTAACATTCTTTCATTGGAACTTACGCTTATTTGATTGGGTTTTTGAATTTTACGCTTAAAAATTATTAAAAATTTACAAACAAATGCTTGCATAGTGGCTTTTTTAGGTTTACTAGTCTATTAATGGTGTGGGTCTTATGTTATTGTTGTTTCTACGCGTGCATTGACTTCAAAAAGTATTAGTTGTCTGTGTGTAGAGAAATCTAAGGGTCTTCTTTACTCTTTTTTTTACGTTTACATAGAATTTTTGAATGAACCAACACACTCTAACATTATTTATGGCCATAAGTCCTTGGTTATAATGATCTTTCTATTTTTTATATGTAGACTTTTTAGACAACCAAGTCATGAACTTATTAAGACCTCGATTTACAAGTCCCTTGGATTTGGTAGCAACAAACAAGAACTATTGATGCGATTTCTTTAAATCAAGTTAGGGAAACATTTGTTCTACCAAAACCACTTACTTGATTAGTCATGAACGCACACACCTTTCACTCTTGTTCTAGCTGCAACTTAAACCAGCAAATTAATTGATGGGTTATAAAACACATGCTATGCAAACTTACAACTACATGGAAAACAAAAAGTGATAGCTTAAGACAAGTTGAATTCTAGTTCAACTTCATACACATACATAAGCAATTTAAATTAAGTTCCGCTACAAAAAGAAACTTTTAGACGTTATGCTTGAACCGAATAAAATATTGAATGCATGAAATAAGTTCCACGGTAAAAACAAACTATAATTATCACTGTAAATACAATAAAGAAACTTAAATGATGGAAGAAACGTCTAAGAAAATTAATTGGGATTAAAATTTGTGACCAACAACCTTTGAAGTATGTGAGGGTTTAATAAGAGTTCAATTGGAGACAACATTTAGAGTTTGAAATTGTTGTCTGCTAGTGTAAATTCAAATGTACCCCTTGTTGTCGTAAGTCTTACCACTATGAAGAAATGTAACCATGTTCACATGCTCATTACCGTTCTTCTTGTGAGATGGATTGAGTTTAGTGTAGCTCGGTAGCTTCCCGTCTTCTCTTTTGTACACTTGGTCTGCCAGCTGACCAACTTGTCTTTCAAGAGATGTAATAGACTTGTTGTTGATTTCAAATCTTTGATTGGTAGCATCAAATTGTTGATTGGTGGTCTCAAATATTTGTTTGACCTCTTGATTGGATTTAAATATTAAATCTGTAAGCTTATCAAAATTTTGGTCAAGATTCGAGGGATTGTTATCACCCGGTGTTTGGCGCTAATTTTGATATTGTTGTTGTGGCATTTTGGTATGAGTGTTGTTGTTGTTGTTGATAGTTTGATAACCCGCCGCCCTCATATCTCGGTTTGTACCCCCAAGTTAGATTGTTGTGCTTTATTCGGTCGATTGTCATCTTCATTTCTCCACCTAAAATTGGGGTGATTTCTCCATCCTTGGTTGTAGTTCTCAGAAAAATGGATCATTTCTCGGACGACTTCCATATGCTTCATACATCTTGTCCTTCAGGTGGGAGTGGTGGATCCCCGTGATTGACACCTATCATCAAGTGACTAGGATCTCCGCACATTGAACAAGATTCTTGAACCTGTGATACCTGCGAAACATTTGAACTACCTTTCCCAATATTTCAGAGTAAAATATCAAACTTTTTTATTTAATTCAACTATTTGTGATTTCATTTCCTTTTGAAAGCCATTGGGGTTTGAAACACAATTAATAGAAGAAGATTGGCTGTTTGCTCGATCTACCGAAGCTAGGGTTTTAGAACCTATACTTAGCGTACCAAAAAATGTCCATTCTTCATCACTTGGACGAGTTAAGAAAAGACCACCACTAGCAGCTAGTAAAAAAGAATTTCAATGTGATGCATCTAAAGTTCCAAACTATCATAAATATTTTCACAAGTTCCCATTTAAGAATATCCTGATGAGGACACATGATCTTAATAAATCATTTAACCGCTCAAACGACTCATGAAAAAGTTCACCTAAAATTTTACGAAAAGCTTTAATCTTGTTTCTAACAACACTTGTTTTACTGATCGGATAAAAGTCTTCCAAAAATAGTTTTTGCATATTCGCTCAAGTTGTAACACTTTGACGTGGGAGGGAATTAAACCAATATTTAGCTCTATCTTTAAGAGTATATGGAAACAAACATAATCTAATGTCATCCTTAGTCAAACTAGTTGTCTCATGGGTATCAGCAATTGAGAAAAATTCATAAATAAAATCATATGGTTCTTTAATTGTTGACCCTCTAAATGCAGGTAAAATGTTTAAAATTGAATGTTTCAAATTAAATGTCGGAACATTATCACCTGTGCGATAAATGATTGGTGTTGGATCCTCAAATGTTCCCGGCCTATAGTAAGTATCAACTCCTCTTGCCATGATCATAGTTTTCACTTCTTCTTCAGACTCGGCTTCACTTTCAGAAAATCTCTTTGAATTCTCACATTCAAAATTGTCCAAAGGTGTATCTTTCAGATTTATCTTCCTCGACGAAGATGCAACAGCTACTCGTTGTGACACACGATTCTTCATAGTAGTCTTCTCAATTTCCGCGTTAAGAGCAAGTGGTGATGTGCGTCCGAAATATCTTGTATGCATACAAGAAATCTAAACGAAATAATTTGATCGATGTGCGTCCGAAATATCTTGTGCGCAAATGAAATATTAAAGAACGCGTAAAGAAGAACTAAACAATTTAAATAAAGTAAAAAGAGAAAATAAAATATTTCAACAAACCTTTGATACGGCGTATGGACTAAGAGTCCATACACCGTACGCCGTATGCAAGCTTGTACCGAATAAAATTTCAATTCGTAAACTCAGGCACCATATACTATAGGAGAGTATACGTCGTATAAGTCTGGAATTCAGCAACCAAACACATGAATTTTAAAACAGAAAATTAAATATTTTTGGAATTTTTTGAATAATAAAAAAATATAATAAAAAAACTAATTAAACAAAAAGTAAACTATAAGCGTACTAACTCCCCAATAGCGGCGCTAAAATTTGATCGATGTTGTTGTACCAATCAAAAATAAAACTAATTACCTTATACTAGATAGGGAAAGCGGGTATTGTATCCACGAGGAGTATGTGGTTATAGCTAAGTTTTACGAAATAAATAATTGATTTTGTTTGAGAAACTAATAATTAAACTACTAATTAACTTCAATGTAAATAAGCAATAAAAAGTAAGATTTCTAAACAATTGGGTAGAAAAGCAATCCCTCCCGGCTCCGGATATATTGATATGACTAAGTTACGGTTTATTACTGATTCCAAACCACATAGACATAATTTGTATTATTTGAAACGAGTAATTTTGGGCACAAGTTATGCTTACAACACGAATCGTATTAATATTTAAACTAGTTGGACTCGGCACGACTTATTGACTAGCAATAACATGTCTTACAATAATCCTATCAAATAATTTTATAATTACTCAAATGAACAATTTTGGGCACAAATTATGTTTATCGCACGACCTTCTTAACCCCTATACAAATTGGGCTCGGCACGAATTGTTGACTCGCAATAACCTGTCTTACGATAATTCAATCAATTAATTATATTAAAACATTAAAATCAAACAAGAGATATCCATTAAAATCATATGAATTACTGTTCGACAAACAAAGTGAAATCCGTAAACATAATCAAACAATAGATCTTTCACCGGGAGAGATTACAAGAGGTTTAGCCTTCCATGGATATTGTTGAAATCATCTTTGTCATTGATGGCATCTTCAAAGTCTTGGAAGGATTAATGAGGGTGTAGGGTTTAGGTAATTGATGGAGATGATTAAAGGATGTTATGGTGGCTAGGACTTTTGATGACAAGGTCGATCGATCGAAGAGGGAGAGGTAACAAGTCGGATTTAGGGTTGTATTTATAGAGTTTTGTTGTACCAATCTTGATATGGCGTATTGACCTGAGTTAGATATGGAGTATGTGCTTTTTATGAGAGCTCACACTTGGTATGCACTAAACTTCCATACGGGGTATAGACCCATATGGTGTATGATCCCTTATGGCATATGGGGTATGCATCATCGGATGTGTAGATCTTCTTTTTCCCTTCGCGTGGCCTTTTGAATCAACTAAAACAGAGTCCATATGAAGAAGTTATGGCCAAATTACTACAACAACTTGATATGGTGTATCAAGTTTTGTTATACCGACCTTGATATGACGTACAAACAATAAAAAGCTAAAGACAGACTTTGAAATATTATCACATTCAAAGTCTCTCTTTAGCTTGTGATAGGTGCATTTTGTATACACATTTATCACAGTTAACTTACGTATAAATGCACCTATTTCACTTGGGAATTAGTACTTTAAAGAGGTTTCATGTGTTTAACAGGTTGGAGCAAATATGAGCTAAAACGATCGAGAATTATATCAAAAGAAGCTCAAGGGAAACCTCGATGTCTATTGGATATGAACTTGGAAGCTTGAAGAATGTAAACATGATGACATGATGACAAATGGAGCAAAAGAGTGCATAAGGATGAAGTAGAAAGAAGCCAAACAAAAGAGTCAATGTTTATGTGACTTATGCTAAAGTTGTTGTAGTAATTTGGCCATAACTTCTTCATATGGACTCCGTTTTAGTTGATTCAAAAGGCCACACGAAGGGAAAAAGAAGATCTACACATCCGATGAAGCATACCCCGTATGCCATAAGGGATCATATGCCACATGGGTCTATACCTCGTATGGAAGTTTAGTGCATACCAAGTGTGAGCTCTCATAAAAAGCGCATACTCCATATCCAACTCAGGTTTAAAAGGATAATATGTTCATTGATTGATTGGGACAGATGTTAAGGTTTAAAAGGAGCCCTCCGAACCTCCGGCGTGTAGCCGGCGGCCAGAGGTGGCGGAAGATGGTGGAAGGATTAGGGTTTTGTGGATCTTTATGGCCTGATACCATGTAAGACAATGAAACCCATAGGTGTGACTTTATTAATGACCACTATATATAATAGTGAAACCCTAATACCCAAAACCCAAAAACCGGGCTTGGGCCTAATTATCCACTAATACGATCGGTTTTATACAGATTTTCAAGCATGACCCATTCCTTCACAACATGCTGTTTTCTAGACAGTCTGATGTAAATTGCAGATATGACCCACTTAAACTTGGAACTAGGACGTGTAACTAATTGCACCAGAAAGTAGAGTCAGATGACTACAATTATGGTTTTGACCTAAACTTAATCCGATGAAATGTTAATTCTATACGATCTTTCAAAGTTGATATAAATTCTACACTACTTGCTGTCCCATTTTTTGTACTTGACTAAAACGACCAAAACTCGACTTCCACATCCCGACACAACATAATAACTTCTAGAATACTTTAAAACAACATATAAATCACTTTCATGAATATACTTAGTCCAAATGACCCGTGGAAACGTGCTTTACAAAGTGCCGGGTGTTTTGCCAAACACCCTTTTTGACCCGCTTTACTTACATTTTTACTTAAACAATACATATGACCTTTATTTCATAACCTTCTCTTAGCCATAGCTGTGAAGTTACCAAAGCAACACATATGACATTTTTACTTAAACAACACATATGACCTTTATTATCTTGAAACCTTCTCTTAGCCATAGCTGTGAAGTTACCAAAGCACCGAGGAATGTCTCCTTAGATTCCGTTCTTAGACAAGAACGTATAACTATGTAAGTTTTTCCCCTACCCATTCTGGGATGATGCCAGATAACTTATTTTCCCCGAGATCCAGAAACCTTAGACTTGTACAATTGCTTAGTGACATTTGTAGTTCACCAACTAAGGCATTCGTTCGCATATACAATGCCTCAAGCCCTCAAGGTGACACAAGAATCCCAAAGAAGAAGGAACTCCCCCAGAAATATTGTTATTTGAAAAATTAAGAACCACTAAACTTTTTTCAAATTTAAACCAACAATCAGGAAGGCTCCCTGAAAATAAATTGTTGGAGCGATCGAGAAAAGTTAAAGCTGCATCAATTTCACACAAGAAAGCAAGTGTGCCTGAAAACTTGTTTCCAGAGAGGTTTAGAGCAGCCAGTTTAGAAGGCAATGACGGTGCCCTACCAATGAGATGATTGTTACTCAAATCCATTCCAGGGTATCGTTCAAAGACTGATGTCATCTTGGGTAGCATACCTTGTAATTTATTTGAAGATAGGTTAAGATATTTTAATCTAAATGGTAGGTCCCACTTCCCAGAGCCATGTCCGGATGTTATCAGATATTCCGGCACTGGAAATATCAATGTGAGTGAATCCTGTTTGAGTTTTGAGCCACGCCGGGAAAGTAGGTCCCAACTTGCAGGATTGAAAGACAAGTCCAAATAGGTTAAATGGGTGAGATTTAAAAAGTGAACGTCAGATACGACACCCGTAAGGGAGTTGGATGAAACATCAAGATATTCAAGATTTAAAAGCTGACTCACACTATTTGGTAAACTTCCAGTTAATTGATTACTAGGGAGGTCTAAAAACAACAGAGACAAACACCCGTTGAAGTCAGGAATGCTTCCGTTGAAAAAACTGTGACCAAGGGATAAGTTATTCAAGGAAGAACGTCCTGCGAAGCTGGGCACTGACCCATTAAGAAAATTTTCTGACAAATCCAACTGGACTACAGATGGACTATTATTAAAATACAATGGAATAACACCTACTAAACGATTTCCTGATAGGTCTAAATATGTATGAGAAGTCAATCCTCCCAAGAAAAATAGAATAGACCCTGTCAAAAAGTTATGACTGAGATCAAGTCGAAGCGAGTTGGAAGACTCGCAAGATGACAAGGAATAGGACCAATGAGATTAGCACGAGAAATATCCAAATTTCGTAAGTTGCTAAGGGAACCCAAAAAGTTTGGTAAAGGATCGGATTGAAAATCAATTCCATTAAGATTAAGGTATTGTAACTGCTGCAATAGCGGTAATGAAGAACTGATTTTACCAGCAAACCGACGATGGAAGAAAGATCGATTGCTATGACACGACCAGTAAGCTTGTCACAGAAAACACCCTGCCATTTGCAACAATCCCTCTTTTCACCTTTGCTACTCCAATCAACTAGACTGTTAAAACTGACTACCAAGTTTGTTTTAAAGAGATGTAAAGCTTGCCTTTCCTTGTAGATACAAGATTTTGTATTCATCACATTGCCATCCTTTTTAATCCCCAATGTAACATTATCACCATTGACAAATGTACTAATGCATAGCAGTAGAGACACAAAAACAAGCATCATATAATGTAACATCTTATGTATATCATCAGATGGTTTTAGAACGTGTGTATGTGTGGGTATAACACCTATTGAGGCGTTCGTTTCTTTCTATATACTACTAATCAATTTTTCTACAAGCTACTTTTGCATAACTTATTGTTTCTCTCCTCGCTGTCGTAATTGCTGCTGTCATATTCATTTCTTGCGATTGTGTCCTTTGCTTCCTCTTGGTGGAGACGAAAATTCATTTTGAAGTGGCTTGCTTCCACGCCTTCTAATTACTGCTTTTTTAGCATTTTATGTTTGTTCTTGATCTCTATATTTCAGGTTGATCCAGTACCTGTTGAAGTCAATAAAATACCATCTATGTTAGTTACTTATATAGTTATGAACCCATTGGGTGGAGTAAACCAGATAGCAGGATTGGAAATTTGACGAGTGGATATCCATGTATTTCCACCCCAGAGTAAAACTATCTTTCATTGTGATTTCCCGTTAAATAACTAAACCCTATAAGTAACATGTTTTTGCTTTCGAGGTGTAGTTATTTATACAAAGTGAAAATGTAGAAAATTGAGTGATCTGTATAATGTAACAAGACATAGGGCGGTTTTCTAATTTACATGTATTATATGCATGGGCAAGCAAATTTGGGCAACAGTTTTGGCTCGGTTTATGTCAGGGGTACCAAGTCCATCATTGATCATGAGGCTATTAGCTTAATGAGTTTTACTATACTCTGCTAATCTTGAGTAATGAGAAGAACTTATAAGTTTTTAATGAGTTTTACTATACTCTGCTAATCTTAATATTTTTTCCATATCAAGATGGAATGAAATTACAAAAAGAAAAAGCATATTATACCCTGGCCTCCAGTGAATTGAATTGGCATGATTAGAACTTAAGAGGGTGTTTGGTTGTTAAAGGGAATCACTATGGTATTGGGAATGGGAATGGGTTTGGATAGCCACCATGCTTGGTGGGTTTAGAAGATACCTATATTTGTGGGTTTGATACCTACTTTTTAGTAATAAACACACTAAGGGTGCGTTTGGTATGCTTGGAGGAATGACAATTGGTATGAGTTTGATAGTACACAACTATGAAAGTTCCATTCTCCACTCTCTAGCCATATATGGAGTACGGAAAATAATGGACTTTCATAGTCATAGTTGTGGGCCCAGGCACCCTAAACAAACACCAACTATCACTTTCATAGTGATAGTTGATTCTCAGGAATTGGTACCAAACGCACCCAAACATTATTATTGGGAATGAAAGTCATTCCGATATTTCATACTCTTAAATGCACCCTAAGAAAGAATCAGGTAATCACACTACTTGAAGTAGTGGTTTATTCCATTACCGAGTCATTCCTATTGATTCCGCGTAAATGCGTCATTCCATTGCAATTCTCAATATCTCGAATAATGTTTGCTGGAGCCGTATATGGGTTAGAATATTAGACAATCACTACTCGATGAAGACTATATAAGATTTTAAGAGTGATGTAAATTGTAACAAGACAAAAGATACCCATATGCCTAGAAGCTGGTCAAGCAATAGTTTGGGCTCAATCAGAGTAAGTAGTCCATAACTTTTACTTGGGCTTGCTGAGATATACTTCTAGTCTTTATTGGACTGGGAGAGCATAACTTTTTTAATTGGAATTTGGCATCCCACTTTGTGTTCTTAATCATTCATACGAGTCATGACACAAAATCCTAGGCTAAAGATGACGCTTTATTCATGTTCGCCCGGTTAAGTTTAATCAGACAAATGACGAATATGCACATAGGCACATATATACACACACCCACACATGTGCATACAATTATACTGTATTGGAAGATTTTGTTTCGAGGTTCCATATATAACAAAGAAAACCATGAGACTCGCGTAGTCGTAACTTTGAGGCTTGGGATGCACTGAAAAACTTAATGTTAGTCGAGAAAAGTGTGAGTAAGCGGTTCTTCAGTTTTGTACTTTGATTCGCAATATTGCTTATTTTTATAAGAGCTCACAAAATATTAAAGTAAATTATTAGTAGTAAAAATGAAAGTCAAATTACTAGAAAAATGAAATATCTAGAAGTTGGTCATTAAAATGATAGATATCGAAGTTATTATATAAAATACTCAAATAATAATACGCATGTGTACAAGCATACACCATTTGAAAAGGTATTAATATATAGTTTTGGATGCATTTAACTAACAAAGTACTTTGGGGAGCATTAATAACTATTGTTTCAACTTTGTCTACATTTCGTTAAAAAAAATGATTTGTCCATTTCATTTTTATATGATTAATAAGCGGTGTTAGATTGAACTAATATATAATTGAGGTTAATAGATTTTAAGCACGTTAGATAAACTCATGTATTATTTTTTTTATTCACCATGGGACATACCTTGGTATTATTTTGACTCTTTGAGTAAACTTGACTAGAAAAGAAAAAGACTAGAATTATTTTACACTTATTTAATTCTACGTGCCGTAAACAAATTTAAAGATGTTACGATGCGATGTACCTTGATGTCTTCTTTAAATATTAAATTACCATTTGATAGGACAATTGTTTGATAACACGTCAAAATGACTCCTTCAAAGTGGGAACAATTATCCTAGTAGTTTTATCCTTATAAAACAACAATTTTTTTGCCTCTTCTTTCTGTTAACTCACTTTTTCAACAGATTCATGTATATCTTGTATAGTCTACTTGAATCTATCGATATCCTTCTAGGGTAAACCATTACTATGTCGTTTACATCTCACTTACATTTTCCAGACAATTGTATGTAAAATTGCATTAAGAAGAAGCATACCTGTACTTAAAACCACTTAATAGCATAACTACGTACCAATGAAGGTTACCAGATATCACTTGGAATCGTGTTATCACTTTTCGAAGTAAACTATTCGACCCTAATGCCTGGGTATCACGAATATCTACTTGGGATAAGATCAAATGTATGTTATTGAATTAGGCACAAATCAATAATCCTTTGCTTTCAAGTATTTAGTTCGTATGTTCTGTATCTCCATGCAGTTGTGTTTGATCTCCTATTTTATAGGTAAGATCACTCGACCCTAGTCAATGGAATTATGAGTGATTAACGGCCAATTAATCGTTCATAATAATTAGCATCCATAATAATAGGTATTAATGGTTACACGACCAATTAAACTCGCGTGGTCATTAATGCAGTTATAACTGCCACTTGAATAGTTCAAAGCAGTTACTAATCAAGTTTGAATTCAGTCCAGTGAGTTTGTTATACTCACTGTTGAGCTAGTCCCTGAGGACATCCCTGATGAGATTCTTCAGCCTGAGCTGAACTCATCATCCTAACGAATACCATTCAGTCCAGAGTATCACTCTCTGAAAGAGTGAACTCACTGAACTTAGAGCTAGCAAATCGTGTCTTAACAGGTTCTGAGCGTGCGAATAACATAAGTTTCTAACATGAAAACGACTCGTTTAACACTTGGTTTTGGTGGTTTGAGTATGACAGATATACGTTTTATGTATCAAAAAAGTTAAATATTGAAACCTAGAATACTAAAAACAATTATTTTAAAAAATAAAAAAATTGCATAGTACATTTTTTCCCTTAACAGGTCCTAATAGGTACCCAATTTGCCAGCTCTAACTGAACTTCATCAGACACTGAATAACACTTAACCACTGTTTGAGTCATGGTGTTCAGGGACTTGATGGGTGTACACTCCGTACCTCCTGACCCGTTGCTAGGTTTGAACTGATCCCTCAAATGCACTAAATTTACCAACATGAAATAAAACATACAAGACTATATGCATGCATCAAAAGATGATGAAAAGGTATAGTGATAGATTTTGATACTTTATATTACACATTTATACCACGAGAATCTACGTATGATATCTTATCGAATGTTTTCAAGCACAACCCATATCTCACTGTAACATCAAATTAGGTTACAGTAAGTAGGTTTTTTTTTTTTTTTTTTTTTTCAAAGATGTTTCGTTCAATCAAACACACTTATTTGTGCATTAATTTATATGTGGGGTGCTTGACACTTAAATAACGAAAAAGTGATACAAGTGCATATAAAAACAAACCTTATATTGTGTTTGGTTCAACGTAACTTGCAAAGTTAAATTATGATGAAGATCTATGTCTGATCTTACTTTACAATTGTTATTTTGTCACATAGAACCATAACATGCGAACATACAAAGTGATGACAAATGTATTAGACAAAATGACATTGTTAATAAAACGAGTATAAGAAGCAACGGACTTTTCGGTATGTCGATGGGCCAAATAATGTTTTGTGATGTTTAATGGAATTGTGATAATTATAAAAAAGGTGGCATTTTTCCGGAAGAGTTACATTCAAATTAAAAAACGTAGTTTTTACAACTTTGTATATTAACTTTGAAAAAATGATAAAATTTGTACAGAAATGTATGTTTGTTGTCGTGTATACAAGTATCATTTGTGATAATAAATAAGTGATTAATTAAATAGTTAATAAAACGAGTTATCCTAACTTCATTATTAGTAGATGAGGTAAGTAATTTTTACTGGTTATCAAAGAACTCTTTATGAATGGTAAAATTTAAACAAAAATTTATATCTTTTGTGATATATTTGATATCATTTGTGCTATTATATAAATGCTTAACTAAATGGTTAACAAAACGAACCAACTTCATTATTAAAGGATAGGGTAATACTAATTTACCAAAGGGCTTGTGTCTCAATCAATGGCGCAGCTACATAGGGGCGGGAGGGGGCGTCCGACCCTCCAAAAAATTTTTTTGCGATGTAGGGGGTATATAGTTTTCGTGTAGAAAATTTTCGGTATATTCGGTTTCGACCCCCCATTTTAATTGTGAAATTTTTTTTATACATTAAGCAATAAAAAAATTTAGATCCCGACACCCCACTGAAAATTTTCTAGCTTCGCCACTGGTTTCAATGATACCTCTTGTTGTGTGAGAAAATGATTATATTAGATAACTTGTAATTGTATATTGTGAGATAGTTAGTTGCCGTTAAAAAAAAAATAAAAAATAAAAAATAAAAAATAAATAAATAATTACTCTTATTATATGAGTGCTTAATTAAATACGAGTAGTTAATAAAAGAATTTCACCCGACTTACTTATTGTAGCAAATTTGACTTATCGTTGTTCTATATATAGGTCTATCAAACTATTGTTTAGTCGCGTTATACTAGATTTTAGACATGTTGCTAACTCATGTATTCGTTTTTTAAAGACTCTAACTACTACGGTGGGGCATTTGTTGGTTTGATCGCGACTCCTTGTGTGGTTGCTGTGTTTAGTTTATTCGTTCGTCGATGACCCAACAATACACAGGAGGGAAACGACTTCAGAAATACATTGCATCTATGCAAATTGCAAACGTCAAAGCAAATTAAGATATAAGTTTTATTTATAATCCAATGAATGTTGAAGGCTTCTTAATTCAATATTATAAAACCATAATTATCTAATAACTAATCTAAATTGATGTTACATCAACTCTACTATATTATGGGAACAAAACATAAATATTGGCTTCTTGCCTTTTAGCTTGAAAACTATGAAACGGATGATATCTAATATTCATTTCATCAAAAGATAAATTTAAACAATTTTTAGCTCAGGTTTTCAACATTTAACACATATATCATTTTTTTTCCATGATCAATAACTGCTAATATAATAAGGTATTATACTTTCAAGGGTTTTTCTTGCTTACGTGAACACAATAATGCACTTCTAACAAACAATCTATTTGTGTGCATGCACTTAATTTTATATATTCGTAATGTGGGGTTTGACGATACTAAACTAAACTACGGAGTAATAAAGCTATCGAAATACATGATGACATCCATTTTTATTTTGTGTGTTTAGTTATGTCTAGATTGATGTTACATTTAGAAATCTATAAAACATAAACAACTAACCTAATGTTTTTATGCTTTCAAAAGCATATAGAAACCCATCATTCGGATATAATTCTTTTTTTGAGAGGTATAAACCATTCTTAAATCATCTCATTTTTTTAACTCATGTCTCCAAACGCTTAATTAACACATATTTATTACATATATTTTTTTTTTAACGGCGGATTTTATTAATACACTAGCAAGGAGCTAGAAAAAAGAAATTACAAAGCTACAAGCAAATGATTTTTTAACCAATCAACCAACTAAAGCTTGCATTGCATCTTGATCTACACCAAAAGAAAAAACGAGTCACGCTATACTGGATGCTTGAACCAAATAACGTCTTGTTACGAAAATTCCAAACAAGCCACCAAGTGATATAAAACACACCTTCGAACACTTGTTTTAGATTAGACGAGAGATGGAGATTCTTAAACTAAGCCAACCACTCCTCATATGAAGGCGTCTCCAAAAAATCTAAATCCCACCAAAAAGTAATTTTTCGAGAAATATATCTCACCATGGAACAAGTAAAGAAAATATGACTAGTTGATTTCACAGCTTTTTCACAATTCGGACATAAGATAGAATCGAGTTCCATCCCTCTTTGAGAAAGATTGAGACGAGTGGGTAAACTATCCAACTTAACTCTCAGCATGAACATTTACCTTTTTCGGAACAACCTTTATCCAACGTGTTTTAGAAGAGACATCCGGTAACTTGTGATCATCTATATGACTTCTCACCATAGCAACCGAGAACTCCCCCGATCGAGCCCGTCAACGACCATAAGTATTTTGTTTAAAAACCTGGTCATTCCATGTCTAACATTTTTCTCATGATTGATATGAAGAGTAACGCACTTGTATAGCAAACTGCCGATTTAATTTGTCCATTCATCTTTATTCGTTTTGTGGTGTTTGACACTATAAAAGTAACCAAGTAATTCAAATACGTACATTTTCATGTGTGAATGAAGCTTTTCTCTTTTAAGTTCAATGAACTGCAATTTTGTGGATCCATGCATGATTCACTCGAACACAAAATTCAAAGTTTTCAATGTCGTGCATGCTTTATATTCTTTTTTACATCAAATCCGAAACACGTATACGTAAACTTAGGTAAAAATATAGCTGTAGATAGAGATAAGCATAGCTTTTCTGATTTACTATTCTCTGGTACTCATGATTTACACTGAATTTGAACCATTTATCTTTGTTTCTAAATCTTATAATAATATCACCTACAGTATTATTTATCTAGCTGTAGATAAATTTGAACCATCATTCATCCCCTTTAGTAAGTAAGTTCAATGTATTGCCTTCTGGGAACCACATTAGTCATTTTGTAGACTAAATGCAGTCCTCATCTTTTCTAAGTAATTCTAACCAACCAAATCCAAAATAGAAAAGTATAGAAAACTACAAAAGTACAAAAACCAATTTTTAAAACCTAAAAAGCATAATAGTTCCAAAATCCTTGACTGTTGTCATACTGACTAATAAAGAATGTTTGGCAAATGGTGTATGAACGAGTAAATGATGCAAATCCACCAATTTGACTATAAAGTATGCAATGTCTCATCATGGTTAGTGTAAATTTGAGTGTTAATAAGCGTCATACTATACAAACCCTCCCTATATTGTTACATCAGGAGGGTTTGGTCAAACCATACAAGTCAGCGAAGCGCACCGTACAAATCAGCGATGCGTCCAATCAATGGATACCCTTTTTATGGGAGGGTGTGGATAATTTGTCCGTTAATAAACACCCGGAGTTTGAATATAAAAAGATCAACAATCAAGCACAGTAGATGATCTTAATTGTTGTGCTTAATTATGAAGAAAAATTCAAAAAACCAGGAGCTCTATAAAGCTATGGTTTAAATCTTGGTGCAAATCTATTGTTTCTGATTCTAATAAATATAATAGGTTTTAGGGTGTTTAGGAATGCATAATAAAGGGGTATCGAGGATAGCTTATTTGAGACTTCTTAAGTTATTATATATACCTACAAATCACATGTGATTTGTAAGTACAAATTATTAGTCGATATCGTTTCTCGATCAAGATAAGCGCAAGAGTTGTTGTGTCCTAGTTGTAATCTTGATGTAATTTGCTTTATTTGTGGGTGATTTCCATTTACCCAAAATAGCTCAATTATTGGTGTCACACCCCCAAAATCGGGTCCAGCGGAAGCATACATGCAGCTGTGGTGTAACTCAATTGGTATCTCGACACAAGTACAAAAATGGTTTTCACTTGAATTATTTAGAATAAAATAGTTTAATCAAAATATTGAATTTACATTGTTAAAAGTAGTGCGGAAGTAGGCCTTTAAAATAGTTTAAAACGGACCCAAATGAATAATCAGAGTCTTCTATGACCATGCCATGCCCTGCCAAAACCTCCAGTAGCGTGTCATTGCTTAAAACCTGAAAATACATGCTAAAGTGTCAACACGAGGTTGGTGAGTTCATAGAGTCTTGTGAAAAAGAATGTAATGCATATGAATGAAGATTTCCCAGCAAATGCATCATAAATCCACTCAGTTACAAGTCCCGCCATAAGAGACTTGTAACTTGTGTGTTCACAACCCACTGCTAAAAGTAATAAGTTTGGTTTGTGTAAACAAAAGTAATAAAATTGATGCAAAAGCATCGTAATTCAGTAATAAAGTTGATGCAAAGGCATCGTAATTCAGTAGTAATAGTGATGGAAAAGTATCGTAATTCAGTAGTAACGAGAATGAATACCCGCGCTTCGCTGCGGGCGTTTTGTCTTAACCATTTTTAATTCGAGGTGGAAATCGATGAATTCATTTGGTGCGTTTTCTAACGCAAATGACCACACTTTTCAGTAATTGAAACACTTTCCTTTCTACAGTCATTAAATTGTAAACACAATGCACAAATGCTATAAAAACCAGCTAAATGCTTCACAGAATTCTTTGTAGCCTGACATGTAATGTTCAAGAGAGAAAGATAGCAGCCTTGTTGCTTCAAGAGAGAAAGATGGCAGCCTTGTTGCTTCTCTTCTGTCTGACATAACTTCCTTCTGCATACTTTCAGTTTTAGTTCATATGCATCCTTTTGTGCTCCTACATTTAACGTATGTTTTAACATTATGTTTTATATAATACATGTAAAACGATAGTTCCTAATTCCCATACCTTTTCAAAGTAAAGCAAATATTAAGGTTCTCACAAACATTCATAAATAGCTGATGTAATGATCTATCAATTATTTTTTTTTTTATCAGGCTCTTTCACAACAGGAGCACATAAGTAATTTTTCGTAAACGTTACCTTGGGCTTTTGGATAGGACGCCTCTTTCACGTCAACACTCGAAGTCTGATCTCTGCATGATTTTTAATCATAATTAATATAGAGAATATACCATTTATGCACAACTTAGAAATAACTATCCTTAAGAATACTTACTCTTTCCACAACAAATTCGTTGTTATTGAGAATCTCTGTTATTGTGAATGTGCGACCACTGTGGCTATGGCTGCACGAATGACCAAAGTTACTTGTTAGTCATTAAAAGAATGCAACATTTATGAAGCTACTTATAGGGATGTTTGGGAAATTTTACATGCGTAAATCTTTGTTTCAAGTTTCATAAACAGAATGCAGTAACATAGACGTTTGAGTCTATGAACAATATACTGAAAACATAAACAATCTTAATCACTGAAAACAAAATGCAATAGCAATAACAATATACTCGTAAGAATCACACCAAATATGGCTATTACGCCATTTCAGTCCCATGTACAGCACCCATACCCACCCATTCAGCCCCCAAACTCAGCCATTTCAGCCCCTCGACCTCACACCCATTTCAACCCCCGAGCCTACCAATTTGAGTCCCCAAACCCACCCATTTCAACACCCATTTCAGCCCTCATTTCGGCACATAAACTCACACATTTCAACCCCAATTAACCCACTCATTTAAGCCCCCAAACTCACCAATTTAAGCCCCCAAACAACACCAAGAAAAATGGAAACAAATGCTTCGGAAATATCGTTATAAATTTTAAATTGAGCGAATGAAGCCAATTATCATTAAACCTCCTTGCCTTTTGATTTTCTGATGCCGCCATATATGGCTGCATATGAACCCATCCAAGCAGCCAAATAAGAAGCATTTCATATGCCCAAATCCACCACCAGGCATCTTCAAATCCCTGAGGCACTACAAAAGTAAGTATCATGACAACTAAATATGTAAATGTGTAGTAATATGGTGGGACAAACAGAATCTGAAATTGATTATTTGGTTACTTTTAGGTAGAATGAGCAGTTTTGTATAAGAACGTTAAAGTGCTTATTATAATCACAAATAAACTGTAATCAAGTGCACGTTAATAACTTTCAACCCGTTCGACCTATTTCATCAGTTCATATATAGCAAATCACATTTATAAAAATTACCTGTGATGTTGTCCCTGTGAGTATCATAGTAACAGTATTTGCAAATTCCCATTCCAATTTTGACGTGTGCTTTTATTGGTCATTACCGAAAGATTGATCACAGGTATATAAATGTTGTTAGCTATATCTGTTTATGCAGTAAGAGCAGTATTAATTCAGTTCTGAATATAAAATTTGTTAGGAATTGGATAAAAGTTCAGGAAGCATAAAATTCTTGATTTTATCAAGTGCTGGCTATATTTTATATAGTTTAGGGAGTGTTTGGGATTGCTTAATTTTGTGCTTACGCTTAAAACTAAGTACATATAAGCTGATAAGTAGAAATTTGGGATAACATAAAAATGCCTATCCTATAAAGTAAGAAGAGAAGCAGAATATCAAACAATCCCAAACACCCTTAAATACGCAACTCCCAAAATACTTGTTTCACCTTTGAATACGTCAATACACAAATAAACATAACCACACATAGCTGCTACTACACATCATTTAATTCATTAAACACAGCTACTCGTATACATTAAGTTTAAATCACTTTAAAACTACTCGTATACATCATCAATTCACACAACTCAAGTACAGATAAACCTATTCTTGATCGAAATTATTTTTTGAACTTTTATATTAGGAAACCTAGACAAAGCTTAGTTACACAAATTTGGTAAATCAACATACCTCAATGGGATTCACTACCTTCTTTCCGCATACATTATCATATTTTTGCTTCTTCGTATCACCTTTCAAGCCTCACCATGGTTTACGACACCCATGAACAGTAGCCGGCAATCCAAAAGCGATACACCCAAGTGAAGCCTGCCAAAGAAAACAAATATTAAGGAAAACCAACAGCTGACCAAAGTTTGCTACAAACAAACCAATTAAAAAGTCATCAAGGGTTAAAAGACCATTCATTACGTGAGTTTTTAACATTTTGAAGGGAATAGAGAATATATTCAACTAACCCTTCTAACCGTGATATCAGCCAACATGTTTCATCATAACAGCCTACTGTACACCTGCATGCAATGCTTCTGTGCACTCCTTCACAAACACACCTGACGTATACCATTCTCATAACAACAAACCTAAACCAAAATATCACATATTACAAACTCAGTAAAAAGTGTCGTAAGTGTCATACTGTATGAATGAAACTTGTTGCTTTTATTAGCAACGATTCAATATAACTAAATTTCTATCTAGAACCCTTTTAGATAGAACTTGTTGAACCCTTTTAAATAAAACTTGTTGCTTTGCTAACTTTCTTAGAACCCAAAAGTCGAAAGTAAAGCTGAACCATAACATCCATAATTTTAAGGTTTGCATATGCGAAATCGCTTGAAGAACAGTAAGCATGACTAATTTGATTATAAATTTATAGTCCTAATTATACTACCCATAGGAGTATGCCATTTATGGTAATGCATACCTGTATATACATGAGAAAGGAAAAACAATTGGTTACAATACAGTTAATACTATAAGAAGATCTTATATGTCTATGCAACAAATCTGAAAATGTTTTGAGCCTTACCAGTTGCTGTGAATCTCTCAGCTTCTGTCACATTCATTGCGTTTTCCCTAAACGTTCTTGTCACTTCAGGAGATTAGTACCAGATATGCTTGATTTCTGTAGTATAGTTGCATTGATAGTCGCATGAAACGCAACGTACTGCATATCAGTTAAAGTGTGCCCAACATCAAATAAAAGCTTTGATCTATCTTTGATTTGAATGCTGACTACTGAATGCAATTTATAAACACAATGTCATAAAAAAATGAAGTTTTCTTCAGCATGAGCTTAAACATTGTTAAATCCCCAACGCTCAGTTTCGTATCACAGCCCAACAAAGGGTCATGAGAACACACTTGCTGCAGATGACCATGAGCGCTTCGTGCCCCCATTGCACCATCCACGGCAGATGATCCAGCACCTAGTGCATCAACACCTAGTGATCCCACACGTTTTAAAATTTCGTTAAGGGTGATACGATTCAAATTTGTTACTCAGTTTGTTTAGTTACTTTAACATTTGCATTGTAACAATTACTACAGATTCATAGTAAAACAACTCAATCTCAAGACAAAAACAAAAACCAACAATGTTATACATCAGGATGACATCTTTTTTTAAAGCGCCTTTTCTTTTTTTCATAGCATTAACCATCTCCAATTCTATCATACATTTTACTACAAAATAAGCCGACACGGCTCAAGACGTCGACGTCCTTCATATACAATTTGATCATACATTTTTTACCACATTCACCAATAAAAAATTAAGTTCATGAATTTCATCAAATACTTTAACTTGTGTCAAAACTTTCATCAAACACATGGTAGACACACTTCCACTTACCTTTTCCACACCAATCAGACACAACCCCAATTCCCAATTTATCCAAATTTTATTAAATCCAAAATTGCTCAAACCAACAATCACAATCTTTAATTGAAATTATAGAAGTGAAACCATAAAAAATAATCTTATAATCTAACCTTAAAAACAGGTCCAAAAACCCCTTGAGCAAGCTTATTCTCAAAATTATGAACACCAACTCTTTCCACTTTTTCTGCACCTATACATCATCATATTACAACGGCTTCCTAAAAAACAGAGTAAAAATAAAAACTTCAATACCAATTATAAAAATATACTAAAGATTATTACCTTTCCAATCATAGCTACAAAAAAAGCGGATGGTGGTATTTCTTTCTATGGAAATTCATAAATTGATTTAGGGTTACTCGATGATTGTATCATTTTTTTTCTTTTGATTTGTGGTAGATTCACCCATGGATTGTGTGTTTGTGGTTTGTGGAAAATGGACGGAATCTAGAATTTGGGCGAGAGAGGAGAGAAGTTTTGTATATCTGTTACTGTAGCCTCTCCTGTAGCTACCCTCACAAAATCACTATAGATAAAAACGACGTCGTTTGGCTTAAAAGGGAACAGGAAACCACGGCTATTAGTATATAGGTATAATAGTGATGGAAATGTATCGTAACTTCATAAGTAATTTTCGTATGTACAATAGCCATAAGTATAAAGTAAGGTGACAATATGTAAAAAATGCTACATTGTCTCTTAAGCTCATGATCCCGAAGCTAGACATAGTATTGGCCCCAAAGGAGTGGTTATCAGGCACTCAAATTGTTTAGACATGAAATGCATTCGTAATTCCGTTGGAGCAACCCAAACACGAATGGAGGCGTCACCCTCAATAGATCTATTCACTCACTCTCGCTTGGCATTATAATTAACGGTCCATGATAATAAAGGGGACTTAACTTGGTAGTAAGGCAACTTAAGCAATGTATGGAATTTAATACTTTGGCATTGTACAAAAATAATTCAAGCAGCGTATTCTTCCCAATAAGTAATTCAAATCGTATAAAGCATAGAACAAGTATTGAAGCATGTATCTCCCCCAAAGAGTTTATAAAATCATTAAACAAGTAAAAGTGGGGCTATGACTCACCTCGAAATGATGATACAATGATGGTAAAATGATCGGGACAATAAGGCGCGAACACTAGCCGCAACCTAAATGAATGAATATGATCTACTTTAGATCATGAAATGATGTAATGAATATGCATGCACATGATACCTATACCACTCATAACTTGAAAATACTTGTTATAGTCATAGTAGAATATATTCCATACTTAAGAAAAATAAGTCTTAACTAGACTTGTAAAAACTAGTCGTAGTATATCGTATATAGAAAGTTAGTGTTGTAATCTCCGCCTTGAAAACCTTGAAGTAACGTCTAATAGTCGTGAAAATAAACTCGTAAGCATAAGTACTTCATTAGTTATGAATTTGGCAATTTAGTAGTATTTCTAGAAAATCTAGGATTTAGTACGTAGAAGTAGTATTATTATTATTTCTAGTAAAAGCTGTCAATTATATAGAGTTTTTGCCGATATTGAAACGTGAATAACTTAGTCGTTTTAAGTTCATTTTCTTCGTTCTTTATATCCCCGAAATCGTGGGACAACATACTAATATATTTTTGATAAGTCGGGATGGCTAGATCAAGTTTTACACCTCAGATTGGCCCTTGAAAATCGGGGGACAGCAAGTATAATTTTCAGAAAATAGTTTTCGTCGTTAAACTTGCAAAAAATCATATCTCCTTCGTTATAAACTCGTTTTAATCCGTTCTTTCGCCCACGGCTTCGTTTTTTAAAGTATTTTCTAAATCTCTAGCCCAAAGTTACCCGGAAACCCCTGAGTTTTCTGAATTTTACAAAAATGGACAGCAACATTTATATAGTGGCTAAAATTCATTTTTCTTGTTTAATACTTGTCCAAATCCACTCCAAATCACTTCCAATCACCACAAATCTAGTCTAATCCTACCATACACCTTCTCAAGGTGTCATGGGGTCCTAAACATCACCAATCAACTAGATCTGACAAGGGTTTCCATTTCTAGTGTTTCAAAGATATATAAGTGTATATTATGAGTGGTACAAGCTAACATATGCATGAAATATTGTATGAAAACCATATGATTATTGTAAATACTTGAAGAAATGAAGAAAATAAATTTTTGGTAAACTTACTTTGAATGATTATGAGCTTGGATGATAAAAACCCTAAGAATCCTTGAGTTTGTATTACAAAACCCTAACAAGGACAACAATATAGACTTGATTTAAGCTTGATCTTGTAAAAATTGATGGATCTTGATGGATTTGGTGTTTGGGTCGTGGGTTATGATGAGAGAAAAGAGAGGAAAAGTGCAAGTTTTGATTTTAAGATTATAAGTGTGAAATGTGATTTAGGTTTTTAGATATTTAGTTAGTTTAGGGCAAAGTTGTAATTTAGTTATCAAATGGAAGTAACCATGTGACATGTATGTATTTAAGGTAGGAAAATGGTAGTTTGCTTGCTATTTAATTTGTATCATTAGTTATTAGTGTATATAATGTGTTATGTTATAAGTTTTGGGTACCGGGTTAACTAAAAATAAATTGTGACGAGTTGAAATAAATTTTGACGAAGTTAATCGGGACATAATAAAGTCATAAAAGTTGTGAAAATATCTCGGGTACAAGTATTGAGTGTTTGAATGATTATTGTTTAGTTTTCACGAAAACCGTCGTAATTATATTAAACTTACGTTATAAATTTAATAAATTCCCAAAATACCGGGTAAATGAATTTTATAATTTTTATGACGTTGTAAGGAGTTTAAAAATATATCGGAACCATCTTGGGGATTTTTAGATATGTTGGTTATATTTATTAATCGCGGGTTAACGTTTAATCAAAATAATTATACGTAAAACGTTAAATATACCAAAGATATTAATATGAATATTCTACGAGTGGTATAGTATGCGAAGGCTATTATGATGATATGTAGACTATTTCTAGTCCGTATGAAGTGTCCCAAATGATAATGCATGAATTCGCACCTGAACTAATACGGTTACTCGAATTTAAGTACTCGTAAACTAAATTTACGATGAAATGAGCAATGCACATGAATAGTATTTTCTTTCCGGAAATGAATAGTACTTGGTGAATAGTAAAATTTTTGAACGTTTCTCCGAATATCAAATTGACCTCAAAAATGATGAATAGTAAAACGATGAATAGTGTTTTGATGAATAGTGATTTATGAATAGTAAATTGTCGAAGTTTGGGAAATGGCCTGAAATTACGAGTTGTGACAATTGGCTATATGTATCTTAGTGTTTTGTATGGAATAGACAACAGTCCAAGACAATTGTCCAATCAATATGGTATCAGAACACGTTACAAACCCTTTTTGCGAAATAAAAAGCTTCGAATGTGATCATGGTGGTGAGTTCGACAATAACAACTTACATACTTTTTTTGCTAACCAAGTTATACAATTTAGATTTTCTTGCCCAAAAACTCTCAACAAAATGGCAAGGCGGAACGCATGATCCGAACCATAAAAAATGTCATTCGTAAACTTTTAATTCAGGCTCACCTACCCCCCATCTTTTGGGTTGAGGCCCTATATATGGTCACTTATCTCCTCAACCTTTTACCCTCTACCTCCATCAACAACGAAATCCCCTACACAAGGCTTTTCCACAAAGCACCCGACTACTCTAACTTACGTATATTTGGGTGTCTATGCTACCCTCACCTTCACTCCCCTCACAAACTTGCTACACGTGCAACACCATGTATATTCTTGGGCTATCCTGCCTATCACCGTGTTTTTCGATGCCTAGACTTTGAAACAAACAAAATTTTACTTTCCTGACACGTCACCTTTGATGAAACTCAATTCCCTTACCACTCAATGACACCCGAATCTCCACCTTCCTACACCTTTTTAGAATCTACACCATCCCCTCTTCTTACCTAATTGTTTACTAACCCCCCATACTAAATCCACTACAAGAAGTCCCTAATACCTACCCTGAGCCCACTACATCAAATGCTCACCGAATTTACCTAACAGCCCACTACCCTCACCTCAACAGCAACCCAACAGCCCACCAACCGCATCCCAAAATCAATCATCATCAATACATCAACCTCCTAAGAACACAACCATCCCCGACGCCTCTAACCAACCCACATAACTTCCCACCGAACCACCCCAGACTCACCGCATGGTCACTCGGTCTCAATCAGGTATTATCAAACCATTGAACGTCTTACACTTTATACTTCTTCAATCACGCCCTTACCTAAATCTCATTTTCTTGCTCTTTAAAAACCTCATTAGAATAATGCTATGTATGATGAGTATAATGTGTTAGTTAAAAATGGTACTTGGGTTCTTGTTCCACGACCCTCTGGTGTTAATTTGGTGAGATCTATGTGGTTGTTTAAGCATAAATTTCATGGTGATGGGACTTTGAGTCGTTATAAGGCTCGTTTGGTTGCCAACAGCAGCAGTCAGCAACTTGGTATTGATTATGATGGGACCTTTAGTCCGGTTGTCAAACCGGCTACCATTCACACTATTCTTAGTCTTGCGGTATCTCACAAGTGGCCTATCCATCAGCTTAACGTTAAGAATGCCTTTCTTAACGGGGATTTATCTGAAACCGTTTATATGCACCAACCGCCGGAATTTGTAGACACCCGGTACCTTCATCATGTCTGCCTTCTACAGAAATCCTTATATGGCCTAAAGCAGGCACCTCGTGCTTGGTTTCATAGATTTGCAGGTTATGCTACCAAAGTTGGATTTTATCAGAGTCGTTGTGACTCTTCATTATTTATTCTTCGACAGGGCTCCCAAGTAGCTTATTTACTTATCTATGTAGATGACATTATTCTTACAGCCTCCTATACTGCCGTCATACAGCAGATCATTGCCTCTCTGCACAGTGAGTTTGACATGACCGATCTTGGGGTATTTAATTATTTTCTGGGCATTTCTGCTACTCGTCATTTTCTAGGTATCTTTCTTTCACAACATAAGTATCCAACAGAGCTTCTTCAGCATGCTCACATGACCAACTGTAACCCTTCTCGAACACCAGTTGATACAAAATCTAAACTGGGTCCCGAAGGTGTTCCAGTTCAGGATCCTACTTTATATCACAGTATTGCAGGTGGTCTTTAGTATCTCACATTTACCAGACCGGATCTCTCCTATGTTGTACGATAGATTTGTCTTTACATGCATGATCCTCGCGAGCCACATTTAGCTGCTCTTAAACTTATTTTACGATATGTTTGAGGGACTTTGGACTTTGGTCTACACCTATATTTATCCTCTACCACTTCTCTTGTTGGATATACAGATGCAGATTGGGCGGGTTGCCCATCCACACGATGGTCTACTTCGGGATACTGTATTTTTTTGGGCGATAATCTACTTTCTTGGTCTTTCAAATGACAACACGCCATCTCCTGGTTTAGTGTCGAAGCTGAATACCGGGGGGTTGCTAATGTTGTAGGTGAGACTGCATGGCTTCGTAATCTTCTTCGTGAGCTGCACTCTCCTCTTTCTACTGTCACTCTGGTCTACTGTGATAATGTTAGTGCTATCTATTTTTCGGCCAACCCTGTTCAACATCAACGGGCAAAACATATTGAGATTGATATACACTTTGTCTGTGACATGGTTACTGCTGGTCAGGTTCGTGTTTTCCATGTACCTTCCCGTTATCAGTACGCAGATATCTTCACCAAAGGACTTCCTTCAGCCTTATTTGAAGATTTAGATCCAGTTTGAGCGTCTGGCTTTCTCTCGCTCCAACTGCGGGGGAGTATTATTCGATATCTTTGTGGATCAAGATAAGCACAAGAGTTGTTGTGTCCTAGTTGTAATCTTGATTTAACTTGCTAGTTGTAATCTGGATGCAATTTGCTTAATTTGTAGCTGATTTCTATTTACCGAAAATAGCTCAATTATTGGCTATATGTATCTTATTATTTTGTATGGAATAGACAAGACAATTGTCCAATCAATATAATTCACGTACACTGATTTGTGTATAAATCAAATATGATTTACTGCTATGTTCTTAGAGTGAAAGGTGTGGTGACATCCAATTTTTAGCCATTTGGATCTCATTGAGTGCCACATCATTTTAACACTAACACCTCAAAATGCCCTTTCATTCATAACTGAATAAAACTTAGCTATTTCTGCCCCACTTACCCGAGTTTTATTTTTTTAAACAAACTAAATTTCATTAATTCAAATAAATACAATACGAAAGTTAGAAAAAAAAATACACGAAAACTAAAACACATGCGGGGTTTTTTTGGGAAGATATCTATAATGAAGCCGAATGAAATTAAATAATTAAAGATCTTTTAAAAATAACCCCGCATGTTAAAAAAAATCAATGAAAACTAAAACACATGCGGGTTTTTTTAGAGGATATTTATAAATATCCTCCAAAAATACCCTGTATGTTGAAATAAAAATACGAATTACGATACGATGTGAAATTTAAAAAACAATACGAAAACTAAAAAATAATCATCCCATTTGTATTTTGCATGTAGCCAAACAAACTTAGCTTTCTTGTATTTTTATCGCTTTTCTAAACAATTCATTATGCATATTCAAAGATTCTTCGTTTTGAAAAGTATCAATCAAAGCATGTTTTTCTTTCGGAATGTCATTGCATTTCTTATATGCTTTCCTCAGATCATTTTTCGCATCACATGCCTTCTTAAATTGTACGGCTAAGTCAATCATCGCTTGCTAACGAACAGTATCCTCCTCAATTAGTATCTCAAAACAAGCTTTGATTTCATCGATAGTATGTGGAAACGAACAAGCCATGATTTTTGGTAGAAATATGTGTGGAAAATGATAAAATATGGGTAGAGAAATGTGTGAAAATTTTAGTTAAAATGTGATGCCATTTATAAAGTTGGAGGTTTAATTTAAAAAATAATAATAGTTTGAATTTTAAATGAAACAACCGTTGAATTCAAAAGGTTTTTTTTTTTTTTTTTTTTTTTTTTTTTTTTTTTTTTTTTTCATCGCCGGTGCAATGGCGAAAACAAGAGTGGGGAGCTCTTTTGGTGTAGTGGCTAACGTTCGGCGCCGCCGAATGGCATGCCACATAGGCTTCGGCGAAGCTTTGTATCGTGATATATACCGTTTGCTTTTACAACCATATTTTAAATATAGGGAAATGGTATTCGAAACCAAATCTGATGTTTCTTTTATCAAAGATCATATGGAGTCGTTAGCACCTCATTTTTGTGCGTGGATGATAGTGTCATTGATTGTTGGTCTGTTGTGCCTAATAATGAAGAAAAATTCAAAGAACTAGGAGCTCTATCTTTTATAATTATGATTGGAAGAGATTTAATGGTTTGAGCCAAAAGTGTGCAAAGCATGGTTGACATCTAAAGAAGTCGTCGTGTGGGCTAAAACAAAAGTAAAAAACACGTATATTTTGAGTGGTGGGTTGAGCCATTGGTGTCGAGACACGGTTTGAGCCCATGAGTGGATTGTGACTTTTTTTTTTTTTTTTTTTTTTTTTTTTTTTTTTTTTTTTGTATTTTTTTTAATATATCTTTGGCATCTCATAAAGTTGGCCCGAACACATTGCTTGAAGGGTCCCATATTCATATCGTGAGGTCCAAAGATATGTAAGAATGTCAATGTGCAATGGTTCTTATTTTGGTTCTCCCTCATCATCATTTACTAAAGACAAGCATCGTCTTCACGGTGATAGGTCAATCGGGGAAGACATGCATCGTAAAATCGTGGTTGTACGTGATTTATTTATTCATGATAACCGTGATATTGGTTAATCAAGCTTCCAGAGTTGGTTACCCTTATAAAATCATGTCATTAATAATTTAATTAAGTTGACTTAAAAGAGTTTTGGTTGATTGAATGATTCATATGTGCAAGGATTACAGAAAGAGTTATATATATTAATCTTTACTAAAATGAAATGCGAATTGGTTGATACATCTCTTTCAATTCACTAATGCATGCATGAATGTATGATTAATTAAGGGGCTGGATTAGCTTAAAAAAGCTTATTAATGCAACTAATTAAGCATTTGGGCTGGTTGGTTTAGGGACCATATATGCTAACCGATAACTAGCCAGCTGGTCCTAGTTCAAACGATGCATGTCAACCATAGGAGAATCCTCAACTAATGCTATATACATATATAAATTTAACTTCGTACATATGTTTACAACCCTCTATTTTAAAATCTAATTAATTTAGTATATATATTTTTGATACAGATAGGAAAAAAACAAGAATTAAGAGTTGACTTATGTTAATGTTTATTATTCGTATTAATTTTGTGATTAACAAAATTTATTTGCGATGATGCAACCTACGCACACGTATCTATTGTTTTTAGCTATACATACCATGAATGTGTTTATATTCCCAGTTTGTTTATCTAACTTTTATAAATTTTGTCATTATTATATTTATCAAGGTATATCTTCCACGCACACACTATTTGTCTACTTATCACGATGGCCCAATTTTAGAATTCACAAGACATGACTCGACAAATAAAGACAGTATCATGATGAATTTTTATACCATATACATTCATCCAGTGACATGAGCATCTAGATCATTTGACACGGTTCATCGAATTTTGGAGATGTTAGAAAAAAGTTGTTACACAATCAAATCACACATACTACGTATGCAAGCACATCTTGTATCACATTTTATATGACACAAATATTAAAAAAAATTAGAAATTTATGTATGGGAACCAGTCACTAATAAAAACCAAATTATAGCGTATAAATCAACATGTACAAATAATACAATATTAAACAGACAAAAAACGATAGAATTAGAAGACAACTCTAATATAACGATAACTAAAAGAAAACAATAAACAGGTTAATGCTTATTTTAATACAATTCCTTTAAAACAAATTTATGGTGACAATGTAAAGTTTGATAATCATTCAAATTTTATAACACCTTTTGTACAAATAGCTGGAAAGACGTTACTTGAATAAAATACAAGTATTGTAACTAAATTTATACTTGAAAGAATCAATTAGAAAGCATGTTTACGTGAAAGTAGGATGGTGATAATATGTATAGGTGGTGTGAATTGTTTGTTAAAGTGTTAGGTCTATTTATAGTAAAATTATTGTACTACTTAAGCAAGAATAAGTATGCACCTCTTTCTTTATAGGTTTGATGACTTAGTTAAGTAGGAGTGAGCACTTAAAGAAGATGACAAATCAATCCTATAGATACGTAAGCATAACATAGTTCATAATAGTGGTATTACTTGACACGTATTGCTATTATACTATTTTAAATTTATCCAAACACCATAGTACACGAACTAACAAAGTATATGATGGAGTACGTGTTAAATTTACACATTTCTTATCTCGAAAGGTGTGTCAAGTATAATAATAGCCATATGTGTCAAGTAATACCAATAATATGAAGTTATGAACTATGTTATGCTTACTACCTATCTATATGATTGACTTGTCATCTTCTTTAACCGCCAGCTCCTACTTAACTAGCCAAGTCATCTAACCTATAATGAAGGAGGTGTATACCTTGCTTAAGCATGGCAATAGTTTTACTTTAAATAGACCCAACACTTTAACAAACAATTTACGCGACTTGTACATATCAATCCTTTGATAAATTGGGAGAAAGAATGGTTATGCTTGGATGTATTAACAGGCTTGTCTGTTAACAGTTTGCAGCTTTTTGAATATGTTAGTGTATCTGATATTTGCTATGGCATGTCATATATGCAAATCAATATATGTATATATTTGTACATACGTTGGAGATTAATATATATTCATCTTTTTCACAAAAAATAATAATAATAATAATAAAAAAAAAAAAAAAAAAAAAAAATTGGAAAAATTGTCTAGAAATACATCTAACTTGTCACTTTTTACTTTTGTATACCATGAATTTTTTTTTCCTATTGTATACACGAACTTTCTTAATATTCCTATTTTATACACGAACTTTCTTAATCTTCCTATTGCATACATGAATCTGACGTGGCATGGAGTTAATTACATAAATTTACATGAATCGTCCCTGTGGCTCAAAACAATTACACCATTCGTCCTTGACACAATTACATAAAAGGTCCCTGTGGCTCAAGAGTTAAAATATTTGCATCGTTAGTCATCATTGAGTTAAAATATTTGCATCGTTAGTCCTCATTGACTGTTGAGTTAAAATATTTGCATTGTTAGTCGTCATTAAGTTAAAATATTTGCATCGTTAGTCCTCATTGACTATTGAGTTAAAACATTTGCATCGTTAGTCCGCATGGAGTTAAAATATTTGCATTGTTAGTCCTCATTGACTATTAATACGCTTTTATCCCTTTTCGTTCGTTTTTCTTACGTTTTCGTCCGGTTTTCTCATGTTTTCATAGGTTTTTATCAGTGTTAGTCCGTTTTTATACGTTTTCATTTATTTTTCTCATGTTTTTATCCGCTTCTTCCGTTTTTCTCACGCTTTCATATGTTTTTCTCATAGTTATAATTGCATTAGTTACATGGCCGTTTATGAATTTTTGTAAATTTTGAGGACCCTGGACGAAATTACATAATGTGACATTTCGAGAAGAAATGTATATATAAAGTGTCACCGTTTATATAAAGTGTCACCGTATATATAAAGTGTCACCGTTTTATGAAATGACCACATCAACCTTCAAAAAAAAAGTCTTTGCTAGTACTCTTTCCATCCCTAAATAAATGTCCACTATAGTTAACAAAAAAAAAGTCTTTGCCTAGACTTAAGCAAATAAACTTACTTGCCAAACAATCAAAACCATAGTAACAAAAAACCAGAAAAAGTAAATAAAATATACCAATCTAAAAACAAAGAAAAGCTTAAATCATTCAACCACACAGACTAAAAATTCTATAAAGTAATACTCATGAAACCATGGTTATGGGTAGTGGTGGTGGTGGGTAGTGGTGGCGGTAGTGGGTTGGTGGTGGTAGCGGTGGGTGGTGGTGATGGTGGGTGGTGGTGGGTGGATACGGTGGTGTTGGTGGTGGTGATGGGTGGCGGTGGTGGTGGTGGTGTTGGTATGTGGAGGTGGTGGGCGGCGGTGGTGGTGGTGGTGGGTGGTGGTGGGTGGATGCGGTGGTGATGGTGGTGTTGGTGGTGGTGATGGGTGGTGGTGGCGGTGGTGGGTGGTGGTGGTGGTGGTGTTGGTAGGTGGAGGTGGTGGGTGGTGGTGGCGGTAGGTGGTGGGTGTGGGTGGTGGGCGGCAGAGGTGGAGGTGGGTGGTGGTGGTAGGTGGTAGTGGCGGTGGTGGGTGGAGGTGGTGGGTGGTGGCGGTGGGTGTTGGTGGGTGTCGGTGGTGGTGGTGGGCGGTGGGTGGTGGTGGTGATGCTGGGTGGTGGTGGGTGGATGCGGTGGTGATGGTGGTGGTGGTGGTGGTGGTGGTGATGGGTGGTGGTGGCGGTGGTGGGTGGTGGCGGTGGGTGTTGGTAGGTGGCGGTGGGTGGTGGTGGTGTTGGTAGGTGGAGGTGGTGAGTGGTGGTGGCGGTAGGTGGTGGGTGGTGGGTGGCGGAGGTGAAGGTGGGTGGTGGTGGTGGCGGTGGTGGGTGGGCGGTGGTGTTGGTGGGTGGCGGTGGTGGGCGGCGGTGGTGGTGGTGATGGTGGGTGGTGGTGGGTGGATGCGGTGGTGATGGTGGTGTTGGTGGTGGTGATGGGTGGTGGTGGCGGTGGTGGGTGGTGGTGGTGTTGGTAGGTGGAGGTGGTGGGTGGTGGTGGCGGTAGGTGGTGGTGGTGGGTGTGGGTGGTGGGTGGTGGGCGGCAGAGGTGGAGGTGGGTGGTGGTGGTGGTAGGTGGTAGTGGCGGTGGTGGGTGGAGGTGGAGGTGGTGGGTGGTGGCGGTGGGTGTTGGTGGGTGTCGGTGGTGGTGGTGGGCGGTGGGTGGTGGTGGTGATGCTGGGTGGTGGTGGGTGGATGCGGTGGTGATGGTGGTGTTGGTGGTGGTGATGGGTGGTGGTGGCGGTGGTGGGTGGTGGCGGTGGGTGTTGGTAGGTGGCGGTGGGTGGTGGTGGTGTTGGTAGGTGGATGTGGTGAGTGGTGGTGGCGGTAGGTGGTGGGTGTGGGTGGCGGGTAGTGGGTGGCGGAGGTGAAGGTGGGTGGTGGTGGAGGTGGCGGTGGTGGGTGGAGGTGGTGGGTGGTGCAGTGAGTGTTGGTGGGTGGCGGTGGTGGGCGGTGGTGGGTGACGGTGGTGGTGGCGGTGGGTGGCAGTGAGGACTAACGATGCAAATATTTTAACTCAATGAGGACTAACGATGCAAATATTTTAACTTAATAGTCAATGAGGACTAACGATGCAAATATTTTAACTCAATGAGGACTAACGATGCAAATATTTTAACTCTTGAGCTACAGGGACCTTTTATGTAATTGTTTCAAGGACGAATGGTGTAATTGTTTTGAGTCACAGGGACGATTAATGTAAATTTATGTAATTAACTCCATGCCACGTCAGATTCATATATATACAATAGGAAGATTAAGAAAGTTCGTGTATATAATAGGAAAAAAAAAGTTCATGATATACAAAAGCAAAAGGTGGCAAGTTAGATGTATTTCTGGACAATTTGACTATCAAACTTAACATTGTCACCATAAAAATTTGACATAGAACTTAGGTTGTTACTTCTTTTTAACATCAAATTATATAAACCAGAAGCCAAAGTCAAAATGAAAATTATATAAACCAGAAGCCAAAGCATCACTCCTCGCTATGAAGGTAATTTCACAAGGAAAGTTATTAAGCCAAATGAAAATTATATTAGAAACATAAGCAACTTTTGCAACTTGATGACCCACAAAGTCACATGCACGAGAAGTCGAGCACAAGTGAAAATTCATTTGAGATTTCCAATACTAAATATCTGAAACCTAAGTCGCTAAAGCCCAAGGTGGCACTCTCTTGTAAAAGCAAGCTAAATAACCAACTAAGAATTAGATTCAATAATAACATGATTCCACCCGTTTGTAGCATCAGTGAATAGAACATTATTTGTAACACCCCAACCCGGCATGGGTCCGGAGCGCTACAGTATGGTAACATATCAAAGCATACAAAGCATACAACGCAAGCGGAAGACTTAAAACATAAAGTTACAAAGGTATTCTAAGGGTACAAAAAGAAATGCTAGCTTTATACAAAAAGAATTACAAGTCCAAACAATCCAGCTAGATCAAAATCTAAGTCTAATGCAAATGGGCTTCTAATCATCGAGTAGTCCACTAATGCTCCTATGCACTCTTCACCCAAACCCAGCTTCCAACCTAAAACCTGCCGCAGGAAATCAAATGCGGCTGAGCTTAAAAAGCCCAGTGAACAGATATATAGCAAAACTGATAATTGAAATGTATATGAGTAATAGAAAAGGAAAACATAAGCTCCTGCTGAAAGGAAAGGTGAATGGGCACAGGTCACGTACGCCATCACACAACAAAAGTCTTCCAAAACAAACATAATCCTAGGATGCATCCATACGCCCCCGCTAAACAAAATCATATATGCACCCTGCTCATACGACAGGTATACACATACATCAAAATGGCAAATCATATCATAACGAAGGATGACGCTGGGGACTGATCACACCGCCAAAGATAGTGTCACGTCATTGGTACCTCAATGACACGCCGATGGTACCTCCATGAGTAGTTAGAAAACTCGGGCATAAAAACGAAACAAACATACCATATCATAGCATACCAAACAAATCATATCGAAGCATCATATCCAAACGAAACATATCATATATCATGTCAACGAAGCATATCAAAGGATCCTATCAAGGACCGCATCGAACAAAGAATCATAATCATATGAATCATGGCAAAGGATCATAATCAAAGCAAATGAATCAAAGGTCAAGGATCAAGAGTCATGAGATAGAGAACCCCTTACTGAAAGAGGATAGAATATATGTACCTTAAACCGCCAACGAAACCATATCATAACATAAGAATAGGAATCACTCCTCCTTCAGCGAATCTACATGAATTAATGATCAACTTATTATTAATACTTGACAGATTGCTCATTTTAGTCGGCTTTCCATTTAAGTAACTTTCCATATATAGTAAGTTTCCACTTTAAGTAACTTTCCAAGTTAAGTAACTTTATGATTTATGGTTATAATTGAAAATTAAATAATATTTAAGGGTTACAATGACCAATATAATAGTTTAGGGTTGAATATGTCAATGTATTAAAGTTTAAGGTAATAAGTGTAAATTATCAAATATGTCAAATGTTTAAGTTAGGGTTTATATTGTAAATTAATTTCATAAATGACCAATTAGGGTTTCGCCAATTTTAATAAATACCTTTAGACACACTTACGGGTCAATTAAGTTCGAACCCAAACACGCTCACATATACTTACACACTCTCGAACACACACATGCATACCACTCGTCCACAACTTAATGAGACACACACTCATTCACATGTTTCCAGCCTTAAGTAATCATGCACGCCCCATTTTTAAATAATTTGTACATATGTTTTCAGTCCATTTAGGCTACACAAAAAAACACTAATCGATGCCCATAATAATAAGATAGAAATATGTTTTTAATGAAACCCAAAACAAGCCTAGCTCTCTACTCTTTTTATCTGATTGGCACACACACTCTCGCATGTTTTAATTTGTTTTAATACACGTTATGCATGCATTTATTCCAGCCCTTGAACTCCACACACACGAAACACAAACCGCCCAAACAATACCAGTTTTCAACGAGCCAAAACATATAACAATTTCACATGAAATCATGACCATTCCAAGACCACAACTCTAAACCCCTTTCAATTCATTTTGTAGCATGTTTTAGATAGCTCTTGACCACCAAATAACCCAAACACAAGCGTATGATTCGACCATAAAACTTAACGAGACAAAACATATATTAACGTGGCAACCAACACATCTTCGCGAGACTAAAATGACCCAAGACTCCCGACGCTTTTTCACTCAGTTGTAACATGTTTAAAGTCCAGTCGAAACTCACACACAAGCAGACCATACGCATACTAAACAACCCTACAATATCACCTATACGACACACCCACAAACTCAACTTAACGAGCACAAACCTCACATAAAGTTACACATGATCAGTCCTTATATTCACATATAAATACACGCATGTCCCTTTTTGTTTATTCACGTTTATGACCAGTTTATAGATTGTGTTTTAATGAACATATAAGGACTCAAATGATCAGATCTATACGAGTATAATAGCTGATCCAAAAGGCAAAATAGAAAACAAGTCGGCACTTAAATATCCAGTTTTCTTGATTTCATGTGGAGATATACGTATATGATTTTATGTGATACGTTTATTGTCGATAAAGAAAATAAGAACATGATCGAATGGAAGAAATAAATAGAAATCGAACAGGGAAACGATACTATACCCTTGAAGTCGCGACACACAACAAGGAGGACACGACACGATCGAAAACAGGTCCCCTACCTACGTCAAGCACCAACAGCACCTAGCTCCCTTCGACAGCAATAAAATCCAACGAATAAATTCTCCCCTTCGAACCAGAATTCCTCATCCAACTCATCACTAATGCCACGATCAAACTACAATCAAAACACCTCCCATCTCACCTTAGAACCGAATGGAATTTAAGCAGAAAAGATAGCAGTAGCCGAGTATGGTAGGTTTAGAGTTTTAGGGTTTTCGAGTGTATGTTTATTTTTATTTGTGGTGATCAGTTGTCTAAATGAGATGAAAAGAAAAAGGGAATAAAAGCTGTATACGTTTCATGATCTCAATATGTAGATAAAGTTTATAAAATAGGAAGTGTCATTAGTGGAGAATAACTAGGGGCATGTTTAGGGAGAATTAACCGAGATTAGGGGAGGTGATTAAGGAGTTTTACTTTGTAAAAATAACTTCCATATTCACAAAATAGTATGTGTGTACAAGACTAAAAATATATTCGGTCCTGTAGAACGGTATGTGACGTGCGATGAATTTTTAATTTAGAGGTGATATCAAACTTAGGTTATAAATTTCATGTTTGAAATTTCATTATAACGCATAGTTCACTTAAGGTTACATGCGTATTTTGTATTCAATATAAATTTCCAAACTTAGGTTATGTTCACAAACTTAAGAAAATTTAAATTATATGGGAAATTTAGGCAAGACGGATTTTCGGGTTTTATAATTCTTCCCCTTAAAAAAAAAATTCGTCCTCGAAAATTGAAGTAAGCAAAGTTATACGAAGTCATAGCAAATCACAAAATATCCTCACACATATCCTCACGCTCGGGGAGGTTCTTCCAAAAATCTTCATCATGACATAGTTTCTCATGACTCGATCCAATAGAACATAATCATAACAAATCTAATCCAATCGGATGCGAAGCAAATGTGTAGCAGATGACAGGTGACGGATAAAATTCTACAAGGAGGTATACGAAACGCATAACCTACAAAGCAAGCGTAGCGATAGTACTAAACGATAAATCTTCATCAACTCCTTCCAAATTCTGAATGGATAAAGGAACTTGCCAAAGTTATAGAAGCATAATTCAGATCATCAAATATACCAAGAGTCTCATAGGGAGATGGGATAACATATTCATACCGACGTTCCAAATCACGAATCAGAGTATCAAAACGTATCATAAAGCATAACCGAATAGGTCGAATAATTCGTACGGATAGAAATGGAATCAAGATCTAAAGCATCGCAAATCAAAACTACTTCCAATGCCAAGATGTCTAACTCTCCTATACCTCTTCTGGCAGTGCGAAACAAAATGCAATTCTCTGTCATGACCATTGCAGGTGCACCATGTAGCTTGAGTGATCTCTTGCCGAAAAGAATCTCTACCGATCAAGCAAGCCATCCAAGTCAATGCTCCACTGTAACTCCACTTGTTTGCCTTTCCTCCTGTGCGTGGAAATCACCAATACAGTCGCCACTCCCTTTATGTCATCCCATTCAGCTCCTGCTTCAAGACTCTATACATATTAGTACAACTAAGATGAATATAATTGATAGAACTGTGTGCTTCACTTCAAACTGCTTCCTTCCATCTTCTATCATAGCTAATATCCTTCCTCCTGGGTAGAAACAAAATTGCTCCTCAGCTTCTCAAACTTCTTCTCTCATTCTTCATCCCACAAAAGTTACTCTTTAAAAATATCACAGAGGCTTCTTGCAGACGTAGAAAATCAACACCAAAACGAAGATGATCCTCGTGTTTCTATTTTGCCTCGGAATACACTAATATGTCATACTATGACAATTTGTCCAAGTATTCATAAAAGACACGATTTATCAATTTCATAGGAATAGTCGGAGCAATAGCCAATACAATTGGCATCATAACGCTCAGTCAACAAATCCATATCTAGAATAATATTGAATCGAACATCTCCAACATAAACAGATTAGCAAAACAAACTTATCTTCAAATATCTTCAAAATGTACAAAACAATTTGGATACTCGTGATGGAAAATCACACGATTTCTCATAGGGATAGAATCGGTAGGACAAAAATCAACAACGGAGAAGGAATCAAAAGTAAGAAGAAGTCATAGAATATGTTGAACACGTAGTATTCATACATACGCGAATCTCTAAACGCCATCTAAACGAATGTCAAACGAATCAAGAATCGAAGTTCAACAGGATAACTCCAGAGAAAGAAACCTATAAGGCACACTACGAAGTCTAAAGGCATCCTAAAAACATATCGCGAATCCTGATAAGTCTTCGAAACAATTGATATTGTAAGAGCTTAACGAAAAGCAAAGGCATAAATCAGAGTAAAGCGGAAGCAAGAAAACCAATGTCTGATCATATATCTACCCAATCCTCACTGGTCATAATAAAGCTCTTAAGGGAGAAACTTAGGGCAAAACCTTCCAAAGTTATTCCTAAAGCTTCTATGGTGTAAACCTAAGGGTCCAAAAATCACAGGCCATAACTTATGTACTATAGGTCACAACCTAATCTCTAATACCATAATGTAACACCCCAACCCGGCATGGGTCTGGAGCGCTACAGTGTGGTGACATATCAAAGGATACAACGCAAGCGGAAGACTTAAAACATAAAGTTACAAAGGTATTCTAATGGTACAAAAAGAAATGCTAGCTTTATACAAAAAGAATTACAAGTCCAAACAATCTAGCTAGATCAAAATCTAAGTCCAATGAAAATGGGCTTCTAATCATCGGGTAGTCCACTAATGCTCCTACGTACTCTTCACCTAAACCAAGCTTCCAACCTAAAACCTGCCGCAGGAAAGGAAATGCGGTTGAGCTTAAAGAGCCCAGTGAACAGATATATAGCAAAACTGATAATCGAAATGTATATGAGTAAAAGAAAAGGAAAACATAAGCTCCTGCTGAAAGGAAACTGTCTGTCAAATGCATAAGAGATCAACATACACTGAATGAATATCATAAGTTAAAGGGAAACGAAGTATCAAAGATATATCACATAAGGATAATCATACGGGAATTATAATTAGCACGTATCAACAAAGAAGCGTCCAGACAAGGTACTTGAATGGACAAACGAATCATATGAAAGCCACGAGCTAACCTACCAAGGTACTCGATAGATCTCCTACATACATATCCATATCATATCATACAAAGGAATACGAAGAGGGGAGACCCCTTCGTAAACACATGGAGTCGATCAAACTTCTAAAGGTGAATGGGCACAGGCCACGTACGCCGTCACGCAACAAAAGTCTTCCAAAACAAACATAATCCTAGGATGCGTCCATACGCCCCCGCTGAACAAAATCATATATGCACCCTGCTCACACGACAGGTATACACATACATCAAAATGCCAATCATATCATAAAGAAAAAGGATGCGGGGGATTGATCACACCGCCCCAGATAGTGTCATGCCATTGGTGACATGCCCATGGCACCTCCATGAGTAGTTAGAAAACTCGGGCATAAGAATGAAACAAACATACCATATCTTAGTGTTGAAGCAACATGATTGATGAGGCGAAAAGTGTACCGCTTTTAAGGGGTCATTTAAGCCCGAATTCGATATTATTTGATCAAATATTGTCCTAAATCGTTCCTTTTGTCATTTTAGGTACTTTTGAGGAAGAATCTGGAAAAGGAAGCATTTTGGACGTTTTTGGAGCATCAAAGTGAAGAAAACGGCAAAGTCTCAAATTTCCTTGCTAGAACAGTACCTGACGGCGTCAAGCTTTTACACATGACAGCTTCAAGAGTTACAAAAGAGGTGGATATGGAATTTATAACATGACGGCCCAGAGAGTTTTCATGCTTATGGCCTGACGGCGTCACCAAGGCCGTCAGGGTCCAATTACTAGTGACGGCCCAGAGTATTTCTCCACATGACGGCGTCAAATGGATCTAGGCAATACGATTTTATCATGGCGGCGAGTTGACGGCGTCACGAGCTAATACATGACGCCGTCAAGATGTAATATCTATATATAGTTTTCCAAATTTCATTCATTAGTGTGCAACTTTGAGGGAATAAACCCTAGGTCGAATTTTATCAGCTTTTTAAGGGTTTCAACCCCTTGATTCTTCTATGTTCAATTGAAGATAAGTACTCATTCAAATCATGCAATATGTCTATGTGTTGTGTGATTATATCTTATGCTTGTCTTCTCTTTAACATGTTAGGCTAGATATTTATTGTGTTTGTGATGAGGCGAAAAATGATCCGTTTTTAGGGGGTCATTTAAGCCCGAATCTGAATTTATTTGATCATATATTGCCCTAAATCGTTCCTTTTGTGATTTTAGGTGTTTGGAGAGTGAATTCTGGAAAAGAAGCCATTTTGGACGTTTTTGGAGCATAAAAGTGAAGAAAACGGCAAAGTACCAAATTTCCATGCTGAAGATACAAGGTGACGGCGTCAAGAGTAATATCTTGACGGCGTCAGACATGAAGATTAAAATACCGAAGGTGGTGACGGCGTCAAATTCCTTCATGACGGCGTCAAAGTGGCAAGAATAAAATACCGTGGTCGGTGACGGCGTCACATAGGCCGTCATAAGTAGATCAAGGCCGTCCGAGGAAGTATAAGGCGGCGAGGTGACGGCGTCACATGTAACTCTTGATGCCGTCAGCCTACTTTTCCTATATATAGTTTTCTAGTTTTTTCATTAAAAAAAGAGAAGTTTTGGTGAAACCCTAAAGACGAATTTGGTGTATCTTTTACAGGTTTTTCAAGGGTTCCAAACCCTTGAGACCTTGCATTGTAATTGAGATAAGTGTTCTTCCAATTCAATCAATATGTCTATGTATTTGTTGTTTATATCTTGTTCTTGTCTCAATTCTACTATGCTAGGCTAGATCTCTTTTGTGTTTGTTTAGATCTAATGAAACCTAGATGTTGATTATGTGTTGATTACTTGTCTATTCTTGTCTTGGATGAATGATATTATATGTTAGGCTTAAGAAAATTGGCAGATCTCCAAATGGTAACATGCTTGAACGTCTTAAGAAACATGAACCGAGGCGTACTAGGTCTTTATTGGTTGTATTTAATGCATGAGCCACTGTTTACAATCCCTATAGTTGTGCTGGGTCATGGTGTAGGAGGAGATAAGAGCTCATAGAGTTGGGGAGTTATGTATGCCACCCCACGAATGGTATTAAGGAATACAATCCGTCATCCATACAAGTGTAACAAGTAATTAACGTGTAAAAGATATCTAGGGAGTAGTGAACTCTAAGTAAACACAATTTCTCCAATTACTGCTCACAACCTTAGTATAATTAGTTTATTTTCATTTTTAGTATTTTATTTTGATTGCATCTTAGTGTTGGGTTAGTTGAATAGCAACTAATTCCGCCCACTCTTCCAAAACCCGAGATTTTACTTGCTTTCATAAAAATATAAAAATACAAAAATAATCATCTCTCACCTTTAGAACTATTAATTAGGTTTTCTAATCCTAGCGACACTATTCCTAAGCTGAACGATCAATCCCCCGGTACTTGTCACTATACTATACTACAACGATCAGGTACACTGCCTGGTGGGGGTTGTAAGCTTCTCGAGATCCCTCGAGAGGTAAAGCAAGGTGCGATTCCCACGCATCAAGTTTTTGGCGCCGCAGCCCGGGGAATAGTTATTGTCTAGGTTAGGATTTCTTTTTATTAGGTCTACTTGCTAGATTCCTTTCTAGTAAGATTTTTTATATTTATTTTTAGGTCTTCTTTAGTCTATCTTATTTCTTTGTGCCTTTGTTCGTAACTCTTCACCGTCCACCATCATGGCAACCAACGAATTCTCCAACCTTAGGGTCACTAGGAGTCGTAGCACCACTAAAGACCTTGTCTTGCCTTATGCAGAACCCGAAAGAGAAATGTGTAGGTTAAGACGAACTCACTCAACACCTGAACCATCCAGCATTGCTATCGACTTTGATGCACCTCTCTCTGAAGAAAATTCAGAAAATCACATCACAACCCCTAGCTCCCATAACGAGACGAATACCCCTATAATACCTCCTCCTAAGCGTCTCAAGGACTACTCTTCCCCAACTCCTCGTGGGTTTTCCAATGCCATTGTTTACCCAAACGAACACACCAACGAGGTCTTGCATGCAAATGATGTTTGGCTTGTCAAAAGCGTGTGTAAGTTCCACGGACTTGATGAGGAAAATCCAATCCAACACATCAAGGACTTCCTAAAAATAGTGGACACCATCCATACGGATGGGGCTACTAGAAACACATCCCGACTGCGATTCTTCCCTTTCACCTTATACGAAAAAGCCCAAGAATGGTATAACAAACTCCCTTCCGAATCTATTTTCACATGGGAGCAACTCATATCCAAGTTCTATGAGAAGTTCTTTCCACCTGGAAAAACCTCAGCATTTAGGGATAGGATCCTTCGTTTCCGAAAGGGGAAGGATGAACCCTTCCATAAAGCGTGGACTAGATTCAAAGATTTAATAAGACAAGTTCCACATCATGGCATTGAACTTTGGCTCTTGGTCCAAATCTTTTACGAAAATATCTCCTCTAATGACCGGAACGGAATTAACCAATCTAGGAAAGGAAGATTGGCCAATCTTAGTGCCAAGGAAGGATGGGACAGGATTGAAGAATATGCTCAAGACCAGGATGACACTTGGGATGAACCTGAGTCGACTGTCGACATTTCTAGAACCACCTCGGATCGGTTGAACAAAGTTCACAAAAGAATGGATTCCCTAGCTGGATCGCAACCACCTAAATTGCTGACGAATCCTTACTTGATCTGCGATTACTGTGGAGGCCCGCATGAGGTAGAGGAATGCGGAGGAGCAACCACAACCGAACATGTGTGCTTGTCAGGAGGGGACATTTATGCTGATCCCTCCCTTTTGCCCTTCTACCAAAATAACGATTACACCCTTTGGGGAAATCTGGTAAAGAGAAAAGAAGGGGAGGAAGGCCCTGAATTCAAAATTAGGAGCAATTTCGAAAGTGACCTTGGTCACTTCACTCAAGAAAAAGACTTGCAAATGAAAGGGCTTAATGAGCTTTTCGATAAGCAGCAGGAGGGTATTGGAGAATTTTTCAACAAGCTTAACTCAGCCTTAGATCACCTCCAAACGCCGTTAGAAAGAAAAAAAGACCCCATGCTCGCGATAACCACACGAGCTGGAACGACAACCAAGGACCCTCCTTACCCAAACTCGTCCCCCGTCACCCTCGATTCAGACAAACCTGGGGAGGAGGAGCAGGATGTCGGCATTGGCACCCTAGACCAACCGCCCGTGATAACCCCTTCCCCATCAGCCCTTCCTAACCCACCTGTGAGAATTCCATACCCATCCCGACTAAGGAACCAGAAAACTGAAAATGATAACAAGAGGTTCTTGTCATACCTAAAAGACTCAGTTGTCACCATACCTCTCCTTGATGCTTGCTATCACATGCCAAAGTATAGCACATACTTCAAAAAGCTGCTCGCTAACAGGAAGAAGCTCGAGGGTCTTGTAACCCTGGGGGAAGAATGCTCAGTGGTAACCCATCGAGGGCTACCAAAGAAGGTAGATGATCCGGGCAGCTTCACCTTGCCTTGCTCCATTGGACCCCTATCAATCAAGAATGCTCTTGCCGATTTGGGAGCAAGTATCAATCTCATGCCTCACTCTATGTTCCGTAAACTAGGATATTCTGGATTGAAGTCTACCCGTATGAACATCCAACTAGCCGATAGATCAGTCAAGTACCCCGTAGGGATATGCGAGAATGTGCTAGTCAAAGTTGGGAAGTTCAAATTCCCGGTCGACTTCGTAATCCTAGATATGGAGGAGGATGACTTGGTACCCATCATCTTAGGTAGACCATTTCTTGCTACCGCTCGTGCAGTCATCGATGTTTACGATGGCAAATTGACCTTACGAGTGGGAGACGACAGCACAACCTTCGACATTAAGGATTCTATGGACCTATCCCTCGAAGCAGCCAACCGGCTTTACTTTATCGGGGAAGTAGATGAGCTCACAGATGTCATTGATAGTTGCGTCGATGAACAAATCGATGAAGGTTGGCTATGGGACGAGAGTTTTCTACCTCTGCTAGAGGTGGAAAAGACGGAGGATGTTAATGCAGTCTCCTTCTACCCCAGACAAGAGGCAACGGAGCATCTCGAGCTCCGAAAGCCCGAGAACAAGCTCAAACCTTCTATTATCGAGCCCCCTGACGTAGATCTTAAAGAGCTCCCTAATCATTTGGAGTATGCCTTTCTTCTGGGAGAAAACCAACTCCCGATAATCATAAACTCTTCCTTGGAAAAAGAACAAAAAGTTAAACTCTTAGAGGTCCTGAAGAAATACAAGGGGGTACTCGCATGGAGTGTGGCCGACATTAAGGGGATTGACTCAACTTTTTGCACACATAAGATTCTGTTAGGAATACAAATATTCCTGTAAAAGTCTCGGTCACCTAATGATTGTAATAGCATTAAGTTAGCTCGTAGTTAGTTTGTTTATTAGTTAATTAGTACTAGATTAAGTAACACCGTGGAAGAAGGAACGGGTCTTCACCCACTGTATGCCTGATCCACAGCCCGGGAGTGGGCGTAATATTGTATCTATAAATACCCCTCTCCACATGTGGAGAGGGTTGGACCTTCATTCATTTTCAATCTAACATTTTCTCTTTTTCTTTTAAGGTTCCACTCTTTTTCTCTTTTCCTCCCTCCCCCTCATTTCTACGTCTCACACATTACCACTTGATCATGTTTCCAACATAGTTAGTATTCTACAATTGGTATCAAGAGCCAAGGTTTCATCTTAGGGCCTTGTAGAATCAAATTTGATGATGTTTTGAGTGGTTTTGTGAGTTTGGAGTCACTTTCTTGGTATACATCTTGGTTTAATCTATCTAGTGTTGTTATACAAGTTTGTGGTGTACTTTTATGTTCATTAGTGGTTGTAGAACACTCTAGGTCAGTTTATGGTAACATATCATTAAGCTATTTGAAATTTGGAGTTGGTTTTGGGCGAATTTCTAGGTTGCGTTTAAGTCCACTGTTCCATTGCTTGGTTGCGGTTAAGTTTTGAAATGTGCGGTTAGTTTGCTGCGGTTACTATTTTGAGAATACAAACAAAATGCAATGAAAGTGACAGTTTTGGATGTTTGTCTCTGCGAGTAGATTCTGCGGTTAAGTCTTCCTCAGCTTGCGTATTGCGTCTAGGTTCTGCGGTTAAATATTCTGCGTTTGGTTCAAAGTACTGCGGTTAGATTCTCTGCGGTTAAGTGTGTTGCGGTTAACTCATTGCGGTTAGATTTCTATTACTGTGGTTCAAAGTACTGCGGTTAGATTGCTCATTTGTGATTAACTCATTGCGGTTAAGTGTCTTGTGGTCAAGTGCATTGCGGTTAGTTTCTCGGGTTAGGTCCTGTGGTTAGCATATCTTGCGGTTATCCCTTCACATGTGATTTCCTCCTTGCAATCTTCAAATGAAAGGACCAGTATCGTATGTTGACTCTAGTGGACAATCATGCTCGGACTTTCAAGGGAATGAGTCTCCTCAGTCATGCAAACTGCTTGAACTGGCAAGAGAATGTCACATTGAAGGCTTCCATACACTTCAGTCACATCTTTCTATGTTGCTTGAGGTCAATGGATTCGTAATGGGTTTTGAACGTGCATTCATGACACTTTTCGGTCAAGATGTCCAATCATTCACGGATATTATGATCTTGAATTTGGATCAATTACGACAACGATTGGTCAGAAAAGAAACATCTAACGAGGGATCCTCTGCAGCCCTAGGAGTGCTCAGCAAACAACTGAATAACTTTTTCGACTCCAAATACTCCATGGTCTATGATTACGACAGTCAGATGACTATGAAGTGCTTCGCTGAACACACAAAGATAGATGTTGATCAATATAGAGATATGCTACGTCAATACCTGGACAAGGTTAAAGAGTACGTTGAGAGACAGCCAATACTTGAACTTGGAGATGATGACAAGGCCGAGTCTCATGATGAGCAAGCATGTGATAGTTTGAGGTCGGGTTTAACAGTGGATGCAAAGTCGGTCAACACTGAACTCATGGATGCAGAAAAGGATGAGAGAGTCACTTCTGCTGAATTAGTGACCCAGGCTATGGTGAACATACCCACACCAAACTCAAGCAATGAGGTATCGTCAATTGATCAATACAATACACCATCAAACGTAAGTCATCATACAGATCAAATCAATCTTAGTTATAACACAAATTTGTTGAGACAGGCTGACAGTGTACTACTCTTAACTAATTCAACAAATATGTGTTATAAAGGGGGAGAAAATGACCTGTATGATGTCTTCAAAAATGATTTGTTTGATGAAAACCCTTGTCTGAAAGTTGAGTTTTCTAAGACACTGGACCAGACCATGGTTGATAAAGAGGCATTTAATCAACTTCAAAAAAGGTTTTCACAATTACAAAAACACTGCATTGAACTTGAACTTGAAATACAACGTAAAGAAGAATGCTTTCAAAACTGCAAACCGTGTCTTAATCCTGAATTGCCTGATCTTAAAGAATATTTTCTGATCAACAATCTGAAAACTCAACTGCATGACAAGGACTCAACTATCAACTGTCTTAAGAATCAAATCAAGATGCATGAGCAACGAAATGACGCCAAATGGAAATACAATGCGTATGAAACTAATTGCAAAATTACTAAATTACGTGTTGAAAATGAGAATCTCAAGGTGAAATGTAATAAACTATATGAGTCACTTAAACAGATAAATGCTGAGAACATCAATCTGACTGCTTCACAACTTGCTAACAACGATGATTTCTCTGCTCAAAGTCTGACCGCAGGTTCTAAAACTCCTAGTGAGCACACAGTGCCAAGTGTTGTTTCAAAGTGTCAAATGAGCCTTAATCTTCCAAAACCATCTATCTTGGGAAAACCTGTCCTGAAAGATGTTGATTATCAAACTATCTTTAGACAACCAAATGCTTTTAGTCAAAAGAGACTCAGTCTTTCAAAACCGTCTATCTTGGGAAAACCTGTCTTGAAAAATGTTGGTTAGCAAACTACCATTAGACAACCAAAGAATTTAAGTTTTGAAAGATCTAAATTCTCGAATAAACGATGTGTTTCTCAAGTGGATAAAAAACGTGATTTGACTAACCATGGAAGGCCTAAACCCACATCTCATATACTAAATGGTCTTAAACCTGTTAAACCTTTGAGACGTAGTCCAAGGAAATATGACCATAGCACTACTCATCGCAAGAATGTAACCATGCATGAAACTATTCACAAGTTTAGATCTTCTTGGATACCAACTGGTAGGACATTCGTGATGAATGGTCACAAATGGTCATGTGTGTGCACTACTGACACAGGTGTTACAAAGGGACTACACAACAGGTCCGCTAAAACCTGCGTGTGGAGTCCAAAGACACTGACATCTCCTGCTACTAGAGACACGTCTACTCACACGTGAGTTGACATCATGTGGACTCCTGACTATTTAGTCTCAGGACTCGGGCTAATCTGTTCACCCACTAACATGCTCACTGTTTATACCCTATGTCTGTAGATTTGTGTACATATTGTGTGTTTGCTTTACATTTATTATATTTGTTTTCTGGGTTATCTTTATGTGTATATTCTTTTATTTCACATTGTGTTTTAGTACTTACTCTATGTAGTCGGGTGCATCTCATATCTTGCATCATGGTATTTGTTGTTAGTTATGTGGGGTTCCTCATCGCTTGAGCATCTCTCATGACTACAGGGACCAATCTTGTGCACTTGGATTATTGTTTTTTTTTTTTTTTTTTTTTTTTTTTTTTTTTTTTTTTTTGTGATAAGTGTAGTACAGGGACTTGATGTGTCAATATGCAATTTGTGTTTCATCTCATATTTAAGAAATTTTATTTCTTGCGTTTAGAAAAAGTTAACCACAACTCATATTGCTATTAACTCATCTCTACTTCTGTGCTGCGTTTAAGTCTTGATTGTGTTCCCTGTGTGCTCGATTCTTGGTGGATACCCACGGTGATCACTGTCTCGTGTTAAAGAACTTGTGTCTAATAGGTTAGATCATGCTGGTTTTATTATACATGTATTCGTTCATCTTTTTGCGTATATGTATGATTCACAGTCATGTGTGTTTAGATCTTGGATTTGTTGGTCTTGCGGTTAGGTCGATAACTCCACGGGTAGTGTTTTTGATAGTAGGTAGGATAAGAATGATGTAGTTACTTAAGAAAATGGATCTCAGTGCTGGTTATGGTGTCGAATGTTTGTTCAGTTGGATGATACGAAGTGTGGAGAGTGTTCTTGATTGCGTTTAGACTTATTTCTTGATTGCGTTTAAGACTATGTTCTTGATTGCGGTTAGACTATGTTCTTGATTGCGGTTAGACGTATTTCTTGATTGCGGTTAGACTTATTTCTTGATTGCGTTTAGACTATGTTCTTGATTGCGTTTAGATTTGATTCTTGATTGCGATTAGTTTAAGATTCCTGATTGCGATTAGATTAAGTTCTTGACTGCGGTTAGACTAAGTTCTCAATTGCGGTTAGATTAATTTCTGGATTGCGATTAGTCTATGACTCTTGAACTGCGGTTAGATTAATTTATTGACTGCGGTTACCTATACTTGCGGTTAACTTGATGAGCGTTGACCATGTGTTGCGGTTCAGTTGGTTGCGGTTATCTCGACTTGTTGCGGTTAACTTAGGTTGCGACTACAACGCCGCGGTTAAAAATTTGAGTCTGCGTTTAATTGAGTCTGCGCTTAAGTGCTCTGCGTTTAAGTCTAACTGGGAACTTTCTTGGCACACTTTGTCTTACACTCATTGGTTGTGGTCAGCATGTGTGCTTTGTATGGGCGTCTAAGTTTTTATGCATGGGTTGGTGTGTTTGACACTCATTCTTAAGTGTCTATACTACTATTCTACGTGTTGAATGATTATCTTGAGTACTTATTACTTGCCGTACATAACCCTTGGCCTTGTTCCTACTGCCTTACCATTTAATTCTGGGTTTCTCCTGCTGCTAACACTCACCTTCACATATGGTTTTCTTCTGTGGTGATGTTTGTCAAATGCAGCTCCTATGGCAGAATCTATTGTCGAAGTGCCTTTGGCTCCACCTGTCCGTTCTGACGATGACATTTTGCCTTTCAACAAGTGGATTCCTATTGGGAAAAGTAACTGCTACGTTAAGACGGATAGACCTCAGAATCATCCCATATTCAGAGTTGCACTAGACATACTGAAAAACACCACCTTCTACAATGCCTTTACCGCATCCTCCTCTATCCCCTCCATCTACATCCAACAGTTCTGGAACACTATATGCCTTGACAGAACAACCAACATGTACAAGTGTCAGCTGGATGAGCATTGGGTGAACATCACCAAGGAAACACTTGGTAGCGCTCTGCAGATATTGCCAACGGGTGATAATGTTGAATTTACTCCCCCACCTACTCCAGCTACTCTTATTGATTTCGTCAATGAACTTGGATACCCCACTTAAGTATCTACACTTTCCACTGTCATCACACATGACCTCTATCAACCATGGAGAGCAGTTGCAAGCATAATCAATTTTTGTCTGACTGGTAAAACATCAGGATATGAAAGACTTAGAGCTCCTTCTCTACAAATTCTCTGGGGTGTTGTTAACAGTGAGAACATCAATTTTGCTGAACGTATCTGGGAGGAATTCAGTCAGTCTATTCACTCTTTCTTGGTCGACAAGGCTAACCTTGAAGCAAACAAAGACGGAAAGAAAAGATCAGCCAAGCTTTCGATCCCAAGCGTTAGGTTTACTAAGCTGATCATACTGAGCCTTCAGCGATCTCTTAAATTTCACCCAAGAGAAGAATCCCCTCTTCATCAACCTACTGACGAACATCCACTTGGGTTCCTCAAATATGATTCAAAGAACACTCGCGAGATTATATTTGGCATGGACATTCCCACTGCCCTTCTTACCCGTGATATACTGTCTGCTCAATATTATGAGGAATATCTTAAATTTCTGAAGAAAAGTCGGGAAGCACCCCCTAATGAGCCAGCCGTTTCCACTAAGTCCGCAAGATCTGCATCTAAGAAACGCAAAGGTGGTAATACCTCGGCTGCTTCCTCTGAAGGCTCCAAAAGGGTTAAGAAGACCACTGGAGGTAAAAGAACCAGCTCAAAAACTAAATCTCCAAGTGCTGAAGACCCCAACGCTGCACTTTGCTCCACTCAGTTGCCTCTGACTGAAGAAGAAATGGTACAAATGGCAACTGCTGAAAGCTTGAAGGAAACATATATGCCTCTGGTTCCACCAGTCAGTGGGGTCATCATTAGAGAACCTCAATCTGATAGAGCTTCACAGATCCAGCACGTGACCGGTAAAGGCAAGGATGTTGCCACAGAAGAACAAGCAGCACACACCCTATTGAAAATATCATCTCCTGCCTCCAAATCAACCAGCACCAAGTTTATTCTCAAAAGACGCTCACCCACATCCTCATCTGCTAAGCTTTCTTCTGAAAATGTCTCCTCACCAAGTCTTGGGCAACCCGATAAATCTAGCAGTTCTGAGACTAACACCAGTTCTGCTCCCAAAGGTGATGGACCACACCTCTCTACACAAGATGTTACCAGCCAACAACCTGCACAGGATAAACCAGCTGATTCCGCTCCCCCTGTTGATCCACTCGATGACGAGTTCGTTTCTACTGCATATCCGGATATTCAAGGAAACCTCAAAATGAAAACAGATGATCCTAAGCTCGAGGTGATACCTGACAGCCCCACTGGTACGCTATCATCGTACAAGAATCTGGACACTTATGGCGATCAATTCCTCATGGATAAGCCAGATGATGCTGAAGGTGAAAAGTCCGGTGATGAGCATGCAGAAGTTGTGTCAATGGTTGATGTGCCTATTGTGCAAGACAACTCCACCATTCCTACCAAGTCTGCACCAACGTCTACTGCTGGTCCCAACAACGATGACATCCCACATGCTGATGACACGCAAGAGAAACCGTCTGCATCTGCCGCTCCTGTTGACACTGAGAAGAAGTTAGATCTGGACACTTTAGCTGCTTTGACTGCTGATGCTGTTCAAGAAAATCTTGCCATTCGTGAGAAGTTGGACAAGCATGCCTCTCTGCTTCAAACCCTAGTAAACCTTAAACTGCCACAAACAATCACCAATCATAGCAGCAGATTATACAAGTTGGAGCATCTCGATCTTGAACAACAAGTATCTAAGGCAATCAACGAACAAGTTGCTGAAGCTGTCAATATTGCTCTCGAAGCCCCTCTCAGGCCCAGGTTCAAAGACCTTCCCATCAATGACATGAAGGTTATTCTGCAGCACAGTATGTATCAGCAGGGTCAACACACAGGACACGATGCTCACGTACAGCTGTATAAGGCACTGGAGGCCTCAATTCTACAAGATAATGCTGAGGAACACGCCCGGGACATGGAAATTGAATGTAAAAGAAAACAGCGGCGTCAGGGTCACCCCAAACCACCATCTGGTTCACCTCCACAACCACCTCCACCTCCACCACCTGCTGGGGCATCTGGTCCATCAGGCACTTCTTCACTGCCTGGTGGGTCACAAGCTCCTGGCAGATCATCACAACCCACCTCATCACCATCTCAAAAACATCAGACTGACAAGTCAACCAAGTCCACTCCGTCTAAACAAGCAAAACATGTTAAGTATGCAGCTTGGACTACTTTTGACACTGGTGCGACCTCCATTGCATCTCATGCCACTGAAGATCATGTCTTTAATGAAGCTTCTGTCACACCACAACACGATGAGTCATCCGATGACGAAGATGATGATGCTTCTACAACTCACATTCCTGGAAGACAGTGGTGGAAATCATTCACCAGAACTGACACCAATGATCCACCTCAAGTTTCCTTAACCAAAGATGACAAAGAGACATGGTGGAAACCAGATGACAACAAACCACAATCACCTGAGCCCGACTGGATGATTCCTTCCTCTGATTTACCAACCAATGATAGCAACTGGATCAATGCAATCACTACCAGTTTTGTTCCACCCTCTGAAGATTCCCTACTTTCCCAAACTGGTGATATGGGAACATTCATCGCATGGTTCTGCAAGAAACGGGGTCTCTCAAAGCTCACTCAGAAGGACCTGGAAGGCCCAGCTTTCAACATTGTCAAAGCTTTTCATCAGGATGTTAATCATCTACAATACCAGATGGAAGAGTGCCACAAGATGTTCAATGACATTGTGGATGAAGGAATAAAGAAGTATAATTACAACTCTCCACTTCCCTTGGGTGGGCCTCCAGGAAATGTCACTATCCAAGCTGAATTCTTCTTCAACAAAGACCTTGACTATCTTAAGCTTGGGACTAGACAATGCAAATCAGCCTTGTCCATCACAAAGATGAAAGCTGCCCATTATTCTGACATCGGGTTGGAACAGTTGGTCCCCGACAGTATGTGGAGTACTCAAGAATGCGACTACAACATCTCGGCATCTCTGGGCATTTCACACTGGTGGTTGAAGAAGCAACAGTTCTACATAGATCGGTTTCAAGCTCCAGGTGACCGAAAGTCAGTTCGCTCACCCCTTCAAATCATTAGTGTGGTTAAAGTTCTAATACATCCCATCTATGGATATGACTATCTCAAGAGCATTACACTAAGACGAGCAGACTTCAAGGACTACACCATATCCGAAGGGGATTTCAAACACCTACGCCCTGATTTCGAAGACTTGTATCTCCTCCATCTTCAAGGAAAGCTGCATCATCTACCATCACGTGAAACGAAGTCTCTTGTGTTTGCTGTACTTCACTGGATCCGGGGCATCGTCATCAGGAAACGGGTCGAAGACTTTCAGCTTGGTATCGAAAGCTACCAATCCCAGCTCAACCTCACAAGACCCCTATGGAATGTTAATAGTCTGGAACGGGTTGCAGACTTTACAGTCATTGAATCTCCTCTAGCAACTGTCTTTCGAGACAAGTACAATGTGCCCATGGTTTTGCGCTTCAATGAAATACACAAGTTCAGTGACGGTACCTTGCGTCTGGTCGAAGAGGCACTGGAGTTCAGAGTAAAAGAATACCACATTTATGCCCAGGGAACTAGACGATATACCAATAACTGGACGGCAAATGAGTTAACCCGGAACAAGAGGTTTTTGGCTGGCATCCGCAAGAGATTAAAGATACGAAGAATATTCCGAAGCCTGGAGTGCTACGTTGGTGGCAGAGTTCGTGAAGAGGACTACCGTCTTCTCCAACGTACTGAGTAATAAGATCAGCAATGGGGTGCAGTGTCATTATTATGTGTGTTGATTGGAATGTTTGTGTTGTACTGTCATTTGTTTATGGCCCTCCTTGTGTATCCTTATAAACATTTCTCTTGCCTTCTGCACATCCTTTCTCGCATAATTGTACATACTTCTCTATATATATATATATATATAAACAGAAATATATATAACCATAAAAAAAAAAAAAAAAAAAAAAAAAACTTTTACTCTCGACATGTCTCTTGTATAATCGATATTATGTACGATTCTAGAAATGTCATTCAATAATGACACGGAATCATACATATGCTTGAGCAAGAGTTTTTCGGTTTCAAATAAAGTTCTTTTCAAAAACATGTCGTACTTAAAATTATGGCTTGTAGTCATTTCAGGCTACAACCCGGACTTCAAAAATATGGTTTGCTATTACTTCAGATAGCAACCCGGTTTTCAAAATTAAGGAAAACACGTCGCCAAAAAGACGGTTGTTCCTAACAAAGGGTGCCGTTCATCCGAGCGTGAATTACTTTATATTCATGCACCCTCGATCTAATGTACGCTTCAGTGCATTATTTCTTGATAAAGAAGAGAAATCTTCTTTTTATCGCCAAATACTTTCCCTTCTATGATTTTTCCGGAAAGTGTTTGTGCAAAACTTGGTGGTACCATGAAATTTTGAATGAAAATCAAATTGAACTCAAAAGTTTGATAAAATTTTCACTCAATCAATGACGTTAACAGTTTATGAAAATATTTATGCTTTAACATCCGTCATTGATTGAGGGGGAGAGTGATTTCTCAAAATTTTATGTATCAACAAAACTCCCCACACTTTATACAAAACAAAAACAACAATCCGATTTGTGATGGTTATGTGTCAGAATGAGTAAATTTTTCAAAGAGTTTTCATTAAAACTTCGAATCTTTTGCAAACTCTTCAAATCTGACACATAACAACCTCCCTCACAGTTTGAGGGGGAGCAAGAAAAAGTTCCTTTTATCAGAAAATATTAAACTTGACCGCATTTCTCTCCCAAAAACGCTTTCTAAATTATTTAAATCAATTGAGATCAAAAATCTCGAAAGATTTGAAATTTTTGATCGGGGGAGAGAATGTGATTTAAATATGAAATCTGATAATCAAAAGTGATCTTTTGTACTCAATAATAGGCTCCCACATATGTGCTAAACACTTTCGAATATCGATGCACATATTAAGGGGGAGCAAAAGGCGTTTGTGGAAGTTATACCAAAGACCGACCATTTATCTTTATGCATGGAGTTATAAGGTTGATTAAGGTTAGGTATGAATTCCCATGATCCACCAGAACCGGAAGGATCTTCCCAGGGACAATCCTCTAGATAGAATAGAAGTCCTTAGGAATGATTGAAAAAAGGAGTAAAGTGAGAAAGGGAAGAGTGCGGACTGAGATAGAGCTAGGACTGGAACAAACCCAACAAGGTTCTAGTGGTGAAGTCTCGGTAAGCACTGAAGGGGTTGAAGAATGAAAAAGAAATATAATGAGAAAGGGTGAAAAGAAATAGCCCTCCATATATTCAACCTTAGGGCAGAAACCGGGTTCAATTCATAATCTACTGGCGGTTACTAAGGTAACACCGGTATTGAAGACAAGACATCATGGACCCAGTGACGCACTGCACTAAAACTTCCCAACCACTCAAGTTCTCTTAAAAGAGCTTGTTTCAATCTCACGGGGAACCCTGTGCAATGTATCGACCGCTCATTGCGAGCTATGTTGATACCTAAAACAGGAGACGCCTCCCCAGTCTCCAGGAGCGGATCAAAACGCACTATTGAGTCTAGAGCCATGAGATCATCCATAAATCTCGTTAGGACACATTCCAAATATGCTTATTGTTTCACACAATGTGGAAAATAAGATAAAATATTTAGAGTACTGCGCATTATCCTTGTGGTATTGCCAGAACATCCGAGTGATATGAAAATATTCACAATGAAGATGGAAATCCTTCTAGAGCGAACATCACTCAAGCTCTTGGTAGGTGACATGTGAGATCCATCTTGGATCAATGATTAAGTGACAACTGGAAAGCAACGATGGTGCGATTCAAATTTGAATCAAACTTGTTCCAGGATATGGATTGACGGATACTTTTGCCAAAACCTCTTAATGTGCTCACCAACTTATCTTTTGAGCACATTGATTGTGCAATATCTTTCAAACAAAAGTATTTTTGATGGAAATGTGATTAAAAGTATAAAACTCTCGTCGTGTCTCACAAATGTTTATCATAGGACACGCGAGTGATTTCTATAAATCTATTTCTCATCAATCCGTGAATATTCATTCACCGATTCACTCTATCGTGCTGTCTGCTTTGAGACGTTCCGGTATGAGAACATGCTAAGTATGAAGATTCCAAAGTGGATTCTTTGGAAAATTCATTACTACAAGCTGGAAATTCCTGTCAAGGAGAATCTTCTTTAAAAGAGACTCTACCTGATCACAGGTCGGTTTTCACAAAACCGGAGGGTAGTCTATCCTCGCAGAACGAATGACAAAGCCATATTTATTCTCTATCTTTATTGCTAACTGTTTTATTTTAGGAACACATATAAAGATGGCGTTGATGGCTCCAGGTTCCAGCTGAATCGGGTCAATCCATACCCCATGCTCACACATCCTCCACACTATCAATGAAGATGTGAGACTTGCTACAACAAATGTTGAGAGACTACTAACAACGTTTCCGCAACTCTGATGAAAAAGTCTCCTGATCCACAACTCCAATGCAACGTCTCCAGATTCAGAAGGGTGTGAGCATGATGGTCTTCAGTCACTACATCACATGAAGGCAATACAACTATGGATGAGCTTGGAGATTTACTTTGGCTGATGATCTCAAAGGAAGCTCAAAGATCACATGTCTCAAAGGAATTCATATCACAAGTTCGCTTGCTTGAAGTACAAAGTGTGAAGAAAAGTGAAGAATCAGATCCTACGAGCTACAAAGACTAAAGAATGCTTAAAGACCAAAGAGCTTAACTTCAAAGGTGACCTCGCTTAGGGGGAGATTGTTAGGAATACAAATATTCCTGTAAAAGTCTCGGTCACCTAATGATTGTAATAGCATTAAGTTAGCTCGTAGTTAGTTTGTTTATTAGTTAATTAGTACTAGATTAAGTAACACCGTGGAAGAAGGAACGGGTCTTCACCCACTGTATGCCTGATCCACAGCCCGGGAGTGGGCGTAATATTGTATCTATAAATACCCATCTCCACATGTGGAGAGGGTTGGACCTTCATTCATTTTCAATCTAACATTTTCTCTTTTTCTTTTAAGGTTCCACTCTTTTTCTCTTTTCCTCCCTCCCCCTCATTTCTACGTCTCACACATTACCACTTGATCATGTTTCCAACATAGTTAGTATTCTACAGATTCTTATGGAGGAAGATTATAAACCTACTGTGCAACCCCAGAGGCGAGTGAACCCTAACATTAAGGAAGTAGTGAAGAAAGAAGTTATCAAACTTTTGGATGCAGGACTGATTTACCCGATCTCGGATAGCCCATGGGTCAGTCCTGTGCAGGTTGTACCTAAAAAGGGTGGAATGACTATAGTAAAAAATGACAAGGGTGAGATGGTGCCCCAGAGAACTGTCACTGGATGGCGGGTATGCATTGACTATCGAAAGCTCAACGATGCCACGAGGAAAGATCACTTTCCCTTACCATTCATTGATCAGATGTTAGAGAGATTATCTGGACACGAATACTATTGCTTCTTAGATGGATTCTCTGGATATTTTCAAATCCCCATAGCACCTGAGGACCAAGAAAAGACCACGTTTACTTGTCCCTATGGAACATTTGCCTACAAAAGGATGCCTTTTGGGCTATGTAATGCCCCCGCCACTTTCCAACGTTGCATGACCGCAATCTTTCACGAACTCATGGAAGACAGCATGGAAGTATTCATGGATGACTTTTCAGTCTTCGGAAACTCCTTCGACCGCTGTCTTGCTAATTTAGAAAAGATGCTTAAACGTTGTGAGGAAACCAACTTGGTGTTGAACTGGGAAAAGTGTCATTTCATGGTAAAAGAAGGGATTGTGTTGGGGCATAAGATTTCAGGGAACGGGATAGAGGTGGACCAAGCTAAGGTTGAAGCTATATCTAAGTTACCATACCCCACGACTGTTAAGGCAATACGCAGCTTATTGGGGCACGCCGGGTTTTATCGGAGATTCATCAAAGACTTCTCAAAAATTGCCCGGCCAATGACTCAATTGCTTGTGAAGGATGCTCCGTTCGATTTTTCCCAAGAATGCAAAGATGCTTTCGATCTCCTAAAAAGGGAACTCACTCAAGCTCCAATCATGATCACACCCAACTGGGAGTTACCATTTGAAATAATATGTGACGCTAGCGACTTCGCTGTCGGGGCTGTATTAGGTCAGCGACGTGACAAGCTTTTCCAACCTATTTACTACGCTAGCAAAACCATGAATCCCGCCCAAGAGAACTACTCCACCACCGAAAAAGAATTATTAGCCGTAGTGTTTGCATTCGACAAATTCCGACAATATCTTGTCCTTTCAAAGACAGTCGTCTTCACTGACCACTCAGCTCTTAGATATCTGTTTGCGAAACAGGACGCCAAACCATGACTAATTCGGTGGATCTTGTTGCTACAAGAATTTGATGTTGAGATTCGCGATGAGAGGGGGCAGAGAATCTAGCCGCCGATCATCTATCTCGTCTTGAAAACCCCTTGGATAAACACGATAGAAGCGAGATTAAGGATTCGTTTCCTGACGAACAACTGATGTCTATCCTTGATTCGGAGCCATGGTACGCCGACTTTGCCAACTACTTCGCAAGTAGATGTAGACTTGTTCCTCAACACCTGACTAAATACGAGAGGAAGAGGTTCTTTTCCCAGCTAAAATATTACTTCTGGGATGAACCATTTTTATTCCGAAGGTGTCCTGACCACATTATAAGGCGTTGTGTTTCGGAGAATGAGGCAGTAAAAATCATGAGGGAATGTCACTCCGGTCCCTCTGGAGGGCATCATGGGATAAACGTTACAGCCCGAAAGATTCTCGATGCAGGATTCTATTGGCCCACAATTTTCCGTGATGTAAAAGATATGGTACAAGCGTGTGATGCATGTCAACGGGCTGGAAATATATCACATAGGGATGAGGCAACTCAGAACTTTATACAAGTTTGTGAGGTATTCGATGTTTGGGGGATTGACTTTATGGGACCCTTTCCGTCCTCAGGGGGAAACGAGTACATCTTAGTCGCTATTGACTATGTTTCACAATGGGTTGAAGCACAAGCCCTTAGGACTAATGATGCTAGAGTAGTCATTCATTTCCTGAAAAAGCTTTTCGCAAGATTCGGGATTCCGAAAGCTCTCATCAGCGATAGGGGGACACATTTTTGCAACGCACAAATGGAAAAGGTCATGAAGAGGTATGGAGTACCCCATCGATTTTCCACCGCCTATCATCCACAGACCAATGGCCAAGTCGAAAACACCAATAGAGCTATTAAAAGAATACTCGAAAAAACGGTTAGTCAAAACAGAAAGGACTGGTCATTCAAACTCGACGAAGCCTTATGGGCATTCCGAACTGCCTACAAAACACCTATTGGAACGACCCCATTCCGCATGGTGTATGGTAAGGCATGTCACTTACCGGTAGAATTAGAACACAAGGCTTATTGGGCGCTTAAGGCATGCAACTTAGATTACACAACTGCTGGGAATAATAGGTTTTTGCTATTACACGAGCTTGATGAGCTTAGACTAGAAGCCTACGAATCCTCCATCACATATAAGGAGAGAGCTAAAAGATGGCATGATCAAAGAATTAAGAAACCTAAAGAATTTTCAGAAAGAGACAAGGTCCTATTATACAATTCTCGGTTGAGATTATTTCCGGGAAAACTTAAGTCCAGATGGTATGGGCCGTTCACGGTAAAGAATTCTTCTAAATTTGGAGCAGTAGTGTTAATTGATGATGAGGGTAGGGAATTCACGGTTAACATACAACGTGTAAAACATTACCAAGAAAATAACAATGAAATGATTAATGAGGAGGATGTGATGTTTGATGATGAAGTCACGTAGTAACCCATGACTTTGAGTCTAGCTACAAGACTCGTAAATAAAGAAAAGCGCTTCTTGGGAGGCAACCCATGTTTTGTGTGATTTTATTTGTTTGATTGTTATTTGTTTCCGTATGCATGTTTTATTTTTATTGTTGGTTGATCATGTTTCTCAACTAAAATGTGGAAATACTTTATTATGTTGTTTGGCCTAGTCTTAACTTCAACCTAAAGGTATTTTTGCAAAAGATAAGTGTAAGGGGAAACCCCAAATATGTTTTTAAGAAACAAACCGATCATGATTCTCCACAATATTTAATGAACATGTATATTCGTATTTGTTAGAGTCAAATGCTTATATTGAGTCATAATGAAGTTTTGCAAGATTTTCCAGGAAGTAGGAAAAAGTTTTTCCAGAAATTTTCCGTAAACTTAACATAAGAATTTCTGCAGGTCCATTCTGACGGCGTCAGCGTATTGCTCTTGACGGCGTCAGGAGTTAAAATCTGGAAATTTTACCGGTTTTGTTTTTCTAACGGAGTCTTATGGTTTTTGTGAATTATTAAGTTTTATAATCTCCAGGAAATCTGCAAACTTCATTCCACAAGCATTATATCTTACTTTGCTTTCTAGGATTTAGTAACTTATATAGGATGCCGCCGATTTTACGCGAGGTTGCCTTGTCTATTGTTCTCAGGATTTACAGGTTATTTGTGACAAGAAGATGATTTATATTCTAGAAGGGAAGCTTTGATTGTTCGTTTTCTTGGAGGAAGATTTAACCTGGCCAACCTATAATCCATACCGAGCGAATCAGGGGAGTATTTGATTTCATTCTCTTTACCTCTTAACTTTTACATTCTTTACTTGAACATTGGGACAATGTTCATCCTAAGTGTAAGGGGAGGGTAAAAAGATGATACCTTACATATGCACTTTCGCTTGAGTTTGTTTTGTTTAATGGTAGATGTGTAATAAAACTATGAGAAATACTTGTTAGTGTAATTTTAGCACCAAATTTAAATTTTTTTACAACATTTAGGAGTGAAACTTTAGCCATAGCAAGCGTCTCATGGATAGGAGATTGTATGACTAGCACATAACCGTATATTTAGAAAAATTTTCCACCCAAAAATGTGAGGTTCGCCTTTAGATTTGATAGGAAAAGCATTCATTATTGGTGCTTATGAGTGTACCGGTAGCATTTAGATTCTAGAACTTGCGTTAGTGATGCATCCCGAGACCGCTAGTGAGACTACATTCGTGTGGTAGGATTTACTACATGATAAGAGGCATTAGGATCACCCTTGTGTTAAACCCGTATTACAATTACTTGACCATTTAAGTCATATTACTTGGCTAGTTAAGTCAACTAATTTTTCCCACACCCTTAGCGTTGTACTCATTTTTAGTACACGATACCCCTAGTACACCCCTCCGAGCCTATCTTTTCGTTTCTAACTTTAAGCATCCTACTTAAAGGAAGAATTTGTTACACCCCACTTAAATGTACACCCAAATCGCCTTAGCCTTCCGTGTATGCGCTCATTTTTAGTGCATTATTGTTATTTGTTAAACCCTAAGTTAACTTTCTAATTGATTACATGGTTGCTAAGTCGAGTCATATCCTTGTACATATTGTTTTGGGACGATTGGGACTCATGGGTAAGTACTTATTTTATGGAGTAATGGGGAAGAACATAATATTATTACCCCCATATGTACGTTAATCTTAAAAGTGCTCCAAGTGTTTTGATTTTCTTAATTCGAGTCATTAGAATAGTTTAATGTAAAGTATGTAAAGATTCAAGTGTAAGGGGAACGTTCATACCCCTATGATGTATTATTTTGGATGGTAGGGTAAGAGTGTATGAAAAAAAAAAAAAAAAAAAAAAAAAGAAAAGAAAAGAACAAAAAAGAGAAAAAAAACATACGGACTACCATCCCGTTTTTATTCTATGTTTATTTTATGTTTTTGTTATTTTTCATTTATTAGCTTAAGTCGAGTCTAGTCTTGGCTTAGCAATGCCATCTTGTACATGTAATTAACCAAGATTGTTAACTCGCCACCAGTAAAATTTCCTTTATCCAACAAAACCGTGTAATTCATATCCCTACACCTAACGTTACAACCTTTTAAAAGACCTCTTTGATAGTTTATCCTAGGTGCTTACGCCATGTGGTGGAGGTTTGATCCTTTCCCAAGCCTATGGTAATCTATTTTGCTATGACAGGTAGTGAGAGATATCTTCCATTTCTATAATGTTATATTACTTTATTACACCCGAGAGATGTGAGTATCTAAACACTATTTGTGAGGTGCTAGTGTATGACCTCCGTGCTTGTCTATTGGTCTTTAGTGGAACGATTATTTGTTGTAATTACTTTTATATTAGTGTTAAATGACCCCTAACTTGTCTTTCGAGTAGAATAAAAGCGCATTTGCTTGAGGACAAGCAAATCTCAAGTGTAAGGGTATATGATGAGGCGAAAAATGATCCGTTTTTAGGGGGTCATTTAAGCCCGAATCCGAATTTATTTGATCAAATATTGCCCTAAATCGTTCCTTTTGTGATTTTAGGTGTTTGGAGAGTGAATTCTGGAAAAGAAGCCATTTTGGACATTTTTGGAGCATAAAAGTGAAGAAAACGGCAAAGTACCAAATTTCCATGCTGAAGATACAAGGTGACGGCGTCAAGAGTAATATCTTGACGGCGTCAGACATGAAGATTAAAATACCGAAGGTGGTGACGGCGTCAAATTCCTTCATGACGGCGTCAAAGTGGCAAGAATAAAATACCGTGGTCGGTGACGGCGTCACATAGGCCGTCATAAGTAGATCAAGGCCGTCCGAGGAAGTATAAGGCGGCGAGGTGACGGTGTCACATGTAACTCTTGACGCCGTCAGCCTACTTTTCCTATATATAGTTTTCTAGTTTTTTCATTAAAAAAAGAGAAGTTTTGGTGAAACCCTAAAGACGAATTTGGTGTATCTTTTACAGGTTTTTTAAGGGTTCCAAACCCTTGAGACCTTGCATTGTAATTGAGATAAGTGTTCTTCCAATTCAATCAATATGTCTATGTGTTTGTTGTTTATATCTTGTTCTTGTCTCAATTCTACTATGCTAGGCTAGATCTCTTTTGTGTTTGTTTAGATCTAATGAAACCTAGATGTTGATTATGTGTTGATTACTTGTCTATTCTTGTCTTGGATGAATGATATTATATGTTAGGCTTAAGAAAACTGGCAGATCTCCAAATGGTAACATGCTTGAACGTCTTAAGAAACATGAACCGAGGCGTACTAGGTCTTTATTGGTTGTATTTAATGCATGAGCCACTGTTTACAATCCCTATAGTTGTGCTGGGTCATGGTGTAGGAGGAGATAAGAGCTCATAGAGTTGGGGAGTTATGTATGCCACCCCACGAATGGTATTAAGGAATACAATCCGTCATCCATACAAGTGTAACAAGTAATTAACGTGTAAAAGATATCTAGTGAGTAGTGAAGTCTAAGTAAACACAATTTCTCCAATTACTGCTCACAACCTTAGTATAATTAGTTTATTTTCATTTTTAGTATTTTATTTTGATTGCATCTTAGTGTTGGGTTAGTTGAATAGCAACTAATTCCGCCCACTCTTCCAAAACCCGAGATTTTACTTGCTTTCATAAAAATATAAAAATACAAAAATAATCATCTCTCACCTTTAGAACTATTAATTAGGTTTTCTAATCCTAGCGACACTATTCCTAAGCTGAACGATCAATCCCCCGGTACTTGTCACTATACTATACTACAACGATCAGGTACACTGCCTGGTGGGGGTTGTAAGCTTCTCGAGATCCCTCGAGAGGTAAAGCAAGGTGCGATTCCCACGCATAAGTTTGCTTAGATGTAGTGAAACCTAGATGTTAATTATGGGTTGATTGTTTGTTTATAATTGTTACGGATGATTGTATTCGATGTTAGGCTTAAGAAAACTGGCAGACTTCCATTGGTAACTTGCTTGAACGTCTTAAGAAACATGATCGGAGGTGTACTACGATTTTTGGTTGTATTTAATGCGTAAAAGAATTCTAATAATCCCATGTTAGGAGCTTCTAATGGCTCGACATAGGAGTGAAGTAGGATCTTATAGAGTTAGGGAATATTGTACATGGCCCTACGACTAGTATTAAGGAATATGACCCGTCATCCATGCAATTGTAACTAGCTAATCAACCTGTAAAAGATATCTAGGGAGTAAAGAAATCTAAGTAAACACAACTTCCCTCATTATTGTTTCCACCACATTAGTATAATTAGTTTAATTTTCATTTCTTTTATTTTATTTTGATTGCATCTGTATTTAGTTTGGGTTAGTTGGCTAGCAACTAATTCCGCCCACTCTGTGGAAAACTAGAAGGGGGGTTGAATAGTTTTACGTCTTTTTCGTTTTATTTGTTTTATAAAAGTTAGCTTTTTAGGAATAGACGCAAGTTTTCGAAACTCTTTAATGCAAAATTATAGATGCTAGTTTATTTACGATTTTGTATAAACACTACTTATATATATAATGTTGAAAGAGCATTTGCAATCTCATATATCATATATAAGTGTATATATGTATAAGTGTTTTAATATATGTTTATGTACTTGGTTTGTTTTTGTAAAATTAATGTTATGAATGAATTTTTGTTTGATCTTTATGTGAAATCAATATATGCACAACACAAGCAATTATGACTATGTATGAAATGCTAACAAGTAACTAATCAAAAAGTGAGAGATGGAAAGATCAAACCGAGAGACAAAGGATTTATAGTGGTTCGGCTACAAGGACACCTTCCTTGCCCTACTCCACTCCCCGAGTCACCTACTCGAGAGTTTTCTTCACTAGATCAAAAACCTCCCTTATGACGGAGAAAACCTTACACACCAAATTTCACACCACAACTTTGTCACAACACAATCACAACTTCTACACACCTTCTTCACACCAATTCTTCCTCACACCTTTCTACTTCACGCCTAGCTTCTTCACAACTTTCTACTTTGCTCCTAGCTTCTTCACAACTTACTACTTTGCTCCTAGCTTCTTCACAACTTACTACTTCGCTCCTAACTCTTTTTCTTCACGCCACTTGTTTCTTCACACCTTCACTACTATGTCCTATCCACTACTCCAAGATATATACTACTACACAACTTCTAGGCTTCAAGGTCTTCTCAACTTTAAAGCTTCAACTTCTTTATCTTCACAACTATCTCCACTTCAATATACTACCACAACTTATTTCTTCTATCACTAATTCTATCCTCCTCTACTTCTTCACTTCTAGTACTACTTCACACCTTCAATAAATCTAGATCCTATATCTAAATCTAACTAACCAATGTATACACTATATTCACCAAAGAATGAATGATATATAAGATGAAATGATCAAACAACTTAGATAGCAAGATGATACTAAGTTGTAATACTCCTAGTCTTGATAAATAGAAGTATTCTTCTCTTTGCACTTAAATGAATGAGGCTTTGGATCACTTGGAAACAAAGGCTTATGAACTATATGATCAAAGGATTTTTAAGATTGAAATGGAGGTTTGAATCAGAAAGTTTTTAGTGCAAAAAGATGAGAAAAATTCCAGATTTAAGATGGTATTTATAGGCAACAAATTCAGACAGAGGAGCGTGGCCGGTCCCCTTAAATCAAGGCCGGTCCCTTAAAATTAATGGGACCACCCCTTATAATTAAGGGGGCCACCCAGCTGTAACGGCCAGAATTTTTGTCTTTTAGTGGGGAAAGTTTATTTGGTGAAAAACTAACTGATTTTGGTTAAAAATTTGAATTCATATATTTAATATGATTAAAACATTTTTCTTTATTACCAAAAGTGTTTTTCTAAAATATATAATAAGTTTATATATTAAAATAAACTTTGTAATAATATCCCTTTGATCTTATAATGCATTAAACACTATGTTTATTCATACCTTAAGTGATTAGATGGTGGAAGTGATTATTTACTACTAAATACTTGTTTACGTCATGATCTTTGGTTTGATGTGTTTTCGTTTTGTGATTATCAAAACATAGAGATATCGAAAGATATGAATAACGTTTTTAGTCATTTATTTATATCAACAATCTCCCCCTTTTTGATGATTACAAAACCTAAACTCATTAAATCCAAAAATTAATTTTAAGACAAGTATTTAGTGAGTTTATATTCACTTCTCCCCCTTTTTGTAGAATAAAAAAGGTTTAAGCCAATAAGATGAAATCTCCCCCTTGATGTATGCTCCCCCTCGTTTGAGGGCACCAAGGGTTTAAGTATTGGAATTCTTGCAAGAAAAATATTAGAAGCCCATGCATAGCACAAGCAAACACATATAGCATAATACCAACTAATAATAAGCATGGCAAAAGAAAATTAGAAACACATATTAAATCATTCATTAATAGAAAATGATTATGTCAACCCATAATCATTGTTACATAGGCCATAAAGATAGAATTCTAAACTAAGTAGAGCATCCTAATGTGCCAACAAGGAGTGTCACCAAACTTTCTTGAATCCCAAAATGGTTGAGGAGTTTTATTTGAAAATGAGAGACATAAGCATATAAAATGCTTGGTGGTTTAGTGGAGGTAAACTTTTGGTTGCATGGATGTTGGTGAGTTTGGAGATGTGGAACTTGGAGGTGGTGGATTTGAGGTTGGGTTTGTTGATTAGGGGTTTAGATGTTGTTCAAGTGATGGTGTTTGTTGAGATCTAGTAAGAAGATACTCAATCCAAGTAAAGTGCTCATTCAATGCAATGGTTTGTTGTTGGAGGAAGATGCAACAAGAGCAATTATTAACATGCTTCTCAATTTGGTTGATGTTGTGTGGTGATGATGGTGAGCTTGATTGAGGTGGATCCAAATTGCGTTGAGCAAGATGTAATGCTAAAAGAGCACTAAGCTCATGAGCCTCTTTTAGCTCCTCAACAAACTTCAAGTGTTCGGAGGAAGGTGATGGTGGTGGAACATGATAGTTGTCTTGGGTAAAGGTTTGAACATGCAACAAAGGAATGGCATGTGAAGTTATAGGATGAAGTGGTTGTACTCTTGGTGGTGGAGACATGGTTGAGCTTGGGTAGTCATGAAAACATGAAATGCGTGGAAGAGGTTCTTCATGAGTGGGTGGTGTTTTTGTGAATGAGCAACATGTGAAGTATTGATTGAGAGATTGGGATTGTTGTTTTGGGATTGAGCATGCTCATCATAAGAAGAAGCATTAATGAGGGCATGAGTGGATGATAGGTTGTGAGATGAGTCATTAGTGAGGTTTTGAGGTTTAGTTGTTGGTTGACTTGGAACAACATCACTTGAGTTATGACAAGAATCAAGTTTCCTCTTCCAAACGGGTTTGATGGAGATCCTTGCAGTTCTTGAAATTTTTGGTTTTTGGTTGTTAGGAGATGACATGTTTGGGTGTGATGGCATTAATGATGGGAAGAGGGTATTTATAGTGTATAAGAAATGTGGTTTAGGAAGGTAAATTTTGAGGGATAGTATGGGACAAAATATGTTTGTGAATTTTGGGAAGCATAGGGTGAAATGGGTCAAAAATTGATAAAGAAAATAGTATCCCCGACCATCATATGGCCGGTCCCCTTAATTAGGGGCCGGTCCCCTTAAAATTAAGGGGGCCACCTTATATAATTAAGGGGGCCGCCCATCTGCTGATTTCCAGAATGCCAGAAATGGGTTTGATGTGTTTTCGTTTTGTGATTATCAAAACATAGAGATATCGAAAGATATGAATAACGTTTTTAGTCATTTATTTATATCAACACACTCCTTCAAAACCCGAGATTTTACTAGCTTTCCATAAAATATAAAAATACAAAAAGAATAATCTCTCACCTCTAGACCTAGTTTAGTAGGCTTTTTAATCCTAACGATACTATTCCTGAGTTGAACGATCAATCACCCGGTACTTGTCACTATACTATACTACAACGATCAGGTACACTGCCTGGTGGGGGTTGTAAGCTTCTCGAGATCCCTTGAGAGGTAAAACCTGTTGCGAGGGCGCAATTCCCACGTACATCAAGTTTTTGGCGCCGCAGCCCGGGGAATAGTTATTGTCTAGGTTAGGATTTCTTTTTATTAGGTCTACTTGCTAGATTCCTTTCTAGTAAGATTTTTATTTTTTATTTTTAGGTTTTCTTTAGTCTATCTTATTTCTTCGTTTCTTTGTTCGTAACCTTTACCATCCGACATCATGGAAGGTGGTAACATCTTTGAACCCATCAACCCACCACAACAAAACCACCAGCAAAACCCACCACTAGCAAACAAACCTCCTAGGCCCCGAACTTTAAGAGAGTATTCCGGTCCTAGCCACCAAGGCTATCGAAACACTATTGAGCTCACTCAAAGAGCCAATGTGTCACCCTTGCGATCCGACACCATCCGGTTGGTGCAAAGCGGATGTGCATTCCATGGACTTCGTTTCGAAGATCCTAATCAACATCTCAAGGATTTCCTTAAAATCGTAGATTCCATAGACCTTGATGTTGTAACTAGAGAGTCGACCCGATTACGCCTATTCCAATTCTCTCTACGTGATCAAGCTAGTCAATGGCTTGAACGTCTACCCGCGGGATCTATCACCTCATGGGATGATCTCACCACTGGCTTCCTTGCTCAATTCTTCCTACTGGGGAGAACTACCAAGCTTAGAAATGATATCTTGATGTTCCAACAACGTCAAGGTGAAACTCTATATGAAGCATGGACTCGTTTCAAGGACTTACTCCAAAAAGTCCCTCATCATGGCATAGATCTTTGGCTCCAAGTACAAATCTTCTATGACCATATCGATCTCTCCACGAGGCGAACCATTGACCAATCGGCCGGTGGCAAGCTACGTGATCTAAGTGTGGAAGAATCATGGGAACTCATAGAAGATCTTGCTCTCTATGACAACAAAGGTTGGAATGATCCCCGCGATTTGAACAAAATGGTCAAGGCAATATCTTTGCCTTCGAACAATTCTAGCACTCCCGACCGTAGGATCATGGAACTTGAAGACCAAGTCAAGTTTATCATGAAATATTACGAAGCTCCTAAGCCTTCAAGCCAAGTGAACAAAATCACTTCTTCATGCGAATTATGTAGTGGTCCCCACGACACTCGTGATTGCGTGGAACTCCTCGGACAAGCTTTTGCGGATTACGCATCCTCGCATACCGACGAAGCGGGAGACAAGTGGTACACTTTCAAACCCGTGCCAAACCGTTACAGTGATTCCTACAACCCTTCTTGGAAAAATCACTCGAACCTTAGGTGGAAACAAAACCAAAACATGCCCCAAAACAATTCTTCCAATCCACCTAATCGTTACCAACCAAACGGTCCACCCTCTAACCGTACTTTCAACAACAATCCTTCCAATAACTATGGTAGTACCAATAATCTTGAAGGATTGATGTCTAAATTTATGGCATCTTAAGAAGCTCGCATATCTAAGTTTGAAGCCGATTTCAAACAAAAACAAAGTGAGATGACCAATAAAATTGACACATTGTTGAAAGTTCTCAATGACCGAGAAATGGGAGCACTCCCAAGCAACACGGTCAAGAACCCAAAACTAAATGTTAATGCCATATCATCGGTTTCGTCACCTACTTCTTGTCCACAATACTATTCGGTAAAAGCAATGAGCACGTGTTTCAAGCAAACCGAAATTCTTCAAAAGGACCAATTGAATAAAACATCCGATATTACACAGGACAATAACATAGTTGAAACACCTCCTACACAAGACCTTGACAATGAATTCAAGGAGCTCCATCTTGAATGCCCCGTCATTGATGTCTTAGCCCGTGCTCCCTACTATAGTGCCCTCCTAGAAAAATATGAGAAACTTAAATTGGGTAAAAATGGGACCACATTCGTTCAAAACAAGTTTCCTAAGAAGCTTGATGATCCGGGTATATTTGTTTTGCCTTGTAAGATAGGAAAATCTGAAGCTTTCGACACACTAGCCGACTTAGGATCAAGCCTCAACTTGATTCCCTTATCCCTTTTCACTACTCTTAAGCTAGGAAAGTTAGAGGAGACGAAAGTACTAATTGGTCTAGCGGATGGAAGTATTGCCCACCCGGTCGGAATGATCAAGGATGTAGTTGTTCACATAGGAAAATTAACTATTTTAGCGGATTTTCACGCCCTAGATATGGTTAGTGATACTACATGCCCATTGTTAGTAGGAAGAGGATTTTTAGCAACCGCTAGTGCCATGATAGATTGTAAGGAGTCTAGGATAGCGGTAGGAGATGGTGAGACTTGGTCGGTTTATGATGTTAAGAAGCATAGTTACGATTGTGAGGACGAACCGACACCACATTGGGTAGAGATGAATAGGAGACCATCTAGATATGGGCCTTGGATAGAAAGAAACTTTATAGGACCTCAACGCCCATTCTATCTAGAAAAAGATTTCATCGATAAAACACATTCGGTGGAACAACTCATAGCTAGAGATGAGGAACTAGACCCTTTTGAGGATCCCCTAGTCATTAGGAAAATGATTGAGTTCTTAAGCATAATGCTTATCAACCTAGAGATGAACAAGTGGAAAAAGGAAGGGGATAAGTGTAAATGGAATTGGGACAAGCTACCTAAGGAAGGTGACGGATCATGGCATATCAAGATGATTTTATATGATCCGGATGGAGAAAAGTTTGAGAAGTCATATCGTACTGTAACACCCCCAAAATTTGATACAGCGGAAGACTCAACAAGCTTTCGGGGTGCTACGGGGATTGGTATCCATTCAAAGTCATGAAAGAACGAGATAAAGTAAACATAAGAAAAACACAACCAAAACGGGTTTTAAAGTTTACATTTATCCCAAGAATTATCCAAAGTAAGGCCCAAAAGAAATAAACATATGTCCACAATAGTTATCAGAGTTTTAGAAAAATAGATCCATAACCGGTGCCATTGCCAAGCCTCCAATCCCAATCATCCATAGAGCATCACTTAATTACCTGAGAAAACGTGCTAAAAATCAGCTTTCGCTGGTGAGATCATAGGTTTAAATTCATAATTCAATATAGTGGACATATACGCAAAACGCTTGCTAGCTAGACTAGGCCTCAATCATCCAACCAAAATATTCCAACAAAATCAAATCAACCCTATAGGTGCACGCTATAGCCCAAATCAATCCAATCAATGGCTTACCTAGCTCAAGTCTAGGCCTCGCTCTATAACCAATCCAAATCAATAAATATGCACTCGCAAGGATGCGACATACCCAACATTCGTAAGGATACGACATGTTATTGCATTCGTAAGGATACGACATGTGCTGCATTCGTAAGGATACGACATGCTCTACACTACCTAGTTCTATAAGCATAGCAAGTTTTAAAATAAATAAAGCGATAATAGTCCACATAAAACATTTGCACGTTTCTCACCCCAAGAATTGAAAACAAAGTTCAAGAGTAAAAGTGGGGCTATGACTCACCTCAAGTCCAGAAAATCCTCAAAAGAAATTGATAGAAGAAAGACGTAAGCAAACTCAAGCAACTCACGTAACGACAACTACAGACTCGGCACTTCCTAACAATATCAAACTCATTCAGAAATCATTTCCTCGAAAATCAAATATTCCCATTCCCGAACGTATTCCGTTTTACTTTCCAAAAATATCCATTTCTCGAATTAACTTCATATTAATTTGAAATTCGACGTTTAGTATCCATGTGGGTGACGGGTCGACACAACTCAAACCAAAAAGCCACAACAAACAAAATAATAAATCAACTATATGTCTAATATTAGCCCAACATATTATTTAAATAAATCATCGAAGCTTATCAAATCCGTCGATTTGGTAATCTCCCATATTTATTTACGTAATATATCGTTCCAAAATTATACCCAACCTAAAGCACATAGCACAAAGAATTCTATTTGGTATATATCGTAGTCCAATAAATTCCCTATATATATCGTCGAATCGGCCAAATTCCACGAGATACATAGTGATTTATTACCCTAAAACATATACCACAACCTATGGGCGTCGCGGGATACAATGCCCATTAATATACTCATTTTATATAAACAAATAACTCGATCTAATCCGTCGATTAAATAAGTCATTTGCTATAGAAAATATTTATATTAATCGTCACATATCCGTGACAACACAAAAGACAGAATATAAAGCCCACTTGGACTTTAAATAACCACACTCGTATAACTCGATAAGTTTCTAAATTTATAAAAATCGTTATATTTTTATTTATTACTCACCCGACTTATTAGTTTTCGCCGTTATTTATAGTTATTATTTATAATAATACGTCGACATTTATTACACTATTTGCATAGTATAATAATTATCGTTATATTATTATACGTTTACTCGTGATCGTTTTATTATTAATATACGCATATATATATATATATATATATATATATATATATATATATATATATATATATATATATATATACGTTTATCACGTCTATATACGTATATAAACGATTATATTCTCAATAATATTATTACGAGTATTATTTTTAATATTTGACTTTTAAATATTTATCGAGTCATAGAATTTGGTCACATGTCCGAGTCATGACTCTCGGCTCATAGTCCAAGTCCAACATAAGAATCAAGTCAAAAATAAATAAATCATCTCCGTCCAAATCAATCCCATATCCACGTGCTACAATAAGAGGGTCCGACTACGGCACCCAACTAACCTATCTCCGTCATCTAATGACCGTCTCACAATCGGTCCCCAAGTCCACACTCGACAACACATCTCCAATATAACTTGCAATCCAAATATACCACTCAAGTCCAAAATAAGAATCCATAGTAAAAAATAATAACCACGACAACAACAATAATTATCCGACAAGTAAACAAAACAACCGAATACAAAATCAATTACGGGTTGATTTACCAAGTCAACCCGGGTCAATATTACGCCCGAAACAAGGTACGGGAGTCCCACCCGAGACCATTAGGTCTCAGCTTGCTCTAACTCGAGCCAAAACCGACCCAAACAACCCTCTTGGGGTGTCGGCCGAGAATCCAAACGACCACAAGGGTCAACCAAACATCACAACAAGCACCAAAGATCCAATAATCATCAAATGGTCATAAATAACACAACCAAGACCCAAGCCGAGAGCCAATGCTCTCGGTTAAGCCTCGACCCAACGAGAATAACATGAACCCGGATACCAAACATTTTTTCCTTAATCCATTTCATCAAAACCCATTTAAATCTTTCGTTAATAATCAAGAAAACCCAAAAGAAACACAAATTTGTGACCCTAGGTCATGACTTAAACCAAAATACGAGCCAAAGCTCATCCTACCTTCGATTCCCAAGACCAAATCGAAAGGATCTTCAAAAACCAAGACAAGAAATGACGAATTTGTGGTGTAATCGAAATGGAAAAGGTAGATATAGGCGCGTGTTTATATAGATCGGGTAGAGAATGATGTGGGGAGTTGATTGGTGGTGTCGGTTTTGATGGGGGAGCGGCGGTGAAGGCGGTGGTGGCCGGAAAATGGGGCGGCTAGGGTTTGGAGGTTGAAGATAAAGTGTAGAGAGAGAGAGTATGTGAAAAATGGTGAGGGTGTTGTGTTTTGTGTTGCTAGACCGGACCACAAGGACGATTTTAAGTAATTTTAAAAAAGAATATTTTTCTTTTTATTAATAATAATAATAATAATAATAGTGAAGGTGTAGTGGGCTAAGTAGCCCGATGTAAATACACGGGCCAAACCCGAAACCTTAAATAACCAAACAACTTTCTCAAACCGAACTCGTTCCAAAAATAATCAAAACCTCGCGATACGTTCCAAAAATAATAATATCCGAACCAATATTAAAATAATTAAAATTGTTAGGTTAACCTAGTGCTGGAGTCAATGTAGTGCCAAAATAACGATCTCAAAATAAATCATCACGAACGAACCAAACCAAACCATAAATAAATAATCAAATCCTCATAATTAACGTACGATCAAAAACACATTCCAACGTTCATAAAACATCTCGTCACAATAAACTTTTCAAAAATTCCAAAATCATAATTTTTAATGTAATGCGGGTTTTAAAACGGCTCCCTAATTTGCCAGTTATCACATCCTCCCATCCTCAGAAGAAACCCGTCCCGGGTTTCTCTCGGAACAAACCATCTATGAAGTAAAAAGCTTCGGATATCTCTTTCGAAACTCATCCTCACGTTCCCACGTGAATTCCGGTCCATGTCGCGAATTCCAACGAACTTTAACGAGCGGGATGCGACTTCTCTTAAGTCGTTTAATCTCTCTATCCAATATCTCAATCGGCTCTTCCACAAAATTTAAACTCTCATCCACACGAATATCCTTAATTGGTATAACTGGCGTTTCCTCCGAAAGACACTTCTTCAAATTGCTAACATTAAACACATCATGAACTTTATTCAATTCCGGTGGTAATTCCAATCGATAAGCTACGGGCCCAATTCTTTCCAAAATAAGAAATGGTCCAATGTAGCGGGGATTTAGTTTCCCACGTTTCCCAAAACGTATCACCCCCTTCCAAGGCGAGACTTTCAGCATCACTTTGTCTCCAACCTGGAATTCTAGGGGTTTACGCCTCTGAGCGGCGTAGCTTTTCTGCCTATCTCTAGCTGCTTGCAATCGATCACGAATTTGAGTCACTTTCTCAGTAGTCTCCAATATAAGCTCGGGGCCTGTGAGTTGGCTATCTCCAACTTCAGCCCAACCAATAGGCGAACAACATTTACAACCATACAAAGCTTCAAACAGTGCAGCTTTAAGACTTGTGTGGTAGCTATTGTTGTAGGAGAACTCCGCAAGGGGTAGATATTTCTCCCAGCCTTTACCAAAGTCTATTATGCATGCACGAAGCATATCCTCCAAAGTCTGAATAGTTCTCTCACTTTGACCATCGGTTTGGGGGTGATATGCAGTACTCATATCAAGTCTCGTCCCCAAAGCCGTTTGAAGTGATCGCCACAACACTGACGTAAAGCGGCTGTCGCGGTCAGAAATAATCGATATCGGAACTCCATGCCGAGAAACAATCTCCTTCACATACAACCTCGCAAGTTTGTCAACACTATCATCTTCACTAATCGTCAGGAAATGAGCAGACTTAGTCAAACGATCCACAATTAACCATATAGCGTCGCAACCGCTAGCTGTTTTTGGTAATTTGGTAATAAAGTCCATCGTAATCCGCTCCCACTTCCAAACTGGGAGTTCTGGCTGCGTCAATAAGCCTGACGGTCTTTGATGTTCTGCCTTAACCTTAGAGCAAGTCAAACACTTACTAACATACAATGCTATATCTGCCTTCATATTTGGCCACCAATATAACTTTTTCAAATCCTGGTACATCTTATCAGACCCAGGATGAATAGAGTATCTTGACTTATGCGACTCGCGCATAATCAACTCTCGAATTCCTCCATACCATGGTACCCAACTTCGCTCTCCAAAACATAATACTCCATCAGAACGCTTAACAAATCCCTTCTCATTTTATGCCATCCCAAATATGTTCTCAGCAGGTCGATTTTCTGCTTTCAATGCTTCCATTTGAGCTTCTAATATTTGAGACGGTAATGGCGATACGATAGTCATTCCTAATGACCTAACTCGTAACGGTGAAATTCTCTCCTTTCGACTAAGAGCATCAGCAACAACGTTTGCTTTACCAGGATGGTAGCGAATTTCACAATCATAGTCACTTAGCAACTCAATCCAACGTCGCTGTCTCATGTTGAGCTCTTTTTGATTCAAGATGTGTTGCAGACTTTTGTGGTCGGTAAACACTACGCACTTGGTTCCATACAAGTAATGTCTCCATATCCTCAAGGCAAAAACCACAACACCTAACTCCAAATCATGGGTGGTGTAGTTCTTCTCGTGCTTCTTGAGCTGTCGGGAAGCATAAGCTATCACTTTCTCTCGTTGCATCTGCACAGCTCCTAAACCTTTATGAGAAGCGTCACAATAGACGACGAAGTCCTCGTTACCTTCAGGTAACGCTAAGATAGGAGCACTACACAACATTTCCTTAAGTAATTGAAATGCTTCCTCTTCCTTGTCTCCCCATTCGTACTTAACACTCTTTTGAGTCAATTTGGTCAACGGTTTTGCTATCTTCGAAAATCCCTCAATGAATCTTCGGTAATAACCGGCTAAACCCAAAAATTGACGAACTTCTGTTGGGGTTGTAGGTGCAGCCCAATCTTTAATCGCTTCAATCTTAGCAGGATCTACATGAACTCCTTGTCTATCAATCACATGACCCAGAAATTGTACCGTCGGATTCCAAAATTCACATTTTGAAAATTTGGCATACAGTTTCTCCTTCCTGAGCAATTCTAAGATGAGTCTTAGATGCTCCTCATGCTCTTTCTCACTTTTCAAATAAATTAGGATGTCATCGATGAACACAATCACGAACTTATCCAAGTAAGGCTTACACACCCGATTCATGAGGTCCATGAATACCGCCGGTGCGTTAGTCTACCCAAACGGCATCACCTGAAACTCGTAATGCCCGTAACGGGTTCTGAAAGCCGTTTTCGGAATATCTTCCTTGCGAACTCAAAGCTGATGATATCCCAACCTCAGGTCAATCTTCGAATACACACTCGATCCTTGAAGCTGATCGAACAAATCGTCGATCCTCGGTAACGGGTATCTATTCTTCACCGTTAACTTGTTCAACTCTCGATAATCAATACACATGCGAAACGATCCATCCTTCTTCTTCACAAATAAGACCGGGGCTCCCCAAGGCGAAGAACTTGGTCTTATAAATCCCTTTTCGGCTAACTCCGCTAATTGTTTCGACAACTCTTCCAGTTCAGTAGGTGCAAGACGGTAAGGCGCTCGTGCTACAGGTGCAGCACCAGGTATCAACTCAATCTGAAACTCCACTTGTCTAGTAGGCGGGATTCCCGGCAAATCATCGGGAAATACATCCGAAAAATCACGAACTATAGGTACATCTCCAATGCACCTCTCCTTCTTCTCCTTCCCTCCTTTCTCAGAAATTTGAGCTAAGAAAAGGTAACATCCTCTTTCCATTAGCTTCGGCAATTTAGTGCAAGATATGACCGCTAATCTAGATGGGCCTCTCAAATCCTTTCTATCTCCTGGTATGTTCAAAATCTCCTTGCCGTATGGCACGCGCACGATCTTCTCATCGCAAATTATATGAGCACGATACTTCGGCAACCAATCCATACCAATAATAACATCAAAACTTCCTATCGTAACGGGTAGAAGATCTATGTTGAAATGACGATTCAGAAAGTTTAACGTGCAACCGCGAATGATAGTCTTAATCCTTTCTATGTTCCCGTTAGCTAACTCTACATCATAACTAATTCCTAAGGCCATCGGGGGTTTCTATAGTAAGGGTGCAAACTTAGTGGACACAAAACTCTTATCGGCACCAGTATAAATTAGTATGGAAGCATAACGATTATTGAGAAGGAACGTACCAGTAATGACGTTCGGATCTTCTCCTCTCTCGTTCCCAAGTGTATACACTCTTCCATGAGCAGCTCCAGCTTCCACACGTTGGTCCCCATTATCTTGTCGTCCACGGTTTCCTCCAGCTCCACGGTTTCCATTATTGTACCCATTACCACCCGATCCTTGACTCCCTCGGTTCCACGATTCCCTACACTCATTCCTATAATGTCCCTTCTTTCCACATCCATAACAAGTAACATTTGCCTTACTCATAGTTTCAGGAGTAGCTTGAACCATAGCAAGGGGTCGAGCTCTACAGTCCTTAGCTATGTGTCCCATCTTAGAGCAATTCTTGCACACCACAGTACATCGTCCAGAATGATTCCCATAACATCCGTTACACTTGGGTGCCTTTCCATTGTAGCTCTTCTTATCTCCATCTCCCATAGCATAGGCTCTAGTAGTTGTTTGTCACTTGTTTCGATTATCATTACCCTTAGAGTGATTATCCCTCTTCCTCTTTCCATTCTTATCTTTCTCAGCTTCTTCCAATGCCAACGAGTCCATCAATTGTTGAGCAATAGTGATAGCCTCATGAATGTTTGCAGGCTTAGCAGAAATCACATCGTTCCTTGTAGCTACAGGCAACCCATAGGTATACCTCTCAATTCTTTGAGTCTCTGTCCTAACCATATCAGGACAAAGTAGGGCTAACTCTCGATAACGGCGATTGTAAGTTGCCATATCGGTACCTTTCACCTTATGGTTCTAGAACTCATTCTCCAGCTTCTTAATCTCATTCCTTGGGCAGTAAGTCTGAATCAGCAAAGACTTAAATTGTTCCCAAGTCATAGCATAAGCCACATCACCCCCAACCGAGTTACGGTAATTGTTCCACCAAGTTAAAGCTTCATCCTTGAAAGTAAAAGAAGCAAACTTTACCTTCGTATTCTCCGCACAACCACTGACATTAAACACTGACTCAGTCTTTTCTATCCACCTGACCAAGTAGACCACTCCTTCGGTTCCACCAAACTCAACGGGTCCACAGATCTTAAACTCCTTGTAGTTACATCCATTAGCACGAACAGGTGGAAATGTTCCAGTAGAATTGTTGGAATGATTCGACTCAGCTAGTAGCTCAGCAACTCGTTGCTCCACAAGTTGATTGATCATTGCTTGATCCATAGTAGGTGCATTAAGTGGAACATGATCATTGTCTCCCTGAACATCAACATTTTGATTCCTGTTGTTGCGGTTAGTAGTGTCCAGGTTATCAGGAGTAGGGGTCTCAACATTTCGAGTAGGACGGCGTCCTCGACGACCAGGGGTAGTCGTTGCAGGACCATTTCTGGTAGCTCTAACAGGGTTTCGTCGTGGGGCCATTCATCTGAAACATCATACAAGTTCGTGAGTCCCCGATAGAACTTATCATATGCTCAACAAGCATTAAATCAATGAAGCCAAGTCATGGAAAGAATATCAACAATACACCGTAAAACATCAATAAGGCGAATAGGAACTCAATTTCCACAATATCCAGAAACCACATAATACCATATAATAATAACCATCAACCATACAATAAAGATCCAACATCGTTCCAACTATCGAAAAACATAAAAGATAATAATCGTTCCATACGAGACGAGTAATCAACGGAAAATACATCAAAATAGGATAACTAGCTTTTCCAACCGAACACTCCTCGGTATAGAAAGCAACAAGATAACATAGCTCAAACATCTAGCCACGCTGCTGTAGGAGGCTCCTCAACTCCTGCCTCAAGCCATCAAGATCTCTCCATAATGATCCTAACTCCACACTATGGGTGTCGCTGTCTCTCTTGAGGTCAGCCACCTCCTTCTCCAACTCGGCATTCCTTTGCCATAACTTGCGGTCGGCCTCTCGAGCTGTAATAAAACCTCGCTGTAAACTCTCAATATGCTCGTGAACCTCTATCAAAACTCTCCTCATCTCAGTCGTCCTGCCCACAACCACAGTCATATCAACTCTCAGATCCGCTATAAACTCTCCAATAACCCTCTCAAGTCGATCAGATAATCGCGAGATCCTCTCGCCCTGTGCAGTAATCTGAGCCCACATCCTACCAGTCTCACCTAACTCTGCATGCTCAGCAAAAATCTCAGAAGGTGCATCCGACTCAACGGGACTACCAGGTGGTGAATCAAACAAAAATGGATGATCAGGTGAAACAGGCTCAATCGGATGTATAGGTGAATCAGGCTCCTCAGCCTGAGCTGGCGGCACTAACAGATCATCATCATCAGGCATCTCCTCCTCCTGAGGGTCATCCTCCTCCTCAGGGTCATCATCATCACCCTGCTCAGCCTCTTGAGGGTCATCAGCCTCATCCTCACCCTCGTACTCCTCCTCCTCCTCATCGGAAGAGTACATCATCAATCGTCGTCTCCTAACAGGTGAACTATGTGGTGAAGGGGTAAGTGATCTAGGACGACGACGCAATGATGTAGGTGGCGCCTCTGACAGAAGAGAGTGAGCATCTATCTGTAAAGGTGGTGAAGTAGGGCGTACCGACATACGTGTCGTAGCTCGGTGGGCAAAACGTGGAGCCACACGAGCCAAAGCCTGATGAAGTGTAAGCTGCCTCGATATACCAGGGAGCCCTAGAGAAGATGAGGGTCCCTGCGTAGATGCAGCAGGTGGTGCTGAAGTAGAAGCTGTCGGTGACACAGTAGCCGAAAGCATGGCAACCTGGTAAGGGTCATCAGGAGCCATGGTAAACTGTGCTGGAAATACCTGTGCAGTAAGAATATCCTCAACAACATCGGGCGTACGGGAGGCCATAGTCCGTGACAACGGCGTAGGGTAGGTGTAAGTGTTTCAAAACAACTAAACCGCGAACTCAAAATACCATATCAAAATCATCATATAATTCCCAATCATATATATAAAAAAAAAAGATTTAAAATACCGCATTACTAAAATCATTCGTAAAACAATTAAGCCATATCATTCCTCAAAACGCATATAATTCCTCAAAACGCCATCATATCACTAAATCAATAAATCTCAAATCCTCAAATTATCTCAAGAATCCCAAATCTAATAATCATCTCAATAATCTCATAATACCTCAATAATAACAATGATGCTTCGGCTTGGCGGGCTGGCGGGCAATGGTCGAGGATCGTTTTCTATAAAAATCGATTATAGTTTAGGTGTCCATTTACCTAGTTCTCTATAACCTTGGCTCTGATACCAATCTGTAACACCCCCAAAATTTGATACAGCGGAAGACTCAACAAGCTTTTGGGGTGCTACGGGGATTGGTATCAATTCAAAGTCATGAAAGAACGAGATAAAGTAAACATAAGAAAAACACAACCAAAACGGGTTTTAAAGTTTACATTTATCCCAAGAATTATCCAAAGTAAGGCCCAAAAGAAATAAACATAGGTCCACAATAGTTATCAGAGTTTTAGAAAAAATAGATCCATAACCAGTGCCATTGCCAAGCCTCCAATCCCAATCATCCATAGAGCATCACTTAATTACCTGAGAAAAAGTGCTAAAAGTCAGCTTTCGCTGGTGAGATCATAGGTTTAAATTCATAATTCAATATAGTGGACATATACGCAAAACGCTTGCTAGCTAGACTAGGCCTCAATCATCCAACCAAAATATTCCAACCAAATCAAATCAACCCTATAGGTGCACGCTATAGCCCAAATCAATCCAATCAATGGCTTACCTAGCTCAAGTCTAGGCCTCGCTCTATAACCAATCCAAATCAATAAATATGCACTCGCAAGGATGCGACATGCCCAACATTCGTAAGGATACGACATGTTATTGCATTCGTAAGGATACGACATGCGCTGCATTCGTAAGGATACGACATGCTCTACACTACCTAGTTCTATAAGCATAGCAAGTTTTAAAATAAATAAAGCGATAATAGTCCACATAAAACATTTGCACGTTTCTCACCCCAAGAATTGGAAACAAAGTTCAAGAGTAAAAGTAGGGCTATGACTCACCTCAAGTCCAGAAAATCCTCAAAAGAAATTGATAGAAGAAAGACGTAAGCAAACTCAAGCAACTCACGTAACGGCAACTACAGACTCGGCACTTCCTAACAATATCAAACTCATTCAGAAATCATTTCCTAGAAAATCAAATATTCCCATTCCCGAACGTATTCCGTTTTACTTTCCAAAAATATCCATTTCTCGAATTAACTTCATATGAATTTGAAATTCGACGTTTGGTATCCATGTGGGTGAAGGGTCGACACAACTCAAACCAAAAAGCCACAACAAACAAAATAATAAATCAACTATAGGTCTAATATTAGCCCAACATATTATTTAAATAAATCATCGAAGCTTATCAAATCCGTCGATTTGGTAATCTCCCATATTTATTTACGTCATATATCGTTCCAAAATTATACCCAACCTAAAGCACATAGCACAAAGAATTCTATTTGGTATATATTGTAGTCCAATAAATTCCCTATATATATCGTCGAAGCGGCCAAATTCCACGAGATACATAGTGATTTATTACCCTAAAACATATACCACAACCTATGGGCGTCGTGGGATACAATGCGCATTAATATACTCATTTTATATAAACAAATAACTCGATCTAATCCATCGATTAAATAAGTCATTTGCTATAGAAAATGTTTATATTAATCGTCACATATCCGTGACAACACAAAAGTCACAATATAAAGCCCACTTGGACTTTAAATAACCACACTCGTATAACTCGATAAGTTTCTAAATTTATAAAAATCGTTATATTTTTATTTATTACTCACCCGACTTATTAGTTTTCGCCGTTATTTATAGTTATTATTTATAATAATACGTCGACATTTATTACACTATTTGCATAGTATAATAACTATCGTTATATTATTATACGTTTACTAGTGATCGTTTTATTATTAATATACGCATTTATATATATATATATATATATATATATATATATATATATATATATATATATATATATATATATATACGTTTATCACGTCTATATACGTATATAAACGATTATATTCTCAATAATATTATTACGAGTATTATTTTTAATATTTGACTTTTAAATATTTATCGAGTCATAGAATTTGGTCACATGTCCGAGTCATGACTCTCGGCTCATAGTCCAAGTCCAACATAAGAATCAAATCAAAAATAAATAAATCATCTCCATCCAAATCAATCCCATATCCACGTGCTACAACAAGAGGGTCCGACTACGGCACCCAACTAACCTATCTCCGTCATCTAATGACTGTCTCACAATCGGTCCCCAAGTCCACACTCGACAACACATCTCCAACATAACTTGCAATCCAAATATACCACTCAAGTCCAAAATAAGAATCCATGGTCAAAAATAATAACCACGACAACAACAATAATTATCCGACAAGTAAACAAAACAACCGAATCCAAAATCAATTACGGGTTGATTTACCAAGTTAACCCGGGTCAATATTACGCCCGAAACAAGGTACGGGAGTCCCACCCGAGACCATTAGGTCTCGGCTTGCTCTAACTCGAGCCAAAACCGACCCAAACAACCATCTTGGGGTGTCGGCCGAGAATCCAAACGACCACAAGGGTCAACCAAACATCACAACAAGCACCAAAGATCCAATAATCATCAAATGGTCATAAATAACACAACCAAGACCCAAGCCGAGAGCCAATGCTCTCGGTTAAGGCTCGACCCAACGAGAATAACATGAACCCGGATACCAAACATTTTTTCCTTAATCCATTTCATCAAAACCCATTTAAATCTTTCGTTAATAATCAAGAAAACCCGAAAGAAACACAAATTCGTGACCCTAGGTCACGACTTAAACCAAAATACGAGCCAAAGCTCATCCTACCTTCGATTCCCAAGACCAAATCGAAAGGATCTTCAAAAACCAAGACAAGAAATGACGAATTTGTGGTGTAATCGAGATGGAAAAGGTAGATATAGGCGCGTGTTTATATAGATCGGGTAGAGAATGATGTGGGGAGTTGATTGGTGGTGTCGATTTTGATGGGGGAGCGGCGGTGAAGGCGGTGGTGGCCGGAAAATGGGGCGGCTAGGGTTTGGAGGTTGAAGATAAAGTGTAGAGAGAGAGAGTATGTGAAAAATGGTGAGGGTGTTGTGTTTTGTGTTGCTAGACCGGACCACAAGGACGATTTTAAGTAATTTTTAAAAAAAAATATTTTTCTTTTTATTAATAATAATAATAATAATAATAATAGTGAAGGTGTAGTGGGCTAAGTAGCCCGGTGTAAATACACGGGCCAAACCCGAAACCTTAAATAACCAAACAACTTTCTCAAACCGAACTCGTTCCAAAAATAATCAAAACCTCGCGATACGTTCCAAAAATAATAATATTCGAACCAATATTAAAATAATTAAAATTGTTAGGTTAACCTAGTGCCGGAGTCAATGTAGTGCCAAAATAACGATCTCAAAATAAATCATCACGAACGAACCAAACCAAACCAAACCATAAATAAATAATCAAATCCTCATAATTAACGTACGATCAAAAAGACATTTCAACGTTCATAAAACATCTCATCACAATAAACTTTTCAAAAATTCCAAAATCATAATTTTTAATGTAATGCGGGTTTTAAAACGGCTCCCGAATTTGCCAGTTGTCACACGTACCAAGAAAACCGATAAGAAATTGAAACCCAAGTTTGATCCCAAAGATATCCTCGACGAGGAGCTCACACATATTGGATAGCCCATGACCTTGAGTCTAGCTACAAGACTCGTAAATAAAGAAAAGCGCTTCTTTGGAGGCAACCCATGTTTTGTGTGATTTTTTTTTGTTTGATTGTTATTTGTTTTTGTATGCATGTTTTATTTTTATTGTTGGTAGATCATGTTTCAAATTAAATTGTGAAAATGCTTTATTTTGTTGTTTAACTTCGTCTTAACTTCATATAAAGGTATTTTGCAAAAGCTAAGTGTAAGGGGAAACCCCAAATTTGTTTCTAAGAACGAAATTGATCATGATTCGCCACAATATTAAATGAACATGTATATTAGTATTTGTTAGAGTCAAATGCTTGTATCGAGTCATAATGATGTTTTGCAGGATTTTCCAGGAAGTAGGACATAAGTTTTTCCAGAAATTTTCCGAAAACTTAACATAAAAATTTCTGCAGGTCACTTCTGACGGCGTCAGGGTTAAAACCTGACGGCGTCACATGTAAAATTCTGGAAATTTTTCGAGTTTTGTTTAAACCAGAATCTTAAAGTTTTTGTTGAATCTTTAGTTTTATAAACTCCAGGAAATCTGCAAACATTCATTCCACAAGCATTATATCTTAAATCGCTTTGTAGGATTTGTTAGTATATATAGATTGCCGCTGATTTTACGCGAGCTTGCCTTGATTGTTTTCTCAGGTTTAACAGGTTATATATGACAAGAAGATGATTTATATTTCTGGAAGGGAAGCTTTGAACGTTCATTTTCTTGGAGGAAGATCTAACCTTGTTGATACACTATCCACACCGAACGAATCAGTGGAGTATTTGGTTTCATTCTTTTACCTATTTTAGTTTTACATCCTTTAATTGAACATTCGGTACAATGTTCATCCTAAGTGTAAGGGGACGGTAAATGGTGATACCTTATAGGATACTATTGCACTTGAGTTTGTTTGTTTGATGGTAGGTGTGTAACAAAACTAAGAGAAATACTTGTTAGTGTAATTTTAGTGCCAAATTTAAAATTTTTTACAACATTTAGGAGTGAAACTTTAGCCTTAACAAGCGTCTCATGGATAGGAGTCGTATAACTAGCACAAAACCGTACCATTCAGAAAAATTTTCCACCCAAATATGTGAGGTTCGCCTTTAGATTTGATAGGAAAAGCATTCATTATTAGTGCTTATGAGTGTACCGGTAGCATTTAGATTCTAGAACTTGCGTTAGTGATGCATCACGAGACCGCTAGTGAGAATACATTCGTGTAGTAGGATTTACTACATGATAAGAGGCATTAGGAGCACCCTTCTGTTTAAACCCGTATCATAATTACTTGACCATTTAAGTTCTATTACTTGACTAGTAAAGTCAATTATTTTTTCCCACACCTTAGCGTTGTACTCATTTTTAGTACACAAAATCCTTAGTACACCCCTCCGGGCCTATCTTTTCATTTTTAACTTTAAGCATCTTACTTAAAGGAAGAATTTGTTACAACCCACCCAAATGTGCAACCAAATCGCCTTAGCCTTCCGTGTATGCACTCATCTTTAGTGCATTATTGTTACATGTTTAAACCCTTAGTTAGTTATTTAATTGATTACATGGTTGTTAAGTCGAGTCATATCTTGTACATATTGTTTTGGGACGATTGAGACTCATGGGTAAAGTACTTATGTTATGGCGTAATGGGGAAGAACATCATATATTACCCCCCATATGTGCGTTAATCTTAAAAAGTACTCCAAGTGTTTTGATTATCTTGATTCGAGTCATTAGATTAATTTATTGTAAAGTATGTAAAAATTCAAGTGTAAGGGGAATGTACATTCCCTATGATGTATTATTTTGGATGGTAGGGTAAGAGTGTATGCAAAAAAAAAAAAAAAAAAAAAAAAAAAAAAAAAAAAAAAAAAAAATGAAAAATGAATAATTAAGAAAAAGAAAAAAAATAGAAAAAGATAAGAGAAAAAACATACGGACTACCATCCCGTTTCATTCTATGTTTTTTTTATGTTTTTGTTATTTTTGATTCATTAGCTTAAGTCAACTCGAGTCTTGGCTTAGAAACGCCATATTGTACATGTAATTAACCAAGATGATTAACTCGCCACCAGTAAATATTGCCTTTATCCAAAAAAACCGTGTATTCCATATCCCTACACCTAACGTTATAACCCTTTAAAAGACCTCTTTGATAGTTTATCCTAGGTGCTTACGCCAAGTGGTGGAGGTTTGATCCTTTCCCAAGCCTATGGTAATCTATTTTATATGACAGGTAGTGAGAGATGTTTTCTATTTTCTTATTGTGATATATACTTTATTACACCCGAGAGATGTGACTATCTAAACACTATTTGTAAGGTGCTAGTGTATGACCTCCATGCTTGCTTTTGGTTTTTAGTGGAACGATTATTTGTTGTAATTACTTTTATATTAGTGTTAAATGACCCCTAACTTGTATTTTGATTAGAATAAAAGCGCATTTGCTTGAGGACAAGCAAATCTCAAGTGTAAGTGTATTTGATGAGGCAAAAAGTGTACCGCTTTTAAGGGGCCATTTAAGCTCGAATTCGTTATTATTTGATCAAATATTGCCCTAAATCGTTCCTTTTGTCATTTTAGGTACTTTTGAGGAAGAATCTAGAAAAGGAAGCATTTTGGACGTTTTTGGAGCATAAAAGTGAAGAAAACGGCAAAGTCTCAAATTTCCTTGCTGGAACAGTACCTGACGGCGTCAAGCTTTTACACGTGACGGTGTCAAGAGTTACAAAAGAGGTGGATATGGAACTTATAATGTGACGGCCTAGAGAGTTTTCAAGCTTATGGCCTGAAGGCGTCACCAAGATCGTCAGGGTCCAATTACTAGTGACGGCCCAGAGTATTTCTCCACATGACGGCGTCACAAATGGATCTAGGCAATACGATTTTATCATGGCGGCGAGTTGACGGCGTCACGAGCTAATACATGACGCCGTCAAGATGTAATATCTATATATAGTTTTCCAAATTTCATTCATTAGTGTGCAACTTTGAGGGAATAAACCCTAGGTCAAATTTTATCAGCTTTTCAAGGGTTTCAACCCCTTGATTCTTCCATGTTCAATTGAAGATAAGTACTCATTCAAATCATTCAATATGTCTATGTGTTGTGTGATTATATCTTACGCTTGTCTTCTCTTTAACATGCTAGGCTAGATCTTTATTGTGTTTGCTTAGATGTAATGAAACCTAGATGTTAATTATGGGTTGATTGTTTGTTTAGAATTGTTACGGATGATTGTATTCGATGTTAGGCTTAAGAAAACTGGCAGACTTCTATTGGTAACTTGGTTGAACGTCTTAAGAAACATGATCGGAGATGTACTACGATTTTTTGTTGTATTTAATGCGTAAGAGAATTCTAATGATCCCATGTTAGGAGCTTCTAACGGCTCGACATAGGAGTGAAGTAGGATCTTATAGAGTTAGGGAATATTGTACACGGCCCTACGACTAGTATTAAGGAATATGACCCGTCATCCATGCAATTGTAACAAGCTAATCAACTTGTAAAAGATATCTAGGGAGTAATGAAATCTAAGTAAACACAACTTCCCTCATTATTGTTTTCACCACATTAGTATAATTAGTTTAATTTTCATTTCTTTTATTTTATTTTGATTGCATCTGTAGTTAATTTGGGTTAGTTTCCATAAAATATAAAAATACAAAAAGAATCATCCCTCACCTCTAGACCTAGTTTAGTAGGCTTTCTAATCCTAGCGACACTATTCCTGAGTTGAACGATGAATCCCCCGGTACTTGTCACTATACTATACTACAATGATCAGGTACACTGCCTGGTGGGGGTTGTAAGCTTCTCGAGATCCGTTGAGAGGTAAAACCTGTTGCGAGGGCTCAATTCCCACGTACATCAATGATCAAGATCTCCTAATGTTTTGATAATGACAAATAAACCTTTGGAACACATAAAATAACAAACGGTAGCCTAAAATCGCCGAAGCCAATAGCTGCTGCTGGCGCGCTGCCCGCACGTCAACACGCGGGTGACGTGCCAGGAGTCTGTATTTCTCCGGGCGAATTTTCAAAGTTGGCTTTCCCCTTACCCGACAAATATGGATCTTTCAGTACAGGTATGAATATGCTATGTGCTTAATTGAGAACACTCGAAATGAGTTTCGGGATTAGAGAGATCCAACTTTTAAAGCACCCATTTATGGGAAAACGCCAACTCATGTTTTCTAACTATCGCCTCTAGCCAAGGCTTTTCTAAACTTAGGGAGCTTATATACTTCACGTAACATCATGTGAAAGCATCCATATGCTCATATCCCGTGTTTACGTCTTCTCTAATTACGTAACGGGTTTACTCCCTTATTGGTCAAACTAAGTCAAAGGTCACTTTGCGTAAATGCATCCTTTCCCACTTGGGTTATGCTTTACATCAAGGCAAAGCACTTAACTTGTTTGAATCAATGTATTAGTTGAGAACGTCGAGTCGTGGAAAGTCACGAGATATGAAACTATGGATTCTCGATGTTGTGTTACTTGAACTTATAAGTGTAACACCCCCAAAATACCGCAGCGGAAGACTGTGTCATAGGGGTGCTACTTCATAATACAAAGTACAAGTTATAGAAAACGAACTCTAAATGAGACGTTTTGAAAAGTTACCATTCGATTAAAGAATTCAAAGTTACAAACATGAGATTCCAAAGTATGATACATAAATGTATACAAAATGTTTTGAATGGTAAATGATAAAAGCGTAAGTCTTCAGAATATGCAGCTTGACTCTAAGTTCCACGCACTAGCTGTCGCCTTACTAACCTGAGATAAACATGCTAAAGTGTCAACACAATGGTTGGTGAGTTCATAGAGTTTGTCTAACAAATAAAGCCTATAAAAATGATCACACAGCAAAGGCATCGTGAATCTACTCAGTTGCAAGTCCCGCCATAAGAGACTTGTAACCTGTGTGTTCACAACCCACTGCTAACATATAGTATAATAAAGACATGTATAAGTTCATCAAAACAGTTAAGCAATTAGTCGTGAGTCTACACTTCATCTCCGAAGACCTCACGTTTGTTGTATGTTTCAATGGTCATCCAGCAACTTAATCTGGAGCCACTGGCAGTCTCAATGGTCATCCAGCAACTTAATCTGGAGCCACTGGAAGTCTCACAATCAAGTATAACGCAGTTAAGTATAACACAATCATGTATGTATGAAATCAAGTATAATGCAATCAAGTATAAGACAATCAAGTATAAAACAATCAAGTATAAATGTTTTGAGTATTTGTACAAGTAAGCAAGTAGTTGAGCATGTATCTCCCCCAAAGAGTTAAAACAAGTATGAAAAAGTAGGGGCTATGACTCAACTTAAGCTTAAGTGATGTGAGATGAAAGTGGTAGTCGAATCGCGAAAGTCTCTAAGAGCAGCCTATAATAGAACGTTGCGACTTAGGTTTGGAGTAACGTCTAAGAATACGAAGAATTGCCTATATATGACTTGCATAATGTTCATGATGTAGTACTTAGTATATAATGTAAGTCGTTGAATATAAGTGGTCTATGAAACATGTATAGGTTGTAAATCTCTTACTACCGTTCGGGCCGACATAATTCAGAAGTCATGGAGTAAACGTTCGAGGAGCCAGGACACTTTAATTCATAAATTCACAACTCATCTCGATGGCTTACTTAATGAACTCCTCACATGAGGCTCCCTACTATTGTAGTATTTGATAACATATATATATATATAGGTTTTGATCTTTAAAAGTTATATGGTCTTTAGCCGTGGCTTTGCCGTGACCTTGGTCATTGTTACCATGGTCTTGAGACTCAACCTTGGCTTTAGCCATGGTTGTGGTCTTGGCTTTAGGTCATTAGACCTCTTGGTCTTAGTAAAACATAACTATTATATAGTGACTTTGGTCTAAAAATGGGCTGTTAAGAATTTGAAGAAATTATCACTCAGAATGCGTTTTCAGGGCTCGAGCTTCTTTGATCCTGAACGAAAACGTCGTTCTAGACAACTTTCGTGTTTTAACTTTTTGATGAATCGGACCAGAAGGGTGACTTTCAAAATGGCAGAATGCAAAATAGTAGGTATCGGCAGTTTCGGCGTTTTGGTTTTGCTAACTTCTTATGGCCATAACTTTTGACTCGTGTACTCGTTTTGGGTGATTCAAATTGCTATATTTTCCTTTTGAAGTCCTTTATAACAGTAAGTAAGTGTCAAATATCATAGTTGTATTATTTTGGTCATGGTTCTCCATAAAAGTCACTAGTTTACTTGTTTAAACAACATAAGTTAACATATATATACACCATAACTTGTTTTACTAGTTTTTATACATCATGAACATAATACAAAGACCATATATAGCATGAAAGAAACATAATAAGCATGAAAATGATATTGAGCAAGAAAGTGTAATAGGATTTCTTACAACTTTTGGCTTTCTAAAGAAAGGAAGTCAAGTATGGAACTAGGACACTAAACCTATGCTTGCAAACCCTTTACCACAACTCTTGTAACCCTTGCTAGCCTTGATCTAACCCTTGTGAAAATCATTTAACTTCAGCCCTAGTAACCTTGTGTAGCTCTTAAATCAACCATGGAATCACCAAACAAACTTGAGAACTAGGTAGAGAATACTAAGACCTTGAACTCTTATGTGTAACTTATAGTTTGAAGATCAAAGGATCATGGTGATAGGGATTTGTTGTGTGTCGTTTTTATTGATGAAGAAAGAAAGGAGAATGAGTTTTCTAAGTCATGTGTGATCATTTATATAGGCTAGGATGAGGAGGTTAGGAAAGTGTTAGGAAAGTGCCTAAACTTGGTGACCAAGTTGTAAATAAGTATGATCTAATGGCTAAAGTCATGAGATGAAGCCACAAGTGTGAATCCCCCCCCTAAATGGCGGTTCAAGATGGATAAGGGTGACTAGATGATGACTCTTGGTGCTATCTTGCTTAGTTTGTGCATTTTGACTCCGTAAAATGCTAACCGTAGGTTATTAAGCCACGAAACGTAAAACCGGGTATCCTAAAATTATGAAACTTGAAAGTATGGTTAAACATGTCAATATACTCCATAATAAAATATAAAATGAGTGGTAGGTTCTATTGGGTTGCTCAAACCCTGCTAAAACTGGAAACACGGGTATAAAACGCGTAATTCGCGTAAAACGCTGAACTGGAAAACGTAAAATTCCAAAACTTTTGGAATTGTCATAAAATGAGAGAAAATCATATTTCTATTGTTTATAGTGTTTTATGGACATATCGGGATGCTGGAATGACGTTTAAACCTAAAAGTAAATCTCGGACACGGTTTCGTGATTTTTGCAGAAATGATCCGACGAGTGTCAAACTCTCGGATTATCATTAAAATAGTTTAACTTACGAGAATATGAAATAAAAATTTTGGATGTGAATAGTAAAAGTGAATATTAAAAAGTGAATAGTAAAAAAGTGAATAGTGAAATTTTCGTGAATAAAAGTTAACCTGAAATTGCGAATTGTTACAGTCTCTACCCCTTAAGGAGAACTTCGTCCCGAAGTTCAGTTGATGTTAACTACTTACGGTGTGTCTAAGAGAATTCGAGATTTCAGGATCTCTAAGATAGTGGTGTTCACTCTGATTCGTCTAAGGTTGTGGTTAAGGAGTCGTATCGGATGCAAATAAGCCCACTTATTTATAACTCTTTACTTACATAAAGAAGCGTCCAAATTTATGTAAGTAAGGGATCATAAACTTATGGTTCGGTGATTTACAATTTCTTTATTTAAATGAAGAGGCGTCCCAATCCATTTAAAAAAGGAGATTCTAAATCATCCTACTTAAGAATTTCCGACACAAAAATCCGCCTTCTGAGGCCGATAGTAAGATAATCAAGTCATCAAATCCCTAAAGCTAAGCAATAATATTATTTAACTCAAATCTTGTGTCTCATCAAACAAGAACTGTCACAAAATCAAGTTAAATAATTAGTTATAACTGAGCTCCATGTTTTTAATGACTCGGCTAATCTCTGGGGTTCCTTATAATACTAAAGTCACATCATCTAACAGCGTGGAACTAAACCAACAACTACCAAAAAGCGTATGTGTATGTAGTGTGTGTATGGTAAATAAAGAGGAGAGTCTTAACGTATATAGCAGTTATAGTCTAGGCACTAAATGCAACCTAGTTCTCTATAACCAAGGCTCTGATACCAATCTGTAACACCCCCAAAATACCGCAGCGGAAGATTGTGTCATAGGGGTGCTACTTCATAATACAAAATACAAGTTATAGAAAACGAACTCTAAATGAGACGTTTTGAAAAGTTACCATTCGATTAAAGAATTCAAAGTTACAAACATGAGATTCCAAAGTATGATACATAAATGTATACAAAATGTTTTGAATGGTAAATGATAAAAGCGTAAGTCTTCGGAATATGCAGCTTGACTCTAAGTTCCACGCACTAGCTATCGCCTTACTAACCTGAGATAAACATGCTAAAGTGTCAACACAATGGTTGGTGAGTTCATAGAGTTTGTCTAACAAATAAAGCCTATAAAAATGATCACACAGCAAAGGCATCGTGAATCCACTCAGTTGCAAGTCCCGCCATAAGAGACTTGTAACCTGTGTGTTCACAACCCACTGCTAACATATAGTATAATAAAGACATGTATAAGTTCATCAAAACAGTTAAGCAATTAGTCGTGAGTCTACACTTCATCTCCGAAGACCTCACGTTTGTTGTATGTCTCAATGGTCATCCAGCAACTTAATCTGGAGCCACTGGAAGTCTCAATGGTCATCCAGCAACTTAATCTGGAGCCACTGGAAGTCTCACAATCAAGTATAACGCAGTTAAGTATAACACAATCATGTATATATGAAATCAAGTATAATGCAATCAAGTATAAAACAATCAAGTATAAATGTTTTGAGTATTTGTACAAGTAAGCAAGTAGTTGAGCATGTATCTCCCCCAAAGAGTTAAAACAAGTATGAAAATGTAGGGGCTATGACTCACCTTAAGCTTAAGTGATGTGAAATGAAAGTGGTAGTCGAATCGCGAAAGTCTCTAAGAGCAGCCTATAATAGAACGTTGCGACTTAGGTTTGGAGTAACGTCTAAGAATACGAAGAATTGCCTATATATGTCTTGCATAATGTTCATGATGTAGTACTTAGTATATAATGTAAGTCGTTGAATATAAGTGGTCTATGAAACATGTATAGGTTGTAAATCTCTTACTACCGTTCGGGCCGACATAATTCAGAAGTCATAGAGTAAATGTTCGAGGAGCCAGGACACTTTAATTCGTAAAATCACAACTCATCTCGACGGCTTACTTAATGAACTCCTCACATGAGGCTCCCTACTATTGTAGTATTTGATAACATATATATATATATAAGTTTTGATCTTTAAAAGTTATATGGTCTTTAGCCATGGCTTTGCCGTGACCTTGGTCATTGTTACCATGGTCTTGAGACTCAACCTTGGCTTTAGCCATGGTTGTGGTCTTGGCTTTAGGTCATTAGACCTCTTGGTCTTAGTAAAACATAACTATTATATAGTGACTTTGGTCTAAAAATGGGCTGTTAAGAATTTGAAGAAATTATCACTCAGAAAGCGTTTTCAGGGCTCGAGCTTCTTTCTGCCTGAACGAAAACGTCATTCCGGACAACTTTCGTGTTTTAACTTTTTGATGAATCGGACCAGAAGGGTGACTTTCAAAATGGCAGAATGCAAAACAGTAGGTATCGGCAGTTTCGGCGTTTTGGTTTTGCTAACTTCTTATGGCCATAACTTTTGACTCGTGTACTCGTTTTGGGTGATTCAAATTGCTATGTTTTCCTTTTGAAGTCTTTTATAACAGTAAGTAAGTGTCAAATATCATAGTTGTACTATTTTGGTCGTGGTTCTTCATAAAAGTCACTAGTTTACTTGTTTAAACAACATAAGTTAACATATATATACCATAACTTGTTTTACTAGTTTTTATACATCATGAACATAATACAAAGACCATATATAGCATGAAAGAAACATAATAAGCATGAAAATGATATTGAGCAAGAAAGTGTAATAGGATTTCTTACAACTTTTGGCTTTCTAAAGAAAGGAAGTCAAGTATGGAACTAGGACACTAAACTTATGCTTGCAAACCCTTTACCACAGAGCATCACTTAATTACCTGAGAAAACGTGCTAAAAATCAGCTTTCGCTGGTGAGATCATAGGTTTAAATTCATAATTCAATATAGTGGACATATACGCAAAACGCTTGCTAGCTAGACTAGGCCTCAATCATCCAACCAAAATATTCCAACAAAATCAAATCAACCCTATAGGTGCACGCTATAGCCCAAATCAATCCAATCAATGGCTTACCTAGCTCAAGTCTAGGCCTCGCTCTATAACCAATCCAAATCAATAAATATGCACTCGCAAGGATGCGACATACCCAACATTCGTAAGGATACGACATGTTATTGCATTCGTAAGGATACGACATGTGCTGCATTCGTAAGGATACGACATGCTCTACACTACCTAGTTCTATAAGCATAGCAAGTTTTAAAATAAATAAAGCGATAATAGTCCACATAAAACATTTGCACGTTTCTCACCCCAAGAATTGAAAACAAAGTTCAAGAGTAAAAGTGGGGCTATGACTCACCTCAAGTCCAGAAAATCCTCAAAAGAAATTGATAGAAGAAAGACGTAAGCAAACTCAAGCAACTCACGTAACGACAACTACAGACTCGGCACTTCCTAACAATATCAAACTCATTCAGAAATCATTTCCTCGAAAATCAAATATTCCCATTCCCGAACGTATTCCGTTTTACTTTCCAAAAATATCCATTTCTCGAATTAACTTCATATTAATTTGAAATTCGACGTTTAGTATCCATGTGGGTGACGGGTCGACACAACTCAAACCAAAAAGCCACAACAAACAAAATAATAAATCAACTATATGTCTAATATTAGCCCAACATATTATTTAAATAAATCATCGAAGCTTATCAAATCCGTCGATTTGGTAATCTCCCATATTTATTTACGTAATATATCGTTCCAAAATTATACCCAACCTAAAGCACATAGCACAAAGAATTCTATTTGGTATATATCGTAGTCCAATAAATTCCCTATATATATCGTCGAATCGGCCAAATTCCACGAGATACATAGTGATTTATTACCCTAAAACATATACCACAACCTATGGGCGTCGCGGGATACAATGCCCATTAATATACTCATTTTATATAAACAAATAACTCGATCTAATCCGTCGATTAAATAAGTCATTTGCTATAGAAAATATTTATATTAATCGTCACATATCCGTGACAACACAAAAGTCACAATATAAAGCCCACTTGGACTTTAAATAACCACACTCGTATAACTCGATAAGTTTCTAAATTTATAAAAATCGTTATATTTTTATTTATTACTCACCCGACTTATTAGTTTTCGCCGTTATTTATAGTTATTATTTATAATAATACGTCGACATTTATTACACTATTTGCATAGTATAATAATTATCGTTATATTATTATACGTTTACTCGTGATCGTTTTATTATTAATATACGCATTTATATATATATATATATATATATATATATATATATATATATATACGTTTATCACGTCTATATACGTATATAAACGATTATATTCTCAATAATATTATTACGAGTATTATTTTTAATATTTGACTTTTAAATATTTATCGAGTCATAGAATTTGGTCACATGTCCGAGTCATGACTCGCGGCTCATAGTCCAAGTCCAACATAAGAATCAAGTCAAAAATAAATAAATCATCTCCGTCCAAATCAATCCCATATCCACGTGCTACAACAAGAGGGTCCGACTACGGCACCCAACTAACCTATCTCCGTCATCTAATGACCGTCTCACAATCGGTCCCCAAGTCCACACTCGACAACACATCTCCAATATAACTTGCAATCCAAATATACCACTCAAGTCCAAAATAAGAATCCATAGTAAAAAATAATAACCACGACAACAACAATAATTATCCGACAAGTAAACAAAACAACCGAATACAAAATCAATTACGGGTTGATTTACCAAGTCAACCCGGGTCAATATTACGCCCGAAACAAGGTACGGGAGTCCCACCCGAGACCATTAGGTCTCAGCTTGCTCTAACTCGAGCCAAAACCGACCCAAACAACCCTCTTGGGGTGTCGGCCGAGAATCCAAACGACCACAAGGGTCAACCAAACATCACAACAAGCACCAAAGATCCAATAATCATCAAATGGTCATAAATAACACAACCAAGACCCAAGCCGAGAGCCAATGCTCTCGGTTAAGCCTCGACCCAACGAGAATAACATGAACCCGGATACCAAACATTTTTTCCTTAATCCATTTCATCAAAACCCATTTAAATCTTTCGTTAATAATCAAGAAAACCCAAAAGAAACACAAATTTGTGACCCTAGGTCATGACTTAAACCAAAATACGAGCCAAAGCTCATCCTACCTTCGATTCCCAAGACCAAATCGCAAGGATCTTCAAAAACCAAGACAAGAAATGACGAATTTGTGGTGTAATCGAAATGGAAAAGGTAGATATAGGCGCGTGTTTATATAGATCGGGTAGAGAATGATGTGGGGAGTTGATTGGTGGTGTCGGTTTTGATGGGGGAGCGGCGGTGAAGGCGGTGGTGGCCGGAAAATGGGGCGGCTAGGGTTTGGAGGTTGAAGATAAAGTGTAGAGAGAGAGAGTATGTGAAAAATGGTGAGGGTGTTGTGTTTTGTGTTGCTAGACCGGACCACAAGGACGATTTTAAGTAATTTTAAAAAAGAATATTTTTCTTTTTATTAATAATAATAATAATAATAGTGAAGGTGTAGTGGGCTAAGTAGCCCGATGTAAATACACGGGCCAAACCCGAAACCTTAAATAACCAAACAACTTTCTCAAACCGAACTCGTTCCAAAAATAATCAAAACCTCGCGATACGTTCCAAAAATAATAATATCCGAACCAATATTAAAATAATTAAAATTGTTAGGTTAACCTAGTGCTGGAGTCAATGTAGTGCCAAAATAACGATCTCAAAATAAATCATCACGAACGAACCAAACCAAACCATAAATAAATAATCAAATCCTCATAATTAACGTACGATCAAAAACACATTCCAACGTTCATAAAACATCTCGTCACAATAAACTTTTCAAAAATTCCAAAATCATAATTTTTAATGTAATGCGGGTTTTAAAACGGCTCCCTAATTTGCCAGTTATCACATCCTCCCATCCTCAGAAGAAACCCGTCCCGGGTTTCTCTCGGAACAAACCATCTATGAAGTAAAAAGCTTCGGATATCTCTTTCGAAACTCATCCTCACGTTCCCACGTGAATTCCGGTCCATGTCGCGAATTCCAACGAACTTTAACGAGCGGGATGCGACTTCTCTTAAGTCGTTTAATCTCTCTATCCAATATCTCAATCGGCTCTTCCACAAAATTTAAACTCTCATCCACACGAATATCCTTAATTGGTATAACTGGCGTTTCCTCCAAAAGACACTTCTTCAAATTGCTAACATTAAACACATCATGAACTTTATTCAATTCCGGTGGTAATTCCAATCGATAAGCTACGGGCCCAATTCTTTCCAAAATAAGAAATGGTCCAATGTAGCGGGGATTTAGTTTCCCACGTTTCCCAAAACGTATCACCCCCTTCCAAGGCGAGACTTTCAGCATCACTTTGTCTCCAACCTGGAATTCTAGGGGTTTACGCCTCTGAGCGGCGTAGCTTTTCTGCCTATCTCTAGCTGCTTGCAATCGATCACGAATTTGAGTCACTTTCTCAGTAGTCTCCAATATAAGCTCGGGGCCTGTGAGTTGGCTATCTCCAACTTCAGCCCAACCAATAGGCGAACAACATTTACAACCATACAAAGCTTCAAACAGTGCAGCTTTAAGACTTGTGTGGTAGCTATTGTTGTAGGAGAACTCCGCAAGGGGTAGATATTTCTCCCAGCCTTTACCAAAGTCTATTATGCATGCACGAAGCATATCCTCCAAAGTCTGAATAGTTCTCTCACTTTGACCATCGGTTTGGGGGTGATATGCAGTACTCATATCAAGTCTCGTCCCCAAAGCCGTTTGAAGTGATCGCCACAACGCTGACGTAAAGCGGCTGTCGCGGTCAGAAATAATCGATATCGGAACTCCATGCCGAGAAACAATCTCCTTCACATACAACCTCGCAAGTTTGTCAACACTATCATCTTCACTAATCGTCAGGAAATGAGCAGACTTAGTCAAACGATCCACAATTACCCATATAGCGTCGCAACCGCTAGCTGTCTTTGGTAATTTGGTAATAAAGTCCATCGTAATCCGCTCCCACTTCCAAACTGGGAGTTCTGGCTGCGTCAATAAGCCTGACGGTCTTTGATGTTCTGCCTTAACCTTAGAGCAAGTCAAACACTTACTAACATACAATGCTATATCTGCCTTCATATTTGGCCACCAATATAACTTTTTCAAATCCTGGTACATCTTATCAGACCCAGGATGAATAGAGTATCTTGACTTATGCGACTCGCGCATAATCAACTCTCGAATTCCTCCATACCATGGTACCCAACTTCGCTCTCCAAAACATAATACTCCATCAGAACGCTTAACAAATCCCTTCTCATTTTATGCCATCCCAAATATGTTCTCAGCAGGTCGATTTTCTGCTTTCAATGCTTCCATTTGAGCTTCTAATATTTGAGACGGTAATGGCGATACGATAGTCATTCCTAATGACCTAACTCGTAACGGTGAAATTCTCTCCTTTCGACTAAGAGCATCAGCAACAACGTTTGCTTTACCAGGATGGTAGCGAATTTCACAATCATAATCACTTAGCAACTCAATCCAACGTCGCTGTCTCATGTTGAGCTCTTTTTGATTCAAGATGTGTTGCAGACTTTTGTGGTCGGTAAACACTACGCACTTGGTTCCATACAAGTAATGTCTCCATATCCTCAAGGCAAAAACCACAACACCTAACTCCAAATCATGGGTGGTGTAGTTCTTCTCGTGCTTCTTGAGCTGTCGGGAAGCATAAGCTATCACTTTCTCTCGTTGCATCTGCACAGCTCCTAAACCTTTATGAGAAGCGTCACAATAGACGACGAAGTCCTCGTTACCTTCAGGTAACGCTAAGATAGGAGCACTACACAACATTTCCTTAAGTAATTGAAATGCTTCCTCTTCCTTGTCTCCCCATTCGTACTTAACACTCTTTTGAGTCAATTTGGTCAACGGTTTTGCTATCTTTCTAAAATCCCTCAATGAATCTTCGGTAATAACCGGCTAAACCCAAAAATTGACGAACTTCTGTTGGGGTTGTAGGTGCAGCCCAATCTTTAATCGCTTCAATCTTAGCAGGATCTACATGAACTCCTTGTCTATCAATCACATGACCCAGAAATTGTACCGTCGGATTCCAAAATTCACATTTTGAAAATTTGGCATACAGTTTCTCCTTCCTGAGCAATTCTAAGATGAGTCTTAGATGCTCCTCATGCTCTTTCTCACTTTTCAAATAAATTAGGATGTCATCGATGAACACAATCACGAACTTATCCAAGTAAGGCTTACACACCCGATTCATGAGGTCCATGAATACCGCCGGTGCGTTAGTCTACCCAAACGGCATCACCTGAAACTCGTAATGCCCGTAACGGGTTCTGAAAGCCGTTTTCGGAATATCTTCCTCGCGAACTCGAAGCTGATGATATCCCAACCTCAGGTCAATCTTCGAATACACACTCGATCCTTGAAGCTGATCGAACAAATCGTCGATCCTCGGTAACGGGTATCTATTCTTCACCGTTAACTTGTTCAACTCTCGATAATCAATACACATGCGAAACGATCCATCCTTCTTCTTCACAAATAAGACCGGGGCTCCCCAAGGCGAAGAACTTGGTCTTATAAATCCCTTTTCGGCTAACTCCGCTAATTGTTTCGACAACTCTTCCAGTTCAGTAGGTGCAAGACGGTAAGGCGCTCGTGCTACAGGTGCAGCACCAGGTATCAACTCAATCTGAAACTCCACTTGTCTAGTAGGCGGGATTCCCGGCAAATCATCGGGAAATACATCCGAAAAATCACGAACTATAGGTACATCTCCAATGCACCTCTCCTTCTTCTCCTTCCCTCCTTTCTCAGAAATTTGAGCTAAGAAAAGGTAACATCCTCTTTCCATTAGCTTCGGCAATTTAGTGCAAGATATGACCGCTAATCTAGATGGGCCTCTCAAATCCTTTCTATCTCCTGGTATGTTCAAAATCTCCTTGCCGTATGGCACGCGCACGATCTTCTCATCGCAAATTATATGAGCACGATACTTCGGCAACCAATCCATACCAATAATAACATCAAAACTTCCTATCGTAACGGGTAGAAGATCTATGTTGAAATGACGATTCAGAAAGTTTAACGTGCAACCGCGAATGATAGTCTTAATCCTTTCTATGTTCCCGTTAGCTAACTCTACATCATAACTAATTCCTAAGGCCATCGGGGGTTTCTATAGTAAGGGTGCAAACTTAGTGGACACAAAACTCTTATCGGCACCAGTATAAAATAGTATGGAAGCATAACGATTACTGAGAAGGAACGTACCAGTAATGACGTTCGGATCTTCTCCTCTCTCGTTCCCAAGTGTATACACTCTTCCATGAGCAGCTCCAGCTTCCACACGTTGGTCCCCATTATCTTGTCGTCCACGGTTTCCTCCAGCTCCACGGTTTCCATTATTGTACCCATTACCACCCGATCCTTGACTCCCTCGGTTCCACGATTCCCTACACTCATTCCTATAATGTCCCTTCTTTCCACATCCATAACAAGTAACATTTGCCTTACTCATAGTTTCAGGAGTAGCTTGAACCATAGCAAGGGGTCGAGCTCTACAGTCCTTAGCTATGTGTCCCATCTTAGAGCAATTCTTGCACACCACAGTACATCGTCCAGAATGATTCCCATAACATCCGTTACACTTGGGTGCCTTTCCATTGTAGCTCTTCTTATCTCCATCTCCCATAGCATAGGCTCTAGTAGTTGTTTGTCACTTGTTTCGATTATCATTACCCTTAGAGTGATTATCCCTCTTCCTCTTTCCATTCTTATCTTTCTCAGCTTCTTCCAATGCCAACGAGTCCATCAATTGTTGAGCAATAGTGATAGCCTCATGAATGTTTGCAGGCTTAGCAGAAATCACATCGTTCCTTGTAGCTACAGGCAACCCATAGGCATACCTCTCAATTCTTTGAGTCTCTGTCCTAACCATATCAGGACAAAGTAGGGCTAACTCTCGATAACGGCGATTATAAGTTGCCATATCGGTACCTTTCACCTTATGGTTCTAGAACTCATTCTCCAGCTTCTTAATCTCATTCCTTGGGCAGTAAGTCTGAATCAGCAAAGACTTAAATTGTTCCCAAGTCATAGCATAAGCCACATCACCCCCAACCGAGTTACGGTAATTGTTCCACCAAGTTAAAGCTTCATCCTTGAAAGTAAAAGAAGCAAACTTTACCTTCGTATTCTCCGCACAACCACTGACATTAAACACTGACTCAGTCTTTTCTATCCACCTGACCAAGTAGACCACTCCTTCGGTTCCACCAAACTCAACGGGTCCACAGATCTTAAACTCCTTGTAGTTACATCCATTAGCACGAACAGGTGGAAATGTTCCAGTAGAATTGTTGGAATGATTCGACTCAGCTAGTAGCTCAGCAACTCGTTGCTCCACAAGTTGATTGATCATTGCTTGATCCATAGTAGGTGCATTAAGTGGAACATGATCATTGTCTCCCTGAACATCAACATTTTGATTCCTGTTGTTGCGGTTAGTAGTGTCCAGGTTATCAGGAGTAGGGGTCTCAACATTTCGAGTAGGACGGCGTCCTCGACGACCAGGGGTAGTCGTTGCAGGACCATTTCTGGTAGCTCTAACAGGGTTTCGTCGTGGGGCCATTCATCTGAAACATCATACAAGTTCGTGAGTCCCCGATAGAACTTATCATATGCTCAACAAGCATTAAATCAATGAAGCCAAGTCATGGAAAGAATATCAACAATACACCGTAAAACATCAATAAGGCGAATAGGAACTCAATTTCCACAATATCCAGAAACCACATAATACCATATAATAATAACCATCAACCATACAATAAAGATCCAACATCGTTCCAACTATCAAAAAACATAAAAGATAATAATCGTTCCATACGAGACGAGTAATCAACGGAAAATACATCAAAATAGGATAACTAGCTTTTCCAACCGAACACTCCTCGGTATAGAAAGCAACAAGATAACATAGCTCAAACATCTAGCCACGCTGCTGTAGGAGGCTCCTCAACTCCTGCCTCAAGCCATCAAGATCTCTCCATAATGATCCTAACTCCACACTATGGGTGTCGCTGTCTCTCTTGAGGTCAGCCACCTCCTTCTCCAACTCGGCATTCCTTTGCCATAACTTGCGGTCGGCCTCTCGAGCTGTAATAAAACCTCGCTGTAAACTCTCAATATGCTCGTGAACCTCTATCAAAACTCTCCTCATCTCAGTCGTCCTGCCCACAACCACAGTCATATCAACTCTCAGATCCGCTATAAACTCTCCAATAACCCTCTCAAGTCGATCAGATAATCGCGAGATCCTCTCGCCCTGTGCAGTAATCTGAGCCCACATCCTACCAGTCTCACCTAACTCTGCATGCTCAGCAAAAATCTCAGAAGGTGCATCCGACTCAACGGGACTACCAGGTGGTGAATCAAACAAAAATGGATGATCAGGTGAAACAGGCTCAATCGGATGTATAGGTGAATCAGGCTCCTCAGCCTGAGCTGGCGGTACTAACAGATCATCATCATCAGGCATCTCCTCCTCCTGAGGGTCATCCTCCTCCTCAGGGTCATCATCATCACCCTGCTCAGCCTCTTGAGGGTCATCAGCCTCATCCTCACCCTCGTACTCCTCCTCCTCCTCATCGGAAGAGTACATCATCAATCGTCGTCTCCTAACAGGTGAACTATGTGGTGAAGGGGTAAGTGATCTAGGACGACGACGCAATGATGTAGGTGGCGCCTCTGACAGAAGAGAGTGAGCATCTATCTGTAAAGGTGGTGAAGTAGGGCGTACCGACATACGTGTCGTAGCTCGGTGGGCAAAACGTGGAGCCACACGAGCCAAAGCCTGATGAAGTGTAAGCTGCCTCGATATACCAGGGAGCCCTAGAGAAGATGAGGGTCCCTGCGTAGATGCAGCAGGTGGTGCTGAAGTAGAAGCTGTCGGTGACACAGTAGCCGAAAGCATGGCAACCTGGTAAGGGTCATCAGGAGCCATGGTAAACTGTGCTGGAAATACCTGTGCAGTAAGAATATCCTCAACAACATCGGGCGTACGGGAGGCCATAGTCCGTGACAACGGCGTAGGGTAGGTGTAAGTGTTTCAAAACAACTAAACCGCGAACTCAAAATACCATATCAAAATCATCATATAATTCCCAATCATATATAAAAAAAAAAAAAAAAGATTTAAAATACCGCATTACTAAAATCATTCGTAAAACAATTAAGCCATATCATTCCTCAAAACGCATATAATTCCTCAAAACGCCATCATATCACTAAATCAATAAATCTCAAATCCTCAAATTATCTCAAGAATCCCAAATCTAATAATCATCTCAATAATCTCATAATACCTCAATAATAACAATGATGCTTCGGCTTGGCGGGCTGGCGGGCAATGGTCGAGGATCGTTTTCTATAAAAATCAATTATAGTTTAGGTGTCCATTTACCTAGTTCTCTATAACCTTGGCTCTGATACCAATCTGTAACACCCCCAAAATTTGATACAGCGGAAGACTCAACAAGCTTTTGGGGTGCTACGGGGATTGGTATCAATTCAAAGTCATGAAAGAACGAGATAAAGTAAACATAAGAAAAACACAACCAAAACGGGTTTTAAAGTTTACATTTATCCCAAGAATTATCCAAAGTAAGGCCCAAAAGAAATAAACATAGGTCCACAATAGTTATCAGAGTTTTAGAAAAAATAGATCCATAACCGGTGCCATTGCCAAGCCTCCAATCCCAATCATCCATAGAGCATCACTTAATTACCTGAGAAAAAGTGCTAAAAGTCAGCTTTCGCTGGTGAGATCATAGGTTTAAATTCATAATTCAATATAGTGCATATACGCAAAACGCTTGCTAGCTAGACTAGGCCTCAATCATCCAACCAAAATATTCCAACCAAATCAAATCAACCCTATAGGTGCACGCTATAGCCCAAATCAATCCAATCAATGGCTTACCTAGCTCAAGTCTAGGCCTCGCTCTATAACCAATCCAAATCAATAAATATGCACTCGCAAGGATGCGACATGCCCAACATTCGTAAGGATACGACATGTTATTGCATTCGTAAGGATACGACATGCGCTGCATTCGTAAGGATACGACATGCTCTACACTACCTAGTTCTATAAGCATAGCAAGTTTTAAAATAAATAAAGCGATAATAGTCCACATAAAACATTTGCACGTTTCTCACCCCAAGAATTGGAAACAAAGTTCAAGAGTAAAAGTAGGGCTATGACTCACCTCAAGTCCAGAAAATCCTCAAAAGAAATTGATAGAAGAAAGACGTAAGCAAACTCAAGCAACTCACGTAACGGCAACTACAGACTCGGCACTTCCTAACAATATCAAACTCATTCAGAAATCATTTCCTAGAAAATCAAATATTCCCATTCCCGAACGTATTCCGTTTTACTTTCCAAAAATATCCATTTCTCGAATTAACTTCATATGAATTTGAAATTCGACGTTTGGTATCCATGTGGGTGAAGGGTCGACACAACTCAAACCAAAAAGCCACAACAAACAAAATAATAAATCAACTATAGGTCTAATATTAGCCCAACATATTATTTAAATAAATCATCGAAGCTTATCAAATCCGTCGATTTGGTAATCTCCCATATTTATTTACGTCATATATCGTTCCAAAATTATACCCAACCTAAAGCACATAGCACAAAGAATTCTATTTGGTATATATTGTAGTCCAATAAATTCCCTATATATATCGTCGAATCGGCCAAAATCCACGAGATACATAGTGATTTATTACCCTAAAACATATACCACAACCTATGGGCGTCGTGGGATACAATGCGCATTAATATACTCATTTTATATAAACAAATAACTCGATCTAATCCATCGATTAAATAAGTCATTTGCTATAGAAAATGTTTATATTAATCGTCACATATCCGTGACAACACAAAAGTCACAATATAAAGCCCACTTGGACTTTAAATAACCACACTCGTATAACTCGATAAGTTTCTAAATTTATAAAAATCGTTATATTTTTATTTATTACTCACCCGACTTATTAGTTTTCGCCGTTATTTATAGTTATTATTTATAATAATACGTCGACATTTATTACACTATTTGCATAGTATAATAACTATCGTTATATTATTATACGTTTACTAGTGATCGTTTTATTATTAATATACGCATTTATATATATATATATATATATATATATATATATATATATATATATATATATATATATATATATATATATATACGTTTATCACGTCTATATACGTATATAAACGATTATATTCTCAATAATATTATTACGAGTATTATTTTTAATATTTGACTTTTAAATATTTATCGAGTCATAGAATTTGGTCACATGTCCGAGTCATGACTCTCGGCTCATAGTCCAAGTCCAACATAAGAATCAAGTCAAAAATAAATAAATCATCTCCATCCAAATCAATCCCATATCCACGTGCTACAACAAGAGGGTCCGACTACGGCACCCAACTAACCTATCTCCGTCATCTAATGACTGTCTCACAATCGGTCCCCAAGTCCACACTCGACAACACATCTCCAACATAACTTGCAATCCAAATATACCACTCAAGTCCAAAATAAGAATCCATGGTCAAAAATAATAACCACGACAACAACAATAATTATCCGACAAGTAAACAAAACAACCGAATCCAAAATCAATTACGGGTTGATTTACCAAGTTAACCCGGGTCAATATTACGCCCGAAACAAGGTACGGGAGTCCCACCCGAGACCATTAGGTCTCGGCTTGCTCTAACTCGAGCCAAAACCGACCCAAACAACCATCTTGGGGTGTCGGCCGAGAATCCAAACGACCACAAGGGTCAACCAAACATCACAACAAGCACCAAAGATCCAATAATCATCAAATGGTCATAAATAACACAACCAAGACCCAAGCCGAGAGCCAATGCTCTCGGTTAAGGCTCGACCCAACGAGAATAACATGAACCCGGATACCAAACATTTTTTCCTTAATCCATTTCATCAAAACCCATTTAAATCTTTCGTTAATAATCAAGAAAACCCGAAAGAAACACAAATTCGTGACCCTAGGTCACGACTTAAACCAAAATACGAGCCAAAGCTCATCCTACCTTCGATTCCCAAGACCAAATCGAAAGGATCTTCAAAAACCAAGACAAGAAATGACGAATTTGTGGTGTAATCGAGATGGAAAAGGTAGATATAGGCGCGTGTTTATATAGATCGGGTAGAGAATGATGTGGGGAGTTGATTGGTGGTGTCGATTTTGATGGGGGAGCGGCGGTGAAGGCGGTGGTGGCCGGAAAATGGGGCGGCTAGGGTTTGGAGGTTGAAGATAAAGTGTAGAGAGAGAGAGTATGTGAAAAATGGTGAGGGTGTTGTGTTTTGTGTTGCTAGACCGGACCACAAGGACGATTTTAAGTAATTTTTAAAAAAAAATATTTTTCTTTTTATTAATAATAATAATAATAATAATAGTGAAGGTGTAGTGGGCTAAGTAGCCCGGTGTAAATACACGGGCCAAACCCGAAACCTTAAATAACCAAACAACTTTCTCAAACCGAACTCGTTCCAAAAATAATCAAAACCTCGCGATACGTTCCAAAAATAATAATATTCGAACCAATATTAAAATAATTAAAATTGTTAGGTTAACCTAGTGCCGGAGTCAATGTAGTGCCAAAATAACGATCTCAAAATAAATCATCACGAACGAACCAAACCAAACCAAACCATAAATAAATAATCAAATCCTCATAATTAACGTACGATCAAAAAGACATTTCAACGTTCATAAAACATCTCATCACAATAAACTTTTCAAAAATTCCAAAATCATAATTTTTAATGTAATGCGGGTTTTAAAACGGCTCCCGAATTTGCCAGTTGTCACACGTACCAAGAAAACCGATAAGAAATTGAAACCCAAGTTTGATCCCAAAGATATCCTCGACGAGGAGCTCACACATATTGGATAGCCCATGACCTTGAGTCTAGCTACAAGACTCGTAAATAAAGAAAAGCGCTTCTTTGGAGGCAACCCATGTTTTGTGTGATTTTTTTTTTTTGTTTGATTGTTATTTGTTTTTGTATGCATGTTTTATTTTTATTGTTGGTAGATCATGTTTCAAATTAAATTGTGAAAATGCTTTATTTTGTTGTTTAACTTCGTCTTAACTTCATATAAAGGTATTTTGCAAAAGCTAAGTGTAAGGGGAAACCCCAAATTTGTTTCTAAGAACGAAATTGATCATGATTCGCCACAATATTAAATGAACATGTATATTAGTATTTGTTAGAGTCAAATGCTTGTATCGAGTCATAATGATGTTTTGCAGGATTTTCCAGGAAGTAGGACATAAGTTTTTCCAGAAATTTTCCGAAAACTTAACATAAAAATTTCTGCAGGTCACTTCTGACGGCGTCAGGGTTAAAACCTGACGGCGTCACATGTAAAATTCTGGAAATTTTTCGAGTTTTGTTTAAACCAGAATCTTAAAGTTTTTGTTGAATCTTTAGTTTTATAAACTCCAGGAAATCTGCAAACATTCATTCCACAAGCATTATATCTTAAATCGCTTTGTAGGATTTGTTAGTATATATAGATTGCCGCTGATTTTACGCGAGCTTGCCTTGATTGTTTTCTCAGGTTTAACAGGTTATATATGACAAGAAGATGATTTATATTTCTGGAAGGGAAGCTTTGAACGTTCATTTTCTTGGAGGAAGATCTAACCTTGTTGATACACTATCCACACCGAACGAATCAGTGGAGTATTTGGTTTCATTCTTTTACCTATTTTAGTTTTACATCCTTTAATTGAACATTCGGTACAATGTTCATCCTAAGTGTAAGGGGACGGTAAATGGTGATACCTTATAGGATACTATTGCACTTGAGTTTGTTTGTTTGATGGTAGGTGTGTAACAAAACTAAGAGAAATACTTGTTAGTGTAATTTTAGTGCCAAATTTAAAATTTTTTACAACATTTAGGAGTGAAACTTTAGCCTTAACAAGCGTCTCATGGATAGGAGTCGTATAACTAGCACAAAACCGTACCATTCAGAAAAATTTTCCACCCAAATATGTGAGGTTCGCCTTTATATTTGATAGGAAAAGCATTCATTATTAGTGCTTATGAGTGTACCGGTAGCATTTAGATTCTAGAACTTGCGTTAGTGATGCATCACGAGACCGCTAGTGAGAATACATTCGTGTAGTAGGATTTACTACATGATAAGAGGCATTAGGAGCACCCTTCTGTTTAAACCCGTATCATAATTACTTGACCATTTAAGTTCTATTACTTGACTAGTAAAGTCAATTATTTTTTCCCACACCTTAGCGTTGTACTCATTTTTAGTACACAAAATCCTTAGTACACCCCTCCGGGCCTATCTTTTCATTTTTAACTTTAAGCATCTTACTTAAAGGAAGAATTTGTTACAACCCACCCAAATGTGCAACCAAATCGCCTTAGCCTTCCGTGTATGCACTCATCTTTAGTGCATTATTGTTACATGTTTAAACCCTTAGTTAGTTATTTAATTGATTACATGGTTGTTAAGTCGAGTCATATCTTGTACATATTGTTTTGGGACGATTGAGACTCATGGGTAAAGTACTTATGTTATGGCGTAATGGGGAAGAACATCATATATTACCCCCCATATGTGCGTTAATCTTAAAAAGTACTCCAAGTGTTTTGATTATCTTGATTCGAGTCATTAGATTAATTTATTGTAAAGTATGTAAAAATTCAAGTGTAAGGGGAATGTACATTCCCTATGATGTATTATTTTGGATGGTAGGGTAAGAGTGTATGCAAAAAAAAAAAAAAAAAAAAAAAAAAAAAAAAAAAAAAAAAAATGAAAAATGAATAATTAAGAAAAAGAAAAAAAATAGAAAAAGATAAGAGAAAAAACATACGGACTACCATCCCGTTTCATTCTATGTTTTTTTTATGTTTTTGTTATTTTTGATTCATTAGCTTAAGTCAACTCGAGTCTTGGCTTAGAAACGCCATATTGTACATGTAATTAACCAAGATGATTAACTCGCCACCAGTAAATATTGCCTTTATCCAAAAAAACCGTGTATTCCATATCCCTACACCTAACGTTATAACCCTTTAAAAGACCTCTTTGATAGTTTATCCTAGGTGCTTACGCCAAGTGGTGGAGGTTTGATCCTTTCCCAAGCCTATGGTAATCTATTTTATATGACAGGTAGTGAGAGATGTTTTCTATTTTCTTATTGTGATATATACTTTATTACACCCGAGAGATGTGACTATCTAAACACTATTTGTAAGGTGCTAGTGTATGACCTCCATGCTTGCTTTTGGTTTTTAGTGGAACGATTATTTGTTGTAATTACTTTTATATTAGTGTTAAATGACCCCTAACTTGTATTTTGATTAGAATAAAAGCGCATTTGCTTGAGGACAAGCAAATCTCAAGTGTAAGTGTATTTGATGAGGCAAAAAGTGTACCGCTTTTAAGGGGCCATTTAAGCTCGAATTCGTTATTATTTGATCAAATATTGCCCTAAATCGTTCCTTTTGTCATTTTAGGTACTTTTGAGGAAGAATCTAGAAAAGGAAGCATTTTGGACGTTTTTGGAGCATAAAAGTGAAGAAAACGGCAAAGTCTCAAATTTCCTTGCTGGAACAGTACCTGACGGCGTCAAGCTTTTACACGTGACGGTGTCAAGAGTTACAAAAGAGGTGGATATGGAACTTATAATGTGACGGCCTAGAGAGTTTTCAAGCTTATGGCCTGAAGGCGTCACCAAGATCGTCAGGGTCCAATTACTAGTGACGGCCCAGAGTATTTCTCCACATGACGGCGTCACAAATGGATCTAGGCAATACGATTTTATCATGGCGGCGAGTTGACGGCGTCACGAGCTAATACATGACGCCGTCAAGATGTAATATCTATATATAGTTTTCCAAATTTCATTCATTAGTGTGCAACTTTGAGGGAATAAACCCTAGGTCAAATTTTATCAGCTTTTCAAGGGTTTCAACCCCTTGATTCTTCCATGTTCAATTGAAGATAAGTACTCATTCAAATCATTCAATATGTCTATGTGTTGTGTGATTATATCTTACGCTTGTCTTCTCTTTAACATGCTAGGCTAGATCTTTATTGTGTTTGCTTAGATGTAATGAAACCTAGATGTTAATTATGGGTTGATTGTTTGTTTAGAATTGTTACGGATGATTGTATTCGATGTTAGGCTTAAGAAAACTGGCAGACTTCTATTGGTAACTTGGTTGAACGTCTTAAGAAACATGATCGGAGATGTACTACGATTTTTTGTTGTATTTAATGCGTAAGAGAATTCTAATGATCCCATGTTAGGAGCTTCTAACGGCTCGACATAGGAGTGAAGTAGGATCTTATAGAGTTAGGGAATATTGTACACGGCCCTACGACTAGTATTAAGGAATATGACCCGTCATCCATGCAATTGTAACAAGCTAATCAACCTGTAAAAGATATCTAGGGAGTAATGAAATCTAAGTAAACACAACTTCCCTCATTATTGTTTTCACCACATTAGTATAATTAGTTTAATTTTCATTTCTTTTATTTTATTTTGATTGCATCTGTAGTTAATTTGGGTTAGTTTCCATAAAATATAAAAATACAAAAAGAATCATCCCTCACCTCTAGACCTAGTTTAGTAGGCTTTCTAATCCTAGCGACACTATTCCTGAGTTGAACGATGAATCCCCCGGTACTTGTCACTATACTATACTACAATGATCAGGTACACTGCCTGGTGGGGGTTGTAAGCTTCTCGAGATCCGTTGAGAGGTAAAACCTGTTGCGAGGGCTCAATTCCCACGTACATCAATGATCAAGATCTCCTAATGTTTTGATAATGACAAATAAACCTTTGGAACACATAAAATAACAAACGGTAGCCTAAAATCGCCGAAGCCAATAGCTGCTGCTGGCGCGCTGCCCGCACGTCAACACGCGGGTGACGTGCCAGGAGTCTGTATTTCTCCGGGCGAATTTTCAAAGTTGGCTTTCCCCTTACCCGACAAATATGGATCTTTCAGTACAGGTATGAATATGCTATGTGCTTAATTGAGAACACTCGAAATGAGTTTCGGGATTAGAGAGATCCAACTTTTAAAGCACCCATTTATGGGAAAACGCCAACTCATGTTTTCTAACTATCGCCTCTAGCCAAGGCTTTTCTAAACTTAGGGAGCTTATATACTTCACGTAACATCATGTGAAAGCATCCATATGCTCATATCCCGTGTTTACGTCTTCTCTAATTACGTAACGGGTTTACTCCCTTATTGGTCAAACTAAGTCAAAGGTCACTTTGCGTAAATGCATCCTTTCCCACTTGGGTTATGCTTTACATCAAGGCAAAGCACTTAACTTGTTTGAATCAATGTATTAGTTGAGAACGTCGAGTCGTGGAAAGTCACGAGATATGAAACTATGGATTCTCGATGTTGTGTTACTTGAACTTATAAGTGTAACACCCCCAAAATACCGCAGCGGAAGACTGTGTCATAGGGGTGCTACTTCATAATACAAAGTACAAGTTATAGAAAACGAACTCTAAATGAGACGTTTTGAAAAGTTACCATTCGATTAAAGAATTCAAAGTTACAAACATGAGATTCCAAAGTATGATACATAAATGTATACAAAATGTTTTGAATGGTAAATGATAAAAGCGTAAGTCTTTAGAATATGCAGCTTGACTCTAAGTTCCACGCACTAGCTGTCGCCTTACTAACCTGAGATAAACATGCTAAAGTGTCAACACAATGGTTGGTGAGTTCATAGAGTTTGTCTAACAAATAAAGCCTATAAAAATGATCACACAGCAAAGGCATCGTGAATCTACTCAGTTGCAAGTCCCGCCATAAGAGACTTGTAACCTGTGTGTTCACAACCCACTGCTAACATATAGTATAATAAAGACATGTATAAGTTCATCAAAACAGTTAAGCAATTAGTCGTGAGTCTACACTTCATCTCCGAAGACCTCACGTTTGTTGTATGTTTCAATGGTCATCCAGCAACTTAATCTGGAGCCACTGGCAGTCTCAATGGTCATCCAGCAACTTAATCTGGAGCCACTGGAAGTCTCACAATCAAGTATAACGCAGTTAAGTATAACACAATCATGTATGTATGAAATCAAGTATAATGCAATCAAGTATAAGACAATCAAGTATAAAACAATCAAGTATAAATGTTTTGAGTATTTGTACAAGTAAGCAAGTAGTTGAGCATGTATCTCCCCCAAAGAGTTAAAACAAGTATGAAAAAGTAGGGGCTATGACTCAACTTAAGCTTAAGTGATGTGAGATGAAAGTGGTAGTCGAATCGCGAAAGTCTCTAAGAGCAGCCTATAATAGAACGTTGCGACTTAGGTTTGGAGTAACGTCTAAGAATACGAAGAATTGCCTATATATGACTTGCATAATGTTCATGATGTAGTACTTAGTATATAATGTAAGTCGTTGAATATAAGTGGTCTATGAAACATGTATAGGTTGTAAATCTCTTACTACCGTTCGGGCCGACATAATTCAGAAGTCATGGAGTAAACGTTCGAGGAGCCAGGACACTTTAATTCGTAAATTCACAACTCATCTCGACGGCTTACTTAATGAACTCCTCACATGAGGCTCCCTACTATTGTAGTATTTGATAACATATATATATATAGGTTTTGATCTTTAAAAGTTATATGGTCTTTAGCCGTGGCTTTGCCGTGACCTTGGTCATTGTTACCATGGTCTTGAGACTCAACCTTGGCTTTAGCCATGGTTGTGGTCTTGGCTTTAGGTCATTAGACCTCTTGGTCTTAGTAAAACATAACTATTATATAGTGACTTTGGTCTAAAAATGGGCTGTTAAGAATTTGAAGAAATTATCACTCAGAATGCGTTTTCAGGGCTCGAGCTTCTTTGATCCTGAACGAAAACGTCGTTCTAGACAACTTTCGTGTTTTAACTTTTTGATGAATCGGACCAGAAGGGTGACTTTCAAAATGGCAGAATGCAAAATAGTAGGTATCGGCAGTTTCGGCGTTTTGGTTTTGCTAACTTCTTATGGCCATAACTTTTGACTCGTGTACTCGTTTTGGGTGATTCAAATTGCTATATTTTCCTTTTGAAGTCCTTTATAACAGTAAGTAAGTGTCAAATATCATAGTTGTATTATTTTGGTCGTGGTTCTCCATAAAAGTCACTAGTTTACTTGTTTAAACAACATAAGTTAACATATATATACACCATAACTTGTTTTACTAGTTTTTATACATCATGAACATAATACAAAGACCATATATAGCATGAAAGAAACATAATAAGCATGAAAATGATATTTAGCAAGAAAGTGTAATAGGATTTCTTACAACTTTTGGCTTTCTAAAGAAAGGAAGTCAAGTATGGAACTAGGACACTAAACCTATGCTTGCAAACCCTTTACCACAACTCTTGTAACCCTTGCTAGCCTTGATCTAACCCTTGTGAAAATCATTTAACTTCAGCCCTAGTAACCTTGTGTAGCTCTTAAATCAACCATGGAATCACCAAACAAACTTGAGAACTAGGTAGAGAATACTAAGACCTTGAACTCTTATGTGTAACTTATAGTTTGAAGATCAAAGGATCATGGTGATAGGGATTTGTTGTGTGTCGTTTTTATTGATGAAGAAAGAAAGGAGAATGAGTTTTCTAAGTCATGTGTGATCATTTATATAGGCTAGGATGAGGAGGTTAGGAAAGTGTTAGGAAAGTGCCTAAACTTGGTGACCAAGTTGTAAATAAGTATGATCTAATGGCTAAAGTCATGAGATGAAGCCACAAGTGTGAATCCCCCCCCCCCTAAATGGCGGTTCAAGATGGATAAGGGTGACTAGATGATGACACTTGGTGCTATCTTGCTTAGTTTGTGCATTTTGACTCCGTAAAATGCTAACCGTAGGTTACTAAGCCACGAAACGTAAAACCGGGTATCCTAAAATTATGAAACTTGAAAGTATGGTTAAACATGTCAATATACTCCATAATAAAATATAAAATGAGTGGTAGGTTCTATTGGGTTGCTCAAACCCTGCTAAAACTGGAAACACGGGTATAAAACGCGTAATTCGCGTAAAACGCTGAACTGGAAAACGTAAAATTCCAAAACTTTTGGAATTGTCATAAAATGAGAGAAAATCATATTTCTATTGTTTATAGTGTTTTATGGACATATCGGGATGCTGGAATGACGTTTAAACCTAAAAGTAAATCTCGGACACGGTTTCGTGATTTTTGCAGAAATGATCCGACGAGTGTCAAACTCTCGGATTATCATTAAAATAGTTTAACTTACGAGAATATGAAATAAAAATTTTGGATGTGAATAGTAAAAGTGAATATTAAAAAGTGAATAGTAAAAAAGTGAACAGTGAAATTTTCGTGAATAAAAGTTAACCTGAAATTGCGAATTGTTACAGTCTCTACCCCTTAAGGAGAACTTCGTCCCGAAGTTCAGTTGATGTTAACTACTTACGGTGTGTCTAAGAGAATTCGAGATTTCAGGATCTCTAAGATAGTGGTGTTCACTCTGATTCGTCTAAGGTTGTGGTTAAGGAGTCGTATCGGATGCAAATAAGCCCACTTATTTATAACTCTTTACTTACATAAAGAAGCGTCCAAATTTATGTAAGTAAGGGATCATAAACTTATGGTTCGGTGATTTACAATTTCTTTATTTAAATGAAGAGGCGTCCCAATCCATTTAAAAAAGGAGATTCTAAATCATCCTACTTAAGAATTTCCGACACAAAAATCCGCCTTCTGAGGCCGATAGTAAGATAATCAAGTCATCAAATCCCTAAAGCTAAGCAATAATATTATTTAACTCAAATCTTGTGTCTCATCAAACAAGAACTGTCACAAAATCAAGTTAAATAATTAGTTATAACTGAGCTCCATGTTTTTAATGACTCGGCTAGTCTCTGGGGTTCCTTATAATACTAAAGTCACATCATCTAACAGCGTGGAACTAAACCAACAACTACCAAAAAGCGTATGTGTATGTAGTGTGTGTATGGTAAATAAAGAGGAGAGTCTTAACGTATATAGCAGTTATAGTCTAGGCACTAAATGCAACCTAGTTCTCTATAACCAAGGCTCTGATACCAATCTGTAACACCCCCAAAATACCGCAGCGGAAGATTGTGTCATAGGGGTGCTACTTCATAATACAAAATACAAGTTATAGAAAACGAACTCTAAATGAGACGTTTTGAAAAGTTACCATTCGATTAAAGAATTCAAAGTTACAAACATGAGATTCCAAAGTATGATACATAAATGTATACAAAATGTTTTGAATGGTAAATGATAAAAGCGTAAGTTTTCGGAATATGCAGCTTGACTCTAAGTTCCACGCACTAGCTATCGCCTTACTAACCTGAGATAAACATGCTAAAGTGTCAACACAATGGTTGGTGAGTTCATAGAGTTTGTCTAACAAATAAAGCCTATAAAAATGATCACACAGCAAAGGCATCGTGAATCCACTCAGTTGCAAGTCCCGCCATAAGAGACTTGTAACCTGTGTGTTCACAACCCACTGCTAACATATAGTATAATAAAGACATGTATAAGTTCATCAAAACAGTTAAGCAATTAGTCGTGAGTCTACACTTCATCTCCGAAGACCTCACGTTTGTTGTATGTCTCAATGGTCATCCAGCAACTTAATCTGGAGCCACTGGCAGTCTCAATGGTCATCCAGCAACTTAATCTGGAGCCACTGGAAGTCTCACAATCAAGTATAACGCAGTTAAGTATAACACAATCATGTATATATGAAATCAAGTATAATGCAATCAAGTATAAGACAATCAAGTATAAAACAATCAAGTATAAATGTTTTGAGTATTTGTACAAGTAAGCATTAGTTGAGCATGTATCTCCCCCAAAGAGTTAAAACAAGTATGAAAATGTAGGGGCTATGACTCACCTTAAGCTTAAGTGATGTGAAATGAAAGTGGTAGTCGAATCGCGAAAGTCTCTAAGAGCAGCCTATAATAGAACGTTGCGACTTAGGTTTGGAGTAACGTCTAAGAATACGAAGAATTGCCTATATATGTCTTGCATAATGTTCATGATGTAGTACTTAGTATATAATGTAAGTCGTTGAATATAAGTGGTCTATGAAACATGTATAGGTTGTAAATCTCTTACTACCGTTCGGGCCGACATAATTCAGAAGTCATAGAGTAAATGTTCGAGGAGCCAGGACACTTTAATTCGTAAAATCACAACTCATCTCGACGGCTTACTTAATGAACTCCTCACATGAGGCTCCCTACTATTGTAGTATTTGATAACATATATATATATAAGTTTTGATCTTTAAAAGTTATATGGTCTTTAGCCGTGGCTTTGCCGTGACCTTGGTCATTGTTACCATGGTCTTGAGACTCAACCTTGGCTTTAGCCATGGTTGTGGTCTTGGCTTTAGGTCATTAGACCTCTTGGTCTTAGTAAAACATAACTATTATATAGTGACTTTGGTCTAAAAATGGGCTGTTAAGAATTTGAAGAAATTATCACTCAGAAAGCGTTTTCAGGGCTCGAGCTTCTTTCTGCCTGAACGAAAACGTCATTCCGGACAACTTTCGTGTTTTAACTTTTTGATGAATCGGACCAGAAGGGTGACTTTCAAAATGGCAGAATGCAAAACAGTAGGTATCGGCAGTTTCGGCGTTTTGGTTTTGCTAACTTCTTATGGCCATAACTTTTGACTCGTGTACTCGTTTTGGGTGATTCAAATTGCTATGTTTTCCTTTTGAAGTCTTTTATAACAGTAAGTAAGTGTCAAATATCATAGTTGTACTATTTTGGTCGTGGTTCTTCATAAAAGTCACTAGTTTACTTGTTTAAACAACATAAGTTAACATATATATACCATAACTTGTTTTACTAGTTTTTATACATCATGAACATAATACAAAGACCATATATAGCATGAAAGAAACATAATAAGCATGAAAATGATATTGAGCAAGAAAGTGTAATAGGATTTCTTACAACTTTTGGCTTTCTTAAGAAAGGAAGTCAAGTATGGAACTAGGACACTAAACCTATGCTTGCAAACCCTTTACCACAACTCTTGTAACCCTTGCTAGCCTTGATCTAACCCTTGTGAAAATCATTTAACTTCAGCCCTAGTAACCTTGTGTAGCTCCTAAATCAACCATGGAATCACCAAACAAACTTGAGAACTAGGTAGAGAATACTAAGACCTTGAACTCTTATGTGTAACTTATAGTTTGAAGATCAAAGGATCATGGTGCTAGGGATTTGTTGTGTGTCGTTTTTATTGATGAAGAAAGAAAGGAGAATGAGTTTTCTAAGTCATGTGTGATCATTTATATAGGCTAGGATGAGGAGGTTAGGAAAGTGTTAGGAAAGTGCCTAAACTTGGTGACCAAGTTGTAAATAAGTATGATCTAATGGCTAAAGTCATGAGATGAAGCCACAAGTGTGAATCCCCCCCCCCCTAAATGGCGGTTCAAGATGGATAAGGGTGACTAGATGATGACTCTTGGTGCTATCTTGCTTAGTTTGTGCATTTTGACTCCGTAAAATGCTAACCGTAAGTTATTAAGCCACGAAACGTAAAATCGGGTATCCTAAAAATATGAAACTTGAAAGTATGGTTAAACATGTCAATATACTCTATAATAAAATATAAAATGAGTGGTAGGTTCTATTGGGTTGCTCAAACCCTGCTAAAACTAGAAACACGGGTATAAAACGCGTAATTCGCGTAAAACGCTGAACTGGAAAACGTAAAATTCCAAAACTTTTGGAATTGTCATAAAATGAGAGAAAATCATATTTCTATTGTTTATAGTGTTTTATGGACATATCGGGATGCTGGAATGACGTTTAAACCTAAAAGTAAATCTCAGACACAGTTTCGTGATTTTTGCAGAAATGATCCGACGAGTGTCAAACTCTCGGATTATCATTAAAATAGTTTAACTTACGAGAATATGAAATAAAAATTTTGGATGTGAATAGTAAAAGTGAATAGTAAAAAGTGAATAGTAAAAAAGTGAATAGTGAAATTTTCGGGAATAAAAGTTAACCTGAAATTGTGAATTGTTACAGTCTCTACCCCTTAAGGAGAACTTCGTCCCGAAGTTCAGTTGATGTTAACTACTTACGGTGTGTCTAAGAGAATTCGAGATTTCAGGATCTCTAAGATAGTGGTGTTCACTCTGATTCGTCTAAGGTTGTGATTAAGGAGTCGTATCGGATGCAAATAAGCCCACTTATTTATAACTCTTTACTTACATAAAGAAGCGTCCAAATTTATGTAAGTAAGGGATCATAAAGTTATGGTTCGGTGATTTACAATTTCTTTATTTAAATGAAGAGGCGTCCCAATCCATTTAAATAAGGAGATTCTAAATCATCCTACTTAAGAATTTCCGACACAAAAATCCGCCTTCTGAGGCCGATAGTAAGATAATCAAGTCATCAAATCCCTAAAGCTAAGCAATAATATTATTTAACTCAAATCTTGTGTCTCATCAAATAAGAACTGTCACAAAATCAAGTTAAATAATTAGTTATAACTGAGCTCCATGTTTTTAATGACTCGGCTAATCTCTGGGGTTCCTTATAATACTAAAGTCACATCATCTAACAGTGTGGAACTAAACCAACAACTACCAAAAAGCGTATGTGTATGTAGTGTGTGTATGGTAAATAAAGAGGAGAGTCTTAACGTATATAGCAGTTATAGTCTAGGCACTAAATGCAACCTATTTCTCTATAACCAAGGCTCTGATACCAATCTATAACACCCCCAAAATACCGCAGCGGAAGATTGTGTCATAGGGGTGCTACTTCATAATACAAAATACAAGTTATAGAAAACGAACTCTAAATGAGACGTTTTGAAAAGTTACCATTCGATTAAAGAATTCAAAGTTACAAACATGAGATTCCAAAGTATGATACATAAATGTATACAAAATGTTTTGAATGGTAAATGATAAAAGCGTAAGTCTTCAGAATATGCAGCTTGACTCTAAGTTCCACGCACTAGCTATCGCCTTACTAACCTGAGATAAACATGCTAAAGTGTCAACACAATGGTTGGTGAGTTCATAGAGTTTGTCTAACAAATAAAGCCTATAAAAATGATCACACAGCAAAGGCATCGTGAATCCACTCAGTTGCAAGTCCCGCCATAAGAGACTTGTAACCTGTGTGTTCACAACCCACTGCTAACATATAGTATAATAAAGACATGTATAAGTTCATCAAAACAGTTAAACAATTAGTCGTGAGTCTACACTTCATCTCCGAAGACCTCACGTTTGTTGTATGTCTCAAGGGTCATCCAGCAACTTAATCTGGAGCCACTGGCAGTCTCAATGGTCATCCAACAACTTAATCTGGAGCCACTGGAAGTCTCACAATCAAGTATAACGCAGTTAAGTATAACACAATCATGTATGTATGAAATCAAGTATAATGCAATCAAGTATAAGACAATCAAGTATAAAACAATCAAGTATAAATGTTTTGAGTATTTGTACAAGTAAGCAAGTAGTTGAGCATGTATCTCCCCCAAAGAGTTAAAACAAGTATGAAAAAGTAGGGGCTATGACTCACCTTAAGCTTAAGTGATGTGAAATGAAAGTGGTAGTCGAATCGCGAAAGTCTCTAAGAGCAGCCTATAATAGAACGTTGCGACTTAGGTTTGGAGTAACGTCTAAGAATATGAAGAATTGCCTATATATGTCTTGCATAATGTTCATGATGTAGTACTTAGTATATAATGTAAGTCGTTGAATATAAGTGGTCTATGAAACATGTATAGGTTGTAAATCTCTTACTACCGTTCGGGTCGACATAATTCAGAAGTCATAGAGTAAATGTTCGAGGAGACAAGACGCTTTAATTAGTAAATTCACAACTCATGTCGACGGCTTACTTAATGAACTCCTCACATGAGGCTCCCTACTATTGTAGTATTTGATAACACATATATATATATAAGTTTTGATCTTTAAAAGTTATATGGTCTTTAGCCGTGACTTTGCCGTGACCTTGGTTATTGTTACCATGGTCTTGAGACTCAACCTTGGCTTTAGCCATGGTTGTGGTCTTGGCTTTAGGTCATTAGACCTCTTGGTCTTAGTAAAACATAACTATTATATAGTGACTTTGGTCTAAAAATGGGTTGTTAAGAATTTGAAGAAATTATCACTCAGAAAGCGTTTTCAGGGTTCGAGCTTCTTTGTTCCTGAATGAAAACGTCGTTCCGGACAACTTTCGTGTTTTAACTTTTTGATGAATCGGACCAGAATGGTGACTTTCAAAATGGCAGAATGCAAAACAGTAGGTATCGGCAGTTTCGGCGTTTTGGTTTTGCTAACTTCTTATGGCCATAACTTTTGACTCGTGTACTCGTTTTGGGTGATTCAAATTGCTATGTTTTCCTTTTGAAGTCTTTTATAACAGTAAGTAAGTGTCAAATATCATAGTTGTACTATTTTGGTCGTGGTTCTCCATAAAAGTCACTAGTTTACTTGTTTAAACAACATAAGTTAACATATATATACCATAACTTGTTTTACTAGTTTTTATACATCATGAACATAATACAAAGACCATATATAGCATGAAAGAAACATAATAAGCATGAAAATGATATTGAGCAAGAAAGTGTAATAGGATTTCTTAAAACTTTTGGCTTTTTAAAGAAAGGAAGTCAAGTATGGAACTAGGACACTAAACCTATGCTTGCAAACCCTTTACCACAACTCTTGTAACCCTTGCTAGCCTTGATCTAACCTTGTGAAAATCATTTAACTTCAGCCCTAGTAACCTTGTGTAGCTCCTAAATCAACCATGGAATCACCAAACAAACTTGAGAACTAGGTAGAGAATACTAAGACCTTGAACTCTTATGTGTAACTTATAGTTTGAAGATCAAAGGATCATGGTGCTAGGGATTTGTTGTGTGTCGTTTTTATTGATGAAGAAAGAAAGGAGAATGAGTTTTCTAAGTCATGTGTGATAATTTATATAGGCTAGGATGAGGAGGTTAGGAAAGTGTTAGGAAAGTGCCTAAACTTGGTGACCAAGTTGTAAATAAGTATGATCTAATGGCTAAAGTCATGAGATGAAGCCACAAGTGTGAATCCCCCCCCCCCCTAAATGGCGGTTCAAGATGGATAAGGGTGACTAGATGATGACTCTTGGTGCTATCTTGCTTAGTTTGTGCATTTTGACTCCGTAAAATGCTAACCGCAAGTTATTAAGCCACGAAACGTAAAACCGGGTATCCTAAAAATATGAAACTTGAAAGTATGGTTAAACATGTCAATATACTCCATAATAAAATATAAAATGAGTGGTAGGTTCTATTGGGTTGCTCAAACCCTGCTAAAACTGGAAAGACGGGTATAAAACGCGTAATTCGCGTAAAACGCTGAATTGGAAAACGTAAAATTCCAAAACTTTTGGAATTGTCATAAAATGAGAGAAAATCATATTTCTATTGTTTATAGTGTTTTATGGACATATCGGGATACTGGAATGACGTTTAAACCTAAAAGTAAATCTCGGACACGGTTTCGTGATTTTTGCAGAAATGATCTGACGAGTGTCAAACTCTCGGATTATCATTAAAATAGTTTAACTTACGAGAATATGAAATAAAAATTTTGGATGTGAATAGTAAAAGTGAATAGTAAAAAGTGAATAGTGAAATTTTCGGGAATAAAAGTTAACCTGAAATTGCGAATTGTTACAGTCTCTACCCCTTAAGGAGAACTTCGTCCCGAAGTTCAGTTGATGTTAACTACTTACGGTGTGTCTAAGAGAATTCGAGATTTCAGGATCTCTAAGATAGTGGTGTTCACTCTGATTCGTCTAAGGTTGTGGTTAAGGAGTCGTATCGGATGCAAATAAGCCCACTTATTTATAACTCTTTACTTACATAAAGAAGCGTCCAAATTTATGTAAGTAAGGGATCATAAACTTATGGTTCGGTGATTTACAATTTCTTTATTTAAATGAAGAGGCGTCCCAATCCATTTAAATAAGGAGATTCTAAATCATCCTACTTAAGAATTTCCGACACAAAAATCCGCCTTCTGAGGCCGATAGTAAGATAATCAAGTCATCAAATCCCTAAAGCTAAGCAATAATATTATTTAACTCAAATCTTGTGTCTCATCAAACAAGAACTGTAACAAAATCAAGTTAAATAATTAGTTATAACTGAGCTCCATGTTTTTAATGACTCGGCTAATCTCTGGGGTTCCTTATAATACTAAAGTCACATCATCTAACAGCGTGGAACTAAACCAACAACTACCAAAAAGCGTATGTGTATGTAGTGTGTATGAGAGAAAATCATATTTCTATTATTTATAGTGTTTTATGGACATATCGGGATGCTGGAATGACGTTTAAACCTAAAAGTAAATCTCGAACACGGTTTCGTGATTTTTGCAGAAATGATCCGACGAGTGTCAAACTCTCGGATTATCATTAAAATAGTTTAACTTACGAGAATATGAAATAAAAATTTTGGATGTGAATAGTAAAAGTGAATAGTAAAAAGTGAATAGTGAAATTTTCGGGAATATAAGTTAACCTAAAATTGCGAATTGTTACAATAAGTAACCTATGATTTTCTCAATTTATAATCCTAATTGTCTAAACATTTTCTATTCTTAATGACAATTAGATTATTTCTTAATCTTCCTCTTAATCTCATTTTACAAAAGACAACAATACCAAATCTCCCACAATCCTTCCCAAATATCACTTCCCAAAATTCTCTAAATATTCCTTACACCACTTACACAATGTGTACCTCTTGTCCCCTATACTCCCACACACAATATTCCCTCTCCATATACAATCCCTTCCATATCCAAATCTCTTACACAATCTCTTACAACATCACATCTCTTATATTCCTTACACACTCTACATCTCAACCATTCATTCCCTTACAACACATCTCTACCATCCATATTCAACACATGCCAAATTATTTGAAAACCAAAGGAGGCTCCCCTTGATCTCCACCATCAATTTCAAACATAACCATCTCAACCCTCCATATTGTCCACATGCCAATTAATTTGAATTTCAAAGGAGGCTCCCTTTGATCCTAGCCATCCAATTCAAACAAAACCATCTCAACTATTCATCACATTCTTTCCCCCCAAGCAAAGGAATATACCTTTAGAATATTCTATCTCTAACCTAACCATGGTTACTTTCTAACCTTCCTCACACTTCCCTTGAGGAATATACCTTGGCATATTCTTTCTATCTTTTTTATGCCACTTGAGGAATACCCAATCTACCCCTACCAAATTACCCTTTCTTCTCTTCTACCCTTGGTATTTGGTTTTCTCATTAACACTTCACAAAACATTTTCCAAATTGGCTATTTGAGTTAGTAAACCTTAGATTGATTAATGTTAAGGTTTAGTGTGAAGTACAATTGGGGGTTTAGCAAGGTAAGATATTTATAAAGCCAACACCCAAAACTTTGGGAAAATTTTCTCTGGGTGTCTGGCGTGCCACCCAAGCGTCAACGCGTGGGCAGCGCGCCGGCCTCGGTAAAATTTCCCAAGTTTGGGTTCTTGGCCTATAAATACATACATTGCCTCTTGTATTCCTCACCCCTTGCCATTATTCTTTCTCTCTAAACACTCTCAAATCTCTCTATCTCTAATCTTGTGTTCTTGATTCTCACTCTAACATCTTTGAAAGAACACATCTCCTTGCAAGGGAAGAATCACAAGAACCTAATCCACTTTTGTGATTGTGTCGAGGTTCTTCTTCCTTATACCCTTTCTTTTACAACCGAGTCTCTAGGTTAGGTTAGGGCTTGATTGAACAAACAATCTCTTATTCATTCTATATTTCTATTGTTTGTAAGGGAAGTCTTGTACCTTGGTGACCAAGCCTAGATCATTGGGGATCTAGTTGGGGTTTGATACTTCCGGTGGGAAGTCTTGGTAGTGGTCTTGGTGACCCTTAGGTAAAGTCGAATCGCGAGATTCTTTTGGGTGGTTTACGAGGGCGGAATACCGTGGGAGTAACTCCTTCTTTGTGAGCATCGATATTGTTGAATATCGGTGGAGTGAATTGTAACGGTTTGTAGTCCACCGAAAGGATTATACTAGTGAATAGTATCGGAGTCGCGGATTGGCAACTGGACGTACGGATTGTTGACATAAATAATGTGTGAAAACGTTATTTATATCTTTCGATATCTCTATATTTTGACGATCACAAAATGTAAAATCGTCAATCGTATAACTACTACGTAAACAAGTATTAAGCTAGTTTATATCACTATATCCAACTTAATCACTTAAGGTATGGATAAACAAGTGCTTAATACATCTCATGATCAAATGGGTATTTAATTAACTAACACAAAGTTTATTTAATTATATAAACATATTATATATTTTTTGAAAAACACTTTTGGTAATAAAGAAAAATGTTTTATTCATACTAAATATATGAATTCAAATTTTTAACCAAAATCAGTTAGTTTTTCACCAAATAAACTTTCCCCACTAAAAGACAAAGATTCTGGCCGTTTGAGCTGGGCGGCCCCCTTAATTATAAGGGGCGGTCCCCTTAAAATTAAGAGGACCGGCCTTGATTTAAGGGGACCGGCCACGCTCCTCTGTCAGAATCTTTTGCCTATAAATACCACCTTAAACCTGGATTTTTGCCTCACCTTTTGCACAAAATTTTCAGATCTATAATTCTCTAAAGATCCTCTAAAACCCTTTGATCATTTGTATATTAACCTTGTTTCAAGTGATTCAATCCCTCATCATCCATTCTCATCCAAAGTGCAAAAGAAGAACACTCTTTCTACAACCAAGTTCAAGAAATGTTGAAGAGTAGTTGTGCATAGTGTATATATACATTCATTTGTGAATATTGTGTTGTGCTTGTTATATATTGTTTAGAAGATATAGAAGTTGTGTAGGAAGTAGAAGTTGATTAGTAGTGAAGTAGGTTAGTTGTGAAGATTGGTGTGAAGTAAAAGATCAGTGTGAAGTACAAGATTGGTGTGTAGAAGATAGGTGTGAAGAAGATTGGTGTGTAGTATATTGGTGTGAAGAAGTTGTGTAGAAGTAGTGATCAAGTTGTGAAGTTATTGTGGTGTGTAAATTGGTGTGTAAGGTTTTCTCCGCCAAAAGGGAGTTTGTTGACATAGTGAAGAAAACTCTCGAGTAGGTGACTCGGGGAGTGGAGTAGGAACAAGGAAGGTGTCCTTGTAGCCGAACCACTATAAATCTTTGTGTTGTGGTTTGATCTTTCCAACTCTTCTCATTACTCATGTTGGGAATTCTGTGAAGTCAGAATTCTGCTGCTATTTCTGCTGAACAGATTCTACTGAAGGGTTCGTTTCTGCTGAAGTAGTGTATCTGCTGAAGACTAGTTTCAGTTTTATTAGTTTCTGCGGATTTAGTAATTCCGTATTTTATGTTTGGATATGCATGAGTTTATTTAGGAAGTGATAATGCATATCTATTAGAAGTTTTAGAATATACGTTTCTTGTGAAACGGTTTAGGGTTCCTTGTGTATAAAAGGAACACACGTTTATGTATTGAATAATTTTTTTTAGAGAGTTATTATTATTATCAAAAGATCCATAGAGGATCAAGAGTTCTTAGTAAAAAGCTTGTGTTTTGATTCCGCTTTATAAATACAAGTTGCAGAGATTGTCTATTAGTGTGTTATTGATTACAGTAACATTGCTAACGATTCTAGAGTGCTCAAGAAGATCTATCAAGGTCTTTAAGATCAACAAGTGGTATCAAAGCCTCGAGAGAGTCTCTGCCATACTAAGAATCACAAATCTTACACCTTTACAATCCAAACAAATAAACAAACATGCCTGGATCAGATGATGATGTAGATACAACCCAAAACATTAACACCACTTCTCTTCAACAACTCAATCTCTCCAACAGTAATGCTAAGTTTCCATATTTGAAGAATGCAGAAGATTATCATCTGTGGTCCATGAAGATGCAGAACTGGATCACAAACATTGATTGGAATCTGTGGGAGGTTGTTAAGAAAGGGAATAGTCTGAAGAAGCATGTTACAGATGCTGATGGAGTTGTTACTATTGTAGGACCCAAGACTGCTGAAGAGATTCTGGCTGTGCAGAGGGAGAGTAAAGTCAGAACTATTTTGCTTCAAGCTATACCAGATGACCATATGGGTGACTTCCATTTTATGGAGGATGCCAAGGATATTTGGATGGCTATAAAAGCAAGATTTGGTGGGAATGAGGAATCAAGAAGGTTGCAGAAGTCTCTGCTGAAGCAAAAGTTCCAAGAATTTCAGATATCTGAAGAAGAGGGTATTCATAAGGGTTATGACAGGTTTCATCGAATATTGAGTCAACTTAATCAGTTGAAGGCTAGACCCGACAATGAAGACTGCAATTCTAAATTTCTGAGATCTCTACCGCCATCTTGGTTACAAGTTTGTATTGCTCTCAAGACCAAAGGTGGGTTGGACATGATGTCTTTTGATGACCTCTACAATAGGCTTAAATCACTTGAGCCTGATGTTAGAAGTCCCATTCGTCCATCCACTCATTCTGCATTTGTTGGTGCCTCTACTAAACCTGTGCATCAAGCCTCAAGTTCATATTCATCAGGAGCATCTTCTCAAACTTATACTCAAACTACTCCTAAATCAAAATCAAGTAGTGTGTTGGAGGATCTTATTCATTCATTTGTGGCTGAATATGAACCTCAACAGTTTATTGCTTATGAGGACTTTGAACAGGTAGATCCATTGGAAATGGAGGAGATGCACTTGAAATGGGAACTTGCAATGATCTCAATGAACATCAGAAGGTTTGAAGCCAAGTCTGGAAGAAAGTTTGGTTTTAATGGCAAAGAGGCAGCAAGGTTTGATAGAAGGAAGGTTAAATGCTACACTTGTGGTCAAGTGGGACATTTTTCAAGGGAATGCAAAGACAGAAAGGCTGGAGATGAAGTTAGATATGGTTCTTATCCATTGGAAGCAGGAAATAACAAGACTGTACCTTCAAAGGCTATGGTGACTCTGGATCACCAAATTGATTGGGCTGATCATGAACCTGCTGGAGAGGAAGCTGCTACTTCTTCACAATTGAATCTGCTGGCATTCACACCTTCAGAAGACAAGAAGGAGCAAGTCTCCTTGATGGGAATCTCTCAGGTAACCAACTGTGTGTTTGGATGTAGTGTAAGATACAATGAGCTTAAACAAGAGTTTGATGAATTGAAACCAAAGTACAATGAGTGTTATATAGAGGTAGAGTCTTATAAAATGGCTTTAAAAACAGTAGAAAAACAAAAGGTATGGTTTCAAAAGAATCAAGTTAAATATGATGAAAAAATAAGAGTTCTAGAAAGTGATTTAGAGGTTGCTAAGATAGATTTAAAACGTACTGAAAAAGAGAAGTCTGATTTAGAAAAAGAAAAACAAGAGTTACAAGCTAAATTAGACAAAGAGATAGCTCGAAATAAACAATGGTTAATATCAGGTGATAATCTAGCTAGGGAACTTTATGGTAGTCAGGCTGTGAACTCTAAAATAGGTTTGGGATTTCAAAAATATGTTGGTTTAGAGGCTAAAAATGACCTAGGTAAATCCACACCTGCTGGATTAGCTAACTTTGTCAAAGAAGGTAACTTACATGCTGTCCCTGGACCTATAAGAGGGGAACATATGCCTATTGACCTATCCATACCTAGTGACTTTGATGGATCACACCATCTCTATGGCAAAAAGTCAACTGACTTGCAAGACCCTATTGTGAAATCTAATGACTCTGTCTCTTGTTGTAACAGTGACAAGTCTTCTGATGAAGGGTCTACCTCCTTTGCTAGCTGTGATTCAAGTGAGAAGTCGGACCTGCCCAAGACCATGCCCAAGACCACACAAAAGACATCACCCAAGACTTCCCACAAGCCTTCTAGAGTTGCTGCTGATAACAAGACAGTTTCTACTGAAGACTTGTTTTTCAATTCTTTGCATAATAATACTTTTAGTTTTGTTAAAAACAATTCTGTTTGTCATGGTGATTTGAATGCTTTTTCATGTTATGGAAATTCTTTTGGTTTGCATAAATCTTCTAAAAAGAAGAAGTGTTTTGTGTGTGGAAGTAAATATCACTTGATTAAGGATTGTACATATCATGAGCAAAGAATGGGTGCATGTATTAGTCAAAGAAAAACTAGGCAAATGTGGAAAAATGTTAGTGAAATACCATCTTTTGTTCCACATCAGCAGAAACCTAATTCTGCTGAATCTCATTTTTCATGGAGAAGAACCAGTACTAGACCATATTTTCGACCCACTAGTTCTTTCTTTTATAATGGTTATTGGCCTAATCACTTTGACTCAATGTGTAATGGTGGTGGGAAATGGAATACTGCTGTGAAGCCCTCAGCAGGTTGTTCTTGGACAAAGAAGGGACCTAATATGCATTACAGGCCCAAGAACAATAGTGGATCTAAAACATCTACATGGCCAGTTACTGATGATCCACAAGGCAGGCTCAAGTCAGTAATGACTTGAGTCTCCGATGTGTACTAATTACTGTATATTTTGTTGTTGTTGTAGGAACATCCTTTAAAAAGTACTGAAGTTGGGATTGTTGATAGTGGTTGTTCAAGAAGTATGTCAGGGAACAAGGATAAGATGCATGACTTTGAACCCATTGAAGGAGGGGGCACTGTCACCTTTGGTGGTGGAGATGGCAAGATTACAGGGAAAGGAACCATCCGGACACCCTTGTTAGACTTTGAAAATGTTTACTATGTGAAGGAATTGGAGCATTTTAATCTTATCTCAGTATCACAAATTTGTGACACTAAACATAAGGTTTTCTTCTCTGAAGATGAGTGTCTTGTACTTTCCAAGGACTTCAAACTCCCAGAAGACACAACTGTATTGCTGAGAGTTCCTAGGACCTTCAATTTATACACATTCAATCTGAATGAAGTACAGCCTGAAGGTGATCTAACATGTCTGGTAGCCAAAGCTTCCCTGGATGAATCTAATAAATGGCATAGAAGAATGGCACATGTGAATTACAAGACCATCAACAAGCTATCTAAACTTGGTCTAGTTAAGGGCCTTCCTTCTAAAATCTTCACCAATGAACACAATTGTCTTGCAACAAGGGTAAACAACACAGAGCCTCTTACAAGTCAGTCCAAGCAGTGAGCAACATTTCAGAACCTCTTCAGTTGCTGCACATGGATCTCTTTGGTCCAACCCCCATTAGAAGTATTGATCACAAGTACTTCTGCCTAGTTATTACTGATGATTATAGCAGGTTTTGCTGGGTTTTCTTTCTCAAGACTAAGGATGAAACAACTCCAATCCTGAAAGACTTCATTATCTTAGTTGAGAATCAGCTGAATAAAAAGGTTAAAGGAATTAGGTGTGACAATGGTACAGAATTCAAAAATGTGGTCTTCATAGAATTCTGTAAGTCTAAAGGGATTAGAAGGGACTACAGTACTCCAAGAACTCCACAATAAAATGGAGTTGCTGAAAGAAAAAATAGAACCCTCATTGAGGCTGCAAGATCAATGCTTGCAGACTCTAAACTCCCCACCATGTTCTGGACTGAAGCAGTCAGTACTGCATGCCATGTCTTGAACAGGGTATCCATCACTAGACTATATGTCAAGACACCTTATGAACTTCTCACTGGGAAAGTTCCACACATTCATTACCTTAAGCCTTTTGGATGCAAGGTGACTATTCTGAATACTGCTGATATACTGGGTAAATTTGATGGGAAAGCTGATGAGGGATATATAGTTGGGTATTCTGCTCATAGCAAGGCCTATAGAGTGTATAATCTGAATGCTAAAAAGATTAAAGAAACCCTTAATCTGAGGTTTCTTGAAGATCAGCCTAATATTCAGGGACAAGGCCATTCTTGGTATTTTGACCTAGATTATTTGACTGACTATTTGGGTTATACTAGGCATGTTTCTAATCCTGATGCAGGTGCCAAAGATTCAAGTTCTAACCCTGCAGGTTTCATGGATGAGGACTCAGAATGTGAGTCTGAGCCAGAAGAGAATACTTTTGTTGTACCATCTTTTCCACCTAACCATTTTGTAGGTAATCACTCTGCTGCTGAACAAGATGATGAGTCCCATTATGCAGAAGATCTTGCAAGATTGAAGAAGCAGGAACATGCTGCTACTAAGGAAGCTCAGAAACTCAATGACAAGGTTACACAAGAAACTGAGGCTCTCCTACATCAATCAGCACAAGCAGTCAGTGGCAACAAGGATTCTGCTGAAGGCACACCTATTTCCACTGATGATGTTCAAGATGTTGATTCTGCTGCTGCTCAATCTCCCATTACTACTGAAGTCTCTACAGACTTTGCTAAGCCCTTTACCAGATTTCCAAGTCCCTCTGATCTTGGAAATTATCAACCAGAGCCTGGCTTGTTTAACTCAGCCTCTTATGATACTGAGTTTGAGCCCACTCTCACCAACATTGATGCCAACATTGCAGTTCCACCTACAACTACCAAAAGGATTCACAATGCTCATCCCCTATCCAAGATTATTGGTGATCCTAATGACCCTGTTCGAACAAGAAGCACTGTCAGAAATACCAAATATGGAGAAGTTGCTTTTATCTCTTATGTCTACAATCAAAAGAGGAACAATCACACAGACTTCAAACATTGTTTATTTGCATGCTTTCTTTCTCAAATTGAACCAACTAGTGTTCCTCAAGCACTGGCTGATTCAAGTTGGCTTGAGGCTATGCAAGAAGAGATGCTGCAATTCAAGAATCAGCAGGTTTGGATTCTAGTTCCTCTTCCTGATGGGAAATATGCCATTAGGACTAAATGGATTTTGAAGAATAAAAGAGATGCCAGGGGTATTGTGGTGAAGAACAAAGCAAGACTGGTGGCTCAAGGTTTTAGACAAGAGGAAGGCATTGACTATGATGAGGTCTTTGCACCTGTGGCCAGAGTTGAAGCTATTCGAATATTTTTGGCCTATGCCTCTTATATGGGCTTTATGGTCTATCAGATGGATGTTAAAGGTGCTTTCTTGTATGGAGAGATTGAAGAGGAGGTTTATGTGACTCAACCCAAGGGATTTGAAGACCCTGATCATCCTGAGTATGTGTACAAAGTTGTTAAAGCTCTCTATGGACTGCATCAAGCTCCCAGAGCTTGGTATGCTAGACTCTCCACATTTCTGCTGAAGAATGGATACAGAAGAGGTACCATTGACAAGACTTTATTCCTGAAGAAAGATTCTAGGGATATTATACTTGTGCAGGTGTATGTGGATGACATTATCTTTGGTTCTACCAAAGAAGCCTGGTGTAGAGAGTTTGAGGATTTGATGAAGGGAGAATTTCAGATGAGTGCCATGGGAGAACTCACTTTCTTCCTGGGTTTGCAAGTTCAGCAGAAACCTGATGGTATATTTATACATCAGGAGAAATATGTAAAAGATATGTTGTCCAAGTTTGCTATGGAAAATGTCAGGACTGCCACAACTCCATATGAGGCTCCCAAACCAAAGCACAATCTTACTCCTGATCTTCCTGTAAATGTTCATTTATACAGGTCTATGATTGGTTCTTTGATGTACTTGACTGCCTCAAGACCTGATATTACATTTGCTGTGAGTGCATGTTCAAGACACCAAGTCACTCCACTTACCTCTCATATGAATGCTGTCAAGAAGATTTTTAAGTATCTTAAAGGCCAACCACACTTAGGTCTTTGGTATCCCAAAGAATCTCCATTTCAACTAGCAGCTTATAGTGATAGTGACTATGCTGGTGCCAATTTGGATAGAAGATCCACAACTGGAGGTTGTCAATTTCTTGGAAGAAGACTGATTTCTTGGCAATGCAAGAGACAGACCATTGTTGCTACCTCTACTACTGAAGCAGAGTATGTTGCTGCTGCCAATTGTTGTGGACAGGTTCTATGGATTCAGAATCAATTACTGGATTATGGGTACAACTTCATGAATACTACCATTTTCATAGACAATCAAAGTACCATTTGTATTGTTAAAAATCCAGTTTTTCATAATAGAACCAAACATATTGAAATAAGACATCATTTTATAAGGGATGCTTATGAAAAACATTTGGTTAAAGTGGTCAAAATTCACACAGATGAAAATGTGGTAGATTTATTAACCAAGGCATTTGATGGACCAAGGTTTCAATATTTGGTGGTCCATATTGGCATGTTAAACCCTTAACTGCAAAGTTTAAGGGGAGGCATAAGCCTCAGGGGAGGCATATGCCTCAGGGGAGGATGATATCTGTATATACTTTGTAATATCTGTAGAAGTTGTATATGTTATGAGTTTCTAACACTAACCCTATAACATTGTGCAAGTAGTTTGGTGTACTTGCTTGTTTGGTGTTTGTGTTGCAGATGATTTGTGTTGTGTAAGTCCCAAGATTAATGTCACCAAGAGCTAAAGTCAAGAATGTGGTCAATATGCTGAATTTGGTTTCTACTGATTAATTGAAACATGCTGAAGGTCTGATACAATGAATTAATTTAAAGAAGATCTTTTCATTCATTCATAGAAACAAGTTACAGACTACATTCGAGATTACAAATGAGTTACAATGACCATTTCTAAGCTATTTGCTAATTCAGTACTACTAGCTTCTATCACTTATTACAAAATACTTGAGGCTATGACAAGTACAATGAAGAAGCTGAAGATGAAAATGGAAAAAGAAGAGAAGGAAGACTGGGAAGATGCTCATGAATTAAAGTCAAGAGAATACTCAAGAACTTTGCCTCATGGTTACATTCCTTAATCACCTACTTCTGCTTCTCCTTTCCCTTACGTGTGATATCAGACTTCTTGCTCTGTCCAATATGTTCTTGATGTGGAAGACCAGGTCCTGGAGCAGGAAGATTCAACACCAAATTCTGTGATGTTGGAAGAGATGGATCCCCAGTACTTGATCTTGGTTGGGATCTCTCTGGAGTGGAAGGAGGGAGAAAGACTGGTTCTTCATGATCTTCCTCTGAAGAGTCTTCATCAGAGGTATAGATGAAGGGAGAGACATGCTCTCTCTCAGCAGGATTGGGTACATTGCTGGAGTAACTCTTCAAATGAGCATTCCACCGTCTTTCTTCTGCATCCCAGCGTTTCTCCAATGCTTTTTCAGAGTCAGAACCTTCCAGCCCCCATGGATATGGTGGCACATCTTCTTCTGCTGATGAAGAAGAGGGATTTGTATCTGACCTTTTTGGGTCTGAAGACATAATTTGGTTGATGAATTGGGAAAATTGAAATTAGGGTTTGAGAGATAATTTGGGAAATTTGATGAATGAGATGTGTAATTTGGGGTGATTAAATAAGGCAATTTTAGGGGTTACGAAAATTAATGCGAGTTGGGTGGCACAGTAAAATGAAGATATTGACCGAAGATATTTTTACCTTTGGTTGATTCTGCTGAAATTTGACTATACTTCGGCAGGTTTGACTTTCATTGCTGCTGAAGGGTTAATTTTCAAATTAGAAGTTTGGTCAGACTTGGTCAATAAGTTGTTCCGATAATTGTTGACCACGATTGGGGAACTTCCAAATTTAACTCACTCTGCATATCTTTTCGAATCAAAATTATTCGCTTATCACTTCAAATATACCCATTATTCTTTGGAGTAGTTCATAACATTCTCACACACATTAAGTCAAATGGCTCAACTTGAATTGAAGGGCGATCATAACAAATACGCTATTCTAACAACAAAGAAGGGACATGAAGAATTCGATTTGATGGTGGAATTTCTACAAAGGTCAAAGATTCATTATGCTTTGACTTATTGTCCCAATTTGGTGTGTGAATCCTTGGTGCAACAATTTTGGGCATCTGCTACTAAGAGATCTGCTACAGAGATTGTAGCTGAAATAGATGGTGTAGAATATGTGGTGACAGAAGGGTTGATAAGGACAAAGCTTCAGTTGGATGATGAAAATGGTGTATATCATTCCAACACTGCAGAGATTCTTGCTGGGTTAAGAGAAGCTGGATATCAAAGTACTGATACATCAAAGTGGCACAAGAATCAATTTTGTCCAAAGTGGAGGTATTTGGTGCATCTGCTGCTTCAATGTATGAGCAACAAGTGTGGTGGATGGAATCAGTTCTCTTTGCAACTGGGTTGTGGTATTGTTTGTCTTTCTAAGGGTGAAACTTATAATTTTTCTAAGTTTATTTTTGAAAATATGCTAGAAAATATAGATAAGGAACAGCATAAGTTTTTAATGTACCCTAGATTCTTACAAATACTCTTAGACATAACTACTGAAGATTTGACCCATATACCCATTAAAAGTCTAGGTTCTAAGTTGTTTGCCTCAATGAAAACTAATTATACTGGGGAACATTACCCTATGTTGGAAGCAATGTTGCCACAAGGCAATGCTAATGTAGTTGAGGATGATAATGCTGGTAATGTGCCTGCTCCTAATGCTGCTGATGATGGTAATCCATCATCTTCTGGTGTTGCTGCTGATGGTAATCCTTCAGTGGTAATGGAAGAGATGCCAGCTACAACTGCTGAACCTTTACCTGATTCTACTGACTTACCACCACCTACCCCTGTACAAAGTCCTACCATTTCACCAGTTCAGGTTGCTCCAGTTGAGCAAATTCTTGAGTTTGAAGATGACTTACAAACTTTTGAACCTGATACTAGACTGCCTTCACCCAGTTCAATGGGAGAACAAATTAATGTAGGTTCTCCTAATGTTGTACATGAGTCTGTTTATCCTGCTGGGTTCAATGAAGCTCCTCATACCACTGAGCAATCTGCTGGTGGAGCAGAGGACCCAATTACTCTCACCATTGTATATGATTCTCTTTGCAGGTACATGAAAATGACTGAAGATCTTCAGAAAGAACTTGCTGAGACCAAGATCACTCTTGGTAATGAAATTCAAAGTTTGAAAAGCAAAGTCAAAGATCTGGAGTCAAAGCTAAGTAAGCAGATGGAAAGCAAAGATGGATTGGATTCTACTGAAGCAGTAAAGGAGACTAACCTGGATTCTCTTGAAATTCTAGCTGAAGTTGCTAGACAATCTAATGTTGCTCCCCCCAAAGCTGTTGCAGCACCTACATCTAAGCCAATGATACTTGTTCGAAGAAGAAGTACAAGACAGTATTTGGCTAAGAAAGCTGCTGAAGCTTCAAAAGTATCTGGTGGTGATAATGATGTGCTGATGTCTGAAGCTGTGGATATAACTCAGGAGAAACAATCATTTAGTGGAGTTACTGCTGCTCAACCTGCTGACAAAGGCAATACCTCTGGAGATACATACTTTGTAGCAGGGAGAGAATACATGAATTCTCCTATGCATCATTCCTCTGAGAACATACAAGTATCTGCTGATAATGTTCCTTATGATGGTGTCTTTCATGATGATTTGGATGAGCTTGTAACTGCTGAAGATAGAGCTGAGCAAGGTAAATTACTACAAGAATGGGAAAATTATATGAAGAGTGCAAATTTAGCTGAGGAAGTACAAGCTCAGTTTAATGCAGAATTAGATTCAGAGACTCAAAGATATGTTTCTACCTTACCTATTGCCAGACAAAAGGAATTGGATGCAGCAGTTCTAGACTTTGATGAGTCTGACTGGCAGATGATTGGAAAACAGATGCTTGCAAATCCAACAGTTACTGCTGACATTATTGGTAAGAAAGTAGAGAAACAAGATTATGAATCTGAGATTGTAAAAATGTTGAAGATGAGAAAAAGGGCAGCTGATGAAGTGAAAGCTAAAGCAAAAAGGGATAAACCCATGACTCAAGCACAACAAAAAGAGTATATGAGAACCTTTGTGAAAAATCAGAGTAGTTCTCTGTATAATAATGCTTGGTCCAAGAAACATGTGTGGGGTCTTCCATTTGATAAACTAGTTGAGATTTACAATAAGATCAAAGCTAGGAATGTCAAAGCTGGAATGGATACTTCTAAGAATATTTCTCTTGTCAATGTTGATAATGTTTCATCTGAGAATATTCATGTTGCTGCTGAGCATGTATCTTTACCTGATACTTCTGCTGGTGTTGCTATTTCTGTGGATAAAGGTAAAGCTAAAGTGACAACATCCGATGCTCCAACTAGGAAGAGAACAAGGAGACAAATGGAGCAAGAAAGATTAGGTGAGGAAACTGCTAGAAAGTTAATTGAAGATCAAGAAGCTGAACAAAGGGAAGCCCTTGCCAGATTTCATGAATTGAAAACAAGAGAAGTTGAGATTCAAGCTGCCAGAAACAAACAGATAAGGAAGGCTATGGATGAACAATATGCCTCTGCTGCACTTGAATCTTCTGAAGATTCTGCTGATGATCATTTGGATAATGAGGCTGCAGAAGGTGATTCTGCTGACACTGCAGTTCCTGCTGCTATTTATATTCCTGGAAGAAGAGGAAAGAGAATGGCTAGAAGGAAACAATGTTTAATAAATGTGAATGATTCTGATGCTTCATTTTTAAGGGAAGGATCATCTGATGAATGGCCAGAAGGTAATAGAGTTATGCTGGTAAGTTGGAAGTTGAGTACAGATGGTCAAATCCATACTATTTATAGATTGGATAAGACTTCCATATCATTTGCCTTTCTTCAGCAGATTCTTCATCTTGTGAATTATCAAGATTTGGTCACTCTATATGAGTTGGTTACTAAGTATTATGCCACTCATATTCCTGAGGGTTCTGGATTGTATTTGTTGGGTGATCTTCAAGTTTTGTTTGATTCTTCTACTCCTGCTGGTACAAGTTATGATATCTGGAAGAACAATCAGAAATGGAAAGTGCACAGTTGGAAGTTCTATCCTATGTCTTATGTTCATGTGTTGGAAACTACCACTGGTCTGAGGCTTATCATGGATATTATCAACAAATATCCTTTGAAGGTTTCATTGATGGAGAAAATGTTACATCAGAAGTTGGAAATACCTCCTGACCCAGCTGGTAATACTAGATTGTTTGCTGAATCTTTGGTGAAGGTTTCCAAACAAAGGATTAAGACTTCTAAAGCAGGATCTGAGTAGAGATATCTTGTTGTATAGTTACTAAAAAAATAAAAAATAAAAAAAAAATAAAAATAAAAAATAAAAAATAAAAAAAAACATGTTGTTGTATAGTTTTTGTCTGCAGGTTTGGTTATCAACTTACCTGATGTTGACTATTCCATCATAAAGTTGACTAGTCCAAAGGGTACAGCTTTGGTAAAGACAAGTCAAATCTGTTGATAGCTGTAATGGTTTGCTCAAAACCATAGGGTTTTCAACTCACCCGTGCTTTGTTGCTGAGTAGTTGAGATGGTTGTCAATTGACCATGGATTTTTCCATTTATGGATTCTGAATAATTGGCTAGCCCACATGTATATGGCTTGTGGTAAAGGCAGTGGAAAACCATATTTGGTCATCAGTTAACCAAGATGATTTTCATCAAGATAATTGGCTAGTCCTGAGCAAACGGTTACAGGTAAAGACATCTCAAATCCGTTTATAGCTGATGATTTGCTAAAAATCATGTGGTTATCAGTGTACCTTTGAACACTTGGCTACTCCAGTAGTGATGGCTATTGGTAAAGAGACATCAAAACAAATTAGTTTCATACTATTCTCATCACTTCCAGGTGTGTTAACTCCTGTGAGAGGTGAATCATTGAAAATAATGGATTTGATGGAATAGTCAACAAGCCTTCCCACAAGCCTTCTAGAGTTGCTGCTGATAACAAGACAGTTTCTACTGAAGACTTGTTTTTCAATTCTTTGCATAATAATACTTTTAGTTTTGTTAAAAACAATTCTGTTTGTCATGGTGATTTGAATGCTTTTTCATGTTATGGAAATTCTTTTGGTTTGCATAAATCTTCTAAAAAGAAGAAGTGTTTTGTGTGTGGAAGTAAATATCACTTGATTAAGGATTGTACATATCATGAGCAAAGAATGGGTGCATGTATTAGTCAAAGAAAAACTAGGCAAATGTGGAAAAATGTTAAAAAGAAACTCCTGTGATGTCTTTTGTTGGGAATTCTGTAAAGTCAGAATTCTGCTGCTATTTCCGCTGAACAGATTCTACTGAAGGGTTCGTTTCTGCTGAAGTAGTGTATCTGCTGAAGACTAGTTTCAGTTTTATTAGTTTCTGCGGATTTAGTAATTCCGTATTTTATGTTTGGATATGCATGAGTTTATTTAGGAAGTGATAATGCATATCTATTAGAAGTTTTAGAATATACGTTTCTTGTGAAACGGTTTAGGGTTCCTTGTGTATAAAAGGAACACACGTTTATGTATTGAATAATTTTTTTTAGAGAGTTATTATTATTATCAAAAGATCCATAGAGGATCAAGAGTTCTTAGTAAAAAGCTTGTGTTTTGATTCCGCTTTATAAATACAAGTTGCAGAGATTGTCTATTAGTGTGTTATTGATTACAGTAACATTGCTAACGATTCTAGAGTGCTCAAGAAGATCTATCAAGGTCTTTAAGATCAACAACTCATTTATTTATCTTTACTATATTAGCTTTGTTAGTTAGTTACCATACAATTGTTCATATAGTGCAAGTATTGAGTTCACATAAACTAGAATCGAAGTTTTGAAATCAAACTTGTGTTTATAAATTTAAAAGGACGTAAAACTATTCAACCCCCCCCCCCCCTTTCTAGTTTTCCCCAATTGGTATCAGAGCCAGGTTTAGCAAGATTTTTAAAATATATTGTATTTTAAAACTTGTAACGATCTATGGAATCTGAAAAATATTTAGAAGGGCAATCTATGCAAAGACCACCACTATTTGAAAGTGATGGATTTTTATATTAGAAAAATCGATCCGAAACTTATGTGAAATCAAAAGATCTAGATCTTTGGCATGTTATTACCAATGGTGATTTTTTACCTATTCAAAATAACCCCGAAACTAAGAAAGATGAAATCGTACCTTTTGAAAAACAAAATGATGATTTAAAAAGAAAACTTGCTAAAAATAATGAAGCAAAAATGGTTATTTACAATGCGCTACCACGTAAAGAGTACGAAAGGATCTTTATGTGTGAAACCGCAAAAGAAATTTGGAACTCTTTATTAATAACCCACCAAGGTAATAATCAAGTCAAAGATAACAAAATAGATCTACTTATTCAACACTATGAGCAATTCACGATTCCGGAAGAGGAATCAATTGATAATGCTTTTGCTAGATTTAACACTATAATCACAAGTTTAAAAGCACTTGATGAGAATTTCTCTAGTAAGAATTTTGTTAGGAAGTTTCTTAGAGCTCTTCACGCAAAATGGCGAGCTAAAGTGACGGCTATTGAAGAATCAAAGAATTTGTCAACGCTACAACTTGATGAATTAATTGGTAATTTAAAAGTCTACGAAGCAATAATAAAGAAGGACTCCGAATTGGTTAAAGGGAAACGAGAGCAAAGCAAGTCAATCGCCTTGAAAGCTAGAAAGGAATCCAACAACGAAGATAGCTCATCTTCCGAAAGCGAAGACGAAGAATATGCCATGGCCGTAAGAGATTTCAAGAAATTCTTCAAAAGGCGAGGAAGATTCGTTAGACAACCACACGATGAAAGAAGAACATCTCAAAAGAATAATGATGACAAGTACAGCAAGAATGAGAGAAAATGTTTCAAGTGTGGTGATCCGAATCACCTTATTGGAAAATGTCCAATGATGACAAGAGATCAAAAACAAAGAGCATTTGTTGGAGGTGCTTGGAGTGATAGCGATGAAGATGAGAAAGAAACAACAAAGGAAGAAAAGTGTCTTATGGCTAAAACATCAAGTGAGGTACGTTCCGAAACCGAATATTTTAGTGATGAAAATCTATCATTAGATGAAAAAGATTTAGATAGTGAATACAATAGATTATGCAAACTAGGACAACAAGTTATGGCTAAAAACAAATCACTAAAATACATAAACAACCAATTAGAAAATGAAGTACTTGAACTAAAAATTAAAATACATCAACTTGAAAAAGGTAAAGAAACTTTTGAAGAATGTAAATCATGTCAAGAGCTTAGAAGTGAAAACAACAAACTTAAGGAAGAAATTTGCAAACTTGATAAATTTGAAAATAGTAGTAACTCACTTAGTAAAATTATAAGTATTCAAAGAATATCCGGAGATAAAACTGGTCTAGGTTTTAACTCAACCGAAGCCTCAACAAGTGAAGTTAAAAATGTTAAATTTGAAAGCGAACTCAAGGAACTAAAACCTTTAAAATCTAATCCCAAGTATATACTCATAAATGATAAGAAAATACCTCTTGCTAGTAATGAAGAAATAAAACCGTTTTATAAACCATCTTTAAAAACCGAAGTAGGATCGTCCAAAACTAAAACAAGATCTAAAACTCCACCACCTAGGAAACCGAATAATTTTTACCCTAGACCTAAAACACCTCAACCAAGAGTAAACCAAAATAGACGAAACTTTAACAATAATCAACAAATGTGGAACTTCAATCCATGGGGAATGTTTCCACCATATATGCACCCAAGTCAAATACAAAACATGTTCGGGACAAATAACTTTGGTCAAATGAGACAATGGGGACCAACGTAAAAATTTTCGTCATTCATACATGGAAATCTTTGATGTCACCCCGTGTTCGGACTTTCCTTTGAAGATTTTGAAGTTAAACGCATTGAAGACAAAAGGTACACATTTCCTTTTATTTCCTTGTCAACAAATGCATGCTTAGTTTAGTATCTAGTTTTTATGTGATTTTGATTGGTTCATTATTCCCTCTAGGTTTCATTTCTATACATATATATACTTATTTACTTATACTATATCTAAATATATATATATATATATATATATATATATATATATATATATATATATATATATATATATATACATATATATATACACTTAGCTATATCTAGGATCTTATAACCTAGAAAATTCATTTGTTGATTTTCTAGAACTAGAAATTGTTCGTTTACGAACCTTTTCTTTTCCCCATTTGCCTTATTGAACTTTAACGTTCAACAACACTCATGCTGATGAAGAGAGATGAGTCGAAAAATCTATGGATGAAACAAACTCCCGGCTTTCGTTGCATACGTCTCCCTCCTTTATTCTCGTCTTATAAGCCCATACTACATACATATATATATACATATACCTATGAACCTTCCACAACTTTCTCGCGTACTTGACAACTTGATAAATTTCATCCGAAATGATCAAGAAAATTTAATTGGCAAAATGTCAAGTAAAAGTGTCAAGTAATTCCTTTCGTGCGAATACCCTCCAACGTATTTTTGATTAAATATAAATCTAATACATACATATAAATATTTTCTTGTTCTTTCCAGAAACCAAAATCACAAAAATCAAATTTTGGAGGGCGGCCCCCTTAATGTTTAAGGAGACCGGCAGCCAAATGAAGGGCGGCCCCCTTAATGTTTAAGGGGGCCGGCCATCTGATAGCTCAAACCCGTTTTTACCTTTGTTCCTTTTGCCAAACACTCCACTTTTTCATACTCCCCTTCCTCTGCTTCTGCTGTGACGAAAACCAAAACCCAAAAACATCTCAAATCACTTCCAAATCACATAATTCAGGTTAATTCGCAAAGGGCAAATTCATCTAACACTATCACCATTACGTATTGTAAGTTTTTCATAACACATTTCATCAAATTTCATCTTATTTGGTCATACTCATGATTATGCATGTTTTATAAAATTCGTCAATTTCACAATTTCTTTCGAATTAAGTCTTAAAACTCCATAACCAAATGCTTCCCCTAGGAATAGAATGATTTATCAACACTAGAAACTAGTAATTATAAACTATCATGTCGAAAATTTTTGAAAAACTTCATACACTCCTTTTCAAAATTTTTAGCAAACTCATTGTTGAATAATGATTTGAAAACGTGTTAAAACAAATCACATTATACTTTTGTAACTTGTAAAACTTGAAATTACATTTTTCGACCAAGAAAAATTATATTGGTTCACGAAATAGGGGTGTTTGGATTATGTCCAAATAATATCGAAACCTAGATATTATAATTTTTATAAAACTTTATTATAATTATAAACCTAAAAATTGCTAATTGGACTTGTCAAGATATATAATTCATATATATATTGACATACTAGTGGTATAAGTCAATAGTTAAGGAAGCGTTTGGTTTATTACTAAAAATGACATTTTTAAGTAAAAATACAAACCATCTTTTTCAAAAACAAATCACATGCATAAGAAACTCACAAGAAATAGCTAGTTTTACAATCTAATGTAAATCTAGTAAATTTCATGATATATTAAGATGCTTAAAAGGGCGTTTGGATTTGTCCATAACTACTTATTAAACATCGTAAAGTATATCTAGAACGAGTTAAAAACAATATTAAGGAACATGGTAATCTACTTCTTAGGATTAGTAACGAAGTATGTTTGCGTTCCAACATAAGCCTTAACAATATACATATACTTTTATCTTTCTTTATATTTATTTTTTTGTATTGTTGATGTGTTTAGGTGAAAATGCCAAAAGCAACTACCGAAGATCTTTCTCACACTAAAAATTACATTCCTAAAGTTTCCCAACTCCCTACCACATCTCCTTCCATTGGACTTATATATCGTCAAATTGAAGATAGAAATGTTCATGAAGGACGTGTAGTAGATCTTGCTTTTGCTCAATCCGACTACATAAATCGCGTGTTTACAAGCATCAACTTCAATTGTCTTTATGAAATAAATGAACCTATCATTCCTCGCTTCATAATGGATTTCTATAGCCAAGTCACCATCCAAGCCAATGATCTTGGTTTCATCACCATCTCTTTCATGATTCAAAATGAATTTATCACCCTAACTCTCGAACAATTTGGTCATATCCTCCAAATTCCTTTTAGAGGTCAAGCCGTTTTCACAAACGAGTGGGACCTCGAATCTCTTAATCGCTATCGACCAACCTTCGGTCCCTATCTCGACTAAATTCCTCATCCCGACGAAATTCGTCAAATCCTTGGTGTGGAACGTGCCACCACAAGCCGAAAAATAAAATCCAAAAACGTTTAAATCTCTCCATACCAACTTCTCCTCAAGGAATTAAGCCCCCACATGAAGCGTTGGGAAGAACTCATTCGTGAGAATGCGTTTGGTACTGGAGGTCACCGGGACCATCTCCCGGCGTGCCTTGCTCACATGTTGTATTGTATAGCTGTCAAAAAGCCGTACAATTTGGCCTACTTCTTTATCAAACGGATTGAGTGAGCTAGAAAAACTCCCAAAGCCAACCTTCCATATGGAATGTTCCTCACTCGTCTCTATCGTCATGTTATCGAGTACTATCCCGATCTTGACAATAGTACCTATGAGTCCATCTACCCCACTCTACGTCCTCTCGTTCTAAAACAAGCTCGACGAACTCGAAGTGACAAGGGTAAACCTCGTCGTCATAGCTTTCATGGATCATCCTCAAGGCAAGACGATGATGATGAGGAGGAAAACATCCATGATGCTAGTACCCCTTCGTTTTCTGAGTTCGTTGACAATTTAGAGGATCTTGACTATCCCGAGTATTCTACCCCATCTCCTACTGATCAAACCGAAGAAGTGCTTCATGAACGAACTACCGAGATGCTTAGAAGACAAAAGAGTTTGCATGAAGAAGTTAGAGGTGGCTTCAAATCTATCGGAAAGACTTTGAAGGGTATCTTCGGGAAGAAAAAGAGATGATATGCTTGGATTATGTTTGTTAAACAATATTTAATTTTTATGTCTTGTGTGCTATTTGTCCGAAATACATTCGGAAGTACTTGTTATTTTCTTGGAATAATTGTTTGGATAAATGACTAGTATGTTAACTTGCTTATTATGTTTAATATATGCTTATGAATGCATGCTTTAACTCTTAATTTATATATATACTTGCATGATTAGCTTTTATATATATATATATATATATATATATATATATATATATATATATATATATATATATATATATATATATATATATATATATATATATATATATATATATATATATATATATATCATGTATGCTTTATAATAGACCAAAACAAATGTGAAATGTCTAAATGGTGCTTGCTGCAAATACAAAACAGAACACAACATTTTTCCAGAAAATTTTTGAAAATTTTTGGTTTCTGGGTCGTCAGATGGGCGGCCCCCTTAAAATTAAGGGGACCGGCCTCTATTTAAGGGGACCGGCCATCTGAAACAGTTTTTACACTGTTCTCTTTTGCATCTTGTGATCCCTTTTGCTAGTCCCAGCTACCATTTTCCTTAAAAACCAAATTGATTTTGGAATATTACATTACAATTTCAAATTAATTCCACTTCTAAACATGTTTTTCCCACTATATAATCCCCATGCATGTTTAATTCACATTCCATCATCCTCAAACATTCATCAAACATCATCATGTCATCACCAAGAACCACCTATTCAAACAATGCCAAGAAACAAAAACTTGTCATCATTCCACCCAAACAACTCTTCATTGATCTTACAAATGAAGAAAACACCACTCCATCTCCACCACCTCAATGTTCATCTCCTAGTGCACCAAATGCACCCTCCAAAACACCTTCAACAAATGGAAACTCTACTTCCTCCATACCATCCACTTCATCCATTAATGACTACATTAACACCCACTTATCTCCTCCACCAATAGTTCAACCATCACAACCTACCAATGAAAACACAACCCTTGCATTAACTCTCTCACTATCACCATTAACACCTCTTGATGCACATTTCTCATCATCCCCTATCAATCCACCAACCTATAACCCCGTCCCATGGAGCTTACTTGAAGCTCATGGTGAACTTGCCTTTGTTGCATCCACAACCGAACAATTGTGTTCGGACTAAGAGATGAAATGCAATACATGTTTTCTCACATTGAAAACTTGTTGCATCCACCACCAACAACAAACTCAACTCCTCCACCACCATCAACAAACACTCCTCCTCCATCACCATCTCCATGTTCATCATCCATTCCTCCCAATTAAACATGCTTGGTGTCTCACAAATAAAATTATATTAAACCATTTTGGGTGGCAAGCTCTAGAGAGGACTTTCATATTTGAGCTTTGGTTTATTATTTCAATGATGATTGTAAGCCTTTAAAGGCTTTTGATAGTTGCATTACTTATTTCATTTATTGATGTAATGCTTGATGAATTTATTTCACTTAATTAATGATATGGTTATGTTTCGTTTACACTTTTGCATGCTATATACATATATATGTTGCTTGCCACTAAATATTTTTGCAAGATATCCATATCTCGATTCCTTTTGGCCTCAAAACGAGGGGGGTATACTTCAAGGGGGAGCTTCCATTAACATGGGATAACCTTTTTGATGCTAACAAAAAGGGGGAGAAGTGATATAAACTCACAATAATACTTGAATATATACTAATTTTCGATTAATGAGTTTAAATTTTGTAATCATCAAAAAGGGGGAGATTGTTGACATAAATAATGTGTGAAAACGTTATTTATATCTTTCGATATCTCTATATTTTGACAATCACAAAATGTAAAATCGTCAATCGTATAACTACTACGTAAACAAGTATTAAGCTAGTTTATATCACTATATCCAACTTAATCACTTAAGGTATGGATAAACAAGTGCTTAATACATCTCATGATCAAAGGGGTATTTAATTAACTAACACAAAGTTTATTTAATTATGTAAACATATTATATATTTTTTGAAAAACACTTTTGGTAATAAAGAAAAATGTTTTATTCATACTAAATATATGAATTCAAATTTTTAACCAAAATCAGTTAGTTTTTCACCAAATAAACTTTCCCCACTAAAAGACAAAGATTCTGGCCGTTTGAGCTGGGCGGCCCCCTTAATTATAAGGGGCGGTCCCCTTAAAATTAAGGGGACCGGCCTTGATTTAAGGGGACCGGCCACGCTCCTCTGTCAGAATCTTTTGCCTATAAATACCACCTTAAACCTGGATTTTTGCCTCACCTTTTGCACAAAATTTTCAGATCTATAATTCTCTAAAGATCCTCTAAAAACCCTTTGATCATTTGTATATTAACCTTGTTTCAAGTGATTCAATCCCTCATCATCCATTCTCATCCAAAGTGCAAAAGAAGAACACTCTTTCTACAACCAAGTTCAAGAAATGTTGAAGAGTAGTTGTGCATAGTGTATATATACATTCATTTGTGAATATTGTGTTGTGCTTGTTATATATTGTTTAGAAGATATAGAAGTTGTGTAGGAAGTAGAAGTTGATTAGTAGTGAAGTAGGTTAGTTGTGAAGATTGGTGTGAAGTAAAAGATCGGTGTGAAGTACAAGATTGGTGTGTAGAAGATAGGTGTGAAGAAGATTGGTGTGTAGTATATTGGTGTGAAGAAGTTGTGTAGAAGTAGTGATCAAGTTGTGAAGTTATTGTGTTGTGTAAATTGGTGTGTAAGGTTTTCTCCGCCAAAAGGGAGTTTGTTGACATAGTGAAGAAAACTCTCGAGTATGTGACTCGGGGAGTGGAGTAGGAACAAGGAAGGTGTCCTTGTAGCCGAACCACTATAAATCCTTGTGTTGTGGTTTGATCTTTCCAACTCTTCTCATTACTCATTTATTTATCTTTACTATATTAGTTTTGTTAGTTAGTTACCATACAATTGTTCATATAGTGCAAGTATTGAGTTCACATAAACTAGAATCGAAGTTTTTAAAACAAACTTGTGTTTATAAATTTAAAAGGACGTAAAACTATTCAACCCCCCCCCCCCCCTTCTAGTTTTCCACACGGATGGTATAAACCCCCCATCCCGAACCAGTATATATCATTGTGTTTTTACTTGCTTTATATACTTTGGTTGTGTTAGTGGTTGTTGGATTATTGTACAACCACTTGGTGTTTTCTTTGGCTTAAAGTTTTTAAACATCTAAAAAGACAAAGAAACGTATTCACCCCCCCCCCCCCCCCCCTCTACGGTTCTACACATAGCATACCAAACGAATCATATCGAAGCATCATATCCAAACGAAACATATCATATATCATGTCAACGAAGCATATCAAAGGATCCTATCAAAGACCACATCGAACAAAGAATCATAATCATACGAATCATGGCAAAGGATCATAATCAAAGCAAATGAATCAAAGGTCAAGGATCAAGAGTCATGAGATAGAGAACCCCTTACTGAAAGAGGATAGAATATCTGTACCTTAAACCGCCAACGAAACCATATCGTAACATAAGAATAGGAATCACTCCTCTTTCAGCGAATCTGCACGAATTAATGATCGACTTATTATTAATACTTGTCGGATTGCTCATTTTAGTCGGCTTTCCATTTTAAGTAACTTTCTATATATAGTAAGTTTCCACTTTAAACAACTTTCCAAGTTAAGTAACTTTATAATTTAAGGTTATAATTGAAAATTAAATAATATTTAAGGGTTACAATGACCAATAAAATAGTTTAGGGTTGAATATGTCAATTTATTAAAGTTTAAGGTAATAAGTGTAAATTATCAAATATGTCAAATGTTTAGCGTTAGGGTTTATATTGTAAATTAATTTCATAAATGACCATTTAGGGTTTCGCCAATTTTAATAAATACCTTTAGACACACTTACGGGTCAATTAAGATCGAACCCAAACACACTCACATATACTTACACACTCTCGAACACACACATGCGTACCACTCGTCCACAACTTAACGAGACACACACTCATTCACATGTTTCCAGATGCACGCCCCATTTTTAAATAATTTGTACATACGTTTTCAGTCCATTTAGACTTAAAAAAAAAAAAAACAAAACAAAAAAAACACTAATCGATGCCCATAATTAGGGGTGCTCACGGTCCAAAAACCGGACCGGACCGACAAAAACCGGCAAAAATCCTAGACCGAGACCTGACCGAATGTGGTCGGTCCGGTCCGGTCTCGGTCCAAATAGGCTAAATGTCCGGTTTTTAAGCCGGACCGGTCCGATCCAGACCGAGACCGAAATTATAAAAATCCCTAGACCGAGACCGGACCGAATGTGGTCGGTCCGGTCTCGGTCCGGTCCGGTCGGTTTTGTCGGTCGGTCCGGTCCTTCCGGTCCATTTGCTCACCCTTACCCATAATAATAAGATAGAAATATGTTTTTAATGAAACCCAAAACAAGCCTAGCTATCTACTCTTTTTATTTGATTGGCGCACACACACTCTCACGTTTTAATTTGTTTTTAATGCATGCATTTATTCCGGCCCTTGAACTCCATACACACGAAACACAAACCGCCCAACAATACCAGTTTTCATCAAGCCAAAACATATAACAATTTCACATGAAATCATGACCATTCCAAGACCACGACTCTAAACCCCTTTCAATTCATTTTGTAGCATGTTTTAGATAGCTCTTGACCACCAAATAACCCAAACACAAGCGTACGATTCGACCATAAAACTTAATGAGACAAAACATATATTAACGTGGCAACCAACACATCTTCGCGAGACTAAAATGACCCAAGACTCCTGACCCTTTTTCACTCAGTTGTAATTACATATATAATCATCTTGGCAAGTAAAACATGATCCTCGAACCTTTTTAAAACAATAAACATGACATGAAAAAGAGTAGTTTTGTAGATTAAAAAACAGTAGTTTCTCTAACTTGTGTGCTAAAAACAAATGTTACGATGTACTTAGTACATTAATTGCCTTATTATTTTATAAGAAGGAATAGGTCCGAAAAATTTCAGAACATACCAAGTTCAAATTTGGTTGGAAACATATTACGGGATAGTCAAGGAATAGTTTGGAAATGCCAACGAGAACACCGGTTAAGTCGTGTACATGAAAACAAAAAAAGGCTCGACTTCATCAAAAAACTTGCGTTTGAAACAACTTCCTCAAACAGCTTGCGTACGTTGAGGCACATTTAGTTTAGTTTGTTCCATAACATTGTTGGTTATCAACATTTTACCTTCCACACATATTTTTTAAATTAATTTTTCGGATTGCTAAAATTTGAATAAGTTGTCATGTTTATTTATGACACAAGTTATATTTTGCAAAGAAAAAAAAAATGAATTTGGTGAGTGATAAGCAAGTGATTATAATTAAGTAATGAAAACAACTAAGCAGTGTAGATTTAAGTAATACTCCAATATTCTGGTTAGTTAATTAAGTCAAAACATAGCTGTGTTTGTGCATGGGCGCCGACAAAATCAGAAAAGGCGGTTATTAATTAGTTGATTATATATTAAGTTAAACTAAACCGACCTTTTTATGTTAATAATAAGATTACAGCTGCATGAGCATATACTTAACCGACTTTTTTTGGGATTAATGGAATGACAGCCAACATACAGTATTTCATGTAAATCCCTTATATATTTATCTTAACTAGTCGTCATATTTTATAGTTTTAAGATCTATATACAAGATTTTCTCTCTATATCTTATTTCATATGATGACTTTCATATCTGGATACTTCAAATCAGTGTGATTGTTTTGGATATTTTCTCTCTAAGCATGAAAAAATCAAAAAGCTTCAAGCATTTTTGGTTGTAAACTTCAAATAAACAAGTGGGGTAAGAGATGGAATCGTATACGAACTGTTTGTCTAATGAGTACCCTCAGGGCACAAGTTTAAATAATTAAATAAGAAAACTTTAAGTTTATTGATTACAAAATCAGAACTAATTAACGAAAATTATCAAATTAATTAATGTGTATTAAATGTATTTTTCAATCTACTAGGAAAGTTTCGGGATGAATTAATGCACATTAAGCAATGTCTTGAAGGCATTTAGAGAATCCCATATATGAATAATGACGTACAAGTTTTAGTCTAAAGTTTGGTTTCTTCAACTAGTTAATTACTAATATATAGTGAGTATATATAAGATAAGATTATATATAGATAGTGGGAATAATGGAATTGCTTTTATCCGGCCATGCTAGCTTAGATCCGATACATGTAATTAGATACAAGAGAACAACAATTGCAATATCTAATTTGGCCTGCCTTGAGACATGGTTGTATAGAGGTAGAATGTAAACGGTCATCACACTCTACTCGTAGGTAGAGGGACTGCTTTCCAAAATACCTCCGGCAATATTTAGATACAACATTTACTGTTACTACTGTTGTTTAATACTCGGATATACTTATAAAGGCGGGTTAGATATTAATGATTAGACACAAACATAATTTCAAAATAAAACAAAAGAATGAGAAAACAAAGTTATCAACATCTAAGACTTGTTTATAGTCGTGCCAAACAAAACTAGTTATCAAAATATTCAGACATGATAGTTGATACGATCAATCGAACAAATATACTGCTATATCAAATCGATCTTCAATTAGACTCATGCATGTATGGCTCAAGAAATTGTCGTATCAAATCAAATGGATCTTGAGACTCATGTATGGCTCATATTTGGTTTCATTTCCACAATGGTGTCACATTGAGTATCAATTCTTTCTATCCTTTTACTATTTTAAAGTAGATATTTCATTATAATTTATAAAACATTGAACTGGCATTATACTTTATCAACTAGCTAGCTAGCAGAATATATCATTGTTTCAACCATATCATCATCTACTAAACAAAGAACAAAAATGCAAGATATATATATATATGCCAAGACATATCATATCAACAAACTAATAGAAACACACACAAATACAAATACTATGCAACATGGAAATTTTCAAAGGCTGAGGACTGAAATACACCAGGGATTCGGTTTCACGTCTTATCAATCTAGGAAACTAAAGTTTTGTGCAGAAAAATTCGTTTTTATGCTCAAATACCACTAGCAGAAATTTGGTATAGAGGTAATTAAGAGAAAGAAAAAGTATATATTCGAAGACTAAAGTCTCATTTGAAGTAATAATTCCAATGAGGTATTTGTGAATATGTCTTGAAACAAATACGCTGACTTGCCTCTTGAATGTTGACATCACATTCTATATTATTAAAGAAATATCTACACAATGATTAGTAATATTTTATTGCTTAATCTTAATTTAATTTGGTCATTGCTTTGTAAAAAATTCTGTCGAATCCCTTGGCATGCGGCCCATGAGTAATCTATTGCAACTATAGAATCTTTCATTATTTAACTTGTACATGCCTAATTCCACTTGTCTAACATTTTCCTAATTGTATATCACCAATATGTTCATAAAAAAAAACTATATCAACAAGAAAAGAATGTATAGTTTTACTAGCTAAACGTAAATCAATTGTAATAAAGAACACAGTAAATACCAAAGCATAACATGCCAATTGTAACATGAATCAGTAGTGTTATTTATAAAAGAGAACAAAAATGATATGGTGTTGAGTTACCTATTAGATTGCTCTCAGGAAGCGCGTGAGGGAGGCCGGTGAGTAACACACCTCACGCGCCACCTTTGCTGGCACCCCAAACATCACGGCGTGAGGCACCAAAAATAAGGAACGAATAGCCAGCTCCTCACCTCTTATAGTTGTGTGCAAGTGTGGGCCTCCATGTGTTTTTATTATTTATTATCTGGGTTGTGAGTGTGTGGGTATTTAGTGAGATATGTTGTATAAAAGTGATTATTTTAAAGAAATCTGAGGAATGGTGACTATTGGGGGTGAAAACTGAAAAGTGAAAGGGAGTGAGAGGAGAAAGAAAGATTGATATGACGCTGAGGTGGAAGATGAAGTTGTGCAGTTGCCAGGAGTAGTCTTCGTTAATTAGAAATTGTCGTATTCTTTGACCCAACTAATCTCGAGTTGAAGACTTGTTATTAACATAACATAAAAACACATGTTTTTATGTTTGAATTAGTTCATAGGGAAAAGGGTTGTGGATATGGAGGTTTCTAAATATGGTGACAAAGGGATGAGTGGTCCAAGGAAGATCCAGATCCGAACTTTCTTTCGACCCAAACCATATCTTCCACGATTTTTTCCTAATCTCCTTTCTATTTAACTAATCGTGCTTGCATATTTACATTTCCCACTAATTAATATAATAGTATATATAACTAAAACAAAAGTAACATGTAAATCTCATATTTTATCATTGTGGTGTATATATTCTAAGTTCTAACTTTTGTCATCAACCTTGACTTGGAACTCACTTCAAAAATGAAAGCGTAAAAATTTATTAATTTGTTCATACTCTTAAACTTTTATGCCAAAATTTATAGATTTGTAGACTTAACAAACATGTGGTTTGTCCATATAAAATTTTGTGGACACAAGACTATGTGTTTTGTGGACGCAAGACTATATATATTTTGTAAAAGCCTTTTTACACGATCAAGCATGAATTTTCATGTTAAGTTGCTAAAAACACTATAGGTATGTTTGACGAAACGCAACGTTAGCAATAGCAGTAAGCAATAGACAGTAGCTGAAATAGCAGTTGGCAGTAGTTTTTTGCTTAATAAAAGCGTTTGGTAACATAGATGTAGCCCTACTTATAAAGTTTAAAATGACATATATACATTAAAATAAATTTGATTAAATAAATTTGAGATATATATGTAAATATGTATATGATAAGCATAACACTAGCAACAAGATTATAATGCTTCCTCAGAAAACATTTTGATTAGAGCAGCTACTCAAAATGCAAATGCTAGTTACCTTTTGTCAAACAAGCTTTGCATTTAAAACGTTAGTTGCTAGTCACTCGTTACTCCAAAATACTCTAAAATGCTTGCTGCCAAACGTAACATAACGTAAATACGTTTTCTACTTTCCAAAAGTAGTCATTTGGAAGTTCTATAGGAAAATATCTAAACGAGGGAAAATATCTAAAACGGCTCAACTGCTCAAGTTATGATCAAACTAATGACATAATGGCCGGCTTGTTATTTTATGATAAATAGTTTCTAAAAATAGAAATACAAGTCCACAACCTTTTTGACCGTTTAACAGATGTTGTTGGTCCCGGAGCTTCGGATCATTTTGGTGTGCGTGCCGTCTGTGGCTGCCGTATTTTGTTGCCGCGTGCCTCTGCAACATAAATATCATCATCTTATTCTGCACTTTTATTTTTATATTTGTTGACCTTTTTGCACTATTGAGTGACATTGGATCACTTAAAACTCGTAAAGTTTTGAACCCGTCAAAACAAAATCAGTTGTTTGACTTTCTTTACACTTCCCCAACAACAAAATTTTCACTTCTTCTATCAAGAATATCTTATTGGTTTTTTAGGTTTCTCGATATATATGTTTTATGTTTCAAGAAAGATTGTTGCCTTGACTGGATTTGGAGATTTGACTGTATGTGTTACAATATTTTCGTTAATTTTTTAAGAAAGTTGCTAAACATATTTTTAAACGTTGTGTAGTATAATATGTTAGGACATAATATAATTTTTTGACTGCAGAAACTCATTGAAAAGAAAAAAGAACGATACACATTTAATCAACAACAGCAACAAGAACGATACTTAATCCTGCATGAATTGGGTATGAGAAAATAGAATGTATACAGGTCATGCTCTTACCTTTGGGTAATTCCGAGGATAAGAAAATTGCTTCCTAAAAAACCTCCGGCTCAATCTACATTTAATCAATAACTGATAATGCATTTCAAATTTATGTACATTTTCCGATGATGATATCTTAAAACATTTACTACAATGACTCAAAGGAAAAATTGTTAACCCAGTAATTATAATTCTAATTACGGTCAAATGTAAGGTGGTCCATAACCCAGGAAAATTGCGCGTGTAGTGAAAAAGTAATTATCCAACGTGGCACGGTCAAACTATGAGGAAAGTCTTTGGTAAGGGCATATCCTCGCCAAAGAGTATGAACAGTAAAAGCTTGCTTACAGCTAGCCATGGTCAACTTTTTTTGGTGAAAATTGTCATGTAGTGGTGTTATTGATGAGGACATGTTTGTCCTCGTTAAAATTCGTTGCAAGTTCTCTCTTTCCTTGTGCTGATATCTTTGAAACATTTACTACAAGATAACCATGATGATATAGATGCCTAGGACCGTCTCATGGATTTGATATATGGTTTCGTACCAATGCCACAAAGAGGCCCTTAAACATACACATGTATCGGTAGTGCATGAACTAATTAAATTCAAGGCTCATATTGTGTATATAAATAATAGATGTGCATAAAAATTTGTGGCTCTCGTCAAGCGATGATTTATGCAATGGCACCACTTGCACTCCCCTGACAGATGTGCATACTGTGTCTTAAGATACATGTGATCTAGGAATAAACATAATTACTATATAAGAAAAACGATTATAATGCAACTTAACATATTACATTTGTTTCTATCTATTTTATGCAGCACATGTATTAGCATAGGTTTGTATATTTTTTTTCTTCTCTATCCAACCTCTCATCATTTCACATTTAATATCATTATTTCACACTATTTCACATAAGTTGGACACAATTTTCATGTTTCATCTCACATTAATCATGCACTCATTTATTATGGACGTCAAATGAATAGTACTTTTGAGTTCACAAAGAGTTGAATTAAACATGCATACATACTCTTTCACAAATTTCATCTTTGATCATCTCACATGCATTAAACATGCACACACTGTATTTAGTTTACGCCTAATGCAACTTTTACTAAAAAACCGTAGTTAAAGCAATATTTAACTGCTTTATGCGAACATATTAGAGTTAGATAAATAAATGCTTGAATACTAACCTCAAAGTTATTGCATATAAGATTTGAACTTAACAAGGTTTGATAATACATGAAGGTATCTCTACTAAAAAATCTCAGTCTCACCACTCAAACAAATAATCCAGTTTATAAAATGACAAATCACAATAGATTATTGTAATAGATTGTTTATGAAATTTATAAAAAGTTGTAAAGGACACGTGACAGCCAGTCGGATTTCAGTTAGAGTCAACTCAAACCAGAATCAACTTTGTTATTGCTAATGACACCACTCATAACACCCATATTCATGAACCATTACACCTATTTATACCCCTTCTATCCCTTCATATATCCTCACACTCACTCTCACACCTTCTAAAAAACACACACAAAACATAAAACACTTCAACAAACAAACTTAACTAACCATGCCTTGTGAACCAACTGCCACTCATATCATGTCTACATCAACCATTATCCCATCAACTAACTCCACACTTGCTAACCTTAAACTCTCTACTTCTGATCTCCCCATGCTTTCATGTCACTATATACAAAAGGGCAACTTATTTAGCCACCCTAAAGAACCTATTTCCGAGATCATAGTACATCTCCAAGAATCTTTGTCAACAACGTTGTCCTACTTTCCACCACTTGCTGGCCGGTTGATTACTGACTCCAACGGCTACGTGTACATCACATGTAACGATTCTGGTGCTCAGTTTGTGCACGCTGATGCAAAACATGTCAGTGTGAATGATGTCATGTCACCAACTCATGTGCCTGATATTGTCAAAGGGTTTTTTACTTTTGACAGGATGGTTAGTTATGAAGGTCATTTTAACCCTCTTTTGGCTGTGCAAGTTACGGAGTTGAGTGATGGTTTGTTTGTCGGGTTTTCGGTTAACCACGCGGTGGTTGATGGTACTTCTTTATGGAATTTTATTAACACCTTTGCAGAGGTCAGCAAAGGTGTGAAGGCTATTACTAAGAGTCCGTGCTTTGCACGTGACTCTGTGCTGATATCACCAGCGGTACTTAAAGTACCTGCTGGTGGTCCCAAAGTGACATTTGATGAACACGCGCCCTTAAGTGAGCGCGTTTTCAGTTTCAGTAGAGAATCAATATTGAAACTAAAAGATAGGACTAATAACAAGAAGAAATTTAACTGTTTTAACGGTAACGGTGAAATTAACGCCGTTGAAGTAATGGGTAAAGAAAGTCATGATCCCATTAAATTATCCGATGAGAAAGTAACCGCGTTAATTGGTAACTGGATACGAAACGCTGTTGTTTCGACTAAAGAACAAGCACCCGAAATTTCGTCTTTTCAGTCATTATCAGCTTTGTTATGGCGAGCAGTAACAAGAGCAAGAAAATTTCCATCTAGTAAAATGACAACTTTTAGAATGGCAGTTAATTGTCGACACAGACTCGAGCCAAAGCTCGAACCATTGTATTTCGGGAACGCGATACAAAGCATTCCAACATATGCATCAGCTGGAGATGTTTTGTCACATGATTTAAAATGGTGTGCTGAGCAGCTAAACAAAAATGTTTTGTCACATGATGATATGATGGTACGACGTGGTGTTTATAATTGGGAACAAGACCCTAAGACATTTCCTTTAGGCAATTTTGATGGTGCAATGTTGACAATGGGCAGTTCTCCTAGGTTTCCTATGTTTGACAATGATTTTGGTTGGGGCAAACCTGTTGCCATTAGGAGCGGAAAAGCGAATAAGTTTGATGGGAAGATATCGGCTTTTCCGGGTAGGGAAGGTGGTGGAAGTGTTGATTTGGAGGTGGTTTTATCGCCCGAGACGATGGCGGAACTCGAAATGGATGCCGAGTTTATGCAATATGTTACAGGAAAATGTTAGTTGTTGATAGTAGTTTGGTGTTTTATTTTCTTTTGTTTGTGAAGTACTATGTTTTTATGTTTGGTTACCTAATGATATATCTGCTTGTAATCTATTTACTAATTTATGATAAGCTCTTTGTCTTTTAACATATATTCGTTGTATTTCAATATCTACTCTTTTTGTCTTTTAAAAACTGAACAATATTTTAGTGTTGAGCTTGGTTGTTTATGACTTTGTTTTATATTAATCATAAACTGTAATCATTTAATTATTGGCTAAAAGTCTTTGTTATGATTATGTCTTATTCAAACGTTATATCTTTGTGAAAAGAAGATACTACTATAAGATTTAGCTTCTAGTGACTTTTGGTTCAAACTTATCTTTTATGCACATTTATATTCATCACATGGCCTTTGATATTTAAGCTTTGTTCCATTGCTTTCTTGTGTCACCAATAAGCATGATAATGATATTTTTGGCAACAAAAGATGACAAACAATCAAGCCTTTTGATATATAAATACACGTTTTCTAAACAAAATAAATAAATAAAAGAGAGAATTGCAAAAATCGTTCTTAAAGTTTGGCCAAATTGCACGTTTCATCCCTAAAGTTTGGAAAGTGCAAGAATCGTCTCTGTGGGGAAACCTTTGGTGCAAGTATCGTCCTTTTGAGGGAAACCTTTGTTGCAAGTATCGTCCCTGTGGGGACGATATTTGCACCAAAGTTTTCTTCACAAGGACGATCCTTGCACTTTCCAAACTTTAGGGACGAAACGTGCAATTTGACCAAACTTTAGGGACGATTTTTGCAATTCTCTCTAAATAAAATAACATCTTTGAACAATTTAAAGTTCTAGTTCCAGTGACTCCAAATGACTCCACAAAGAAAACCAATAAAGCAAGATCAAAAATGACTCCGAATGTCCCTCGATTTAGTCAAGCAAGTCTTTGGAACTGTTAATAGCCCCAAGACATGCAATCTCAATTATAGGAACACTTTAAAGTCTCACATTAGAATCCTTCACATTCTCTGTTATAAAGACATCACAAGTTTACTCACCCACCCGTGTGGGATAAACTCAACCGATTTTTTCTTTGATCAAGCTTAATTTAAAACACTTACACTAGGTCCAGTTTTAGACATATAATAAATCCTTACGAAGCTCTTAAGTCTTTGTGGTTAAATGTGTTCAAAACAAGCGAAAAACTTTTTCTCACCAACAGTTTTGCAACATGTTACAACTTGATACACAAATTACAATTTTTTGAGGATCGTCTATGTGATAATTAACTCTACTTTTTTATTACCATCTTTGAACAATTTAAACTTCTAGTTCTAGTGACAAAATAAATGGAGTAATATAATGTCCATAAAAAGTGTTAGTTTTGGGCGTAATTGGAGTCATATAATTTCATTTCACAAAAGAAACAAAAGCCCATGACTTAAAGTTACCGTCTAGCTTAGTTTAGCGTTTTCTACTCGGGGTAAATTATATTAAAATGATAAAATCTATTCATCCAGTATGTTACGGACAATATTCGTTTTTTTGTGAAGTGCTATGTTATTTTTATGTTTTGTTGTTGTTTTCTTAGTTTGGTTAACTGATGATATGTTATCTGCTTGTAATTTATTTTCTAATTAAAGGACTGTTTGTTTCGGTTTCATATAGATGGCTTATGGCTTATTTGGTATTTTGATTTTCGTATTTTTTTTTTTTTTTTTTTGTGGCTAATTGTGGAACTTTTATAATAAGCTTATAGTTATAATGCCCGCGCAGGCGCGGGTTTTTTTTTAAATTTTTTGAATCATATATTTTTATTTATTAAAAAACAAATAATTTAATCTTTGTTTTATTTGATTTATGATGTTTAATTATAGTTTTTTATTATTAAAGATAAGTATTTAAAAATTTTAATCCTATTTTTAATTGCATCTTATCTATATTTTTTGTATTTATCTTATATTTGTGTTAATTGCATCTTATCTATATTTTAAGTAATATCTTCTACTTGTGTTATGGATAAGTATAAAATGTTACCTAATAAGAAAATAATCTTTTTTTTTTTAAATACAATTATTACTAAATAAGGTATGAATGCATTTTTTTAAAATGAAAAATTCCCAATAGAAGTTTTGTTTTATTATATAAAAGATATAATCCAAAAAATTTAAAATAAACCTTAAAAAGTGAAGTTATGAAACATAAGATGAAAACCACATAAGTCATAAGCTCGCTATCATGGGGCTTTGTGGTCCACTGGGTGAAGTTTATTAAGTTAAGCGAGCCTAAGTGAGAGTAGTACCGTATTGGGTGACCAACCGGGAAGTCCTCACATGGGGGACCACAAGCTCTAATGATATCAACCAGCTACCTTAGAAGCCTGGGCCCAACCATGTGATGTCTTGATCCAACTGAAGGACGCGAGTTCGATTCCGTTCCGCAAGCATGGTTGGGTATTGGGTGGAGGTATTTCACAGGCATCAAACCTTTGCTGGGTAGGGTTGATGGGTACCATTATGGTACACAGGGTTGAGGTGTCCCTGCCAATCCACACTTTTTGATCCAACAAGCACCCCTAAATATCCCTAAATATAATGGTAAGATAAGGTAAGCTATTTGTCTTTAATCATTTAAGAGAGAATTGCAAAAATCGTCCCTAAAGTTTGGCCAAATTGCACGTTTCATCCCTAAAGTTTGGAAAGTGCAAGGATTGTCCTTGTGGGGAATCCTTTGGTACAAGTATCGTCCTTTTGGGGGAAACCTTTGGTGCAAGTATCGTCCCTGTGGGGACGATATTTGCACCAAAGTTTTCTCCACAGGGACGATCCTTGCACTTTCCAAACTTTAGGGACGAAACGTGCAATTTGACCAAACTTTAGGGACGATTTTTGCAATTCTCTCATCATTTAATTATGATGTTTCATAGTTCATACTATGTAGAGTATCTTTTTTAAATTATAGATATCCTTTTCTTTTGGGGACACTTTGAGAAACAATTATTAGTTTATCACTAGTGTGAAAGATAGTGCAACAACTTTTTTTCTAGAATGGTTGATTTTGTGCAACTTTATTTCAATGAAAGTGAAATCGTAATTATTCGATTATCAGTTAAAAGTCTTTGTCTTTGTCTTTATTCAAATATTATAATACATTACTTTCCCTATATCCTCATGTATAAATTTAGCAATCACATGGCTTTGATATTCAAAGCCTTGCTCCTGTGTTTTTATCAATATTCTTTTGTCACAAGTATAAGAAAGATGATGATAGATTTGCTATATAAAGGTAACAGGGACCGGAATCATGACATAATTTGACTAGCTAGGTATATTTACGAAAAGTTATACATAATTAGAAACACAATGTTTTCAGACCAGGTGCAGTTTAAGAAAAATCGAAGTCTTTTACAAAAATTCACACTACGTCGCAAAATTCTATTGGTGTCCCGAGGCCACTGAAACCCACCCATAACACCAACAAAATTAAGTCCTTTGATATTAATTCACATATTCTATAGTTTGAAAACTCAACAACCATGAAATAGTCTTATGATTAAATAACTAAACTTTACACTAAGGTTCAAAAATTAGTAGGTACATGTCTCGGTGTGGTTTGAAAAAGTGTCAGAAATGATCTCGTGATAACTCAATCAAAACTTTGTATATATCTGAGTAAAAAACTCGCTCTCTCCAATAATTTAAATGGAAAAAAAACTTTAATCTCAAAATAAAAACAAAAATACACACTTGAAACTCATAAAAAAACTCAACTGGTTGGGCTTTTATTGGTCCATGTTTCTTAATTACACAATAGATTTTATAACTAATAAGCCCATGACTTAAAAAGTTTCCCACCTTTTTAAGTCTTTTCTCATTGAGATTCACAAATTTTCTGCAAAGTCAAATACCTTTTCAAATAAGCAACGAATAAAACAGTAAAATCCGTTAATTTCACACTTTTTCTGTTTGTGCTTCATCACCAAATTTTAATCCTTTTTTTTTCTTTTAGAATAATGAAGGGTCGGAAACGGTCACTGACCGGGTAACCTGAACAGGAAAAACCTCATCCGTTTACATGTTTCAAAAATGAGAAGAGGTCGATCAAAGAGTCCTATAGCGTTTATAGTTGTAGTTATTTCAGTTTCGTGTTTTCTAGTTTTGATCCTTTCGGTATTTAGACTTCCAGACGTATCGTTCAGTAATAGTTCCGAGAAAATTAGCAAAAATCTAGAAGATGGTGAGAGTATAGGTAAATTTGGTGAGATGATGATAGAAATGTTGCCCCAAGATCTTTCGTTTACGGTCTTTGTTCCATCAGAAGTTGCGTTTGGGCGTGATTTGGGATTAAGGGTGGACGATAGTTTGGTAGGGGAGAAAGTGAATGATACCTATGCTATACTTACGCGTGTGCTGAGCTTCATGGTCGTGCCATGGAAGATTCTTTCGCAATCTGTTCCATATGGTGAAGAGATGACGTGTGATTCTTTATCTGGATTTAAGCTTTTTGTGTCGAAAGATGTGGATGGAATGCTTGTGGTTAATAGGGTTCGATCAAAACGGGTGGATTTGAGGAAAGGTGAGATGGTTGTACATGTTATGAATGGGGTGATTATGGAGGCTGAGTTTGAGCAGTCAGTGCGGCCTGATGATGATGAAGAAGATTAAGAGATCGGATTTAGTCTTTTAAAGTCAATTTTCGAGTGAATTAGTACAAACTTTTCGGCAATATGTAATCTTTTTTTGTACTAACTTACATGTGATTCTGTGGATGTATACTTGTATAGTTTGTTGTATCTATAGAATTTATGTGATCGATTGTAGAAAGTGGCATACACTGTTAGTGTTGCTGTACTGTTGACTGAAGGTTTACAGCTATGAATTTGATACAAGTTCTGCAAGATGGGATGTCGAGCTCGTTATCTAAAGTATAGAACAAGTTTTTGTACTAGTTAAGTTGCCCAAAAACACTGGGATAATATTACTTACTGTTTTCCCACTTGATAAGTGTACGTCTAGATTTTCAGACCTGGTAATACTTTAGTATGGAGTAATTATTCAGGAGTATGATGTTAGTTTGTAATTACATTACAGATACTATCGAGCCTGTTTCACTATGCTTTGAAATTTACGAGATTTGACTCTAAGAACTCATTCTCTGTAAAATAAACCCTCATCCATCATTGCTTCTAACTGCTTTCAGACCATTGTTCAGGTCGCAAAACCCATATAGGGGAACAATTTCCTTCCTAGCAAAGTCAATCTATTATTTGGAGGGCTGTTTTGGATGTCTTCCTGTCCTTGCAAAGATCGATTCAGGCCGGAGGAATTTGATCTGCCTTCTCTATTATTGTGTGAAGAAGTCCTTGAAAATGTGTTTTATGTTCTTTTTATTTTCCCAAGATTAAGGTTATTTGGCGTAAATGCCTAAGCATGTGGGGAATTAAATTTTCTGATGGAGATAGTATTACTGTATTACTGATGTGATAAGCGGTTATCCTGGTCAATTTTTACCATTAAAAAGTTCATAATTTTTTCATGGAGTTTGTTTTGCTTCTTTATGTCCTATTTGCAGATGGCGAAACAAGGTCTTCCATTTGAAAATTAACAAACTACTCCAGAGACTGACAAAAGACACATTTGCATTAATTCAATCTAACACTCTCTTATAGATGTCTAATTGTTGCTCCAAAGGCTACCGGCCTCGATTAGAAAGATTGGATTGTAAATCCCTCTTGCATATGGAGCATGTCAGATGATGTAGGCTAGCTTTTAGTTTTCTTGTTTTTGGCTCTGCCTTCTTTTTTATTTTCTTCTTTGTATTTATTTCTGGGCCTCCTCCATGAGCATGGACGGAACTATGTAGGGGCATGGGAGCCCAGCCCCCCCCCCCAAAATTTTTTTTTTTTGTGGCACCTAGTGTAAATATTATAGGTTTTAGGGGTAATTTAGTTGAGGGTTACAAAGAAATCTCCTATTCAATTCGCCCTAAATTTGGCCCCCCAAAAAAAATGTTCAAGTTCCGTCTATGTCCATGAGGTCCCCTGGTGTATGGTCTTTGGCTTCTTGCCTTTTTGGTTTAATGAACATCCTTACGCTTGAAATTTTTTTCACTAGGTATAAGAATCATTTAGCAAAAATACCAACTTTTAGTATCTGCAAAAGTCGAAGGTGACGTTGTGAAGACTGTGAGATGGTACCAGACAACTGAATGCCATTTTGGTTTGCACTATGACATCTTTTTGGCAATATGCCAATATTTTTATGGTTACATTTAATGTTCTTGATGCATACTCGTATAGTTTGTTGTTTTGAAAGATTTAAGCGGTCCTTTGTAGAAAGTAGCCTACGCAGTTAGTATTGTTGTTAGTTTTTACAATATGTTTACAGCTATAGCTTATAGTATGGATATAAGGTGTGCAAGATGGAACGTCGAGTTCATTTTTTAAACCGCAGAAAAAGTTTTTCAGTCATTGTATTAGTTAAAATGTAGAAAAACAACTTTTAAAACTTTTATGATTGCCGATATTAGAAACACTTGGTGTAATGATGTACTGATGTGCATTTGCATATTTTACTGAACTGCTATAGTGATGATGTTAGTTTGTAATAAGGCTGCAAATGCAAATGCAATAGATTAAATTCAATTCAACCATGAATCCATGATATAAAGTAATGGGCTTGTCTTAATATACAAATTTGACTCTTCAGTATCCACAAAAGCCCAATATGAGAAATTTAATAAATCGTTAAAGCCTAACATGCAACTTCGCAACTTGACGATACTGGCGTATCCATCTTTAGGTGAAGATGAACCTAGATCAAAATCTTTTATATAATAAAACAAAACTGAGAATTTTTCAGTTTAAAAAAATGCATTCATACCTTATTTAGTAATAATTTTATTTTAAAAAAAAATTATTAACATTTTATATTTATCCATAACACAAGTATAAGATAAATACAAAAAAAATAGATAAGATGCAATTAACAATATGATTAAAATTTTAAAATAATTATCTTTTATGATAAAAAATCTATAATTAAATATCATAAATCAAACAAAACAAATATTAAATTATTTGTTTTTAAATAAATAATAAAAATATATAATTCAAAAAAATTAAAAAAAAAATGTAAATTGCAAAAATTGTCCTTAACGTTCCACGAATTTGCAAAAGGGGACCGAGACAAAAAGTAGCGCAAAAAAGACACCCACGTTCCACATCTTCGCAAAATCGCCACCGAGAGCCCTTTTCCGTAAACTTCCGTTAGTTTTCCCGTCAGTCAAGGGTATAATCGCCATTTCACTCGCTTCCCGCCTTTGACTACCCCAACTTTATTTCAATGACCAAATTTGCAAAGTTATAAAACTTAATTTTGGAGGCACACTTGGCATCCGAAGCGATTAACCTTTCCTTTTTCTTTTTTTTTTTTTTTTGTGTAACTCGGCAACCCAAGCGATTGCATAGGACTATAAAGTTCATGGTTATCCCGCTTATTCAACCATAACACACACAATCCCAACGATCAAAACAACCGACGATGACAAACAATGGAAAAGGGAAGAGTATCTACATTGTTACCGAGGAAGAGGAATTTGATAAAGTTTTAAGAACCTATTATCTAAACGATTTACTTCTTGATGCATTTGGCGGAGAACCAATTGATGAGTATGGTTCTTATAGGAAGATACCTAAGGAGTTAAGAACTAAGATTCTGACCCATCTGAGGAAACAAGATGGCTACTATGAAGCGCTTTTGAGTGATGATGATGATGAGGAGGAGGAGGAGGAGAAGCAAGAGCCTGTGGATACCGTTTTACCCAAGTTTGATGAGTTGGAACAGAAGATTTCCAATCTTGAAAAGGTGTTCAAGTATCTAAAGGAGAAGAAGGACAAGAAAGAAAAAGAATTGAAGAAAAAGAAGAAAAGGGGTGATGCGGAGGGCAGCGGTTCAAACTACTAAACAAGTGTTTGTTTAGATATTTGTTTGGAAATTTGTAATGGTTGTGAACTCCTATGATCAATGAAAGTTTTAATGTTTATGTTACTGATATGTTTGTGTTTCATTTTTGAAATATATGGGTACTTCCTATGCAGCTTATGCAGAAAGCATTAGATATGTGATGTTTTACTTGAAAGTCAAATGGGTGAAAGTCACTTGGTTTATTGACTAGCTCTAGTAAGAATTTAATACTCCTTTACCTACCTCACATAATGAAGTAAATTATCCTACCAACTAGGATAATAAAGTCTCCTTCAACTTTGTCAAAAACATAGATATGGCAGAATTTGTAACCCAAAAATTAAAGAGAAAGAAAATGATTAGTAATGATACACAGGTAGAGGAAGTAAGTGGTTGTGTAATTGGTCTTGTATTAGAAGTAGGAACAAAACAGGAGGGGGTGGTGCAAAGATAGAGGTGTTGGATGAAAGATGCTTCATCTGTTGTGGGGATGTTAAGTGTTGGAGGCATGCTTACACAGGTGGAAGTGTTGTTATACTTGAAAAGGCAGGTTGTGCAACGGTAGAGGAAGTAAGTTGTGGTGTCATTGGTATGGGTATTACAAGTAGAAACAAAAGTGCAGGGGGTGGTGCAGCTGCAACTCAATCAACTAAAGCAAAGAAGAAGAGTAAAAAGAAGCCAAGAAAGTTCATTAACTGAATCACTATGTCTAGTCTGTGTTTCTAGGATGTAGTTTTGGGCATGTCCAAACCACAAACTGAATCACTATGTTTAGTCTGTGTTTTAGTGTTTCATTAATGTGAGTTTCTTGTTTATGTTTGTGATACCTATCAAATACAATAAAGAACTATAAACATATGTGAAGACATTATTCATACAAAATCTGGATCATGAGATCCATTACATTCATTAACCATCACTAATCTCAAAACAACCAACCCCCTCATGGATATTTCTTCTTTACAACAACCTCAATCTTCTTAAACATCTTGTCCTTGACTTGCCTGGCCATCATCAACAGTGCATTCGCCCTACGCTTATCAATTGTTTGTAGCCTCCTAAGCTTCTTTGTATTGCTTCTTGCAATTCTTGCACGTGAATAGTTTCGAAGTCTAACAATCACATCCCCCTTACGTTCGACCCTTTCAGTAATTTTTTTGGACTTGTTCTCCAAATTGTGTGCCTGCTGCAAGTCTTGAAGAATCTCGTTGTGGTAAGGGCCAATCATTAGTTCAGTTAGCACATACGAGTTACAGACAACCTTTAGATCAATATCACATTGAGAGTTGTTCATGGTTAAGGAAATAGGGGGGTGTTTTGCAAGTGAGTGTTTTAAGAGATGCGTATTTAGTAGCTTTCATGTGTTTGCCTATAAAAGGGTTTATAAGATTGCCACGCACTGTGTAGTCTTCATGTGTTGGACAAAAAAAGGCTTATATGACAGTTGACTTTATGCAATTCAACATTTGCAGTTTGACTTTTGAAAGTCTAAATGCAATGGGTGCAAACATAATGTTCTAAACACAATCTGGATCATGAGATCCATTACATTCATTAACCATAACATGGTTGATGCAAACAAACATAGAATACATCAGAAACATAAACATTTTTGCAAGTTTGACTTTTGAAAGTCCAACTGCAATGGGTTCAAACATATTGTTCTAAACACAACAAAGATTACAAATATAAAATCAAACAGACAATAACGTTAAACATATATTGTTTAAAGATCAGTGGGTAACACATGAAGAAGTTGGAAGTGCATGCTCATTATTTGACTTCATCTTTTTAGTTGGCCTGTCAACCTGAGGTATGTGATTGGGTGGTACTATGACTGTTGTAGACTCAATTCTTGGCCAGTATCTGCGGCCAGAACACCCATTGATCTTGAATGAGTACATACGCGCCCATGTTTCTAGGCTGTAAGCAGCATGAACCCACTCTTCAGGTACAGCAACTCCTTTTCCATCCTCATACATATAGTTTATTGCAGCCACAACATGTTTACATAGTGTTCGAGTCAGCTCCCACATCCTACAACCACACTCCTTCCTATCAATGTTAGCAACACAATGATCCACGTTAGGCACAGATACTTTATATAACGAAGCTGCAATCCATTCAACAACATAATCAGTTGCTTCTTTGTTGTTTGCATCAACCATGGCTTGCACAGTAGGAGTAAGTTGTCCAACACTCCTTTCTATTATTTGCTGAACTACCACAATCCTCTTCACCAAGTACTCCCTGATATATTCAAGACAAACGATGATGGATTTATATCTGACATCATTTAGCTGGCTACAAAACACCTCACATATGTTGTTTAAGAGTAGTCCACATAGGGCTTTGCCTGTTAAACAAATCACACATTATGTATTAATATATGATCAATTATCAGTATGCTTTTGTCCAGTGCCACTTAATGAATTACCTGAAAAATGTGATCGGCTCCATTGTTCAGCTGGAATCTTCAGCAACCAATCATAAGCTGCAGCATTGTTATTCTTCAGATGATCCATCCCTTTGTTAAATTCAACAACAGTTGTGGCTCTTGCAGCCTTCCAAAGCATGTCCTTGTAAACACCTCCTTTCAAATGTGACTTCATTTCCTCATGAATATGCTTAACACAAAACCTGTGTGCAGCATTTGGAAACACACTAGCAACAGCTTGTATCAATCTCTGTGAACAGGTAAGGTTATGGATGGTGTTAAAACTTTACATGTTCTCATTGTGCATAAAACACATGATTAATTGTACAATAGAAATGTGCACCTTTTGCCTATCAGAAATGAAAGTGAACTTGCAGTTGGTTTCTATCCCAAGATCCTCTCCTAGTAGTTTCAAAAACCAACACCAAGTTGCCTTATTTAGTGCATCAACTACAGCATATGCTACTGGATAAATCCCATTGTTCGCATCAATCCCAACTGCTGTTAGTAATTGAACTGGAAAAGGACCTGACATGGAGAATCCATCTAATCCTAAGAATTCTCTGCCACAAGCTTTGAAACCTTGTTTCATAGCTCCCAAACACACATAAACCCTTTTAAAAGTTCTTGTTGAACTCACTGGATTTGGTTCTATCTGTACATCAATCCTAACAGTAGTGCCTGGATTTTGATTAACCAGCTCTTGGGCATACTCTCTAAGCAGTTGATGAGTGCTCAAACACTCATCATTTTTGGTCAAATCTGAACTGCAAAACATACAAAAACACTCAGAAATGCATCAAAATACTGAAAATATTTCAAAATTGTGTTTGTTATGTTTTAGATGCAAAATAAGCAAAAACAGATGAAAAACGCACAAAGTTTGCAAAATTGGCAGTTTCAGTCCCCCAACTTTCATAAAATTACAAAATTAGTCCCTAGTCATTCAAAATATGGAAAATTATCACCAAAGTCCTTTTACAATCATAAGTTGTCATATTTTGTCCTTTGGTGAAAATTTGGAAAAGTTTTGGAAATTTACAATTTAGCCCCTGGAGTTTCAGATTTTGGCAGATTTAGTCCCTGGTGGGATATTTTTGAAAGAAAAATCATTCTTGGACCTTGGGTAATCAAAAGTTATCAAAATGGGTCCCTGGGTGAAAGTTTTGTGGAAATTACATGTTTGGTCCCTGTACTTTGCAAACTTGTCAATTTTGGTCCTTGGTGTTTTAAAATGAAAATAAATAAATTCATGATCCTTATATTATTGGAATATGGCAAGATTGGTACTTGTGAGCACTTTGGATTTTGTACATTTTCAGTCCCCCATATTTTCTGAAATTACATTTTGGGTCCTTGTGTTTTACTTGAACCAAATATACCCTTTTTATTATATAAACCCAATCCACCCTTTCCCTTTTTTTTGGCCTGATCCAACAAACAACCCCAAAGCCCACACAACCCGGCCCAAATCTAAAATAATAAAAACCCCAGGTCAACGAGTCAAACATCAGGGTCAAACAAACAGTCAAACCCCCAGGTTACTGTACATCCATCCCCAACCTCCCTAAACCCCGCTTCACTGTCTCCCCCCTCCTCCTACTTTTCCACCAACTCACCAACTATAATTAAGACATTCACCTACAACTTACACCAACCCCCTCCTCATAATTACCCACACCAAACACCACTACTCTGCCTTTTCCAAGTTTCCCGCCAAAAACAATTTTAATGGCCAAGATCAATTTGACCAATCCAAGGGTCCATATTTGAAGTGGGAAAGACACTGATACACTCCAGGGCCTATAAAAGATAAGAAGAAAAGAAGAATAAAGGAAGTAGTGTAGTCAGTAGTTTAGTTTAGGTTTATTTAATGTCATATTAATGTAATTTTGAATCCCTGGTTATAATTATAGTTTGTAATCTGTTGTCTTTGAGTTATTACAAGTTTTCAATTTTAAATTTCAAGTCTTGTATCGTTTTCAGATTTAATGAAATCTTAAAGCTTTTGGCTGAATTCTTGTTTAAGCTTATTTGTTGTGTAAAACCTTTTCACAAGCTCACTTAAGCTCATATATAGCTTATTAAAGCTTTTAGACACTTGTAAAATCAGTTTAGCTCAGAAAACTAAAAAATCAAGAAATTCAAGAAAAATAAAAAAATCAAGTTCAAGGGGAAAGGAAGACAAGGTACTTGTGGATTTTGGATGCCTTATTGGTCTAGAACTCATGGAAGTGATTAGGTTAAGTTTTGGTGCCATGGTTCTTTATCTCAGCCAACTGCCTTTGTAAGCACTTTCATATTTTTTTTTTAGCATTCCATATTTATATACTTTATTTGTTGCTCAATTTAGTTAATTTAGGTTCAATTAATGTTAGGATAAGTTAAATGTTCAGTTTCATGGATTGAATGCCCCATTTGCTTTGAAAAATTCCATAACAGTCCCCCTAAGGGGTGTTTGGTTTAACCTGCTCACCTAGGTTCCATTTGGTTTTATGGTTAAGTGTTGTTGTACAATGTTAGTTTAGGCCTAAGGAAGTATTATTTACCATTTACTTTGGTCTCAAGTTTTAAAAAAGTCAAAGATCACAATCAAGCCTTTGACAGATTACTGTTGAGGTTTGTGGTTTCAAAATCTCACCCATTTGGTTTAAAAGTTATCTTGCTACTCTAATTTAGTTTTTATATCATCCAAAACATCAATCTCAGTTAGTTTAATCCATTCAAAATTGGCCAAAGTCAAAATTCCAAGTTTACTTAAAAAGTCAATATGCATTCTTTTCAGTTTTTTTTCAAAAATAGTAGGATTTATTTAGAATTTTCTGTTGAGATTCAAGCCTTGAGCTTTTGAGGTTTTGCAGCCTACCAGCTCATCTTTGAGATCCCATTGGTCTGTTATTTTTGTGAATTTTTCAGTGGGCCCCACCTTAGCCCAAACTCAGCTGCAGGGCAGTCCTACCCTCTGCTGCACAGACCACAGCCCACCACCACCACCTTGGTGTTGGTTTTCTGGCCAACCCAGTGGGTCCCATGCTCCATCTTTGCACCTTTCAACCTCCCCATGGTAGGGTTCATGGTTTGACCTTGGGTTTGACCTTGAAACCCCTGGGACCCACCTGAATCAACCTTCAAAGCTTGTCCCATTTTCAGTTAACTTTCAAAGTGTCCATGTGCTTATTTTGATCCATTGGCTTATTCTGTGGATTCTAAGTGCTTATTCCTGCTCAAGCATATTCATTTAACTAATTTAGACCATGATTAATCATTATGGGTCCCACTTGAGGCCATTTTAGCTTATTTTGCCCCTTGGTCAACAAAAGTCAACTGTTGAGCCAATTAGCTTTTACTTTGCTTATTTTTAAGTTTCATTAAAGTTGTTTTTATAAAAAGTTCATGTTTTTAGTTGTAAAATAGTTTTCTAAAATAAAAATCCAGAAAAAACAAAGTAATTTTAAGTGATAGTTTCTATATAATTTTATTTAAATTTTATTTTTCATTTTTAAATTTTTATTAAGTACTTAGCATTTTTATATTTTTATTAATTACCTTTTAAATTAAAGTATTTTTAGTAATTTTCTCAGATTTTTATTTTATCATTTAGTATTTATTAGAATTAATCTTAGTTTTATCCATAATTAATTAATAATTAGTTTTAAATAGCATAATTAGTTTTTATAAAGCAAAACCTAGTTTTTATATTTTTCCTAGCTTTTATATAATGTAAAATAATTTTAGAAATTTTTCTAGAATTTTTACTGTTCATTTTCTATTTTTCTTAATTTAAAATAGTTTAATTAGGTAATTAATAATTAATTAATGATTAATTATTAGAAAAATCTCAAAAAGACAAAAATACTTATTTTTAATTTTAAAATTAGTTTTTAGTTATTTTATAATTTTAGAAATTTTATTTTCACCTTTTTAGTATTTAATTAATATTGTATTATATTTAAGTATTTTAAATATTAATAATAAGTAATAATTAGTAATTAATTAATATTAAATAATTAAATAGTGTAAAAATTATTTTTCTTTTTCTAAATTTTTTTTTTATCTTTTAGTTTGTAAAAAAATTCATTTTCACCCCCAGGGTGTTTTCAGATTTCCGTTTTCGAAGCCGATCTGGGAGAAATTGAAAGTCTCTTTTATCATGATCCGTCACTCACTTCTTATCCCGACAATCCAATTGAGAATAATAATCACTTTGTTCCCGAAACATTCAATACTACTCTCACCAATCCTCTATTTGAATTCGATTCTGAATTCACTTTGATTTTTGATAATCCACTCTTTGATATTCAGAATGAGGATTGTGGTGAGTCTATTTCGGAACATGAATTCACTTATTCACATCTTGTGAATAATTCTCTTCATGAGGAGTTCGCCAGTGAACTCACTCATCATATCATGACTCCTCCGAAGTTTGATAGCCCGGGGGGAGATGCTCTCAATTATGAGAATTTGCAAATTCTCACCCACCCTCCCGGGTTGTTTATGAGCTTAACCTTTGAAATCCAAACTCAGGCTAATGAGCCTCCTCTCGAGGAAGAAGATCAAATTATGATTTCCATCATGGTTTTCTTCCTTTTCTTCACCTATAAGGTGACTTCTTCTCTTCTTCACTCCTTCGGGAGTGAGGATACCATCTTTGATCCCGGCATTTTCATGTATCATTATCTTGAGCCGGATACTTATCTCATCGGTGTGGAACTTTCACGTGCTTCAAATGTTTGTCCAAACATCTTGAATGAAAGTCCGATTGAGATTGCTTCTTCCACATCATGCTTCCCCAAGGATAAATGAATTCGGGGTCGAGTCAAGCTAGCGACTCGGTAAACAAAAACAGTAGCATGCTTATAGGGTTTTCACCCTAAGTGTGGGGGAGTCCCCCCACAATGGTTACAAATAGAGTGAAAATACAAAATGGTGTTTTCCACGCTTAGCTTGTAATGTTGCCCTTTTACGTTCAAAGAGTCGACATAATAGCCGGGACTTTGAATATTGAGGACAATATTCATGCTTAGTGTGGGGGGGGGGGGGGGGGGGGTATTCGCTATTCTAGCGAATTTTATCACATTTTACTATATAATACCCCCGTTTTTAGCCAAAATTTCAAAAATTTTAAAAAAATTTCACTAAAGTTTCAAAATTTTTGTGGTAATCAGTCCGCCTTGTCTAACCGACAAAAGGGATTGGCTAGTCCAGGAGCAAACGGCTCTTGGTAAAGACATCTCAAATCCGTTTACGCCTTGCAATTTGCCCAAAATTGTATGGTACCTCAACTCGCCATATCCCATAAAGCGAATGAGTTGGCTAGCCCGCAAGATTATGGCTTGTGGTAAAGGCAGTGGAAAATCCATAATTGGTAATCAGCTCACCAAGATGTTGACTATTCCATCAAGAGCTAGCTAGTCCAGAAGCAAACGGCTTTTGGTAAAGACGAATCAAATCCGTTGACAGCTGGTGGTTTGCTCAAAATCACACGGTTATCAGGTGTGCCACAGTTCTTACACCTGGCTACTCCAGAAGTGATGGCTTTTGGTAAAGAGTTTAAAATCCATCAAGTTTTCAAAACAGTTATTGCTAGGGACTAGCAATATTTTAGTGTGGGGGATTGATGAGTGCTCAAACACTCATCATTTTTGGTCAAATCTGAACTGCAAAACATACAAAAACACTCAGAAATGCATCAAAATACTGAAAATATTTCAACATTGTGTTTCATATGTTTTAGATGCAAAATGAGCAAAAACAGATGAAAAACGCACAAAGTTTGCAAATTTGGCAGTTTCAGTCCCCCAACTTTCATAAAATTACAAAATTAGTCCCTAGTCATTCAAAATATGGAAAATTATCACCAAAGTCCTTTTACAATCATAAGTTGTCATATTTTGTCCTTTGGTGAAAAATTGGAAAAGTTTTGGAAATTTACAATTTAGCCCCTGAAGTTTCAGATTTTGGCAGATTTAGTCCTGGTGGGATATTTTTGAAAGAAAAATCATTCTTGGACCTTGGGAAATCAAAAGTTATCAAAATGGGTCCCTGGGTGAAAGTTTTGTGGAAATTACATGTTTGGTCCCTGTACTTTGCAAACTTGTCAATTTTGGTCCTTGGTGTTTTAAAATGAAAAAAAATAAATTCATGATCCTTATATTATTGGAATATGGCAAGATTGGTACTTGTGAGCACTTTGGATTTTGTACATTTTCAGTCCCCCATATTTTCTGAAATTACATTTTAGGTCCTTGTGTTTTACTTGAACCAAATATACCCTTTTTATTATATAAACCCAATCCACCCTTTCCCTTTTTTTTGGCCTGATCCAACAAACAACCCCAAAACCCACACAACCGGACCCAAATCCAAAATAATAAAAACCCCAGGTCAACGAGTAAAACATCAGGGTCAAACAAACAGTCAAACCCCCAGGTTACTATACATCCATCCCCAACCTCCCTAAACCCCGCTTCACTGTCTCCCCCCTCCTCCCACTTTTCCACCAACTCACCAACTATAATTAAGACATTCACCTACAACTTACACCAACCCCCCTCCTCATAATTACCCACACCAAACACCACTACTCTGCCTTTTCCAAGTTTCCCGCCAAAAACAATTTTAAGGGCCAAGATCAATTTGACCAATCCAAGGGTCCATATTTGAAGTGGGAAAGACACTGAGACACTCCAAGGCCTATAAAAGATAAGAAGAAAAGAAGAATAAAGGAAGTAGTGTAGTCAGTAGTTTAGTTTAGGTTTATTTAATGTCATATTAATGTAATTTTGAATCCCTGGTTATAATTATAGTTTGTAATCTGTTATCTTTGAGTTATTACAAGTTTTCAATTTTAAATTTCAAGTCTTGTATCGTTTTCAGATTTAATGAAATCTTAAAGCTTTTGGCTGAATTCTTGTTTAAGCTCATTTGTTGTGTAAAACCTTTTCACAAGCTCACTTAAGCTCATATATAGCTTATTAAAGCTTTTAGACACTTGTAAAATCAGTTTAGCTCAGAAAACTAAAAAATCAAGAAATTCAAGAAAAATAAAAGAAAAATAAAAACATCAAGTTCAAGGGGAAAGGAAGACAAGGTACTTGTGGATTTTGGATGCCTTATTGGTTTAGAAATCATGGGAGTGATTAGGTTAAGTTTTGGTGCCATGGTTCTTTATCTCAGCCAACTGCCTTTGTAAACACTTTCATATTTTTTTTTAGCATTCCATATTTATATACTTTATTTGTTGCTCAATTTAGTTAATTTAGGTTCAATTGATGTTAGTATAAGTTAAATGTTCAGTTTCATGGATTGAATGCCCCATTTGCTTTGAAAAATTCCATAACAGTCCCCCTAAGGGGTGTTTGGTTTAACCTGCTCACCTAGGTTCCATTTGGTTTTATGGTTAAGTGTTGTTGTACAATGTTAGTTTAGGCCTAAGGAAGTATTATTTACCATTTACTTTGGTCTCAAGTCTTAAAAAAGTCAAAGATCACCATCAAGCCTTTGACAGATTACTGTTGAGGTTTGTGGTTTTAAAATCTCACCCATTTGGTTTAAAAGTTATCTTGCTACTCTAATTTAGTTTTTATATCATCCAAAACATCAATCTCAGTTAGTTTAATCCATTCAAAATTGGCCAAAGTCAAAATTCCAAGTTTACTTAAAAAGTCAATATGCATGCTTTTCAGTTTTTTTCAAAAATAGTAGGATTTATTTAGAATTTTCTGTTGAGATTCAAGCCTTGAGCTTTTGAGGTTTTGCAGCCTACCAGCTCATCTTTGAGATCCCATTGGTATATTATTTTTGTGAATTTTTCAGTGGGCCCCACCTTAGCCCAAACTCAGCTGCAGGGCAGTCCTACCTTCTGCTGCACAGACCACAGCCCACCACCACCACCTTGGTGTTGGTTTTTTGGCCAACCCAGTGGGTCCCATGGCTCCATCTTTGGACCTTTCAACCCCCCCCCCCCATGGTAGGGTTCATGGTTTGACCTTGGGTTTGACCTTGAAACCCCTGGGACCCACCTGAATCAACCTTCAAAGCTTGTCCCATTTTCAGTTAAGTTTCAAAGTGTCCATGTGCTTATTTTGATCCATTGGCTTATTCTGTGGATTCTAAGTGCTTATTCCTGCTCAAGCATATTCATTTAACTTATTTAGACCAGGATTAATCATTGTGGGTCCCACTTGAGGCCATTTTAGCTTATTTTGCCCCTTGGTCAACAAAAGTCAACTGATGAGCCAATTAGCTTTTACTTTGCTTATTTTTAAGTTCCATTAAAGTTGTTTTTATAAAAAGTTCATGTTTTTAGTTGTAAAATAGTTTTCTAAAATAAAAATCCAGAAAAAACAAAGTAATTTTAAGTGATAGTTTCTATTTAATTTTATTTTTCATTTTTAAATTTTTATTAAGTACTTAGCATTTTTATATTTTTATTAATTACCTTTTATATTAAAGTATTTTTAGTAATTTTCTCAGATTTTTATTTTATCATTTAGTATTTATTAGAATTAATCTTAGTTTTATCCATAATTAATTAATAATTAGTTTTAAATAGCATAATTAGTTTTTATAAAGCAAAACCTAGTTTTTATATTTTTCCTAGCTTTTATATAATGTAAAATAATTTTAGAAATTTTTCTAGAATTTTTAATGCTCATTTTCTATTTTTCTTAATTTAAAATAATTTAATTAGGTAATTAATAATTAATTAATAGAAAAATCTCAAAAAGACAAAAATACTTATTTTTAATTTTAAAATTAGTTTTTAGTTATTTTATAATTTTAGAAATTTTATTTTCACCTTTTTTGTATTTAATTAATATTGTATTATATTTAAGTATTTTAAATATTAATAATAAGTAATAATTAGTAATTAATTAATATTAAATAATTAAATAGTGTAAAAATTATTTTTCTTTTTCTAAAAATTTTCTTTTATCTTCTAGTTTGTAAAAAAATTCATTTTCACCCCTGGGTGTTTTCAGATTTCCGTTTTCACTTTTTATTTCGTACGTACGCGTTTTTAAGTTTTTAACGTTTCTGGTTTTTCCCACTTTCCTGTCTTATTCATATAGCTTGTTTAAGCTATTTCTTCATATATTCCTTTGTTTAATCAATCTCAAACCCTTTCCCGTCCAGATTCACCCGATCACGTAGCCGTTTGTTAACCATCCGCACCTCGTCGGGACATAACGACCTGGGGAAACACTATATTCCGCGGAGCATTGACTCTAGGCTCTTTGACTTTGTTGACTATTCTTTGGTCAATATAAGTTGACGGTTTAGCATCAATTAGCAGTGCATAATGTTTGGTAAAAACAGGTATACCTGATTGAATTTCACAGGCTTTATGGCATAGCAAATCAGACTTACTTACGGGAACATCTTCAATTACTTGATCATCGTCATCAAACACTTCATCATCATTTCGATTATAGTCCAAATCCTCTGAATCACTCCCGCTACTCTGTTCTTCTGTTTCATTCTCTACCTCTACTACTTTCACATTTCCCATCTGACCACCTACAATTGTAAGTCCATAACATTAACAACAAATACACCTTTTAACAAATAAAAAAAAAACAAAACTCACAAAACAGGAGGGAAATTAAAGAGGAAAATGCACTATGTCTTACCGTATCGTTCAAAGGCACGGACGCTCGATGTAATCTAACCGGAACTATATAGGGATCTATACGTATTGTTCAAAGGCAGTGAATAGGAAAATGCACTGGTAAAGATTTGGCGGCAACAATTAGGGTTGTATCTGAAGTTAAAGGGGTATATTTGTCATTTCATGCGATTATACCCTTGACTGACGGGAAAACTAACGGAAGTTAACGGAAAAGGGCTCTCGGTGGCGATTTTGCGAAAATGTGGAACATGGGTGTCTTTTTTGCGCTACTTTTTGTCTCGGTCCCGTGTTTGCAAATTTGTAGAACGTTAAGGACCATTTTTGCAATTTACCCAAAAAAAAACCCCGCGCGTGTGAGGACATTATAACAAGTTATATAAAGATCAAATAGACGAATTCTGACTATTCATTTCTCATTAAAAAAACCATCAACTTTCCTTTTTTTTTTTTTTTTTTTTTTTTTTTTTTTTAAGTAAAATATCTTGCAAATGGTAAATAGTCAAGCGACAAAAAAATACAATAATGCTACAGTAATTCGTTTTATCTTTTAGTAGACGGACACTTTGATGACGAATTGTTTTTCCAAATTTTTTTCTAGTGTTAAAATTTCTGCCTGAAAAAATCACATATTATTTGTAAAATCATTTGTGTTTTGTTATTTTGACAATCAAGTGTGATTTCACAAATCACATTTGATAACACTTGATTTGTTATTTGAAAAATCACATGTAATTTCAAAAATCACATGTTATTTTTAAAATAACAAATCAACTGTGATTTTTTAGGGCAAAAATTTCAAGACTCATAAAAAAAACTCGAAAAAGAGGTTCGTCAAAAATATATTGAAATGCCCTCTCTATAGAAAGAAGATTTGATTGCAATGTTTTGATTCGTTTAGGACGTAACGATTAACAAAATCTTCGGATATTTATTTGTTAAAAAGAATGATGAAAGTGAGTTTTATTATTTGATGAGAAAATGAATGGTCACAATTTGTCAATTTAAAATTTAGAGAATTTATGAACTATGTTGAGCTTTTCTCTTTTCTGTTAATGTGAAAATGTTGGTAACCCAGTCATTTTATTTAGTTTCATATGGTGGATTTTGAGAAAGCATATGATTTTGTGAGTTGGAAAGAATTAAATCCTCTTTATATGGGGTGGTGGGGGGGGACTTCTATATACTTTTGGAGAACTCTTTTTCGAGTTTTTTTTATGAGTCTTTAAAAATCCGCCCTAAAGAATCTCATGTAATTTTTAAAATAACAAATCACATGTGATTTGTGAAAACATATGATATTTAATGTGGATTTCAAGAAAGCATATAATTTTGTGAGTTGGACGTATCTAGATTATGTTATACTACATTTTGATTTTAGTGAGAAATGGAGAGGACAGATTCGGGCATGTTTACATTCGGCAAGGACTTATATTCTTGTAAATGGTAGTCCGACCAAAGACTTATCGGTTAAGCATGGTTTGAGACAATGTGTCCCATTATCACCGTTCTTATTTATTCTCGTTATGGAAGGCCTCCATGTAGCTATGAAAGAAGCATCTTAATCCCGGTTGATTAAAGGAGTAAGCGTAGGCAGCTCAAACTTTAAGCTTTTTCATTTATTATGTTCTGACGACGTGGTTAGGGTTTTGGATTAGAGTTCACATGACATGGATAATTTTATTCGGGTCTTAAATGTATTTTATCTAGCATTGGTGCTTAAAATCAATATCAATAAGTTTAATGTGTAAGGTGTCGAAGTGTCCACGGAAGAAATTGAATCGATGGCTAGCTTAAAAGGATGCTCTTCGGGTTTCTTACCGTTTAATTACTTAGATCTTCCAACTGGCACGAATATGAATGATGTTTTGAGATGGAATACTTTGGTTGATCGGTTTAGAGCTAAACTTTCATCATGGTAAGCTAATCTTTTATCGATTGGTGGTCATTTAAAGTCACTCGAAACGATGTTTGAGAGTGTTGGTATATATTACATGTCTATTTCTAAAGTTCACACGACAATTAATAAATTCCAAGAGAATCTTAGAGCTACATCTTTCTAGGGTGGCGATAATGCTAAAAAAAAAGGTGGCTTGGATTAAATGGGAACTCGTATTGGCATCCTAGGCTCATGGTGGTTTAGGTGTGGGTAGTTTAGAGTCGTTCAATTTATCTCTTCTACAAAAATGGCGTTGGAGGTTCTTGACTCAACCAAACGCCTTATGGGTGTCTGATAAAAAATATACACGGAGAAGATGGGTGGGTGTAGATTTTGCTTAATTTGCTACGCATGGTACATAGGCTAATGTGGTTGCATCGATTCATGCTTTACATACAAGTGATATTATTCCAAACAGGACAATTCGGTAAAAAGTAGAATGTGGATCGCAAGTTAGATTCTAGAAAGATGTTAGGATTAGAGACAATGCATTGAATCAGTGGTACAACATATCGGTTAGACGTTAATTGATAAGGATTTATTTGATACACTTTTAGGGGGTCATTTAAGCCTTAAATCGTAAATATACTGTCAAATATTACCTCCAATCGCTTATTTTCTCATTTTAGGTATTTGGGACGAGAATTCTGAAAAATGAAGCATTTTGGACGTTTTTGGAGTTAAAAGTGAAGAAAACGACAAAATCAAGAATAAAGTCAGGAAATTACACCTGACTGCGTCACGCCTTACAAGGTGACGCCATCACTTGATGATTCAAGAAGTGGATATAATTACAAGTGACGCTCCAGAAAACTTTTTGTGGATTAACACGTGACGGCGTCAAGTATTATTGGGAGTAGGCCGTCACGTACAAAATCAAAGAAAGACGTCCCAGAAGAATTAAAGAGTGACGACGTCAAGAGGATGAATTAGGCAGCACGAAACCCTAATGGCGGCGAGATGACGGCATCACAACCTATAACGTTACGCTTTCACCCATGTATCTCTATATATATTTTTTGATTTTCTATCATTAAGGGAGGAACTTTGGTGTGTAACTTGGGAGCAAAATCATAGTACGAATTTTACAGATCTTTTAGGGTTTCAAACTCTCTTTTCTTCCATGTTCAATTAAAGATAAGTTCTTCCTTTAATCATTCGATATGTCTATGTGTTGTTTGATTAATTGTGTGTCTTTTCTTTACATTAACATGCTAGCTTAGATTTCTTTGTGTTTGCTTAGATCTAATGAAACCTAGTTATTGAATGTTGGTTTATTGTTTCTTGTTTGGTTGATTGACTCGCGTTAGGCTTAAGAAAACTGGCTAACCTCCTATACAATAACAAGCTTGAACATCTTACAAAACGTAATCGGATGTGTACTACGGTTTTATTGATTGTATTTAATGCATGAGTAGCTATTAAGGAGGCTATGATATGATACTAAACGTGTCGTCATAAGAAGTGACAACTCAACAAATCAACAAGAGATAACTAGGGAGCAGTGAAATCTAAGTAAAAACATTTGTTTCCCATTAGAAGTTCACCACATTTACTTTTCTTGTCATTTATTTTATTTTGTTTAATTAGTAGTTTTTAGGTTAGTTGACTAGCAACTAATTCCGCCCACTCTTCTAATACCCGAGATTTTTACTTGCTTTTCATAAAATATAAAAATACAAAAAAGACTCATCACTCTCTCTTAGACCTAGTTGACCTATCTTTTAATCCTAACGACACTATTCTCCTAGAGAACGATCAATCCCCCGGACGTACCATATACTACACTACAATGATCAGGTACACTACCTGAAGGATTGCAAAAATCTCTCAAGATCCCTTAAGAGGTAAAACCTTTTGTGAGGCGCAATCCTCGCATCATTAATGAAGATTGTTACGTGGCTGATTGATGGTCTAATAATGGTTTGAATTGGCATTGGTGTATGCCAATCGAATGTGGCAGAACTTGTGTTATGTTGGCTGCCATAATAGACGAAATTCAACATACTGATCCAACTTCTGAATTAGATTCATGGCAATTGCTTCTAGGTAAGGATGGTTTTTTACCATTGGGGAAACACGTAAACATATTGACGATGTTATTCATCCATTTATGGATTCGCTCACAAGATGGAACAAGGTTCTCCCACGGAATATTAGTGTCTTTATGCTGAGGTTATCGTTGGATCGACGACGTGTTTTTGATATCGATTCAATTTTATGTTCTATTTGTTAGACTAAAGATCATGTTTTCTCTACATGCGAGTTTGCTTCTGATGTATGGAGGTTAGTTCGAGTCTGGTTCGATCTTTGTAATGCTAATCTAAGTTCCATTGCAACATGGTTAGCGTGGATTAATGGATTGGCATGAGCCTCTGTTAAAAGGATCAGATGTGCGTGATAATTACGACTACATCCTGATATATTTTGAAGTTTCGAAATAGTGTCATTTTTAATTTTTAGTCAATGAGGAAAAGTGATATATTTGATTATATACGGTTTTATTCTTTTTCTTGGTTAAAATCTAAAGGGGCCAAAATGTTTAGTTATCAAGATTGGTTAAAACTCCTTTGTAATTTTTTTCTAGCTAGAAGTTGTGCTTTATATATCCTCTTTGTTGTTGTTAAAAAACAAATGATAACATTATACATAGTGAATCTATGCATTTTGACTTCTCAATATTCATACAGTAAAGAGAACTACGATTAGAATATGCTGTTAGAAGGGCTAAATCGTTTCATGCCGCGAGGTAATTTTTCGTTTAGGATTTATAAGAGATTTTTTGTAGTTTTAGTACATATTTGCCATGCGTTGAGCTTTCAAGACGATTTTACCCTGACATTTTAGGTACAGGATAGTTAGTTCCCTTTAAACTTTTTAGTAGTTGCTCGTGTAGATATATAACTTTTCCCTTATGCTGTTATGTCTCCCGTGCTCGTATACGTTTATGCTCAAATGCTTATGTGTCCCTTTTCTCCTATACGTGCTAGTTATAATATATGTTATGCTTCAAGCGTGGTATGCTTATATTTTTCGAAGTTTTTTTTTTATGGTATCTGTATTCACCTTGTATACTTGCTATGCGTTATATGCTTACATAGTTTCTCTATTCATGCAACTTCACACAATACACATTCACATATACTTGAGTGCATTCACCCTCACACATACACTAGTAAGAATTCTTTATGGAAACAATCTCTCTACTCTCGGTTTTACACCATGGTAGAGCTATGATCTATCTACTGTTGGTTTTATAGACAAAATAATAATAGTCGTGTGTTAGGATCGAACTTGAGATCACGGGATTGCACACAATACGTATGAAGAGAAAAAGTAATAATTATTTATAAAATGTTATAATTAATTATTAAACACAAAATAAATAATAGTAATTAGTATTTAATGATTAATGACTAATTATCTATTAAACGAATATTAGGAAAGTAATACTAGGCAAAATTTGGAAACAAGAGAAGGTTCCGGAAACCCCTTAGGGGATCCAAAACCGATCGGCATAGGGAGGTTCCCACCTCCTTATGTGTCTTGAGCTCCAAGTTTTGAATAGTATATAAGCAAACCCAAGATGCATGTTTTTCTCATAACTTGTACACACACATCTTGGTGTTTTCTCTCCTCTTTCTTTTCCTGGTCGATCCATCAAAACAAACCCTATAGGGTTTCGATTTTCATAGATCTAAAACAAGTTTTGTGTTTATTACTTGCATAAACTTTTTCTTGAATTAGTACGTGTGTACAAGAACGTGAATCAAACACACTATTGTTTGATTCTTGGATTGAATTACAAAAAAAGGTAAGGGGTAATTCTTGTAATCCATATAAACCCTAATTAGGATTCTTGTTCCGGAAGATTGCTTTTGATTCTTGTTCGGGCTAGAATCATAAAGGTATGTTTACTATTTAATTATTGATTAATTAATTACATGTTATTCGATCTTATTATAATTGCTTCCGCTATGCTCACTTTGATGTACTTGGTTTATTTATATGAAGGTCATGATATAATAATTCCAACACTGGCATCTAGAGCCGTTATAATGTGTAATTAACTATCGAAACGCATAAAAATTGGATTTTGATTCGTTTAGTTACGTGTTTTTAGGGTTTATTTGTTAGATTCCTAACCCTAAAATATTTTATGGGTCGATTGACCTTATTAGGGTTTTAGGGTTTATGGTTTTTAATTTTTTAATATTATTAGAAACCCTAGGATGTCATGTAATTGTTATGCGTTTTAGTAAACGATCTTGGTGCAATATGTTAATTGTTAAGCTAAATCCATGAAAAAGTGCATATTTGCATGAATTTTTATATTGTGTTATAATTTAAATGGTTTAAATTGTTTATATGAATTAATGGTTAAGTTATATCGTAACATGTAAACTTATTAATAGATGTCGAATTGGGGAAGACTCCAATATTAAGTAATCAATTATGTGTTATGTGGTATTTATTTAATTTTGGCTTACGCAATCGATTTATCGATGTATGTGGCTCTTTTTCTAAGAAGAAGAAAGCCCTAATTGAATTAATACGTTATACACCTAGATTTGATTATTAATAGGACTATTGAATAAGATTTGCATGTGGCTACATGTTTTATACATATTTAATGGTTATGATTATGTATATTTGTTTATTTAGTTGTTTTATTTTTTATTGTACATTACTTGTTTTTGTTTATTAATTGTGTTAGACATGTTTATAAACGAAAAAGGGTAATTTTTGAATAGAAAATTAATACGGACTAAATAATGGCGAAATTGTTTTGGTTTTTATGAGTTTAAATTTCAAAGGATTGGTTGATTGATGTTTTTGTACGTAATGGTTAAATAGGCTCGACCGAAGTTTACACACTATAAGATGGGTATAAGGATGGCAACGCATTAAATTGTGGCCTTAGAGAGACAACATTCTGTCTTAACGCTCGTTTGTGTGTAAATTAGACTTACCGAACAACCATTACATGTACACTGTCATCTTAAGGGTGAATTATCCACAATTCCACAATGATTATCCGAAACACTAAGCTTTCGGGCTTATGCAAAAGTACGATATAGTGGACGATAATTGATGGTAATTCTTTAATTGGTGAACCGATACCTCAATCAAAACTTTGTTATTTTACTCTTAGCAAATTGGTAATAAAAATATTTTGTAAAACCAATGTTGTGAAGTTGTATGCATGCTTCTTCATACATTATTTTGATCACATCAAGATATTAATACCCTTATAAAATTAAGTCGAATGCCATCTAATTAAGAACACTTGAAGTTGTAATTTACGTCATGTGAAAACTTGGCGAGATTGCAATGGAGAGGTAAATTTCATAAATTCATTGCTAGCAGATCAACTGATGTGATGGATTTGTGAGTTTGCAGTTTTTAAGTTAGAAGACTTAAATTGAGTAGTAAGTGAGATCTTGGACTCAAGGCATTAAGATGGGGACTAAACATGCTTACAATGCAAATGTTTTGTGATTGTAAATCCCATAAATCTAGGAATTGGACAAATGTTATGCCAATTACTTGTACGACAAGTTACCTCATATTATACTTTCATTACTAGCAGATCAACTGATGTGATGAAACTATGTTTATGGAGGATCCTAGTTTTCAAGATTATTCTATGGATATTTTTTCCTTGGGTATTTTAATTTTCTTGAAAAATTGTATTATCAAAAATACTAGTGTTTTGAACTTTCTTTATCTGTAGAAATGGCTCAAACTGATAACACCAACTTTCGTTCTGTGTTCAAAACTTATTTTGAACGAGAAAAATTGACTGGCTCAGAAAATTTCAATGATTGGTGTCGTTCACTAATGATTGTCCTGCGAGTGATTGGTCAACTTGAAATCTTGAAAAAGCCTTGTCCTGAAGAACCTGTAGGCGAGGCAGCTACTAAAGCTGCTAAGGCCAAATGGAATCTTGATTGTAAGGAACATATTGATGTGGCCGCAATGATGTTAGGGGCAATGTCCACACCTCTTCAAAGGCAGTTTGAAGAGTATTTTCCCATGAACATGATTGATGAACTCAAGAAACTATATGAGAAACCATCAAATGTAGAGATTTACGATTTGATGGAGGCTCTACATGGTTGTAAGCAGGGTGATGGTGAACCTGTGAGTGCTCATGTGTTGAAGATGAAAAGTTTCATGGATCAACTACAAATACTTAAGAAACCCTATGACAATGATATGGCTGTGAACTTAATCAATAGATCCCTTAACAAGGATTTTAATGGTTTTGTGAGGAACTTCAATATGCATTGCGTGGGGAAGACAGTAAGTGAATTGCACGTACTGCTCATTGATTATGAGAAAGGGTTAACACCAAAGGCTCCTACGCCTCAAGTTCTTGCTATACAAGGGGGTAGAATTAACAAGCCAAATGCGAACAAGAAGAAAGGTAAAGGAAAGAAGAAGGCTGATAAGAATAAGCAGGTTATGGCTTATCAACCACCTCAACCTAAGAAGAACCCTCCTGTTAAGAATAATCCAAAGAAGGATCAAGGATGCCATTACTGCAAGGTGATGGGCCACTGGAAGAGGAATTGTCCTCTTTATCTCGATGACTTGCGAAACAATAAGGTTAAGAAGACTGGGCACATGGGCGCCAGCACTTCAGGTAACTTATTTGTCATTGAATTATTTACTTTATCTCATAAATTAAATTCCTGGGTATATGATACTGGATGTGGTATTAATATTTGTAATACACTGCATGGGTTTAGAGAGGAAAAGAGACTAGCTTATGGGGAGCAATTTCTGCATGTGGGAAATGGAGCACAAGCAGCAGTTGAAGCCATAGGAATTTTTGATTTAGTTTTACCTTTGGGTTTAGTACTTTGTTTAAACAATTGTCATTATGCACCTTCTATAATTAGAGGTGTTGTTTCCTTTTCATGTTTGTTGGATCTTGGTTTTACTCATACTATTGATGGCAATAAAATTTCTATTTCTTTAAATGGTGTATTTTATTTTAATGCTGTTGCTGTGAATGGTGTGTTTCAAATTGATATGAATAATTGTATGACTTCCAACAATAATAATAATTCGATGTACAGCATAAGTAAGAGAATGAAGTATGACTTGAATTCGTCTTACCTTTGGCACTATGGACTTGCCCATATAGGCAAGACTCGCATGCAAAAGCTGCAACGTGAAGGGCTTTTGAATAATATCAATGATGAGTCATTTGATAAATGTGAATCTTGTATTTCTGGGAAGATGACGAAGAAACCTTTTCATAATAATATGGAAAGAGCTTCAGATCTACTTGGTTTAATACATACGGATGTATGTGGACCACTTAGACATGTGTCAAGGAGAGGTGCTGTTTACTTCTTAACTTTTACAGATGATTTCAGCCGTTATGGTTATGTTTATTTACTTAAACATAAACGTGAGGTGTTTGAAACATTTAAAGTTTTCAAAGCAGAAGTAGAATTGCAATTGGGAAAGAAGATTAAAGCTCTTCGTTCTGATCGAGGTGGTGAATACCTTAGTCAAGATTTTAAAGATTTCTTAACTGAGAATGGAATTGTCCAGAATCTCACATCTCCATATACTCCACAACAAAATGGTGTATCTGAGAGAAGGAATCGTACATTGTTGGACATGGTTCGATCAATGTATAATCTTACTAATCTTCCTTTGTCTTTTTGGGATTATGCTCTTGAATCAGCTGTTCGTATTTTGAATATCGTTCCCACCAAGAAGGTTGATAAGACACCATATGAGATATGGACTGGAAAAGCTCCGAACTTGTCTTATTTAAAGGTCTGGGGTTGTGAGGCGTATGTTAAACGTGACTCACAAGATAAACTCCAACAAAGATCTGTAAAATGCATTTTTGTAGGATACCCAAAGGAAACAATGGGTTACTACTTTTACTACCCACTTGAGAACAAAGTGTTTGTTGCAAGATATGGAGATTTTCTTGAAAGTGATTTTGTGACTCAAGAAATCAGTGGGAGAGTATATGTTCTAGAAGATGATCTAAATAATGCATTGCCTTCAGAAAACACTAGCACACTTCCTATAGAACCAAAAAGTCTGGGTCCTCCACCGGAAGTTGAAGTAGTTCCCATTCGCAGATCTTCAAGATTTGTGAAAGCTCCTGACCGTCTATGTATTAATGTAGAGATCGATGAGCATACACTAGGGGATCTTAATGAACCTACTAGTTATAGAGCTGCCATTAATAGCCCTGAAAAGGTTAAGTGGAAAGCTGCTATGGATGGGGAAATACAATCCATGCATGATAATGAAGTCTGGGAAGAAGTTGACATACCTCCTGGTGCCAAGGTAGTTGGGAGTAAGTGGCTCTACAAAATTAAGACTGACATGGATGGATATGCACACATTTATAAGGCTCGTCTAGTTGCTAAAGGTTTTATTCAAACTTTTGGAATTGATTACGAGGAGACGTTTTCTCCTGTAGCAGACATAAGAGCTATAAGAATTCTCATAGCTATAGCAGCGTACTATGACTATGAGATTTGGCAAATGGATGTGAAAACCGCTTTCTTAAATGGTCATCTAGATGAAGACATCTATATGGCACAACCAGAAGGGTTTGAAAATCCAGAATTTCCAAATCGTGTATGCAAGCTTAAAAGGTCCATTTATGGATTAAAGCAAGCATCACGACAATGGAACAAGAGGTTTGATGCTGAGATCAAAAAGTTTGGATTCACTCAAAATCTTGATGAGCCATGTGTGTATCACAAAGCTAGTAGGAGTGATAATGTAATTTTCCTAATCCTATATGTTGATGACATACTGATCATGGGAAAAGACATTCCAAGTTTGCAAAAGGTTAACGCATATCTTGGAAAGTGCTTTTCTATGAAAGATTTAGGAGAAGCTGCATACATTCTGGGAATCAAAATCTATAGAGATAGATCAAGGCGGTTAATTGGATTAAGTCAAAGTGCTTACATTGACAAAATATTGAAAATATTCAATATGCAAAATTCCAAGAAAGGATATTTGCCAATGGAAGTAAAACATGGCTTATGTAATGAGTTTTGTGCTTCAACACCTGCTGAGGTGGCTCGCATGAGTAAAGTTCCTTATGCTTCGGCTGTAGGATCTATTATGTATGCAGTTAAGTGCACAAGGCCAGATGTGGCGTTTGCTCAAAATATTACTAGTCAATTTCAACAGAATCCAGGTGATAAACATTGGATTGCTGTTAAGCATGTTCTTAAGTATTTGAGAAATACAAAAGATATGTTTTTGGTATATGGTGGAGATCCAGCTGCAGAACTTTGTGTTACAGGTTTCTGCGATACATCCTTTCAAAGTAATAAAGATGATTCGAAGTCTCAGACGGGTTATGTCTTTGTTATTAATGGAGGAGCTGTAGACTGGAGGAGCAAGAAGCAGAGTACAATTGCGATGTCTGCAACAGAAGCTGAATACATTGCTGCTTCAGAAGCTGCTATGGAGGCTGTTTGGATTAGGAAATTCATTTCAGGGCTTGGTGTTATGCCTTCAATTGAATTACCTATTAATATGTATTGTGACAATTCTGCTGCAATCATATTTGCCAATGAACCTGGAGTCATGAGAGGCACCAGACATTTTCTACGGAAGTATCACTTTGTTCGTGAAAAGGTTATCGAAGGTGAAATAAATCTGCTGAAAGTTCACACAGATGATAACTTAGCTGATCCGTTTACTAAGGCTTTGGTGAAAGAGAAGCTTAATGAATTATCCAATGAAATTGGACTTAAATTAGCTAGTAGTTTCATGCATAACTGTGATTAGTATTTGGATAAAGGATATTGTAAACAATTATTATTTTAATGAAATAAAGTATGTTGGTATGTTTATTTCTATTGTTAATTATTGTTGTCCTATTTTTGCATGTTTAAATCCATAAATAAGAGTTATTCTAAATTGTCCGTTGTCAGTTAATAATATGGGAATATTATTAAATTAAGACAAATCTGAAGTTGGTATAATATACTTAAAGTATATTGATGCGTAGTCATGCCATTTCAGACGATATTCGATGATACTGAATATAGGACTTATCCCAACTATATGATGTTACTTTATGGATCTTGTCATTAAGTAAATCATAAGAAGTTATCCTTAGACTTGAGATACAAGATAACGGTCATGAATGTAGTACATTTTTGTGGAACAACTTAACGCTATACGTAACTGGTAGTCATAAGGGTTGTTTTCGGAAGTGTTACAAAGTTTGTGTGTTTTGTTTGTAATCAATAAAGAATTTGTTCCTTCAAATTTATTTTTGGAGTTTAATATTGCTGGGTCCCTCGTAGGGTTGTCAAGGTTTTTGCGTGGCCACGCCCAAGGTCTTTCCTGAAAGGTTCAGAAGATTTGGTAATCTTGTCAATTTCTAACAACGAGAAATAGAATGGTTAATTAAGGAATGACCTAGATCCATATCCTTATTTAACACGGTATTAGAAACAAAGGGATAATAATAATGAGAAATCATTAAAATGTTTTCCAGGAGCCTTACTCAAGTTGTACAAGAGGCATCGGCGTGTTGCAAGTCGCTAACCGATGTGATCACACTATTATGATATGTCTAAGTGGGAGCTGTTGGTTTTATAGACAAAATAATAATAGTCGTGTGTTAGGATCGAACTTGAGATCACGGGATTGCACACAATACGTATGAAGAGAAAAAGTAATAATTATTTATAAAATGTTATAATTAATTATTAAACACAAAATAAATAATAGTAATTAGTATTTAATGATTAATGACTAATTATCTATTAAACGAAGATTAGGAAAGTAATACTAGGCAAAATTTGGAAACAAGAGAAGGTTCCGGAAACCCCTTAGGGGATCCAAAACCGATCGGCATAGGGAGGTTCCCACCTCCTTATGTGCCTTGAGCTCCAAGTTTTGAATAGTATATAAGCAAACCCAAGATGCATGTTTTTCTCATAACTTGTACACACACATCTTGGTGTTTTCTCTCCTCTTTCTTTTCTTGGTCGATCCATCAAAACAAACCCTTTAGGGTTTCGATTTTCATAGATCTAAAACAAGTTTTGTGTTTATTACTTGCATAAACTTTTTCTTGAATTAGTACGTGTGTACAAGAACGTGAATCAAACACACTATTGTTTGATTCTTGGATTGAATTACAAAAAAATGTAAGGGGTAATTCTTGTAATCCATATAAACTCTAATTAGGATTCTTGTTCCGGAAGATTGCTTTTGATTCTTGTTCGGGCTAGAATCATAAAGGTATGTTTACTATTTAATTATTGATTAATTAATTACATGTTATTCGATCTTATTATAATTGCTTCCGCTATGCTCACTTTGATGTACTTGGTTTATTTATATGAAGGTCATGATATAATAATTCCAACATCTACATTACACCTCTCTCATACATCGCTTAGACGGTATTGAGTGTTGTTATTGTTATATTCATTCAATAGACACACCATCGGATTTCTCAAAGCATTCACCAATACTAATTAGTCAAAGATCGATGAACTTACATCGACAGTATGGTCATTTCAGGCACTTGAAAACTATGTATAAGGTTTCATTTGTAGTAAAATAGTCATGTCAAGCTTTTTTAGAGATTATAATCCTATATTGAAAGAACAACAAGTTTGTATATCAAGAAAAGAAAATACTATGTAAAGCCAAATCTTCCACAAGGACCACAACAAAGTTGAGAAGCAGTCAAACCATTTAGAACCCCACTTACATACCAATATGATTTGATTGTTACAACTGCATGTTTTTATCACCTGCTAGTGTTCCTTTAAAAGTTGTGGACATAGCTAAGACTGATTGACTTGAAGATATGACAACCTAATGAAAAGTAGATCATAATATAAACTAAACATGGTGATCAAATGTTGCTTATCATGCTTATTTCTTTCACATGAAACTTAAACGTAGATCTAGTGAAGGATGTCGGTGTTGATAATGGTTCTCCATTTCTGTTCCACATGTATACATGGTCGCATATGGTGACGTGTTCTCTTTGCAATCGTCATTTGTGTACCCTCTGGCTTTCTCTGAATGATCAGCGAAAGAAAGAGAGTGCACAGGAAAAAGCTGCAACGTCTCTATCACCCTCCCAGACTCTACCACCTCAGCAAAATCTATTCACACACATAAAATGGTTAGTCTTACCACAAAAAGTATTACAAAACATATAACAATATTGAAAGCTAGGAATAAAACTTACGTTGTTTTGCAATATTATGGTCGTTTTGATCACTTTCAACATAAACCCTACGACGTTTTTGCCTTTCTCTAGCTTTATGATTTTGAAACCAGTAAAAAACATTCTTACTTTCAATCTTTCCATAAAAACTCAACTGAGAAGATATCTTTTGTATTTGGTCAGTACTAGGTGTACGTAAACCCGACCTGAACAAGTCAGTCAAGACTTTGACTTGTTCATTGGTCGGGTTCCAACGACCACACTTAGCACCCCCACCGCCGCCACTGCCACTACGGCTAGTTTTGAGACCAAAACCTGACATTCCCTCATCCATATTTAGATTTCTGAAAGTAGAGTCTTTTTTGTTTTTTGATCAGTTTCTGAACTGAAAAGATGCAGCGTACGTGTATGTGCATTATATAAGTACAAGTAATGATTATTTAATATGGGAAAAAATAAAGTAAGTGGAGGAAAATAAGGTTTTTGTTGAGTAGTGTCTTAACAATAATATTGCTTTGAATTTAGGAAAGGGATGGGAGAGTTTTGAGGATTTGATCCATTTGTTTAATTCAAATGTTTTTTTGTGCTTGGTTTTTTGTGTAATCTAATTTGATACACATAGACATGCACAAAGCTGCAAATCTTAGAAGATTAGGTACACCTCAAGGCCAAAATAATAAACTCACGAGTATTGCTTTTTCTCCTTCCTATAAACTACATGCATGAGAACCTTAAATTTGCATCTTTTTACTCAAGCAAGGTTATATGCATGATGCATCTCTCACAAATCAGGAAACAGTTTACCTATGTGGTATATTGTGTGATATGTTTTAAGGTTTACAAATTGTATAAAGTGACATTTGTGGTTCTCATGATAACCCTTCACTAACTGTTTATCAGTGACCGAAGAATATGAACGATAAATTGGTTTGCGAAAAGGAAAGCTCACATAAAAACCCAACATTATAAGCTAGTTTCTGTAAGCAGGTATTAGATAAGATAATAGTTTTCTATCATCTACTTCAAATGAGCCTCTTTAAGTATTTATGTTATCAGCAACAAACCTTCTAAATGAAATAACCATTTCATCCATATCAATTTTCACTAAGAATAAGATCATGATAATTTGTTACTTAAAAGAGAAGTGCATGTTAAAGAAACAAAAAAAGATGACGATAAATTATTAGATGATAGAATAAGCTAGTTGGCCCAAGCCCGGTCTGTGTAAGCTTAGGGTCAAATAAGGTTATGTTTATGCTACGTTTGTAATCTATAAATAGTGGTAACTGATAAAGTATTACCGACGGAGGTTTTCACTATCCAACCTAAATGTCATGATCCTATTGATAAAATAAGCTTGAGCTTGTCAATTTTATTTAGCGAAAGTGAATTAGTTAAATAGAAATGAATTGAGTAAAATGATATATATGTACAACAACAACATATTGAATGCGGTCAGAGCGGGGTATACGAAGATAGAATCTAGATAGATTTTATCCAAATTTCAGGATGAACCAGAGAGTAGAGAGACTTTTTTCAGGAAGATTTTCGGCAAGTGCAAATGTGCAAGTGAGAGCGAATAAAAATAAGTGCATAATGAAAGAGAGTAAACAATTAAAATGATATGTATATATGTATAATTTGGTGGGAAAGTAAGAGGCATTGGAAATGGTTAATGTTAGTGATGAAAGTCAAAGATTAAATTGTCTGCTTTGAGTTGGACGGTTGTGATCAATGTTCCCTCTTCACAACTCAATTTAAATTAATTTTTTTGTTATCAAAATTTGTAATATTCGTTCTTTATAGTTGTTTTTATTTGATTTTGAATATTAGACATATATGTGATCAAGTTATGAGTTATATATGACTATTATTTTTAAAAGGACAAGGTCAATAAAGCAACAAATCTTGAACTTAAATAGTTATTTGGTTGACAAATATTTGATAAGTGTTAACAAAAGACCATTTGTTAAAATTATAATCTTCATGTCCCTAAAATATTATGAAATCTAGATTTACATGCAAGAAAACATATACAAGAGTTTATTGATGCCAAACAAGAAAGAAGGTAAAATTGGCTTTTATGGTGTCATTTGTCTTTTGGCCTTTTGTTTGGTAAAGTGGGTTGCTTTATTTTAGGGAACTTCAAAGGAGAACTCTTTGCATATTGGTTGTTGGAAGCTTGAGGAAAAATATATGAAAGACAGATTTGACTAGACATTTTTTGTAGCATATGATTTGTCTTTTTTCACTAGCATTTTTGATGATTTTTGAAGTTTTGAGAATCGAAAAAGTTCAAATCAAAAGAAGGTCATGCACAAATACTAGAGTTGTAATATTTGACCGTACTTGGAGTTGAAAGATCGACGTTGAAACATATAGTATGCGATTATAATATGCAGAAATAATGTACTTTGCTAAAAGCTGACTCGAAGTATAATTTCTCAAATGGTTAGATATATAATAAATGTCAAAAGTCTAGATCTTTTTCCAGCAGTTAATTAAGTTAAATAAAGGACCATACAGTATACCTCATCTATTTTCGAATTCATGTTTCTGAACTTTTTCAAATTTAGAATATCATGCATGCACACTACGTATGATTAACATGTCAATAAATAATACACATTAGATACTCTTTAGTACTACGTTTTAACTTTTTAACCTCTGAGATATCGATTTTCACTGGAGGCAAACCTAAATTGCTAGCATGTGTTGTTTCTCACATATGGTTTTAAGGCAACTTCTTAATTCTGTAAGCATGCAAGTATGAAACCCTACGACAACACATCTTTATGGGAATGTCTCAAATAATCATCCATCGATAACTTTTTATCTATTCATATTGTTCATATTAACTCTACTATATCATGATCTCTTTTGCTAGTAGAATGACATGATCATTGTCATCATCCATGCTTGCGTCTTTCTTCGTCAACAAACTCACATACTATACATATAGACAAGTGTAAGGCCGATTTCATATCCAAGTCTTTAAATCCTATGACCTGTTACCAGTTACAAGTGATGAAACTTCATTTATCGTTTTCTCATTCTGTATCTCTATGATTAAAACGTACTCAATCCATTTTTGGTGTTTAAACAAAAGTATTCCATTTAATATCATCATGTTGTGATATTATACACTTATCAAGAAAAGAAGGATAGACAATTAGACACTAACATGCATCTCTTTTTGCACAATGAGAAAACGGATTTATATTCAAAAAGCATCGTCAAAACCCATGTGTATAATCAATCGAACGCATGCTTATAATTATTTTACCATACCCCAAAGAATAAGAAAAGGAAAACACGAACGAGTTGATATTATATTTTAGTTTATTTTCTAAAACAAAAAGTTAATTGAATAGTTGCAAATGTTTAAAAGTCCAAATGAACAGAGTTGTAAGTTTGACAATCCGTGGTTAAATAATAATTTATATTTTGTAAGGTAAAAGATATTAATTGCAATTGGTTAGATATAACAAAAAACAGACCATTAATAAATTTTGCAAATAACATCAAAAATGACAAACAATAAACAATAATGTAGTTGATAAAACATAAAAGTATGAAACCAAAAATTATTTAAAAACATTGATTCCCTTATTGGGTCTAGTGTGTATGGCATTACAAATTGAGAAACTAATCTTCAATAGCAAATTACAGTACCATATATATTCTAGAATGTCATTAACTTATTGATAAACATGTTATATAGTCAAAATGCTCTTACACAAGTTGACTTTAAATGCTCTTAAGTGATAATATATACTTATATACAATATTTAAGAATCATTTTTGTTAGCATAAGTCCCATCTCATGTATGTGTGGAATAATACATGAAGATCATATAAAGTTAAATGTATTTTCTTAGTCAAATTGTTCCACCTTTACTACTACGTAAATAACTAGATACAACAAGATTATGTATGTTTACAAGAAAAATATAAGTGTGTGATATTAGTTTATTAAATATTAAGTTGTTTAACTTATGTGGTCGGAGTGTAATTGTTGGAACAAGTGAAAGGGTCAATTTGCTTTCTCCAATTCCCAACCATGTCCTTGACTAACCCATCCTCAACTATTATTATTGATTAACAAACTCTTTATCATAAAAACAAACAATATTTTGAGATATTAAAAAGATGTATTGTGTTTACCTAGAGAACAAGGGTGTGATTTTATGCTTCTTTACCCAAAGGTCCAAAACAACAGAAATCGATCTTTAGATAGTCTCCGTTGAAAAGCCTTACGATCAACGTAAATTAAACACCGCAACACAATAACAAACAACTTAGCATGTAACCTAAGGAACGCTTAGATGTGATTCGAAAGGATTAGAATTTGATAAAAATGAATTTTGCCATGTTTAATAAATCAAATTTTATACCTTTATTTATTTATTTATTTATTTATTTATTTATTTATTGAAAGGCAAGAAAAATATATGCACAAAGAGCCCCAAACAGGGTAAACGAATGTACAACCCAAAGGAACTAAGAAAAACAGGCAACCAAGAGGAAAGCACCAACAACATGACTAACAAAACTAACTAAACATATCGAACGATTTAGCGACCCAACTATTCCAGTTGGTGGGAAAAATGCCAACCCGACAGAGATCCATGCCTTTCAGAGCCTTTGAATAGCCGTAAAAGTGCCTTCTCCCTTGATCTTTTCAATTGTATTAGGTTGTGCATTAGTAATCCAATTTCTCTAATTCCAAATGGACCAGATGGCAGTTAGGAAAACACCATGAACCACGTTAGAGATGCGAGAACTACCATTTAAACCGATGTTACCGAGAGCTATATCCTTGATCGAGAAATAGGGGAAAGTAACCAGGGACAACATATTCCACCAACTCTAGATTTCCCTCCAAATTGCGAGGGAATGAGAACACTTAATAAGACAATGCTCAATATCCTCCTCACAAATGCCACGAAAGGGGCAAGAAATAGATGCCATGCTAATACACAAAGATTAAGATTCGCCAGAGTGGGGAGTCTATCCAAGGACGCCCTCCAAACGCAAATATTAACTCTACGAGGGACAAGAGGATTCCAATGATGATGATCGTCAGTGATAAACTCACCAAATTGGAAATTTTGAATTCTCTTCATAAGCGTATTAACTTTAATAGACCCCGAAGCATCCATGGATCAAATCCATTTGTCAGCCCCATCCACATTTAACTAGAGATGACCAATACGAGAGGTAAGGGAAGCCAAATCATCAATTGCCCTACCTTTTGGAGGGTGGCTCCACAACCAGTTACCAACTCCCAATTCATTTTTCATATGCCAACGAGCCTTATAATCCAAAAGAAATCTCTATTTTCATTTGCATAAAGGACCAAGGTTTTTTGCTAGGAGACTTCCAACTCCTAACCCTTCGAATTTTACTGTCAAGAAGGATAGAGTTCCATTTTAAACTCTAACCCTCCATACTATAAACTTTCAAAATCAACTTACTTGGACAAGTGAGAAAAAATCACTGCAAAATACCGGAAAATTGAACTTAATTATAGTTGTAGTTATTATTTTTGCATACTAAGTAACAACATACTCGGTATTATTTTAATCAGTTTTTTATTGTTTTTTCAAAAATCAGTCTAAATACGAATGTTTTGCACAGCAGTTAGTTTAAAATATCAACACCTTAGATGATCTTAGTTAAAGAAATTGCACATATTAAGATGTACGTGCAGAGTTGATGTATTTGGGCATTTGATCTAATGACGTTAAATTAATAATATACAATCAATTTTCAAACTGAGATCACTTTAATAAAGAGACAAAGTAGCAATTTGTTTATTAGTTGATCTTGTCTTGTAGCATTTGGAACCTAAGTTTGGCTGCGGTTCCTTTATGTATTTTCCCCCTTCTCATTTTATAAGACAATAATAATAAGTTTACTAAAAATAAGATACCAAAAATGTAAAAGCAAAACCGTGTGACTAATATCACTAAAATATGTCAGATCTCAGTCCTAATTTCTGTTAAGTGCAAATAACCTTGAAGTGACTACGTCAAACTCTTAAAAATGAAGGGCTTTACCCGGTTTATATCTTTATAGTGGTGGATTTAAACTTCGTGTATTAGTCGGCCAAAAGATCAGAAAATTACATGGTTAAATAAATAAAATAAAATGTGAAAACACAAACATGGCTATAGCAAGTAACTATTCGCAAGGAGCGAGCAACGTGAAAGTTTATATAGTATATGATACAGTTATAGTAATAAACGTATTTTAGTAAGAAGTAACTCTACATATGTTCAAATAGACAGAAAACAATGTTGTTACGGTTTGAAAATTTAGCTTTCACATGCAGCTTTGTTTTTCTTTGATTTCTTAAGACACCATATTAGGTTATATTAATGTATTTCCACTTTTATGATGAAAGTTCTTCTTATATTATCTGCCTCATATTTTGACGTATTACATATGTACGACGAGTAACGTGTAAGGGTGTTCACCATGATGGTCCAGTTCAGTTCGAGTAGTCAAAAAATTTTAACCATCATAGACGAATCATATATGAATCAATGAATCATATGCTTCCACTAGCGAGTATAAAAATGACCACAGCTTATGAAAGCAGTGAAAATGAAGATGATGAAAATGTGGATAAAAGAGTCAAAAAGTAAAGATGGTGGTGTCTTCTTTCCAGTTGTCCCAAAAAATATTCTTAGAATCCAACAAAATGTAGAAAATCGAGAGTAAAGTGTGTGGATTGTGTTTGGCAGTCCTGTTGCTGTTGCTAGGCGTGAATTTTATGCGGCCCTGAATTCCGTCATTTTATTTCTTCTTTTTGTTAAGTGCACATCTCACTAACCCGACACTCCTTAATTTCTCATTTCCGAATCCCCATTTTCATCCATATTTATTAAATCTATATCTATGTTTTATTGTCTTAATAACGGTTATAATGTATATGAGTGTTAGGGAAAGGTGTAAGATGATCTTTGATTCTCTATCTCGAGTAAATTTAACATAGTAATGCTTTAGCCTAGTAAAGGCTTTTATTTCTAGTTCATCCTCTTAGTTATGATTAAAGGAAACAAGTAAACTCCACTGGTTCTTAATTTCCACATTATCCAAATATTTTGCTACATGTCATGATGACGGGTTTAGAATAATAAGTGTGATTGCAGGCAAAGCGGAGACAGAGGGAAGGCTAGAGGGTGCTCTGGCTCCTCCAACATGTCCACTCGCTTTGCTATTTAACTTATAAAATTTAAGCTCGTAGATCAACTATAGGTAAATGACCACACAACTTTTAGACGTCAAAAGAATTAAGAAAAGTCTGACAACGTTTCATGCACAATGTTTTATCTATTCGTTTTTTTTATTATTTTTCATGTGTTTTTCTATCAAAATAATAAGTTTGTAACCCGGATTTATTGGCTTGTGTGATCACTTGAACCTGCCATTTAATGTATAAGTTATATAACTTTGTTAGTTTGAAAAAAAAAGTTCGACCCCTTTATTGTCAAATCATGGCTCTGTCCCTGATTGTAGGTACAACGTAACGAGCGATATATCAATCTCATTTGTCATATTGAATGCAAATTAAAACACTAAATTGATTAATATCATATTATCAACAAGTCAAAAGTAAGAAAATATCATAAAAGTACAAGAGAATATCATAAAAGTACAAAACATTTGATGTCATGGATTTGATTAGACGATTTAGTAGCAATGAGAAAAATAAGACTATCGGTAGTGGTAGCCATTAGCACACATGAAGGGGGACCAATATAGACACGTACGTCGTGTTGTTACCGAAAATCTTGAATGTGCGTGAACAAAACAACACCATACACAATCCTGCTGAAACGAGGTATTTTGAGTGGCACGTAAAGGCGGGCAAAATTTTGTGGTTTGGTCATCCAGACCACCGAGCCAAATTTAATTTTTTATGGGTGTGTAAGTACGTGAGTGTATTATGGTGCATGTTTATGTTTAAGTGCAATGTTTGTGTTATTGGTTTTGTGATGAAACTAAATGAAAATGTAATGTGTAATAAAGCTACTATTACATCTGGTCCGATTAAAACGATAAAAATATGAGATTTTAGCAGTATTTAGTATTTGCTTATAGACTCACCCATTTTGCAACCTATAATATAATACACTTAGGCATACACAACTTATTTCTAAAAGCAGTCGACAAACATTTTCCTTTTGCAAATATAGATGCACACGGCCCAATTAAGAATGCGATACTTTTTTTTTTTTTTTTTTTTCCTGAAAGGATCAATGCGATCTTAACCCTTTTCCCAACCAATGACCAGTCCCTGAACTCAAGAAAGTTTTCGTTTGGCTGTACCATTCTCAACTGATCCTATTATTCAATTTAATCTAATGATTTAATGTTCTATTTGAGATTACTTAGACCAGGTGTTATGGTGCTTATTCACCACCCATAGAGCACCTTCACCGCACATCAACTCCACGACGGGTGTGCCTTTACCACGTATGGTGGTATCATTTTTGGTGTGGATTGGCGGTGCAAACCACCTAACAAAAAGCATCTTTTTTGTTTGTTTGTGTGTATGAGAATATTGTGAGATATGTTTGTATTACATGGGGTTTTTTTTTTGGTTAGGCACTTAGGTGGTCACCACTAGTCCACTACAGCTATTAGGTGGTGTGTTGAAAAGTTGATGTGCCGCTAACGTAGAGGTGATGGGAATGACCTGGCCTTAGTTTACAAGCACCCTTCTAGTAATATAAACAAACGGTTAAATGAAAGAGGTTTTCCCCAATTCAAATCACTAGTGGAGGGTGAGATTTTTTACTTAGAAGTACGTAGTCTCATCGGGTAACCCCTGAAACCATTTACAACCCTTCCCTCACCAACTCAAATGTATAGACCTAGCAATGGTTGAGCTCTTTATTTATTGTGAAGAAAAAATAGAAACCTTACTTATATTCCGTTAGATGGTGATTTAAAATAGTACTCTCTTCGTCTCAATTAAGAGACAAAAATCACATAGTTTAATAAATGTGATGCCACTTTAATTTTCAACCAATTAAATAGGATATTCCTCCACTAAATTTTCTAGTTTTTACTTATAAAGAAAAGTGAACAATTATTTTGAGACATCTCGAAAAGAAAATTATTTTGAGACGGAGGGAGTAATATAAAGAATTAATCGAAAAATATACATGCACATTACTTCGTTACAAAAGTTAGAAGATTACAATAACAAGTGACTACAAAATGTACTTCACGCAGAAAACAAGGTATGGAAGCCTAATCATGCTTTTATGGTTCTAAGTTCTAACCCAAATTTTCATGTATACAAAATGACTAGCACAGCAGACGCCAAGTTTCCAATAAAGCATGTTCGTAATATGGTGATGCATCAAAAATCGATCGACACCATACCATATATGATCAGCACAAGGTTCAGTAATAAACAAGTTTAGTCGTGTGCCAATCGATTTCGATGGTGTACTGACAACTTCCAAAAATATGATCAATTCAACGAAAGTAGGCTACGTGTTGAAGAATAATAGCCATTTCAAGGGGTATTGAAGAACTCCAAAAAGATAAAACATAAAATGTAACAGTAGACAACTTTTTAAATCTAAGCCTCAATTTAGTAGCAGCATCAAGGAGTATCAGTTGCAGCAGTGAATATTCTGCAGACAATCTATTACATGTCCAAAACCTTGTTACAAACATTTTTTCCTAACAAAACCAACCTCAAAGATTTCACAAAATCTTGCACCAAAGCTAAGAAACAACAATTTGAGCAAAACCCTATTCGGCAGAAATAGAACCGACACGAGAAAAAGATTTGATTACAAGATCTGAGCAGCAGTGTTCAACTTCTCTGCTAAGCTAAGTTGTGTCCTTGTGATGCTTGACAAGTATAGTAAGAGCAATTGGTCCTGTAACATGACAGAAAAACAGCATGAACACCAAATGCGATTAGAAAAAAGACAAATAAAATCGTATATGGTCTGGCTATGTTTAATTTAACTACAGAGGCTACTGTTTTAATCGTTTATGATCCTAACAATCTTCAACAAAGTTAAGAGTATTTAGGAATAGCAAGCATCTAAGTTTAGAAGGGGGGTTTCTTTCGTGATAGAAAAATGTGGTAAAGTTAAAATGATTTCAAGATGAGGTAGATTTTTTTACCTGAAGACTATCATTCACAAGCTTATCAAAAGCAGGTGGGGATATCTTTGGAATGGAGGATACTGTATCAGATATAAACCTTCCAATGTTGTTATCTGGTGCAACACGACCTTCCTGAAAGGATAAAAATTGATGTTTTGAACACATGCTTTCTAATTTAGAACTTGTAACGATACAAATAGTAACTAGTAATAAGCCAATCTCACCACAACATCATCAACGTATTTGTAGGTATCATCTATCAAGGCTAGCAACCGTTCCATTGTGGCTTCCATTCCTTCCATATCAGTTGGAAGTTTGTCGACTGCTGTGGTCTTGAGAATGTCGACTACAATCAAAGAATTTCATATATTAGTTTCATCATCAGCCGCGGACCAGCCGCCAAAAAGTCAAATTAAGTTTAAAATTTCACTCAATGAAGAATGTGATGTTTGGATAACTGTTTATGCAACTACGTGATTCTGTCTTCTGATACATTACTTATACACAAGCACTCCTTAATCCATAAAAAGGTAGCAACAAAATAATAAAGTAATGCCAAGAAATTTTAATGCAAGTTCAGCTCAGTGAAGAATATAGAATATGACAACTCTTTACAGGTTTGAATTTTATTTCTGATTTTCAAAGCAAGTTTATGCTTTACAAGGTATCTATTATACTAAACAATTTTCCAGTTGAAATTTATTTACTTGTCACCTTTAAAAAATATGGTTGGACAGTAGCAATAGAAGATGACACTTTTACCATTGACGATAAAATGAATGAAAGGAAAAGAGAGTGTAAAACACATACATCCAACACGCTCAGCTTCAACCATACGCAGATCCAAAGGAATTTCTTGAAACTGAGCAGCGAGTTGCTGATCTCCCAGAGACAAGTTAACAGAGACAAAAGCTTTTATGGAAGCTTCCCCATTTGTAAATCCAGTGTCAACTGTCAGATGAACAGGGTTTGTAACTTCTCTAGAATAAAAATCATGAATGAGAGCACTGCCACCGGTGACACCAAATCCAGTTGAAAACCTACAAAAAAATCAAAATAGCTTCATCAACTTGTTGAAATTTTTCCATGTTCAAAATGAACTTAATACATGACAAGACACAGCATGTGGAGAGCACATTTAAGCATATAAAAGACTAGCCGAGTAACTGCACATAGCGGCTGCAGTGTATAGTTTTTGACAAAATCTGGTAGCAACTTAACTGGTTGCAGTGGTAAAAATGTGTGTGTGCTTGTGGGTGTATAGGGTAATTGGGTAAATAAATGGAATGAAGGTGAGGATTTTTGATAAGTTGAATATGAGTGGAAGTGTTCTTGTAGGAATAATTTGAAATGTTTTGAATTGAAAAAGAGATAAGAATTGATTTAGGTATGGTGTCATAGTCTTAAAAGAAGGTTTGCAGTTTGGGTTGGTTTTTGGTCCAACATATTGGCTCTTTATATATGAGTAAAGATGGGTGAAACTTTGCAAGTTACACTTGTCATATACAGTTGTGACCAGCAAGCTTTAAAAACTACAACATAATCATACGTCTTAAAGATGCAATGCTAATTTGAGTCATCTTTTAGTACAAATTTTTGCAATTCAAATGATATCAGAAGCTTCACAACTTTTTGCAATTCAAACAAGCAAATTCAAACTATATACTTTCCAAGAAATGCTAATTTGAGTCATCTTTTAGTACATGAAGTCAAAGCACTACAAAAAGATTTGGAAACTTTACAACTTTCTTTCAAGCAAAGAATTTAAACACTGCCATTACTTTAAACCCAGAATACTCTCTAACTATGAAGTAAGTTATCTGCTATATAATCTTTATCAGCTTATGTCTTGCAAAGGACCTTGTTTATCCAATAAAGCAGTCTAACAGTTGAAGATATAAATGTATAATCAAATGAATAACATCAAGTTGAGATATAAAAAAAGTATGCGCACACAACCCACAACATGTTAAAGGTCAGCATCTACAATTTCCAGATACATGTTCAGAACTCACCAAAAAACTTTCAACGTTCGTACTTCACATTACATATTGGTTCTGAAATTTAAAAGATAACTCTAGGTGGGAGTTGTGAGAAAGAAGATGAATATGCCACAGCCTGAAGAAAATTATAGCATCTTCATGTGGTAGATTAAATCAAATTCCAAGGTAATCTATCGTTCTTATTTCTAATCTTTCTCCTATCAAAAATCTTTAGCCCTAAATTGTGTAGCTTCTATTCAAAATCCAAACCAATATAACAGGCAAATTAACATATGTGTATGTCCATGCATAGCTTGTCAAATCAATATTATAGGAAAAGTTTGGACTACCAGCTTTATCTAAAAATAAAGTTCGGGTAACCCTTATGGCCTTAGTATAGGAAAAAGAAACACCCTGTTGCTACAAGATTTGCCGATTTGGACAAGGGGATCACCAGAAACTAGTTATATAGAATTACTAAAGTAAGAATGAAATCATTTACTAAGCCATTTTATGTTCAGATTATACAGTCCTGGGTACATTGAAGCAAGTTATCTTGGCAAATGTTTGGCAGCGAATGAAGGCTATTTGCACTGCTGCTACAACTGTTGTTGTACTGATGTTACTTTATAGCTTAGTAAATGTTTGGTAGAAGGCTATTTTATGCACACATATATATTCAAAATGTCTGATGTGTAATAAAGCTCAGGTAACCCTTATCTAAAAATAAAGCAAAGGTGCCTATCGTAAATTTGGACACTATAATTTTGTTAACTTAGATAAAGCTGGTAGTTACTGTTTTATCTAAAAATAAACTTATAAATTCACAAATCATCAAAATTATGGAAAAATACTAATTTTCATGTTAGCTTGATAGAATTTACTCAAGCCGCATGCATAGAACCCTTTAAAAAACCGTAAACTTCAATTGTGAAATATAGACCCCTAACACAAACCGGTACTAAATCTCCAGTAATTCTCTTAAGTCTAAGCAGTCTAGAAGAGGATGCGGGGGGAACACCCATGCCAATCAATCAGCTAGCAATTGCTTACCATTGTTCAATATTTAGTCATGCAAATACAGTGACATAAACATAATTGTGCAAATTTGACATTACAAAGAGTTGAAAAATTACCATCCAACGATAACTTCTTTGGGATTGACCTTCTGATGAGACGATAACATATTGTGATGATAATCTATATCCAAAGCAACCTACAACATAACACATCAGAACATAAAACAGCAGTCAGCTAATCATTCATTATATCCAAAATCTCATTCATCACTACTTCAACAACTTGATTCATAAGCCAACAAAAACTACTATTTTATACACCTTGCAGAATCTCTATAAATCGTTAAAAACTAATAGTTACAACATCGCATATAATAACAGAAAACATCAGAATTTAACAGTAAGCTGACCAAGCATCACTAATTACGAATGAGTAACAAATCGCTAAAAACTAACACTAAAAGTGTCGCAATTCACAAATAACGTTAACTACCAGTAACCTAATCAGATGATTCATTATAAAAAACAATGCTAATTATAACATATCCAACAATTATAACAAAAATTTAGGGGGTGTTTGTTTAAGCTTATATGTTGGCGTACGAGCTTATCTGATTTCGACTTTACGACTTATATTTCATAAGCCCTGATTTTCTGGCTTATTACATTAGTTGATAAATATCAAAATAAGCCGGAAAATTAATGCTTATGAAATATAAGCCGAAACCAAATAAGCTCATAAGCCCGCATATAAGCTTAAACAAACACCCCCTTAACAGAGTTGTATTCCGTTTTCTTAACTAATTCAACAATTTTATAGGTAAGCTAACCGCAACTGATATTTAACAACCCCTAACAGAATATCCACAAATCGTTAAAAACAAACACCTAAAACATCACAAATAACGATAACTAACAGTAAACTTATCGGACGATTCAGTTACGAAAAATGTCATACAAATTATAATATAACAGTGCCTAAAAACAATATTTAACAGAAACTTAACGCAACTTTATTCCTTTTTTTGAGTAATTCAGCAATAATAAGCAATATAACAATAATTAATAGCTCGTAATGGAAAACGTTAGGTTTAACGGCGGCAACCTGATCAGAAGACTCGTTATGAGGAACGACATAAGAGTTACGAATGTCAACAGTTCCGTCGGGAAGCACAGATCCGAGAAGCGTCCCGATTACTCGCTCGGCTGAGTCAGGTCTTCTCACGAAACAGTCACAGATGTTGAAGATAACGAGTGGATGAACCTTGGCTGAGAGGCTGGTTGATAGTGGGAAGAACTGCAAAACTGTTTGATCTGCCATGATTGTGTGCCGGAATAGATTGCAGGAGAAGAGATGAGAGGTGTTTGCTGCGTTAGGGTTTGGGAATGAGTTATGCGGGTTTTGAATTGGAGTAATAATGGCCCATTGGTACTCAAGTTAGGCCCATACTTGATGGGTATATAAGTTTATTAAACTTTTTTTTTTTTTTTTTTTTTTTTTTTAAGGGAATGGCTAGTTAATAGTTATTATTAGTTTGAGTTGTGCAGTGACATCCAAGCGGGTAATATGTCTTCCTCGAATCTTCGCCTTTGGGGAATAAACCTCACTACTTTTTCTCGTTTCACCTAGAAGGAAAACTCCATTGACAGGCCTCGAACCCGAGACCTCTAAGCGAAACAACCCCTCAAGTTTTCCTCTGATGGCCACTTGATCTAGACCAAGTGGTTTTATTTTGCTTGAGTTAATAAACTCTTTAAACTTGTACCCTCAAATGGATAAGCTCGAAAAATAAGCTTATAAGTTTATCAAAATTTTAATAAACTAATAAGCTTATCTAATAAGAGTAGACGATTACTTGTGCGTAGCGATGACAGTGTATAATAGCGTCATTTTTGTTTGTGTGTATTTGTTTATAGTTTTAATTTTTTGTATACATGGGTAGAAGTGATACTTAGGAAAGCTTGTGGATAATATTGGAATTAATTATTTATATAATTAATAGATTGTATTGCCTTTTATAAATAAAAATAGTTTAAACAAACAATATTACTCATTTTATTAAAATTTTAAATATAAGTAAGATCAAAGTTTGACTATTTAGACAAGCATCCCTTGATAATTGTTTTCTCAAAAGATATTGGTTCAACAAATAACTTCAACATTTTCTAAGTAAAATTGTATTTGTAGAAAGCATTTAGAATATGGCAGGGTTATGATAATAGTTAGCGAAATACTCTAGATAAATAGATGTGTGCAAAATGGTCTAGAATCCATGACACCCCTTATAAGTAGCCAAGTTATACTCATCTAAAAGTGATTTTCCACACCTCAACTACAAACCAAGCCCCTTTCACATCACTTTGTAAATCAACGCCTTGCTATGTGGCCAACATCTTTGTTCTTGATTAATTTCGGCATACACAAACCATCTGAATGATCAAGCAGAAGCAAAGTTTTCTTGTAAAGCCCTATGGAGAATGAACACTCTTATCATAAATACTGAGACCACTAATCTTTTGTGAGCATGGCTGGTAAACTTCAAGTGCATAACACTACAACATCTGGTCCCAATGAAGAAGACATTTTGAGGGTCATTAAAAGGACATCTCCTCGCCAAAAGTCTTTAGCGAGTACAAGTCTTCACCAAATAGTCCTCGCCTATTCCTCGTCACTAATGTCTTTGGCGATGACGAATTGTGACTTTTACCGACGACCGTGTGGGACCCAATTCTCAATCAAAGTTTACCATCTGGGGACACATACCCTTTGGCGAGGACATATCAACGCCAAAGCCAAAACACAATTAAAACAATTAATTACTTACTCAATTAATTAATTAGTTAGCTATATTAATTAATTAGCAACCCAAAACAGTTAAGATTTTCCTTTTAAGTTTGCATTCCAAGTTTATTGGTCTTTCAGAATCTCTATATTGTGTATTAATAAATTAGGTTTGTTAAAAACTAACCAAGTCTCTATACTTTATCGACAATAATACATCTTCATCGTCGTTCAAGAATCCTAATACCATGAATCCATTGTAAATCATAGAAATTTGAATAATCATGCAATGCGTGTCCCATTGTTCGTTATTCAGTTTCCAAATCTCAACCTCGACACTACCTCTAATTATTATGACATGCAAATCCACGTTCCCAATCAAGATCAACTAACTGATCTAACTTACACACTTTTCCTATGAACATTTCCCTATCTGTTTAGGTAGAGTCATTATTTAAGATTCTTTAGTCTCCATGTTAAACAACTGAAATATTTTTCTTATTGGTTCAACATCATTCCAGTAGCAATAAGGACTCAATAACCAGTTCAAATGTCTGTGGGAATACACTCTTTCACCAGTTATAGATTATAATGAGGCTTGGTCGATATTTTTTCAAATATCAGTCCCCAAATAATGAACAATAGAGTACAGTTCAGATCATCAAGAACTGACCGTTTCAAAACACATACTATCATAAGTATTTTTGTAGTTTTATCAAAACATATCCCGAGCACCTCACATGTGTTGGGAAAAGCCAACCAATTTTCATTAGATGGAACATGATGACACGTTTTAGTTTCAAGATTTGTGACCATGAGTTTGGTTGGATCAATACTTCATTCTTACCACGACTAAAAGATAAGGGCAACCCTTTGCAAGAAGAATTGCCAAGACGAATGTATTTGTTGAAGGATGACAAGACCAAGAAAAGAAACTCAAAAACTAGTATATTATTCGCCTTTAGACACTTGATAACCGGGGAAAAGCTCACTTTGCATAACACATGGCTATGACTCACCGACTTAATTTGTTCAAATTTGATGAAAAGACGCCATTCGTTGCATACACATTCAAAACGGGCCAAAGATTTCGTTTTTGTTGAAAATAGCCACGTGAGGCAGCTCAGGCAACTCTTTCGGTAATGCTCCTTCGATTCGACTCCGCCAGCAGTCTCCAAAACGGGCCAGAGATTTCCTGTTGATTCGACTCTGTGAGACTTTTTTTTTTTAACTTTTAATCATTAAATTGTTACAATACCTCGTAATTGGAATTTGTAAATGAAGCATTTCAATTTGTACTAATACACAACAGTTGATAAATAACATGCATGGCGGTATGCCTTATATTGAATATTGGTCTTGGAGTGCTAATAGATTTTTGGCGACCAAATTTAGTACCTCGTGGATTGGCACAAGGAATTAATAGAACTATTTTATGATGCCTCTTTAAAGGGTTAAGTCCATATAATACTAATGAACTTTTCCTACTTTACAAAGTTAGGTAATGTGATCATTTAGTACGAATATTGGTCTTGGAGTGCTAATAGATTTTTGGCGACCAAATTTAGTACCTCGTGGATTGGCACAAGGAATTAATACAACTATTTTATGATGCCTCTTTAAAGGGTTAAGTCCATATAATACTAATGAATTTTTCCTACTTTACAAAGTTAGGTAATGTGATCATTTAGTACCAGTATAGGTATTGAGGCATGTTGGTTTGTGTAAATCTTTACATATATATGGGACAAGATTTGGGTTGTACTTGATGCTTTGAAAACTGTACAATTAAGAGAAATGCCTAGGGCTGTAAACGAACTGAACGTTCAGTGAACATTTCATGAACCGTTCGGTAAAAAGTTCGTTTATGTTCGTTCGTTTACTAAATGAACGAACATGAACAATATTTTACGTTCGTTTAGTTAAATGAACGAACATGAACAAAAGTCTCGTCCGTTCATTTATGTTCGTGAACATCCGATTATGCGTTCGTTAAAGTTCGTTTATGTTTATTTATCTATTTTAAAAATTGATTTGTTTAAACAAAACGACACTTATAAAACATTATATTGTGAAGAATTTAATAAAGTTTATGTTTGTTTGTCCATTTTCATTTATGTTCGATCGTTTATGTTCGTTTAGCGTTCGTTTAGTGTCTTAATGAACGAACATAAACGAACATGAACAACTCATTTTCTTAATAAACGAACATAAACACGAAAATTCGTCATAAACGAACATAAACACGAAAATTCGTCCGTTTAAGCGTCCGATTCCATTTATTTGTCCGGTTAAAATTAAATGAACGAACATGAACAGAGCTCCGTTCATGTTCGTCCTGTTCGTTTACAGCCCTAGAAATGCCACTTGGCACTAACGACCGAAAGCTGTACAATTAAGGGAAATGCCACTTGGCACTAACATGCTGACTGGATAAATCATATAAACGTCATGCCACGCTTTCAATTTTTAGAATCCGGAAATTAAAAAATTTTCTACTTGTGGGAATCAAACCCTAGTCTATACTCCCATTCAACATGTTCTCAACCACTAGACCAAGTTGGTTTTTGTGTTATAATAATCTCAAGTGAACAAACTTATAAAGTTATCAAATTTTCAATGAATTTGCTACATGCAGGGTTCGAAATTCGTCTCCAACAAAAAATACAATTAACATTTTTCTTAAATGAAAGGCAACTAATTATTTAATTACGACTTAAATAAAATTTTAAACCCTGCAAACACTTATCTTCATACGCTCTGTTCTCAAGTCAAATTTTTAAAGAATGGAAGGGGATGGGATAGGAAGGGGAAAGTAGGGAATGACATTGCGAAAAAAATGGTTATTTTTATTTGTGTTCTTGAGTTTTTATATAAGTTGCAAGAAAAGGAAAGGAAGCAACCCAAATTACAAATATAGCCTCAAAACATAATTTATTATTCACAAGAAATTCCATCCAGCTTTTGCTAAAAAAAAAAGAAAAAGAAAATATATTCTCATTTAAAACGTTGTGACCAAGTATGGCTGAAATATGTGTCTACATTAGAACGTTGTGGAGTATTGAATCTCATTTAAAAAAGATTAAAGTTCAATCTTTCAGTTCGGATATAATTAGCACCATTCCTCAAAGCATAGTTGAATATATTCTAATTCGTCTGCCAATCAGAGATGCAATTAGAACGAGTATTTTGTCGGACTAGAACAAGGATATAATTGTAATTAACCAAAGTCCATGTTCTCAGTAATACCCATTCCCTCCTGATCATCCCAAATATGGGCGGATTAGAAATACACACAAAAACTTATCCCTTCCCTCCCTCCCACCTTCCCGTCCCCTACCTTTCCATCTTAAAAAAACTCAAGAACACCCCTTCTTTTGATTTCCCTTCCCATCCTCTTCCATTACTTTAAAAAAAAAATTCGAAAACAGAGCGTTAGGAGGTAGCAGTTCCTTGGATCTAGTTTCCAAAAACTGATTTGGATCATATCTTTAACGAGAAACCGGTGCCCATGCTTCGCGAGGGATTGAAAAATAAAAATTGTTTAATAGATCTTTTTAAATTTTAGTACCAAAAGTTATACTAATATTGTAAATGGTTAACAATAATATAGTATAAAGTATTAGTCATACTAAGAAATGTTGATGTATAAAGTTCTTTTAACATAATTAAGCACTTCCAAGTTCCAATAACGTGAAATGTATAATTACAGCTTATCTTTACAATTCATCACCATAAACTATATCAACTTATAACATTTTCAACAATAAAAATGCAACATTTATATAACTTCGTAATCATACTTCTTTTCACACTTCAAAGTCAAACATGAAAACATATGTTTCCTTCTTCAAACTTAACCATCTTGTTGGTTCCTGACACCACACAAAAGCCCATACTTGTATCAAGAAGGAAAAGAAGCTTTAAGGTAAAAAGAAGAGGATACATAATTCCAGCAAATTTTATAACCTTTGTGAGAAGAAAATGCTACAAGTATACTTAAGTTAGCCTGTATACCGACAACGATAAAAACACATACAATATGCATATTTAAACGTTAAAGTTATCAAATAAAAAACACATACAAACAATAAAGTAACAAAATCAAACATAGAACCTGTAATAATCAGTAACATAACCTCAATTAACGTGGACCTTCATTATCGTGTATTACTGTCCCTTTTCATCATTTCTTATCAAGCATTTAAATTTCAAGAAATCTTGAATTTTGGGTCATTTTGGAGGTCATCCACAAATTATTAGGATTGAGGTAAGGGTATTTGTTGTTTCTGCTTCAAGAAAAATTGAATTTTGAGTGAACTTAGAGGATACCACATACTATTATTAACAGCTATCGTTGTTCTTATAGCCAAGTGAAATTGAATTCTGATTTTACCATTAGATTCGTATTTTCATTCCGCACATAATGGTGTGTTTTGATTAGGATTTTGTTAAGAATTGAGAAAACCCCTAATTTTGATGATTTGGCGCCAAAAAATTGAATTCATTGAGTTTTTTTTTACAATTTACTGATAATATGATTGTCTGTATATAATTTTGGCGTTTATAATGTCTAATAAAGAAATGTCACAAAAAAGAAGTGTTAAAATTCCTAATAAGTATAAAGATCATGTAATGGGTAATTCTAGCCAAGTTAGGGCTAATTCTCAAGCATCAGTGGTGAATAAGGATACTAGGGCGCCTGATTGTGGGGTAAAGGGAAAAGGTGGAAGTAAGAAGAAAGGGAATGCTGATGGTGATAGTGGAATGCAACCAAACACTGTAAGTTCTTTTGAGGTTAATAACTCTGATAAGACGAATAATCTAGTGGAAATAGATCAGGAGTGTTTGCATGATAATTGTGTTGATAATAGTAAGCATAAGCCTGTTGAGGAAAGTGTTGTTGAAATACAGAGCCCTAATGATGTTAAGACTGATGTTGATGATAGTGGAAATAAGAGTACTGAATGTAATGATAATAATAAGAGAACCTATGCTAGTGCTGCTAAGAGTGTAGGAATGTATGAAAACAATAAGCTTGAGTTTATACCCACTATGTTGAATGAGGTAGGTAGTGCAGTTGTAATATTTGATGAGGAGTTAGTTGCTATTGGTACTAAGAAATGGGAATTAACTTTGTGTAGACAACTCATTGGACACTCTATGAGTTTACCTGCACTTAGGTATCACTTAAGGAGAATGTGGAACAGGTTTGGATTTAGAGATATTGTGGATAATGGGAATGGGAATTGGTTGTTTAAGTTTAGTGATGCTCATGGAATGGATTTAGTTGCTGAACAAAAATAGTAAGCCTTTAATGGTCTATAAATGGGATACTAGTATGGGAATGAATAAGGTAGAACCAACTAAAATTCCTGTTTGGGTCAAATTAGTTGAAGTTCCTTTGGAAGCCTGGTCTATAGAAGGAATAAGTGCTATTAGTAGCAGTGTTGGTAGACCTATAATAATGGATAGTATGACAGCTTATGTTTGCAAAAATAGTGTGGGCAGAACTGAGTATGCTAGAGTTTTGGTGGAAATGGATGCTAGTAAAGGTTTTAAAGAGTCTATTGAGTTGCAGTATAGGGATAAGGATAAGAATGTTAAAGGTACCAAGACTGTTAAAGTTCTCTATGACTGGAAGCCTCCTTTGTGTACACATTGTAATGTTTTTGGACATGATTTTAAAGAGTGCAAGGTTAGAGTTAGAACTGAGGAGGAAGTTGCTGCTGATAAGATTGAAGCAATTAAGAATGCTAATGTTGCTAAGGAAAATATACTTGTTCAAAAGACTGCTAGGAAACCAAATGGTTATGTGAACAATGCTGGTCCTTTTAGAGGAAATGCAAATAAACAGGTCTATGTGGATAGGTACAAAAGTAATAATGGGAATGTTAGACAACAATGGAATAAGAAGGATGCAAATAATGATAAAAGAGAGAGTGGACAAACAAGTAAGAATGATTTTGAGAAAGAGTTTCCCAATTTGAAAGAAAATAATAATCAGAAGCCTAAGAAAAATGACCAAAATAAGCAAACTAGTGTTAAAAATAGCTTTGATGCTCTTAATAACATTGATGCTGAGAGTATTCAGGATATTAATATGATGAAAGATAAAATAATAGTGGATAAGTATCTCAACATCAAATTGAAGCCTAATGGGACTATTATGAAGAAATGGTCACAAGAGATGATTGATTATTTTAATAGGTCTTGGGCTGCTAATAGAGAAAAAGAGCTAAATGATAGGCAAAAGGGTATGGAGGATATTGATGAGGATGTTTTAGATGATGAATCTGTAGTTGCTAAGAATATTACAGCTGATGAATTAGTGGGAGCCAGTAGTTCAATATTGAACTAATGTTCTTTTTCTATTAGTTTTTCAATGGATTACAAAATAGGAATTTGGAATATTAGAAGTATGAATAATGGGAAAAAACAAAAAGAAATTAAAAAAAAAAATTATGAAGAAAGAATGCAAGTTTTCTCTATTATTGAAACTCATGTTAAAGCTCCTAAGCTGCAAAAGATATGTGAGAAGGTATTTGGTCAATGGGATTGGATTTCTAATATGAGTCAGTGTAGTGGAGGATGCAGGATTACTGTTGGGTGGAATAGTAATGTGGTTCATGTTATGGTGCTTCATGTCACAAGACAAATGGTGTTCTGCCTTATTGAAGATATTCAGTCTCATGAAAAAGTCTATTGTAGTTTTGTATATGCTGATAATAATGGGATTGAAAGAAGGGTGTTGTGGAGAGATTTACAGGTAGCAAAGGTTGTTACTAATGGAAGTCCATGGATTTTAATGGGTGATTTTAATGTTACTCTTAAAATTGATGAACATACTGCTGGTAAGTCTACAATAACTGGTGATATGCAGGACTTTATTGATTGTGTAAACAGCATTGATGTGGAAGATATTAAAAGCAAAGGGTTGTTCTTTACTTGGATCAAGTCTCCATCTAATCCTAATACTAGTATTCTTAAGAAGCTTGATAGAATTCTGGTGAATGATGAGTTTCTTAGTAAGTATGTTCAAGCCTATGCTGTTTTTCATCCGTTTTTGGTTTCTGATCATTCACCTGCTGTCTTGGTTTTTCCTCAACATTTGGCTAAAACGAAGAGATCATTTAAATTTGCTAATTACATTGCTGAAAAAAAGGATTTCTTACCTTTGGTTGAGAAGATATGGGTTGAGGATATTCATGGGTTTCATATGTTCAAACTTGTTAAGAAGTTAAAAGCTTTGAAATGGCATCTTAACAAGATGAATTGGAAAAATGGTAGTTTATTTGATAGAGTCACCAAGCTTAGAGATCAAGTGAAGTTTGCTCAGTTAGATGTTGAAAAGAATCCTCATGATGATGATAAAAAGGTTTTTGCTGCTAAAATGCTTGGTGAGTATAATGAGGCAATAGAAGATGAAGAGAAACTCTTGTATCAATGTGCTAAAGTGGAATGGTTATGTGAAGGAGATAAAAATTCAGCCTATTTTCATAAAGTGGTGAAGAGTAAAAAGAGTAAGAATAGAGTGCTTAGTATAAAAAATGCTATGGGAAATTATGTTGAAGGTGAACAGATGGCTATTAAATTTGTCAATCATTTTGAAAATTTCTTGGGTAAACCTGTTGAAGTGGAACATGTTGATTCTGTGGGAGATATTTTTAGTAAGACTCTTGATGAAGCTGAGGCAATTGAGATGGTCAGGGAGGTTAGTGATAAAGAGATAAAGGATGCCATATTTGATATTAGTGATTGTAAAGCTCCTGGGCCAGATGGATGTACTGCTTGTTTTTTTAAGAAGGCTTGGAGTATTGTTGGTATGGATGTATGCAAAGCAGTTAAAGAATTCTTCTCATCTGGTAAACTTCTTAAAGAAATCAATTCTACCATTATTGCATTGATTCCTAAAGTTAGTAATCCAAAATTTGTAACTGAGTTCAGGCCAATAGCATGTTGTAATGTTTTATACAAGTGCATAAGTAAGATTCTTACCAACAGAATTAAGGGTAGTCTTGATAAGTTAGTCAACTTGAATCAGAGTGCATTCATTCAGGGAAGAAGTATACAAGATAATATTCTTCTTACTCAAGAGTTATTGAAGGGGTATAATAGAAAAGGGGGTCCTAAGAGATGTGCTCTGAAAATTGACATTGCTAAGGCTTATGATACAGTTAATTGGGAGTTCCTCGGGACTATTCTGCTTAAGTTTGGGTTTCATGGTAAAATGGTGGAGTGGATTTACACATGTGTTTCTTCATATAGTTTTTCTATATGCCTGAATGGTGAAGTTAAGGGGTATTTCAAGGGTGGCAGAGGTCTTAGGCAAGGAGATCCTATTTCACCATACTTGTTTACTTTGGTGATGGAAGTATTCACTTTGATCTTGTCTCATAAGATTAGTAATACCCCTCATTTTAAGTATCATGCTGGATGTAAAGAATTGAAATTGACCCATTTGTGCTTTGCTGATGATTTGATGGTATTGTGCTATGGTAATAAAGATTCCATTAAAGTCATTAAAGATTCTTTGGATGATTTTAGCAAAGTCTCTGGTTTGGTGTCTAATATGGAGAAGAGTACAATATTTTTTGGTAATGTTAGTGGTGGAGAGCAAAGGAGTATTTTGACTGTGATGCCATTCAAAGTGGGAGTGTTTCCTGTCAAGTATCTTGGTATTCCTCTTTTAACTAAAAAACTTGGGAAAGATGAATGTAAGCAATTGCTGGATAAAGTTAGAAGCAAAGTAAATGACTGGAAAAACAAATTCATATCTTATGCTGGTAGGGTCCAATTAATTGCTTCAGTTATTGGATCTATGCAGATTTATTGGGCTTCTGTATTTCTGTTACCTAAGTCTACTGTGAAAGATATTGAAAGGGTGCTCAAAGGCTTTCTGTGGTGTCAGGGTGATTTGGCAAGAGGCAAGGCTAAAATTGCTTGGAAAACTCTGTGTAAACCTAAGTGTCAAGGTGGTCTTGGATTCAAAAATCTAGGTCTATGGAATGAAGTGCTTCTAACTAAGCATATTTGGAATATAGTGGATCATAAAGAAAGTTTGTGGGTGAAATGGGTTCATATGGTAAAATTGAGAGGACATAATTTTTGGGATGTGAATGCAGAATATAAAGATAGTTGGAGTTGAAAAGTATTACTTGGTTTAAGGGAAAAAGCAAAAAGTCATATTGAAATGAAAATTGGGAATGGGAAGAACACATCAGTGTGGTATGATAAGTGGTGTGACATTGGGCCACTCAGTCAATATATTACTAGAAGGGATCTATATGATGCTAGATTTGAAGATAATGCTTCTGTTGCTGATATGGTTAATGACAATCAGTGGTTGTGGAGCACTTAATGGAGTACTAGATTTCTTGATATAACCAAAATTCCTATTCCTAATTTTAATAATGAAAATGACAAGGCTGTATGGAAGGATAATAATGGCAACTTGAAGACTTTTTCTGTTAAGCATGTGTGGGAAGATTATAGAGATAACCAACCTGAAGTTCAATGGAAGAAACTTGTGTGGTATTCTCAGTGCATACCAAGTCATTCATTTGTATTGTGGATGGCTGTCTTAGGAAGGTTACAAACTCAAGACACAAATTTTCAATGGAACAAAGACATGACTATGAGGTGCTCATTGTGTAACATGTGTATGGATTCTCATGATCACTTGTTTTTCCAGTGCAGTTTTGTATCTTGTGTTTGGGAGAAGATTATGTAACAATTCGCAATTTCAGGTTAATTACTATTCCCGAAAAATTTCACTATTCATTTTTCCCGAAATTTTCCCGAAACTTGATTTTTGTTTCTTGGCCTCGAGTGATAAATCATTTCCATGGCAAATTAAAAGTTTGACATTCATAAGCTCATTTTCGTGAAAGTTAATAAGGAATTACACGTTTTAGGGTAAAACGTCATTCAAAAATTCTACGCACAACGAAACTCGACCGCGTTAAGTGACCCCGCATCAGAAAAATGTTTGACACACTCATGATTTATTTGAGAATTAATTGTGACTGAGAAAAACATGACCAAAATAAGCCTCGGCCGTGAAAAACTGGAATTTTCAGTTTTTAAGCGTTTTTACTCAGCCGTAACCTTAGCCTATACCTGCACCGCGTTTCTAATACGATTTGAGTTTTCAACTTATTAGAAAAAGTCAACATATTTTTCCCTCCTCCTTTGACCAAAAATCATTCCTTGATTTTATAAGTCATTCCTTGATTTTTAGGCTTACGGTTTGATGTCTAATAGACATTTAATACCAACCGACACTAGACTGAGCCCAGTCTAGATATTATAAGTCATTTTAAATCATTTTTATCCTATTAGAAAAGTAACATTTTACTTTTCTCAATTTTACACAATATTCGTACGTTTTACGTATTACGCGTTTTAGACCCGTGTTTCCAGTTTTAGCAGGGTTTTACCACCCCAATGGAACCTACCACTCATTTTATATTTTATTATGGAGTATAATGACATGTTTAACCATTCTTCCAAGTTTCGTATTTTCACGATACCCGATTTTACGTTTCGTGGCTTAACCATTTACGGTTAGCATTTTACGGAGCCAAAACTAACTTAATAACTTGGATAATATCATCAAAGTATCAACACTTCCTCCCCAAGTTTCCAAACCGCCTCTAGGGGGGGGGGGATCACCCTTTAGGTGTCTTGATCCTAAGCTAAGTTATCTCTAGATATTTTCTAAAGACTTACTAACTAAGTCTTGCATAATATCTCTTATAACTAGTCATATATTCTAAGAAATACTTCATCTCATCTCTTTGTTTCTCTCTCAATACCAACGACCCAAGCACCATAAAAACATCATTTTGATCATTGTTCTTTCAACTTTAATCCATCACAAGTTAAAGGCTTAAGTTCCTTGTTGATTCCTAGTTCCATTTATACCATAAATCACCATAAACAACACCATAATCTCATCATCATTCCATGATTGATTTGGAAGATACATAGGGGTGCTAGGGCTGAGTTAAGAAGGTGATTACAAGGGCTCTCTAAAGTTATAATTAAGTGGTTAAAAGATTTGGAAGCTAGGGTTAACGTATTGGAAGCTAGAGCTATTGGTTGAAACTTTAGGATTAGTGATCTTGTCCTTGGTTTCTTGTTAATTTTCCTCACAAAAGTTGTAAGCAAACCCTAACATATTTCTTGTTAAATATCATTATCATGTTATTTACATATCATTCATGCTATATTTTGTCTTGTGATCATGTCCATGATGTATAAAAATGGGTAAAACAAGTTATTACAAATGATTGTTAACTTATAAACAAGTAAACTAGTGACTTTTATGGAGAACCACGACCAAAATAGTACAACTATGATATTGGACACTTACTTAGTGTTATAAAGGACTTCTAAAGGAAAACATAGCAATTTGAACCACTTAAAACGAGTACACGAGTCAAAAGTTATGGCCATAAGAAGTTAGCGAAACCAAAACGGCAAAACTGCCTATACCCTACTGTTTTGCATTCTGACTTTTTGAAAGTGGCACTTCTGGTCTGATTCATCAAAAAGTTAAAACACAAAAGTTGTCCGGAACGACGTTTTCGTTCAGGAACAAAGAAGCTCGAGCCCTGAAAACGCTTTCCAAGTAATAATTTCTTCAAATTCTTAACAGCCCATTTTTAGACCAAAGTCATTATATAAAGGTTATGGTTTAAAAAGAACCAGAGGTCTAATGACCTAGAATCAAGACCACAACCATGGCTAGAGCCAAGGTTGAGTCTCAAGACCATGGAACAATGACCAAAGGTCATGGCAAAGCCATGGCTAAAGACCATATATACATACCAAGGCGAAAACATGAGTTAAGACCATATATACATACCAAGGCGAAAACATGAACTAGAGAAGTTGGCGATAACTTAAACATACAATTTGGATCTACTTCATCTAAAAGAACCATGAGATACAAGTTATAAGAAACTTACCCTAATAACAATCTTCATGTAAAGATAAACTTTCCTAAGTTTATTCAAATATCGGACATGTAACTTTTCGGATCAAAACTTATATATATATATACTTTATCAACTACTACAATAGTAGGGAGCCTCATGTGAGGAGTTCATTATGTAAGCCGTCGAGATGAGTTGTGGATTTACGAATTAAAGTGTCTTGGCTCCTCGAACGTTTACTACATGACTTCTGAATTATGTCGGCCCGAACGGTAGTAAACGATATATAAAACATACATGTTTCATAAATCATTTCTTTCAAAGACTTACACTATACATTGTACCACATCATGGACTAAGTGCAAGACATATATATTGGCACGTTTATGTTTCCTTAGACATTATTCCAAACCTAAGTTGCAATAATTATTCTAGGTTACTCGTAGAAGTTCTTACAACATATCCATCATTCTCATTATACATCATCCAACTCAAGGTGAGTTCATAGCCCCACTTTCCATTACTTAATTGTTTTACAAACCCTTGGGGGGAATACATGTTATTTTTAACCGAGCACAATGTTTTTAAATTGTATGCTTGCCTAATTGTTTTATTATCACTAAGTACCATCCTTGCCAAACCGAGATCCCTTATTATGAACCATTTAATCACTAGAAATAGTGAGCGCGAATATTGTGAATAGGCCTATTGGGATTGACGAATCCCATTTGTATTGACTAAGTTCAAACAAATGCATTAATATTTGAGACATTAGGTATGACGGCAAAGTACCTACCGGGATAACTCCGCCGATCGATATTGGTACCCGTTAACGTTTTGGTGTCATAAGCTTAGTGTTATAATACCTGTTTTGTTTTCCAAACATTGGTGTGAGTCTATAGCTCACACTACCAACATATTGTGTTCAAACATTAAACAAACTCTATGAATATCACTCAACCTTTGTGTTGACCTCTCAAGCATGTATTTCAGGTTCATGACGATCAAGGATGGCACGGAAGGGCACGGATACTCAAGAGGGCTATAAATTTTATTATCATTCAAAACTCATTTAATGTAAATTGTAAACATGGAACCATTTGGGTCCTCATTTTGTAATCTCTGATATTTATATAATTTGAATGATAAATCTTTTAAAACGACTCAATTAGAGTTCGTTTTCTATTATTGTGACTATTGTGCCGTCGAGTAACACCCAGTTCGAATTCCGCTGCAACCATGAATTGGGGGTGTTACAGATTAAGGGTAAAAGTTATATACAGTCTCTCAGTCAAAATTGGTTAAGTAATGTGGATACAATGGCTGCAAATAATAAGAGTTCAATTAAAAGTGTGGTGAGCAGGCTTATGTTTGGGGCTTTGGTTTATTACATCTGGCAAGAAAGAAACAAAAGACATTTTACTGATGAGAAAAGGATTGCTCAAATATTAGCTGATGTTATTCTGGATACAGTGAAATTGAGGTTGTCTGGTTTGAGAGTTCTTAACTCAGTAAATGTTCATCAAGTGGCAAAAGATTGGAATGTGGAGTTTAAGAAAATGCAGCCTGTGAGGAAAATGTGTCCAAATCTAGTTTCTGAATACAACTAGAGTGTTTGGGATAGGCTTGTGCAATGATAAATGTGCCAGCAAAGAGGTAGGTATCTGAGTCCTATTCTATATCAGTAATGTGTTACTTATATGTTGCTGATATCTCATTACAAGTCATTACAATGGGTAGAATTCTTGTACCTTGGAGTTCTAACTGATTTATCTGTACCTATGGTAACCTCTTGTCTGTCCTAATTTGGCCTAGGGGGAAATTGGTCAGACTTGTATGGTTAAATAGGAGGATTTATCAGTATGAATGTACCATAAAGTAGATTCTCCCATTGTGAAGGGTAAATGGCTTTGGAGGATTGTATATGATGGGTGGAATAGAGAGGAATGAAAGATGATCCTTCTTGGTCCATCCAATATATCATCACAGGAGGTAAGGGTGGTCATCATGGGGGGAGTGTGTTTCCTTTCAGTTGAAGCCTTTCTTGAGAAGGAAATGTAGGCTGATTTGGAATAGCCCCTCCATGGATGGGATATGGGTTTCTAGTGAAGCCACACACTTTTCTTGTCCTTCTATTGTGGATGTTGGTTGAATGGTTGGATAAGGAAGTGATGTGGAAATGTAGCTAGATGGTAGGTGCATACAAATGGTGAATTTAGGGTCTGAGTTGGCATGGTTTATGTTAAAGTGCAACTTGGATCAATGGAATGATTGTTTGAAGATGTGCTCTGTTCTGCTCTGTTTCTACACATCTGAGATCTGCATTATCAGATTTAGAATGCTTCTTTTGTCTGATATCGGATAGAGATGAATAGACTAGAATTGTTTTAGTTCAGTATAAGTTTTGTTGAATAAGATTTGGGTATGTCCAAATCTTTATCTCTATTCTTATGATGTACATTCATTGGATGATAATATAATATTCACCATTTTGCACACACAAAAAAAAAAAAAAAAAAAAAAAAAAAAAAAAAAAGATTTGGTTTTGAGTGTAAAAATGAGGGATTTCCCTTCTTGTTTTGGGGAAAATGGTGTTCAAGTTTCTGAAGCTTGTTCAGAAACTCATATTACTACATATTCTACTAGTAAAATTGGCCAGAATCTTGTGACTTGTGTTTACCAACGCGAAATTTGCCTTACTTCATTATCACTCTTACTTGGTCTAAGAACCTACTGATGGGTCAAACTCTATCGGCTGAAATTGGTGATGCAAACAATCATTGTCTATGTAAAGTCGAGACCTTGTACTGTTGGCCGGCTTGCCTAGATTTTGGGATTTTCTTGTATAATATGATTGTGACTATAATTTTTAGTATGATAGACATAACCTGTTAATACAAATAACCGTACAAAAACGTTATTTTCTATTTAACGATTTCTTTACATTAATGATAAATATAAAAATGTGTTAAATAAAAGTCCAAGTAAACAAGTTTTAGACATAGTTATCCTTCGACGAAAATCACTTACATGAATCGCTAAAACTTGCATGATGATCAAAAAGAGTTTTATCAAATTAACCATTGCATGAAACTCTTGCATCATTTTATAAAATCTTACACATTTTTATAAACTTTCACAAAAGTTTTACTCACCTTTGTTTAAACAATTTACTTTCATTTAAACAAATTAATTTCAATAAAATGAAAAGTTTTAATCTCATTTTTGACCAACTAAGTAGAATCTTCCGCATAACCGCTAACACACATCCTAAACACTCACTAAATATCTTTCTTAATTTATTATTTTTATTTTCACTTCAATATGATGTGATACTTGAAGCAAGGTATCAAAAACATATAATATCACCTTATAAGGTTCTGTACAAGCTTTTAAAGTGAATATCATGCCAAGTCCACATATTTTGTATTGTGTTGCTAAAGTATAAGATGGCCAGATGGGAGGTGAAAAAAAGAACCTTAGTTGGTAAAATAAGATGGCCAGATGGGAGGTGGAAAAAAACCTTAGTTGGTAAAAACTAGCAAACTGGAAAGAAATCTACAATTAAGACCTACAAAACTAGAGTGGTGTTGTCACCGCAAGTAGGACACTACTTCTTTAGAGTTTAGACCTAAATTACCAAATACAATGGTTTGAGATGCTATAGAGGCTGCAAGTTAAATACAATAGTGAAAGAATTAGCCAATCATGCATCATTCTTGATATATTGAAATGTGGTTAAAAGCCACTTTATGATTTTGATATCCCCAAAAAGCCTAGCAGAAGTATTTATACTATTTAGGGTTGTAACTAATTACTAATATAACACTATCAATTTCCCCTTCACGTCTCTTGGAACAAGTTCTTACTCAGTAAAGTCTGTAACCAAACACAGTGATAACATCTGCAGTTTGCTATTGATAGCATGACGTTGTGACTCTCTCAAAGACTTCCCGGTTGAGTAGTTACAAATCTTCTAAAATCAAACAGCAGAAAACAGATGTCATTAACTAATAACGGTTTTATCTTTGTTTGACTTAGGCATCTCTTTATTGCTAGTTTGTTCATATAAGATTTTATCTTCTGTTATACATGCACTATGAAACAGCAAACAAACAAACAAAATATATTTTAACATGAAATTATGTTTCAAAACAAATAATAATCAACATGCAATTAATGGCATACGTTATTAGATTGTGGTTTCAGAGTTAGTTTTTTATTTTCGGTTCTTCAACAATAGAACGTATAATATATGAAAATTTCCAACATGTGGCAAAACACAATTTTAAATGATACATGTAAGATTGATGTTATGGATACTAGCTTTTAATACTCACTATTAAACTATAAGTAGATCTGATATCCGACAGAAATACCAGATTTTGAGAAATGTTAATCACTATTACGCTATAGGGATTTAACAAAACAAGGGTTGGGAAACACAGGAGAAAATACCTAATTGATAACCACAAATATATTTCCATCACTTCTTGGTCATTTTCCGAGAGGGGAGGAGGTCAAACTCATCTAAACGTTCGTCACTACTGTCATAAATTTGATCAAAAGCAACATAAGGCCAAATTGTTAAGTTTTGATTCAGATTACCATAAATCATATGATTCACCAATATTTAGTACCTTTTACCAAATTCAGCTACCAAATGGAAATTAGGCCTGTGTTGAAGCAATTGCTTTATAAGAAATGAGCTGCATAAGGACAACCAGCATAAAAATTTATATAAGTGTTGTAGCAAGGGCAACAAGTAGAGGTGGTCAAAAGGGCAGGTTGGTTTAGTTACTTGCATGTTAATTCATGATGGAAAATGATAATCGATTTGGTATATGTATATTGCCATATTAAATTCAATTTGGCCTCATTGATAATATCATGTAAACACATCTGGGTCTGGAAATGCATACTTCCAGATAAAATTTGCTTTCATAAAATAACTTAGGAGCTTGTATGCATTAAAAAAATATACATTGAGAAATGTTTCCTTTTTAACAAGTCTTTTACTCCACCAATTTGACTTGTTTAAAAAAATGTAACCCAAATCAAACACATTTATTAGTAAACGAGTCATTATTTGCCAATTCATAATGGACCTATTTATAAGCAAGGATGTACTGTCGAACCTTGTACAAATTCGTCTGAAGGTGCAACTTTTAGATGATGCCAGACCATTGGTGTGTGAGATGTCCTGTTGAAGGGAGATATCAAGATTTAGATTTAGCTTGATTTAAAGTTTAGGAAAGGAGCTGGGAGCAGTGGTAATTCTTAGAGACAAAAAAAAAAAAAAAAAGGTTTTGTTTAACAAAACCCAAAATAAAATACAAAAATGTACGCACAAGATGACTTAGGGATCTCCAGTCTCCTGCAACAAGAGCTGCCATAAACTGCTTAACCTTCACCTGCCAGCGACAATTATTAAGAGAATAGAGATTATGGGAGTTATGGAGGATAGAGAAGTCGAGGTGGCAATTTCAACCCGTTCACTTATAACTGGGTTCAATTTGGGTTGTGTTCTATCGCAAACAGTATGAATAAAAACGTAGCTAATAAGGGAACAGGTTGGAAGTCACCCAGAGTCTCATGATTACAATTCCCTAACACAATTTATTTCCATAATAATAATTAACACATTGACTAGCCATAACACAGATTGGAGAAATAATGTTGGCCGCCCATTGACCCGTATCACCCATCTTGCCACCTCTAAAGAAGAGAGAAGAGAACGAAGGAATTTGTACACACTGTTTTGAGATTCCTAGTGTTACGTAAAATCATGACCTCCAAATTATTTCCATCACCATTTCTGCCGAGGTTCCTGTATTGTGAATCTTAGTTGACCCAAGCATCAATGGAAATAACTTACAAAGAGTTTAAAGGCGAGTATTACTTATAAACTACTTACTCTAAAAAGGAACCGGTAAATGAGTAAGATGTTGAAAAGTCGACATATTTCAATTTGTGAAGCCCCTGCAACAAGGATATAACAAGCAAATATAAAGGATCATATATCAACGGGGTAAATGAATGTGCTATTGTGCGGAAATGAACAACAATTTGTGTAAAATAATGACAACTTAAACCATTTACTTTTGAATGTGTCGATTTGGGTTATGTTTAATATCTAAAGGTCAAATGGGTAAAATGAAAAAGTTGAGGCAAAAAGAAAATGGTCAAAAGTTTCCCGTAGTGTAATTTTGATGCACGCAATGTATTAATCCCTTCATTCAAAAAGTAATTAGAAACCTAGAATAGTATGTATACCTTGTAATCCAATTAAGCACACAAACCATTTATAGAAAATTGGACAAGTATTTCATACCAATCAAGCCGAACCAAAATTACAGTCTTGACTCGAAATTGTGTTGACCAGTTTACCCAACCCACCCATTTACATCGAAAAGATCGTGGGTTCAAGTCTCAATTGATGCATACGTGCACTAAAGGTTGTATGATGGGTGTTAGAATCATTGCCGTAAATGAAATAAAATGGGCTCACAACAAAAACCATTACGTCTAAATCTAGGTGTACTTTAGTAATTAATGGGGAACATGTGAGCCGAGTTGCAACTCCTTTTTTACAAACACCTGCAAGCTAACTTATCATCCCTTTTAAATTAGCACCTGACTTGAAAGCATTTATTATTCGGTTCATTGACACCCTCTCTTCTTCCAATAATTATACTCTAATATCCCTGACCTCTCATCAATCACAAGTGATTTTCCTGCTTCTTTGTCTTTTACTATTCAGTTAATACTTTGTGTATTGCGAAATTACATGGGCGGACTCTGTCCAACCCTATTTTCCCATTTACTCAAATGGACATGTTGGTCGCGTAGCATGGATCGAGACCAAAGAATATTATGCTACCAAAAGACAAAAACGATGCCCTAGTTATTCCATGTTACTGGTCGCGAAACATGATACGGGACTAAACCAAATTTCGCTACCAACAAGAAAAAAACAAACTGATTACACTGTTGATAGCATAGTATACATTTGAACACCATCAATAACACTTAACTATATCAACCAACCCAGTGAGCCCATTTGAGGTGTGCTTTAATGCAAGCGACGTGCATGAGACGTGGTTTGGACCTGAGGTCCCGATTATTGATCTTGTGATGCATAGTGAAGATGTGTTTTGGAAGGTTTATGGTTCGAATTCAATGGTGAAAGTTGAAGGTGAAATTGGAGAAAGTTTGTGGTGTTTAGGGTTTGTTGATGGTGGTGATGAAGCAAGGACATCTGTGGTGATTGGTGATAAGCAAATGGAAGATAATTTATTGCAATTTGATTTGGTAAATGAGAGATTAGGATTTAGTTCGGTTTTGTCGCATCAGACCTTTTGTGTTCAGTTTATTTTTTCTTGTTGGTAGCGAAATTTGGTTTGGTCCCGTATCATGTTTCGCGACCAGTGACATGGAATAACTAGGGCATCATTTTTGTCTTTTGGCAGCGTAATATTCTTTGGTCTCGATCCATGCTACGCGATCTGTGAGATGAAATTTGCTTTTTTTTTTTTTTTTTTTTTTTTTTTGGTTGTAGTTTTCTTAAGAAGGCAACACGCGTTGGTTTTGTTGGTCTCGACCCAAGCTTCCCGACCAACATGTCCATTTGGGTAGATGGGCAAAAGTCGGTCCTCTACTTATCAATAGGGTTGCACAGAAGTCCTATCATGTAATTTTCGGTTGTGTATTTTGGGCGCATTAACAAATGCTAGTTATTGTAACAAGAGTACAATTGGCTATAAAAATAAAGATTTAATTTAAAAAAATCACAACTAGAGCTTCATGGGCCATAGACAGTTCTAGATGAATACCTTTATCAGCTCATGAGCCATGGAATCTGGCACTTTGAATCCTTTCAGTGCCAAAGTGGTTATGTTAGGACAGTTGAGGACAAATTTACTGCATGTTGAATACTCTAAACCATCATAGTCATCTGCTTGTGATGGTCCTACAGATTCAAAGATCAAGCGCTCTATCAAGGGTATATGTTTCCTCACAGACTTCAATGTAAGCGTCCACCTATCACTAAGAAACATTTTTAAAGTTTGAGAATTAGGGGTGTGCATTCCAGGAAGCAGATAAAGAATAAAAACATTTAACAACTTAACAAGTGTTATCAGCTTCAGACAATGGATGACAATATGCAACATGGAAACTTTGCTCTGTTCAATAAACAAGATAACTAAGGTTTAACTGGTGATTCAAAAATTTTGTGCGGATTTTATTATAGAAAAAAAAAATGTCATAATGTGGCCAAAAAAATTACTTCGAACTGTTTTAGAACTTTGGACAGAGTTTGTTTGCCAAAGAGTAATGACCTTTCAATTTCCTTCTATTTTTACAGCAGCAAACTAAATATGCAGTTAACCATACTTAGTTAGAAGTCACCCTTTACATCCTTCTTACTATTGGATTAATCAGATCACTTTGACGTGAAGATGGAAACTGAATAAGCTATACGACAATGTGAAATTAAACACACGTGTACAAGGTGATATTTTATCAACAGAGAACAACAATGCAAAGGGACTTACAAGCAGACAATCTCGAGATCGATGAGAGACGGACAAATAGATAGCGTCCGCAAAAGTGCAGCCTTACCCGACCTCCATCCAATATTGTAAAGATGCAATCTTCTCAAACTAGACCAAACAAATACAACATATAGTGACAGCATATACTGTATATATACTTCAGCAGGGAATATTTAAAAATAATGGCAACATACCCAGGTCCCCCACGGCTAAAAGTTAAAGAATTTAAAAAGGAGCCTGTTAAAATAGATGAACCCTCTATTTGTCTCAATCGCTCGTCATAAGGCAGTACACCAAGTTTGATAGACCTAAAGTTGAAGAAGATATTTGTAAGTCTGAGCATATTGTACTACATGATTGCACTAATGAAAAATAAATCCAACATGTATATGATATAAAAATCGCGCATTCATAAAATTTACCAAATCCATATATTAGACACGTCAACCTCAGATTTTCAAAAGTTAAAATTCTCACGTGTAAGACAGCATATGACAAAAAATTCAACAGACTTATCCAGGGACACATAAAGATCGGTGACATTTGATTTTGCCATTCAAGTATAAGTTTGAAAAATACAGACAATCCAATAGAGATAGCTTACCAGAGCGCAGTTGTAGCTCGATAAATCAATGTTGACACATCAATATCCTTAGCCTTAGGGAATACCAAGTCAATATCAGCATAACACAAAGGATCCCTAGCACACTTCATAAAAAACAAACACGTCGCCGCAGCATTGCACAAACTTGCCGTATCAATCATTGAAATAATCTATCAAATAATCAAAGATATAAATGCCACTATGTGTAAATGTATAGTTTTGACTTTAATGAAATCAAAATTATCATCATCCAATATTTGCAATGCAATGAAAACCCTAAATACTTGATACCTTAACTGTGACGTCGTAAGAGAAGGGCCAAACATTTGCATTATGATCCGAAGCTTTCCGTAAAACATTACCGATACTGATGACGCGTCGAATGGAGTCGGAATCACCGGATTTTGACTCGATGATATGGTCGATCGAGTCGTCGATGGAAGCGTGATCAGTGATGGAAGCGTCGATTGAATTTGAAACCCTAGAATAGCGGGAGCGTTTGGGAGTCGTCATTAGTGATGGACGAGAGGAATGATGTGTTTTTATTGATGGGTTTAAAACTCATAGCGGGATTATATATTCTTTGTAAGTCTAGTTGAAAGGCAAACAAAGTTTTATTGTTTTTCGGCTTATGTTTCGTAAGCTTTTGTTATTATTTTTTGTGTGTGTGGCTTGTTTCAGATTTTTTCGGCTTATTAAGTTTATATAAGTTGAAAAGTTTCAAAATAAGCTACAACAAATGAGTTTATGATATATAAGCTGAAAAGCACGTAAGTCATAAGCCCGTTATATAAGCCCAACCAAATTAACACTCTTAAAGCTCAAGTTTTTCTTATTTTTCCTAGATCCGATTTAGGCTAATTCAGCCTAATCTGGTCCGATTGTAGCTGGTTTCATTTTGTTTTTGAAAAACCACCCAATTGAACAGGTTAGTCCGGGTCAATTTTCAAAACCATAAAGTAAACAATAAAAGTGACAAGAATGTGACTTCTTCGATTAAGTCACTCATATTGTTATGAAATTGTAATTAAGACACTTATTCAACATAAAAACAAATAAAAACTATTAAAAATATATCTTGTTACTGACATTATAACTAGACAAAATAAAACATATATATATATATATATATATATATATATATATATATATATATATATATATATATATATATATAAAAGAAAAAATCCTCACAGGTAATTTAAAATAGACGTACATTTTTTTCATTAGTTCATGATAGTAATTAAATAAATTTTTGGACCGTTTTAGCTATTAATGTATTTTGATCGACCAAAATGGTTATTATATTTCTAGTTTCTCAGCCGGTAATCGACATATTTGGTCAGGTTGTCTAACGTGACATAAAATACACTTGGATGTCGACGTGCTTTTGCCGGCATGTTAAAAAAATGAGAAAATCTTGTATTCTCATTGTTCCTTTTTTTTACCCCATCCAATAACACTTTAACAAAAATCACAAAAAGACGTTAACATAGTGCAACTTATATCACGTTAATTAGTTTGACCGATTTTGCCGATTTTGTAACACCTCAACTCACACGGTAATTATTTTATCTATATTTAAGTTTTCCGATTTTATAATAGTGCGGTTCAGGCAGTAAAACGTTGGTTTTGTTATCAAAATCGCCGGTTTTAAGTGTCAGTTATTATCAAAAACTAATTTTGCTTAAGTGTGGAACTTAACTAGGATACCAAATATATTGCCTTTTTCCTTATATTTAAAAAATCTTTGTGATTAGTATCTTGTTAATGATACACGTGCCATAAGGAGGGAAACACACTTACACACAATTTATGAATGAATAAGGGTTTTGATTGTGGTGTTAGCAAGGATTAAAGGGCTGAAATTGATGTTATAATTGAGTGGCTTCAAGGTAAAAATTTCTAAAAACCCTTTAATTCTTGTATAAGTAGTAATTCATTAATTTCATATATCCTCCTACTTTTATAATTAATTTTAGAATGGGAGATACAAAATTGACCCTTGATTAAAAACCATGTTATGAGCTTGTAAATGGTGTTAGAATGAATTTTGGAAGAAAACCTAACAAGTTCTTGAAGTTATGATTTTTATAAAAATCATCATAGATTTGTGTAAATGGTGAAATTATGTTAAGAGATTGATGCGTAACTTAGTATGATCACTTAGCAACATTATTTAATGTTATACAAGCAAAGCTAGAATTTAGTTACTATAGTTTTGACTAGCCAAACACTCCCTTATGCTTCTTGTTCAAGGTGCAAGGAAGTAATTAAGGTAATTGGAGAATCATTATCCCTATTAAGGTGAGTAACGAACTAGAAGAAAAGTGTAAGTGACGGGTGTGAATACCCGTCGTTCCTATTTATGTTGTTATAGCCAAATTGTGTTAACTTTTGTGTCATATGTGTTAGAATGATGAATATTGATAGGTTAACCCGTATGACATTATTTAAGCACCTAGAATGACCTGTTGGTTAATTATTATGCTTATAGCCTTTGTGGACGACATGTGCTTAAGATAGCACTTATAAGCCTTTGTGGATATAATATCCTTTGTGGTGAAATTCATACTCGAGTAGCACTAGCATGCCTTTGTGAAAATGGTAACCTTTGTGGATGTGCTTAGGTCCTTTGTGGACGTGTACTTGCATGGGGCTTGAAAACAAGTGTTAAAACTTGACATTCGAAGCAAAGACTAGATCGACTACGCGTTATTGTTGCTAAGCGTTTAACTTCTTTGTTCAATCAATGACACAAACATGATTGAAACAGACAACAAGCACTTCATATTAATCCGTAAAAGAGAAAAAACTTGCAACAACAATACAAAATAAGCCCACAAACACTTTATTGAGGGCCAACCACACTCATCCATTAAAAATGGGATGACTATTATGGAAAGGAAAAAACAAAGAAAACCACTACCAAATACATACATACAACTTGAAACCACAAGAGTCGTTTAATTATAAGTTCTTCATTTGTTCTTGAATGGTATGGCTCTGATGACGACTGTATGGTACAATGCTGCTAGTGCTGCACCAACGAATGGCCCTACCCAAAACACCCACTGCATACGTAACACATAAAAAAGTCAAATATTATACAACTATAAAAAAGTAAAATAATAGGTAAAAGACTTACGTGATCATCCCATGCGTGGTCCTTGTTGTAAATAATGGCAGCTCCCAAACTCCTAGCCGGGTTAATACCAGTTCCGGTGATAGGAATAGTCGCCAAGTGTACCAAAAATACAGCGAACCCAATAGGTAATGGTGCCAAAATCTGAAAAATCAAACAAAAACATATGCTTAATTAGGTCATTTTTCTCTTATATGATGTTCAAAATTACTTAATTATTATAGAGCGGGGAATGAACGTACTGGGACGTGAGAGTCACGGGCACTACGTTTAGCATCAGTGGCTGAGAAAACAGTGTAAACAAGAACAAATGTGCCAACAATTTCAGCACCAAGACCACTGCCCTTGGTGTAACCATGTGCGATTGTGTTTGCACCACCGCCATTTAGTTTGAAAGTGGTACCACCTTCGAACCCTCTAACGACCCCTGCTCCAGCAATCGCACCAAGACATTGCATAACGATGTAGTATAACGCCCTGGTCAACGACAACTTTCTTGCCAGAAATAACCCAAATGTCACAGCCGGATTGATGTGTCCACCTACAAATTTACCCAATTAGTTAACCCATATAAACAACTAGCTAGTAGAATATTACTAATATGTTGCATCGTGTTATAGTATAATGGAGTCTATAAAGTCAACATGATTTTGTTATATCTTACTAGGCGTGACCCATTAATATGTGTTGACTAGCCATGTTAGGCTTCACATATTGTTATAGTTTCTTATGCAACAATCGTTACTGTATGTCTATAACATTATAAATGTTGTTATTCAAGATACGTACCTGATATTCCGGCTGTGCAATAAACGAGTGCGAAGATCATACCACCAAAAGCCCACGCGATACCTTGGATACCAACCGTGCCACATTTCGTAGGCGACTTAACAACTCCCATAACCGTCAAAACAGTAATATACAAAAACAAAAACGTAGCAATAAACTCAGCAATCCCGGCTCTCCAAAAAGACCATGAAGCCAGCTCCGATGAATCAAACAACGGAGCTGGTGGTGGCTCTTGGTAATCCTTGTCTTGGACCTGAGCCGCGGTCCCAATGGGCTGGTGTTCACGGAACTTGTTAGCTCCCAATCTAACATCCTCTTCTTTTCCCTCCATTATTATTATTTTTGCTAGAAAACTCTTACGAATGTAGTAAGTTTGTTATAATTAGTTGTTGTGTTGTGGTGAGAGTGAGGGTGTAGAGTGGTCGTTTATATAGTATGAAATGATATGAAATGGTAGGTAATTGTGTGAATAAAAAATGTGTTTGTCAATTTTTTATTCATGATATAATACCGTCCAAGTCATAATAATGGAAGTGAGGCTCGCTGATTACTACGACATTGACAGCGACGTGTAGCTTTGGGCGGCTAACCTGCCCATAAAAATAGAAAGTCGTAGTGGCTGGACAAATAATGGCCACACACGTGTCAAGAGGAACAAGGTTAGATGGACTATCTTTGGAATTGTGTGATTGTGACTCACATGCTTCGTAAGTTTTGCAAATGATTTTTGGGATGCCCTATTAGAACGGGGTCTAGATGGGCTCTGCAAACCCTCCCTATACATTAGGGAGGGACTTTTTACTGTTTTTTACTGTTGGGGTCAGGTTTTGCAGCTTTTTTTTTTTTTTTTTTTTTTTTTTTTTAAATCTTTAAGTTTTTTTTTTTTTTTTTTTTTTTAAATCTTTAAGTTTTTTTTTTTTTTTTTTTTTTTTACTACAAGTGTTTTAATTTATTTTTTAAAGTGTTTTTTTTGACAAGTTTTTTTTACAAATGTTTTGTCCAAATGTTGTGTCCAAATGTGCAGATTCACACAAAAATAAGTCCAAAGTCCAACCAAAGACCAAATGTGCAGATTCACACAAAAAAGTAACTCCAAGTCCAACCAAAGACCAAAAGTGCAGCAACCAGAAAGTGCAACCAAATACCAAAGTGCAGCAACCACAAAGTGCAGATTCATGTTTAGGCAGTTCACACAATCAACACAAAGTAAACACAAGAAATATTCGTCATCGCCTTATCGGCTCAGATTTTTAGTAAGGCTCGGATAATGAAGGCTGCAAAGTGATAAAAATATCACTTTGCCATGCCATTCGGTTTTAAAAACCATTCGTCATCGCCTTAGTTACAAAGTGATAGTTACACAAACCTGTAAACAGCATAAGTAACCTGTATCAGAATCACAAGTACTATCACATGTATAAACAAGAACGGGGGCTATTTCGTTATGGACTTAAGGCTCGGATAATGAAGGCTACAAAGTGATAAAAATATCACTTTGCCATGCCATTCGGTTTTAAAAACTATTCGTCATCGCCTTTGTTCCAAGTGCACTTAAAGTGTAGCCCCCGTTAGTCTAAAAAATGTACCCCCGTCCTTATAAAGCACATGTTACATAACCTCAACAGCATCCACAAGCCATTCCAAAAAACATCACAAGCATGTAAACAGCAAGATTCTCACAACAAAAGCCTGCAAGTAAACAGCAAGATTCTCACTTGCTTTTGCAGCTTTCCTCAAGCAACCCTCAAATCACCAAGAAAAGTAGTATCAGAAGCATGTGAAATACTCACAAGCTCAACAGTTACAATCAGCTTTGCTCCACTATAAACAAAGCTCAGATTATCACAACAAAAGGCAAGCATCACAACAAAAAGCTCAACAAGTAACAAGTAACAAGGATTGGGGCAGAGTATCACAACAAAAGGCAAGAGCATCACAACAAGGGTTGGGCCAGAGCATCACAACAAGTAACACCAATAAAAGCTCAGATTATCACAACAATAGGCAGAGCATCACAACAAAAGCTCAACAAGTAACAAGTAACAAGGATTGGGGCAGAGTATCACAAGGGTTGGGCCAGAGCATCACAACAAGTAACACAAAATGTCTAGGTCACGATTTTCCACAAATGAGGTAACAACAAGTTTTACACTTTTACATTAGGCTCAGATTATATGGCTGCAACTTCAAATGTTGCAAAATCAAGTTTCTATTGCCATCCATTTGGAAATGCCACGCCAATATCAATTTTTTAAAAAAATCATCATTGCCTATAATATGCTTAAAACTAGAGCCTGTGGACTGGGGGTAGGCCAGAGCAGGTATTCATACCACTCAAAGGTGGCAGATCAAGGTGTTAACCTACCCACATCCACAGGTTAACCACCACCATAGACCCCGTTCTTATAGGCATTTAAGTAGTATCATAATAAGCAGTTTTTTTATAAAAGTACACCTAAAAGGCATGAGATATAAAGACGGGGGCTACTTTTTTATTCTAACGGGGGTTATACAGAACCACCACCACATAAGAACACAGAACCACCTACACAGAACCACCACCACATAAGAACACAGAACCACCACCACATAAGAACACATAACCACCTACACAGAACCACCACCACATAAGAACACAGAACCACCACCACATAAGAACACATAACCACCTACACAGAACCACCACCACATAAGAACACAGAACCACCACCACATAAGAACACATAATCACAATAAACATCACAAATCACCCAGAAACAGATGACTTTTTTCCCAAACCCTAATTAAAAAAATTGGGCGTTTTTTAATAATCAAATAAATATGGCTAATTAAACATGAAACAAACACATAATGACAATAAACATCACCAAATCACCCAGAAACATATAAATTTTTCCCAAACCGTAATTAAAAAAATTGGGCGTTTTTTAATAATCAAATAGATCTGGCTAATTAAACATGAAACAAACACATAATTACAATAAACATCACCAAATCACCCAGAAACATATAAATTTTTCCCAAACCCTAATTAAAAAAATTGGGCGTTTTTTAATAATCAAATAAATATGGCTAATTAAACATGAAACAAACACATAATCACAATAAACATCACCAAATCACCCAGAAACATATAAATTTTTCCCAAACCGTAATTAAAAAAATTGGGCGTTTTTTAATAATCAAATAGATCTGGCTAATTAAACATGAAACAAACACATAATCACAATAAACATCACCAAATCACCCAGAAACATATAAATTTTTCCCAAACCCTAATTAAAAAAATTGGGCGTTTTTTAATAATCAAATAAATATGGCTAATTAAACATGAAACAAACACATAATCACAATAAACATCACCAAATCACCCAGAAACATATAAATTTTTCCCAAACCCTAATTAAAAAAATTGGGCGTTTTTTAATAATCAAATAGATCTGGCTAATTAAACATGAAACAAACACATAATCACAATAAACATCACAAATCACCCAGAAACAGATGACTTTTTCCCAAACCCTAATTAAAAAAATTAGGCGTTTTTTTTCTAATCAAATAGATCTGGCTAATTAAACATGAAACAAACACATAAATGTAATAAACATCATAAATCTAACCCAGAAATTAACAAAAACCCTCAAAAAGTTATCATAATCTAACCCAGAAATTAGATAGAGAAAAGAGAGAGAGAGAAAAGAGAGAGAGAGAATAACACACACACAAGTGAGTGGGTGAGTGTGAGTATGTGAGGGTGAGGTGTACGCGTAAACGCGTTTTTACGTTTTTATTAATTTTTTTTTTTAAATGTAAAATGTTAAATGTTAAATGTATAAATGTAAAAGGTTTAAATGTTAAATGTAAAAAATGTAAAAAAAAATGTTATAAAAAATGTTATACAAATGTAAAAAAATTATAAAAATGTTATAAATGTAAAAGGTTTAAATGTTAAATGTAAAAAATGTAAAAAAAATGTAAAAAAAATGTAAAAAAAATGTAAAAAAAATGTAAAAAATGTTATAAAAAATGTTATACAAATGTAAGAAATAAAAGTTATAAAAATGTAAAAGTTGTAATAAAAACTAAAACCAAAAGTATTAGTAAAAAATGTTATGTATTTTCAGGTTTTCGGTTCTCACGAGGAAGTAACTGAGTGGGCGCAAAATATAGCTCGTGAGCTCGGTTTTGTAATTGTTAAAGATAGAACCAAATCAGAAAATGGTTATATGAACGAAATCAATTATAGGTGTACAAAGGGTGGGCCGTATATACCTCAAGGTAGTGGCAGACGGAAAACCAAAACATGCAAAACTGGTTGTCCATTCAGATTAGATGCGAAATATCATCGAACAAAAAATTATTGGGTATTGAGGGTGAAGGATGATACGCATAATCATGATATGCTAGAGTCATTGCATGGTGTGCCATATGCAATGCGATTAAAGGATGATGAGTTGGGCATGGTCAGAGAATTGACAGATTATAACGTACGACCACTTAATATACTTTCGACAATAAAGGGTCGTAATCCGGATAACGTGTCTAGCGTTAGAACTATATATAACGCACAAGATAAGTTCCGGAGAGTCAGAGTAGGTGATAAAACTCCAATTCAAGTCCTTTACTCGCATTTGCAAGAATCAGGGTATACATGGTACCCGAGGGTAAATGAGCATACCAACGAGCTTGAGGAGCTATTTTTTGTGCACCCCACGTCGTATGCTATATGGTGTACATTCCCTGAAGTCATGCTGATGGACTCCACGTACAATACCACGGTGTTTAAATTGCCGTTGTTGGAAATTGTTGGACTAACTTCAACAAACAAAACATTTTCAATGGCGTATAGCTTTTTATCCAGTGAACAAGGGCATAATTTTAGATGGGTATTTCAACGTGTGAAGCAAGTGATTGGCGAAAGATATTACCCACGTGTTATCGTCACTGACAGAGATTTAGCGTTAGTTAGTGCAATAAGAGCAGAATTTCCTGACGCTCACCAATTACTCTGTCGATGGCATATACAGCAAAACATACTTAAGTTTTGCAAAAATAAATTCACAGGTGGGGATATTGACTATGACTCCGTTAAAAAACGATGGGATTGGATGGTTAAAGCTCCGACCTTCGAATCGTTCGAGCGACGTTATCGACGCCTACAAGAGCTATTGGTCAACCATCAGGGTACTTAATTATTAATTGATTGTTTTTAAATATGCACCCGAACGACCTTTAATTAATTCATTGTTTTTTTCAGATGTCGCTTTGTATCTGCATAACTGGGTGCAAGATTACACACCCATGTTTGTCTCGTATATTACCGACCGATATAAATCCTACGGCCAGACAACAACGTGCAGAGTTGAGGCTCACCACGCGTTGTTGAAATTATATTTGGACGGCACACAGTCCAAATTAGACAGGTTGTTGAGGTCGGTCGATAAGATTCTCATGACGCAAGAAGATGCGATAAAAGAGACTTTCAACAGAAGCATGAACGAGAAACTAATTAAGTGTGATGTACCACTATTTTACGAATTAACGTATAAAGTTTCTAAGCATGGTTTGAACCTCATGCACAAAGAACTCCACCTGTCGATCGCCCCAGAAGACTGTAGCCATAATAATCGAGCAATATACGGACTACCATGCTTTCACGAGATGCGAATCTATGTTATTCAAGGTAAGTATATTAAATTTATAACTATCAAGTTGTTTTCCACATTAATATCAGTAATTTATACAAGTCACTTTAATTGAATTCAGGAGTACCCATTCCACTGGAACGAGTTGATATTTTTTGGAGAACCTTATCTGTTCCGTGGCCTGTTATCAATAGGCCCCCGGATAAAGATGGCTCTTCGTTTAACGATGATGATGATGGTGGTGTTGTTGTTGATGATGATGATGATGATGATGATGATGATGATGATGATAATACTAAGTTTAACGATGGCATGCGACAATTCAAGAATATTTTTAGCAAATCAACATCGTTTGTCAAGAAGAATATGTTAACGAAGTTAAAAGATATATTCCAACCTGAATCTGCTGACACACGTGAACCAGCTATTCAAAAAAATACCCGTGGACGTCCGAGCGCAAAGGACAAAAAGGGCAAGGCTACACAAGTCCCGGACTTGAATGAAGTTCCGGACTTGAATGAAGTCCCGGACTTGAATGACTTGAATGATGTGCCAACCATGAATCACCGAAGAAGCACAAATTCAAGATCCACGAAAGTCCCGAAACGCGCCAAAGAACCTGCGAGACATAGTTCGTACACGGGTCAAAAAATAAGACACAGATTTTACGTTGGAGATAAGGATAGCGAGGATTTTATTGATCGCATTCCAGAGATTTTCCGTTCACAGGTAATAAGTATAAATAATGTGGAGGGTGACGGAAATTATGGGTTTCGGTGCATTGCCCATTGGATTGTGCATGACCAAAATAGGTGGGCCGATGCTAGAGTTATGTTAATGGAAGAGTTACAAAGACATAGTGTAACTTACGTGAGTATGTGGGGGGAAGAAGACTTTTACCACCTTCGTGATACATTAAACTGGTTTAATGGACCAGCGCCTGAAGATTACTGGATGACGATGCCACATAACGGTCTGGTCATCGCTTCAGCTATTCGCCGACCTCTTGTATATATAGACCGTCATGGTTGGTTCACATGTTTACCCCTATTTTCTGCTCCAAACTTATCACATGGAATTGACCCCATTGTGATTGCGCGTGTGGGGGAGAACAGTGGTGCTCATTACATTTGTCTCAATATAGACAGAGATTCAGATCTACCACATTACCACCCACAATGGAGGTGGTTCAAACAGCCAGTTGCAAACGAATGGGATGCAATATATAACAATCGATGTATTTTGTAAATGTTGTAAATGATTATTCATTTATTAATTGTTTGTAAATGTTGTAAAGGATTATTCATTTATTTAAATGTAAATTGTTTGAAAATGTTGTAAATGATTATTCAACATCGTTTAAATGTAAATTGTTTGAAAATGTTGTAAATGATTATTTAACATCGTTTAAATGTTAATTGTTTGAAAATGTTTAAATTAGTAATAACATTATTGATTGCTGATGTAAATTATTATGCAAATTCTTTGGTCAGATGAGCCAAAGAAATCCTTTCTGGTGCCGATGTAATAAAGGATTTATTGTAGAACGGAAATCCTGGCAAGATGGTAGTCGTGGGCGACTGTTTTATGCATGTCCTCTTTCAGTGGTAAATAATCATACGTTTGTTTAGTTATGTAAATAATTTGTTTGTTAAAAATAAATTTCTTATTATTTTCTTAACATGTAACAGCCAGGTACACAAGACTATGGGTGTCGATACTTCGCGTGGAAAGATGAATTTGAAGCAGAACACTTTAATCAACCCTCTTCTTCAACGCATTGCTCAAACTGCGTTGCTACAAAAAATGAGTGCGTTGCTACAAAAAATGAGAACAAGTTGTTGAAGGCAAGAATAAAGGCGCTGGAAATGGAGTTAGAAATGGCAAGGAATCCTGAGGATCACGCTTGTCAGTCAAGTGCCCGGCTCCATGATCTTTTAAATGAGATGAATAATCTTCATATGTCGTAGATGTTGTTGTTTTTAAATAATATGTATAACGTTGTCGTTTAATTTAATAATAACAGTTTTTGTTGCACTTATTTAACGTGGTAATATTTAACGTGCTATTATACAAACAAAATAATTATACAAAACATTACACATATACAAAACATTATTAAACACAAAATATTATACATATACAATACAAAAAAAAAAAAAAAAAAAAAAAAAAAAAAAAAAAAAAAAACCGGCGCTAAACGACAAAATAGGGTAAAAGTCAAAAAAAAAAAATATAAAAAGTACACCTAAAGTGTAGCCCCCGTTAGACTAAAAATTCTACCCCCGTCCTTATAACTCATGCCATGATCTATGGAATCTATAATTTACGTGTCAGGTCATCGTAACTTGGATGGCTTTCCCTTGTAAATAAGAAAAGAAAGAAATAAGAAACATGCGGTAGCATTTATGTAATCAGTTTTAGTGATGTTGTTTAGATACAGGCTCGTTCATAATTAGTTTTCAACGAGCATGGTAGTCCACGCGTTGCTGCAGGATTGCCTTGATAGTGTGAGGAGCACGCGTGTTGCTGCGAGAATGGCGTGTTGAAAACTTTCATGTCATCATTAATGTACTTAAGATTGGGTTGTGCGTACAATAATAATGAACACCCTTTAAGTAACATTTTATGTCTCAAGTAATCAAACTAATAATCAACCATTTATAACCATCAACATTATATACAATCTCATCTATCTTATTAGCACCCTTTCTAGTTTGGTTCGGCAACTTTTAAACATACATTGAACCACACAATATGTATTGGCTACATTTTGTTAGGTTTTTAACAGCTCTATGAAAAGGGCAAAAAAAAAAAAAAAGTGCACCTGAATTCTAAGCAATATGTTCTGTACTTGGGACTTAAGCTTCTAAAACTTCTCAATCTGTTGTCGATAAGGTTTTTCACCATCACCCTTAAGTCCACCGAATCAAGGATCATTCAAAGCGGCATAATGAATGCAAACCTGTGTTTCCATCCTCCCCATAACGAACTTAAAAAGATATAGCCAAGTAAAACAACTTCCTCTTCCAATGGGTGAGAGTAGCTGACCTTGACATTTACTTTTTAGGAAGGACATTGAAATAAGCTCAAAAGCATTCATGGCTGTTGGATGTTCTTCTTTCTTTTCAGTAACACATTGCTCCTGTTGTAGAACAAACACAAAAACTTTGAGAAACTGATTAAAACTAAGGGGAGCTGGATCTCTCTTTTTTCAAGATGACATCATATTCCCAGAAAGAGTTTTTTCAACTTACAGATTTATGTACCAAATTTGAACAAACGATTGCCGCCAACACGCGTTTTATGTGGATATCTATTATCGCAAGAACAATAGACACCTGTAACCAATGGTTTTTCAACATGAAATTAAATATTCAACGGAAGTATATCAAAGAAAAATTGTATTTTAAAACTAAGCCGTTGGCTTATCAGAGAAAATTTTGTTTACCTTGAACATTAACGTTGAACAAATTCGTATCCTGACTTCAGGTCTAGATAATGCTTTTAAAGCTAGTTCCTTGTCGACACACGTCTGCGTCAATACAACCTGGGTAATAACAAATTGAAGAAAAAAATTGTGTAACTACCATTGGTTTAATCACGACACCACACATAATGTGCAACTGCCACGAATAGCAGTAAACTGATGAGCATGAATAAATGGAAGTGATACTTTGAATTGGATAGAAATAGTAAACAGGTTAGTGGTTCCAAAAAATGAACAACATATATCTAATAACAATTGAGATTAAGTCTTATATTAGCAAAATGAGTTTTTTTTTTTTACCAATGTCATTGTTAGAAGCGACTATCATGGAGGTATATTATATATATTTGTTTTACACATAAGGATATGCACCACCTAACCTTTGTTGCCAATGCATTTCATGTAGTAATTAGATGTTCGGGCTCCAGTGTCCTTGCAAAAACATAAAATATGGTTAATGTGCTATTTTTCTTGTGGCACGGCTATTAAATACAAATCGAAGACCTTTGGAAAAAAAATAGGTACTGTTATATTTTGAATCAAAAAGGATTTGAAAAAAGTTGTTCTAGTGTTTTGTACAGAGCAAAGTTCATTTTCTATAATTCCAGTCCATATGGCGTTATATTATTGTGATCGTAATGCAATTGATGCACCTAACTGAATAACCTTTTATCCAATTTCTACCTCAATCTCGCCTCCCATTAGCCTAAAAATTTGAAGTCAAAGTAAAAATGTTTTAATCAACGCAAATCTAAAAGTGACAAAACCTAGTGCATGGTGAAGGTGCAATGGTGCATACTGCATCTGGTGCATCTTTGGATTCGCTAACCCGCTTACACCACTGCTGGTTCATTTTTGCTCTTGGAGCAACACTATCTACACCATATTTTCAAATATATTAATAACAACTATGTGTCGAATTCCAAAAGTTGTAAGATTATGTTTATTGATGGGTTGCCAACTCAATCTCCAATCTATATAGTACACAAATATTGTTTGTTTAATAAAATTATACAACCCAACCATCCAACCATTTCGTAGGGTGACCCAAAGTCACAACCTCCAATCTGGCACATGACATCAAATGAATGGCTATTTGTTTTCCTTTTCTTTTTAATATTTATTATTTATAAAAGAATAGATTGGTTGTATGTATTTGTTGAGTTGGGTTGTTGATAAATGGTAAAAAAAAATATAGATTGGTTGTATGTATTGGTTATGTAGGTAGAGGAAAGAGAAAATAATATTTTATTAAGAGATTGGGTTGTGATGGCCGGGTTGTTGATAAAGATAGTCTAAGAGAAATTTCCAAGCACACTATTCACCAATAGCCATATAAAGCACGTTTTGTGCACACCATTACAAAAAGTCTATCTATGTAACGAAACATGCATTGAAACACCTGATCAAAAGAGGTCTGGAATGCAAACAAAGCTTGGGGATTCATAAAATGCAATATTAACATTAGCATATTTTCAATTCAAAGAAAGTTACAATTAAAAATATACATATAAATCTGGCATACTTAGTGTGGTTTTTATCACATAATATCTTCCAATGCCTATGTAACAAATTTAATCCTAAGATTCTGTGGATCGGATGCGCAAATATATGACCGGATAAATTGGGATCCAAACCCGCCAAGGCTGCAAACACCGTTTTGAAACTGTTTTAGTTAGGGAACTAACACTTAAGTAAAATATATTAGTAACACAACGAACCTAAGTCCACCCGTTATACAAAGATACGAAGAGCAAAACATAGAGCGATCTTCTAAGATGTTTAACAATTCAAACAAATGAACCCATGTACCTGCAAACACTCACAAAGCAATAAACATCAGCCATCGATGTAGGTTGCAACAACAACTCCTTCAAAATCACAGCTTAAGGATTTTATTATAATGATAAAAGAGCAAAGACAGAGATGATATAACCTACTCATTAGCTCTTCCAGTCACTGCGAACCCATAATCTCAGACACACACTTTCAGACGCATTGCAAGAACAAAAAAAGATACCATCAAAGAAACGACTAACCTTGTGTGGCACCCGTAGCTGGACCTATTTTCTTTGCTGCTCTTGTTGATGCCTTACCTTATGCTGATTTCTTACTACCCTTCATTTTCTTGTCAGGTGGTCCTACTAGTACTACAACTTCAAAGTCCGGATTATCACTCATCTCAATAGCTTCATTTTCTTCCGAAATTTTAGTGATTGTAGTTTTCCTGGTGTTTTCTCTTTTGGAGCTTCTGTTGTTTAAATGACTTAAGTCAGTCACAACTTGACATGACAAGACTAAACGGTTATTAATGGTAAGCTAATTACCAGTTTCTAAAGCCAATTCGAAACACCCCTAATATATTAATAATTAAGTGTTCAATTAGTAATGAAGCATGCCAACAGTTTTTTGAAACCCTAAAAGAAAAAATTGAAGAAACATGATCCTATTTTTTCATCAATATAACATCATCATCGTCATCATAAAAAAATTGGTAATGTAAAAGAAGCTAATAAGATTAATGGGATGATTACCAATTGAAGAAACCGGCTGCTGTTTCAATTCTTCCATGCCGATTCAAACCATCTTAGGATCTAATAATTAGCTATAAGATTCGGCCGGCTTTATTCATTCCGGTGTTGAAGATTTGGGTCACCGGATTGATGGAGTCTTGTGTGTGTGTGTGTTTTGGATAATGGGTCACTGGAATTTTCAAGGAGGTGTGAGGGAGAAGTTATGATACAAATGAAGAATGTAGGAAGATCTGGAATGATCTTTAAGAATAAATACATGGTACAATTAATGAACCATGTGGAAAGTCAAGTGTTTTTTGCCACATACAACCTCACAACAGTGGGTGCATTGTTACTAAGGGGTGTGCACTGTTACTAAGGGGAAAAGTCATTAGCCACATCAACAAATGATATCATGTCAACACACATGTTTAAAGGTCAAAGACCAATAGCAGCCAAAATTAAAGGTATAATTACCCCGTAAAACTACCTCTTTTGAACCCGTTTCAAGTTGGTTTTAGAATATATATATAATGACTCAAAGCTGGTTCTACAAGCTCATTCAAGTTCAAGGTTGCAAGATGTTTTAAGATTTGTTGATCAGTTATTTATGGTTTTAAAATTTGTACTTCAAAGTCATTTGCAATATCAATGCCCGTTGGGCCAAGTATAACCACGTTCAATACATGAACAACACGAAATCCCTAGGTAGAGGTGTTTGCTTCCAGAAATACCTCCAGCAAATGTGTAGATATGTACATATATATATGAGTAAAGTACCTCTGTATGAGTGATCATGTATAAGGATAAAAGTATAAACGTGTATTGTCATAAATACATATAAAAAAAATGTATAAGTGCTTATAAGGAAAATGTAGGCATGTAAACATATACAAGTCTATATATATAAGGGGTGCAACTTAACGTACATATAAGGATAAAGACAAAGTATATCTAAGCATATATATACACATAAAAACGCGTTAACACTAGATCATCAAAGCATATAGAAAACTTTTTTGCAACAAAAAAACTTGGTCGTAGTCATTCAAGATATATACGAAACGCCATTTTGCAGATCTAACTATTTTAAGTGAATAGGTGTAAAGATGCTATGTTTCGCATAGGCTTGTAAAGTTCTCGTGGTCTTGGTCGATAAGGTAATGATCTTTTTCATTGGTTTGTAGTTGTTTAGAGTTCAAAACACTTATGGATATAATCAAATTTGTTAAACTTTGATAGATATAATCACTAGAATATACAAGCGGGGTCCTAATCTTGCCAGGTGCAAAAAACCTAAAGTGGCCACACAAACAACTCTAGAAAGGAAGAAAAAAAATTAATTGTAAATGGGCTACGGTGCTAAAAAAAACCCTTTCTGTTTGGCGACTTTGTGCGAATTTCTCTATCCCTAATCGAGCATGTCCAATCGTTTTCAATCTTTTAAAAATATTAATCCGTAATGAAGTTTGATTTAATACCTTGTGTTTCATCATATCTTTGTCATGGTTGCTGTTTGTTTAAGTTCTTTGACACGAGGGTTGTTTTCAATTTTAGGGTTCTTTCAATACCAAATCGCTTTAGGGTTTACACTTGTGTTGTCATTATTACGATTTATTACTTGCATTAAACACTTATGGATTGTGTTTGGATTTTGATCTTCAAGTTTTTAATAAACCCTAACTCGTTTAGGGTTTTGTAGTATTCTTGGTGTAGTTACTGGTGGCTACTGGTTTGTTCTTGTAGATGCATTGATATAATAATGCAACACAGCTTTTAAAACTCGGGGGAAGGGGTGGTAGTAAGCATACGAAAAAAGTGGATCAACGGGGTTCAAATGTTGGCTATGCAACTGTGATTATTGGGAAGAATGGTAATGATGGGTCGAGTATTTTAAGCTCGGAAAAACGTCCTAACGACATGGTTGAAGTTCAAATTCCTTTGTCCTCTATTTTGGAAGTCCATGCGCGCTTTGAATTCAACTTGTATGGTTACTTTGTGGGTAAGAGAGTTGTATTTTCGGTTGTTGAGCACTACATGAGGAATGCATGGAAGAAAATGGTATTATTCGTGCTATGATGAACTTAAAAGGTCTTTTCTTTTTCAAGTTTTCTTCGGTTGAGGGTATGAACGGAGTGTTGTAGAATGGACCATGGTTTATTCGATCCATTCCTATTATATTGAAGAAGTGGACGCCTAATGCAAGTTTGTTGAAAGAAGACTTGTTCTCGATTACGATTTGGGTGAAAATACATGATATTTCAATTGTGGCTTTTACTGAGGGCGGAAGTATAATGGCTACTAGACTTGGTAATCCGATTATGCTTGATTATTACACTAGTACTATGTGCATGCAATCATGATGGCGTTTGAATTATGCGCGTGAGTTAACTGATGTTAGAGTTAATCTGGAGCTTAAGGAAAACATGGTCATTGATATTATGAATTTGGAATGTATGGTTGATGTGCTTCATATGGTTAGGGTGGAATACAAATTGGAACCACCTAGATGTAGAATGTGTATGGTCTTTGGTCATGATGACGAACATGTCTGAAGCGTGTTGTTGATGAACCAAAGAAGCAAAATAGCAATTATAATGATGGTTTTCAACATACTTCTAAAAGAGCGGTGCGTAGCATTATATGGATCCTTAAGTCCAGTTTAGGTCAACTAAATAGGTATATAAACATGTTTCAAAAAGAATGATGATAGAACAAGTGGTACGAAGAAGAGTTTCGAAACAACTAGTAAAGAGGCATGTACTTCGAACCCAATTTATGCTCTTAGGTCGGTGGATAATGTTAATGTTCTGGGTGCAAACGGGAGTAGTTCCATGGGGGCTGAAACCGTGGTGCAAGAGGGGCATAAAGCTAATGCAGAACCAGTTTAAATCGAGATAAACACACCTAATGATACTATACATGTGAATGAGGTTTAATTGACCATCTTCTACCTTGTTTAATGTGGTTGGTTTGAATACCGGAAACAACAAGGTAAGTGATGTGGCTAATAAGGATAGTGATAGTGAAGTGTAGGAGGTTTTTAACGAAACAACAAGTTTATGGCACCCAATAGTGGAGGTGAAACTGGGATGAAGAGCTTATACGAGCGCTAGAAAGAAGATTATGATGACAACCCATATGATGATTATGAGTGTGAAGATTTAACTGAAGAACAATTAGCATTATGTGAAGCTTGCGATATAGGGTTTCGTGGTTATGTTAAATGTTAGTTCTAATAAGAATAGTTTTTTTTCTTCGTAAGGTTGGTGTGTCATTCTTATAATAAGTTTTGGTTTGAAACACAAATGGTACTTTTGTTTTTCGCCAATACTGATTAAAATGAGAGATTCACTCACATCAAATGTTTTTTGAGTAATAATATTTACCGGGCGCAGAAACATTTTGCCCAAATAAAGAACTCTGGAAAGGAATGTTTTACCGTGTTTTAGTCTGTATAATACTCGAGTCACGTGAATCTATCAGTCAAATGATCGAAAATTATTGTTAGCATAAAAATATTAGAATTCAACCAACGTGACGACATTGTTGATAATGATCGCATCGCATTAAAAAAAAAAAAAAAAAAAAAAAAAAAAAAAATGTAGCGACAACACAAATTAAGCTCGCAAACACTTTGATGAGAGCCAAAATACACTCATCCATTTAAAATCGGATGATTATTATAGAAAGAAAAAAGCAAAGGAGCACTACCACCTAAATACATGCTATAGATACATTTTGAAAAACAAAAGAGTGGATTTAATTAGCTCTTCATTTGTTCTTGAAAGGTATGGCTCTGATGACGACTGTATGGTACAATGCTGCTAGTGCTGCCCCGATGAATGGTCCTACCCAAAACACCCACTGCATACATAACACATAAAAAAGAGTCAAATATTTTACAATTAATTGACTAAAGAAACATGTACATGAAATAGGTATCTGTTTTGATATGTTATGGTTTGGTAAAAGGCTTACGTGATCATCCCACGCATGGTCCTTGTTGTAAATAATAGCAGCTCCCAAACTCCTAGCCGGGTTAATACCAGTTCCGGTGATAGGAATAGTCGCCAAGTGAACCAAAAATACAGCGAACCCAATAGGTAATGGTGCCAAAATCTGAAAAATCAAACAAAAACATATGCTTAGGTCATTTTTCTTTCATATGATGTTCAAAATTTGTTGACTATAGAGTGGGAACTGAACGTACTGGGACGTGAGAGTCACGGGCACTACGTTTGGCATCAGTGGCTGAGAAAACGGTGTAAACTAGGACAAATGTGCCAACAATTTCAGCACCAAGACCACTGCCCTTGGTGTAACCATGTGCGATTGTGTTTGCACCACCACCATTTAGTTTGTAAGTGGTACCACCTTCGAACCCCCTAACGACCCCTGCTCCAGCAATCGCGCCAAGACATTGCATAACAATGTAGTATAATGCCCTGGTCAATGACAACTTTCTTGCTAGAAACAATCCAAATGTCACGGCAGGATTAATATGTCCACCTGAAAATTTATCATTCATTAGCCCAATTAGTTAACCTATAAACGGCTAGCTAGTAAAATAGTAATATGTCACATTGCACTATAGTATAATGGAGTCCATGAATAAAGTCAACATGACTTAGTTAAGGTGTGACCCATTAACTAAGGTTATATTTTCTTATGCAATAATCGTTACTATAACTCAAAAAATATTAATCAAGATGTATACCTGAGATTCCGGCTGTGCAATATGTTAGAATATTAATACCATAACAATCATAAATAGGTAAACACATTTGCGGAAGCGTAGGAACATCTATAACACATAAGAGATTAACATAAATTAAATAGGAACGTACCGTGGTGATTCTAGCCCGAACAAGAATCAAAAGCAATTGTCTTTAACAATATGAAGAACCCTAATTAGGGTTATATGGATCAATGATTAACCCCTTACCGTTTTGTTAATCGATCCCTTGATAACAACAAAAGTATGTTGTTACCTCGTTCTTGTACACACAAACTACCAACGAATAAAGGTTTGATGCAAGTAAACAAAACACTTATATTTTTGCTATGGAAAAATCGATCCAAGATCCCTTGGAGGGTTTGAACCGATCGGCCACAAAGAAAGAAACAAAGAGAAAAGAATTAGGGTTAGTGTGTGTGCACAAAAGATGTGAAACCCTAATCCTTGGCCTTGTATATATACTAGAGGATTTCTTGGTGACCAAGCAAACATGGGTTGGGCTTGACCCACCCTTGTTCGACCGGCCATAGCATCCCACAAGGGATTCTAGATCCTTCTTGACACCCAAGTTACACTCTAGTCCTTATCTTTCAATACTAATGATAGTTAGTCCATACGGTTAATAACTAACGACCATTTAGTCCATTAAGTGTTTTATAAATATATATATACGATACGTTTAACATATATATATTTATTATTCATTATTCTTGTTTGTAAAGTGTGCAATCCCGAGGTCTCGGGTTCGATACTAGACATTTAACTAATTAATATTTATCCAATATTCCAACAGCTCCCACTTGGATATCTATTAATAGTAAAATGACATTGGTTGGCGTCTTGCAACACTCCAATGCCCCTAGTTCAACTCGAGCTAGGTTTTCTGGAAAAACCTTTAATGATTCATCATTATAATTATCTTTTTGTTTCTAATACCACATTAATAAAGATGTGAGGTTCTTTATTAAATTTCTGTTTCTCGTCTCCTAATGATTTAACAAAATTACCAAAACATCTGAACGTATTCCAGATAGACTTTGGGCGTGGCCACGCAAACATTTTGTCAACCCTACGAGTGGCCCAGCAGTATTAAACTTCTGAACAAATCAGAAGGAACAAATTCTCTCTTGACTACAAGAATAACCCATGAACTTTGCAACACTTCTGAAAACAACCCTTATGACTCCCTGTTACGGTGAGCGGTAGATTGCTTCACAAAAATGCACTACATCCATGACACTTATCTGGTATCTCAAGTCTGAGGATAACTTTAAATATGATTCTCACATTTAAATATTAAATCATATTATTGGGATAAGTCCAATATTCAATTCATCAAATATCATGTGAAATTGGTATGTCAACACATCAATATACTTTCAAGTATATTCTTAACCAATACTCAGATTCGTCTTAGTTTAATGATATTCCCATATCATTAATCGACAATGGACAATTTAGAACAACATAAGTTATTCACGGATTTAAACATGCAAATATAGGACACAATTTATTATTAATGAAAACAAACGTACTAAGTACTTTAATTCATTATAAATAATAATTGCTTAATGTCCTTTATCCAAACACTTAAATAGATCAATGCATGATAATTCTAGTTAATGAATCTTGTCTCAAGTAATGACTTAAAGACAATTATGCCTCAAGCAATGACAATCATTCTTGTTGACAAGGCATTATTTCAACTAACTTTGATCTATCCGAATTTTGAGAATACTTCTTTCAAGAATTCAATAATTAAAATTCTTGTATGTGTATATCCAACTATCTTGATATAGCCACATAATTTTTTTTTATAAATGGTGTGATATCCTCAATCACCAACTTATGACAATCAAACTTTCAAACTTTTTAAAGTTTAAAGTATTCTAATTGCTTTAATGTTTAATGCAACTATGCTCTTAGTTAAGCACAACTAGTTCTCATGGCTATTCATAAGGATGAAATCCTTCCATGACTAGTTATTGAGTGTCATCTCAATTAAACCAACATCATTGTATATTAAACACAATATGCTCTTAAAATTTCCGTAAACTTAATATCCATTGTGTAATGTTTAGGAGCTATTCCATTTTGAGGATCATTATTCTAATTTCAAACATTTTTCATTAGAATATCTATTACACAAGTTATATACTAACTTTTAATTGGATATCAAATATTGTCAAATCATTAAGCACTTAAGCATGATACAACAATAATATAATGCACATGAAAATCCTTCAGTCAAACTTAGATTTATATTCATGTTCTATCTTTTCATAATATATATATCAATTTTCTAAATGATATATTATGTTCTATTAGAATTTATTTACCGCACATGTTTATTCAATAATAAACTTTTGTTCCAAGGTTGTATGTTATATTTCCTAAATCTTTCAAGTAACGTTTCATTCCAAATTAAGTCTAACCTTTTACTTATATGGAATGTTACTCTTATATGTTATACAACATATATGATTTAGTGAATCAAACATAATACTCTCACTAGCTTTCAGGAATACTTAGAAATTACCTTATTTTAATCATAAACCTAAACATAGATTTAATAATTTATCATAAGAATAATCTCCTAGATGCATGCATTTATCCATTCATGGATTATTGCACTTTGTACATTTTCAAAGATTTTCTTGAATTCATAAACTCCTTTTTGATTACTTATCGTCCTCGCTCAAGTAATTATTCAAGAAAGAGTTTTTGATATTCCATTGTCAAATTTCACATTCATGTAAATATGACAATTACCATCTTTATATCTTTAATGTACTTAAGAAAGAGTATTCAATCATAGTTAATTGCTTAAGTATGATTAATAATCTTGTCATAAGATATTCATTAAGATATGTGTACAATTTTTGTCCATATGATTATTTCACAAAGATTTAAACCACTAGGGTTACATTATCTTTGAATAAACTCATCATAATTCTCTAACTATTAAGAATTTAAGATAAACCAAATTTTCTAAATTTGAATATCTTTATGAACAGCATCTATAACATTCATAATATGAGTAATTCACCCAATTCATTATTTTGGTAATACTACATCATATAATCATCAGCATATTAATTAAATATCTGAGATATCCAAGTGGATCTATGAATGATAATTCCATCATCTTGAGGTTTATCATTTACATGTTAAGCCTCATCATGATTTTAACTAGTGTGGTTTTAGAAGATTATGTATCTTGTAATTCTATCTTTTCTAGATAAAATTCTCCCACTTGCCTTTAGCAATATAGAGATTATCTATAGCAATTAGAGCAACAATCCAATTTTCTCTTTTAGGACATTACAAATACACATTGATAGTTCCTGATATTCTTTTGTTAACAACCTTCTTATAAGTAACTTAACAAATTCAGAACTTCAATTTAAGACTTAATGTGATTCATCACAACAACGTCTTATTAATCTTCTAGGAGTCTAATTGAGTATATTCAAGCCATACTCAATTTCTAACCTTGATAACTTTCAGAAGAAAAGAAGTCATAGTTATCTTTAATCAAACAATACCAATAGAGTTTGATTCTTTCTAATTGAACATACTATCCATATGTGATACTTCAATTAGAATTAATATTGTAAGAAGATCTAACAATATATATAAGATAACCATATTCCTGTTGGCATACTTATTTACCAACTAAGTCAACTTAATGGTATAATAGTATTTCCAAGCCAACTGCATGCTTTATAACACAAGTACTTTCTAATCAAGTCACTTCATGTTTATGTCTTATAAAACCATAAACTTGTTATAATCTCACTATACGTTATTAATCATTGATTAACTCAATGACTTCTTGTATATGTCTTAATTAAAAGACCATAACAAGCTAACGTCTTACTTAATTATAAGTCTTGTAATACTTAGAAGACTTTATGTTTATAAATATACAATAATGTATAAACATGTATAATTAAAGTAATCATGAACACCATCATTTGGTTTCATTAATATTTTCAAGTTAACATACTACTTCATTTATTTATGTCATTCTAAGAATACATAATTATTGAAGTAGTCTTATATTACTTCATGCATTTATGTCATTCTAATAATACATAAATGTTAAAGTTGAAGTAGTATCGTTATTGACACATGTTCTAATAGATGTCTAATTTAGAAACTGTAAATTATCCATGTTGGTCTCACACATACATGGAAATTCACCTTGTTGTTAATATTTAGCCTGCGTCTCACGTTTAATAAATTATAACACCAAGTGTTTCTTAGATTAGATGTATTAAATCTAATTAGAATTATAATCTCTTACTTGCAGTTAAGAGAATCCTTTAAATCATATTCTTATGTGTTGTACTTTGCACACAATGAAGATTTCTCCCACTTGTGCATTGAACAACACCATGTTACATTTAAACAACACGCACGCGCTTGTCAATGTGAACAATATGATTTGTGTCATTAGTATAACTAGTAGATATAGAGTTACTCAATCAATCAAGGAAACGTACATGACTATCCTTGAAAATATTAGTGTCTATATTTGGAAAGTAATTACCTTGAGATATTCAAAAGATAATCTAAGTTATGATCAAGACAATAAGTCTTGTAACTCCTACTGAATTAGAGAACATAATAATAGTCCCTTATTCATTCATAAGAACACAATACTCCCACTAAATTTGACAACATTGTAAATGTTTCATTAATTAGTGAAAGTAATAGTGTACTATTTACTTTCCTACATCTTTTAAGAAAACCCATTCAAACAATTATATAGGTTATAAAAGGATGTAATCTACTACATAAATGTGATTCATCACATTCCAAATTATTAACTTGAAAAAGCTGGGCATGCAATTTCTTCCTGTATAGATCTACCATTCCAACAATTGTATGTAGTATCTTTAAATGGTCAAATCAAAACAACTAGATAAAATAATCTAATTTGTCTTTTACCATTATGCAGTAATCAGTCTAACTTCTAATTTAATAACTCATAAGGTGCATATACTCTTACTATTAAAGTTTGCTATGAGTTATGTATTTAGAATTTAGACAATTCTAATCATCCTATTATACCTTTCTCATTCATGAAAAGGAATAGGATTTAAGTCTCACACTTCTCGTAATGGAAAGAAGACTATATTTATTCTTTTGTAAATATTGACTCTAACCAAAAACCCAAGCGGGTGTAGATCAATTAAAAGAATAACTTACGTTTACGGTTTTGAGTTGCATTAATACATTTAAAAAATTTACAAAATTCAATTTTAGTATTTTCGATAATTTATATTTCCAAGAAAATATAATACCCAAAGTTATATTCATATAACCAACTAATTTCTTGAAAATCTAGGATCCAACTTTACATAGATTCCACCACATCAGTTGATCTGCTAGTGGTGAAAGTATAAAAGATGGTAATCTGTCGAACAATAATTGGCAAACACTTTTCCAATTCCTAGATCATTATGGGATTTACATCAAATTGATTCATCAATTTGTCATGTAAGCATGTTTCATCCCATCTCATGCCTTAAGCTCTAGGTCTCACGCATCAACTTAATTAAGTCGTCTAACTTAGAAACTGCAAATTCTCCATGTGTGGTCTCACGCACACTCGGAAATTTACCTTGTCATTAAAATTTAGCCTGCGTCTCACGTTTACTAAATAATAACTTCAAGTGTTTCTTATAGTTAGATGGCATGTAACTTAAATTTTTTAAGGGTATTAAGTTTGATGTGAAAATCAAAACATGTACAAAGATGCATGCACTCATCTTTATAACATAAGTTTTCATAAAAACTTTTTATATCCAATTCGTGAAATTAATACACAAAGTTTTACTTGAGGTTTATGCCAAAACCCTAAGATGACTTTCTACAATCATGATTTTAAAAGTAATTCGTTTAAGACATATTCAAGATTGTGATAACCAAGGCAGACTCTAAGGCTCTTTTCTAAGCCTTCAAATCACGGTTATGAATATCATCTTAAAGGACTTAATTTTAAAAGCATACTTGTATAAAACATCAATCAAGCAAAAGTTTATGGATTCAATCTCAAAATTATGTAATAAAGTGTGAATTTTGCTAGTCTCGCCTGGGAGCTGATTACCGTGCGAATCGGACCACGATTGGCAATAAGACCTTTGCAAGATTCTTACTTTATCACATTAGGGTTTCACCATTATTAGTCCGTATTATTTTCTTTATGGAAAAATTACCCTTTTATTGCTTACAAACGTGTCCAACAATCAAACAATAAAACAAGTAATAAAGACAAATAAAAACAACTAATAACATAACAATTATTAAGGTGAAACAATTAGCCACATGCAATCTTGTTAAAAAGATCCTAATAAAATCAATTCTAGGTATAATATGTATATAATTAACTAGGGCCTTCACCTCTTAATGGAAGTGAGCCACATACATTGACAGGTCAATTGCGTAGGCCAAAGCTAATCACATACCACATAGCACATAATTGATTTTAATAATTATGGGGTCTTCCCCAATATAAGATCTATCTAAACATGTGAAAAAACTAAACAATTAATAAACAATTAATAACCCATGACTAACATGCATGTTTCGTCACGGATCAAAGCATAACAATTACCAATTAGGTCAAGGATACGCCCAAATAACACATAAACATGTAGGCAACCTAGGGTTTCTAATCCAATTAATTAATAAAACCACAAACCCTAATTAGGGTTCATGGAATAAATCGACCCCCCCCCCCCTAAATTAGGGTTAGGGTAAAAAAACAAAACCCTAGATCCAAAACATGTATCTAAAACAATCAAAATTCGTTTTTTATGTGTTTTATGTAATCAATTACATGTTATAGCAAGCTCGTGATACCACTGTTAGAATATTAATACCATAACAATCATAAATAGGTAAACACATTTGCGGAAGCGTAGGAACATCTATAACACATAAGAGATTAACATAAATTAAATAGGAACGTACCGTGGTGATTCTAGCCCGAACAAGAATCAAAAGCAATTGTCTTTAACAATATGAAGAACCCTAATTAGGGTTTATATGGATCAATGATTAACCCCTTACCGTTTTGTTAATCGATCCCTTGATAACAACAAAAGTATGTTGTTACCTCGTTCTTGTACACACAAACTACCAACGAATAAAGGTTTGATGCAAGTAAACAAAACACTTATATTTTTGCTATGGAAAAATCGATCCAAGATCCCTTGGAGGGTTTGAACCGATCGGCCACAAAGAAAGAAACAAAGAGAAAAGAATTAGGGTTAGTGTGTGTGCACAAAAGATGTGAAACCCTAATCCTTGGCCTTGTATATATACTAGAGGATTTCTTGGTGACCAAGCAAACATGGGTTGGGCTTGACCCACCCTTGTTCGACCGGCCATAGCATCCCACAAGGGATTCTAGATCCTTCTTGACACCCAAGTTACACTCTAGTCCTTATCTTTCAATACTAATGATAGTTAGTCCATACGGTTAATAACTAACGACCATTTAGTCCATTAAGTGTTTTATAAATATATATATGCGATACGTTTAACATATATATATATATTTATTATTCATTATTCTTGTTTGTAAAGTGTGCAATCCCGAGGTCTCGGGTTCGATACTAGACATTTAACTAATTAATATTTATCCAATATTCCAACACAATACACAAGTGCGAAGATCATACCACCAAAAGCCCACGCGATACCTTGGATACCAACCGTGCCACATTTCGTAGGCGACTTAACAACTCCCATAACAGTCAAAACAGTAATATACAAAAACAAAAAGGTAGCAATAAACTCAGCAATCCCAGCCCTCCAAAAGGACCACGAAGCCAGCTCCGATGAATCAAACAACGGAGCTGGTGGTGGCTCTTGGTAATCCTTATCTTGGACCTGAGCCGCGGTCCCAATGGGCTGGTGTTCGCGGAACTTGTTAGCTCCCAATCTAACATCCTCTTCCTTACCCTCCATTACTAATAGTTCCTTTCTAAAAATAGAAATTCAGTTTATGAATTTGGTGAGTTTGCTAGTTGTTGTATTGTGTTGTGGTGAGAGTGAGCTGTAGAATGGTCGTTATATATAGTATGAGATGATACTCAATGGTCGGTAGTGTGTGAATAAAAAAATGTGTAGTTAATAATATTATTGTTTGTTATTATTAAGAGGGATTGTCTAACCGGTGCTCTAAGAGCAATGGTTAAGAAGGAGGAGGACCTACAAAAAAGTATTAAAAAAATATTTTTTTTATTGAAAAAGTGTAAGTCCTTGAGTCTTTTAATTATTTTTTTAGTGTTTTCTTGTTGGTCTTTTCCTTCTTAACCAGTGCCCTAAGGGCACTCGAGATACCGCCCAACGCATAATAATGGAAGTGAGGGTCGTTGATTACTGCAACATTGACAGCGACGTGTAGCTTTGGACGGCTAACCTCCCCTAAAAATAGAAAGTTAAGTAGCTGAACAGATAATGGCCACACACGTGTCGAGAGGAACAAGGTTAGATTGACTATCTTTGGAATTGTGTGATTGTGACTCACATGCCTCGTAAGTTTTGTAAATGATATATGGAATCTATGATATATGTGTCAGGTCATCGTAACTTGGATAGCTTGACCTTGTAACCAAAGGAAAAAGAAAGAAGAAACATGTGGTAGCATTTATGTAATCAGTTTTAGTGATGTAGGTTCGATGAAGGCTCGTTCAAAATTAATTTTAAATGACTCAAAGTTGATTCCTACAAGTTCATCCAAGTTCAAGGTTGCAAGATGTTAAGATTTGTTGATTAGTTATTTATGAAAATTTAAAATTTGTACTTCATGAATTCAATGCAAATGCGGCCAAGTATAACCACGTTCAATACATGAATAACAAGAATACCTTAGGCATAGGTGTTGCTTCCAGAAATAACCCCGGTAAATGTGTGTATTAGTGTTTAGACAGGACGGAGCTTGGGGTTTCCGCGAGTGCCCGTGTATTTCATGGATTTTTTCAATATAGTGTTAATTTTTGAAAAAAAACATTGATTTTTTATACAGTCATCTTAAATGCACCCGTTTCATCGAAATATGTCTCTAGTATTAGTGTTCAATTTTTTTGTGCACCCAATTATATTTAGTACTAGTTCCATCCCTGTGTTTAGATATGTACATATATATACAAGCAAAGCACGTCTGTGTGAGCGTAAGGATAGAGAAATCGTGAAAGTATAAAAGTGTGTATTGTCAGTAAGTACATAAAAACAAAAAAAGGGTGCAACTAATAAAGATACAAAACTATATCTAAGTATATATACGCATAAAAACACGTTAACACTAGAATCAAAGCATATAGAAAAATTTTATGCAACAAAAGAACTTGGTCGTATTCATTCAAAATATATGTGAGAAGCCATCCACAATAGATGTAAAGAATTTTTATTTTTATTTTCTATTTTTTTGGTTATCCCGGTAAATGTATTATATCAAGAATAGATTTAAATACATAATATATGTATGTGAAATCTCACATCGCACCCTGTTATATAGTCGAAAATAAACGCATCTTTCATGCTTCAAACCATACATATCATAAAAATGACACCCAAACTTATGAACCTACTATTTACAAACAAACAAAAAAAAAAAAAAAAAAAAAAAAAAAAAAAAAAAAAAAAAAACTACCGACAATATTACACTTGACTCATGGTGACGCTTAAATAACCCTATCGCTAAACTTGACCTCAAAGAGTGATATCTTATGCGTTACAAAGATCCAGTTGTTCGGTTAATCAAAAAGCGTCATTTTTGTAACCATCATAAATGTAATAATCTTCATCCTCAAGTAGACTGGCATCAAGAACTTTACAAGACTATGTATACATAGTCTTCTCTATTGTTGTACAATTCTTGTATCTAATATATATTTTCACCTTTGCGCACAAAAAAAAAAAAAAAAAAAAAAAAAAAAAAATATAGACTAACATCGTTTGCCCCACCACTAGCTCGATTCGATAAAGAAGCCATGAATCAAGTCGAATCGAATCATTTCATCATATACTTCTTCAACTTCACTATCCGAATTTCATTCTGATCACCCATGCATTGAAGTACTAGGCATAGATGCATATTCCAAAGTCACCCCTTTCCAATGTTAGGAGGCTAACGACACGACCTAATAGTCATATTTTTGGTCATTCGTTTACCCTTTTGCCCATAGGCTTGTAAAGTTCTTGTGGTCTTGGTCGATAAGGTAATGATCTTTTATATACTTTTTGTTGTTTAGAGTTCAAAACACTTATGGATAATTGGATATGATCAAATTTGTTAAACTTTGATAGATATAATCACTAGAATATACGAGGTCTCGACTCTGAATCTTGCTTGGTGCAATAAACTTAAAGTGGCCATAAAAACATACTCTAGAAAGGAATGTTTTGTTTTAGTCCGTATAATACTCGACTCACGTGAATCAACCGCATCGCATTTCATTAAGAAGAAATAAACTTACAACGACAACACAAAATAAGCCCACAAACACTTTAATGAGAGCTCAAACACACTCGTCCATTTAAAATCGGATGATTATTATAGAAAGAAAGATACAAAGGAAAGCACTACCAACTAAATACATACATACATTTTGAAAAACAAAAGAGTAAATTTAGTTTCTTCATTTGTTCTTGAATGGTATGGCTCTGATGACGACTGTGTGATACAATGCTGCTAGTGCTGCACCAATGAATGGTCCTACCCAAAATACCCACTGCATACATAACACACAAAAGTCACCTCTTTAACAACTAACTACAATGTTATTTAAACATTTATATAATGAAATTGGCATTTTAAATATTTTATAAGTGTAGGTAAAAGGCTTACGTGATCATCCCATGCGTGGTCCTTGTTGTAAATAATGGCAGCTCCCAAACTCCTAGCCGGGTTAATTCCAGTTCCGGTGATAGGAATAGTCGCCAAGTGCACCAAAAATACTGCGAACCCGATAGGTAACGGTGCCAAAATCTGAAAAATCAAACAAAAACATACACTTAGGTCACCTTCTTCTTCTTTTTAATTATGATATAAAATTAGTTAATGATAGAGCGCGGGGAATGAACGTACTGGAACGTGAGAGTCACGAGCGCTTCTTTTAGCATCAGTGGCTGAAAAAACAGTGTAAACAAGAACAAATGTGCCAATAATTTCAGCACCAAGACCACTGCCCTTGGTGTAACCATGTGCGATTGTGTTCGCACCACCACCATTTAGTTTGTAAGTGGTACCACCTTCGAACCCCCTAACGACTCCTGCTCCAGCAATGGCACCAAGACATTGCATAACAATGTAGTATAGTGCCCTAGTCAATGACAACTTTCTTGCTAGAAACAATCCAAATGTCACCGCAGGATTAATATGTCCACCTACAAATTTATCATTCATTAACCCAATTAGTTAACATATATAAATAACAAGCTACTACTACAAAAATAGTAATATATTGGATTGCATTTATAGTAGTATACTATTGTAGTATGTTCAACTACAAAGCATATACTTATTTTATCAAGGTGTGACCCATTAACTATTTGCCATATTTTCTTATGCAACAATCGTTAAAATGTTGTTATTGAAGATATATACCTGAGATTCCGGCTGTGCAATACACAAGTGCGAAGATCATACCACCAAAAGCCCACGCGATACCTTGGATACCAACAGTGCCACATTTCGTAGGCGACTTAACAACTCCCATAACAGTCAAAACAGTAATATACAAAAACAAAAACGTAGCAATAAACTCAGCAATCCCGGCTCTCCAAAAAGACCACGAAGCCAGCTCCGATGAATCAAACAATGGAGCTGGTGGTGGCTCTTGGTAATCCTTGTCTTGGACCTGAGCCGCGGTCCCAATGGGCTGGTGTTCGCGGAACTTGTTAGCTCCCAACCTAACATCCTCTTCCTTACCCTCCATTACTAATATTTACTTTCTAAAAATGGAAATTCAGTTTATGAATGTGGTGAGTTTGCTAGTTGTGCTGTGTTGTGTTGTAGTGAGAGTGAGCTATAGAGTGGTCGTTATATATAGTATGAGATGATACTCAATGGTAGGTAGTGTGTGAATAAAAAAATGTGTAGTTAATAGTAATATTATTGTTTGTTATTATTAAGATACCGCCCAACGCATAATAATGGAAGTGAGGGTCGTTGATTACTGCAACATTGACAGCGACGTGTAACTTTGGACGGCTAACCTCCCCATAAAAATAGAAAGTTTAGTAGCTGAACAGATAATGGCCACACACGTGTCGAGAGGAACTAGGTAGATAGACTACTATCTTTGGAATTGTGTGATGGTGACTCACATGCCTCGTAAGTTTTGCAAATGGTCTTATGGAATAATGCAATCTATGTGTCAGGTCATCGTTAATTGGATGGCTTTCCCTTGTAACCAAAGGAAAAAAAAAAAAAAAAAAAAAAGAAGAAGAAACATGTGCGTAGTAGCATTTATGTAATCAGTTTTAGTGATGTAGTTCGATGCAGGCTCGTTCATAATTACTTTTCAGTGACTCAAAGTTGATTACTACAAGCTCATTCAAGTTAAAGGTTGGAAGATGTATTAAGAATTGTTGATTCGTTATTGATGGTTTTAAAATTTGTACTTCAATTCAATACAAATGCGTGCTAGGGCCAAGTATAACCACGTTCAATGCATGAATAACAAGAATACCTTAGGCATAGGTGTTGCTTCCAGAAATAACCCCGGTAAATGTGTGTATTAGTGTTTAGATATGTACATGTACAAGCAAATCACGTCTGTGTGAGCGTAAGGATAGAGAAATCGTGACAAGATATAAGGATAAAAGTATAAAAGCGTGTATTGTCAGTAAGTACATAAAAACATAAAAAGGGTGTAACTGATAAAGATACAAAAGTATATCTAAGTATATACGCATAAAAACACGTTAACACTAGAGAAAATTTTTATGCAATGCCACCACTATCGTCACTATTCGCAATGCCACCACTCGGTTAGATCGTGTGTTCGAAATTGTGTGTTTCAAGGATATGGTGTGGGGTTATGTTTTATGTGTGGGGTCAATGCTTGCGGTCGGTTGTCAATCCGTGTCATGCTTTCTATCATGTGTTTACCCTTAAGTGTTGTTGCGTCTTAGTGGGTTTGGTATGTATGAGTTACTCTATATCTTAGTAAGTATGATATCCACTTTGTAATATCCTTTGTAGGTCGTAGTGAGTGTGGATTTAGTTTGGTCGATGTATTATATTCGTGTCGTGTAACTTTAGCATTTTGCAATTTTATTAATATATGTTGCCTTTAAAAAATATATAGAAAAATTTTATGCAACAAAAGAACTTGGTCATAGTCATTCAAAATGTATGTGAGAAGCCACTCTACACCAATTCAAAGATCTCGCTACCAAGACTTCTACAGACCAGAGAATGTGGTCGCTATAAACCCACTTATAGGGACTACATGTAGTCGCTATAAGAGTTGAGACGAAATTTTCAACTATGGTGCTCCGATCTTTGACCAAAAATTTTAGGGACCACACGGAAACTTTTAGGGACTGCATGTAGTCACTATAATTCCGCTACACGACAAAAATAAAGTTAGTGAAAAAGTATTACTTTGACCCAAACTTATAGGGGCTACATGCAGCCACCAAATGTTTGGTGATGAAAAAAAAAAAGTCGAGGAAAAAGTCTAACTTTGCCCCGAACTTCTATCGACTACATGTTGTCCTTAGAAGTAAGGTGATTATGAAAAAAATTGGTTTATTAAAAAATTTTAGATTTTTGTTGGTGGAAAGGTTTGGCGCCAAACTTATAGGGACTACATGTAGTTGCTAAATATTTGATGACGAAACCAAAAAAACTAATGAAAAAGTCTAACTTTGACTCGAACTTCTAGCGACTACATGTTATCTCTAGAAGTAAGGGGACTACGAAAAAATTTTGTTTATTAATAATTTTTACATTTTTGTTGGCGGGAAGGTTTGGCGCCCAACCTTTAGGACTACATGTATTGTAGTCGCTAAATGCCACAGGTAGTCTCTAAAGGTTACCAGAAATATAAATTATTTTCAATTTATTAAGAATGATTTAAATTAATTAAAAATAATTTATAAAGATTTAATTTGAAAAAAAAACGTAAGTGGACCGAACGGGCTTAAACCACAACAACGTTCGTTAAAAACGTTAGCACGTTTCGTTCTGTTAGCACTTTTCGTTACGTTAGCATGTTTTGTTTTGTTGGCGCTTATCGTTATATTTGCATTCCAAATTGATAAACGTTTAAACATTAATTAATACGTACAAGTTATGTTAAACGAATAAGTCGAGTTGATATTGATATACAAGTTATGTTAAATGGATGAGTCGATGTGATATTGATATACAAGTTATGTTAAACAGATTAGTCAAGTTGATATTGATATATAAGTTATGTTAAAGTTTGATGTTGGAGTGTAAATTTATATGCAAATTGTGAAGACCTCAAAAACTACCAAGTGTGGTGCTATATATATGTTGATACAAAAGTTGGGCGTTCCTGATTTAGGCTCTTGCTCTCGTACCAATTAGCTCTTAATGCTTGAAACATGCGCACTAAGAAAGTAAACAAACACCGTTAGGCTTATCGTGGGATTGTTTCCCACGATTATCCTCCGGCGTGAGAGTAAGTAATCGGTTTTAGGGTTATAGTGAAGAGTTAGGGTTTTGATCGTACCTTTAATAAGAATTATGTCATTCTTTATATAGGCGCAGAATCCTTGTAGGTTTCGTGCTCCTTATGTTTCGCACGCATGGTGCTTATCCGGTCCAAGGGTCCTTATCCGTAAATAAAAGATCCTTATCTAAACCATAAATAGTTTGGTTGGGCTTGGGTCTACGTGAGCCCAATCCCTTTGGTAATGCGGCCCAAGCCATTGTTATAATAGCCCACTCATGGTGGGTTTGGACCTTAGTAATGTTTATCATTTGGGCTCGTGGCCAAAATATAGACTATACGTCATCATGTCCCCCCAGTCTAGTGTGCACGGCTTGCTAGCCGCGGATGCTAGACTACTTCAACCAACGGTAAGTGTGGCGGGAAAAGTTACCGCCCAATATTATGGACAATATATCTAGTCTCAAATATCTTCAAAAAATACCTAGGGAAATGGGGAGAGTGTCCACATGTGTATCGGGAAATGGGAAAAAGTGCATGTACCCGATCGTCTTCTAGCCACACGATTGTGATAGTGGATTCCACGTGGCTAACATGCTAGGGTTTTTGTAACCCTATATAAGTCATCGCCTCCATTTTACATAAATCCTCACAGTAGGAACTTACTTCCGCCATTTTCAAAATTATCCAAGCTCCGTTTTAGAGATCAACTGTTTGATTAGGTAACCGCGAATACGCGTTTTAGCTAGTATTATCACTCTCTAGAAATGGTTCGTCAATTACACGAGTTTCCATCTGAAATGGACGAGGATGAACTGCGTCAGTTCTCCTCTGATTATTTCATCCCTCTAGATGTGCATCTGGAAGTACCGGAGGCAAACGCGTGTATCGCGGATTTCCCTGAGGGAAAAATAGGGTTATATACGCGCTTCTTCGAGTATGCGAACCAGCGCGTACCTATATCCTTATTCTTGAGCAATTTGCTCAACTTCTACCATCTTCATATATCCCAGCTGCACTGTATAGGTGCGGCGAAAATTTCAAATTTTGAAATAAACTGCCGTTTGCTGGCGGTCAACCCTACTATTAACCCATTTCGTGCGTTTTACCGCACAACGTGGTCGCATGGATGGGTTTCTTTTGCGAAGCGCGGTGGGCGCCTTCAGTGTTATACAAAGAAGGTAGATTCCCTTAGGGATTGGAGGGAGAAGTTTTTCTGGGTGGATAACATAGTATTTCCGTCGCCCTTTGAGTTTTATACTCAAGGGACGCTGCCAAGGGATGAGCGCCCTTTACCCGGTTCGTATAGTGCAGAGGATGCGGATACGATTGATGTCAACCGCATCCCCATTAACTCCTATCCTGAGGAGTTCTTGGTTCACATGGGGCTGAGTCGCAACTATTTCCTTGGTTCTGACGAGGTTCCAACATTCATTGATGAGAGCGGCCGGGGTGGGTGCTTGTCCTTTTTTACCTTCGCTTCAATATTGTAAGTGCTCCTTGTAATTTCAATAACTGAATCTGTTTTGTTGTTTGTTCATGTGTCGCGCAGAGATGGACTTGTTTGCCGTGGTCAAGCTTGAGAAGCCGAAGCAAGTGACGGTGGGTGTGCGCCCTCTTAGGGATAATGAGGAGCCCATCTTGGAGGCTACTGCGGGGCACACGACGGTGTTGGCGCAGGATGGTCCTGATGATTCTCCTCCTGCTGTGGCGCTCGTGGTTCCTGTGCAAAGCGTTCCTCCTACTGGGCTGCAGTCCCCTGTGGTAAAAGAATTGCATGTTGAGTCCTCTGACAGTGTGGAGGTGCTGGAGCCTAAGGGAAGTGCGCAGGGCACGAAGCGCAAGGTAGCGTCTGATGGCGCTGGTACTTCCAAGAGGAGGCGCCATCTGATTACGGATGAAGAGGAATCCGCAGCAGATGAGATGTCCGCTACTGGCGCGGATAAGGAGATTGCAAAGTCTTCTCCCTTTTTGTAAGTGATGGTTATTTATTTTTATTTTTTGTTATTACTTGTCGTAATATACTCTGATCTTCTTCTTTTACTATGTAGTGATCATGCTGCAAAGGGTGATGCAGCATTTGTGGAAAGCGTTGTCCCTCCCCAGGATGGGAACGTGGGGGAGATGGCGAAGGTAGCTGGGGAGATGTCTGCGCAACAATTGATTGATGAGCTAGCTGCTGTGGCTGAGCGTCAGACTGAGTTGGTGACTCAGTTGAAGACGCGTCATGTTGGTGAGGGTAGTATGCTTGCGTAGAAAGACGGGGAGATTGCCACGCTCAGGGCGGGCGCAGTTAGCTGATGCGCGAGCGGAGGTAGGGTCTATCAAGGCGCACTCTGAGAATGTCACTGATGAGATGTTGACCATGATGGCTGAGCTGCAACATGCGCGCGGAGAGCTGCATCAGTTTAGGTCGAACTTGACTTGGGGAATAAGGTATCTGGAGGAGAAAAAGGCTGAGCACTTTGGCCATATTAAGGCTCTCCGCAAGCAAGTTGGGGATGCGCTAAGGGTGCAGGAGGAGAAGCTGCGCAGGCTGAGTATAGAGTACGATGAGGAGTTATATCCTCATCTTATGTCTACAATCGCTGAGTGCAGGTATGTGTTGTTTATCTTGCAATTTTCTCTTATGATAAGTGTTAATATACCTTCGTTTGTTTTCTAATGCATCCACTGTTTCTTGCGTAGGTGGTTGATCAGCCATGGTTTGCGCTTAGCTGTCATGGGCACTTTGGAGTCCTCGAAGGTGGTGGAGGCCTTTGGGAAGGTGGTAGAGTGCGCCGTGGAGCGTGGCAGGGTGTAGGCTGTGGAGGAACTCCATGAGGCCAAGATGCTGACCGTCTCACTTGCTGAAGTGCCTGGGTATAAGGCGGAGGCATACGACGAGCTTGTGAAGGCTATGGAGGGGATGAAGCTCTTTGAGCTTCCCCATATTACGCGGCTAGAGCACGACCAGGACTACCCCATAAAATTGATTATGGAGGGGTTAACCCTAGGGAGGCACGTTTTGGAGGATGCAGAGGCTCAACCGGACTTTTTCCTCAAGCCTGACGAGTCGCAATTGCAGGTGCCAGTCTTTGCGCAGCCCCGTGATAGCCTCAACCCCTTCGCCCTTGAGAAGGAGGTCCCTCTGAAGGAGGTCTTGGAACTTCATGCGGAGAGGGCGGCCAAGAAGAAAGATGTTAAGGGGAAAGCCATCCTATGTGGTGTAGGCGCTGCGCATATCCCAAGATCAGATGGGGTTGCGGTCAGCGTGGCAACCGTGTCGCCTAAGGATGCGTTACTTTTGAGGAAGCTCCAAGAGGCCGGGAGCTCCGCTGACCAGCATCGTAGCCCTGAGCACCGTCATAGTGTGTAGATATAGGCTTTTTGTAACTTTGTAAATGTATGGTTTTGTATAAATAACAAGCTATATCTTTTTGTTTATGTGCTATGTTATCCGTTCTTAAATTGTTATCCTTTGTGTAAAAGATCAATTAAGATGCACATTGGAAGCCATACTCAAATTAAGTGCGTGACTTAGAAACGAATCATAAGTATGAAAATAGACTTGCATTATCTTGCAAAGACTTTTATTAAATGACCAAGAGTTTTGGCTCGTAATTTGCTAAGCATGTACGGTGTACGTGATATTGCGCATCCTTCGTGGAATGCGCATGAGAAACTTACTTCAACGTCTTGAAGGTAAGGCGCTTAGCAAGGATACATGATCCGATGTTGATGGGTTTGCAACCCTCTTACTCAACGAGTTAGTTAGTAGGTTTACTCATCCTTTCTGCCATCGTGGGTCTTAATAAGGGCATGCACGCCATGTAGGCAAAATATAAAAGAACAATATTGAAACATAATAAAATGTACGCAATAAAGTGAAGTGTGTTATGGAATTAGCTAGAAACCACAACGTTTTATTAATACTTGCAAGTTTTTGGAAGATAAAAACAATTCCTAATAAAGAAAAGAAAATTCGAAGACAAACATTTATTGGGCACGTACTAAAGTGCAAAGTTGTCTGTTTCTGGGCCGTAGCCTTTCCTAAATATAGCAGCTTTTGAGATTGCAGATATTCCAAGTGTGTGCCAGCTCGTGACCTTCCATATCGCACAACCTGTATGCACCATTACCTTGTGCATCCGTGACCTCATAGGATCCTTCCCATTTGGGTCCAAGCTTGCCTGTGTCTTCTGCGTGGCTTGCATCATTAGCTCGGTATACAAAGTCTCCTGGCCTGAAAGAAGTGTGTTTGACCTTTGCATCATAATACTTCTTCATCTTTGCTTTAGCCTTCGCTTCACATATAGCTGCGCGTTCACGCCTTTCTTCCAGCAAGTCCAAGTCTATGCGACGCTCGTCGTCATTTGTTGTGACGTTTATCTCCGCTGTACGTATAGCTGGCATTCCAATTTCGGCTGGTATAACGGCTTCTGTTCCATAGACAAGAGAGAATGGTGTGTCTCTGGTACTGGTTTTGATTGTGGTGCGGTGCGCCCATAAAACATGCGACAATTCGTCCACCCATTTTCCTTTGTGTCTGTCAAGGCGCACTTTTATCCCTTCGCCTAAACTGCGATTCGCGCGTTCAACCAAGCCATTGGTTTGTGGGTGTTTCACTAAAGCAAAGTGTTGTGTGATGTTCAATTGTGCGTACCAATCTTTGAATGGGTTATCGCAGAATTGTTTTCCATTATCTGAGATAATTTCCCCAGGTAGCCCGAAGCGACACACAATATTGTCCCACACGAAGCGTGTTACCTGGTTGCCAGTGATGCTTACCACTGCTTTCGCCTCAATCCACTTTGTAAAGTAGTCTATGGCTACTATGAGGAATTTCAGCCCTCCCGCTACAACTGGGAAGGGGCCTGCGATGTCAATGCCCCATTTATAGAATGGCCATGGTGAGGTAATGGGGGTTAACTCTTGTTGTGGTTGGCGCGGAATTGGCCTGTGTACTTGGCAATTACTGCATTTCTTTATCATATCTCGCGCATCGCGGTGCATAGTGGGCCAATAATATCCTGATCGCAGGGCGCGCGCCACAACGGACCGTGGTCCCGAGTGCATGCTACATGATCTAGCGTGAATTTCTCGGAGTACATAATCTGCTTGAAGAGGTCTAACACATCGGAGCCAAGGTTGTAGGAATGAACGTCGATATAGGATGCTATCTCGTACTTCAAATCTCTGCGCTGTGCGCCACACCCATCGAGCGTCCTTTTGATCTTGTGGTAAGATTCCTTTGGTTATAAATTCGATGATAGGTGTCATCCACGTGGGATCCTGCTCCTCTATCACCGTGGATACTTCCATCTCCAAGATTGATTTGATTTTTAGTGTTTCTACCAATACCGGTTTTGATAGATGCGCAAAGCTTGTAGATGCGATCTTGTTAAGCGCATCAGCTTTCTTGTTGTCTCCTCTAGGTACCTATTTGATTGTGAACCTATCTAAGCTCTGGATTAAGGACTTGGTTTTCTCGAGGTATTGGATCATGTGTTCATCCCTGGCTTCATATTTACCTAGCACGTGGTTAGCTACTAGCCTGGAATCCACATTTGCTTCTAGGTTGAGTACACCCATTTGAATTGCAATACACAGTCCAACGAGTAGGGCTTCGTATTCTGCCTCATTGTTTGTGGCTGTGAATTCAAAACGCAGTGCGTAGGTGAATTCTACCCCCTCTGGATTAGTAAGGATAAGGCCTGCGCCTGATCCATCCACGCATGAGGATCCGTCTGTGAATAGAACCCATGGTTCTTGTAACTCTGTCTTGCTTGTTGAAGGTGGAGTATCAGTATCTGGCTTTTCAACAATAAAGTCTGCTAATATCTGCCCCTTGATTGCAGTGCGTGGTCTATACGAGATGTTATACTCGCTCAACAATACACTCCACTTTTGTAGCTGTCCTGATGCGTCAGGTTTAGAGATAACTTGTTTGATGGGCTGGTCCGTGATCACAGCTATTGGATGCGCCTGAAAGTATCTGCGCAGTCTTTTAGCTGCGAATACTAGAGCTGAGACCAGCTTTTCCATGGCGCTGTAGTTAGTCTCTGTCTTCTTCAATGCTTTACTTACAAAGTATATGGGTGTTTGGACGGAGTTCCTATCTGTCAATAGTACTGCGCTGACTGCTCCATGGGTTGCAGATAAGTACATGATCAACTCTTCCCCTAGTCGCGGTGCGACAAGTTTGGGAAGTGATGCCAGATGCTGTTTTAGTTGTTGGAAGGCTTCCTCTGCCTCTTCAGTCCAACGAAAGTCTCTCTTTTTTGTGCACTTCGTGAGTGTTTTAAAGAGAGGGGTGATTTGTCTGCTGACTTGGATAAGAAACGGTTTAGCCCAGCTAGCTTTCCGTTTAATGACTGGACTTCTTTCAGTGTGCGCGGCGAGGGGAGATCGATAACAGCTTTTGTTTTTTCTGGGCAAGGCTTGATGCCATAAGGTTCTATTAGATACCCAAGGAACATGCCTTCTGTCACACCAAAGGTGCACTTCTTGGGATTTAACTTCATGTTTATTTTTTCCAATGTTTTGAACGTTTCCTCGATGTCGCGCACCAATTCTTCCTCTGTGTGACTCTTGATGACAAGGTCGTCAACGTAGACTTCCAAGTTGCGACCTACTTGTTTTTCAAAAGCCATATCTACCAACCGCTGGTATGTTGCGCCCGCGTTCTTTAGACCAAAAGGCATTTTTGTGTAGCAATAGACCCCTTGACTTGTGTGGAAGGCTGTTTTTTCTTCATCCTCCACTGCCATCTGAATTTGATGGTACCCTTTGTATGCATCTAGGAAGCATTTGAAGGGATATCCGCACAGGGATTCTACCTTCCAGTCTATCTCTGGCAGTGGGTAGCAGTCCTGTGGACATGCTTTATTGAGGTTAGTGAAGTCCACACACATCCTCCAACTGCCATCACTCTTCTTTACCATCACTGGATTAGAGAGCCAGTCGTGATAGTAGACTTCGCGCATAATACCTACGTCTACAAGTTTGTGTACTTCTTCCAGGATGGCTTTTGCGCGATCCGGAGCCTGGCCGCGCTTCTTCTGTCGTATTGGGGGATATCCTTGTCGGATTTGTAGCTTGTGCTCCGTAATAAAGTGTGACACTCCGGTCATGTGCTTTGGTTCCCACGCAAAGATACTCAGGTTCTTTTGCAAGAGTGCGCACACAGCTGCTTTACCTTTGTCAGATAAAGATCCTCCAATCGATATTTGTTGGTCTGGGTAATCAGGATGAATGGAGATATTTAAGTTTGGTATTTTTGCTGTGCGCTGTTCTGGAATATGCTCCACCTCACTGGTTACCGCGTTGCATTCTTTAGGCGGCACTGTGGTATTGTAGAGGGTGACAATCCCTCCTTCTACTGGAAATTTGAGCATCCCATGTGCTGTGGATGGTACAGCGCGCATGGATGATATTCCAGGTCTCCCAATGATGCCGTTGTACGGAGAAGGAGACTTGATTACAATGTTATAAATGGCGTGAGGCGTGGCGTGGCGGCAAGGCCACGCCTCAAGCCTTACGCGCCATGGCGAAGCCATGGCGTTTTTTGCGGCGTGACTAAGGGGGCGAAAAAAATATTTATATATTTATCATTTATGTTATAATATCATATTTTATAAGCATATCGAGTTTACAAAATGTGAGTTTATAAAAGGTATGCTTACAAAAAGTGATATGCATAAGAAATAAAGTGAAAATTTGAACTATGTTTAGAAATTACTAGGCCCAAAATTTAAGCCCACATCATCCCTTTTAAAAATGGCGCCACGCCATACGATAAGGCGCGCCTTGGCACGCCTTTTCGCGCCTTATTCCACGCCTTTTCACACGACGCCTAGACTTCACGCCTTGGTCCATTTCGTGGCGCCGAGGCCACGCCTCGCGCCTTGGCGATGCCTTGGCGGCGCCTTGGCGCGCCTTTTAGAACACTGCTTGATTATCATTAAGTTTATCCACGTTGCTGTAGAGCGTTGTTCATCGCCCACAACTACAAGTAAGTGTAATTGCCCCATAGGCCATATCTTTTCTCCTGTGAAGCCAGTCAGCTACGTCGTGGCTGGTATCAACTGACTTTGTATCTCAGGTCGTAGCCTTTTAAAGCAATGTTCGTACAGAATATCTGTGGATGCTCCTCCATCGATATACATGCGGCGGATATCATGTCCCCCCGTATGTATCCCAATGGTCAGTGGCTCTATTACTGCGTTGTCCGCAGCTAGAGTGGGGAAGGATATCTCATTTTCTGAAGAGAACTTTTGACTGACTTTTTGCTTTGTCTTGCGTTGCCATGACTGTATCATGTAGATAATGTCCGCTTTATCTTTGGGAGGCTCTTTCTTGCCTCCATTCCTTTGCTTGTCCTTCCCATCTTTAATGTTCCGTACGAGGTGATCCATTCTACCCTCCTTTACTAATTTTTCAATTAGTTGTCGTAGCTGGACACACTCGTTGGTTGTATGGCCCTTTTGGCCATGGTATTCACAGTATCCATTCCCTATACGCTTGTCCTCTGGGGTGCGCATTGGTGGGGGTTTTGGGAAGTTTGCGCCTTCTGTTACAAATATTTCCCTCGGAGTCTTTGTGAGGGGGGTATACTTGCCATTATCTCGTCCACTTCCCTGACTGCGATAATTCTTGTTGCGGTTGCTGCTCTGATCATTGGATTGTCTCCTGGGCTGTTCTTGTTGCCTATAATTTGAGTAGCCTTTTTTACTGTCCGCAACGGCTGCTTCTCCTTGGATGAAGGACCTTGTGCGCTTCATTAGTTCATCGAAGGTTTGGGGAACCTTGTCGTTTAGCTTCCTAATTAGTTATGGGTTATTGATCCCATTCATGAACCCTGAAATTTTTAGGACTTCTGGACACGCCTTGACATGTATACATTCATCATTAAAGCGTTCCATATAAGCGCTGGTTGATTCCCCTTGACGTTGTTTTACTCTAGCTAGTTCAACAGGGTTTTTAGCGCACTTATTTCTTTGGGTGAAGTTTAAGCGAAATGCTTTCCACAATTCTTCAAACCCGCCTATGCTCCTTCGTGGAAGCTTGCTAAACCAAGTGCGCGCATTCCCTATGATGAGGCGAAAAATGACCCATTTTTAGGGGGTCATTTAAGTCGGAATTGGAATTTAATTGATCAAATATTGCCCTAAATCGTTCCTTTTGTGATTTTAGGTACTTTGGGAGAGAATTCTGGAAAAAGAAGCATTTTGGACGTTTTTGGAGCATAAAAGTGTTGAAAACGGCAAAGTCTTAATTTTCCTTGCTGGGAACAGTACCTGACGGCGTCAAGAAGGAAAAGATGACGGCGTCAGGAGCAAAATGGATGACGGCCCAGAGAAAACGTGACGGCGTCAGAACAATGGCGTCAAGAGTAAATTTGGTGACGGCTTGGAACAAGAACACACATGACGGCGTCATATATAGATCTAGGCAGTCCGAGAACTTTATTGGCGGCGAGATGACGGCGTCAGAATTTTACTCTTGACGCCGTCACCTCGTGAAATCTATAAATACTTTTCTAATTCTCATTCATTAGAGAGGAACTTGTGTGGAGAATTCTAGGGCCGAACTTTATAAACCCTAGCTCATTTGTAACAGTATTTTCAAGGGTTTTCACCCCTTGAAACCCTTCATGTTCAATTGAGATAAGTTTTATTTCAATTCATTCAATATGTCTATGTGTTATTTGAATATATCTTATGCTTGTCTTGATTTTAACATGCTAGGCTAGATCTTTTGTGTGTTTGCTTAGATGTAATGAAACCTAGATGTTGATTATAGGTTGATTGCTTGTTTATAGTTGTAATGGATGAATGATTTCAATGTTAGGCTTAAGAAAACTGGCAGATCTCCATTGTGTAACTTGCTTGAACGTCTTAAGAAACATGAACCGATGTGTACTAGGTTTTTATGGTTGTATTTAATGCATGAGCGAATTCTAGTGATCCCATGTTAGGAGCTTCTTGCAGGCTCGACATAGGAGTGAAGTAGGAGCTTATAGAATTGGGGAAGTAAGTACGCCACCCCATGATTGGTATTAAGGAATATAACCCGTCATCCACGCAACTGTAACAAGTAATTAACCTGTAAAAGATATCTAGGGAGTAGTGAAATCTAAGTAAACACAATTCTCCCATATATTGTTCACACCACTAGTTTAATTTAGTTTATTTACATTTCTGTTATTTTATTTTGATTGCATCTTAGTTATTGGGTTAGTTGACTAGCAACTAATTCCGCCCACTCTTCCAAAACCCGAGATTTTTATTTGCTTTCATAAAATATAAAAATACAAAAAGAATCATCTCTCACCTCTAGACCTAGTTTTTAGGCTTTCTAATCCTAACGACACTATTCCTGAGTTGAACGATCAATCCCCCGGTACTTGTCACTACACTATACTAAAACGATCAGGTACACTGCCTGGTGGGGTTGTAAGCTTCTCGAGATCCCTCGAGAGGTAAAGCCTGGTACAATTCCCACGCATCAACTTACTACTAATAGGTTTCCTTCCTTCAGGAAGTTTACACTCAGTCTAAGTGTTATTTCTTTTTAAAGCGGTAACCTCATCATTCATAGCATAGATCCAATTAATGTTTTTAGAAGCTTCTTCGTAAGAAGTAGGCACAACAGATTTATTTAGGTCTACTTGCTTTTTAAAGCAGTAACCTCATCATTCATTGCATCTTAGTTATTGGGTTAGTTGACTAGCAACTAATTCCGCCCACTCCTTCACAACCCGAGATTTTACTTGCTTTTATAATATATAAAAAAATACAAAAAGAATCATCCCTCACCTCTAGCCCTAGTTTAGTAGGTTTTCTAATCCTAGCGACACTATTCCTGAGTTGAACGATCAATCCCCCGGTACTTGTCACTATACTATACTACAACGATCAGGTACACTGCCTGGTGGGGGTTGTAAGCTTCTCGAGATGCCTCGAGAGGTAAAGCCTGGTGCAATTCCCACGCATCAAGTTTTTTGCGCCGTTGCCGGGGAATAGTTATTGTCTAGGTTAGAATCTCTTTCTATTAGGTCTACTTGCTAGATTCCTTTCTAGTAAGATTTTATTTTTATTTTTAGGTTTTCTTTAGTCTATCTTATTTCTTCGTGCTTTTGTTCGTAACTCTTTACCATCCGACATCATGGAAGGTGGTAACATCTTTGAACCCATCAACCCACCACAACAAGACCACCCACAAAACCCACCACTAGCTAACCAACCTCTTAGGCCCCGAACCCTAGGAGAGTATTCCCGACCTAGCCACCAAGGCTATCGAAACACCATTGTGCTCACCCAAGGAGCCAATGTGTCTCCCTTGCGATCCGACACCATCCGGTTGGTGCAAAGCGGATGCGCATTCCATGGACTTCATTCCGAAGATCCTAATCAACATCTCAAGGACTTCCTTAAAATCGTAGATTCCATAGACCTTGATGTTACAACTAGAGAGTCAACCCGATTACGCCTATTCCAATTCTCTCTGCGTGATCAAGCTAGTCAGTGGCTTGAACGTTTACCCGCGGGATCCATCACCTCATGGGATGATCTCACCACTCGTTTCCTTGCTCAATTTTTCCCACCAGGGAGAACTACCAAGCTTAGAAATGATATCTTGATGTTTCAACAACGTCAAGGTGAAACTCTATATGAAGCATGGACTCGTTTCAAGGACTTACTCCAAAAAGTCCCTCATCATGACATAGATCTTTGGCTCCAAGTCCAAATCTTCTATGACCATATCGATCTCTCCACAAGGCGAACCATTGACCAATCGGCCGGTAGCAAGCTACGTGATCTAAGTGCGGAAGAATCATGGGAACTCATAGAAGATCTTGCTCTCTATGACAACGAAAGTTGGAATGATTCCCGTGATTTGAACAAAACGGTCAAGGCAATATCTTTGCCTTCGAACAATTCTAGCACTCCCGACCGTAGGATCATGGAACTTGAAGACCAAGTCGAGTTTCTCATGAAATCTTACGAAGCTCCTAAGCCTTCAAGCCAAGTGAACAAAATCACTTCTTCATGCGAATTATGTAATGGTCCCCATGACACTCGTGATTGCGTGGAACTCCCCGGAACAGCTTTTGCGGACTACGCATCCTCACGTACCGACGAAGCGGGAGATAAGTGGTATACTTTCAAGCCCGAGCCAAACCCTTACGGTGATTCCTACAACCCCTCTTGGAAAAATCACTCGAACCTTAGGTGGAAGCAAAACCAAAACAATTCCTCCAATCCGCCTAATTGTTACCAACCAAACGGTCCACCCTCCAACCGTACTTTCAACAACAATCCTTCTAACAACTACGGTAGTACCAACAATCTTGAAGGATTGATGTCCAAGTTTATGGCATCTCAAGAAGCTCGCATAGCTAAGTTTGAAACCGAATTCAACCAACAACAAACGGAGATGACCAATAAGATTGAAAACTTGTTGAAAGCCCTCAACAACCAAGCGTTAACTACACCTAGGAAGGACACTAGGGACGCCAATAGCGGAATCCAAACTAAGGACCCCTCGTCATCCAAACGCGTCCACTTTGTCAATGTTGTCACCATTAAGCCAATAGATAAGAATATAGAAGAAAGTGATAAGGATGAAGTTGGAGTAGAAACCGAGACTAGGGATGAAATTAAGGAAGTTGAGGTTGATAAGGGAGAGAAGTTAGAGGAAGTAGAAAACATAGTAGAATACTTTGATAGGTCGCCCACCAAGGAAGAATGGGAATATCACAATGGTTTATTTCATGATCCCGGGACACCATATATCCTTGGTTCACCCCTTATTAAGGTAGGTTCTAACATCAACATACCATGCAACATTGGGCATATGCATGTATGAAAAGCTTATATCGATCCTAGGTCTCCTATAAACATCATGACTAGGACTTATTATAATTGGGTAATGAAGAAACAACTTGGTTATAGGATGATGCCCAATAAGAATCTGATAAGTAATTTTGTATGAAGAGTGAAAGGATTGCATGTGATTGTTGGAAACTTCACTTATGAGACCGACTTTGTGATAGTGGAGGATACTCGTTCTGTGATAGATGATTACCTAAGTCAAGTAGTGTTCGGAAAGCCATTCATTGAGACCTCTAAGATGAGTTATGATCCGACTCTAGGGATAGTTAGGTTCAAGAAAGAGAATGATGAGATTGTCTACCAAATGCCCTATAATATTGAACAATACCGCCTCCTATCAAACCTAGAAAAGGAACACAAACAAGCGGTTTACTATAGGAATTATGAGGATAGACGTAGAGGAGTTGAATATGTTATGAATAGGATACTTGGTTTCTACAAAGAATGTTTGCAACTAGGTCCGGAATACAAAACTAATATAGGAGATGACCTAGAGGATGGGACCAACGATGAGGTCACGTAGTAACCCATGACCTTGAGTCTAGCTACAAGACTCGTAAATAAAGAAAAACGCTTCTTGGGAGGCAACCCATGCTTTGTGTGATTTTTAATTATTTGATTTTATTTGTTTCCGTATGCATGCTTTATTTTTATTGTTGGTAGATCATGTTTTAAACTAAAATGGTGAAAATACTTTATTTTGTTGTTTGGTTTAGCCTTAACTTCATCCAAAGGTATTTCGCAAAAGATAAGTGTAAGGGGAAACCCCAAATATGTTTTTAAGAAACAAACTCGATCATGATTCTCCACAATATTAAATGAACATGTATATTCGTATTTGTTAGAGTCAAATGCTTGCATCGAGTCATAATGATGTTTTACAGGATTTTCTAGGAAGTAGGACAAAGTTTTTCCAGAAATTTTCTGGAAACTTAAGATCAAGATTTCTGCAGGTCACTTCTGACAGCGTCAGGAAGAAACTCCTGACGGCGTCACGTGTAAAAATCTGGAAATTTTACCAGTTTTATTTTTCTAACGGAGTCTTAAAGTTTTTGTCGAATCTTTAGTTTTATAATCTTCAGGAAATCTGCAAACATTCATTCCACAAGCATTATATCTTACATTGCTTTCTAGGATTTATTAGTATATATAGATTGCCGCCGATTTTACGCGAGGTTGCCTTGTTTGTTTTCTCAGGTTTAACAGGTTATGTATGATAAGAAAATGATTTACATTCTGGAAGGGAAGCTTTGATTGTTCATTTTCTTGGAGGAAGATCTAACCTTGTTACCATACTATCCATACCGAGCGAATCAGGGGAGTATTTACTTTCATTCTTTTACCTATTTCACTTTTACATTCTTTACTTGAACATTGGGGACAATGTTCATCCTAAGTGTAAGGGGAAGGTAAATGATGATACCTTATAGATACACTTTCACTTGAGTATGTTTGTTTGATGGTAGGTGTGTAATAAAACTATGAGAAATACTTGTTAGTGTAATTTTAGCGCCAAATTTAAAATTTTTTACAACATTTAGGAGTGAAACTTTAGCCATAGCAAGCGTCTCATGGATAGGAGATTGTATGATTAGCACAAAACCGTATCATTTAGAAAAATTTTCCACCCAAATATGTGAGGTTCGCCTTTAGATTTGATAGGAAAAACATTCATTATTAGTGCTTATGAGTGTACCGGTAGCATTTAGATTCTAGAACTTGCGTTAGTGATGCATCCTGAGACCGCTAGTGAGACTACATTCGTGTAGTAGGATTTACTACATGATAAGAGACATTAGGATCACCCTTGTGTTAAACCCGTATCATAATTACATGACCATTTAAGTCATATTACTTGGCTAGTAAAGTCAATTAATTTTTCCCACACCTTAGCGTTGTACTCATTTTTAGTACACGAAACCCCTAGTACACCCCTCCGAGCCTATCTTTTCGTTTCTAACTTTAAGCATCTTACTTAAAGGAAGAATTTGTTACAACCCACTTAAATGTACAACCAAATTGCCTTAGCCTTCCGTGTATGCACTCATCTTTAGTGCATTATTGTTACATGTTTAAACCCTTAGTTAATTATCTAATTGATTGCATGGTTGCTAAGTCGAGTCATATCCTTGTACATATTGTTTTGGGACGATTGGGACTCATGGGTAAAGTACTATTGTTATGGAGTAATGGGGAAGAAAATCATTTTATTACCCATATATGTGCGTTAATCTAAAAAGTACTCCAAGTGTTTTGATTATCTTAATTCGAGTCATTAGATTAGTTTATTGTAAAGTATGTAAAAATTCAAGTGTAAGGGGAATGTCCATTCCCTATGATGTATTATTTTAGATGGTAGGGTAAGAGTGTATGCAAAAAAAAAAAAAAAAAAAAAAAAAAAAAAAATCGAAAAAGTAAAGAAAAAAGAAAAAAAAATAGAAAAAGAAAAGAGAAAAAACATACGGACTACCATCCCGTTTCATTCTATGTTAATTTTATGTTTTTGTTATTTTTCATTTATTAGCTTAAGTCGAGTCTAGTCTTGGCTTAGCAACGTCATATTGTACATGTAATTAACCAAGATGATTAACTCGCCACCAGTAAAGATTGCCTATATCCAACAAAACCGTGTATTCCATATCCCTACACCTAACGTTACAACCCTTTAAAAAGACCTCTTTGATAGTTTATCCTAGGTGCTTACGCCATGTGGTGGAGGTTTGATCATTTCCCAAGCCTATGGTAATCTATTTTGCTATGACAGGTAGTGAGAGATGTTTTCCATTTCCATATTGTGATATATACTTTATTACACCCGAGAGTTGTGAGTATCTAAACACTATTTGTGAGGTGCTAGTGTATGACCTCCGTGCTTGTCTTTGGTCTTTAGTGGAACGATTATTTGTTGTAATTACTTTTATATTAGTGTTAAATGACCCCTAACTTGTATTTTGACTAGAATAAAAGCGCATTTGCTTGAGGACAAGCAAATCTCAAGTGTAAGGGTATATGATGAGGCGAAAAATGACCCGTTTTTAGGGGGTCATTTAAGCCGGAATTGGAATTTAATTGATCAAATATTGCCCTAAATCGTTCATTTTGTGATTTTAGGTACTTTGGGAGTGAATTCTGGAAAAGGAAGCATTTTGGATGTTTTTGGAGCATAAAAGTGAAGAAAACGGCAAAGTCTTAATTTTCCTTGCTGGGAATAGTACCTGACGGCGTCAAAAAGGAAAAGATGACGGCGTTAGGAGCAAAATGGATGACAGCCCAGAGAAAACGTGACGGCGTCAGAACAATGGCGTCAAGAGTAAATTTGGTGACGGCCTGGAAAAAGAATACACATGACGGCGTCATATATAGATCTAGGCAGTCCGAGAACTTTATTGGCGGCGAGATGACGGCGTCAGAATTTTACTCTTGACGCCGTCACCTCGTGAAATCTATAAATACTTTTCTAATTTTCATTCATTATAGAGGAACTTGTGTGGAGAATTCTAGGGCCGAACTTTATAAACCCTAACTCGTTTGTAACAGTATTTTCAAGGGTTTTCACCCCTTGAAATCCTTCATGTTCAATTGAGATAAGTTTTCTTTCAATTCATTCAATATGTCTATGTGTTGTTTGAATATATCTTATGCTTGTCTTGATTTTAACATGCTAGGCTAGATCTTTTGTGTGTTTGCTTAGATGTAATGAAACCTAGATGTTGATTATAGGTTGATTGCTTGTTTATAGTTGTAATGGATTAATGATTTCAATGTTAGGCTTAAGAAAAATAGCAGATCTCCATTGTGTAACTTGCTTGAACGTCTTAAGAAACATGAACCGATGTGTACTAGGTTTTTATGGTTGTATTTAATGCATGAGCGAATTCTAGTGATCCTATGTTAGGAGCTTCTTGCAGGCTCGACATAGGAGTGAAGTAGGAGCTTATAGAATTGGGGAAGTAAGTACGCCACCCCATGATTGGTATTAAGGAATATAACCCGTCATCCACGCAACTGTAACAAGTAATTAACTTGTAAAAGATATCTAGGGAGTAGTGAAATCTAAGTAAACACAATTCTCCCATATATTGTTCACACCACTAGTTTAATTTAGTTTATTTACGTTTCTGTTATTTTATTTTGATTGCATCTTAGTTATTGGGTTAGTTGACTAGCAACTAATTCCGCCCACTCTTCCAAAACCCGAGATTTTTACTTGCTTTCATAAAATATAAAAATACAAAAAGAATCATCCCTCACCTCTAAACCTAGTTTTTAGGCTTTCTAATCCTAGCGACACTATTCCTGAGTTGAACGATCAATCCCCCGGTACTTGTCACTATACTATACTACAACGATCAGGTACATTGCCTAGTGGGGGTTGTAAGCTTCTCGAGATCCCTCGAGAGGTAAAGCCTGGTGCTATTCCCACACATCACCCTACTAATGTGGAGTTGAACATATGACACCACACAGGTTGCGCCCAATTTTCGATAGTAGCAGCGGATTCGAAAATTTATAGGTGGTCGTCAGGATCACCCGTTCCATCATATGTTTTAACATTAGTGGGCATGCGCCTTTTCTTATGATTGGAGTAATCGCTGATGCGTCGTGTAAATGCATCAACTTTCTGGCGACGCCACGGAAGAGATATGTCTTCGTCTTCTTCCTCGCGACGTCTTCCTCTAGATTTCCAGTGTCCTGTCTCTTTATCCTCATTGTCCGAGGAATCACTGGAGGATGAGTAATCTCTTTTGCGACGCTTGCGCCGGCTTCCTTCAGAGGAAAAGCTTGAGGGGCTTTCACTTGGGGAAGTTCTCCTCCCTAATCTGTCGTGAATTCTTTTGCTCCCAGACCTAGAGGAGCCTTCGCTTGGTGAATGTTGACGTCCAAGTCTGTCTTGTATCCTCCGACTACCAAGTCTGGAATGAACATTGGTGCGCCTCTCGCCATTTTCATATTCCTCTGAGTATTGTGAGTCAGATGTCGTACCAAGTCTATCATGGATATTGGTACGTCTTTCGTTATTTTCGCGTCCTCCTCTTTGGTAGCACAGTGGCGATACTTCGCGTTCAGGACCAAAGTTGAGCCGGGCTTGCAGGCTCATACTTGACCTTCTCCTTGCTTCTTCTTGCATGAGGGCGGTTAGGGTTTCGTAATTTTGGGATACAAAATTACTTAACATTAGGTCGGGTGCGTCCTCATCCGCTGCAAGAATTTCTGCTTCCCCATTAGGTGCCCTATCTCGGTTAGGTGCGCCAGGTGGCACAATGTTGTCCACTATAGGTTCCGTTTGATGGGGAGTATTGAAGAGGGTGCGCTGAAGTTCTTCAACTCTTGGGACCACCGTGGTGGCTTGAGTAGTCCTTGTAGGCAATTCTACCGCTGGGAGAGGTAGGGTTGGTCCTGTTTCTTGGTGACCAGGTGCACTGGTTGTTCCAAAGGCCTGCCTAGAGGTCGAATCTTGATGGTTCTTCCTCTGAGGGTCATGTGTTTTTTCCAATTGCGGAGTCCGCTGGCTTGAGTTTTTGTTCTTCGTCATTCTAGTTCTTAGTTCTTAGTGTAGGGTCCCAGGGATGGCGCCACTTATTGATACAAAAATTGGGCGTTCCTGATTTAGGCTCCTGCTCTCGTACCAATTAGCTCTTAGTGTTTGAAACCTGCGCACTAAGAAAGTAAACAAACACCGTTAGGCTTATCGTGGGATTGTTTCCCACGATTATCCTCCGGCGTGAGAGTAAGTAATCGGTTTTAGGGTTATAATGAAGAGTTAGGGTTTTTGATCGTACCTTTAATGAGAATTATATCATTCTTTATATAGGCGCAGAATCCTTGTAGGTTTCGTACTCCTTACGTTTCGCACGCATAGTGCTTATCCGGTCCAAGGGTCCTTATCCGTAAATAGAAGATCCTTATCTAAACCATAAATAGTTTGGTTGGGCTTGGGTCTACGTGAGCCCAATCCCTTTAGTAATGCGGCCCAAGCCATTGTTATAATAGCTCACTTATGATGGGTTTGGGTCTTAGTAATGTTTATCATTTGGGCTCGTGGCCCAAATATAGACTATACGTCATCAATATACAATCTAACACGCTACCAGATAAGTGTACAGACAATCCATCGGTATTTATATATCTATTTTTACTATGACAGTGTGATTGTGTGACATCAACCTCCAATAGTCTGCGTAGCCTACTGTTTTTAAGAGGGTGAGATATGTGCATTATTCTTGTATGTTAAGCGTTCTTTTAATACAATGCATGGGTATGACACTGAATTTTGATAATTTACTCCTCTATACCCTGAATCACTACAATAACATGAATGAATGCACTTATGGGTTGTTTGGTAATGTGTTTAATTCATCTCACTGATGAATGGTAAGTCAAATGCCTTTCACAAATCAAATACATTCAAATGCCTTTCATAATAACACATTAAACAATAACAACAACAATAACACATTAAAAAATTACTATTACTACTACAACAACAACAATACATTAAAAAAACAACAACAACTATTGCATACGAAGATTTTACAAGTTATCTAACAGCTCATGGAGTATTTCACCCAACTAGGGATGACACTCATGGGCAAAAGCAACCTGATTTTACAAGTTATCTAACAGCTCATTTTTATGATATGCAGGTACCTTTAGGGACTACATGTGGTCCCTAAAGGTGACGACGCAATTTGGTCATAGAAACCTATAGCAACTACACGTAGTCGCTATAGGTCATTATCTAGTCGCTATAAGTTAATTTTAAGCGACGGTATGCAGTCACTAAAAGTTGGCGTCACTTAGTTGGTCAAATAGTCAACTTACTTCTAGCGACCACTTGTAGTCGCTAGATTAGGCGTCACTACAACTAGTCGTTGGTCAAAAAGTCAAAAAGTCAAGTCAACACACATAGTCCCTATAAGTGAAAAAATGTAGTCCTTAAACCTGTAGCGACCGAGTAAAAGTGACCACTGTTGCACGGACTACGCGTAGTCCCTAGAGCTTGTAGCGACTATATTCTGGACTTATAGGGACGACAAATGTAGTCCCTAGAACCACCTTCTGGTGTAATGCTCCACAATAAATGTAAAGATTTTTTATTTTTTATTTTTTATTTAGTTATGCCGGTAAATGTATTACATCAAGTATAGATTTAAATATATAAGATGTAAATGAAATCTCACATCTCAGCCCGTTACATAGTTGAAAATAAACGCACCTTTCATGCTTCAAACCATACATATCATAAAAATGACACCCAAACTTATGAACCTACTAAAAAAAAAAAAAAAAAAAAAAAAAAAAAAAAAAAAAACTACCGACAATATTACACTTGACTCATGGTGACACCAAAATAACCCTATGGCTAAACTTGACCTCGAAGAGTGATATCTTACACGTTACAGAATACCAATTGTTGTTCGGTTAATCAAAAAGCGTCATTTTGTAACTATTATAAATGTAATAATCTTCATCCTCGAGTAGATTGGCATCAAGAACTTTACAAGACTATTGGCATGTACATAGTCTTCTCTATTGTTGTACAATTCTTGTTTCTAATATATATTTTCACCTTTGCAACAAAAAAAATAGATTGACATCATTTGGCCCGCCACCAGCTCGATTCGATAAAGGAACCATGAATCAAGTCGAATCGAATCGCTTCATCATATATTTCTTCAACTTCACTATCCTTCCTTCTTGATCACCCATTGAAGTACTAGCCATAGATGCAGATTCCAAAGTCACCCCTTTTCAATGTTAGGAGGCTAATCACATGACCTAATAGTCCTATTTTTGGTCGTTTGTTTATCGTTTTGTCCATTGCCATGTACACGCTCACCTCTTGTGCCCTTTGTTTCGCATAGGCTTGTAAAGTTCTTGTGGTCTTGGTCGGTATGATAATGATCTTTTATATACTTGTTGTTTAGAGTTCAAAACACTTATGGATATGATCAAATTTGTTAAACTTTGATAGATAATCACTAGAATATAAGAGGTCTCGACTTTGAATCTTGCTTGGTGCAATAAACCAAAAAGTGGCCATACAAACATACTCTAGAAAGGAATGTTCTGTTTTAGTCCGTATAATACTCGACTCACGTGAATCAACCGCATCGCATTTCATTAAGAAGAAATAAGCTTAAAACGACAATACAAAATAAGCCCACAAACACTTCAATGAGAGCTCAAACACACTCATCCCTTTAAAATCGGATGATTATTATAGAAGGAAAGATACAAAGGAAAGCACTACCAACTAAATACATACATACATTTTGAAAAACGAAATAGTAGATTTAATTAATTTCTTCATTTGTTCTTGAATGGTATGGCTCTGATGACGACTGTGTGATACAATGCTGCTAGTGCTGCACCAATGAATGGTCCTACCCAAAACACCCACTGCATACATAACACACAAAAAACACATTTTTAACAACTAAAATATTATTTAAACATTTATATAATGAAATTGGCATTTTAAATATTATATAAGTGTAGGTAAAAGGCTTACGTGATCATCCCATGCGTGGTCCTTGTTGTAAATAATGGCTGCTCCCAAACTCCTAGCCGGGTTAATTCCAGTTCCGGTGATAGGAATAGTCGCCAAGTGCACCAAAAATACTGCGAACCCAATAGGTAACGGTGCCAAAATCTGAAAAATCAAACAAAAACATACACTTAGGTCATCTTCTTTTTTTTATGATATAAAAATTAGTTAATTATAAAGCTGTGAATGAACGTACTGGAACGTGAGAGTCACGAGCGCTTCTTTTAGCATCAGTGGCTGAAAAAACAGTGTAAACAAGGACAAATGTGCCAATAATTTCAGCACCAAGACCACTTCCCTTGGTGTAACCATGTGCGATTGTGTTTGCACCACCACCATTTAGTTTGTAAGTGGTACCACCTTCGAACCCCCTAACGACCCCTGCTCCAGCAATGGCACCAAGACATTGCATAACAATGTAGTATAGCGCCCTAGTCAATGACAACTTTCTTGCTAGAAACAATCCAAATGTCACGGCAGGATTAATATGTCCACCTGAAAATTTATCATTCATTAGCCCAATTAGTTAACCTGTATAAACGGCTAGCTACAAAAATAGTAATATGTCACATTGAATTATAGTATAATGGAGTCCATAAAGTCAACATGGCTTGGTTATATCGTACTATTGTAGTATGTGCAACAACGAAGCATATACTTATTTTATTTAGGTGTGACCCATTAACTAATGTTATATTTTCTTATGAATATTAATCATTACTATAACGTTATAAAATGTTGTTATTGAAGATATATACCTGAGATTCCGGCTGTGCAATACACAAGTGCGAAGATCATACCACCAAAAGCCCACGCGATACCTTGGATACCAACCGTGCCACATTTCGTAGGCGACTTAACAACTCCCATAACAGTCAAAACAGTAATATACAAAAACAAAAAGGTAGCAATAAATTCAGCAATCCCGGCTCTCCAAAAAGACCACGAAGCCAGCTCCGATGGATCAAACAACGGAGCTGGTGGTGGCTCTTGGTAATCCTTATCTTGGACCTGAGCCGCGGTCCCAATGGGCTGGTGTTCGCGGTACTTGTTAGCTCCCAATCTAACATCCTCTTCCTTACCCTCCATTACTAATTAATTTTTTTCCCTAGGAGAATAAATTTGGTTTATGAATATGATGAGCTTGTTAGTAGTTGTATTGTGTTGTGAGTGAGGTGTAGAGTGGTTGTTTATATAGTACTAGCTACTATGAATTATATGAAGGGATAATTATCAAAATAGCCCATTGTCTTACGGTTTAGGTATTTTTAGCCCGATTTTGATATATTCTTGATTTATTCCAGGTTGTCTTGGGCAACAAGCGTATAACCAACTGCATGATGATACGTGTCCTCCAGTTGCTCAAAAATTACAAAAGTTGCTTAAAAAACATAAAAGTTGCCTCAAAAAATGACACTTGTCATCATGCGGGTGGTTATACGATTGTTACCCATGGCAACCCGAGTTAAAACGAGAATATTTCAAAATCAAACTAAATATACCTAGACACAGGGCAACCGGGCTATTTTATTACTCATCCGATATATGAAATGGCAGGTAGTGTGTCAATTATTTTATTAATGATATTATAATACCGTCCAACGTAATAATGGAAGTGAGGGTCGTATATTACTGCAAAATGGACAGCGACGTAGGTTTGGACGCCTAACGTCTCTAAAAAAATAGTAAGTGTTGTAGCTGGACAAATGATAGCCACACACGTGTCAATAAGCTATGTTTTGGGCTGTGTGATGGTGACTCACACCGCCCCAATACCAAGAATGAATTTAATTTAGCTTCCACATTCTTACAAAATGAGTGGATATGATTTCGAGCTTGAGATAAAAAGTCATGTTTGTGTCAGTGTTTGTTTGCTGAGTGACTGAGTGTGCAAGCTTTTATCGACATATTGTAAAATTAGAACCACCGTCCACGTGTCAGTACAGTGTTTATTTGCTGAGCATCAAGTTCTGTCGACATATTGTAAAATCAGACTAAACGGTGACCTTCAAATTCACCGTATGCACGTCAGCGTCACGTTAGCATTCAACATAACATCTAAGACTAAACCGATCGCCAAACATTTGATATAGTCATTCTCAAACAAAAAATATATAAAAATGTTTCACTTTATAGTTTCTACAATATAACATGCAATATGGCTAAAAAAAATAAATAAAATTGAAACAGTTCAGTGGTCCACACCAACGAACAAGTGCAAAAATTTGGTGATGGATCGCGGTTAGGGATTGGCATTATAGCTTTGGCGCGTACTACACTCCACCACCATAGTGCTTAGTCTCAGAACCACCGGACAAAGTCTAAAGTGTCTCGCAATCTTGGTGAAATTTTGCACTATAATATTAATTTTAGTAAAAAATCAAAAATTTTCTTATATACAACTTTTCTAAATAAATTATGCTTTTAGTTTTGTTTTATTATTTTATTCATAAATGAAGTAACAATAAACTTTGATTATAAATTTATAACGCATATATTTTATAAATCAGGAATGCTTAAACAACCCATTAGGTCTGGGTTGTTTAAGCATTCCTTATTTATAAAAAAAAACACATTTAATGAATCCATATATTTCATAATTATTCATTTTTAATCATTTTAAACATGGTATGTGATGTTAAATATAAAATGTTTAGAGATCATTAAATGCTAATATTTTAAACATGAAATGCTTAAACAGCACCCAGTGAGTTGTTGTTAGCAAATTCCATAAAATAATAATGCAATCGGTCATTTTTAGCCATGGTTCAACCACACCTATAGTTAACTAGTGACTAGTAATAATGTATGCATGAATCAGGTGGAGTGTTTTTTTGTGTTTGTAGGTTGGTTGCTTAGTTGTTTGATATGCTAGTGATATGCATTGTTGTCATAGAAATTTATTCATGTCGATGATAAAATCATTTGTACATATCTTGAAAGTGAAATGAAAGATATACTGTCATTGATACAAAGAATGATTGAATGGAAATAATGCATCTAATCACATGCTAGCCTTTGACATTGTCTATTGCTTCATTGAAGAAAATAATTTATGCATAGATACATGATCTGGAGACTTTGATTTGAGTAATTGGATGAAAATTTGGAAAAATCAAGGTATTAAAATCAACAAGACATTGACATTATCAAACAGCCATAAACATGCCACCTATATATTAAATCAATAGTCGCGGCTAAGAGTCAATCCAATACTACGCCGATACTACAAGCACTCGGTATATAGGTGTCTCTTGTGAAAAGGGCTTATGTAAAGGGCATGTAAAGGATACAGTACATTTGAAATGTGAACTTTTAAAACTTATGGCATCTTCTTTTATATCTATAAGCTATAATATATTCGACTTTATAATAATAGGTATGATGAAAACAAATAAACGTTTGGATTCACCTAACATTAGTACATTACCTTATTTAGCTGTTCATTTCTTTATTTTATACGTCTAACAATAATGTTGCAATTAAAATAAGCATCTCTCTTTTATATTCATAAAATGATTGAAGATGACAGTTAGGTATAACGACCAATTTCAGATAAAAAAATTAACAAAAGTAAGAAGTTACCAAGTTGGTCCATTGGCCACTAACTGGGCCTCGTCCAGAATTTTAGTTGTTGGTCATTAAAGTCCAGCATTAAACGGGTTATCCGTTATAGACAAATGTCTTAATTAAAGATTTTTTTAAGAGTTCACTAAGGGCCTTTGGTCTAGCCATAGCCAAATGAGCCTGACGATACGTACATCAGTGTAGGGTGAGCAAAACCGACTGAAACTAACTCGTCCTAAAAACTGGCCCGAACTGAATGAACCGAAACCTAACCTACCATACTTGGTTCGGTTCTCGATTTTAGTTTTCAACTTTTCGGTTTTTAGTTCGAGCCAAAAACCGAGAAAAAACAACCAAAACCGACCGAAACCGACTCGTCTCGAACCGAACCGAGTAATTTCGGTTCGGTATTCAATTTAGGTTTTCCCGAAATTCGGTTCAGGGTCGGGTCGATATTGGCACGATGCTCGCTCCTACATCAGTGTATTATGCATCAATCTATTAAAAAAAAATTGCTAAAGGCTCGTATAATATCCTTTTACTAATCCTTATATACACACAATAATATTATATATTTTTTAAGTCATTCTCTCTCTACATCTAAGCCGTTGTCAGAATCCTGTAAGTAGGAAGATAAGTAAGAATAATTTGTACGAGAAAATAACATTTTCCTTAAAAAAAAAGCCGTTCGTTCAAATCTTATTGTGCTATATTCAAACAAGAGTTTCATTAACTGTATATAAGTGTATGAATAATCTTTAAAAGAGAAAAAATATTGGATCGAAAAAATAAGCTAGATAAAGTTCCTTCAATAAGCTATATACATTATTAAAAACTTAAAACATCCAAAGAATGAAGCTTCCACAAGCAGATTTAAAAAAGACATTTATGCATAATTCAAAAAGACGCCTAAACGTATTATTTGCTTTAGGTATTTTATTTCTCATTTTATATTTGGTATCTAACATACGATCGGTGTATAAGATAGTAGTAAGCTCCAGTGTTTTGCTATAAATTTATGAGAAAACTGAAAAGCTCATCGACATCTTTTAGCAAGTGTTAAGCAACATTACAGAATTACAACAAAAGCTAATACCAATGATTTCGTAATCTTATTTTAACTTTGTTATTCCGCTTTTGTAAATAACCTTTTTATGTTGTCTAACAACTTCGAGTCTTAAATTAAATTAAATTGATGATTTTCAAATTACACACAACTTAAAGAAATGTAGAATCATTGCATTTTTTGTACACCAATAGAATGTTATATTGACTTTATAAAAACATTTTAGTTGATTAAAACGTAAAATTTAACACTTATTTTAAAATAACATGATAATCTGCATTAAATTTTCCTAGCTATTTTTAATAGCAAATAATCCCTCCGTTCAAGTGTTTTTTTTTTTTTTCCTTCTTTAGTGTCTTAAATTAATTATCCGCTACTAAAATTAGATAAGAAAATTTGATATAAATTACCATATTACTATTACAAATTAATAAAAAATTAATTAGTTAAGAGTAAAAATGTTATTATATGAAATGTAAGAGAGAGAAAACAGTCATAATTATGTTATTCTTAAACCGTTTGTTTTATATCGGAGCACAACTTAAGACAGAATGAGTAATTAATTTTAGAAATCCAAAAGAAACATTGATAAAAAACAATGTTTTAAAAATTGGGTTTTAAATCGACTAGGTCGAGTCACCGGGTCAACCCGGTTTCAAATTTATTATTTTATATTTTTTTCGACCAGGTCAACCGGTTCGATCTTCGGGTCAACCCTGGTTTTATAAAAAAAAATTGAAAAAAACAAAACCGGCCGGGTTATAAGACCCGGGTTGACCTGGGTCACTAAAAACCTGACGAGTCTAACCGATTAACCCGGTTTTAAAAACCCGGGATTTTTTGAATTTTTACCTGTTTTTGTGGCCGGGTACCAGTCCGACCGGTTGAACTGGCCGGGTTGATCGTGTTTCAAAACATTGGATAAAATATCAGGATAAAAATATCAGGAGCGAATCAGAGACTAGGTTGAGGTCTCGATCGCCGGCTGTAGTTAGCAAAAACAAATGATTCGAAATAAAAACCAAAAAAGTCAACCATTTGACCAGTTAAGCCGTTACACCACAGTAACTGTCCCCAACACAAAACACAAACACAGAGATTATTTCAACCGAACATCACCTCATCACAACAACAAAACGTTTATAAACATTTCTTCATAACAAATAGATTGATCTCAGAGATCAGGTATTTTTATTTGATGGTGGTTGTTAGGTCAAGCTTAATGAGCCGTCGTACACAGAAGTTCCGCCAAGCTGCGATCTCAGCCGTTGGATCACTCAGGATCAACCTCTTACTCTTTCTTTGCTTTGTTTTTACTTTGTTTTTGCTTGCTACCCTTACGCCCTCGTTTTTGGGCTGGGGCCAACAGAATCTGCCTTCTACTTCCATCGATCGCACCTCAAGGTTAATTTTATTTACCTTAATACTTACTGTATGTTTTTATTTTTAATTTAGTATATATGCATAGTAACACTAGCTAGTTTTACTTTTAGTAGTTAAGATAGTGAGATCCACTCAATATAGATCGCACATGTCTAGTGTTTTTAACAACATACCTATAACACGCTAGGCAAATCCCACATCGGCCGTGGCTTGGAGTGATGCTGGGATATAAGGATAACATATGCCTTATTAGTCACAACGCGTTTTGTGATCTAATGTTTATAGCAAGTTACAGTTAAAGTTAAGCGTGCTTGTGTGAGAGCACAACTGGCATAGTTAAGTGTGCTTGTGTGAGAGCACAACTGGCATGGTCGGGTGACCATGCTGGGAATTACACGAAGGTGTTTGTCGCCTTAGTGTAAATTTTTGCTAAAAATAATGATTTCTCCTAAATGAACATTTTGTGTCACATGAATACATGTCTTGTTTAGTTAGTCCACTAACACGTCTAAATATATGCATGTCTTCTTAATTTGTTTACTAGTTTTAATTGAATCGTACCTTTTAGTTTATGGAAGAATTGCATATATACCCACTAAAACTTAAATTCTTGCATATTTCCCCAAAATACAAGTTTTCAATGCATGATGTACAATGCAAGTTAAGCATGTTTTTGGTATATATATATGCAAATATGCAAGTTTTAGTGGGTATATATGCAATTGCCCCGTTTATGGATATTGCCTCTTAGTTTATTCTTATTTCCTTTTATACTCATAAAAAAGGAATTGTGCACCTGGTGACTTAGAATCCTGGGTCCGCCCCTGTATATTAGCGTTAGTTTGTGTGGCAATTTTATTTGAGTCATACAACATTACTCATTTTTTAAAGTTTTTTAAGTAAATGTGTTTTTGCTTTATATGTAGTAGTATAGATAAATGAGTGTTAACTTGTGATTTGCATTAAATACTTGACTAGTAGTATTTGGAAGTTATATTGTTTCCTAGATTAGATGAATTGTGAATTTGTTTTTTTCTGTGTTTTTGTATGTTGTGTCGGGTGATTTGTGTTTTCTGTTATTTTGTGTTTACAGTAAACGGTGTTATATAAATATTACCACATGGCACTTATTGTAAGTTACTTTGAGTATACTCAAGCTAAATTGTTTGATAAAAGTAATACATGTTTTCCTTAAATAAAGGTTGAGTTTAGGCAGTTTTGGGTCTTTCAACTTATGGGGTGTCTGGGATTGCTCATTGCTTAATAATAAGTACTTTTTGGAAATGGTGATTGGATTTACTTTTATTTTGTAAAAATTTTAGGAATTATTGTGAAAATAAGCGTTTGTTCTAAATTTTTATAGTAAGTTTATTTATAATATTTTCAAGTTAAATATGTTTGTAAAAAAGTAATTTTAATTTCAGCAAATATAAACACTTTGAAATAAGTAGTTCCTACCTGCTTATGTTATTTTTACCTGAAAATAAGCAGAAAAGAAAAAATAAGCAGTCCCAAACATCCCCTTAAGTAAGGTTCACAGAACAATGTTTTATCACCTAAGTTTTGGAAGACCAACAAGAACTATTGATGATAATGAGGATGCAACTCAGATTAACTAGTTGTATAGTTTATCAAAAAGACAAAGGAATGATGAGTATTTCAGGAAACCTAATCAGGGGTCTGTTTGATCAGTCAAATGTTTGGGTGCTCGGGTTTAGATATGTTTAAAGGAATAATGTGTAGGTTCCTTGGTTTAGAATTATATAGAATCGGATTTTGTTAAGTATCTAGGATAGAAGTTGCACATGGAAGTTCTGGTTTGTGCATATGTTGTTTGGTGGGTTTACGGAAGTTTAGTTAGGTGTTCTGCACTACTGCTTAAGAACAAATGATTATCATCCTATTAAAGGAAATTTTATGGGCTGCTTTGGTTTTTATTGAGCAAGCCAATTTCATTCTTCTGTAGTTCTTGAACACTTGTGACTAGATGAAAAAGCTGATAAGTGCTTTAGATGGACTAATAATGTCTTAGTTTAAAATGAGAGGCTTATTAGTTAGCGTATAAAAGTCGTGTATATTGGAAAATGTTGTCAGAATGGTTGGTTATTTTACCATCACTGTGACCTTTTACAAACCCTGTGTTATCCACTTGACTTTTATCCTTTTCTCTATGCCCATCGAATGTCGTCATCGAGATCTGCATTTTAGTAAGTTGATGCTAATTATACATCTGGATAGATAATGTGCCCAGAACATGACTGCTAGAACATGGTAGCATTTTTAAAGCCGATTCAATGGTCCAAATGCCCAATCTACTCATTCCATCTGTTGTACTTTGTAAGCTCGCCTTCCCAGTTGCAAATGAGAAGTAAAAAACAAAAGAGAATTTAAACCTTCACCATGTAGCTTAGAAAAATTGAAGTCTTAGGGGAGTTGTTAATTTGTTCATTTGTTTAGACCATGAAAGTCAGCACAACAGTGCTGTTATTGCCCAAACAAAACAAATTGCTTGTTATGCTTGACACCTTATTTCTCTAGTTCTCTTAACCTTTTCATATCACTTTTGAAGTTGTGAATCCTTAATTAACTCATTTAATCATTTACTGGAGTTCCTGCACAATAGATTCACGCTTGCCAACTTTAAGCATATAGGTTATGCCTGTCTAGTAGTTCTTTGTATTAAGTGATAGCTTTTGTGAACTTGTGACGGTCATTGTTACATCAACATACTGGCTCAATAACCTTCCAATCAACAAAAATCATCTCTGGCTGTTCCCTGAACCCACAACTTATAAGGGGCTCACAGTTTCTACTTTTTTAAATGCCAAAGATTCACACACCTAATACCATGCTATGTCGAAATTGAGATTCGGACTCAGCCACATTTTTAGTTGATGGACCACTCACATACGGTTTAGTCGGTTAGTCCAAAGGCCCTTTGGTCACAGTTAGCATGTGATTGGATGTCACAGTCATTGCTTTAGCCTATCAGTAGCTTGTACTGACACTATTAACCCAAATTTTGGCGTCTATGTTATACTTTGGATGCGAGTTTTTGGTATTGGCTTAAACACTATGCAGATTTGATGGGTTGTGGAACAGTTCATATTATTAGAAATTTTTTATGCTGTTTTGAAGAGTTCCTTAGAAGACTTTGGAGTATAACACTATTAACCTAAGATTGGCATCAGCATTAAACTTTTGAATGTTAAAGTTTTTGGTACTGGCACAAACACTATGCAGATTTGATGGTTTTAGAACAGATTTGATCATTAGAAGATTTCTCCATGATCTTTTAAGGAGTTCCTTGCACGTGTTTAGAGAGGATTGTAAGGTTTATTTGTTTGTTCCAAAGCTGGTACTTTTCTTATGAACTGTTGCTGGCATATAATATTGCATCGAGTGTTGTACAATATAAGTCTAAGGCAATTCATTCTTAACATGTTTATGTTCTTTCTAAACCCAACATTGAATTCTAGTCTAGGCATCTTCTGGCAGATGTTCATGATAGCTTTAGTGATTTTACTAAAGCCATTTTTATTTACTTACACTCTGAAGCTATAGTTTTGTCATCCTTGTTCATCTTTTTGATGAGTTTTCTATTTCGCTAGTGAAGAAAACATTATGCTTAATATGCAACTCTTAGCTGCGAGATAAAACTTAAATATTAAGGAGCTTTATGCTTCAAACATGAGAGCTATTTCTGAATTAAAATCTTGAGTTGTATGGTATTTTGCTTACTACTATGTATGACCACATTGTCAGTATGAGAATCTAACTTTTCTTCCTCTGCTGCTTTTCTTACATATTTTTACAGCAAAGGGTATACATTGTTGATAAACACATGGAAACGATATGATCTTCTCAAGCAATCCATTTCTCATTATACATCATGCCCTGGACTAGACTCAATTCACGTAGTATGGAGTGAGCCTGATCCGCCTTCAGATTCTCTTGTAAAATTTCTGAATCACGCAGCGAAGTCAAATGCTAAAGATGGTCGATATATTGAGTTGGCTTTTGACATAAACAAAGAAGATAGCCTTAACAACAGATTTAAAGAAATAAAGAATCCAATTACAGATGCTGTTTTCTCTATCGATGATGACATTATATTTTCTTGCTCAACAGTAGAGTTTGCTTACAGTGTTTGGCGAAGTGCACCAGATACCATGGTGGGATTTGTACCTCGAATTCATCTGATTAATCCATCGGTATGTCTTTGATGTATCATTCTGACCTTAACATGTCATTTGTTAGATCTTAGGAATATTGCTTTTTGTTAGAAGAACTATTTCTATGTCTGACAAGTATATACAATAATAAGAGTATGTCGAATATGGTATTTCTTGTCGTCAGTACGACATTCATATCAAGAACTATCATTGACCTTTCCTTTCGATTGTAGTTAAAAAGGCTTCTACCTTTGAACTAGAATTCCTCAAAGGTATTGATTAACAAATGCAGTTGGTTTACTTTTAATATTTGTGCAGAAAGAGAATGGATATTCCTATATCTATGGTGGATGGTGGCCTGTATGGTGGACCGGTACATACAGTATGATACTCTCTAAGGCATCCTTTTTCCACAGAAAGTACCTGCGTATGTACACAAATGAAATGCCTGCATCGCTCTTGGAGTATGTTAGGAGGAATAGGTACCCTTCATATTATTCTAATTTTACCACATACATTTACCATTTGCACCTGCTAGGAACTTATTGCATTACTTTCGAAGATTTAACCAAGTTTTAATGAATCTAAACAGGAACTGTGAGGACATCGCAATGTCGTTTCTGGTTGCTAATGCAACAGGTGCCCCTCCTATATGGGCAAAAGGTATTTCAATGAAAGATTATATCTCAATTAGGTTCTCCTAGATTATACACTAGCATTATCCTTAACTACTTATTTCATGTCCAAATGTAGGCAAGATAAATGAGATCGGATCAACTGGAATTAGTAGTTTGGGTGGTCATAACATAAAAAGGACCGAGTGTGTGAATAGGTTTGTATCTGAGTTTGGCAGGATGCCACTGGTCCCAACTACTGTGAAGGCCGTTGATAGCCGCGGTACCTGGTTCTGGTGATTCTTTATGCTTCTCACGCCTTCAGTTTTTTTTTTTTTTTTTTTTTTTTTTCGTAGAATGTTTAATTACCACTAGCTAGTTGTCTCTTGTATTCTTCAGTCATTTTAACGCTGTTAGCATCAGCAAACAGAATCACGTAAACTAGTCCTTATATGTCACACGAACCATTGTAGAACAAGTGCAAAAATTTAGTCCGTATGTTGTATCAATATTACTCCTTTTCTGTTTCCAGATTCTTCAAAAAGCGACACCAACCTGATGTCGGGTGTGCGTTTTACATGGGTCTGTCACACATGTAACAGAAACGCAAAAAGAAGTTAATTTAATATTTAGGCCATGACCATGCATACCCGAAATAACATGGGATTTGAACTTATCCATTGGGGACTTGTGTGATTAAGTGGATTTTGGTACCATCCAACCCCCATACCCCAATCTCTTTTTTTAACTCATTTCATGTGCAAATTGCTGCTATTGCCAAAAACATGCCTCATTTAATGACAATGTTGCCTGTCTTGCTTCATATCTTCATTTTCTTGTGGGAATGTTTTAATATGTTTGAAGGCTATTATATTTAATTCTATAGAGGTGATAAGATCAAACCAAGTTGTAGTCATCTTTTTTGTTCATTCTTTTCACACCAAAACCAGTAAATGCAGGAAGAAAATTGGGGTAAAGCATCACACATATGTTGAATTCTTGTCTTCTAAAAGCATAACAGCCTGGTTATGAAGATTGATAGCTACAATATATTCTCAATGATACTTTTCTTTAATTGTATCACGTCTATCCTGTTTTGACATAAATTAAGAATATAATTTTTTGTATTTGACATAATGGTGTTTCACACCTTTTAAGTGTTTATGAGTCATGTTGTCCGTAAACGTACTATTAAAAGTACGTTTTAATATGTTTGAAGGCTATTATATTTAATTCTGTAGAGGTGATAAGATCAAACCAAGTTGTAGTCTATTTTTTTTCATTCTTTTCACACCAAAACCAGTAAATGCAGGAAGAAAATTGGGGTAAAGCATCACACATATGTTGAATTCTTGTCTTCTAAAAGCATAACTGCCTGGTTATGAAGATTGATAGCAACAATATATTCTCAATGATACTTTTCTTTAATTGTATCACGTCTATCCTGTTTTGACATAAATTAAGAATATAATTTTTTGTAATTGACATAATGGTGTTTCATACCTTTTAAGTGTAATATGAGTCATGTTGTCAGTTGTCACGTACTATTGTTCATTTTTATAATGCACAAATGTTTAAAAGATCCGGGGGAAACCCGTTACCACCTGAGATCAGCGTGGACCCGGTTTAGACAACATAGTCTGGCGGGGTGGCGATGGGGCCTTCGCTGTCCGCGAAGGTGGTCGATTCTAAGTTGAAATTCACCTTTCAAAAAAAAAAACTACATTTTTTACCAATAGTAATATGAATATTTATTTTAAAACATCTTAAAATATAAATATGAACACTTAAATATGTGACGAAAAAAGTAGCTGATTAGTTGGTGTATAGGTGTTTAATACATTATGGTAAAATGCTATGGTCTTGTTTATTGAGTATGCAGTTGAAATTTTGTTCTAGAAGTATAATTTGGCTAATTTGTTTTGCAGGTTTCTTCTTAGTATTATAGTAGTTTTTAAATTAGTCTATTCATACGTTTATAGACGTTATACGATATGGTCAAATATTTAGGCCTTGTAGTTATCTGATAAGATGTTTTTAGGATTTTATAATGAATAATTTTCATGAAACCAACTAACGGGTGTCTGAACACATTTTTAAAACAGGGACAACACTTTTTATTTATTTATTTATTTTAATGGATAAAACAAATGATGAGAACTTAAAAAGAAATTGGTATAAGTCAACAAAGTGAGATTGCTGTTGCTAGATCATGCAAGCCAATCTCTATAGAAGACCTTTGATCTATATATATGTGACTATTTCATTTTATATCTGTCGGTAAAACGTGTAAAGCTAATTTAATTTTAAAAACAATTACTACTAGTAACTTACTTTTCAAATTGACAGCTTGTATGGGTGGATAACAACTAAAAAAAAATGTTGGATACTTGGATACAACAATAAACTAACTTATTAAATTAATTAAGTCGTCTTGTTTAGTGAACAACGACATCATTTGTTGCCATCCAAGTATATCCAACTAATATACGTAGTCATTTAATTAAGTAGGTGCGCACCACTAATAGGTTTCTATCCATTGTTACCTAAACAATGACTAGAACTACAAAGAGAACAAGTCATATAAAAAAAATATAGTAGGGAGACAGATGGATAACTTGTTCCTTTTTCAAAGTAAACAAGGACTATTTTACCCGCGTTGTGTTGGGTTTTAGAAAATGTAGCTTACTTGTCACATTTTTATAATTATGTGCAATCATTTATTTTTCTTTTTCTAGATCTATGAAACATTTTTTTGAATTTTATCTTTTTTTGTATCGTGTAACTATGTGTATTATTTGATCAATTTACCCTACTTTTTGTTAAATTGTCAAAAATACACATATGATACCGGTAAGTCTTAATTCAAAAGTATGTTACATACATCAAAACAACTAGATGGTAAAAAAAAACTATGAAAATTGACAAGTAAGCTACATTTTGTGTAATTAGCCTTAAATTTAACCCAGTGACTTTTTCTATAATTGGTAGGTAACTTAGATTAACTATTTATGTTAATTTTGGTTTCAAAAATAGTCCCTAGGTTTAACGGTAGAAATCATTTTCACAAAATTTCAAGGACTATATCAAATAAACCGGAGGGACTAGTTTTGCACAAAACTCTTCAAGTGTTACAGTTTATTGGAAAGTTCCCTCTCAAGAATTGTTAATATTTAAATTAGAATAAAACTTGTGAAAAAAGCTCATACATTTTTTATTATATTAGTCTCATTGCACCTAATGTCGTATAGAGTAATTAGAAAGCTTAACAAATTAAAACATGAGTCTCACATTAATTCAATAAATAAAATGAAATATGTATATTAAATTTTTGAATGGAACACAAGGAATAACAATTCTAGTATACAACAAACATTGACCTTTGACCTTATCCACCAATCAAGGTCCAACTGTTACTTTGACTCCCATTTTCTTTCAAAATTTAACAACCTAATCCTGTCTGTCAAACACGAACGAGTCACAACTCACCACCGAGTCAACTCACCTAGATAAACCTACTTTCTTTTTCCTTCATGTCTCCAATAATCACCCAAAAACGTCTTGGCACCATCCAAGCTCGGAAAATACGTTGGCTCAAGAAAGATCTGAGCCAACATATCACTCGAGTCAACCGTCACAAAAGCTAAATTACCTTTCGCCTCGACACTCCCCATAACAACTACCAAAAGCTGTTTATACGAATAATAAAACTTTTTAACCGAAGTTTCAATAGCTTGCAAACTCTGCAACATATGGATTTTCAAGAGGGAGTGTTTTTTACGATACAGCTTCATCGCTGTTTCTTGTAATCTAGGCCCGCCCATTGGGTCAACTTCCACGTCTAAAATATACGGTACCTTGTGCCGCAAGTTTTTCGACATTTTAGTAATCTCGACTAATGTTTTCGATCTAAAGCAAAACGACTCGCATTCCGAAGTCGCTTTAATATCGAGCTGATTCTTTAACCTTAAGAAATCATCTGGATCCATGAGCAAGTGTAGATCTTCAATCTCGGTTAACAACTTCCATATTTGTTGTAGAATATAACAATCACTTGTAGCACTTTCGTAGCTTTTCGAATCGAGTTCATTTTCGATTCTTTTAAGAAGCTGATACGCCACATGGATCCACGACTCTAGGATCTGGTGCGTCGTGAAAAGCGTCCGATTTTCATAATTGTTAACATTCACCTGTTCTGGTGGCGTTTTAGTTAACAAATGAAGCTCGGACGCTTTGCACACGACGTCATAGTTAAGGCTAGGCTTACCGCTTAAATTCGGTTCGCCTAGCCCTAACGTATAGGGACATCGTCTCATTTCGCATTCTATCGAGTACATAATCTTTTGCGCTATATCTTCGGACTTTCTCCACGTGGCAAGACGTGGTAATAAGCTTTCTTCGCTTACTTGGCTTACCAAAACTTGTGCCTCTTCGTCGCACTCGTTAAGCTTCCATACTTCAGCCGAGCTTCCTTCACGCGTCAAGACACCTCCAGTTTTGCCAATATCGACAATCGGGACATTTTCGAGCTTGTCATCCTCACAAAACAAAGAAACTAGCTCGATCTGGGTCGTAGCTAGAGACTCTAGCCTTCGTCTCCACTCGCGCTGATTCGTGTAAGGTCTAGGGTCGGATAAGACAATAGAAACAAATCGAAACGTGAACTCTAGAGCATGCAAAGCCGGTTTTAGTACGTCTTCATTTTTCCAACCTGGAAAGTCTTTTTTATTCCAAAGCTCCTTGATTTTTGGAAGGTGTAGGTAATGCTCGTAAGCAAAACACGCGGTTTCGGACGCTGGAGATAACTCCAGCGCCCGAGCCGGTGGAGGGGGAACTGAGACGGATAGTTTGTTAGAAGATGAAGAAGGTCTAGGTGATCTGCTTGGTGAGGATACGATTTTAGATTTACAATTTAAATCAACCATTTTATTTTTTGTATACATGGGAGGTGTTCGAGTATTTTTTTTTTAGGAAATGAAATTTTGTAGTTTTGGCAATGAAGATTGTGAAGATGTAGAAATGTATTTATAGGGGGTGGGGTTTTTGGTAAAGGATAATGGGTGGTGAACAGATGTAAGGAAACGCGTGTGGAAACGAGAGACATAGAATTTCAAAGTCGACCAATTTGGAAAAATTATTATTTTCAGTTTGTCCCAAAACTATGGGATATTTTTTACTTCTGCAATTGTTAATTTTTTTTCTTTTTTTAGTCTAAGCTTTTATTATATTAATTAAAAAAAAGTTTTGGTAATATGTGTTGATCAGGTACATATATTTAGCTTTTTATATATGTGAAAGGTTTCAGTTGATTTTATCAAATTTATAATTAATCAATGTAATTTTAATAGGGGTGAGCATCGGGATGAATCCTGACTCGTCCCGATTCATTCCGACTAATCCTGATACCGACAACGGGGAAAAACCCAAACCGACTCTCGACCCGATAATAGTCCCGACTCGTCTCGAATCTTGATTTTGGCTGTGTTTTCTCAGGACCATCCCGACTCCTGACCCATCCCGAATCCCGATTACCAGGAAAACGCAAACCGACTCCCGACCCGATTACAATTGGACCGGTATCGAAAAGGAAGTCGGGTGTCGGGATCGGGACGGGAATCGGGTGTCGGTCGGATTGCTCACCCCTAAATTTTAAAGTTTAAATAATGTTTATTGAATGTTTTTTTTTTTTTTTTTTTTTTTTTTTTTTAAATTTAAAATAAATTTTTATATAATTAATCGAACTTTACAGTGTGCTCAATAAACATATATGTTAGCAAAACCTGTTTAAGAAAGTTGATCCCTATCGTCAGTGAGATACAAACCAGGTAAAATATTTTTTTTAAGAACGTTGAAATCCTATCTTTTTTAAGAATGTTGACACGATTACATTTAAGTTGCTTGCATCAAACATGAATTAAGTTTAAAAACTCTTTATAATTGCAAATCTTTTATCGCTAGACATGTAAATTCATAGTACAACATTAAGCTAATGGGAAATCACTTAAAAATTTAGTAAACTTACCATTTTTTTTTCACCCTAAACTTTTTGATTTCAACTGTTATGTGTATTTACGCATGTAAATGATCATTTTACTCTTTGTTTTCATAGAGCGGTTACAAAAATATAGGGTTAAAATGATCATTTTATATGCTTAAATATGCACAAAAGTTGGAATTTAAAAGTTTGATGATCTAATAACCACAAAAAATTAATAATAATAATAATAATAATAATAATAATAATAATAATAATAAATTGGCTACACACAATTAAAAAAATGAGTAAGTTTACTACATTTTTAAATGATTTTCTCAAAGCTACATAATCATTTTTGAGACTTAAAAATAACCTTTTAAGAATGGAAGTTTGAATTCAAAAAGTGACACCCTTATTTCTTTGATACATACAGTATTTGATCATTTTTCAGAAATCAGTTGTGTCAAAGTCTTTGTTTTGATATGTCATAATTTTGTTTGTTTTTCTTTTTAATGGTATTTCAAAGATGAATAATAAATAGTAAGTATTGTAAGGAAAATAGTGAGTTGGAAAAGATGTATGAGGAAAAATGAAGCTTATCCATAAACGGATAAAATACCTAACCTAGTTGGAACGGGTCGAATCACGTTGTTTTGTTTGAATTCAAGAAGCTTCCCAGCTAGGAACATTTGTTGTGCTTCATGCGTGAAGAAAATGTTTTTTCTTGGTACGACTTTTTTTTATACTACTTAGCTATGTAAATTTTGGAGTTGACTAGATTCTAGATATGTAATTTTTACTTTTATAGCATTCATCTCACGTTAAAATAATTATAAGCATGATCGATTTTATAGAATCTATATATTATACTAAATCTGACCATAAACTCGTATCGTAACTGAAGCACAAGAATTTTGACAAACTACAAATTTGCACCACATCGTTTAGAACATGTAAATGATGATATGAGGACTTTAAATGGAAATACGATAACTATCTTTAAAAGTAGCCTGGTGACAATAATGTTGTCACAAAAGTTTCAAAAGATATTTGGAGTTTAAACTTTGTCGGATAAACATTTTGAGATTGGTTAAGAAAAAGTTCATAAGTAGCATAATGTACATGATATTTTTCTCCAAACAGAGATATTATCTTGAAAGTCCTAGTAGTCATTTAACTTTTTTTATCTATAAAAAATGCCAAATATCTCTCGTCGATTGATTTAATTAACTGTTTACCTTGTGATGTTTAAGGGTCAATAAACTACTAGTTCTTAATATCTAGTGGCGGCATGGGAAAAGCAAATCCGTGATTCTCATTCCCCTATTTTTCATGAACACCCGATAAATAATCAGTACGTATTATCGACACGGTTTCGTGGGTGATTTGAAGGTATCGGAATAACAAGATCTTTGGATTAATAAAGATGAACAAGAGTAACATGTTTGATGATATAGTTTTTACTATTTTTTATTAGTGTTCTAGTAGAAGTAAAGTCTTCTAAAAAAATTAAACGTTATGGTTGCAAAACCCAATGTTTACATACATTGTGTTAGTCGTATTTAATGTTAGACCCAACTAATTATTTATATGAGCTAAAGTCCTACGGTTACAAATAATCAGTTGGGCCTAACATTAAATACGTTGATCTCATTGTAATTATTTTTCTAGCTCCTTACTAGTTTTTTAATAAAATTTTGCCGTTAAAAATAAATAAATAAATAAAAATCCATAGATTCAGTAAATGACGATATTGCCATATACGGCGCATTAATAGTCGACTCAAAAATCAAACTAAAGTAACCGTGTCTTGTGCGGCGTAAAAGACCGTGGCCGGACTTTGGATTTGACATATTTTAAGTTTTCTTAGCACCCATGTTCTTATGTTTTTGGCTTGCGTACCATGTGAACATATCATCATTCTACACTCCTTTTCGTCTCTTACAAACAAATATATGTTGGCAATGTTTCGTATCAATATAATACCTTCCATAAGATAGTATAGTTATCTCATAACAACTCATTTCGTTAGACTAGTACTAAAGGAACTTTTTATTGTGTGAGAAGCTCTCAAACCAAATAGTTGTGTTCAAGTACTGTTTAGGACATGTGAGATCGTTGTGGTGTATAGATTGTGAGATAGTTTGTTGCCATTTTTTAAAAAGAAAAAATCGTTAATCTAGCATTAACTTTATAAGAGCCATAAAGAGTACGTTCTTATATGCGATTTAGATCATCTAGTCACATGGGTCATGCGCTAAGAATAATTAGGCTCGAGAATGAATGTTTGATGTTGATGTCGATCAGTTTGTTTGATACGTCTATCTATTATATTTGACCATTTTGTGTGGTATGATTTGGTGCAATTTTGATTCTATAACATTCGGGAATTTTTCAATCTCTTTCAATTTGAGTATCTCTTAGTTCATGCATGTGTTTAAGCTTTAAAAAGCTTAGTCTTGGGCGCAGCTTAAAACCATCATGAAAAACACGTTTTCCGAAATCAGTCGGTAAATCCCTTACCCGCACGATGATTTATCAATGGCCTAAAAGTTTGGTATTGATATAGCAATGTGGATGAAACATTAGCTTCTTTTAATTGAGCTATTCTCCGATATATAAGCATTCACAAAAAAAAGTTAACTCTAAAAATTGACGTTTTTTGGACCCGATAACACCCTCCCCCAATGAAATTAAAAAAAGTTAACTCTAAAAAAAGTTAACTCTAAAAATTGACGTTTTTTTTAATCGAGCAATGTGATGCTGACGAGCTCAAATAGTGGTACACCAACATACAACGAAATTAGGATATAAATCTTTTTCCTAATAAAATAAAACCCTTAGTGGGGACTTTTTAAAATCAAATGATACCTTATTTAGTAATAACTTAATTATTATTATTTTTTCTTTTAAAAAAGTTGAATAAAAAAAGCCTAAAAACTTCTAAATTTATCCATATTTTATAAAAAATCGAATTTGATTTGTAATCATTGAAGAAATCTTAAAAAAATATATGTGTCAAAAACTAAAAAACAGAAAACTTAAAAAAGGCGGAGCAAATGTTTTAAAGTTTTGGGCTTAAAGTTAAAATTCAGTATCATAATAACCTAAGTCCCAAAATTCCCAAATTCCTCCTCAATCAATCATCGACGCCCATAAACCTTTTAACTAAAAAAATTCAATCACTGAAATCAACCTCTAAAGCTATCCTTTAACTAAAAATTCAAAACAATCAAAACAATCACCAAATTAAACCAAACCTTTCATAAACCTCTAAAGCTATCAATCTACTTTTCCCTAAATCAAAATAATGTAACAACCAAAATTATCTGTATTAAAATCATCTTTAAGGATCTTGATAGGAATGACAGGAAACACACTATGTGAAGATTTGATTTTATCTCGATCTTCAGCATCTAGGTATTTTAATCCGATTTACTTATTATTTTGGGGATTATACGTGCTTTAACCCTAATTACTTATCTGGGTTTTATTTGTTGTATTCAAAAGTTATGATTTTGATGGCTTTTTTATTTGTAGATTTTGAGATAAACATGTATGTCAATCATTAGGGTTTTAGTGTGTGCCACTCTCAATAGTAAAATAATCAATCGAATCCTCTTTGATATAGTGCTTTTTTCCTTCATTGACAATGGGTTTGTGGTCATAAATTGTTATGTGTAAAAGATTGTGATTTTTGTGGGTTGTGCAAGTGTTTTTTTTTATATCTTAATCAATTCTGAGTTTATGTGTGATTGTTGATTCATGTGTAAAGTTTGTAACTCTATTAGGTTTGTTAGTTCATTTTTATGTTTACTTGGTTATTTTAATTTTTTTTAAAGATTTTATTCAAGTTTTATGTGATTTTGGTTGTTTGACGGCCATCTGCAATTTATCATGTGACTATGTGAGGTACTAAATAAACAAGTTTTAAGATGATGGAACGCACCCATTTGATTAATCAAACCAAAAGTAGTTCTCAAAGATTTAAGGTTTATAAGATATGTTCTTAATCGTTGAATCAAACTATATGGTGATACAGTGCGAACCACCAAACAAGAAGAGGAAGAGTTTAAGGTTAGTTGTAGATCATTGAATATGCAAAGCAACCTAATGAATTTAAGGCACTCTTGACTAAAACGACCAAAGAATTTTTTATGTTTACTTTAAGCAAATTGGACGCTGAACTTGGTTAGATCTCTGAATATAGTTAGCGAATGTATCTGGTTCCTTTTCTTGAGTTTGACTTATGATTTAGGAACATTTAGCTGGTGTATGAAAAGGGTGTTATGTGATCATTACTTGCTTTTGAATGTTGTTTGACTGCTATCTTTTGGTTCTGGATCTGGTCAATCTGTTCATTAATTCTCTATAGAAGGTATATAATCCATCCAGAAAGACGCCTAAAGGCATGACTAAGCAGTGAAATTGATGATGCCTAGATTTGTAAGTTCTATGAGCTGTCACACTGGATATTATTGATACGGGGTGTTAGGGTGGTTGTTTTGGGTGGTCATGCTTAGTTTCAGAAGACTTGAATCAAACAATGGTGTAGAATATGGAATGTTTAGTAACAGGTCTTAGGAAGGAGATGAGAGTATTTGATAAAGAACACATAAAGCTGCTAGCTTAAGTAAATTTTGATGATATGCATATATCATCATGAGAGTGAGGTATGATTCGGTTTATATCAAGTTCATGTGATTAGATAAATGACAATTGTTTATCGCGGTATGAAACAGGGAACAGAGGAAGACAAAGTGGCATGATCTAAAGTCCTGCTGTCTCTGCATCATATAAGAAACAAATGACATCTCAGTCCGGACCTTCTTGGTCTTTTGTTCCACCATCACTGGTCTTGCACCAGCCATCTTCATCAGGTTTGAACTGAGACTGGTTTGTGTGCACCAGCCATCTCAGTCCGCAGGTATGATTGATCACTAGGATGGTTTGTGTGTACACCCATAATGAGGTGGCTAAGTAGAAAGATTGCATTTGTTCTTCATATACATGCATGTGTCACTTATATATTATATTTTAATACTAATCTATATTTATTATATATTTGGAATACTAAATTATTGTTTCTGTTTTATGCCGTGTGGATGTTTGATTACTGCTCTTTGTAACCCATATAATACATGAGTATGGTATGTTTGGTGATAAATAAGAAAGTATATGAGAAGTTTAGAATAGGAGATCCACTGGGCCGTGTGGTTTTGCGTACTATTTGAGATGGTAAAGGTCGTTGTTGATAATTATATTAGTTAGTTAGTTAGTTAAATGAAGTTTATAATTTATTTATATATTTTGTATGACTATTTGTTATGTGGATATGGAGATAGTGAGTTAAGTGGCTGCCATATCTTTATACGTAGTAAATTTTTTTATTAATGTACTTAATTAGTGAATCAATTGATAGCAGATTAAAAGTTATGGTTTGATCAGCTTATTTTGCTGCCAAATACGCACTTTTATCTGCTTATTTAGAATCCTTTTAGGATGTTACCAGTTATGTTTCAGAAAAGTGGGTCATGGGTGAAAACTGAGTAAGAAAGATAGTTGCTTTTAGTATTTTTTTTTTCAAGTCTATGGGGTGTTATTTTTTTTTTTATAAAGCATTCAACAGTTTACGTGGGTTGTTTTATATGTGATATCCCGCCACCAAACACGTCAATTTCCTGTTCAATCCATAGTCGGTTTGTGAATCGAATACGTGAACAAAGTCTGCCGGTTCATCTATGGCCAAGAATCGACCATCTGAGCTGAACCTTATGGTTTGGATTGCACACATACATTCCTTTAGTATGGCTAATGATTTTGATGGATATATTATGTCACCTAATTTGCAGGTTGTGTCTTGGTTCTAGGTTGCTGTTATATGTCCATTTGGATGTCGTGCTGAGCCGAATGACCTTTCAAGTCAATTTATGAGTACTTGCATCATGCAGTGCAAATCACATAAAGCGTATCCGGTATCCGCACACCCTTGCTTTCCATACAAGCAATATTTCTTCACCTCAACACATTGTTTAAAATATAACTCACGAAGATATCAAGGTATGTAACACAAGAATGTCAAATTCTACACATTAATGATACAAAATCGTTGTGCATCATTCGTTAACAACCTTTTTGTATAAATTTTCAAGCGAACCCAAAATGTTTACTTATAGTTACACCATTCCATACCTTCTCATGTCTTTTAACATCTAATTTAATTTAAATTTAAGTTTGCGTTTAATCATGAATTGTACTGTGAGTTTTTACCAATTTGGATGTTTTTTGTGATTGATTCAGTTTCATCTGCACAGGCAGATTTGGTTGAGTATGGAATAAGATGATTTAATTAGGAGTCCTTCCAAAGAGTCATACACATCAGATATGTGGCTTTAAATTCTCACAAGGTTACGATATATTTAATATAATGAGCGTTTTTAAAAGGTTGCATCAAATTATGTATTTATTTTGATGACTAGAGTGATGGTGCTTTTATGACTTTATGGTTTGTAAGTATGGTTTCATGTTTTTGGTTTACAGATATAGATGATTTATGATTTGCATCATTATTTGTTGATGTATTTTGATTGCGGGGATAATCAGAATTTGTTTGAGTGTTGAATTTATGTTTGTATGTTTAATGTCTCATCTTTTTCTTATTCCTTCTCTTTCAGGTTTGGATGAGATATAAGAATCTGACATTGAATCGAAAGGTGAAACTGTGGCGCCTGATAATAAGCATCCGCAATAGGTATGTCTTTATTTCTGGAATTCACATGTCGTCGCACCGCTCTTCCTACAATCCCACTACCTCCTTTTTATGCACTGAAACTGTTAGTAATCACAATCATGTAGCGATGAGTTTTGTTAGAAACTTGGTGTGTCGTTTGCCTTTTTGTGATTGCCATTATTTTTCTAAATATAGTTAATTAAAAGTTCTTTCCTTTTGAAGTTTAATTGCATATTATTTAGCAATTATACCATTTGTGGGGATTAGATTGAGTGTTAATTTTACATGCATCAATTTGAGGTATATAATGATACATTTGGATGAATAGGTTAGCAAATGGTTGTGAGACTGGTGTTAAAGCAGCTTTCTGAGTGAGCATTTTCTTCTAAGTTTATGACGTTGTTGTTCGATTTGTTTGGGTTCATCTATACCATTGAAAAGTAATTGTTTTTTAACTGATACTTAAATGAAGGGGCTGCAATATTCGGTATACTTTTCGAGGGCATGTATATAAGATGATCATGACTGGTGTGCTAATCTGTAATCAAGCGTACTTGGGTTTTCCGAATAATTCGGTTTTGCAGAAAGATTGGATCGAGACTTTGATATATTTTGGCATGATCAGTGTCTAGCATTTTGTTCACCGAGTCTTTAACTTTTGGACTTATTTATGATGCATTGTATCTTATTTTAATTAGTTTCATAGTTCACTGATGCACAATTTTTAGCTTTCAACTTCTCAGAAAACAAGTTTGTTATTGGTGTACGTATTGTACTTACATTAGTGCTAATGATGTCACAACTTATTTCATTCATTCTTTCTTTCATTGAATCATTGCAAAAACTTTATCTTATGCATTTATTAATAATAGCATACGTAGTTCTTTCCCTTATTTGATCTTAAACTCTAAATTCTATTGTCGAACAATCATGTTCCACCATCATGTATAATTATAAATTAAAATTAAGAATCATAATTAAAAATAAAAAAAATAAAAAATAAGCTATTTGTTTTTAATAAATAAAAGTACATTAAGGAAAATTTTAGAAAAAAACTCGCGCGTGCGCTGGCATTATAACTAGTATTGAGTACAATATAATAATAAGACGATATTTCTTTTTGAGCATTGCTATATAGTTCTATAACTAACTTCTTTATACTTATCCTCCGACCCACTTAAAAATATAATATGTGGAATCGACTTATTTTCTTTTATTAATCATTTTGATATATATCACAATTGTATGGGTTGAAAAATAGGTCAGAGAAAAGAAAATATTATATTCATATGTAACGGAAAATGCTCATATCAGTCATAGGGTTTGCACATTCAAATTTTTTTACAGGATTTGTTAGTTCGTTAATTAATAAGTTGGGTGTGGACTAATTTTTTAAGCTGGGTGCTCCTCAAATTTAAAAAGGGTGTGCACTTTGTAATAAACTAATAAAATGTTCTCAAGAAAATTTATTTTTGCACTACAAATAATTTCGGAAAGTAAGCACGTGCATACCCTGTGCGTTAAGTATGTCCGACTTTTTTGTATTAGTCAGATATATAATATTAGTATAATAGGAGGATACAATGTGTAACTATGTCTTCTATATATACAATTGTAATATATCGTGATGAATAACAATTACAATTCAATTACAAAAGTTAACTTGGTAACAGAGCCATCTGCCGCCGCTAACCCTAGCAGCAGCCACAACTCTGCTGCGGATCAAACCCTATATTTTTTTTTTCTTCTTGTGATCATCTTCTTCAGCCAAACAATGGCCATGATCGCTGCCTTCTCCACAACCGAGAAAACATCTCATAATTCTCACAAGTTTGCTTTTAGGTTATCTCCCACAAACTATGGCTTTTGGAAGACCATGATCCAACCGTTTCTCATCACTAATAATCTGAGTCGGACCTTTGCTATTCAGGATATGGGCTCTCTTTCTTATTTTCTTGGTATTGAAGTTACTCCCCAGGGCTCGGATTTGCATTTATCTCAAAAGAAATATATATTGGAGGTCCTTCAAAAGGCTGGCCTCTCACAAGCCAGGCCCGTCAAAACACCTATTGCCACCACTGCTAATTTAGCTCTTGGTGATAGTGCCCCTTTTGAGGACCCCGTTCGGTATCGTCAAATCGTTGGTGCTCTACAATATGCTACCCTATCCAGACCTGATATTGCATATGCCGTCAACAAAGTCTGTCAGTTCATGCACTCTCCGACAGAAAATCATTGGTCTGCTGTCAAACGAATTCTTCGGTATTTAAACGGCACCGCTGATTTTGGTCTTTTGGTTAAACAAAACTCGGGTTCCATTTTACATGGGTATACTGACTCTCATTCCCCAGATGTGAATGCTTTTTCTGATGCCGACTGGGCTGGTTGCCCAGATGACCGTCGATCCACCGGGGGATATGCCATCTATCTTGGTTCTAATCTTGTCTCATGGTCAGCCAGAAAACAAAAGACTGTCTCTCGGTCATCAACTGAATCCGAGTATAAAGCCTTAGCAGACACGGTAGCTGAAATCACTTGGCTAGAAGCTCTCCTTCGTGAACTTCGAGTTCCCATGGCTACAGTTCCTGTTTTATGGTGTGATAACCTAGGAGCTACGTATCTAACAGCCAATCCTGTGTTTCATGCTCGCACAAAGCATATAGAGGTAGATTTTCACTTTGTCAGAGAAAAGGTAGCGGAGAAGAAACTCTCGGTTGGGCTCATTTCTACTAAGGATCAAATCGCTGATGTTTTTACCAAGCCTCTGTCCTCACAACAATTTGAGAGTATACGGTTCAAGCTGCACGTCGTTTCCCGGCCTTAGCTTGCGGGGGCATATTAGTCAGATATATAATATTAGTATAATAGGAGGATACAATGTGTAACTATGTCTTCTATATATACAATTGTAATATATCGTGATGAATAACAATTACAATTCAATTACAAAAGTTAACTTTTTGTAACTAAGCCAGCGAAAATAACACGATCACTGTTACAATCAATACATTATTAAGTGCTCTTAAAGAATACATGATTAGATAAAGTTTGGTATATATGTTACCTACCGAGTATACATTGAAGATATGAGTCAATATAATATTCGTTAATTAGGCAAAATATTAAGGCCCATAAAATTAAACCTCAAACATCATCACAAATAGTCGTCATTCACCACACACTACTTCCTCCTCGTATCAAATCATTATCAATATAGATTTTATTTTATCCCAAACGGACACAATAATTTCTGTCACAGTGGAATCCGAATAATTTCAATAGCTAATATATATTAAATGCATTATAGTTTTTAGAGAAAAGTTAATGCAAGTATATGTTATCTTAAATCAAGGCATCAAAGTGATCAAACTTCCCATATGGAAGGCATGTTCCATTGTATGCTTCAAGTATGGTGACATGTTTAATTAAATCACCAAGATATTAATAATGCAGGCAGAAATATATTCATAGTTCACTCATTATATTTTTATTCTCGGTCAGCAAGCAATCTTTTTATCTTTGGATGCATGGAATATAATGTGACTAGCGTTTGTATTTTAATTTTCTCTCATATCTTGTTTATGCGAGATTGTATATTGTTATTGTAGTTCTCCTGAAAGCAGTCTCTCTATTGTCATGTTTATCCTGATAGTAGGGGTAGAATCTGTCTATATTTCATCTCCCCTTAACCCAGGGGCGAAGCTTGGAAATTTCGAGTGGGGGTCGGGATCTAAATTTTTTTTTTCCTAACACTATGGGGGGTTGAAACCGAATTAAATTGGGGGGCGAAACCGAAAATACCGAAATTTTTCTACACGAAAACTATATAACCCTACATCGCAAAAAAAATTTGCCCCTTAGAAGCTGCGCCCCTGCCTTAACCTGCTCTGGCAGGCTTGGCGGGCTTGAATTTTTTGTTATTGTTGTTGCTGCTTGTTTAGAAGTAGTTCGACTCGTTTACGTTTTACAAAGATGCCCAAATTCGATAAATGGAAACAAGTTATGCTTTAACTTTTGAAGGTATCAAAATTTTGTTTCTAGAAGTAAAAAACAACTTCTAAGCTCATAATCATAGCTCATTATAAATGTTTTTTTGCAAGAAAGAAAATGATATAAGTGAGATTCAATCCCACGCGTTCTCCACTACACCTCACCTCTTTCTATTGGACACCGTGTCAGTTCTTCATTATATTGAATGCTTTTAAGCTTATCCAGCTCAGCTTAATAAGCTTTTCAACAGCTACCCTCACGTGACTTGTTTCATAAGCCATTTGTTTTTGCTCGCAACACGTATCATGACAGTCACGTGACATTCACGCCCACTGAATTAATCTATGCTGACGTGGAAACTCTTTATTGGATAGACGGTGCCATGTTAGCAAAATCAGACACGAACTACAATTTTTAGAGAGTCTTCCACAATTGTCATTTGGGTTGCTAAATTTACACCATAAAAAATAAATCGGAAATTGCCCATATAAAAAATCTACAATTTTTTTTTAACAAAATTACACTTCGTGACTTAAATCGGGTGTTTTTCGTGTTACACCTGTCACTAAGGGTGAGCATTTCCGACCGACGCCCGGTAACCGGCCCGATTCCGACCACCCGACGGCCCGATTCCGATCCCGACTAGCAAACGGGTCGGGAGTCGGTTTGCTATTCCGGCGAACTCGGGAGTCGGGTCGGGACGGGACGGGTCGGGACGGGATGATTCCGATCAATAACAAGCTAATCCGGCCCGATACCGACCGATTCCGATACCGACTAACCGAACACAATCGGGATCGGGAGTCGGTTTAGGATTCCGGCCACAATCGGGATCGGGCTTCGTCGGGACGGGTCGGGACGGGATCGGAAGTGGCCCGATGCTCACCCCTACCTGTCACCAATGTAGGTCCGTCCCTAAGCAAAATATGACGTAGTAGTTAAACAGCTTAACATCTCAACGGTAATTTGGCTTGTACGTTCAGCTCTATATCTTTATGTTATCCTTTTTCAACCAACACCAAATCACTGTCTTTTCATTTAAAAATCAATTATTTGAAACATTATAATTTCGCTGTGTTCAATTATTAACGTATGGACTTTTTCATATTAAAAGTGTAAGTGCAATGAATATTTTGAGTAAGAGTATATACAATCTCAAGTTTCGGTGATATCACTCATTTATCATAATCGTTCGGTTGACTAATAAACGATATTCATTCCATCTCGACACTTGTCAACACGTCGCCGGAATAAGTATTCGTTTTTCTTTGTGGCTAGATCTTTTGAGAAAGGTCATTCGGCGCAAAAATAAAAAAAAATAAAAAAAATAAAAAATAATAATAATAATAATAATAATAATAATAATAATAAGATGCATAAGATCAGGGTTTTTCGTCAATTTGAAGATTTGTAAAAATAATATGAGCACAAATGCGCAATATAATTTAAATGGAAGCCTGTAATTCACGCAATAAAAGAACATTCTCGTTTTAATTCTCTAGTTTTGGGGGGTTGAGTGAATATTATACATCAATATACGTATCATATATCACTCATATTTTGTTGTTCTAGAATTGAGTATTTGTGTTCTTATTGTTGGTGTGAGATACTTAATGTGAGCGGGTGTAGTTTTGAAATCAATATATTCACCTTCATAACATTATAATATTATAATGGTTTCGGGATTTGATTATTAAATAATTGTATTATATTTATATTCTATTTTAACAACTTGTATACTCATGTAGGTCAATTTTTTTTTGAAAGGTGAATTTCAACTTAGAATCGACCACCTTCGCGGACAGCGAAGGCCCCATCGCCACCCCGCCAGACTATGTTGTCTTAACCGGGTCCACGCTGATCTCAGGTGGTAACGGGTTTCCCCCGGAAACCGTACTGCCTCCACACAAGTTACCTTGCTGGAGAAACAGCCGGATGAAAACCGGGCCATGCTCAGGATTCTAACCCCAGCGGCTTGGTCTAAGGGCTTCGAATCCATCATTGCAATATATCTCCGGAACAAATGGTCTGCGAGTGGACCACAAGTGAGGACTTCCCGGGTGGTCACCCACCCGGTACTACTCCCACTTGTGGGTGCTTAACCAAATAAGCCCCACCCACTAAACCATAAGTCCTTTGATCTCATGTAGGTCAATTAAACTGTAAAGGGGAATTTCATGTGTAGCTTAATTTCAGTATTACATGAGTATCCTTTCAAATTTCAACATTACATCAATTTCTTTTAAAACTTTCAAAACTCACATAAATACTCAAATAATCATTTTTGTGACAATATGTCATTTACTACTTATGCCGAAACCAAAAACCTCTTGGTCTAGCGATATGTGAGTGACCCAATAACTAAGAGTTTGTAGGTTCAAGTCTCGTTAAAGACATATATGTGATTGAATTTGTAAAATATGTGATGTCTATTGTAAACAATTGCCGTCAAAATAAAAAGAAAGAAAGATGATTTATTAGTGTATATCTTTTATATAATAAAATAAAACCCTTATTGGGAATTTTGCATTTCAAAAAAATCAATTCATACCTGATTTAGTAATAATTTTTTTTTTTTTTTTCTTATTAGGTAATATTTTATATTTATCCATAACACTAGAAGATAAATATAAAAAATATATGTAAGATATTTAAAAAAAAAATCTTTATTTTATATTTATCCACAATACAAGTAAAAGATAAATACAAAAAATATAGATAAGATGCAATTAATAATAGGATTAAAATTTTTAAATAATTATTTCAAAAAAATTATAAAAAAAAAAACTCGTGCGTGCACGGGTATTATAACTTGTTTATATTAAAATATAAGTCCTTATTAAACCATACACATCCACATTTCCTTCCGATATCTAAAACCATCGTCATAATAATTATTATTATTTAATCTCTTATATATTTTGGTTCTCAAAGACTTGGTGTTTGTAGTCGACATTGTAGACACCTTTTTTTCTTAAGTTGAATGGTATCTCATTGACTTCAAATATGTCTCTTCATAGGTACCCAAACATTCAAACCAATCAGAATTAATATATAAATGTTTATTTGACATTAAACCACTGATTATGGGATATGAGTAATGACATGAACGTTTGCCACCTAAAGAATTGAATCGTAGTATATATTTGGGTGAAGGGTGAAAACAAAAAACATATACTTTCTCAAATTTTCAAGATTGAATAGCATACTTTTAACTTTGTCAATATCATTAATATACTTTCAAATTTGTAAAATTATCACTAATATTCTTGATTACAAAACAAAGAAGATAAGGGCATTTTGGTCCATTCATATTTAATAATCAAGAATATTACTGATAATTTCACAAATTTGAAACTACATTTAAGATATTGTAAAAGTTAGGAGGGCTGTCAAAGAATCAGTTATCATTTTTTATATTTTTAGCTTGTACGTAATATGAATTATAGAGCTTTCACACTAGTAGTTCAACAGTTAGTGACATGCAAATTAAAGTTGGAGGTCATGTGTTCGAATCCGGGCCAAATGTGATTTATTCATGGTATTTCATGATTTAATTTTCCTTTATTGAATGTGAGACCACTCGATAGGGCTGTCAAAGAGTTGGTTACTTTTTTTTTATATTCGTTATAGATACATCATGGTCAAGAAATTTGATGGAATGACTTTTACAATTTAAATTAAATCTGGTATTAATGTAGGGGATAACAGTAACGAACACAACCGGATATGTTTGAATCTCTGAAAGGCATGTGAACACTTTCAGATCGAATCAATTCGGTGGTTCCTCCGAATTATTCAATCGAATACAATTCAGAGATTGAGAACGTTTTGTATGGTTTTTGTTTGAAATTTTTATGAACCAGATAACCGAATGACCAAGAGGAAACCATTATATCTATCAAAACGGGATTAGGGCTCTAATAACTGCCTTTTGGCAGTTTTTCAAGTTGCCTTTTAGCGCTGCCCTTTGGACCCTGCCAGGGGCTGCCGCCCTTGGAACCCCGCTCCCAGGGACGCTGCCCCAGGACCCTTGTCCCTTAGGGGTTTCGCCCCTAAGATCATAATAAATTCAAATAGGTGTGCACTCCGCACGTTCAAGCCTAAATAATGTCTTATTATGACGAAATTGGTCAAACAAGTTAATCCAATTACACTAAAATATCCAACAATTAACAGTTATGCAAAATCCGTTTATCAACGCTAGTTTATTTGATATATACTAAACAGAAACAAGACTTAAAGAAAACGACTTGCACATGTTTACTTTTGTTTGCACATATTGTCTCGTGTTAATTACAGTTATACATGTATGGGTAGAGATATAGTGAGAATAAAACTTAAAATAAGAGGTCGGTGCATCTAAAATGTATTGTTATACTTACTTCTCATCCTTTTTATTTTAAGTTTTTTATCATTTGTTCTAACTCATAGATGTGTTCCATGATATTTGTATTACTTGTACAATGGTGGAGTAAAGAAAATAAGATTGATTAGGAGAGAGTTGGTTGGATAAGGAGAAGGTTTTTGAGTTGAAAAATATGCGGAAAGTAATGGAAGCATGTTTGTGGGGGTACTACTCGCATGTTTGCGTCTTCATTATTTTATGTTTGACTTCTATTTTCCATGCTAAGGTTATCCATTAAAGAATGCGTCAAATCATCATATTTCTGATTATATTCATTAGTAGTTGATACTTTAGGAAAACCACGAATACTATTAAATTAGGTACAATTTAACAAAAGAATTTGATATGCCAGGCAGCAAACCACAGTAAAAAAAGGATAAATAACTTTTAACGTTGGTCTCTCATTTTTTTTGTCATGGTAAACCAATAAGATAAAAATAACAAAATAGTAAGATCATTTTAAAATATAATATAAGCCCTATTAATATATTCCATCTGACAACATATTAATATGAAAAGAACTTGAGAAAGTTGAACACGAGGTGATCTAAATCCATAAAATTAACAACATCAAAATGAACGTATAGAATTTGATATGCCAGAAGGTTTTCAAGTTTATTCGTAAATAAACTATTTTTATATATTCATCAAGTATTTGACAAATACAAAAATATTTTTGATAAAAACTATGATTAACTTGTAAAATACGTTTAGCTCTTGTTTTCCTAGTATGATTCCAAGCTACACAAACCATCTCTAAAGTTCGTTAAAAATCAATAAAATGATGTTCCAAACTTTAAATTGGTGGTTTTAATATCAGATTCATTTTGTCATGTTTATGGGTATCTATCAACCCCATGGTACTTTCTAAAATGGGCTTGGTGAAGTTGCAAGATACCAAATGCAATATTATTGGTAAGGTTCAATTCATCAATTTATATTTAGGCATATCAACACCTTATCCGTGAAAAGGTATTATTGGTTATAATGCCAACTAATTTAGAAAGTGACTCTTAATGAAATGATATATATTTTTGTCCTTCATTTCATTTTAACTTTGAGTAATTCTTTGCGTGGATGAGACAACTAAACTTTAGGCTCTATAAAAGATTATACCCATTTAAAGTTTATAAATCTACAATCATAGTTTCATAGATGTAAAAGTATGTGTTGGATAGTATACGTATCTTAAGACTTTGTCTAAAATGATTAGCCTTATACTACAACTACGGTCATATTCCTCTCAAACTGCATGGTTTAAAATATTGTCAAAAATCTCAAACTTTTTATATTGATTTGTTCAGTCAAGCTTCTAGAACTTATTGATCATTTAGTTACTATTAAGGCAAGAAACTTCATATTCTTAGAAGCCACCAATCAAGCTTAATTATTTGGTTATGTGTATTATTTGACATAATCAAATGGTTGAAAATCCTAAAATGAAGGGGAATTTTATGTCTACAAGGAAGTAACTTTGACCCATGTAGAAAACAAAGTTCAAATTATTTTGATAGTGTTCCAAACAAACATGAGCATGACCTTTGTCTAAAGATCCATCAACATCATCATCTTTAAGCATTCCAAAATAATCAAACACCCGTCTCCACAAGCCAAGTAAAAGGGGAACAAACCGAGTAACGTTTAGTAGTTTCCAAGCGTGTAAAACATACTTCCTCGGTGAATTGTAGGGCCGTTTCATGTCTTGATGCTATTATATTTAGCAAGGAGCAACTAGACGTTACATCATATGTGATTTATCGATTATGTAACGTCACTAGTGAAATTGTTATCTAGATTTCAATACGTTATGTAGGTGATATGACATGTTAGATGTGAAATAGCTTGCAAGACAAGGGTACCCAGCCGCACCACTTAGCAATTCAAGTTACCCGGGATGGGAAGAGAGACTTTTTTCTACGGCGAGCTTTCTCTCGTAAAGCCAAAGACGCCCCAAGACAAGTTCCAACTGTTGGGAAGGGGACATGATCAATAGAACCTGGCTGGATCCAGGCTGGGAGAGGCGCGCAAGAGAGCTAAATTGAACATGTTAGCCATTCATAGGATAACAGAAGTATGATCACCATAAACCATAACACAGAAATTAATACTAAAATGAAGAGATAAACCAAAAGACTTGTGTATGACAAAAAGATTCATACAAGTACCAAACCAAGTTATAGCAAAAACATTCAAAAAAATTCAACAAAATGATAGTAAAGCTTCTCAAAAGCTCAAACTGCATAATCACAGCTCACTAGCAGCAGCTCAATCAAACTAAAACCCAATTCATCAGCAGGCTCGTCGTTCTTCTCTTCAGCTGGGGCAGCTTCAGCAGCAGTCGAAGCAGCGCCACTTGCAGCAGCACCTGGAGCAGCAAGAGCAAACCTGGTGGGATCCTGCAATAGCAAATCAACACGTTACCCAAGAAAAGTTCATAAAATTATATCAAACAAGGTATCTGAACATTCAATAGGATTTCTTGGCCATGAAAATTTAACATACCTCAAGGTATTCCTTCACCCTATCTGCCAATGGGAAAGAGTAACCAGTCCCAACAGCAACAGCAAGGATGTTCTTGTAGCCATTGATGAGCATGTGAGGAGCAGCTGCAATGGTTGGATAATGAACAGCCAACGCTAAAGAAGTAAGCATGGATACTCCCATAGCAAACTTGTAAATAAGGTCATCCTCAGTCAGAGAATGGCCTAATCCCAAGTTTTGCAAGCAGAGTACGTAGCCTCATAAAAACCCACTTTGTCTCCCTTCTTAATCAACTCAACAAGGGGTGATGATTAACTTTTCTTGTGTGTTTTGGATTCAGTACAATATAACAAAGATCAAAAGAACTAGTATTGATGATAGAAATAGGACAAAAAATAAAGGATGTCAAATAGTTAGCGAGGAGAGTGCATTTTTTTTCACCTTTTTTTCATCTTTTTTTAGGTTGTTGAAACTTGCATAAGAAATCATATGTGATTCAACACTAATTTCAATATTGAATATTTAAACGTGTAGTAATGAACATAACATTTTCTACAAAATTCTAAAAGTTTCACCGTTTTTGTTCCGGAAACTAGACATTCATATCTTTCCAACCATATGTAACATATTATATTTCAAATTGTAAATTAGTGTAGTTAATTCGTCAAAGTTGGATAAAACACATAAAATCACATATGATTTTTATAACACGTGATCTCAATCACATGTGACTTTTACCGCACGTGATCTCATTCACATGTCATTTTTACCACACTTGATTTTTTTTTCACACGTGATATATGGTTGGAAAACCATGAATGTGTTTTCCATTGAAAAAAACGGGGAAAGTCTTTGATTTATACATCAATACTTATGTCAAATTTAGTATAGTTGTTTTTGTTCAAACTACCATATGAGTGTTAAATCACTTGTGATATATCATGCAAATTTCAACACCGAAAAAAGCTTAAAAAAATCTTTGAAAATATATTGAAGTATCAATCTATTGAAAGATAATAAAAGGTCTGTCGCGACAATATAAGATTTCTTCCCGTTTTTTCTCAATAGAAAAATGAGTAGATGAGATTTGTCCCTTATTATGTAGGAAAATTTTTGTATGTAAAATTGTAAATAATGTCTCCTCTAATCAATGTTGCAAAAATCGTGAATCGGTAGTCGGGCGGTCGACCACCCTGCAGCCTGTAATCGGTCAAGGCGGTGATTAATCGGTTTGGCATTTCCTGCATGTTTTGGGAATTTCTGGAGAGCAAACTAAAGATCTTAACTGATTCCAAGCCTTCTATGTTTACAAACATCAATAAAAGGATTCAATTCTGATTATGAGGCCCATTGTACGTTATAAATGAAACAAACGATCCCTAAATTAAGTAAAATGCCTAAATTTCTATTTTTTTTAAATTGACCGATTCGGCCGATTTTTGACCGATTTTTTCTGATTTTTTTGCCTAGGCCGATTTTTTCACCGATTTTCGAAAATCGACAAGGTGCATCACCGATTAGCGATTAATCGGCCGATTCGGCCGATTTTTGCAACATTGCCTCTAATTTAGCCGACCATAGTTTTCTTCAAAAGTTCAAATCAACCGTTTGAGGCAAAACTTTCAATATGTTGTGGTCGCTTGTGCTTTAAAGCGTATGCCAACGATAGTATCAATGTTCATAAATGTTTCGCCTATGTAAATCGAATATTTAAACAGATAATAAGCAACTAAACAGAAAGAAAATAAGTAATTAACGATATGATAAAATGGGCTCACCATATATGCGACTCCCAACATCCAGTCTTGCGATAAAACATAACATAGCGATGCTGTTAGCTTCTAGAAGGGGGTCCTCTTCGGCTTCACTAGTTGCAACAAATTCGCCACAGCATGTTGTTGATGTTAAAGCACCTTCAAATTCAACCAATCTGATGATATCGGGGATGACGCAATCGATCTATCACCTAACTCATCCTCTTCTTCCGCTTCAACCGGAAACAACTGTTTAGTAATCAAACTCACATCCGATCGATCTGATTCAAGTTCATCTTTTAATTCACATATTTTGTTCAACATATCGATGTGATTAACTGTTTGTTTGTTATTAGCACTGTATGAAACAGAATCATCGTTGTCAATGACGTTAAGTACGTCAAAAAAGGTAACGGAATGAACTCCATCATTTTAACAGCGTAAGGAGGAATATGTCAAGATCGAGCACGGTTAAGTGTGAAATTAACACTTAAACATGCTCGAACTTAACATATTCTCCGTTATGAACGTCGTTATAACGACTGGAGATTCAATCCGTTACTTCTTCCGACGTATTTAACGTCATTGACGACGATGAGACTGTTTCATACAATGCTAATAACAAATAAACAGTTAATCACATCGATAAGTTGAACAAAATGTTTGAATTAAAAGATGAACATGAATTATATCGATCAAATGTGATTGATTACTGGGCAGTTGTTTCCGGTTGAAGCTGAAAAAGAGGAGAAGTTAGGTGAGAGATCGATTACGTCATCTCCGATATCATCGGATTGGTTGAATTTGAATCGAAGGTGCTTGAACATCAACAACATCTTGTGATGAATTTGTTGCAACCGGTGAAGCCAAAGAGGACCGGCTTCTAGAAGCTCGGAGTATCGCGGGGTTACATTTTATCGCGGGGTTACGTTTTATCGCAGGACTGGACATTGGGAGTCGCATATATGGTGAGCTCATTTATGTTTGGCGATACGTAGCAGTAAGCAGTAGCAATAAGCAATAAGCAGTAGCAGTAGTTGCTTGTTTAAAAAATGTGTTTGGTAACGTAGCTGTAGATGTAATTATAAAATGTAAAATTACGAAAAAGGGCATATACTTATGGATGAATGTTATTTTTTTAGGGTAAATTGGTAATATTAAAAGTAAAATGCTAGCGGTATATTGGAAAGCTTCTTTAGGAAGCATTAAGATTGCAAGCTTTTGAGGTGTTGCTAAACGCTAGCAGCAGTGTTGCCAAACAAGCATTAAGACTGAAACGCTTGTCGCTTACCGCTCTTAAACGCTTCCAAAAAGGTGTTGCCAAACATGACCCTTTTATGTTTAATTAGTTATATGTTAAATTAGTTATATGTTTAAAAATAAGAACTCCAGCTTACAAAATCTTTAGGGTGATAGTCATGATTTGTTTTGGCATGATTTTAGCTTTAGGGAGATAGTCGTCTCTAAGTTTATAACATTGTACAAACTTTTTTATAAGTTTTTTTTTTTTTTTAATAGTGTCAGTATGGACTAACGTGATTGTTACTTCTTAAATCTAACTATGAATAAGTTACATCCAAAAATGATACACAACATTTTTTTGCTAAGCTCAAACATGCCTTAACTTACAAATTATGACCAAGTTGATTGTGATCGTTTATATTCTAGAAATAAACTATATAAAGTTACTTAATCTAATCTATGGAACTACAAAAATGTCTAAAAAGGTTCCACTTTGTTTTATATGCAAAGTACAAATTGGTATGCTCCCCTCATGATTCCCCACGCTAAACTAAACTGTGTATAAATGTCAATCCATCTGTCATCGGACTTCTGATTATGATTTTACTCTATTAATATATCAAATATATGTATTTTGGTTCAACCCAAGAATACTTAAACAAAAGAAAAAAAGGCCTAACAAAGTTATGTTAACAAAGACAGGAGCAACCAGACAATATAGTTAGCATAAAACCCCAAACCATCATCAGTTTGATCCCACTGTAAAATATTCAGCGAAGTTTTTACTACAATTTTGTCAAAGCGGTAACGCAAATACACAACAATACACTCATGCTTCAATTCTACTAAAGTAGCAACAGTAAACAAGCAAAACTTAAGAACAAAAGCAAGTAATCATCAGTTTGATTCCATAGATTAAGCGGTAAGCGCCAACTCGTTTACAACAAATACACACAGTTAGGACAATATAATACACACATATGCTTCAATTCTACTAATGGAAAAGAAGCTAAACATAAGACAAAAACCATACGTGTAATTGATACCCTAGGGAATAAGATACATAAATCATAAAAGTAGTATTCATAGCTAAATAATTAAGCTTAATAAAAGTGGTAGCTACTCCTTAAGGACATATGTGAAAACAGAACAAAGAATATCATAAACTCAAAAAGTTTCAATCAATCTTGTATTGTTTTCTATCTATTTTTAATGTTAACACTTTTTTTTTTCTTTCCTATTTCTAGTAAGAGTTTATACCTGGGTAGCTCTTTTGTTTCTTTTTGTTGATAGAGAGACAGAGAAATGAGGAGCTGATATGGTTTTAAGACAAAAATTGTACTGCCATTGTACACACTCTCAAACTCTAACCCTAAGAGAGAGACACGCACAAATGTTATGTGTTTCTTTATTTTTGGGCATATCATGGATGTCCATTCATCCCTACACATGTAGAGCATACCCATTTTCAGATGGAGCAATAATAGTACAAACTGGTAGTGGCGCAGCACATACATACAATTGGGAAAGGGTTTTTCTCCTTTCTTTCTTTTACTCACTCCCCTTTCCTTTTTATGTTACCCAGCCCAACATTTTGGCCCATAAATTACCCAACCCAAACTTTTCATTCCTACTTATCCATAAACCTTACCTTTATTTACATTTTTATACGTTACATGTACAATATAATCATATGTTTTTCTTAAACATAACTCTATTAACTTTATTAGACGAATACCCGTAAATAGCAACTGAATCTGTTAGCAACAAATTTTACAGTTGCATAATTACTCATTTTCATCGACTATGAACTAACAAAATAATAAAAAATAAGTTATAATATGATGTGTTAATGTGAATGTTTGGATGAATTTTTAAAAATTATTAGTGTTGGGATCGAATAAATAAAAAATCTATTTTTTTTAGAATCTACTTTAAAAAAGTTTTTTTTTTTTTTTTTTTTTTTTAGGTGGGAATTGTTAAGGTATCATTGAGGAAACATTGATTGAATTTTTATGTCAAAATTCAAGTTTGAAATGTTATTTTGAAGATTAAACATCATTCATTTTCAAGTTTTTAAAATTTTTAAAAAAAAGAAATGCATGCTATATATGTAGTATAACGAGGTTTTAAACCCGTGCGTTGTCGCGGGAAAGGAAAACCAAAAAAAAAAATTACTCGTATTTATCTTCTTGATCCGATCATATGTGGGTATGTGTGTGTTTGTGCGTTTTTCTGTTTGTGTTTTGTGGGGAGAAGATATAGAATGTGTGGGTGTGGGAGTGATACGGGTACAAAGCACTGCTCCAAAAATGGGCTGGCAACACTGTTCATAAAAAGCGGCCACGAAAGCACTGTTCCTTTACTATTCACAGAAACCACTCTAAATGTTGTATAGTTATTAACAAGGTGTTGAGGCCCATAATATATAGTAGTAACGAGTTTAGTAACCCGCGCGTTGCGGCGGGTGTATTTAGATAGTAGTTTGGTGTCGTGCGTTGGTTGTAAAAAAAGAGAGAAATATTTTATATATTTTTGTAAGCAGTTATTGGTGTCGGTTAAGTTTGGTTTGTGGTTGCAAATATTTAACGGCTACGTGAAGTTAGTTACCTAGGACAAATTTTGCAATTGATTTATAACATGAAAGACCATTTATGTAAATTATGTGATGACTAAATTTGCAATGAACCGCTGAGATGAAGGACAAAGTGCGTACAAATTTTTTGAAAAAATGTTAAAAATAATGGTCGTTAGTTAACAGCCGTTAAATAACTAACGACCGTTAAAAAAAAAAAAAAAAAAAAAAAAAAAAAAAAAAAAAAAAATTACTATAGCAAGCACAGTGCTTGCTACAGTAACCTCTTACCTTTTAGTATATACGAGTTTGGTACCCGCGCGTTGCTGCGGAATTCTTTTGTTGCCGTTAGCTACTTAACGTGAAGTTTGTTACCTAGGACTGATTTTGCAATTGATGTCTAACATGAAGGACCATTTATGTAAATTATTTGAGGACTAAATTTGCAATGAACTACTGAGATGAAGGACAAAGTGCGTACAACTTTTTTTAAATGTTAAAGATAACGGTCGTTAATTAACAGCCGTTAAATAACTAACGACCGTTAATACTAAAAAAAAAAAAAAAAAACTGTAGCAAGCACAGTGCTTGCTACAGTACCTCTTACCTTTTAGTATATATATAATATATAATTGGGCTACTGTACGTGTAACAGGAAAAAAAAAAAAAAAAAAAAAAAAAAAAAAAAACAAAAACATAGACGACATCGTTTAACATCCCTTTTAGTATATATATTAATTAGTTATTATAATATAATTATAATTATGCGGATATCAAAGACCTTCTTCCATTCTTAATCACACCAACCAAATCTTCCACTTTAATAAAGCTTCTATACCTAAAACTTACATTATGCCTTGCGCAAGGACCAATTTCAGTCATTTAGGGGGAATTTCTTGCAAAACACAGGCACCCGCCGCACAACTTATCAATTCGAGTTAGAGAGCTCATTGAACATGTTAGCCACTGATATTTGATATGATTTATTTAAGGTGTTGTATCAAAAGGGATCAATTCAATGAACCATCTAACGGAACATTTTATTCCACTGCTGATTTGTCACTTAGATCAGCGTGGATGGCTTCTCCAAGGAAATGAAACCAAAGAAACAGATCAATTAGTGGAGAAATCCTAATTCACAAAGGAGCATCTCGAGCATCATAGCCATAGTATCGACTGCTTGTGGCGCTACTTGTAACATTCCCCAAGTGGCTTAAGATTAAGAGCAACATTCACAATCTTTACGACAAATCACATTTAACCAACACAGTTAGAAGATCAATTCCCTGTGTTCAAGATATTATAACCAGGGCAAACTCACTTGGGAGCCGAGTGTGTCACAAGTTACACGCAATTTGGGTTACGAAGTGTATCTTTTCTGAAAATTGTCATTTTTTTGGTATGCGCAACACCAGAAAATATTTATGTGGTAAACACACACACACGCCAATACAGGCTTACTGACCCCCGGACACAAACACAAATAGACAAGGACAACAGAAGTATAGAACCACAAAGACAGAAGATTAATCCTAAAATGATGAGATAACCAAAAATCTGAAGCATGATCAAAAGATGCATACAAGTACCAAACCAAGTTAATAGCAAAAACATTCAAAAAATTCAGCAACATAGTAAAGCTTTTCAAAAGCTCAAACTGCATAATCATAGCTCACTAGCAGCAGCTTAATCAAACAAACTAAAAGTGAGGTCATCATCAGATTCATCAGAAGGCTCGTCGTTCTTCTCTTCAGCTGGGGCAGCATCAGCAGCAGCCGGAGCAGTGCCACTTGCAGGAGCAACTACAGCAAACCTGGCGGGATCCTGCAATATAAATTGACGTGTTAATCAAGAGTAGAAATTCGAAGAATTGAAAGAAAGAAAACTACTATATTTTTTTCAGGATTTCCAGACAATACCTCAAGGTATTCCTTCACCCTATCTGCCAATGGGAAAGAGTAACCTGTCCCAACAGCAACAGCAAGAAGGTTCTTGTAGCCATTGATGAGCATGTGAGGAGCAGCTGCGATGGTTGGATAATGAACAGCCAACGCTAAAGAAGTAAGCATGGATACTCCCATAGCAAACTTGTCAATAAGGTCTTCCTCAGTCATGTCAAGCACTGCTGGGCTAAAAACAGAACCATTATCATACACAGAATTAACCACAAGACCATAAGAGAATGGCCTAATCCCAAGCTTTGCAAGCAGAGCAGCCTCAGAAGAACCCACTTTGTCTCCCTTCTTTATCAGCTCAACAGGGGTGATGATTTCAACTGTTCCCTTGTTGATCTTGGTGGGAATGTTTAGCACCTAAAGCAACAATATGTTCTAAGTCAGAACAAAAACGAAAGATAATGTAAAAATGCGTAATGGTTAAATGAGATGTGTGATGTTGGAATGTACAAACCTGGAAGAAAGAGGTCTGAGATGGGTCAAGACCAGTGTTGCCTGGAGGAACAACCACATCCACTGGAGCAACCAGTCCCACACGAGCAGGAGCTCCAACCTGACAAAAATAATGCAGAATGTCACAAACTTAAAATTGCATAATAACTTCTTGGCCATCAGCATAAAAAAAACCTAAACAACTAAAGACCAAAGCAAAGGAAGGCAGTAAAAGTTTGCGTGTAACATAATTAGACAGAGCATATAAAACAAAAGTCTTAAACGGGCAACTAGAATCTGAAAAGCTTGCAGTTCTCACAATCATCCTAATTTATGCTATACTTTATCTTAAAAGCTGTGGCACCACATCAACAAAAATGCTTCGCTTGTCCTCACAGCAAGTCAGCAATGTACACAGTTAAGGCACTATATCAGATCATTTAAACAACTAAAACCAAATTAACAGCTAGACCTGATTTAACAATGCTTTACAGCCAAATCACCTAAGCATCAAAGTTAAAGGCATAAGTGTGATGCAACTAGTCTGTGGGACTACTGAACTATGGGCTTGGTGTTTATCTATACCTAACAAGGCATGAAATGATAATAAGAACACTGGTATTTCTTAAAGGCCAACTACAGACATAAACTACAGCTTCAACATAAATAAGAAAGGTATAAAAACTAAACAGCATAGAGTTATAGTAACAAACTATAAGAACAACAGTTAACAGAATATCTAGGACACCACCAGTAAAATCGACATCAATTTCCATAAACCAATGTTAATCTAGTGGTACAACTGAATCATCAATAAAATCCATCAAATTACAACATTAGTCATAATAAAAGATTACCATATAACAAACACAAATAAAATAAAACGAATAAACTTAACCTTTTTAACAGCATCCCCTGATACTACAAGCAACAACATAATTTATGCATACAATAACCAGTGGCGGACCTAGCCATAAAACTAAGGTGGTTCCTTGATTTAGTCAAGGCCAAAATGAACGAGCATTACACGGTCAATATGTTAGGTCGGTTCGGATAATGTCTTGTTTAATACAACTGCAAATCATAAGTTACCTATTATGTAATAAGTACTCATAGTGTTTACTGTCCAATTCATAGCTAATTAGCGTTTACAGTTAAATCGTTAATTGCTAACATTATTTTTTGAAAAGTATAAGACAATGAACAATTATTTATAAAGTAATTACTCATTACCTAGCTTAAAAACTTCTATATCCTCGTTTGGACATATAATACAGCGATGGTCATATAGTCAAATTTAATTAATATATGAAACTTCAATTCATATTAATTCAAACACATTATGGTTTCATCCAATAAAAAGTTGTAATATAAGGTTTCATGTATTTAGATTTGATTTTGACTAAAATGAATACTTGACCTGGGCTAACCTCTCTTTTTTTAATTAACAGTTATAACATTTAACTTTTAATTACTCATTGAGCTTTCTAACGATTGATTCCTGCAACATCCATTTATTTCATTGAAATAATATGTAACATTTCAAAAACTTAAAATACAATTATATAAATATCTATTCAGTTTTAACATTTTGTAAAAGTGTGAGGGTTGAATTATAACTTTAAACAAAAGTATGGCTTTAAGAATAAATACCTCACTACCTAGGCTTCTGGGTCATCTTCTCTGTCGAGGACGACCTTAAAATCTCCATTAGAGCAAGATTTGTAGATCTGTTTTCTCTTGTTTCATTAATCCTCTTACTGTCTTTCTTTCTTCTTTTTTAAGTGTAAGGTGGTTCTGGTTCCCATTCGAATTCTAAGGTAGGTCCTAAATTTATTTGTACATCTCTTCTCAAAAGTTTTGACTTCTAAGGTGGTAACCACCTTGGTATACTGTAGGTCCGCCACTGACAATAACTTACCACATAATTAACATAACCAATACGTGCAATCATTATCAAACACCCACTAACGAATGTATTGTAATTCGTAACACACTAACACTCACTTTATACTTAAGCCAATATTCATCAAAATTATCGTATCAACTATCAACACAGCTAAACTAGATTTTCTAAAAGCACATTACCACACGAAAATTCATAGCAACTCAAATAAGCCAATATTCATCAAAACAATAGCTGAATCACAATTACACTTGAACTATAAAAATTTTCAACATATATTCATGAACTACATGCAATACATAACTCATTGTAATAAATAGATAATATAACATAAACAATAAAGGTATAAAACCTAAAGAAAATTGAGTTCTAGGAATAAACTAGAGCAAAAACTCCACAGTTAACTAAATATCATAAAACAACACCAATAATCATATCAATTTACATAAACCAATGTTCATCTAATACACAACAAAGCGATCCAATTACATCATAAATCGCCAAAAAATTACCATGCCATAAAGCAAAACAAATGAACTCAACATTTATAACAACTTCAACAAATACCAAGGGGGTGTTTGGGTTGGCTTATTTAACCGACTTATGGGTTTATTTGAATATGGAAAAGGCGATAAGCTCTCTCTTTCGAGCTTATAATATTATCTTCTTCAGCTTATTGGCCTAAGCCAATAAGCTCAAGTTAATAAGCTTTAAAGAGAGGGCTTATGAGTTTTTTCCGTATTCAAATAAGCCCATAAGCCAGATAAATAAGCTAATCCAAACACCCCCTAAATCAACAAAAAGCCATCCAGTTACATCATAAATCAACAAAAAGATTACCATAAAGGAAAACAAATGAACTCAACGTTTAAAACAACTTCAAGGAATACTAAGGGGGTGTTTGGGTTAGCTTATTTAGCCGACTTATGGGCTTATTTGAATACGGAAAAGGCGATAAGCCCGTAAGCCAGATAAATAAGCTAATCCAAACACCCCCTAAATGAAACACATATATCATATCATACAACACAACTAGCAGAATTATCAAACTGCAAACAACACATAAAAAAATGATAATAATGTCACCTTATACTTAGCAACTTCCTCGCGAACTTCCTTCAAATCACCCTTAGTAAAAATCAACCCAACATTACCCTACATTTAAAAAAAAAAAAAAAAAAAAAAAAAAAAAAAAAAAAACACCATATAAAACAATATCACATAAAAACATAAAACAAAACAACAACCATGTTACAACACTTACAACAAGCAAAGGAATGAGATTAAGAATAGCCAAATTCCCAGTTTTCTCACTATGAATCCTAACATACCGTTTCATCATAGTATTCTTCCCCATCAAAATAACAGACTCACCACCACCTCGTAAACCTTGTCTTATGTTTTGCAACTGGTTTGACCCCACATTATCAGCAGCCACAACTAGCACTTGACTGTACTCATCTAACAGCTGACACAGCTTCACGTCATAAGCTACCTTCTTATCAGCTTTGACACTTTGACCACCATTTTGTTTGTTAGTGTGTGTTTGTATTATCTACAAGTGAATGTAAGGGTTATATATACAGGCGGACGGTGGTTGTGCCGTCCCTTTGGGCGCAAGTTTCCGGTGGAAACGTGGGGTTTTGTGGTCAAGAGTTGGGTATATTCAGATAACATAAGAAAACCCAAACCTACCAGGCATATTCAGGATAACATTCTGATTGCACAAGAATTATTAAGAAGGTACAATAGAAAGAATGGTCCAAAGAGGTGTGCTATGCAAATTGACATTCAGAAAGCTTATGATACTGTTAGTTTGGGTTTTTTTGAAAGATATTCTGGTCAGATTTGGTTTTCACATTCAGATTTGTTAATTTTTATCACCAAATGACTTGGGAAAGGTTTAGAGTTTAAACCTCATTAGATACGCGTTTTGAATAACTTGGGAAACGTAAGAAACAGTCACAAGGATACATCAGCCAGGCTCATACTTCTAAGTGGAAGACTTTGCCCTCTTCGAATAACCTAAACAACAATAACTTTATCCGTTTATATGATAGTTAACTAAACGGGGAAAACCTTTTTATGTTTTATTCAATAGGAAATGTATATAGAGATATGATATGTGTCATATTTTAAAACCGCAAAAGCACATAGCCAGATATTGTTTCATGTATTGGGTATAGTTGCAATAAGTTGCATGTTACTAACCACAAATAGTTAGCAATAATTATTTTATATCAAACCATCTTTTTCAAAATGCAGTGGTAAGTGGTAACCCACCTTAAATAGTATATTTACCATTGTCATGTATGTTGGAGCAATAAACATACAACCTTGCTATCATCATTTTTGTTTGTGTTGGCAGGCAGGCCTTTTAAGAGAGGTTGCAACCAAAGGTCAATTTCCACTAAATGAAAACTCAATGTTCTCAACTTAACTTGTTATCCTAGGCTTTGTATCGACAGTGTTCTCAACTTAACCAAAGCACAGTTTCCATTAAATTAAAAGGAGATGATTTGCATTATCTAATTTTTTATTGGGTTTTGCTAATGACGCTTTTAAGGGCTGTGGTTAAGAAGTGAATTTTTATTACATAATTAAAATGAATGATTAAGATTGGATGAAAATTCCGAAAAAAGCGGAAACAATCCCTAAATATACGGATTTACAACAAACACTTGATTTTGATTGGATGATTTAGTTTGCAATAAAAATTCACTTTTTAATCACAGCCCTTAGGGCTATCGCAAAACCCTTTTTTATTTGCACACTCTATGTACAGATTATTAAAGCATGACATCAATATTGTGCAAGTATTTAATGCGTGAATTAGAGTGTCTCAATCAATACTCAATGCGTGCAAATCAATTCCCAAATTAAAACTCTTTGTTCTCAAAGTTAGCTTGTCATCCGAGGCTTTGTCAAGATTAAAACTATTAAAGAAAATTAAATCAAACACCAGCTATGTAACACTCGATATGAGTTTTGAGTTTAGGATTATATTAGAGAGAGTTCGACTAATTACAATAAGTGTTTTAACCAGCAGATATTGATTAAGAACGTTTTTAACTATACTCTTGTTCATTTAGCATATGAATTTAATAACTAGCTCTAGGTATATTATCGACACGACGAATGCTCATTGATACGATGATCGACATTTTCTCTTTATGTAATCGTGTACGCGCACACAAACACAGACAGACACACATGCACTTTGATGATAACGAATAGCTGCCGAAATGGTGTCTTTTCAGTTTTCCCCCATGTGTTCAAGATTTAGACTAAACACAATATCACCATTGTCTTCCACCCATGGTGCACACGGTTGGCATGTTGGCTCAAGGATTATATGATTTAATCCTCTCTAGTCATAGTCACAACTCACTTACTAGTTGGTGGTATTTGGTGACCCATAAGATTCAACTAGGACCACAACCTATCTTTGATGGAACCCACACCCACTTCAATTCCTTGATAACTCATTAATCTTTGACGTTTAGATAACAGACACTAAAGTCGTCAAAATTTGGTTTCCATTTTTATACGTCGCGACATATGTTATATAAATCCAGATTTCTGCTCCTTTTTCACTAGAGTTTTGCTATATCATCCTAAATTATATACGGAGTATTTCTCCACTCATTATCTTTCTACATTTAAACCAGCAATTCTGACTCTTGTCAGGATCTTGTGAGTAGGAATATAATAAGAACAACTAAGAGGACTTTCGTTGCGTCTTCTTTCGTTTCTTTTCTAGCAAATCATATGTCTTTATTGAAGCACGCTTAAACACTTTGGGTAGTAGGGTCGATAAAAGATTTATCTTTACGAACCAAACAAATGGAAATCGAAACCAAAAGGCAAGTTTTTCACTTTGCTTTTGTTAAAGTGAAAATTTGCTGCTGCTTTTAGTCAACATTTGGATACCAAAATATTTCTTATGTTGTCAAAGCAAAAACGTATTGACAACAAAGTCGTCTTCGTTTCCACTATAGCCAAAAGTCGTTATTTTTTTTTCCACACTTCACTGTTAAAGTGACAGTGTGAAAGTGGTTTTGAACCTAATCTTTATAAAATGCAACAAAACGTACCATACTAAACCACAATGATTAACCAATGTTGTTATGTTGAATATGTTTGAGGTGATTTAAAGTTGGCACATATGCATAACATAGAGATTCTGGATTTGAATCGTATCTATAATTATTGATTGGTATCATTTCTTTACGAGGAATATATAAAAGTTTTATAAAAAGGGTCAAGTAATTCGATCAAGTGCTACCATGTCGATTGTCACATCCCATTATTCCCATTGCGAACAAAGTCAGATTAGTTTTTCGCTATAGTGTTAGTGACGCTAATCGTGACGATAACGATGTATTAACCAATGTTGTTATGTTGAATATGTTTGAGGTGATTTAAAGTTGGCACATATGCATAACATAGAGATTCTGGATTTGAATCGTATCTATAATTATTGATTGGTATCATTTCTTTACGAGGAATATATAAAAGTTTTATAAAAAGGGTCAAGTAATTCGATCAAGTGCTACCATGTCGATTGTCACATCCCATTATTCCCATTGCGAACAAAGTCAGATTAGTTTTTCGCTATAGTGTTAGTGACGCTAATCGTGACGATAACGATGTATCATAGGTACGGCGTCTTTTTATAAATAGTAAGAAACTATTCGAGATCATTTTCGCAAGTTCGGTAACAGTCATGTCTTGAGATCTTACTAATCCAGAGTTCCAGATTACATACATCTGTAAATTATTGTGGTTACTATTTTTCTTGCTGCTACTTTGGTATAGTAGATCTTTTTGTTTGCTTTAAATAGATAAAATCTTTTTCACATATAAAAAAGTAATAAACGCAACAAATTTTGTCATATACTATAGGCTTAGATGGCTTTAATAAGAGCGTTCCAGCTGCAAACGAGACTTTCTACATACTTTTTATCGGCACAATCAATGTTTTCTCAAGCGTAGTAACTAATACGGAGTAAATGAGAATAAAGACATTAAACTTGGAGAAAAAGGGTCATAAAATTTGGGTATAACTCACTCTTGGTAGGTGGAATCATTCAATTTGTTATTGTTGCAAAAAACCCAACTTAAGCTATGACGGAATATTGACTTATAGTAACCACACACATGACCTCAAACGTTATATTTGTATTAATTAACAAATGAGCAAAGATGAATGTACATACTAGCATCCCTTTACCTCCTTTTATAAAGATGAAATAATACAATCCTTAGAATTAGAATGCATAGTATCTTTGTTTGCCTTACACATCAAGTAATCATAGTTTAAGTTTAACTATAACTTTATTTAGCTAAGTACAACTAAAAATCACTATACATAAACTAGTTACACTTTAGTCCACTAATAATTGCTCACTATAATATAATAATTTTCACCTTAGTAGTGATTTTTAGTTTATAGAGGTACTCAACGTATTCATCCGATGTTGGAAGCTCGAACCAAGGACAACCTTGTTAACCAAACATTGTGCCTTGGTAAATATTCAAGTTAACTTCTTTAGACCACCTTCACCTTCTTCCTTTCAGCAACATTACCCTTTGCACCTTCTTGACCAGGTACTCTGATTTTCATAATGTTTGCCGCCACCTTTACATAAAGATGTACCTGCTCATTTACCAAGCAGTCAGTGTTTGTCTATCCTGAATTACCCCAGTTTCACGTTTTTTCAGACCTCCTTGTAGTTTCACCTCAAACCAAACACTTTGAACATGTACTCCATAAACTCATGTTTTAACATAAGGGCCAAGTTGTTTGAATCCAACTTGTTATGAACCTCAATGCTTTTGTATACTATTATCATCGAGCTGTTCAATGTTTAACCTAGTATTCATACTAGTCATTCTTCTTTAACCTTACTACAAACCTTCTCAGGTTGTTTATTAACCAACTTTACCAACAAGTATCACAAGCTATGTGCTAAACCGACTTTCTTGTAATAATTGATCTACTAACCTTTAGAGAACCCTAAGGCTTTGATCTTTTAACCTCAAGTCTACAACCTTGATATACCTTGCACCAAGTAATCATTTTTCTTGAATCCCAAGACAAAGTTAAACCTTACTTGTCTTCCAAGAACCACCAACACTTGAATTCCAAGAAATCCATGGACACCTTCAAACTTCAATAATTCAAGGATTTAGATAATCAACTAAACCTTAAAGCCTTTTTACCTTTTAATTTGATCACATCTAGAACATCAAAAGCAATACCTTAAAGCTTAAAGATTCAACCTTGTACAAACCTTTTTAAAGCTTGAGCCTTGTCAAATTAAATCTTTGCAATACCAACCTCAATAAACCTTAAGGCTTTTGCAAAAATTTCGACAATCTTAAGCCTTCAAATCCCTGATCGAAATATAATTTAAATAGAACCTGCAGATTCTGGATCGGCAATTTCGACCACATATATCTCTCTACACATACCTCCATTTGCAGGTCCCTCTGGTGAGACTCTAGATTTATGTGTCTTCGATCTACGATTCGAATTACACAGGGATCCAACAGTTAACAAACCCACCACATCAAATCTCCCACTGCTACGATAAATCGATGAATTAAAAAAAGAATAGACTACTTGTTAAATGAGCATTAACGGGCACATGTTTTTTTCTCAATTGAAAAATATTGCATTTTTTTAAAAGAAAAAGTTATAGATATAATATATTTAGTTATTTAAATATAAATGAGGTGTTACGTTTGAAGAATTTTTTTCGTCGTTTTAAGTATTTTCTAAAGTGATTCGTATAGAATTAGCCCGTTTAACCTGTGCTCGTTTAAGCCCGGACCCGTTCAGGCCCAAGCTCGTTTGGACCCGCGGGCTGCCCCACTTCTACAATATCTCAACTAGTTGTTGGAGCTCAACCATATGTCCATATGCATTATTCGCGATTATTTAATCTATAGAGTCATGTAGTCACTGTTCATTAAATAGCCTGTACATCTTGTCCACAAGTCTCCATATTTGTAATAAATTTTCTTGTGTGTTTTGGACTCGATACAATATAACAAAGATCAAAAGAACTAGTATTGATGATAGAAAAAGGACCACAAAAGGATGTCAAATAGTTTTATGACTTTTTCTCACAAAAATATGTAATTTGGAATCCGGATATTTCGTATCCGCTAAAATAAATAAACAGACATTGTTATAGCTATGTTTGGCGATAAGCTTTTTAAGACGATTAACGGTGAGTAATTAACTTTTTTATTTTTATATTTAACAATAAGTAAGTGAGAAGAGATAATTTACATATCAAAAGTTTCTTGCATAGCTAAGTCCAATCTTAACCACTTATTTTTTATATTAAATTACAAACATACTATCAACCCATTTATTTCAAAACCTAATATATTTTAAATTGTTAATTGTTTAATGAAAAAAATTACACATTCGCGACGAACATTTACTTATTTTTCTTAGATGGATACTTTGATATATACTTTCGCCATTTTTTTTTTCAATTTTTTCACATTTTTTTGTCTTATTTTTTAGTTGCTGAAATTTGCATGAGAAGTAATACGTGATTCAATACTAATTTGAATATTCGAATATTCGAATATTCAAACATGCAATGAAATGAATATAAATTTTTTTACAAAATTCTAAAAGTTTCATCGCTTTTTGTTCTATAAACTAAATATTCATAGTTTTTCAACCATATATAGCACATTATTTCAAATTGTAAATTAGTGTAGTTAATTTGTCCCTTAATAGTATTAAGTTTAAATATTTAATGATCGTATAATAGAATTTACATAGTTGAAGTGAAACGAGCAACAAGCTGCACCGATAGCATTTTTTGAATTGCAATTCTAACTTTTTTGAAAACTACATCCGCAAATCTATATGTATACTACTTATAAAGGAAAAACAGTCAAAATAAAAAGTTGAGTTTTCAACACTTAGTCATCTAAAAGAGAAAAATAATGTAATTAATACTCTTATTAAAACACCCAATTACTTAAAAGTACAATGATTTATTCACATTGTACAACCAATTAAAAACATATCTACCAAATTAAATACAACCAATTAAAACATAAACCGGGTTGACCCGGGACGCTTCAAACCCGACGGGTTGACCCGGTTTAATTTGACCTGTTTTCGACCCAACCCAGCAAGTTGACTCAGTTTAAGTCGACTCATTTTTCGACCGGAACGGTTCAACCGGTTGAACCACCCGGGTCGAACCGGGTTTCAAAACATTATGTTTAATTCTCAAATCTTCAAACTTTTATTATTTTTCGTTTATAACCTATAAACTCTTTTTTTATTAATAAATTATCTGTTGCTATAAAATCTCGTTAATATTACTGAAATTTTGACATCTAAATGACATCTCTAAATTAGCATACCATAGTTTTCTTCAAAAGCTCAAATCAACCGTTTGAGATAAAACTTTCAAAATGACGTGGCTGCTCGTGCTTTAAAGCATATTCCAATTATTGTAACAATGTCCATAAATGTTTCGCCTACTGTTGGCGTATGTGGTCGAATGTCTGGAAACCATTCGGCCCACATACACATAGCCAAACGGCACGTGACCGAAGAGAAAACCAAACGGACATAGGCCGATGTCATAACACAATCCCAGGATTTTAGGGGTCGTGTCGACCAGGTGCTCTGACATTTACCAACCAGGTATGGCTTGCTCCTTCCCAATACAGAGTAGGTAATGAGGTGGGTAGTATAAATACCCCCACCTCATTTATGATTGAAACACACACACACACACACACTACATTTAATAGCATTTATTACCAACCCTTCATCTCTACACATACTCATCATCACACCGGAGATTGGTCTTGGGATAAAACCCAAGGCGAGCCTAACGTGTGCTATTCTTGTGCAGGACATTCTACAAGTCCGAGTGACAAACCTAGCGACGGGGCCCACTCACAAGGTTTTACTTCAACAAATTGGCGCCATCCGTGGGACCGTTATTCATTCTACCTAAAGAACCCGAATGTCAGGACCACCCCCCTTTCACACGCCTGATCCCCAGGTCGGAGGAAGTGGGGATAACAACGACGACAATACGAACAATCGCGGTGATTCGGAGAACGATTCATCCGACCTCCAGGCGATGATCCTCAACCAGATGGCATCTTTAACGGAGCTTGTTAAGGAACATAATGCAAAGGGGGGAAGGGTATTTCAACCCATACGTCTGAATTTTGGAGACGAAAGTGACAAAGATAAAGGAAAAGAGAAAATAACATAAGCTGATGATGAGCTAAAGAAACCCTTTAAGGAAGTGCTAAGATCTCTATTCACCCGCCGAATAGTTGAGTTTGCAGGAGAAAACTACGTGATGCCTTTGAACATGAAGTTTTATGATGGGTCTACGGATCCGAATGATCACCTCACAAGGTTCACCGGAGCCGCCAACCAAGGACAATGGCCGATGCCAACTTGGTGTCTCATGTTCCAACAAACACTGGATGGGGCGGCCGGAGGATGGTTCGAACGATTGGAGCCGGGCAGTATCGATAGTTGGAACAGTCTAAGGGAGCAATTTTCAACTCGGTTTTCGTTACGAAAGAAATGTACCAGAGACCCCACGGAAATTACCAAGATTGTCCGAAGGGCACATGAATCGCTACCGGACTTCAAAGAACGTTGGACGGACGAAGCAAGCTATATCAGTGGAGTTCCTGAGATCATGCGTATCTCGACCTTTATGGGTGTGCACAAATGCCCGGCTCTCGCTAAAAAATTCTCAGATAGGGTGCCACGAACGGTGACCGAGATGTTCACCCGAGTGGATGACTTCATAAGATCAGAAAAAGACTTCCGGGATACGGAACTGCCCAAAGGAGAAGGAATGGACACAAGCCGAGGAAGTTACTCTAATCCCAAAGGAGATCGAATAGTCAGAGGGGGTTTCGGAAACAAGTTCATGGGTGATCGCCAGAATGATCAACGACGAAGAGATGTATTTCAACCGTATATTTCTCCTCGGACGAACCCCAGTCGTGGCGAAACAAATAGCCGAAATAATTATCAGCGCTCGGAACCGTTTTGGAGCAATGCCGAGCGTACGAATATAGGTTCACTGGTCAAACTCCCCCGAGAAGTTTTGGCTACCGAACGTCAGTTGAATCTGCCTCAGCCTCCACCGATGGTTGGCAGACCGAGAGCAGAAAACATGGATAGGTTCTGTGAATACCACGGCGAGAAGGGCCACCTCACGAACGATTGTCACCAGCTCAAAAAACAATTAGAAATAGCATTGAAATCCGGGAAGCTCGATCACCTACTCAGAGACTGGAGGCAAAGAGACGCCGAAGGAAGTAGGGATACCCCGAGAAAAGATGACAGAGGAAAGAATAAGGTGATTAACATGATCCGGAACTCACCCATCGTCCAGAAAAGAAAATATGGAGGGCATGAGGAAGATTGGATGAAAGTACCTATAGTATTCCCATCCATTGCAACCGGCGATTTGTCAGAAGAACCACTTATCATAGAAGGAGACATAGAAGGGTATCTGGTCCGAAGGATATACGTAGACGAAGGGTCTTCTGTAAACGTAATGTACGAACATTGTTTCCGCAATCTAGACTCATCCATCAGGGAGAAGTTGGAAGAAACCAGCACTTCGTTAATTGGTTTCTCTGGAGAAACGAACAGGCCGTTGGGAAAGATAGAACTAGAAGTAAAATTCGGTGATAATGGTCTGTTCCGAATGACCATAATGAAATTTTGTGTTGTACGATCCCCCTCACCCTACAATGTTATACTAGGAAGGACGGGCTTGAAGGGACTTAGAGCCGTTCCATCCACTATCCACTCCATGATCAAGTTTCCCACCCCACGAGGGGTGGCCACCGTAATGGCTCGTCCAGCGGTAGTTCTGCAATGCAGAAAGTTAGAAGAAACTCAATCGGATAACCCGCAAGGAAAAACAGAGCCAGAGGAGAAAGCCGCAGAAGAAATCCCAACGGAAGAGGTCCTTGTGAACCCGGCATATCCGGAACAATTGATCACTATAGGAAAAGGGTTCTCGGCAGAGTGCCGAAAGTACCTTGTCGAACTTTTAAGAAGGAACAACGATGTGTTCGCGTGGCAACCTTCGGACATGACCGGTGTTCCTAGGCGGTTAATAAAACATCACTTGAACATGAACGTTTCGGACACTCCGGTTGCTCAAAAAAGAAGAAGCCTCTCGGCTGAAAAGAATCAAGCAATATTAAAGGAAGTGGAGGAGTGGTTGAAAGCCGGTATTGTCAGGCCGGTGAGATATCCTACTTGGATCTCCAACCCGGTGTTAGTCAAGAAATGCGATGGAAGCTGGCGCATGTTCATTGACTTCAAAAATTTAAATTCTTCCTATCCGAAGGATTATTACCCTCTCCCTGAGATTGATTGGAAAATAGAGTCGGTGGTGGGATATAAATACAAATGCTTCTTGGATGCATACAAAGGATACCATCAAGTACAGATGGCGGAGGAAGATGAAGAAAAGACGGCGTTCTACACAGAACAAGGAACTTATTGCTACACGAAGATGCCTTTCGGACTAAAAAACGCGGGGGCAACCTACCAACGCCTAGTTGATTCGGCCTTCCGGACACAAATAGGAAGAAACTTAGAAGCCTACGTGGACGACATGGTGATTAAAAGCAAAGGGGAAAAAGAGATGTTAGCAGATATTTCCGAAACTTTTAATAACCTAAGAAAAATTAACATGAAATTGAATCCCAAGAAATGCTCATTTGGTGTAGAAGAAGGGAAGTTCCTAGGGTACATGATAACGTCCGAAGGTATTAGAGCAAACCCCAAGAAAACAAAGGCGATTTCACAAATGGAGTCCCCGAGGACTTTGAAAGAAATGCAATCTCTGAGCGGAAGACTAGCCGCGTTAAATAGGTTTCTCTCCCGGTCAGCCGAGAGATCACTCCCATTCTTCGATACATTAAAAAACATAACCAAAGAAAATAAAGACGAGTATAAATGGACAGAGGAGGCCGAAACTGCTTTTCAATCACTCAAGAAATTAATCTGGACCTACCGTCATTATCGACTCCCAGGAAGGGGGAAGTCCTGTACATATACCTCGCTGCGGCCAAAGGTGCCGTTAGTGCAGTACTAATGACGGAGAAAGAGGATAGGCAACTACCTGTCCACAACGTCAGCCGAACATTACACGAAGCCGAGAGAAATTATGTTCCGGTAGAGAAATTGGCCCTATCTCTACTACACGCATCTCGAAGACTGAGAAGGTATTTTGAAGCTCACCCAATAAAGGTCATAACGGACCAGCCGGTAAAACAAATTCTCAACAAAGCCGAAGCGTCCGGACGAATGGCAAAGTATTCGGTTGAGCTAGGAGCTTACGATATAGATTATATTCCGAGAAACTCAATTAAAGGACAGGTTCTCGCGGACTTCATTTCGGAGATCTCTGTCGATCCGGAGGGGACAAGACGAGGATCCCAAGGGGGAGATGTACAGGACATCTCAAAACCGGGTAACTGGATTTTGTACACAGATGGGGCGTCTAGCAAAAAAGGATCCGGGGCTGGATTAGTGCTAATCGGACCTGATCTGGTCAAACACACGTATGCGCTTCGTCTCAACTTCCCAAGTACTAATAATGAAGCAGAGTACGAAGCACTCTTAGCCGGTTTGAGAATTGCTAAGAAAATGAGGGCGGAGGAATTAGAAGTAAGAGTTGATTCAAAGCTAGTGGCAAGCCAAATAAACGGTCATTTCGTGGCAACCAAGGAAAGTATGATTCAATACCTAGCAAAGGCAAAAGAGTATATCAGGGCCTTCAAAAAGTTCAAATTTTACAACATACCAAGGACCCAAAATCACAAAGCCGATGTGTTGAGCAAGTTAGCGTCAGTAGCTTTCAATCATCTTACCAAAGAAATACTGGTTGAAGTGTTGCAGAAACCATCAACCGAAGGGAAACAGGTGGGAGCAATAGTCGAAGAGGAACAAGACAATTGGATGACCCCTATCATCCGATGTTTAGATGAAGGTGTCTGGCCGGCGGATCCCAATGATGCAAGGACTTTACGAATAAAAATCCCTCAATACGTGATGGAGAATGGTGTGCTTTTCAAAAAGTCATACTTAAACCCAATGCTGCGATGTGTGGGGCCTCTACAAGCAAACTACATTATCCGAGAGGTTCACGAGGGAATGTGTGGGATGCACTCAGGTCCCAGGTCAGTAGTAGCCAAGTTAATAAGACAGGGGTACTATTGGCCGACAATGCATAAGGACGCAAGAGAAGAGATCCAGAAATGTGATTCCTGTCAGATTCACGCTCCCGTCCCAAAGTTGCCTAAAACCACTCTGACTTCAATAATGGCACCCTGGCCCTTCTATCAATGGGGAATGGATATGTTAGGTCCGTTTCCGGAAGCACCGGGGAGATTGAAATACGTGATTGTAGCAGTGGACTACTTTACGAAATGGATTGAAGCTAAGCCGTTAGTCAAAACCACCGGCAAAGATGTGAAGAAGTTCGTTTGGGAAAATATTATATGCCGATTTGGCATACCGGGGGTCATAGTTACAGATAATGGAACAAACTTCGTCAATGATCCTTTCAAGGGATGGTGTGAAAAATTAAAGATAAAGCAAATAAACACCGCTGTGGCACACCCTTAGGCAAATGGATTAGTTGAAAGAGCGAACAAGAGCTTAATGCACGGCATAAAGACTAGGCTTGGAAGAGAAAGGGCCGGATGGGCAGACGAGCTGCCAAATGTTTTATGGGCTTTCCGAACAATGATGAAGACCAGTAACGGAGAAACCCCTTTTAGCCTGACCTATGGCAGCGAAGCAGTAATACCAGCGGAGATCAGAATGCCCACCCACCGGATCATGCTCTATAGCCCGGAGGATAGCGAAGAGCAACAGCGACTAAATTTAGACCTATTGCAGGAAAGGCGTGAAATGGCAGCAATCCGCGAAGCAAAGTACAAAGCAAAAGTCGAACAATATTATAACCGAAGGGTAAAGCCGATGGCTTTTAAGGTGGGAGATTTTGTCTACAGAAAGAACGAGGCTAGCCGAGTCGAAAACCAGGGGAAGCTGGGTCCAAACTGGGAAGGACCGTACAGGGTAGTCGAGGCACACCAGAACGGTTCATACAAGCTTGCCACCATGAATGACAAAGAAGTTCTTCAGACTTGGCATGCAATTAACTTACGAAATTGTTTCATGTAACAAAGTTTGAAAGATCAATGACAACCTACGTCTTCCTCACGATACGGGAAGCGAATTTTCCTAAAGATTCCAATTACTTAATACGGATCGTGCAAAAACACTCCGTCCAACTGCTTATACGGATCGTGCAAAAACACTCCGTCCAATACTTAATACGGATCGTGCAAAAACACTCCGTCCAACTGCTTGTACGGATCGTGCAAAAACACTCAGTCCAATACTTAATACGGATCGTGCAAAAACACTCCGTCCATCTACTTATACGGATCGTGCAAAAACACTCCATCCAATACTTAATACGGATCGTGCAAAAACACTCCGTCCATCTACTTATACGGATCGTGCAAAAACACTCCGTCCAATACTTAATACGGATCGTGCTAAAACACTCCGTCCATCTACTTATACGGATCGTGCAAAAACACTCCGTCCAATACTTAATACGGATCGTGCAAAAACACTCCGTCCAACTCCTTATACGGATCGTGCAAAAACACTCTGTCCAATTACTTAATAACGGATCGTGCAAAAACACTCCGTCCAACTACTTATACGGATCGTGCAAAAACACTCCATCCAATTACTTAATAACGGATCGTGCAAAAACACTCCGTCCAAACTACTTATACGTATCGTGCAAAACACTCCGTCTAATTACTTACTATGGATCATGCAAAAACAGTGAACTCACGCGTACAAATATGAAAAAACATTTGATAAGTAAGAACCGAGCAATAGTTGATATATAAACAAGAATATAAAACAACCACAATCCGAATGTACAACCACAATCCAAATATACGAAATTGTTTATTACATAGTCCAAATAAGACACAAAAAGGAGGTACAGACACCCCGGATAAACCCTAACCAATCCTTATCAACATGTTGAACAGTAGGAGCAACAGCAGCAAGGGTAGTGTTGCCAACATTAGGGGCTGTCTTCGGAATAGGCTCCTCCGGAAGGAGATTCATCAGATCACCAAGAGGAAGACGGAAAGACTCCGCAAGCCTCTGAACATACGGATATTCAGCTTCAAAAAGTTTATGATATTCTGGCTTCCAAAGTTTGGGTGCCTCCATGTTAAGCTTTGATGCGTGGGGATTGCACCAGGCTTTACCTCTCGAGGGATCTCGAGAAGCTTACAACCCCCACCAGGCAGTGTACCTGATCGTTGTAATATAGTATAGTGACAAGTACCGGGGGATTGATCGTTCAGCTTAGGAATAGTTTTGCTAGGATTAGAAAGCCTAAATACTAGTTCTAAAGGTGAGGGATGATTCTTTTTATACTTTATATTTTATAGAAAACAAGTAAAAATCTCGTGTTTGAAGGATTTGGGCGGAATTAGTTGCTAATCAACTAACCCAATACTAAAGATGCAATCAAAATAAAATACTAGAAATGAAAATAAACTAAATTATACTAAAGTTGTGAGCAATAAGTGGAGAAAATGTGTTTACTTAGATTTCACTACTCCCTAGACATTTTTTACACGTTAATTACTTGTTATAATTGCATGGATGACGGATCGTATTCCTTAATACCATTCATGGGGTGGCACACTTAACTCCCCAATTCTATGAGCTCTTATCTCCTCCTACACCATGCCCAGCACAACTATAGGGATTGTAAACAGTGGCTCATGCATTAAATACAACCAATAAAGACCTAGTGCGCGTCGGTTCATGTTTCTTAAGACGTTCAAGCATGTTACCAATTGGAGATCTGCCAGTTTTCTTAAGCCTAACATATAAATCATTCATCCAAGACAAGTATAAACAAGTAATCAACACATAATTAACATCTAGGTTTCATTAGATCCAAGCAAACACAAGATAGATCTAGCCTAGCATGATGGAATTAAGACAAGAACAAGATATAGACAACCAACATATAGACATATTGATTGAATTAAAAGAACACTTATCTCAATTACACATGAAAGGTATCAAGGGCTTGGAACCCTTGAAAAACCTGTAAAATTCGTACCAAGTTCGTACCTAGGGTTTCTCCAAAACTTCTCTACTTTAAATGTGAAAATTAGAAAACTATATATAGGGAAAGGGGTCTGACGGCGTCAAGACCAACATTGTGACGCCGTCACCTCGCCGCCAAAACTATTTTCGGATTGCCTTGATCTACATTTGACGCCATCAAGACTTAATCATTTCCAGGCCGTCATGACTTTTACTCTTGACGCCCTACCTTCGTGACGCCGTCAAATCTTTACTGGATCGTCATGGAATTTTGCTCTTGACGTCGTCAGGGAGTTACTCTTGACGCCGTCACCTACTGTTCCCAGCATGGAAAATTAAGACTTTGGCGTTTTCTTCACTTTTATGTTCCAAAAACGTCCGATTTGCTTCCTTTTCCATATTTCTCTCCCAAAGTACCTAAAATCACAAAAGGAACGATTTAGGGCAATATTTGATCAAATAAATTCGAATTCGGACTTAAATGACCCCCTAAAAATGGATCATTTTTCGCCTCATCAAGCTTCTTGATCTTCTGCAGAATCTTTTCCGCATCCTCTGGTTTTCTATCAGCACGGACACCGTCTATGAACCCCCCGGAATAGGACAAACTGTAAACCCTTCCAAGGCTCTTCTTGTATTCGTCACTTTTGAAAAGCCTTCGGAAGGCCGCCGGAATCAATTCCTTCACAGTATTGTGTCGGACAACCTCAGCAGTGGCCAATTGGGCAAACAGATTTTTGTTCTCCTTCGTCAACCTTTCGGTCTCCTAGGATTTCTCCCCTAACTTTCTCTCAAGTTCTTCGATCTTGGAGGCCTGAGAGGCAGACTGGCTGAGCGCCTCATTTTTCTCTTTCTTCATCTCCTACAACTGATCAATCAACCCCTTCTCCCGGATGGAGGCTGCTGCCTCATCGTCCTCCAACGCCCGGAACTCTTTCAGCAAAGTGTCGAACTTGGCAATTTGGACATCCCTCTCCTCCTCAACGGCCTTCAACATGGCAGAAACAGAACCACACTCCTCATGAGTAGCCTCCAACTCCCGATAATCTCGGTTGAGCTAACTAAACCTCTTCAACACTTCTGCCTGAAGAACTACACCGGAACCAGAATTGATGTAGGCTTGACGGACAAGCTGGTTATTGTTTAAATCAGCCAGTGCATCCTCTTCGGCAGGGGTTGCGAGATGTGTCATCATCTCTCGGCATGCACGGAAGGAGTTCATACGAACATCGTCCCTATGAGTCCACCCAGGGACAAAGTACCCTCCGGTCAGATCAGTATGGCCTGTAAATAGCAAAACCGTGGAGAATAAGCTTATAAGAAAAACGTAACAGCAGAAGGAAAAAATAACACATACCTTCAAACAGGGGCTGCGCCTCTTCGGAACGCACGTGAGATTTGGAAGCTTGATGCTCCGAATGGGCTGCACAAAGAAAAGTATAAGCAAACATTTAAGTAAATCCAGAAGAAAAAAAAATGCCTCTTACCATCGGAGGGAGTCCCATGAGAACGCTCCTGAAATCCTTCGGCAGGTGGAGTCTTTGACTTATCCAAAGAATGATGCTCCTCTTCAGCGTTGTCGACCGGTGGATCTTGCTCACCACCACCTTCATTATCTTGTTCTCCTCCACCCGACGGCTCAGCCTGATTGAGGGGATTGGCATCCACAGTGTGCTCTTCGGATTCAAGAACCTCTTCATCAACCTGCAGTTTCCTCCTCCTCTTGGGCTGTCCACTCGGCTCAGCAGCAGCTCTCTTTTTGCTGACCGGTCGGTTCTGCTACTTCTTCCTTTCCTTATCCTCCCGTGCGGCCACCACATCAGAGTTGGCTGCTTCAACGGTCAGTTGAGCATACGTCTTCTCAGGGATCGCCACCTCAGGAGATAGGGGTTGGGCAGTTTTGTTTGGACGTACGTTACCCTCCGGCAACAGATCCCCCTTGCTAACCACGGACCCTTCAAGTTCCGGAAGCTCTAGGTTCTCAGACATCGTGATCACTACAGCAAAAGGAAAGTACACAATTAAAACAAACAAGAATAGCATAATCCTTTCAAACGAAACAAGCAAAATAGTAAAAACCCCTTCTTACCCTCCCCTCCGGCATTCTTTATAACCAGATTGTAGCCCGATATCCGGAAGGTGTTGGTAAGCCCATACACCCAAAGAAGACTGGTTGGAGGTTTCCGAAGTATAATTGGTCGGAGGGCCAACTTGTTGGCATCCCGTTGAGAGTAACCAGTTGGGAAACGATCAGATATCTGTGAATCCCTATGTCTCCACGGCATGGCGTTCGGTATGGCTCTTCGGTCGATCAGGAAGAAAAAATCTTTCCACCTTTTCAAACTTGTCAATATCTCCCTAAAACACTTCTTAGCGTGTTTACCTGTCCGATGTTCAAACGAGAACCAATGTCCTTGCTTGCACAACCGGTAAAACACTCGGAACAGGGAAATGGTTGGTACCACTTCCAAACTATAACACCGGACCTTAAACAACGTAACCCTATTTACCCCCAACGGAACTAACTGGGAAAAGTGTACATTAAAATGATCTATAACACTCAGAAGAAAAGCCGAGAAAGGTATTTCTGGGAAAGCCTAGACGGATGCATGTGCATATCAAACTTACCGGGGGGTTTGGCCTTTAATAACAAAGGTGGGTCAACCGGAACGTTCATCTCCCCAGGTTCACTAACGGCCATGGTCAAAGTAATACGAAGCAACAAAAATAAAAACAAAGTTGAAACGCACCTCGGAATAACTTTGCAAATAACAGAAAGCAACCGAAGGGAAATTGTTGAAAAACACAGTAAAAAGGAAAAATAAAAAGTAGGGAAGAGGTATATATAGTCGGTTTGGGGATACGCGAAACGTCGCATCATATGGCACCCCTGACACGTGGCGTAACCCCAACCGTCTGATGCCTGTACAAAGGTTGAGTGGTAGCCAGCTGTAAGGGGCATAAGGGTAATTTTGCTGCGGTGAATAGACTTCACACAAAGACGCGCAACATCAGCGGCACAACGGCACAATGGAACAACGGCGCAACGGAACACAGCGGAATTGAAGCACCAGTCATAACCGATGCTCCAACACTGGGGGGGGGGACATGTTGGCGTATGTGGCCGAATGTCTGGAAACCATTCGGCCCACATACACATAGCCGAACGGCACGTGACCGAAGAGAAAACCAAACGGACATAGGCCGATGTCATAACACAATCCCAGGATTTTAGGGATCGTGTCGACCACATGCTCTGACATTTACCAACCAGGTATGGCTTGCTCCTTCCCAAGACAGAGTATGTAACAATTCACATTTTTAGGTTAACTTCTATTCCCGAAAATTTCACTATTCACTTTTACTATTCATTTTCCCGAAATTTGATTTTTATTTCATATTCTCGTGTGATAAATCATTTCCATGGCAAATTAAAAGTTTGACACTCATCAGATCATTTTCGCGAAAGTTTTTAAGGAATTACACGTTTTAGGGTAAAACGTCATTAAAAAATTCTACGCACAACGAAACTGGACCGCGTTAATTTTCCCCGTATCAGAAAAATGTTTGATACACTCATGATTTATTTTAGAATAAATCATGACTGAGAAAAACGTGACCAAATAAACCTCGGCCGTGAAAAACAGGAATTTTCATTTTTAAGCGTTTTTACTCAGCCGTAACCTTAGCCTATACCTGCACCGCGTTTCTAAGAAAATTTGAGTTTTCACATTTTTAGAAAAAGTCAACATATTTTTCCCTCCTCCTTTGACCAAAAATCATTCCTTGATTTTATAAATCATTCCTTGATTTTTAGGCTTACGGTTTTATGTCTAAAAGACATTAAATACCAACCGACACTAGACTAAACCCAGTCTAGACATTATAAGTCATTTTTAATCATTATTATCATATTAGAAAAGTAACATTTTATTTTTCTCAATTTTACACAATATTCGTACGTTTTACGTATTACGCGTTTTAGACCCGTGTTTCCAGTTTTAGCAGGGTTTTAGCACCCCAATGGAACCTACCACTCATTTTATATTTTATTATGGAGTATTTTGATAAGTTTAATCATTCTTCCTAGTTTCGTATTTTTACGATACCCGGTTTACGTATTATGGCTTAATCGATTACGGTTAGCATTTTACGGAGTCAAAACTAGCTCCATAAGTAGGATAATATCACCAAGACCAACTCATCCTTCCTATCTTCATATGAACCGACTTGGGGGGGGGGGGATTCACACCCTTGTGTGGCATGATCTCATGCTAAGAGCCTTAGGATCCATCCATGTGTTATACTTGGTCTCTAAGTGTTGACTAGTCTTCATTAGTAACCTCCTCAAGCCCTTATAAAATCCCCTCCCCCTCCTTGTTTCCGTCCACCATCACCTCACACTTAGCTAATTCTCTTCCAATTTTATGCAAGAATCAAGTGCTACAACAACATATAAACCCTAGTTTGATTTTAAGTAATCAAACTACTTCCAATCTTTTGAAACTTTGGTGATTCTCTTGAGTTTAAATCTACTCAAGTCACCTCAACTTTCATCATCTCTCTTTCAAGAATACAAGTGTAGAAAGATTGCCTGAAGTGAAGTAGGGTGAAGCTTAAGTCTATCAAAGTCCTTACCTTACATGTTAACTTCCTTTCTTAATTGAAAGCCAAAAGTTGTATGCAAAACCCTAACATACTTCTTGTTAAATATCATATTCATGTTATTTACATATCATTCATGCTATATTTTGTCTTGTGATCATGTCCATGATGTATAAAAATGAATAAAACAAGTTATTGTAAATGATTGTTAAGTTAAGTTATTTAAATAAGTAAACTAGTGACTTTGTTGGAAAAATCTGATCAAAATGGTAAAATTATGATATTGGACCATTACATATTGTAGTAGAGGACTTAACAAGGAAACCATAGCAATTTGAACCACCTAAAACGAGTACACGAATCAAACGTTATGACCATTTGAAGTTACCAAAACTTTGCGGCAAAACTGCCTAAATACTTTCTGTGACAGAACATAAAACACGCAAAAAGAGGCCCTTCTGCTCCGTTTCACGAAAAAGTTAAAACACGAAAGTTGTCCGGAATCACGTTTTCTTCAAAAACTCAGGCGCACGTCTCCAGAATACCAATAACGAATGAGATTTTTTTTCAGTTTCTTAACAGCTACGGAGTATTTTATATATATAAGTCACTATATAATTGTTATTGTTTAAAAAAAACAAGAGGTCTAATGACCTAGATTCAAGACCACAACCATGGCTAGAGCCAAGGTTGAGTCTCAAGACCATGGAATAAAGACCAAAGGTCATGGCAAGGCCATGACTAAATGACCATATAAACTCACTTAGGCGAAACATGAGCTAAAGAGTTGGCGATAACTTAAACATACAATTTGGATCTATTTCATCTAAAGAACCATGAGATCTTACAAGTAATTGTCATACAAGACTTAAGAAACTTACCCTAATAACAATCTTCATGTAAAAATAAACTTTCCTAAGTTTATTCAAATATTGGACATGTAACTTTATATATATATATATATATATATATATATATATATATATATATATATATATATATATATATTAACAACTACTACAATAGTAGGGAGCCTCATGTGAGGAGTTCATTAAGTAAGCCGTCGAGATGAGTTGTGGATTTACGAATTAAAGTGTCCTGACTCCTCGAACGTTTACTACATGACTTCTGAATTATGTCGGCCCGAACGGTAGTAAACGATATATAAACTATACATGTTTCATGAAACATTTCTTTTCAAAGACTTACACTATATTTGTACCACATCATGAACTAAATACAAGACATATATAGGCAATTCTTCGTATTCTTAGACATTATTCCAAACCTAAGTTGCAACAATTATTCTAGGTTGCTCGTAGAATTTCTCACGGCATATCCATCATTCTCATTATACATCATCCAACTCACGGTGAGTTCATAGCCCCACTTTCCATTACTTAATTGTTTTACAAACCCTTGGGGGGAATACCTGCTATTTTAAACCGAACACAATGCTTTTCAATTGTATGCTTGCCTGATTGTTTTATTATCACTAAGTACTATCCTTGCTAAAACCAATATCCCTTATTATGAACCATTTAATCACTAGTAATAGTGAGCGCGAATATTGTGAATAGGCCTATTGGGATTGACGAATCCCATTTGTATTGACTAAGTTCAAACAAATGCACTAATATTTGAGATTTAGGTATGTTAGCAAAGTACCTACCGGGATAACTCCGCCGATTGATATTGGTACCCGTTAACGTTTTGGTGTCATAAGCTTAGTGTATAATACATTTTATGGGCGTATAATAACGTAGCCTACCTGAGTTGTTTTCCAACCATGGGTATGAGTCTAATTAACTCATACTACCAACATATTGTGTTCAACTATTAAACAAACTCTATGAATATCACTCAACCTTTGTGTTGACCTCTTAAGCATGTATTTCAAGTCCATGATGATCAAGGATGGCACGGAAGGGCACGGATATTCAAAAGGGCTATAAATTCTATTATCATTCAAAAACTCGTTTAATGTAATTTGTAAACATGGAACCATCTGGGACCTCATTTTGTAATCTCTGATATTTATATAATTTGAATGATAAACCTTTTAAAACGACTCAATTAGAGTTCGTTTTCTGTTATTGTGACTATTGTGCCGTCGAGTAACACCCAGTTTGAATTCCGCGGCATCATGAATTGGGGGTGTTACAGATTGGTACCAGAGCCATGGTTATAGAGAAACGGGTCTAATTGAGACCTAAACTATAACTACAATCACAAGCAAAACATTTTTATAGCCTTCCGCTCTCCGTGTCTTCCATCCTCCAGACGATTATGGACTTATTAAGCATTTTATACTACCCAAACATATTAGCATATGGATATATGTACCCTTAGCATAATTGAACATTTCCCCGTAAGCATTTTATACTACATGAGCATATTAGTATATTGATTTATACACACTTATCACATTTTGAGCACTTCACATAAACATTGAATTGTTTTAACATAGAAATTCTTCTCATAGAAATCATGTGCGTAACCACTTCTCCCGATTATGTGCCCACTCTACCTAATAACTTCCAAGTCTTACCACCCTCACCCGAGTTTGGATTTGACTTCGTAAATGCCTTCGCTTCTGATGACGAAGAAGAACCTTTCGAAGATTCAACCGACGAAGAAGAGGAGGAACCAATGCCAAATAATTTTGCGTCGAATACTTCTAATTATTTTGAACAAAATTGGGTTGAGGCAGACTCCGAGGAGGATAATGAGTATGAATATGTACTAGCGCCATTACCACCACCACTATCACTTCCCTTTGATATCCCTACATGTGATGATTTGGATCATTCATTATGGATCGTATCACAACCACCATTGATCCAAAAAAAAAAAAAAGGTCAGCATGGGAACTACAGCCTCTCAACCTTCATTGACTCGTACCCCTATGACACACTAAACCAAGAAGTTGCCGATCAATCAGAGCTGCTCGGACCTTCTAACCCGCAATAGACTAGTGTGATGATACTAGTTATCTTTTGTACTACCAAACTGATTAGACTCAGTTAGTAAATGTTATGAAATCCATGTAATAACTAGCGATAGTAAAAACGTTGTAATTACTAAACTGAAAGTATCAGTTAGTAAATTTTGAAGAAGCTTGTAATAAGTTTCGATTTTGTAAATCAACCAACGTTGTATGAATAAAACTCTTGTTTTATACTATCATGTGTTATGCCTTTAAATCTTCAAACGTAATTATTCTATCATTTCCCATAAAAAATCATGCTTATTTCACAACTCTCTACTCACGACGTATCTTTTATATAATAGAATCATGGCGCCAACAAAGAAAACACAACACCATTATCAAAAACCCTCTTATCATATCTCCCATGTCTTCTTTACCCAGATTCATCTCAAACCACTAAAACTCATCAAACCAAAATGAAGAACACAAGCCTCGTTCGTCTTTTCACCATCATTATCTTCACAACCGTTGCAACCACAAGCTCATTAACAGATCTTGATGCACTTTTAAAGCTCAAATCATCCTTAGTTACACCACAAGCACACTCATCAGCTTTACAAGATTGAATACCATCTAAAACTTTTAAGAAACACAATACTACGTGACTAAACCAAACATCACATTATCGGTCCTAAATTATACATAGCCTGATCACCTATGTCTAATTCAGGAGGGATCATGTTATGCTGGGAGCAGTCACCTGTATGTTTTCTTAGAAACAAACTTCTCACCTATAATCTTAAAACAAATTTCGTGTGAGTATAGGCAATTCATAAGTAACCACACCTCTTCATCGACACCACTCCAACATATAACACACATAGAACTTCGGGATGAAGTTCTCCGTAAAGGGTAGAGACTGTAACAATTCACATTTTCAGGTTAACTTCTATTCCCGAAAATTTCACTATTCACTTTTACTATTCACTTTTACTATTCATTTCCCGAAATTTGATTTTTATTTCATATTCTCGTGTGATAAATCATTTCCATGGCAAATTAAAAGTTTGACACTCATCAGATCATTTTCGCGAAAGTTATTAAGGAATTACACGTTTTAGGGTAAAACGTCATTCAAAAATTCTACGCACAACGAAACTCGACCGCGTTAATTTTCCCCGTATCAGAAAAATGTCTGATACACTCATGATTTATTTGAGAATAAATCATGACTGAGAAAAACATGACCAAATAAACCTCGGCCGTGAAAAACAGGAATTTTCATTTTTAAGCGTTTTTACTCAGCCGTAACCTTAGCCTATACATGCACCGCGTTTCTAAGACAATTTGAGTTTTCACATTTTTGGAAAAAGTCAACATATTTTACCTCCTCCTTTGACCAAAAATCATTCCTTGATTTTTAGGCTTACGGTTTTATGTCTAAAAGACATTAAATACCAACCGACACTAGACTAAACCCAGTCTAGACATTATAAGTCATTTTTAATCATTATTATCATATTAGAAAAGTAACATTTTACTTTTCTCAATTTTACACAATATTCGTACGTTTTACGTATTACGCGTTTTAGACCCGTGTTTCCAGTTTTAGCAGGGTTTTAGCACCCCAATGGAACCTACCACTCATTTTATATTTTATTATGGAGTATTTTGATAAGTTTAATCATTCTTCCAAGTTTCGTATTTTTACGATACCCGGTTTTACGTATTATGGCTTAATCGATTACGGTTAGCATTTTACGGAGTCAAAACTAGCTCCATAAGTAGGATAATATCACCAAGACCAACTCATCCTTCCTATATTCATATGAACCGACTTAGGGGGGGGGGGATTCACACCCTTGTGTGTCATGATCTCATGCTAAGAGCCTTAGGATCCATCCATGTGTTATACTTGGTCTCCAAGTGTTGACTAGTCTTCATTAGTAACCTCCTCAAGCCCTTATAAAAGCCCCTCCCCCTCCTTGTTGCCGTCCACCATCACACACACCATCACCTCACACTTAGCTAATTCTCTTCCAATTTTATGCAAGAATCAAGTGCTACAACAACATATAAACCCTAGTTTGATTTTAAGTAATCAAACTACTTCCAATCTTTTGAAACTTTGGTGATTCTCTTGAGTTTAAATCTACTCAAGTCACCTCAATTTTCATCATCTCTCTTTCAAGAATACAAGTGTAGAAAGATTGCTTGAAGTGAAGTAGGGTGAAGCTTAAGTCTATCAAAGTCCTTACCTTACATGTTAACTTCCTTTCTTAATTGAAAGCCAAAAGTTGTAAGCAAAACCCTAACATACTTCTTGTTAAATATCATATTCATGTTATTTACATATCATTCATGCTATATTTTGTCTTGTGATCATGTCCATGATGTATAAAAATGAGTAAAACAAGTTATTGTAAATGATTGTTAAGTTAAGTTATTTAAACAAGTAAACTAGTGACTTTCTTGGTAAAATCTGATCAAAATGGTAAAATTATGATATTGGACCATTACATATTGTAGTAGAGGACTTAACAAGAAAACCATAGCAATTTGAACCACCTAAAACGAGTACACGAATAAAAAGTTATAACCATTTGAAGTTACCAAAACTTTGCGGCAAAACTGCCTAAATACTTTCTGTGACAGAACATAAAACACGCAAAAAGAGGCCCTTCTGGTCCATTTCACGAAAAAGTTAAAACACAAAAGTTGTCCGGAATCACGTTTTCTTCAAAAACTCAGGAGCACGTCTCCAGAAAACCAATAACGAATGAGATTTTCTTCAGTTTCTTAACAGCTATTTTATATATATATGTCACTATATAATTGTTATTGTTTAAAAAGAACAAGAGGTCTAATGACCTAGATTCAAGACCACAACCATGGCTAGAGCCAAGGTTGAGTCTCAAGACCATAGAACAATGACCAAAAGTCATGGCAAGGCCATGACTAAATGACCATATAAACTCACTTAGGCGAAACATGAGCTAAAGAGTTGGCGATAACTTAAACATACAATTTGAATCTATTTCATCTAAAGAACCGTGAGATCTTACAAGTATTGTCATACAAGACTTAAGAAACTTACCCTAATAACAATCTTCATGTAAAAATAAACTTTCCTAAGTTTATTCAAATATTGGACATGTAACTTTTCGGATCAAAACTTATATATATATATATATATATATATATATATATATATATATATATATATATATATATACACATTATATATAACAGGAGGCATTTGAAGGAAATGCCCAGTCATTGTCCAGTCAATGCCCAGTCAGTGCCCAGTAATTCAATTTCAGCCATGTCATCAGCCATGTCGCCATGTAAGCAATTTTTTTAATTTAATTTATATGCATTTTACGTGTCATCACAAATTATATCATGTGGCACCATGAGTTCGAAATTTTTTTTAATTCATTTTTGTAAAATTCGTATTTAATTGAATCCCACCTAAAAATTCGGATCTAAAAATGTAACTAACAAGGTTCGAACATGGGATCTCTACAAACACTAACAAACATCCCTACCACTGGAACAATGGAACTTTTGTTATTTTCTTTGCAAGTCAAAATTGATAAAGCTACATACACTATTATTTCAACAATAATATATATTCCTTAAATATATCTTTGTTTAATTATAAATTTTTTTTTTATTAAAAACCTGGTAACAAAAAAAGGTACGCCTCTTCTTTTTAAACCCTAATATATGTTTTCTTCTTGAACTCATAATATTTTGTAGGTTTGATCGATTTGATTACGTCAAAAAGTAAGCTGTTACACTTATATAATTAGCTTTATAACCAATTTTATCAAAGGATTTTTTTTTGCTCAATCTTCTATATATGCAGGGATTAATCAAAATCTAGGTTAGTTTCTCAGTGATTTTTATAGTGGAACACTATTTATTTTATTTTGTGTTCTTTTTTAACGAGATGATTTTTTTTCTTTCTAATAATCATCTAATTTTCTACGACTTTTTTTCTTCTTCATGTATTAGGGTTATTGAAAGATTAATCCAGAAGATTACTACTGTTGATATCCCATGTTTCATGCCGGCGACATCCAGTCCTAAAGGTCATGCTGAAAGTTTTAGGGTTCCTATGGTAAAGTTAAATAGTTTAATCTCCAATTAGGTATGTTGAACTAAACATTGAATAATGATTTTCTATAAGGGTTTTTTTTTCGTTTATAAATGAGTGATTGATTGTTATACTGATTGGTGTATGTTGTAGGATAATGTCCAGGTTTCATGCATGTTCTTTGTTCTAGGTTTCATGCAGGACTTTTGTAGATATGTGTATTTTCAAACTGGTATGTAACCCCTCATTTTTTTTTAAAATTAAACCATTGAATTCTCATAGGAATGAATTGTTTTATTGAGTTTTTCATTGGATTAAAGTGTTACCTTTATGATTGAAAGTATTAATTACAACGCTTGATTGATATGATCTTTTACTTGAATAAAATTCAACAGCCACGTTTTACCTGGTGTACCAGATAAGTCATTAGAAGTGCCACCACTCTCTTTAGTTTCGGTTAATTAATTATTTTGTATGTCAAATTATATTTTATCTGATGCGCCACAATTTTTAATTGGGTTCCATAATTTTTAAGTTGCATTGTAAGTATCCAAATTATTTTTGAAATCATGTCTATTACTTTTTCTGCTTGCAGCTGCGGATTTACTTGAAAAGCATGATGATGCAATAATAGCTCTTAAAGTTTGGGACAATGGGAGGCTGTATGAACACAAAGCAGCAGAAGAAATACCACTTTCCATTCGAATTTTTTCAGTATTATGCAGGTAAGCAATAGGGGTTGCAGAAATAGTACCTGGAGGGGGAACAATACACATGATTGGTTCGAGTAATAGGTTGAAACGGGTTGAAAGCTATGATAAGTATGATTGTAATCTGTATTTTGTAAATATCGTTATGCAGGCCCTATTTGGTTCTATAAAAGTTACTTCATCGCCATATCCACCTGTTCCAAAACAGCATATACCGAGAAAATATATCGGTTCTGTTGATCAGCATAATGCCGGTGAGGCTCGACCAACCCCAAAAGAGAGAAAAAAAACGTTCTTTCTACTCCTCGGTTCTTCATCACAAAAGAAGAATAAATTGCTGGGGAAGTCCGGCCCCTGTAGCCAATTTGTATAATTTAATTGGAATGAATTTCTCATAATAAACTTTTCAATTTTCAAGATTGTGGAGGTTTATTTTGTACTCTTTATTTATATGTACTAAGCTCTCCCTGTTGCAGCCCATACCCAGAAACCAAATGGTCCTTCAATGCCTTTTCTCTCTCTCTTTTTGTAAAACTTTAATAATTAACATTATTAGAATTGCACATTTTTATAACAGTAGTTTGATATAATGTGCTTATTGTGATTTAGAGTGTGTTTGAGTTAGCTAATTTAGATGGAGGGGCTTTTGAAAGATATTATTTCATCTTAAACACTTTTAAAATTAACTATTGCAATCACCCCCATTAGGAACTGCTTATTAAAACCTCTGATTGGGTTTTTTCATTTTGATATATTTAATCATTATGGGATTGCTTATCTGAGTTTGAATAAGTAGGATGAAAGTGCTTATTCAAAAAAAATGAGTGATTTAACATTTTTAACGTACATTTTGAGTACTTTTAATAGACTTTTATTTTGTTTGCTGGCAGTTTGTTGCAATGCATTTAGAACTTTTGTATATGTTTATTATGTAGACAAACGGCCATCAGACCACAACAGGATCTGGTAGAACACGCAAGGATGAAAGATCCGAAGAAGAAATCTCTGATGACGAGCCAGCTAAGCCAGAGGCTATAAAGAAGGCTGCTGTCAAGAAAGATAGCAGCTCAGGTGAGGAAGAATCATCTGATGAAGTGGAGAGTTCTGATGAGGAAGAAGATCCAAAGACCGCAAAGAAAAATGTAAGTTATTTAGTTCTTAATTACAGTGTTTATGCTTTCTATGTTGTGGTTGCCAAGGCTTAATTCCAATTTTTTGCAGGGTAATGTGGGAATGATTGATGCACCATCAGTTAAAGCAGTTAGTGCTTTACTTTTAAATTTAAACTTTTGCTCTTAAGTCTCTTAAAGATGATCTTACGAACCATGTAGCAACAGCGGAGTTGCGGGAAATGCTGGAAGCTAATAATGAAAGAACATCAGGATCAGAGATGGACCTCCGTGACCGCTGGTAAATTACTATTATAATTCTTATGTGGTTTTTTGGTGTGGGATTATGCGGTTTTGGGTGTTTTTAATGGGTGTTCCGGGCTACTATGAAACAGTAGTAGTAAAGGGGTCAATTGGGTCATTTTAAACGGGCGGTTAGATTGGCTTTTAGTGGAAGTTTGGGTAATTTTTGGCCTGATGCAAAATAGCAGTAGTAAAGGAATCAACGGTTTGCTTTTGTAAGGGGTTTTGGGTGGTGTAAATGGGTGTTCAGGGTTGCTGTAAAACCGCACCACTAACTTAGAACATGACTTAATCATGTTAATTTTATCCATATGACAAATTTTGAAATGTTTTCAATATGATTAATGTTTTTATAATCTTTGTAGGAATCTAATTCAAATATAGATGAAATTGTAGTTCTTGCGAAAGAACTTGAGGTATTTTTTCATGGTTTAGTATACCGGTCTGCATTGTACTATATGATTGTTTAAATTGACTGCTTACTTTCTTCTATTGAAACATTAATCAATTGGGAGTTTATGCATATGCAGCGGCTCAGGTTAAAAAACCAATAGAGGAAATAATCATTAGAATAGGTTATAGAAAGATGAACCTTGGTGGTTTTAGTTAGAAATCATCTTAAAAAGTTGCAATAGGAAAAAAGTGTGAAATGAAATACACTTGCATTCGTAGAAAATAACATATGGTGTCTTTAAAATCATCTTAAAGAGTAATTTGCATGTGTTTTTCTTTAGGATGGAGATGAAACTGCCGAATGTTTGGATAGCCATGTGGGTGTGCGAATGGTAATTTGGGCACAAAAGTTACAGAAGTAACCTCCCATTTTTTGTCCTTCAAGTTTATAAAACTGCAACGCTTTTTAAGAAACATATATCAAAATGAAACAGATATTGAAGTCGGTATTATGGGTCCTGATACATTTCCTGAAAAACCCAACAACCAACACGTCCTGAAACCACTAACATTCGGGAAATCACAATCTGGTGTTATGAATGAAGGGGAGTATGGTTATAACAAGTTTTCAATAGATGATGACACATGGGGTATAATTAGTCAATGGGATGCTGAAATCTAAGTAAAATTGGATTCAGAAGCTAAAGATGGAGAAACTGATCTTTATCTTTCGCAACGCCCGTTGTTGTTCCCAAACACGCACCAACATGGTTGGTCTAGCCATGACATGGGCCCAAAGTGTTTAGTTCTTGGCTCAAAAGACCAAACCTTGGGTGCAGGTACCTACAATATCGGTGTATATGGTTTTAAAGGAACCACAAAATACAATATTATAGTATCTGTTCAAGATACTTCCCACTCAAAAGTAGGTTAACAACCCGTGTCAGCGACATCCTCTTCATCAACAGCTGATACTGTGGAGTGTAGCAATTGCAAACATTATATACTCTTGAGAACCATAACACTTCATGAGGCGTATTGAAGAGACATAATGTCGTTTGTCAACATGAGGGATGTGGTATAGTGTTGAGGACTGAATAGGTTAAGAACCAAGTTCATTGCGAGAAATGTGGACTGGCTTTTCATAGCGGAGAGATTGAAAAAATATGAAAGTGTTTCATGAGCCGCTAACTTGTCCGTGTGGGGTCATCCTTGAGAAGACACATATGATAAGCAAGCATCTCTTAAAATTAGATTTTACAAGTTTGTCATATTTACTTATATACGGGTAGGGTTATGTTTTTATCTCTAACAGCAGGTGAAGTAAAAGTATCACTTAAATCAAATTATTCAAACACTTGGATATTCTTTGAAAAAAAGTAAGGAAATTGCCAAAAAATGTTACATAAACCGCCAACTTTGCCAATGTTGGGTATCCATAGTTTCTCGATTATCAAATGAACTAAGAAGTCAACTTTCTGTCGTAAAGGGTATTGTTTTCACAGTTGAATAATTAAGAGAAAAATGGGTGGTCTTAAGATTTTAAGACTTCTACTTTCAATCCATTATTTATAAGAGTTTAATAATTTGCTAAATTGTTTTTGGTGAAAATGAACCACGAGCTCTTCCTTTGGATGAATGAGGATGTATTGGAAATCCTACGTTGTCAAATTTGTTATTTTGTTACTTTTCTTAGCAATTTTCCCAAACAAGTTTTCCTTTTCTAACATTTTGATTTTTGACAAACTAACAATTTAGGAGAAAAAATTATAAGATTTAGACAAGAAAGTGTTATGGATCAACCTGATTTGAGCCGTATCAAATACTCACCTTTTTTGATCCGTATATATAATCGTTTTGTCGTGCTGTAAATGATTTTTTTTTTCTGGAATATCGTTGACTAAATGTTGGTCTTGCTTATTCTAGGTGCAAATGTATCAAATACTCACCCCTTATAAATTACAAGTGATTAAAAGAAACGTTGGGTTCACGATGAGAAAATGTATTTGTTGTCAAGAATAATTTGTGTCTCCTTGCAGTTCACGACATATAATCTTGACTATCACCAATGATGTTACGTTGTATAAGATTGAAGCCAGTGATGAGGATAATAAAAGCATTGTCACTGTTAAAGTCAAAGGTCTAAGTGTAGTGCATTGAAGCCAATTTTTTGTTAACTTAAGATTTTTACCGATATTTATAAGGCGTGCTTGCCCATCGAACGGGCTATGCCTTGATACTTTGTTCTTGCGTACCACTTCAAAAGTTTTTTTCTGTCATACTCGATAACATTTAAACAATAAAAAAAATAACGTCAACTAATACATTTTTAACAATATTAAAAAAAACAACGTACTTAAAAAACAAATTTCTATTAAGTAAAACCATCAAAAGTAAAATTATAAGGCATGCCCTCAACAACATTTTCTCTATACCTTTAAATGTTGTTATTAGCTTAAACTGAAATTTTACTTTCTCACAATTTCTTAACATGCTATTTGTGGTTCTTTGTTGACCAACAACTATTTACTTTCTCACAAGTTTGCAAATACATAAATGGAATTTATGTCTCAAGCCCTCTCTTCAATAGTGGCGTTACTTTATATTTTTGGCCTTGAAGTTTTAAAGTCCAATTTGATTAATTACATATAATTTTATGCGTGTATTTAAAGATAGTTGTAGATGTGGAGTCCATTGATTATAAGTGGTAAATACACTTAATCTTTGTTACATAGGTGTATGTAAATGAAATGATTTTAAACTGTTATATGGGTAAAGGAAGAGAATTCGACCCATTACATAGTTATAAAATCAGAAAGCTATAGTTAAAACAGTATATGAAGGACCTACAACATGTTAAATAGGTAAAGTCAGAAACTATGGTTTTTTGGGTCTCTGGATTTGGTTTCACCATTGTTTTTCAGCTTACAAACATATGTTAAGAATAATTATAAGTCATGCCCACCCAACGGGCGGGCTTATATGCCCGAGAGGTCTTATAAGTCATGCCCGCCCATCGGGCGGGCTTTGAAGTCTAGTGTATATATATATATATATATATATATATATATATATATATATATATATATATATATATATATATATATATATATATATATATATATATTATCAACTACTACAATAGTAGGGAGCCTCATGTGAGGAGTTCATTAAGTAAGTCGTCGAGATAAGTTGTGGATTTACGAATTAAAGTGTCCTGGCTCCTCGAACGTTTACTACATGACTTCTGAATTATGTCGGCCCGAACAGTAGTAAACGATATATAAACTATACATGTTTCATGAAACATTTCTTTTCAAAGACTTACACTATAGTTTGTACCACATCATGGACTAAATACAAGACATATATTGGTAATTCTTCGTATTCTTAGACATTATTCCAAACCTAAGTTGCAACAATTATTCTAGGTTGCTCGTAGAATTTCTCACGGCATATCCATCATTCTCATTATACATCATCCAACTCACGGTGAGTTCATAGCCCCACTTTTCATTACTTAATTGTTTTACAAACCCTTGGGGGGAATACATGCTATTTTAAACCGAACACAATGTTTTTCAATTGTATGCTTGCCTGATTGTTTTATTATCACTAAGTACTATCCTTGCTAAAACTAATATCCCTTATTATGAATCATTTAATCACTAGTAATAGTGAGCGCGAATATTGTGAATAGGCCTATTGGGATTGACGAATCCTATTTGTATTGACTAAGTTCAAACAAATGCACTAATATTTGAGATTTAGGTATGTTAGCAAAGTACCTACCGGGATAACTCCGCTGATTGATATTGGTACCCGTTAACGTTTTGGTGTCATAAGCTTAGTGTATAATACATTTTATGGGCGTATAATAACGTAGCCTACCTGAGTTGTTTTCCAACCATGAGTATGAGTCTAATTAACTCATACTACCAACATATTGTGTTCAACCATTAAACAAACTCTATGAATATCACTCAACCTTTGTGTTGACCTCTTAAGCATGTATTTCAGGTCCATGATGATCAAGGATGGCACGGAAGGGCACGGATATTCAAAAGGGCTATAAATTCTATTATCATTCAAAAACTCGTTTAATGTAATTTGTAAACATGGAACCATCTGGGACCTCATTTTGTAATCTCTGATATTTATATAATTTGAATGATAAACCTTTTAAAACGACTCAATTAGAGTTCGTTTTCTGTTATTGTGACTATTGTGCCGTCGAGTAACACCCAGTTTGAATTCCGCTGCATCATGAATTGGGGGTGTTACAGAGTAGGTAATGAGGTGGGTAGTATAAATACCCCCACCTCATTTATGATTGAAACACACACATACACTACATTTAATAGCATTTATTACCAACCCTTCATCTCTACACATACTCATCCTCACACCGGAGGTTGGTCTTGGGATAAAACCCAAGGCGAGCCTAACGTGTGCTATTCTTGTGCAGGACATTCTACAAGTCCGAGTGACAAACCTAGCGACGGGGCCCACTCACAAGGTTTTACTTCAACACCTACGTAATTGGAATATTTATGTATTCAAACTTTTGTAAGTTGGAGGTCTTATTATTATTTTTTTTTTCACAAGCTTGTGTGAATCAAAAGGTAAGTTACTTAAAAATCATGTTTGCAACTGATTCAAGCTGTTGCCTCCGGCCACTTATATAGTACAATTGATGGTTACATACAACTAAGGGGCACACGATACGATAAACAACATGAATATGACACGAAGTTAAACAGTTATGGGTTGAAGATAAATATGTTTGGGTAAAAAATAGACCAATCCGTGTAATCCAGTTTAAAAAATGGGTCGTGTTTGGTTTGAATAAGTAGGTTAACCCGTGAACCTATTTAAGTATACTAGAAAGGTGCCCGCATGATGCGGGAGTGGATTGTTGGGGGTGAAGAGGAGGGAGGTGGGGTGGTGGAAAGTGGTTGTTGAGGTGGTTATAAATTGTTGGGGGTGGTTGTTGAGGTGGTTATAAATTGTTGGGGTGGTTGATGAAGTGGTTATAAATTGTTGGGGGTGATTGTTAGGGGTGGTTGTTTTCATAATTAATAAGTAAAAGTCTGAATTTTTAAGCATTTCTAATTATAGAATAGTCCCAAATACATTATATAGTAGTATAGATAAGACTATAGAAAAAATATAATATAACTTGAATTTTATGTTGGATATGGATTAAATGTTTTTTTCATATTTAATATGACAATATATTACGATTATAACTCGGATATCATTGAAATTGTTGTATAGTTATTTGTATTTTTATCAATTTTTAACTTGTTATATCATTTTTGGATTAAACTTGTTGAATCGACAAACTACCAATCTTCTTCACCAATTAACTTATTTATTTAAGCATGTTAAACAAGTTATAAATGGATTACAAATATTATGCAGGTTTGAGTTATGGTTGAATTTCTTAACTAGATTAATAAATAGGTCGTTTTTTGATAGATGTTATACTAACCTGACAACCCGAATAGGTTAACCCAAACACGACTCGATTGACACCTGTTTACAACCTCAACTAATTTTTGAATTTTTCCATACATATCATGGTCACTGTTGTTTGCAAAATCGTTACATTTTGGTTACCTACCACGACTGATTAGCTTCCTACACTCGACTCACTATCAAATCATCTCCAATGTGACTTAATGTTAAGGTGTTCTGAAAGTCTATATCGATTAATAATGTGACTTAATTTCAAATACCACTAACTGAAAAGAAGGAGCATTTGAATCTTACAAACTTATTTCGTAAACAGCATGTGTTTTTCGTAAGTGTGAATAAATTTTCTGTGTCTAGACTTTAAACCAGCTTTAATTTTAAAAGGAGCAAGTAAATAAAAAAGGAAATACAAGAATTGTCCCGTCAAAAAGACTGGTGGAATCAATGAAGTATGTATGCTATGCTATGTTGGAGCATTGATTCCGACTTCTCACCTTTTTTAGTTTACAACCACAAGAATATCATGTGTTACATTTTCTTCACTGATTATGAAAGTTTGTCAATTGGTTACTCAGATATATATATATATATATATATATATATATATATATATATATATATATATATATATATATATATATATATATATATATATATATATATAGAGTGAGGATCACGTGCGGATTTTTTGTTTTAGTGCGGACGTGCGGATAGATCTAGACCGTCCAATCCAGATCTGATCTTGACTTTTTGTAAAAAAGTCAAGATCTACGCAACTATCACGGTGCCAAATCACCATTCAAACGATTTTTTTTAATTTTTTTCCTTTTGAGCGATCCTTAATATTGTTATCTTCTTTCATTTTTTTTATTTTATCAGATTTTTCTGAGAACTTATTGTTTTTTTGATTATGAGTGCTACCGTGATATTAACCATATTATGAGTTCTACCGTAATATTAACAATATTATGAGCCGTGATATTAAAAACCCATGATAGCTACGGTGATATTGTAAAACCAACGTGATATTAAACTTTTTGCATGTAAAAATGAACCGTGATATTAGTGAAAAACTTAATATAATTGTTTTTTTTACGATATTAAAAAAACTTACGGTGATATTAAAAAAACTGAAAAAGAATGTATGAGTATTAGAGTGATATTAAAAAAGCATGATAGTTACGGCGATATTAACAATTTTTATTAAAAAAAAGTTTTTACGATATTAAAAAAGTTATTGTGATATTAAATTTTTTATTAAAAAAAAAGTTTCAGAATCTGATTTTGACTTTTTTACAAAAGTCAAGATCTGATCTTGACTCTAATATCACAATACCTTTAACGATGAAAACGATTTTTTTTAAAATTTTTTTTCAGCGATTCTTAATTATTTGTTGTCCTCTTTATTTTTTTAATTTTTTCAGATTTTTTTGAATTTTTTTCAGAAAAAAAGCTAATACGATAGTAACGATTTTGAAAAAAGACGGGATATTTACGATATTGCCACTCCGCTTTTTTCAGATGGTTGACTAGATGGAGGGCTGAGATTCGTCCGTACCATCCGCACTAAAAGACAAAAACGTATTTCACAATGGACGGTGCTTCCTACCCTTCTGATACATTAAAATACTATTATCTCGGGCAAGCCCATGTGTTTGAGCCCGTGCTTTTGATAAACGTTGGCCTTTCAGTCCCATAAATTTGTTAGTCCTTTTTTTCCACCGCCTCTTGGTATATTTCTTTTGTTATTCCAGATTCATCCACACAGTAGCTGTTGCCACTAGATTATTCCACCACCTTTGGCTTGCCGACTTTCAAACACATACGATTGTCTGCCTCAATTGTGATTAATAGTTCAATATCATAATCTTCCTTTTTCTTCCTCCTTACGACTGCTGCCTCGCCTGTGGTGTAACAATTCGCAATTTCAGGTTAATTACCATTCCCGGAAAATTTCACTATTCACTTTTACTATTCATTTTTCCCGAAACTTTCCCGAAAGTTGATTTTTATTTGATATTCTCGAGTGATAAATCATTTCCATGGCAAATTAAATGTTTGACATTCGTCAGATCATTTTCGTGAAAGTTATTAAGGAATTACACGTTTTAGGGTAAAACGTCATTCAGAAATTCTACGTACAACGAAACTCGACCGCGTTAAGTGACCCCGCATCAGAAAAATGTTTGACACACTCATGATTTATTTGAGAATTAATCGTGACTGAGAAAAACATGACCAAAGACTTCCCAGCAGGTCACCCATGTCGGTACTACTCTCACATAAGCACGCTTAACCGAATGGGCGATTAACCGTTAGACCACGAAACGAGTTTCTAAGACGTTTTGAGTTTTCAAACTTATTAGAAAAAGTCAACATATTTTTCCCTCCTCCATTGACCAAAAATCATCCCTTGATGTTATAAATCATTTCGTGATTTTTAGGCTTACGGTTTGATGTCTAAAAGACATTTAATACCAACCGACACTAGACTGAGCCCAGTATAGACATTATAAGTCATTTCAAATCATTTTTATCACATTAGAAAAGTAACATTTTACTTTTCTCAATTTTACGCAATATTAGTACGTTTTACGTATTACGCGTTTTAGACCCGTGTTTCCAGCTTTTAGCAGGGTTTTAGCACCCGATAGATCCTACCACTCATTTTATATTTTATTATGGACTATATGGACATGTTTAACAATACTTTCAAATTCCATAATTTTACGATACTCGGTTTTACGTTTTGAGGCTTAATCATTTACGATTGGCATTTCCCGGAGTCAAAACTAACCAAGTATCTTGGATAATACCAAGAAAAGTCCACCCTTGCTCTCCAAGTTCATATGAACCGCCATAGGGGGGGGGGGGTTTCACACTAGGTGGCTTGATCTCAAGCTTAATGGCCTTAGATTTCATCCATGTGTTCACCTTGGCCTCCAAGGTTGGACTAGTCAACATTTCTAACCTCCTCCAAGCCATATAAATACCCCCCTCCCTCTCCTTGGCCGTCCCTCATCACACACACACCCACACCATCTCATTTTCTCATTCTCTTCAAGTTTCATGCAAGATTCAAGTGCTAGTTCAAGGTAGAAACCCTAGATAGGTTATCATTCATCAAACACTTCCATAACCTCATGAATTTTGGTGATTTCTCTTGAGTTTGAATCCAATCAAGTCACCTAAACCTTCATCATCCATCTTTCAAGAATACCAAGGGTAGAAAGATTGCATGAAGAGAAGTGGGTTGAAGCAAGTCTATCAAAGTCCTATCCTTACATGTTAACTTCCTTTCATCTTTGAAAGCCAAAAGTTGTGAGCCAAACCCTAACTTGATTCTTGTTAAATAATCATGTTCATGTTATTTACATATTATTTGTGCTATATTATGTCTTGTATTAATGTCCATGATGTATAAAAGTGAGTAAAACAAGTTATTGTACATGATTGATAAGACGAGTTCATAAAACAAGTAAACTAGTGACTTTGTTGGTATAACCTGATCAAAATGGTAAAAATATAATATTGGATTATTACATATTGTAGTAGAGGACTTAACAAGGAAACCGTAGCAATTTGAACCACCTAAAAAGAGTATACGAGTCAAAAGTTACGCCCATTTGAAGTTACCAAAACTTTGCGGCAAACTGCCAAATACCATTCTGATCAAATTTGGGTTTTGAAAGTCATACATCTGGTCCGATTCATCAAAAAGTTAAAACACGAAAGTTGTCCGGAACGACGTTTTCGTTTAGGAACAAAGAAGCTCGAGACCTAAAAACGCTTTCCGAGTGATAAAATTCTTCAAATTCTAAACAGCCCATTTTTAGGCGAAAGTCACAAGATTATGGTTATACTTTGAAAGGAACAAGAGGTCTTATGACCTAGAATCAAGACCACAACCATGGCTAGAGCCAAGGTTGAGTCTCAAGACCATGGAACAATGACCAAAGGTCATGGCAAGGCCATGACGAAATGACCATACAAGCTTACTTAGGCGAAAACATGAAACAAGGATTTGGCGAGAACTTGAACAAGCAATTTGAATCTACTTCACTAAAAAAGGAACCATGAGATTTTACAAAGAAAAATGATCATACAAGACTTATGAAACTACCCCTAATAACAATCTTCATGTACAAATAAACTTTCCTAAGTTTATTCAAGTATCGGACATGTAACCTTTCGGATCAAAACTTATATCTATATATTTCATCAACTACTACAATAGTAGGGAGCCTCATGTGAGGAGTTCATTATGTAAGCCGTCGAGATGAGTTGTGGATTTACGAGTTAAAGTGTCCTGGCTCCTCGAACGCTTACTAACATGACTTCTGAATTATGTCGGCCCGAACGGTAGTAAACGATATACAAAACATACATGTTTCATGAATCTTTTCTTTCAAGGACTTACAATATACATCATACCACATCATGGACTATAATTCAAGATATATATATAGGCACTACTTCATATTCATTACTCCGATCCTAAGTCACAACATTCTATTATAGGTTGCTCATAGAAACCTTCGCGATTCGACCGTTACATTCATTACTTGCTATCTTACTTAAGGTGAGTTCATAGCCCCACTTTACATTACTTCAATGTTTTACAAACCCTTGGGGGAAATACATGCTATTATTTTTCTACTCGAACACAATGCTTTCTACTGTATGCTATTCGACCATGTTTTATTATCACTAAGTAACATCCTTGCCAAACCAAGATCCCTTATTATGAACCATTTAATCACTTGCGAGGGTTACTTGCAAGTGAGCGCGAATATTGTGAATAGGCCTATTGGGATTGACGAATCCCATTTGTATTGACTAAGTTCAAACAAATGCATTAATATTTGAGACATTAGGTATGACGGCAAAGTACCTACCGGGATAAATCTGCCGATCGATATTGGTACACGTTAACGTTTTGGTGTCATAAGCTTAGTGTATAATACATGTTCCGGGCGTATAATAACGTAGCCTACCTGTTTTGTTTTCCAAACATTGGTGTGAGCCTATAACTCACACTACCAACATATTGTGTTCAATCGATTTAACAAACTCTATGAATATCACTCAACCTTTGTGTTGACCTCTCAAGCATGTATTTCAGGTTCATGACGATCAAGGATGGCACGGAAGGACACGGATACTCAAGAGGGCTATAAATTTTATTATCATTCAAAACTCATTTATTATACATTGTAAACATGGAACCAATTGGGACCTCATTTTGAAATCTCTGATATTTATATAATTTGAATGATACATCTTTTAAAACGACTCAATTGGAGGTCGTTTTCTATTATTGTGACTATTGTGCCGTCGAGTAACACCCAGTTTGAATTCCGCTGCATCCATGAATTGGGGGTGTTACAGATTGGTACCAAAGCCATGGTTATAGAGAAACGGGTCTAATTGAGACCTAAACTATAACCACATGTACAAGCAAAAACATTTTATAGCCTTCCGCTCTCCGTGTCTTCCATCCTCCAGACGATTATGGACTTACTAAGCATTTTATGCTACATGAACACATATAAGTATATTGATATATACACACTAAGCATTTTATGCTACATGAACACATATAAGTATATTGATATATACACACTAGGCATTTTATGCTACATGAACACATATAAGTATATTGATATATACACACTAGGCATTTTATGCTACATGAACACATATAAGTATATTGATATATACACACTAGGCATTTTATGCTACATGAACATATTAGTATATTGATATATAAACTCGGTTTATTTTCAATCATTTATCTAAACAATGGACTAAACATATCTGTGTATGCCTATTCTAAGGCATTTCGGCACAGCCACACTCTCCCAATCATGTTCCTACTCCAACATTATATGTCCAAGACATTGTAACTAATTACAATGGTCTCATTCATTTTGCAAGACATTGTGAGATACAATGGTCTCATTCATTTTCCAAGACATTGTGAGATACAATGGTCTCATTCATTTTCCAAGACATTGTGAGATACAATGGTCTCATTCATTTTCCAAGACATTGTGAGATGCAATGGTCTCATTCATTTTCCAAGACATTGTATGATACAATGGTCTTAATCATTTCTCAAATGTTTTGAGTCACACAACGGTCTAACCTACTTCCCAGACATTGTGAATTATACAATGGTCTAACCTACTTCCGAGACTTTGTGTTTTGTGCAAATGGTCTCTAGAATTATTCCATCACATCATCAATATCATTTCTTATGATATCAAAAACCCGTCACAATCTATCGATTTCAAAACAAGAAATATGAGATTTCTAAAGGACAAACTAATCCATCATCGACAAAAGCTGAACTTTCTCTACATTCATCAAAGTTTTCTTATGAAACCTTCATTATTAAAAGTTCGTGATCCTGGCCAAGTATGTTCTATTTTAGAACTACTTAAAACTTCCTTTCCATACGTATCTACCCTTACTACCTTCTATGCAATGGAATATGAAAACATACGTAAGTCTTGTATGGACGGGACTTGCAACTTAAGGGTTTGACATCGCCTTTGTTTAGTGGACAGTTTCCCGAAAGCAACGGACATATCAAAAGTATACCTAGTTTAGGTATTTGAAAATTTTATCGAACCTTGGCTAAATATAGACTAGTCACCTATATTTAACCTAGGGACAGTGGAATATAGTCTGACTAACTATATTCGACTTAGAATTTTCAAATACTGAGAGTAGTGGTACTAGGGTTATGTTTAGATTGATTTCCTACATGAACACGATAAACCACCAGAATACATTAAAACAATCTAGAGACACGATAGTGCCTTACCACTCAGTGAAATCTTAACACTTTATTTGTACTACCTAAACTTCATTCTTGAAAGTTTTCATTTATGAGATAATCCGAACTACTATCTGGGATAGTTATCAATTATTCTCTTCATCCTGTAAAAGTACTATCCTGTTTAGGTCCTAAGGATACCATTCCATCATAAACCTTTAAAATCTCTTAAGATCTTTAAAGCAAACTCAACATCTATACCTAAGAGTATTAATGTTAAGCATACACTACACACTTTTGTTCATCAACATATCACATCATTAACTTCACAACCGTTACAAACACAAGCTCATTAACAGATCTTGATGCACTTTTAAAGCTCAAATCATCCTTAGTTACACCACAAGCACCCTTATCAGCTTTACAAGATTGAATATTCATCTTGTACTTTTGCTACACCAGTGTCATCTCGTAATACACTACCTTGTAACTCACCGGCTAAGTATGAATGTTGTGTCGGGAATTCTTGAGTAGGATGATTTATAATGTCCTTATTTGAATGGATTGGGATGCCTTTTCATTTAAATAAAGAAATTATAAATCATCGAACCATAAGTTTATATTCCTTTAGTTACATTGTTTGGGATGCCTCTCTATGTAAATAAAGAATTATAAACAAGTGGGCTTATTTATATCCGAAATAACATAAGTATGAAGTCAACCTACATTACATTGCTCGGGTATGGCATAATACCTACATTACATTGCTCGGGTATGGCTTGATACCTACATTACATTGCTCGGATATGGCATGAAACCTACATTACATTGCTCGGGTATGGCATGATACCTACATTATATTCGCCACAAGAAATCCTATCTTTTCACCGACATCGCTTCAAACCATGACATAAACACTAGGTACAACAACAGATTACCTACTAGGCTATGATTGCAACAACTATCCCAATTTCCATTAGTACGAGATTTACATTTTGGTTTTCATAATGATAGTGCAATAACAAACAAACTCATTGCGAGGCCATGTAACCATATGCATGGGCAGTCATACCGAACTCATTGTGAAGCCATGTAGCCATATGCATGGGCAGCTGTACAATTCAAATAGGACTTGGTCCAACCACATGTTCAACATTTATTCCATTATTCGATGTCTATGTCAATTGCAATTGTTGTTCAACTACTATATCAATTGCTATTGATACTTGACAACTATATCGAGCTCTATTTGATATTCAACTACTATATCAATTCCTATTAATACTCGATTACTATATCAATTTCCTTTGATATTCGACTATTATATGAATCTCTATTGATATTCAACTATGTTATCAATTTCTATTGACACACCGTATTCTAAGACAAATCAAACTATATCACTGGTAATTCAAGACTCGAGTCCTCATAAATAACCACACCTATTCATCGACACCACTCCAACATATAACACACATAGAACTTCGGGACGAAGTTCCCCGTAAGGGGTAGAGACTGTAACAATTCGCAATTTCAGGTTAATTACCATTCCCGGAAAATTTCACTATTCACTTTTACTATTCATTTTTCCCGAAACTTTCCCGAAAGTTGATTTTTATTTGATATTCTCGAGTGATAAATCATTTCCATGGCAAATTAAATGTTTGACATTCGTCAGATCATTTTCGTGAAAGTTATTAAGGAATTACACGTTTTAGGGTAAAACGTCATTCAGAAATTCTACGTACAACGAAACTCGACCGCGTTAAGTGACCCCGCATCAGAAAAATGTTTGACACACTCATGATTTATTTGAGAATTAATCGTGACTGAGAAAAACATGACCAAAGACTTCCCAGCAGGTCACCCATGTCGGTACTACTCTCACATAAGCACGCTTAACCGAATGGGCGATTAACCGTTAGACCACGAAACGAGTTTCTAAGACGTTTTGAGTTTTCAAACTTATTAGAAAAAGTCAACATATTTTTCCCTCCTCCGTTGACCAAAAATCATCCCTTGATGTTATAAATCATTTCGTGATTTTTAGGCTTACGGTTTGATGTCTAAAAGACATTTAATACCAACCGACACTAGACTGAGCCCAGTCTAGACATTATAAGTCATTTCAAATCATTTTTATCACATTAGAAAAGTAACATTTTACTTTTCTCAATTTTACGCAATATTAGTACGTTTTACGTATTACGCGTTTTAGACCCGTGTTTCCCGCTTTTAGCAGGGTTTTAGCACCCGATAGATCCTACCACTCATTTTATATTTTATTATGGACTATATGGACATGTTTAACAATACTTTCAAATTCCATAATTTTACGATACCCGGTTTTACGTTTTGAGGCTTAATCATTTACGATTGGCATTTCCCGGAGTCAAAACTAACCAAGTATCTTGGATAATACCAAGAAAAGTCCACCCTTGCTCTCCAAGTTCATATGAACCGCCATAGGGGGGGGGGGGTTTTCACACTAGGTGGCTTGATCTCAAGCTTAATGGCCTTAGATTTCATCCATGTGTTCACCTTGGCCTCCAAGGTTGGACTAGTCATCATTTCTAACCTCCTCCAAGCCATATAAATACCCCCTCCCTCTCCTTGGCCGTCCCTCATCACACACACACCCACACCATCTCATTTTCTCATTCTCTTCAAGTTTCATGCAAGATTCAAGTGCTAGTTCAAGGTAGAAACCCTAGATAGGTTATCATTCATCAAACACTTCCATAACCTCATGAATTTTGGTGATTTCTCTTGAGTTTGAATCCACTCAAGTCACCTAAACCTTCATCATCCATCTTTCAAGAATACCAAGGGTAGAAAGATTGCATGAAGAGAAGTGGGTTGAAGCAAGTCTATCAAAGTCCTATCCTTACATGTTAACTTCCTTTCATCTTTGAAAGCCAAAAGTTGTGAGCCAAACCCTAACTTGATTCTTGTTAAATAATCATGTTCATGTTATTTACATATTATTTGTGCTATATTATGTCTTGTATTAATGTCCATGATGTATAAAAGTGAGTAAAACAAGTTATTGTACATGATTGATAAGACGAGTTCATAAAACAAGTAAACTAGTGACTTTGTTGGTATAACCTGATCAAAATGGTAAAAATATGATATTGGATTATTACATATTGTAGTAGAGGACTTAACAAGGAAACCGTAGCAATTTGAACCACCCAAAAAGAGTATACGAGTCAAAAGTTACGCCCATTTGAAGTTACCAAAACTTTGCGGCAAACTGCCAAATACCATTCTGATCAAATTTGGGTTTTGAAAGTCATACTTCTGGTCCGATTCATCAAAAAGTTAAAACACGAAAGTTGTCCGGAACGACGTTTTTGTTCAGGAACAAAGAAGCTCGAGACCTAAAAACGCTTTCCGAGTGATAAAATTCTTCAAATTCTAAACAGCCCATTTTTAGGCGAAAGTCACAAGATTATGGTTATACTTTGAAAGGAACAAGAGGTCTTATGACCTAGAATCAAGACCACAACCATGGCTAGAGCCAAGGTTGAGTCTCAAGACCATGGAACAATGACCAAAGGTCATGGCAAGGCCATGACGAAATGACCATACAAGCTTACTTAGGCGAAAACATGAAACAAGGATTTGGCGAGAACTTGAACAAGCAATTTGAATCTACTTCACTGAAAAAGGAACCATGAGATTTTACAAAGAAAAATGATCATACAAGACTTATGAAACTACCCCTAATAACAATCTTCATGTACAAATAAACTTTCCTAAGTTTATTCAAGTATCGGACATGTAACCTTTCGGATCAAAACTTATATTTATATATTTCATCAACTACTACAATAGTAGGGAGCCTCATGTGAGGAGTTCATTATGTAAGCCGTCGAGATGAGTTGTGGATTTACGAGTTAAAGTGTCCTGGCTCCTCGAACGCTTACTAACATGACTTCTGAATTATGTCGGCCCGAACGGTAGTAAACGATATACAAAACATACATGTTTCATGAATCTTTTCTTTCAAGGACTTACAATATACATCATACCACATCATGGACTATAATTCAAGATATATATATATATAGGCACTACTTCATATTCATTACTCCGATCCTAAGTCACAACATTCTATTATAGGTTGCTCATAGAAACCTTCGCGATTCGACCGTTACATTCATTACTTGCTATCTTACTTAAGGTGAGTTCATAGCCCCACTTTACATTACTTCAATGTTTTACAAACCCTTGGGGGAAATACATGCTATTATTTTTCTACTCGAACACAATGCTTTCTACTGTATGCTATTCGACCATGTTTTATTATCACTAAGTAACATCCTTGCCAAACCAAGATCCCTTATTATGAACCATTTAATCACTTGCGAGGGTTACTTGCAAGTGAGCGCGAATATTGTGAATAGGCCTATTGGGATTGACGAATCCCATTTGTATTGACTAAGTTCAAACAAATGCATTAATATTTGAGACATTAGGTATGACGGCAAAGTACCTACCGGGATAAATCTGCCGATCGATATTGGTACGCGTTAACGTTTTGGTGTCATAAGCTTAGTGTATAATACATGTTCCGGGCGTATAATAACGTAGCCTACCTGTTTTGTTTTCCAAACATTGGTGTGAGCCTATAACTCACACTACCAACATATTGTGTTCAATCGATTTAACAAACTCTATGAATATCACTCAACCTTTGTGTTGACCTCTCAAGCATGTATTTCAGGTTCATGACGATCAAGGATGGCACGGAAGGACACGGATACTCAAGAGGGCTATAAATTTTATTATCATTCAAAACTCATTTATTATACATTGTAAACATGGAACCAATTGGGACCTCATTTTGAAATCTCTGATATTTATATAATTTGAATGATACATCTTTTAAAACGACTCAATTGGAGTTCGTTTTCTATTATTGTGACTATTGTGCCGTCGAGTAACACCCAGTTTGAATTCCGCTGCATCCATGAATTGGGGGTGTTACATGTGGTTAATAGTTTGGGTATGGATTTTGTAGGGTTGTATTGATTTTCGTGGATATTTGTAAACCTTAGCCATTCATCAGGTCTGTTTATATATATATATATATATATATATATATATATATATATATATATATATATATATATATATATATATAGGGGTACTTTATTTTCAGAACCCTGTTAAGTGCGGGAACTCCAATTTTGCATTAGAAAACATGTATGTTCATATAAAACATGTATGTTTTCTTACATACACCTGAATACACATGTCTGCGTATTAAGGTGTATGTAAGAAAACATACATGTTTTATATGAACATGCATGTTTTCTAATGCATAATTGGAGTTCTCGCAGTTCCCGCATTTAACAGGGTTCTAAAAATAAAACCATTTTGCATTGATCTATTGCACTTAACAGGTTTTTATATAAACATGTATTATGTGTATTAAGGTGTATGTAAGAAAACATACATGTTTTATATGAACATGCATGTTTTCTAATGCAAAATTGGAGTTCTCGCAGTTCCCGCACTTAACAGGGTTCTGAAAATAAAGATACAATATATATATATATATATATATATATATATATATATATATATATATATATATATATATATATATATATATATATATATATATATATATAAATTTCTTTGGAGTTTCTGAAATTATGATTAACCAACACTGTATGAAATTCTCAAATCTTGGCTGTTTTGATTCATTTGTCGGTAATATAAATATAAACAGTGTTGTATGAAATTCTCAAATCTTTGTTGCACTTTATATCCGGATAAGTTCTCCTTTTGTAAAATGATTTACGCCAGATTTTGGTACTAAAAGCGGTTTCATTTCCTGAATGTAGTGCTGACCAACAACAAGGTAGCCGTCATGGTGTACAGCAGGGTACCAAATGCAAGGTAGCTATTTCACTATCTTAAAGTGAAAGTCAGAATAGAAAATAGTTTGCAGCCTTTTTATACGGATTGATATGTGATAATACCGAACACCATTTTGGTAATGTTGTTATCGTAGTTCAAACCATTTGGGTCGTTGATTTTCAGGTAGAGGCCTTTGTTCATGAGAATATTGTTTCTTATGGTTGCATTGAAAGGAGAGACGGCGTTAGAACCATGAGAGATTGAAAGCTTATGATCATCGAACCAGGTACGTTCCATGATCTTCTATTAAGAAAAAAACAAGTTACGGGTGGCCGATGGGCATGTCACTGGTATAAACAGGTGTTGGATTGACCTGAAAAAAGTGTCTCTAAAAAATCTATAACGCTTTTTAATCATAGTTGAGCCTAATTTGGGTGACTTTCGACAGTTAGCCTGTTTGGTTTGAAGTATCTGTTTTATGTATGCCTATTTGACATATATCCCAAATTAATCCATCGTAAGTAAAAGGGTCAAAATTTGAAACTCTACATCAATTTCGTTTTAATTAATCCATCTAACATGACAGGCTGACGCACGGTTCAAGCTACTTGGAACACATAACTTTTTGGCCGCAATCAAGGTTGATGGGAATAAAACTCCTGTTATTATTGGTTTGCAAGACAGCTTTGCTGCGGTGGCTATCAATGTTGCGGCACAACTTTCATTTGAGGAGGGCAAATTTGTAAGCAGTTACAAAGTCTTTTTGTGAAAAACACTATTCAAAAGTCTTTCCATGTTATAACATCAATGTTCTATAGTATATACCACCATGTGCATTAAATTGCTGAAATTAACTTTATAAATGCGTTTACTCCTTCGAATTTGATAATCTTGAATGTTGACAAAGTTTATCATAATATAGGGATCGTACTTATTGAAAAATGAAGACTACATTACGTTTATCTAAATGTTCCTAACTGATTGTTTTTGCCTCAACTTGCAAGCATGTTTAATTGTAGTGTGAATTGTGAATTGATTTGTGTGATGATCATGAAAATGCTTCAGGAAATGCAGCTCTGGTATCAAAGAGGGCGAGAAACTGTTGCAAGCTTCTCGATGCTACTTATATACTACAACCTGTGTGATTGCTGGCTTGTTCCCTGTTTCTACCCACACGAGGTTAGGTTTTGTCGAGTAGGCTTAAAACATGCACTTTTTGTAAACAACATCAGCAATAATGTAACTATCTGCTTTCGTACCCTAATGTAAGTGTACGCTTTCGTAAGACGATTCAAAAAAACTAGCAAACACCCCCGTCGCAACGCGGCGGGCTCCTCCCCCTCGTTTATGTATATTTCATCAACTTCATTTTAGCACCTTAGAGTGAACGGTGCAATGCTTATTGAAGCGTTATTGGCAGTTTTTTTTTTTTTTTTTTTTTTTTGCATAGCAAAACTGCATCGCCTCAAATGTCATAACTATGTTATAGGGCCGAATGTGGTTAAGTTGGCGAGCATTTTTTTTTAGTGTGTAAATTATTTTTGATGGTGTGTTATAGAAATTTTATTAAGGAAAATGTTTATGTTATAATAACGTAATAATGCTATTATAGGGTCATGGTTCTAAAAGGCGAGCAAAGGCCTTATAAAGGCCCCGCAAAAGCGTGAGGCTTGGTCATGCCGTCACGTCGCGCTTTATGTCGTCTTATGGCACATCTTTTTCTAAACTCGATATATATATGAAATATAATATAAATATATAAATATTTTTATATTTTGTGCCGCTTTATGACACGTTTTATAAACGCAAAAGCTTCGCCTTCGCTGCTAAGGCATGAGGATTAGTCATGCCGCCACACCATGACTCACGTTATTTATGTAATGCTGAAGTGACGAATGTGTAACATATTACATGGTAATGGTGCAAGTGCACCCATCTTTTTTAATATCTCAACTTATCATATTCTGCATTTTCATTTTATTTGTGGAAGTCGAACTTTTTTTGATGTGTTTTAGAAATCTGTAATTTATGTTAACTTTAGATTAAGAATTTAATATTGTAAATGATGACTCCGTATGAATAACTTTGTTTTGATCACTATTTAAGATTATGCGATTATATCTTTTTTTAATTTGGAGTTTTGGCATAATTTTAACTTTATGGTGATAGTCACATTTTAAAAAAGGAATATTAGAAAGAGCTTAAAAAAGAGTCGTGCTATATTTGTTTTGGCATGACTTTAGCTTTAGGGAGTCATCTCTAAGTTTATAACATAGTACAAACTCTTTTATAAGTTCTTTCTAGACAAAAATACATCATTGGTCTCTGAACTTTTCACAAAACATCATTATGCACCCTATATTTCTAAAAAAGTCGTGTGGCGTCCAAAATATGGGAAATTGAGGCCGAATGCATCCTTTGACCACTTTTGTCTCGGTTAACGCTTGTATTTTGGTAGATTTCCAAGGGTATATTAGGCAAAATACATTTATCACCACATTATTGTTAAATTAACCATGACATATGATAGTTTAGGGACCAACTAAGAACTATGCTTCACAACTTGAGCCTATCTTCTCTGATACGCTAGTTATTATTCGCGCAATAACCAATTAACCCACAAACCAAACACATTTACATACCATAATTATACAAACCCTTATCCAGACCATTACCGGTAAATCAAAAACCAAAACCAGTCACCTATTTCCAGAAGTCAAAGACCCAACTAAAATTCCAACATTACAATGTCTTTTGGAGACAATGTGATCACTGATATGGCAGATTATATCAGCAACATGCCAGATAACGTGGCCACTAATATTATGAACCGATTGCCGCTAAAAGATGCGGTGAGGATGGGTAGTTTAACCAGAAGTTGGAGGTTTAAGTGGACTTTGCTGACGGATGTCATAGTTGATGAGGATTTGTTGTACTATTTAACAAATACCTTTGATGGGAGGCATATTACTAGGCTTTGACTTCAGCTTAATGGGCCAGTAAGAAGGTTTGTGTTCTCCGTAGAGCCCAAAATGCTCTTTGGACAAGACGACTTGAATTATGAAGACATTCATGAGTGGCTTTTGTTTTTGGCTCGGGTCGGAGTTGAGGAGCTCACAATTCGAAACTGGTATGGTGAGCCAGTTACTTTGCCAACCCAACTTTACTATCGTCAGGAGTTGAAATTTCTTGAACTTCATTGTTTCACTTTTCCTACTATGACAAGTTTTAGGGGTTTTTCAAAGCTACTCAGCTTAGAATATTTTCATAGTGGTACAATTTGGGACTTAGTTGCTGGTTGTCCCTTGCTCGAGTATGGGATATTACAATTCTTAGCAATTTGAAGAAGTTAAATTTGTCATTTGGTATTTGGAACCATCCTATGACAATAACAACTTCCAAATTCCAATATCTTTCAATTGTCAAATATTCCTAAACTTGAGACCCTTACCATGGATTTTCAAGACTGCAATGTAAGACCTATTTTATTTTTTCACTTCAACTTATATAATGTTAAAGTAATTTCTAACATTCATGCAATGTTAGCTTTGAAGCTAAAGGAAATTCGTCCTTTTGTAGTTGTTGGAAGAAGGTACCTCCTGGATGAATGTCCGTGTGACCTTTCTATCACTCAAGTCTCTTGAGATATACGGGGTCGATTTTGGGAATAATGCAATGGTTTCATTGATCGTTCAAATGATTCGTGGGTCTCCAATTATGGAAAGGCTAGAAACCAGGGTAAGTGGAATGCATATGTATGAAAGACATCATATTAAATTCTAATTGTTGTGTATATGAATAGTCTCTCATTTTGCAGGCCTTATACACGCTTACTTATGTACCTTTGGAGATTGATTCATTTGATGTAACCATCAACAGAATGACCACGGGGCAGCTTCAAACTGTGGTGTTTCGTTCTTTCCCTAAAATAGAGAATGAAATAGCCATAATAAGGTTCATACTTGCATGTTCCCCCTTACTGAAGAAAATTTATATCCATGACTGCAATTTGACTCTTGATGAGAATCAAAACATCAAGTTGAACTGGGATTTGGCAATGAGGCTGTTGAAACTCCATCGATCTTCCCTCACAGCCTGGGTAGATTTCTTTTACTGATTCTACTTTATGTATGGGTTGAATACCCCAAGACAACTATTTTCGTATAAGTATGTTGTTATTTACTTTCAACGCTGTCAATATGCCTGCGATTCGAATGGTTACTTTGTATACCGCCTATGTTGCTAACCAAATGCAATGGCAAGTTTGACTTTAGAAAGTCAAACATGCAAATGGTTATTTGACATTTTCAATTTTATTCCATTAAACATTATTAAACAAGCCAAACGTGGTCACAAATATTGTTACAAAATACGTATGTCTTGTGATTGGATATGCAAAGGCACGAAAATAAACCATACTTTATTTGTTATATGTATTCATTTTGTGTCTTTATGTTTAGTGTTTTTAGTAATGAATATATTGTTTTTGACTTTCATATGGGTCGTTAAGGATTTAATGGGGTGCCATTAATTTTACTCAAATTACACCGTAGGTCCCTAAGCTTGTAAACTCAATGTAGCATGTTGTGAACACGTCACTACATTTTGGGCGGGAATTGTACATACGTTGACGAAAATGTAGACAACCTTAAGGACCAAGTATGAAATAAAATTTTTTATTAAACCCCTTCACCGTCTCTTCACTGAGATGGTATTAACTTTAGCGCGTAACCCAATAAACCCATCAACAAGCTTTTCCTCACACATTTCCTCATGGAAGAAGATTTTCCAGTGTTGAATGAACTCATTGAAGTGGCCGATTCATCACGATTACATGATCGTATGAGCCTCTGGTTTGGTCAAGAGGCTGTTGAAGCAGGGTTTTTTAAAAACCTTATTCGTGCCGCTTAACTGTTTGGGGGCTTTGAAAAAAAACCCAGGCCATTGAAATCGATCTACTTGCACGTTGATCAAGATGTATGGTGAAGCTGATGCTAATATTCGTATGCAGGAAGGTTTTGTTCAGAAAATGGCTAAAAATAATTAGTGTAATGAGTTCTTAATTTAGGGTATTTTCAGGGGTAGGTTAATGTGGTCTTTTGGGTTCTTGTTTTAGGATTTTAATGTTATTGTAGGCTAATTGCCACTGTTATGCGTATATAATTCTATGTTTTCTCGTTTAATCTTCTTGGTATCCTATTTTGTTTACTGTTCTTATGACCAAAAACAAACACCCCTTTATGTCAGCAAAGTTCTTAGTTGGTCCATAAACTATCATATGTCATGGTTAATTTAACTATAGTGTGGTGATAAATGTATTTTGCCTATTATACCCTTAGAAATGTACCAAAATATGAGCGTTGACCGAGACAAAAGTGGTCAAGAGACGCATTCGGCCTCAATTTCCCATGTTTTGGACGCCACACGACGTTTTTAAAAATGTAGTGTGCATGGCGATGCTTTGTGAAAAGTTCAAGGACCAATGGTGTATTTTTGTCTTCTTTCTAATACATTATAAGACTAATGTGATTGTTACTTCTTAAATTTAACCATGAGTAAGTTACATCCAAAATGATATACACAACTTTTTTTGCTAAGCTCAAACATGTCTTAACTTACAAGCTATGACCAAGCTGATTGTGATCGTTTATATTCAAGTATTTAATTAACTCTAGAGCTAAAGATAACAAATAAGGGGTAGAGTAGGTCTTGAACAATCTTTAATATTTGTATTCTACAAATAAACTATATAAAGTTGCTTAATCTAATCTATGGAACTACTACAAAATGCCTAAAAAAGGTTCCACTTTGTTTTATATGCAAAGTACAAATTGGTATGCTCCCCTCATGATTCCCATACCCATCATAAGCATAATAATACAGTAGCTCCTTAAATATTTATCCACAAAGACACAAAGTAGCTTTACTTTGCCCTTGATTTTTATTTGTATTCGTGTATTGATTTTAAAACTCGATTATAAGATACTTCATCCGTGATAAAATAAATGTTCACTTTTATACTTGAAAATTTTTCAAAATTTTTACTAATTATACTTTTAACCAATCAAATATCATTTCTACCTACTAAAATCACTTTGGATTAGTTAAACACACAAAGTGAAAAGAACTATTTTGAGACGAAAAGAGTACACAACTTAAACGTTTTATCTTACTTTTTCTTAATCTCGATCCTTGAAAACTCGGTAAGGTTATATTCATTTGTAATTTTATTTTATTTATCGACGATTTTTTCTCACATCTCGTACTAACAAGAAGAACTATTTTGAGACGAAGAGAATACACAAATTAAACGTTTTATCTTACCTTTTCTTAATCTCGATCCTTGGAAACTCGGTAAGGTTATATTCATTTGTAATTTTATTTTATTTATCGACGAATTTTTCTCACATCTCGTACTTATAAGAAGAACTACGGGATACGTATGTTATATACGTGGAATGATCGAAATGAAAGTAATCTTAAACATTACAATATATGGATGTCGATCATCTTATAGTTTCAAACCATGACTCATGAAATTAAGAAAAAAGCGACAAAATATATGATCTTCTCCACTGATCCGCATCAACTTCTGTAGTATTAAAAAGTGAGTTGAATGCATATTTAAGTTGTGATTTTATGGAACATGATCTCAAAGAAAAGCATTTCATTGGAATGAGATGCTTATTATGTCAATAGAAAACAATATATTCCAATAGGAAACTTTTTGTTTTTTTACGAGCATCACAAACAGTATTAAGCTAGTTGTTTTTGTACTCAACAGAGACGTATTATTTCAGCTGTCATGGTCATATCATATATATGAAGTAACTAATATTCACTATTTTTCATTAGAATCATTTTTCAGTTTTTATGATATTTTATTTTGTAGTCAACGTCTTCATATTACTCAATAATATATTATTACAAACTTAAGGCAAAGATGGTAATTTCGAATTGTTCATGAAAAACTCCAAAGGTAAGCTTTACGTGGTTTGTAATGAAAACGTGATCACAAGATAAGATTGTTTAAGTGTAACCACAAGGGACCCAACGGTAAGAATAACTACAACTTTATTAAACCGGAGGTCAAGGGTTCAAATCTAACATGGAGAAAATTAATCCTCTTGTGGCTACGGAGGTTCATCTGCACCGACTCCGAGCTATTTAAAAAGGTAGTCACCCTGTGATTAGTCGGCTTACAATGTCGAGTCAGAAACCAGATAACCTAAAATAAAGATAAGATTGATATTTCAGAATATTTAATTAGTCCAATATTCTTATATTTTTGTGGGTTCTAAGGATTCCTTCTAATCATCATTTTATGGACCCTATTATCATTGTTGAGTGTGGGAAACAAGTTCCACTCAACCCACAATTGGATTTCATCATCCTTCAATCCTTGATTAGTGTTCGGTATGGTCCATTTTCTTCCATGTTTAAGGGTCAATATGCCATTTCTTATACTTTGAAATTGACATGCCTTAAAATGTGAAAAACCTATGTTGATTATACCTAATTATTTCAATAGTACCACATGGTCATTTTACATGATTGTTAAACAATGATTATCACTTATCTGAAAAGGGTTTATTTCTACGTTTATACTACCATAAAGATAATCTTTTTATTGAGTGGTTGAAACATAAGTAGATTTTAATAAAATAATATGGTCTAAAGGAGAAAGTTGTCTCCAAGCAAGGGCCACATTACTTTAAACCTAGAGCATGCATATTAAAAATAATAAACAAGTTTGTAGGTGGTAATCTTGGATTCTATGTTAGAATACATTGAAGTTATTCATGCCTAAACCCTACTTAATACTCTCTTATCATTTAATCATTTGGTCTCCCACTAATTACAAAGTTCAAGTATCTTGGTTTAGTAACTACTTTTACAAAAGAAGGATTCAAACACATCATGACATGAACGAATGAATGACTAGCTTAATAATATTGTGACCCGTACCAATATCTTTAATCAAACTATTTAAGGCATGGCAAAGAGTGTGGCGAGTTATATGATTGGAAATGATTTTTACATTTCAAAGAATTCTACTATATATTCAACATTACGTCATGTGATGTATGGAGCATTATTTCATTTGATTCGCAGATCTTCGTAAACAGAATTAAGCAAAGCTCAATCATTGAGTGTGACAAGTAGGAAATTTATGAAAAGTTACAATCCTTCATCGCAAAATTACATCACCTACACGCAGGGTCGTCTTTAAAGGAGTGCAAGCGGTGCTATTGCATAAGGTTACTACTACTTGATGAGGGCCACAAAATTACATGCACTTCTATTATATATGCACAATATATAGTTTGAGTTTAATTATTTCATGCACGATTGATACATATGCATTTTGTATATATGTCTAAGGGTCTTTTTGTGATAACGGCAAAAGGCAACTGAAATCCATGAGACGACCCTGCCTACACGCCTTCAACGATGTTGTTTTACACTAAAATGCTAAACGCTAACTTTGTGTCTACGAGACTTTGGACTGCCCGGACAAAGGGATAATTCATGCAAAAAAAGCCAAGTTGATAATAGAAAAAATTTAATCTATGGATGATTTTCGCTTAAGGTCTCACCTCTTAAAAATGTTTTATACCAATAATGTGCAATATGAATTGTTTCAACCACAATGGGAACCACACAAACAAATTATGCACTACGATTGTCATGTCATGACAACTCTCATTCTTCGTGACACATACTACGCCTTAACCATTGGAGCATTCTAACAAAAAGAGTAACAGTGATGAGGATCCTACATATTTCACAATCGTTAAAGCAAAACTCAAACCTTTAGAATTTGGGCTCATACAATAGGGTTAGTTAACCTTCTCGCGTATGTTTTAGAAATATACATTTGAATTGTGGTCATGTGTAATACAAGCTTAAAAACATTCTTTTGTATATTTAACTTGGCAATTTTTCAATTGTCGTATTTGCTATTACTCCAATAAAATACTCTATTTTGATATGGTCTATAGTTAACTTGGCTAATACAAGCTTAAAAACATTCTTTCGTATATTTAACTTGGCTAACTTTTAAACTGTCGTATTTACTATTACTCCAATAAACACTCTATTTTAACTTGGCTAACTATTGAAACCCTAACGAATAGGAATCCAAATGAGCTAGGGTTTCTATACGGTTGTGGTTGAGAGTGGTGAGTGAATGGTATTTAAAACTCCTGTATGTGATTTGTATATTTATGATCTTTTGTTAGGGTACGTCGTATCGATGCCCTAACAAAAGACTATAAATATAAATCACATACGAGAGTTTTAGATATCATTCACTCACCAGTCACCACTCTCAACCAAAATCGTATAAAAACCCTAGCTCATTTGGATTCTTACATAAACAAGGGTATCGTTTATTTATGCTAGTCAAATTACGCAATTCCATGAAGGGAAATTTAAGGTTAGCATTGGAAAATTCCTCATCGAAACAAGGATCATGATATCTGTGATTAGATTTTGACGTATATTTTTTAGATTTATTCCAAAAAATATTGGTGGAGTGGAACCTCACGGATTTAAGCCCATTTTTAGGTTATTCAAAATGAGTACCGTATAACTTATATAGCTAAAAGCAAGGTATAAGAATTATAATTCAAACAAAAGTAGGTTTCACAAACGAGAATCTTCTACTAATATAACCTATTAACAATATCACGATAAAGATAACTAAACACTGAATAAAAAAAGTATTTAATATGATGTATAAAGCTTTACGTTCTTCATGATTCACATGATATTCCATTATTCCATAACCATATCGTACAATCCCCTATATATACCTCTCTATCCAATCAAACCAAGTATCGTATACGACCTTCATGTAGCTAAGTGCAACTTTGCAAGACAAGTTCTTATAGTTTATACAGGCTCGTGAGCCTATCTCGATCTCTTTTTGTTGCTAGAACGAATGATCTTCAAGGACCGAACTAGAACTAAAAGAGACTAGGTGAAAAAAAACAGGGATGGAACTAGGGGATTTCTGCGGGGTCCCGGGAACCAATGGACTTTTTAGATGTATAGTTAATTTTTAAAAAAACTATCAATTTTTCTTAAATATATCTTAAATTCACCTGATCCATCGAAATATGTTTCTATATTACGGTTCAAAAAAATTTGTGGACCTGATCATGTTTAGTTCTGGTTCAGTCCCGTGACATCGCGAAACCACTTCCAGTTCGTCACTGATGATTTAAGTATGTTTTGAATGCTATATGCACATATAGACAACAAGTAGTTGATTTCTATAAACCAATCATTATAGTTTTGAGAGAGGGACCATTGTTTGTTGTTAATTCAAAGTTGGATATACATTATAATCAAATGAATAATGATGCAAGTAGGGAATTGAAAACAACAAGAAGAGGGTCAAAATGGGAAGTTCCTAATAACATGGAATAGTAGTTTATTAAGTGATAGTGGGAGTCAATAGTCAAAGAGACAAAGGATAGGGGGGAGTATGAAATTACGGAAAAGTTATGCAAAATTTTGGTGGTAAGTGAATTGGAGGCCCCTCCTACACTCACCAAACAACATTACTTGGATCATTATTCATTATGCCAAAAATTCACATTTTTTTTTCTTTGGGAAATAAATTTTATTATTATAGAAAAAATATTGATGTGTTACATGTAAGTGTGTGAAAGCACATCATTTGCTACTTGACAAATCTTAAGACAATAGCTAGCCATAGTGCCATACAAGTGATTGTGACACACTAAGTAATGAGTTTTTTAAGTAAATAGTTTTCATACTATAAAAATGCTTGTTTCCTAAAGGATTTGGAGTTTAAATGTAAACCATTTAGATGGTGATATGTGTTTGGTGGATATATCTTTAAGTCTATATTGTTTTGACATATTAGTTTAGACCATTTAGCTTTTCTTTCTTCATTTTGGAATAACACAATTTCCGGTTTCGACAAATATAACTTGACATGGAATTTAAAGACGAAACAATTTTCAAGTTATGACAAATTCAAAGCTAAAGGACTACCTCAAAGGTTTAGTTAGCAAAAATGACTAATGTATTTTCACCACATTTTATGAGATTCATGTAAAAACGTATATTAATTCCTCTTTTTTTGGGGTAAGTTAAATTGGAAAAGATACAATATGATACATGTTACGTACATTTTTAAACGGCTAAAGATAGAAAAAACATAATTAAGAATCATAAAATTAATTGGTTGCTATTTTTGACCAAACAAATATTGTTAAGGGCATTAATGTATGCATGTAATGTCAGTCATAAATACAACGTATCTCACACATATTTAAATCACTGTCTAGAATTAAGCATATCTACTCTGTGTACAAAATTTAATAACATGCTTAGGCATGTGCAGAGAGAATTTAATAACCATATTTATCGCCGAAAATAGCTATAGTTGGTAAGGTTTCAAATATGCTTGTACTGTTTTAGGATTCTAAAGGCGAGGTTTTGAATATTGATGTAAAATTTTACAAGCTAAAAAAATTATAGAAAAATGATTGTTGTGCCTACTAATCATGCCTATAAATGTACTTAATAATTTGATTGGTTGATTTCAAAAAATGATTAGTGAAAATTTAGAGAGAGAAAATACATAATACAATTATACAACTAATTAATGCATTAGGCATGTTTTTAGACTTGTGTTGTAGGTCTAAATAGCACTACTAAAAATTATAAATGCCATTATACTTTTCTTATGCAATGCTTCTTGCAAAACCTTAAAATTGTGATACAAAAATGCATATTTGGGAAATATGACTTAAAAGATGGATCAATTTTGGGACATTTTTTCATGCTGTCTACAACACAAATGTTTCAGTGTAGTCGATAAAATAAAGACTTTGGAAATATAAGTCATTGCAAAGTTTACCTAGTATCGTTTTCGTCTTTACAAGATCGTAATTGTAAGATCAGATCGGGATCTTAAAATCTTACTATAGTGACATTCTTCTAATAGAGGTTGTAAACTTATGCAAATTTACATATTAGTATATATCATATATTATGAAAATGTATGTCATAATTATGATATGAAGTGTTTAATACAATTAGTCTCTTGTTTTTCTTATTCTACAACATTTAATACACAAATTTGTAGTCTTTTTGCTTGTGGTTCGAGAAAAGTAATATCGGATCAATCGACATCTTAAGATCCTATATTAAAGATTGAGATCCTATTTAGATCATATCTCGCAAAAGATCCTACATAGGATCAAGTTCGTTTTTGTTTTGTAATATCGTAAAAAAATCTTCTAATCTTAAAATTAAGATCGGAAACTTAACAACTATGGGTCATCGGGTCTGATCACAACTCCTGTGTAAGTGTAGTTTTTGGAAAACGATCCCACAAGGTAAAAAATAACATTCGGCGTAACTTTTTTAAATACAATTTCTAACAAGACAAAAATGGTTCAACCATAAAAAACATTCCACAATAAAATACAGCACTTTTTTACATTTTTGTCACATGTATGAGCTGTATTTTAGTAGTAAAAAAGAATAACTCTACAAAAATAGAATGTTTCAAAAAACTAAAAAAATAAAAGTAACTTTATACATTTCAAAGTTATGTTGGACAAGCAGACTAAACGATTATGTAATGTCCATTTCATTTACACAAAAAAGAAGTAAAAAAGTAAAAGATTATGAATACAACTGTCCAAGATTCTTTCTGTGAGAGGGAGCAGCCATAATTTAACAGAAATTTTTTTTACAGAGACAAAGAAACATAAAAAGAGTGCAATTCAGCAGTAGTAGTAAAATACACATCACTTTGCATACACAAAAAGCTTCTTATTTTTTTCTTTAAAATTTTTCCTTTTAAAACCCTCTTCAATGCCTCATACTTCTTTCCTCATTATTCTTTCGCAATCCTAGTGTGAGAATATAGAGAGAGAAATATCTACAAGAATCAAACCCCTCCCTTTGGTATGCTCTCTTTGTTTTTCTTCATATGTTGTTACACCCGGCCAAACTGCTATTTGTCCGTCTTTTGCCCACAAGTGGCAGAGTTTTGTTGCGACTTGTGGGCAAATACTGATTTTGGCCGGGCGTAGATATTTTTTTTTCTTTTGTTTTTTAGCTGAGTTTAGTATTGTTGTTAAAAACTTGTCTATGTTGGAAAATAGCAAAAATCAAGAGTTTTTTTTGTTTTGTTTTAGGATAAGTATAAAGTATAGAACATTTGTAGTAAATTATGTCACATAACCTCCACTATGTCACTCTAGTGCCAAGAAACACTCATCTTGTGTTTTTCAAGGTTTTTAGGATATTTGTACATATGTGAGCATACATCTATGTGTAAATTCTGCCACTTTATTTTTTAATATCCAGCCACCAAACCAAAATAAATGCAAAGGTGGAAGCTTTTTTTAGCTAAGTTATATTGATGTGTTGTGTTTTCAGTTTCAGGTCTTTATTTTATAAGTGAAGTACTTTTTGGTTAAGTGACAAAAAAGCAAAAATGGGTGATCGTAATAGTAATAGTAGTCAACCTGAAGAGGCTATAGTTGCAAGTGAAATGAAGGATGTTAATGAGCAAGAACAAGGTGAAGGGGAGATAGGGGCAGATCAGTCAATGTCTGGTTTCAAGAACTTTTTATGGCATGGTGGTTCTGCTTATGATGCTTGGTTTAGTTGTGCTTCAAATCAGGTAATTTACTAGAATACCCATTAGTCCTTTTGTGTTATTTGTTCATAAAAATTGAATCTTGATTGGTTTTTTGATATGGGTTTTCAGGTGGCTCAAGTGCTCTTGACTTTGCCATACTCTTTCTCTCAATTGGGTATGCTTTCAGGAATCATATTACAAGTGTTTTATGGTCTTCTTGGAAGTTGGACTGCTTATCTCATCAGTGTGCTCTATGTGGAGTATAGAGCCAGAAAGGAAAAAGAGAATGTCAGCTTCAAGAACCATGTTATTCAGGTTGATTTTCATTTTTTTTACTGTTTTACATTTACCTTTTAGTTAAAGAAAAGAATGTATGATTATGGATATATGGGTCTTGTTTAAATCAAGAAAAGACAATGAAAATGATGGAAACTATTAAAAAAAGATTTTTTTTTAATGATTTGGAGTTAAGTAATTATAGAGAACATAAACTTTGGTCTTTTGTGTGGTTAAAATGTCTAATTGAATTGTTTATATGATCTACTGTACCATGTGCTGTTAAAGTTATACCATGGTTCTAGACAAAATGACAAATGCATTAAGTTTGTAACATCATTTGATCCATGTGATGCATGCTCCTATTATACCCTACATGATACATTTTCTTATGACATAGACATGCCATACATGCTTATGTACATGAGTTTTATGCAGTGGTTTGAAGTGCTTGATGGTCTATTAGGCCCACAATGGAAAGCTGTGGGGTTAGCCTTCAATTGCACCTTTCTTCTCTTTGGGTCTGTCATACAACTCATAGCTTGTGCAAGGTCAGCATCCATATTGTGTTTTTAATCATGCATTTTTGTGATATCAGTACAGTTCCATTTGTGTAGTTAGAAATTAATGTTAGGCTTTTTGGGTATGTTATGTATGCAGTAATATATACTACATTAATGATCATTTGGACAAGAGGACATGGACGTATATATTTGGAGCGTGCTGTGCTACGACTGTCTTCATACCATCTTTCCACAACTATAGAATTTGGTCCTTTTTAGGGCTTGGTATGACAACATACACTGCTTGGTACTTAACCGTTGCAGCGTTGGTTCATGGTCAAGTTGAAGGAGTGGTTCACTCGGGCCCACAAAAGCTCGTTTTGTACTTCACTGGAGCCACAAACATACTCTACACTTTTGGTGGACACGCTGTCACAGTGTTAGTATTCAGTCCTAAATTAAAGTTAAGTTTTATTTTTCTAGTCAATATAGGTTAATAATGATTTGAGTTACATGTTTATTGCAGTGAAATAATGCACGCGATGTGGAAGCCACAGAAATTTAAGTACATATATTTGTTTGCAACATTATATGTGTTCACATTAACACTTCCATCAGCTTCTGCAATGTATTGGGCCTTTGGTGATCAACTTTTAAACCACGCCAATGCTTTTTCCCTTCTGCCAAAAACTCGTTTTCGTGATACAGCCGTAGTCCTCATGCTCATCCATCAGGTATGAATTTTGGAACGGTTAATTGACTTATTAGGGCTGTTTGATTCTTGTGTTGACTGATTTGTATTTGTTTCTTTTGCCTTATATTTTGCAGTTTATAACATTTGGTTTTGCGTGTACTCCACTGTACTTTGTGTGGGAGAAAGTAGTGGGAATGCATGATACAAAGAGCATATGTTTACGGGCATTGGCTAGGTTGCCAGTTGTGATTCCAATTTGGTTCCTAGCCATCATCTTCCCGTTTTTTGGTCCAATCAATTCGGCTGTTGGGGCTTTGTTGGTTAGCTTCACTGTCTATATTATCCCTGCTCTAGCCCATATGCTTACTTACCGAAAGGCTTCTGCTCGCCAGGTAATCCATCCACACTGTCACTAAAATCTCAATTTCTAATAGATACAAACTAAGAAACCCACAGGTAATCAAAACTAGAGGTGAAAATTGGGCAGGTTGAAAAATGGGTAAGTTTTGATATGGGTAAAACCAAGCGGGTTGGTTAACCTTAGTTGGTTCAATAACCAATCAGTGTGTCAAATATGACAGAAAAATGTATGTTATTTATAAAATAATCCAAGTTTTTGCATTTGACTTGTTAGACCTGTTAGAGATAAAACCTAACTTCAATCGACCCATTCACAGGTAAATGGGTCAAAATCGCTACCTCCAGTACTCAAATAAAATCTGCATATAAGTAGGTGATTTTGTTTTAAATGTGAAATCGGTTTTTAGGCTGCAAGTACGATACAACACATATGCTAGACCGAATAATCAGATCACTTCACATGAATATTTTCGAGATTAGAATGTACCTTCCATTCATACCTTTATAAATAAGGGGTTGAAAGTGTGAAAAGACAAAGTTTGGTGACATTTCATTATCATTGATTTAAAGGCTTAGATGCATTAGTGATCAGTCACATTCTGGCTATTATTGCACTTAATCAATCTAAACATTGAGCTGGCTCACTGACCCACTCACATTACAAACCTAACCTTGAATCGAGTGGCTCACCTTAAGCTTGTTGTATGCAGAATGCTGCGGAGAAGCCACCATTTTTTCTGCCTAGCTGGACGGCCATGTACATTGTGAACATATTCATCGTGGTTTGGGTTTTTGTGATTGGTTTCGGATTTGGAGGGTGGGCCAGTATGACAAATTTCATCAGACAAGTAGATACATTCGGTTTATTTGCAAAGTGTTACCAATGCAAGCCTCCACCACCACTCCCCCATAACCATTAAGTTTAATGATTTTGGTTCGTTGGTTGCTTTTCTTTGACATGGTCTTTTGTTTTAGTCTAGCGATAATATATGATTCTAGTGTGTAAAATGGTCGGTGATGAATTTATTTAGTTATGGTCGATATATAGCATAGGTTTGCTTTTACTTTGGTTGTGACAGTTTTATGAGTAAATCGACTTAAAGTCGTTTTGATATTTGGGATGTTTAATGGTTTTGATATCTTTGTTGTTTAGCAACCGGAATAAATTTTCTCTTAAACATAACTTGTTTGACTTAAAAACCAACGCAAGCCCGACTCACAGCTCATAGACTTTGATATCTGTCATCCATTTTTATTATTCGCATATGAATGCATGAGTATATTTTCGTGCTGTACCAATTGTCCTTGAAATCAGTCATGTTACATGATATTAAAGTCAAAAACTACATGATTAGCAATCCACATTGTATGATCCTGGATGGTAGTTGCAATTTTGGGCAACATCGGTAAACCTTATGTTGGTATTATTCTCATCTGTGTAGCTCTTTAACTCGACTACTTATTTCTTTGAGCTACATTATCTCTATCTATATATTTTCTTTCGTGCTGAGGATAGTTTGAATTTTGAGCATCTGCCTGTGACGCTCATTAACTGTGAACGTCAAAGTATATGAGAGGTTTGAAGATGTTTTTAGAAACTTTAAAAGAAATTGTAACCAAATGATTTGTAACGAACGATAATTTATGCTGTGTGAGATGCTACATAACTAAATATTTTTGGGTCTAACCTTTGTTAAAGACATGCGAGATAATCTTATGTTGTATACTAATGACATTCTTAGTTTTTTTTTTCTGCCGTACACATTATTGGTACATTTTGCCCTAAAAATTTCTAGTTATCTCAATTCTAGTATCATTAGAATAGTTGTGCATTAAGAGGAATGCCTATAGATATGGAAACCAGTGGGTTGTAAACCCACTACAACTGATGGGTTTAGAAAATACCTAACTTTAACATTTGATACCCATTTTGAATTACCAGACCTATTAACCAAACAAGCAAACAAGCAGGGTGAAAGTCATCTTTGCATACTCATTCTCAAATCAAGCACACCTTTCAAACGCATTGAAATATGAAGATATTCAAGATCAAGAAATTTTTCGTGATAGATAGACATAAAATAAATGAAAAAAAAAATCATTAGATTTTACATTTTTTTTTCTTTAGTCTCTTGTCATGGTAGATGCTTTTACAAGAATTTTCTACTTTTTTTAGCATAAGATTTTTATACTATTTCAAATGGCATATTTGTTAATTTTATTTGAAAATGTATAAGTGGCAAAATGAGTGGGTGGAGTTGTAGATGTGTTTGGATTTAAAAAGGTTCGGGTCTAGATTAGTCATTTAGAAGCGCGAGTCTAAAAATGAAAATATGAAAAGAGGTGTTCAAGTTATTTTGATCCTCGACCCTCCTTAGACCCGTTGGTTCACTACAAGAAAAAGTGACTTTAGTGACGAGAATTTATTTTGGTTACTATTTAGATGAAAATAGTGACGATATAATTTTTTGTCATTATTTTTGGTCATCGGTAGAAAATCAGTGACGAAACTTATAAGTGATCACTAGTTAGTCACTAAATACGTGAATAGTGACGAGAAATTTCGTCATTAAACATTAGTGACGAAATTTTGGTCACTATTTGACTTATTAATATGACTAAATTCTATAAGTGATTAAGAAGACAATTACATGTATATACTTACTAAAATTGCATATTCATATGTTTATCCCAAAATTCTTTAACACTATCAAACAATACGGATACAAAGTTTGTAGAAAAATATGCAAAATTGCAAATATTTTACCTTTTTTCTAGTGCAATCCTCCCCTAAACATGTTACTCCGTATTTAAAAAATAAACTTTCAAAATAATATTATTTTTCATTATATGTAAGAATGTAAAAATAATATGTATAACTTGTAAAAAAAAAAAAAAACTTAGATAAGAAAAATAAACCAAAGTCCACATTAGTTGTTACTTATTTCTTACTAATGTACAAGTCACACTATTTCAAATACATATAAACAAGTCATATCTCAATATCTCAATTCTCACCACATCTCCTAAAGTCTCGCTTAAATCTTTCAACTTAAATCTCACTTATGGTGAACTTAAATCACCATTATCTACCTAACACCATTATCAAATTCAGTTATACCGATAGTTGCTTCGAACTAGATGATGGCGTAACCCTAACCCACGCGCCACCGGTAAACCACCACGGCAACATCCACCACCACCCGCCACATAGTCAATCATCTTTCTCAATCAAAAAGGTATCATTAATTCCTTCATAATTGCTTGAATTCAAAGTCGATTTGATTTCCTCATTAGTGTTTATCAAATTCAGTTATGGAAGCGTGGTGAGCTTCTTATTGGTATGTTGCTGATTAAGTTTTATAATGTGTTTATCACTGTGATTGATGTGTTCATCTATTATGTAATTGCTAGTTTACTTTTTTTTTTTTTTTTTTTTTTTTTTAAATTTTAAGCATGAACACAAAGTGTTTGATAAAATGCCTCAATGAAAACTAGGCTGGAATAGATCTGGTTATAGTCGTTAAGTGTTTGGGGCTGGTTGACGGTTGTGTACATTGGTTTAGTTAGTCAATTTTATAGTCGATTTTCAATTATATCATCGGTTAGGTACTTATCCAAGTTATTTCAGAATTTCTATATGCTTAAGCGTTTAATATACATAGTATGCTTCGTCGAGTATATAGATTTTGATGATTGATGGATAATATTATATAGTTTGTTCATAAATAGTGATTTCATAGCAGCCAGCTAACTTGGTTAAACTAATTGAAAATGCTTAATTAGGTGGTGGCAAATTTAGTGATACTACGTATTGTATGTTGTTTGGTTACGCAGTAGGTTGTGAATCTATTATGTGATAAATGCAGGCCCACACAAAATTCAAAGGGATTGGGGCAGGTTTTGTTCCAGGGAATTTTCATCAAGATGTGATTGATGAAGTAGATACAAGTATACACTACTGTTTGCACAAAATCGCAAGTCAAATTTACAACCTTCTGCATATAGGGGAAATTGAAGGACCTGCACTGGACCTTTTTATGAGCTTGGGAGCAGGTGCAACACAAGAAGATGGTGAAATAATTGCCAAGCTATTTGGAGCAGTGGGCAAGACATGGAAAGCCGATGAGAAACTGTTTGACGCGGTCACTGGATTGAGGCAAGTACAATTCTTTCAATACATTTTTATTGACACCAAAGCATAAACCTATTCTTTTACTAACTTTATTTTTTTTTCTGTAAAAATTCTAGTGGGAGCGGGCCAGCGTATATATTTTTGTTAATAGAAGCGTTGACTGATGGAGGTGTAGCTGCAGGTTTATCGCAGGAACTTGCACTTGGTTTAGCCTCTCAAACTGCAAGTTTTTGCTAGAGTATTACTTTTCAATCATTTTTATACCGGTTGACGAAAAAATCTGATGCTGAATTGTTGTTTCAGGTTCTGGGAGCGCCATCTATGGCTACTGAAACAGGAAAGCATCCAGGTCAGAAAGCATCCAGGTCAGCTTAAAGATGTTACTTCACCCGGTTGTCTTATAAGATTACTGAAATGTAAAAACGCAGAGACTATGCACTTACGTTTTTCTAGTACTCTTGGATATGCCTAAAAATACACTTTGCACGAGTTTTACATTTTGGTATGTTTATGTTTCAGCTTTTACATGTTAGTCTGTTTATGTTTTAGCTTAAACTGTTTTACATCTTGCGTCTCTAAGTTCTCTTTGTTATTATGCATGGTGATTCAGGTGTGAGCAAGGCTCCAGAAAAAGACTACAGGGTAATCCTCTTCTATTATTTCTGTAAAATATCCATAAAATTGTGAATATTACGATGTTAAGGGATTCAGTGGGTAATATTACGATATTAAGGGTAATCCTCTTCAACTTTAAGAAACATTATAGATGGTTTCATCTTGTTGCTATTAACTTGTAGGCACACTGAGGTTTCCTCTAAGACAAAGAATAGCAAAAAAGTCTTTATGTTACGTCTTCAGCGAGATGCTTTTATCAGAGGTTCTGGTTCAAAACAAACCTGGAGGGTAATGATGTCCTTTGTGTTATCTTTTATATGTTTTCGCCTTTCTTATTAAGTCTTAGTTATCTTATATTCTTTATTCTGTCTTGCATTTTAGACTTCTGGTAGTGTTCGAGACCCTTCAGGCAATGAACTTGAATTACCGATGTATCCGTATTGGGAGTCTTTGCTCAAAGCTGTTGAAGATCATCAGGTCTACTTAAATTTGAAATTATATTAAGTCATTGGAATGAGCATGAATATGATTATCTGTTCACCTTTTCTTTGTCGAATGCATGTAACTTGCTATTCTCATGTGATTTCAAACCATTCTTTCTATGACACAAAAGTGTGCTAGTTGCTTGTTCTAAGAATTCCTATTTCATTAGTTCATCAACTTAATGCAGTAAGCAATCCCTTTCTTAGTAAATGTGCTAGTAAGTGACACAGTAGCATGCACAATAGAACTCTTTTCATGGCTCTACAGAACAGTCGTTTTCTTTCTCGTCTGTATACTCTTTCGCCTCATCTGTTACCTTCAAATCCTTTGTCTACAACAGGTTTTTCAACTTGGCTCTGATATTGAGTTGTACGATCCTGGTACATGGTTTTTCTAGAGTTGTTTTGGAAATTTTGAAGACTGGTAGAAAGTAATCAAGTCTTCTGGGTTGAAAGTGTGTTGTTTCTTAGTTGAAAATTTGACACTATTAACTGTTTGTATTGTTTTGATAGTTAGCTTAGCAAATATAAGAAATAAAAAGTAAGCTGGAGGAGAACTAAGTTCATCAAGCGTTTGTTGTTTACTTGTTATTGACTAACAGATAGAGTAACCTCGACATTTCACCCTCACTTCCTAACCAAGCAGTAGCCACAATCGTATATTTACATATTATGATGATACATATATTTACTTTATATATGATTTGTCTTGACTAGCATCTTATAGCACTGGGAGTAGTGATGATGCTGGTCAAGAACTATTGGTGCAGCACTTGCTCGTCAAAGAGGAAGATAAAGATGTTCTATACGAGCTGCAGAAAAGACTTATATGAGGTTAGTGATCGTATTGATATTGGAAATTGAGCAAATGGCACCAAATAGTAATCAATCTTTCACTTTTCTAGTTATAGTAACAAAATTTGTGTCTAACTTAAAGATGGGCTTCCATTGTAGGGCGGGGACTAAAGGTTACATTGAACACAACATCTTTTGCTTTTACGCGCATATTTGTAGCTGCTCACAATGTTTCAACATAGCAAGTGTTGTAGGCATGTTTGAATGAAGTTAATATGTTAAATTTGTATTTGTATTGCTACGCAGTTTGTTTGCAAAAGCAATTATGCAGTAAAACACGAACGTCTGTTCCAAATATATTTTTTTTGTTATATGTTCATTATTAGTGACCACCTTTTTGGTCTCTAATGCTACAGTCTGTGACGACTTTCTCGTCACTGATAGTAGATAACAGTGACGACTTTTTCGTCACTTACATTATTGTGACGAAATATTTCGTCACTAACGTGGTTAAAAAGTGACCACTTATTTGGTCACAAATTAGTGACGAAGTATATATTCGTCACTAAATGGTTTAGTGACGGAGCTATAGTGACGACCGGTGACCACTTGAGTTTGGTCACTAAATGGTTTAGTGACGAGCTTTTACACTGTTGGTGACGAAACCGTTTTCGTCACTATAGGCCATTTTTCTTGTAGTGGTTGATTGTTATTCAATTAAAAGTTACGTTACCCATTACCTTATAAGGATTACCCAACTAGTAAATGACTTGTGTCCAGGGAAGGGTCGGAAACGGTCACATGGTCACACAGTCAAGGCTTGCCCTCCCCAACCGGTCCGATTGTTAGTGGAATAGAACCACCTTCGTTTGCAACTAACAGTGCGGTATGTTTTGGTTTGCATCTTTGTTTTGCTCCTATACTGTCATATGATTTTGTCACATCATAGTCTGTTGCTAAGAGTATAAAAATTCTACTTTGTTCCCTTCCCTTTTAAGAATTAAAATATAACCATATGCTATCTCGGGATCAATGTTTAGTGATTTTTGTATTCAGATAAAACAACAAACAAGCTGTGTTAGCCTGGCATTCACCTGATGGCTTATTTACTCCATGAGGTTGTAACCTGAACAATTTGTTTTCTGCAGGTTCAAGAAGTCTTTGGTGAAGCTAGAATCTTGGGATTCTGGAAAGGTGTCTTCCCGACATTGGTTATGGTACTTGCTATTTAGCTTTGGACCATGCTGTTTAGATATCACTTCTTGACTTCTTGTCCACATGGTTAGCAATCCTTCGATACAGTTTATGCTGTATGAGACCCTACTAAAGAAGTTGAAGCAGCGTCGTGCCTTAAGCAACAGTAAAAAAGGTGTAACTGCGTTAGAGGCAAGTAACCGTTAATATAATCGACACAGTATTCTCACATAATTATGAGTTATTTATTATTTATTGGGATTATCTGTAGGCAATATCTGATTTCTCCACATAATTTTTCAGATATTTTTGCTTGGGGCGTTGGCCAAACTTGGGGCTACAGTGGTAACTTATCTTCTTTTAATTGTAAAGGTAAGTACTTGGAAGTGTTAGAGTATGACAATCAAATAACACATATTGCGGAAGCTAGGATCAAGTATAACACATACAAAGATTAACTAAAACATAAATAGTAACGTACCCGATGCACTTCAATTATCTTAAACTTGTGTAAACTAGATCAATGATAAACCCCTTACCGTTTTTGTTTATCGATCTCTTGATAATTACTATAGTGAGTAATTACCTCGTTCTTGTACACACAAACTAATACCGAATAAAAGTAATTGCAAGATTAAACACAAGAATAATTTTCTTATGAAAATTTCGACCCACAACCTTAGGGTTGTTTGGTTCGATCGGCAGGAACAAAGAAGAGAGGAAAACAAAGCCTTAGGGTATTGTGTGTGCACAAAAGATGTGAATGAATGACCCTTGGGTTTGTATATATACTAGAGAAATCTTGGAAGACAAGTTTGATGTGGGTTGGTTTCCCCTCCCCTTTGTCGACCGGCCTAGGAGTCCCAAGAGGGATTTTAGATCCTTCTTGACTCCTAGTTACACTCTAGTCCTTTTCCTTTCGTTAATTAATAATAGTTAGTCCATACGTTTAATCACTAACGATCATTAGTCCTTATACTTGTGTTATTAATAAATATATCTAACAATTAATATTTATTAATCTTTAATTCTCGTTTGTAATGTGTGCAATCTCGAGGTTTCGGGTTCGATACTAAACATTTACTTATTAATGTTATACGTAACATTTAACAGCTCCCACTCGTATATCCATTAATAGTAAAATGACATTGGTTAGCATCTTGCAACACTCCAATGCCCCCAGTTCAATCCGAGCTAGGTTTCCTGGAAAAACCTTTAATGATTCATCATTATAATTATCCTTTCATTACTAATACTACATTAATAAAGATGTGAGGTTCTTTATTAAATTTCTGTTTCTCGTCTCAATATGATTGAACAAAATTACCAAAACATCTGAACGTATTCCAGATATACTTTGGGCGTGGCCACGCAAACATTTTGTCAACCATCCGAGGGGCCCAGCAGTATTAAACTTCAAACGAATCAGAAGGAATAAATTCTTTCTTGACTACAAGAATAACCCATGAACTTTGCAACACTTCTGAAAACAACCCTTATAACCCCTTGTTACGGTGAGCGGTAGATTGCTTCACAAAAATGCACTACATCCATGACACTTATCTGGTATCTCAAGTCTGAGGATAACTTTAAATATGATTCTCACATTAAATATTAAATCATATTGTTGGGATAAGTCTTATATTCAATTCATTGAATATCATGTGAAATTGATATGACTACGCATCAATATACTTTCAAGTATATCCTAAACCAATACTTAAATTTGTCTTAGTTTAATGATATTCCCATATCATTAATCGACAACGGACAATTTAGAATAATAATTTATTCATGGATTTAAACATGCAAATATAGGATATATTATTAAGACAATGAATAAATAAACATAAACCATATTTTATTTCATTAAAATAATAATTGTACATTACATCCCTTATCCAAATACTAATCACAAATGGGCATGAAACTTTCAGCTAATCTAAGTCCTACACCTTCAGCATGCTTGTAAAGCTTGGTGCCAGGTAGAGGCTTTGTTAATTGATCTGCCAAGTTTTCATCTGTGTGAACTTTGAGCATTTCGATTTCACCTATTTCGACTTGTTCTCGAACATAGTGATGCTTAATCGGGAAATGTCTGGTGCCTCTCATGATTCCAGGCTCATTGGCAAATGTTATTGCAGCTGAGTTGTCACAATACATTTTTATAGGTCGTTGAATCGAAGGCATAACCCCTAGCCTTGAAACGAACTTCCTAATCCAAACAGCTTCCATTGTAGCTTCTGAAGCAGCTATATACTCACTTTCTGTAGCAGACATCGCTAGTACACTCTGCTTTCTGCTCCTCCAATCCACAGCTCCTCCATTAATGACAAAGACATAACCAGTCTGAGACTTCGTATCATCCTTATCACCTTTCTAAGAAGCATCGCAGTAACCTGTAACATCAAGTTCTGCAGATGGAGTACCCCCATAAACTAAGAACATATCTTTAGTAGCCCTAAGGTACTTAAGAATATTCTTAACAGCAGTCCAGTGAGCTTCACCTGGATTCTGCTGATATTGACTGGTTAAATTCTGAGCAAACGCCACATCAGGCCTTGTACTTTTCACCGCATACATTATAGATCCCACAGCCGAAGCATAAGGGACTCTCTTCATGCGTTGCACCTCTGCAGGTGTTGAAGCACAAACTTTGTTGCTCAAGCCATGTTGTTCTTGCATTGGCAAATATCCTTTCTTGGAATTTTGCATATTGAATCTCTTCAATATTTTATCAATGTAAGCACTTTGGCTTAATCCAATTAATCGCTGAGATCTATCTCTATATATCTTGATTCCCAGAATAAATGCAGCTTCTCCTAAATCTTTCATAGAAAAACACTTTCCAAGATATGCCTTAACCTTTTGCAAACTTGGAATGTCTTTTCCCATGATCAATATGTCATCAACATATAAAATAAGGAAAATTACATTACTCCCACTAGCTTTGTGGTATACACATGGCTCATCAAGATTTTGAGTGAATCCATACTTTTTAACAATGTTGCAAAAATTGTGAATCAGTCCCGAGGCGGTCGAGGGCCATGTAGCGATTTTTGGCCGATTAATCGCCAATTCCATTGTCGTGATGCTTGCTTCAATCCATAAATGGATCTTTGAAGTTTGCATACACGATTTGGGAATTCTGGATTCACAAACCCCTCAGGCTGCGCCATATAGATGTCTTCATCTAAGCGACCATTTAAGAAGGCGGTTTTGACATCCATTTGCCAAATCTCATAGTCATAGTAAGCGGCTATGGCTATAAGAATCCTAATTGCCCTAATGTCAGCTACAGGAGAAAAAGTCTCCTCATAGTCAACACCAAAAGTTTGAGTATAGCCTTTAGCTACCAAACGGGCCTTATAGGTGTGTACAACGCCATCCATGTCAGTCTTTTTCTTGTAGAGCCATTTACTCTCAACTAGCTTGGCACCCGGAGGTAGGTCTACTTCTTCCCAGACTACATTGTCTTTCATTGATTGCATTTCCCCATCCATAGCAACTTGCCATTTTTCCTTTTCAGGACCATTAATGGCTGCCTTATAACTTGTAGGCTCATCAAGATCACCAGTAAGTTTTCCTCACACTCTACATTAAGACATAGACATGTAGGAGCTTTCACTGGTCTTGTTGACCTACGAATGGGAATCACTTCAACTTCAGGTGGAGGACCTAAACTTTCAGGTTCTACCGGAAGTTGGTTAGTGTTTTCAGAAGGTGCTACATCTTCATGATCGTCTTCCAGATCATATACTCTCCCACTGAATTCTTGAGATACGAGCTCCTTTTCAAAGAAGTCTCCATACCTTGCAACAAAAACTTTGTTTTCAGGTGGGTAATAAAAGTAGTATCCCATAGTTTCCTTAGGGTATCCTACGAAGATGCACTTCACAGATCTTTGTTGGAGTTTGTCTGCTGAGTCACATTTAACATACGCCTCACAACCCCAGACCTTAAGATAAGACAAGTTAGGAGCTTTCCCAGTCCATAACTCATATGGTGTCTTATCAACCTTCTTTGTTGGAACCATATTAAGAATGCGAACCGCAGATTCTAAGCCATAATCCCAAAACGAAAAAGGAAGAGTTGTTAGATTATACATAGATCGTATCATGTCTTGCAATGTACGATTCCTTCTCTCAGATACACCATTTTGTTGTGGAGTATATGGAGAAGTAAGGTGCTGGACAATTCCCTCCTTAGCTAGATAATCTATGAACTCTTGACTCAGGTATTCACCACCTCTATCGGATCGAAGAGCTTTAATCTTCTTTCCAAGTTGCAACTCTACTTCTGCTTTAAACACTTTGAATGTTTCAAATACCTCATGTTTATGTTTAAGTAAATAAACATAACCATAACGGCTGTAATCATCCGTAAATGTTAAGAAGTAGCTAGCACCTCTCCTTGACACATGTCTAAGTGGTCCACACACATCTGTGTGAATAAGACCAAGTAGATCATTAGCCATTTCAATCCTATTTTTAAAGGGTTTCTTTGTCATCTTCCCAGCAATGCAAGATTCGCACTTATCAAATGATTCATCATTGATCTTATCTAAAAGCCCATCATGTTGCAGCTTTTCCATGCGAGCCTTGCCAATGTGAGCAAGTCGACAATGCCAAAGATAAGACGAATCCAGACCTTTCTTGATTCTCTTATTGATGCTATACATTGAATTATTTTTAACAAAAGCATTATCATTATCATTCATATCAATTTCAAAGACACCATTCACAGCAATAACATTAAAATAAAAAACATCATTTAAAGAAACTGAAATTCCATTGCTAGAAATAGTATGATGAAAACCAAGGTTTAACAAACATGAAAATGAAATTACACCTCTAACAATTGACGGTGCATAATGACAATTATTTAAAGATAGTACTAAGCCCGAAGGCAACACTAAATTAAAAACTCCTATAGCTTCAACTTCTGCATGTGCTCCGTTACCCACGTGCAAGAATTGTTGTCCATAGGCCAGCTTTCTCTCAACTCTAAACCTCTGCATAGTATTGCAAATATGAATGCCACATCCCGTATCATATACCCATGAATTCAATTTAGGAGTAAGAGTGAATAATTCAATCATAAAGAACGCACCTGATGAACTAGGGTTACCAGCTTCATTACCCTGCTTCTTCTGTCGCAAGTCATGAATGTAGAGAGGACAATTGCGCTTCCAATGGCCCTTTTCATGACATTGGTGACAAGCCTGATCCTTCTTGTTTGGAGGATATGTCTTGTTCTGCTTAGGCTGATGCCGTTTCATCTTGGGTTGTGGTTGATAGGCCATGACCTGCTTGCCTTTATCACCTTTCCCTTTGCCTTTGTTCACATGCGATTTCTTCTGGATTCTCCCCCCATGAATCGCCAACACTTGCGGGGTAGGAGCCTTGACCCTGGCTGGTAGATTTTTCTCATAATCAACAAGCAATGCGAGTAATTCTGAGACTGTCTTCCCCGAGCAGTGCATGTTGAAATTCTGCACAAAACCAGCAAAGTCCTTGCTAAGGGACCTGTTGATCATATATGATATACAATATCTAATTCTGTGAAGCTGATCAAAAGATTCTTTCATCTCAGTCACATAATCTTCAACTGGTTTACCATCACCATGCTTGCAGTTGTGTAGCTTGTCAAGTTCATCATACAATTCAACTACTAGTGGTTTCTCATAAGATTGCTTAAGTATATCAAGCATATCTTTAGGGAAAGCGTACTCAAACTTCTTTTGTAACTGAGCACTCATGCTAGTGAGCATTAAACAAGCAACCTCATTAAACTTAGCATGTACCACCCTCCATGCCGCCTTAACTGCTTCTGGTTCAGTAGCAGCAGGCTCAGCTGGGCATTCTTCGGTCAAGCAATCTAGGTTTTCGGACGCCCTCAAGACAATTCTGAGCGAACGGTGCCAATCATTGAAATTCTTTCCAGTCAATTTTTCTCTTTCAAGATGACTCTTGAAAGCAGAAATCACAGTTGGGTTATCGGGTTGAGCCATATCTACAGATAAAGTTCAAATATTAGTATTTTTGATAATAAATATCTTCAAGAAAATAAAATACCCAAGGCTATATTCATATAACCAACTAATTTTCTTGAAAATCTAGGATCCAACTTTACATAGATTTTACCACATCAGTTGATCTGCTAGTGGTAAAAGTATAAAAGATGGTAATCTGTCGAACAATAATTGGCAAACAAGATTTCCAATTCCTAGATCATTATGGGAGTTACATCAAATTGATTCATCAATTTGCCTTGTAAGCATGTTTCATCCCATCTCATGCCTTAAGTTCTAGGTCTCACGCATAACTTAATTAAGTCGTCTACCTTAGAAACTGTAAAATTACTATCTATGGTCTCACGCATTAACAGAATTTTACCTTGTCATAATAATTTAGCCTAGGTCTCACGTTTACCAAATTAAGATTCCAAGTGTTCCTTATAGATAGATGGCATGTAACTTAAATTATAAGGGTATTTAATTTTGATAAGTCAATCAAAATATGTATAAAGATGCATGCACTCATCTTTATAGCATAAGTTTTCTTAAAACCTTTTTATTACTAATTCTTGAAATTAATACACAAAGTTTTACTTGAGGTTTAACCAAAACCCTAAGATGACTTTCTACAAGCATGGTTTTAAAAGAAATTCGTTTAAAACTTATTCAAGATTGTGATAACCAAGGCAGACTCTAGGGCTCTTTGCTAAGCCTTCATATCACGATTATGAATATTGTCTCAAAAGAGTTACTTTTAAATACATGTTTGTACAAAACATCAATCAAGCAAAAGTTTATGGATTTAATCTCAAAACTTGTAATAAAGTTTGTATCTTGCTAGTCTCGCCTTGGAGCGAATTACCGTGCGAAGCGAACCGTTGTTGGCACATAAGACACCGCAAGATTCAATCTTTATCACTTAGGGTTTCACCATTATTAGTCCGTATTATTTTCTTTATTTAAAAAACACCCTTTTATTGTTTACAACTTGTCAAACAAAACAATAAATCAAGTATTCAAAGAAAATCAAAACAACCAATAATAAATAAAGTGAAACAATTAGCCACATGCAATCCTTATTAGAAAAGATCCTAATAAAATCAATTCTAGGTATAATATATGCATGTAATCAACTAAGGCCTTCTCCTCTTGATGGAAGAGAGTCACATACATTGACGAATCAACTGCGTAGGCCAAAGCTGATATACACACCACATAGCATATTAAATCGATTTTAATATATATAGATTGGAGTCTTCCCCAATTTTAGATCTATCTAAAACATGTGAAAAAATAAAACAAGATCCATGACTAACATGCATGTAAGTCACGGATTAAAACCTAACAATTAGCACATAGGTCACAAGATACGTTCAAATAACCGGTTAATGACCTAGGGTTTCTAGTGATTACATATAATCCAAGAAAACCACAAAACCCTAATTAGGGTTTCATGGAAAATCGACCCCCCCTTAAATTAGGGTTAGGGTTTCGAATTTTTCAAAAATTTTTTTTAAAGAAAAACCCTAGATCAAAAACATGTATCTAAAACAATTAAAGATCCGATTTTTATTACGTTTTAGTAATCAATTACATGTTATACATGGCTCGTGATGCCACTGTTAGAGTATGACAATCAAATAACACATATTGCGGAAGCTAGGATCAAGTATAACACATACAAAGATTAACTAAAACATAAATAATAACGTACCCGATGCACTTCAATTATCTTGAACTTGTGTAAACTAGATCAATGATAATTGAAGAAGTCGAGTTATATTACAAACCAAACATTCCTCACATACCAAGGGACTCATCCCCACCATCCATCTAAAAAGGAAATCAATGGTTGAGATTAAAAGAATTTTATTATTTCACCCATTTTTTATAATTTAAATATCTCTTAAACCGTTAATCGTTAAGCGAAAATAATTACACCATCGCGACGGGCATTTAATTATCTTTCTATAGACGGGCACTTTGATATACTTTCGAAAAAAAAAAAAATCGTTTTTTTCACGTTTTTTTTTCCTGGCCGAAAAAAAAATCATATATGATATTGTATATCATATATGATATGCAATATCATATATGATATTACATATAATATCATATATGATATTATATGTAAAATCATATATGATATTGCATATCATATATGATATGCAATTTCATATATGATTTTACATATAATATCATATATGATATTACATATCATATATGATATGTAATATCATATATGATTTTTTCGGCCACGAAAAAAAAACGTGAAAAAAATGAAAAAAATTTTTTTTGTCGAAAATATATCAATTAGCCTATCTATAGAAAGATAATTAAATGCTCGTCGTAACGGTATATTTTTTTTCGCTTAACGATTAACGGTTTGAAAGATATTAATATTTGAAAAAAAAGGATGAAAGTGGGTTTTTTAAATTGTTGGGATTAATCTCATCCATTAGATCAAATAAAGATGGAGGGAAGATGGAGGGTGGAGATTAGTCCCTTAGTATGTAAAAAAAGTTTGGTCCTCAAATGATCTTTACTCTAATTGATAAACCCCTTACCGTTTTTGTTTATCGATCTCTTGATAATTACTATAGTGAGTAATTACCTCGTTCTTGTACACACAAACTAATACCGAATAAAAGTAATTGCAAGATTAAACACAAGAATAATTTTCTTATGAAAATTTCGACCCACAACCTTAGGGTTGTTTGGTTCGATCGGCAGGAACAAATAAGAGAGGAAAACAAAGCCTTAGGGTATTGTGTGTGCACAAAAGATGTGAATGAATGACCCTTGGGTTTGGATATATACTAGAGAAATCTTGGAAGACAAGTTTGATGTGAGTTGGGTTTCCCCTCCCCTTTGTCGACCGGCCTAGGAGTCCCAAGAGGGATTCTAGATCCTTCTTGACTCCTAGTTACACTCTAGTCCTTTTCCTTTCGTTAATTAATAATAGTTAGTCCATACGTTTAATCACTAACGATCATTAGTCCTTATACTTGTGTTATTAATAAATATATATAACAATTAATATTTATTAATCTTTAATTCTCGTTTGTAATGTGTGCAATCCCGAGATCTCGGGTTCGATACTAGACATTTACTTATTAATGTTATACGTAACATTTAACAGGAAGTTCTATAGATAATTGTCATTTGAGATTTTTAATAGAGCACCAAATAGTGGCGGAACTTGAACGTTTTTGCTGGGGGGCCAAAGTTATTACGACGTAAAAGTAACTTTTCTATCGAAACTTCAAACTAATTGCTTAAAGCATTACCCAATGTAATAAAAATACCAGCAGAGCACAATGTAGTTTAAGAGAACTAATTAAGCAAGTTATTGACAATTTGAAATTCTCAGGTAGTTGAACTCTTCGAACACTAATAATTTAAAAAGTTTCAAAGAGTTAAATGCACATATAGTTGTACTTTTGCCTTTTTCAATAGTTCTTTGCAATTCACAGGGGGGGGGGGGGGGGGCAACCCCTCCTAGCTAGCCCCCATGAAGTTTCGCCCCTGGCAGCAAAATAATACTAGTAATTATACTTAAACATACATTAGTTTCTGAAATCAGTGACTTGACTTAGACCTACTAATATCTGTAATAGACACATCAGGTCTCAAGACTGACTGATACCATCTTCAAGAATCAAACTCGTCGTAAACCTTATTATATATTAATAGTAGAACTAGAGGTGGAAAAACGGCGGGTTGGGCAACAGGAAGCTTTTTGGAAAACCATAACCCCAAGCGACCCATACATAAGTAAATGGGGTGGCAAAAGTTATTTAGGATGTTTTATTCATAAAAGATAAAAAATACACTTTAGATGACTTTCATCCTGTTTGACCACACCCGAAACCCGTTTACCTTTAAACTATCTTTCAATTAAAATTTTGACTTAATGACGTGTTAGAGATAAAGCGCAACCCAAAGCGACCCATACATAAGTAAATGGGTCGAAATGTTCATCACAACTCAAAATTGTTGGCAGTGTTTTATTCTTCTGTTACACCACCCAAGTGTTTAAAGAAGCATTAAACTATCTAATCCCTTGACTCATATATTATTGTTTGCATTTTGCAGTCAAGACTTCAGGCAAGACAAGCTATGGGGGTTAGACAAAAAACATCAGTATGAAGGTAAATGTGAGTATGAAATATGAAACTGTTACTTACCTCCCACGAAATACGGGATGTTGCTTTTCTCTTGTCCTTTTCACGATCCAAATGATCGCATATTCACACAAATCCTGTTTTCGTTCAGGCACACTGGATGCAATTCTAAAGATGATACGCTACGAAGGGCTCCATGGCTTTTACAAAGAGATGAGCACAAATATTGTACAAAGTGTTCTGGCTGCAGCCATTTTGTTCATGCTAAAGGAAGAACTTGTGAATGGTGTTCGGTGGATGCTGTTGAAGGATGCAGCTAAAGTTGTGAAATCTAAATCTCCTTAGCCATATAGTAACACAAACCACCCTCTTCCATTTCCACACGAAATAACAGTAAAACGTTTGTATGAAAAAGAAACTGTGGGGTAAGGATTAGTAATGAAGTGATGATAATTGGTTATATTTGAATCTACAGTGTATTGTTTTGTTGATAAGCTACAAGAGATTGTAAGTTGTTGGTGCAATATGTATAACTTTCTTGATTCTTATTGTGAGGACTAGCACCATGTTTCTTATCCTTCTCTATTTTGTCTCGTTTGATTTAGTCTCTGTACAAAATTAGTATTGAACCAGTATGCAATATCTCCTGTTCTTTGTTAAACTATTACTAATAAATTATGTCGTAAGTAGTTATGTAAATTGACTTGTAAACAAATGCTTAACAGCATGACAAATTTCATCAAACAAGTAGATACATTCGGTTTACTTGCAAAGTATTACCAATGCAAGCCTCCACCACCACTCCCCCATAACCATTAAGTTTAATGATTTTGGTTCGTTGGTTGCTTTTCTTTGACATGGTCTTTTGTTTTAGTCTAGCGATAATATATGATTCTAGTGTGTAAAATGGTCGGTGATGAATTTATTTAGTTATGGTCGATATATAGCATAGGTTTGCTTTTACTTTGGTTGTGACAGTTTTATGAGTTAATCGACTTAAAGTCGTTTTGATATTTGGGATGTTTAATGGTTTTGATATCTTTGTTGTTTAGTAACCGGAATATTTTTTCTCTTAAACATAACTTGTTTGACTTAACAACCAACGCAAGCCCGACTCACAGCTCATAGACTTTGATATCTGTCATCCATTTTTATTATTCACATATGAATGCATGAGTATATTTTCGTGCTGTACCAATTGTCCTTGAAATCAGTCCTGTTACATGATATTAAAGTAAAAAACATGATTAGCAATCCACATTGTATGATCTTGGATGGTAGTTGCAATTTTGGGCAACCTTGGTAAACCTTATATTGGTTGTTTTCTCAACACCGTATTTCATAAGCTAGAGTGTCCTTTCTTTGCTATTTTTCTCATATGTGTAGCTCATTAACTCGACTACTTATTTCTTTGAGCTACATTGTCTCTATCTATATATTTTCTTTCGTGCTGAGGATAGTTTGAATTTTGAGCATCTGCCTGTGACGCTCATTAACTGTGAACGTCAAAGTATATGAGAGGTTTGAAGATGTTTTTAGAAACTTTAAAAGAAATTGTAACCAAATGATTTGTAACGAACGATAATTTATGCTGTGTGAGATGCTACATAACTAAATATTTTTGGGTCTAACCTTTGTTAAAGACATGCGAGATAATCTTATGGTGTATACTAATGACATTCTTAGTTGCCTTTTGTAAAGAAACAAAAAGAAATCTTGATACAATAATTCATAATTTAGTAAATTTAAATTTTGGAGTATCAAACACTACCAGACCTATTAACCAAACAAGCAGCGTGAAAGTCATCTTTGCATACTCATTCTCAAATCAAGCACACCTTTCAAACACATTGAAATATGAAGATATTCAAGATCAAGAAATTTTTCTTGATACATAGACATAAAATAAAAGCATAACGTAAAAGAAAAAGGTTCGGGTGGAGTTGTAGATGGGTTTGGATTTAAAAAGGTTCGGGTCTAGATTAGTCATTTAGAAGCGCGAGTCTAAACGGGTCTCGTGATCTCCCGTCAGGTTTAATTTCTTTTTTATTTTAGTGAAAAATGAAAATATGAAAAGAGGTGTTCAAGTTATTTTGATCTGCTAGACCCGCCTTAGACCCGTTGGTTGATTGTTATTCAATTAAAGGTTACGTTACCCATGCATTACCTTATAAGGATTACCCAACTAGTAAATGACTTGTGTTCAGGGAAGGGTCGGAAACGGTCACATGGTCACACAGTCAAGGCTTTGCCCTCCCCAACCGGTCCGATTGTTAGTGGATTAGAACCACCTCCGTTTGCAACCAGCAATGCGGTATGTGTTGGTTTGCATCTGTTTTGCTCATATACTGTCATATGATTTTGTCACATCATAGTCTGTTGCTAAGAGTATACAAATTCTACTTTGTTCCCTTCCCTTTTAAGAATTAAAATATAACCATATGCTATCTCGGGATCAATGTTTAGTGATTTTTGTATTCAGATAAAACAACAAACAAGCTGTGTTACTAGATGATCATAGTGGCTTTCACCTGATGGCTTATTTACTCCTTGAGGTTGTAACTTGAACAATTTGTTTTCTGCAGGTTCAAGAAGTCTTTGGTGAAGCTGGAATCTTGGGATTCTGGAAAGGCGTCTTCCTGACATTGGTTATGGTACTTGCTATTTAGCTTTGGACCATGCTGTTTAGATATCACTTCTTGACTTCTTGTCCACATGGTTAGCAATCCTTCGATACAGTTTATGCTGTATGAGACCCTACTAAAGAAGTTGAAGCAGCATCGTGCCTTAAGCAACAGTAATTATGAGTTATTTATTATTTATTGGGATTATCTGTAGGCAATATCTGATTTCTCCACATAATTATGAGTTATTTATTATTTATTGGGATTATCTGTAGGCAATATCTGATTTCTCCACATAATTTTTCAGATATTTTTGCTTGGGGCATTGGTAAGTACTTGGAAGTTCTATAGATAACTGTCATTTGAGATTTTTAATAGAGCATCAAACAGTGGTGGCACTTGAACGTTTTTGTTGGGGGGGGGGGGGGGGGGGGGGGGCAAAGTTATTACGACATAAAAGTAACTTTTCTATCGAAACTTCAAACTAATTGCTTAAAGCATTACCCGATGTAATAAAAATACCAGCAGAGCAAAATGTAGTTTAAGAGAACTAATTAAACGAGTTATTGACAATTTGAAATTCTGAGGTAGTTGAACTCTTCGAACACTAATAATTTAAAATGTAGTTCCCATGTTATTGAAGGGTGGATACGTCAAGTGTCGTATGATGCGTTATCTTAAGAGCAAATCAAAAGGGAAAGCTTCCCATCAAATCCATTTTGGAAGGACCCTTTCAACCACGACAAGTTCGAGAGCCTCATGATCCTAATGGAATCCGCCAGTACAACCCCTCCTAGCCCCCATGAAGTTTCGCCCCTGGCAGCAAAATAATACTAGTAATTATACTTAAACATACATTAGTTTCTGAAATCAGTGACTTGACTTAGACCTACTAATATCTGTAATAGACACATCAGGTCTCAAGACTGACTGATACCATCTTCAAGAATCTAACTCGTCGTAAACCTTATTATATGTTAATAGTTGAACTAGCGGTGGAAAAACGGCGGGTTGGGCAACAGGCAACTTTTTGGAAAAGCATAACCCAAAGCGACCCATTCGTAAGTAAATGGGGTGGCAAAAGTGATTTAGGATGTTTTATTCATAAAAAGTACACTTCAGATTACTTTCATCCTGTTTGACCAGTTGGGGTTTTCGACCCGATTAACCCGTTTACCTTTAAACTATCTTTCAATTAAAATTTTGACTAAATGACGTGTTAGAGATAAAGCACAACTCAAAGCGAGCCATACATAAGTAAATGGGTCGAAATGTTCATCTCAACTCAAATTGTTGCCAGTTTTTTATTCTTCTGTTACGACACCCCAGTGTTTAAAGAAGCCTTAAACTATCTAATCCCTTGTCTCAAACATTATTCTTTGCATTTTGCAGTCAAGACTTCAGGCAAGACAAGCCATCGGGTTAGACAAAAAAACATCAGTACGAAGGTAAATGTGATTATGAAATATGAAACTCTTACTTACCTCCCACGAAATATGGGATGTTACTGTTTTTTTTGGGTAAAGGGATGTTACTGTTCTCTTGTCCTTTTCACGATCCAAAAGATCACATATTCACACAAATCCTGTTTTCGTTCAAGCACACTGGATGCAATTCTAAAGATGATATGCTACGAAGGGCTCCATGGCTTTTACAAAGGGATGAGGACAAAGATTGTACAAAGTGTTCTGGCTGCAGCCGTTTTGTTCATGGTAAAGGAAGAACTTGTGAATGGTGTTCGGTGGATGTTGTTGAAGGATGCAGCTAAAGTTGTGAAATCTAAATCTCCTTAGCCATATAGTAACTCAAACCACCGTCTTCCATTTCCACACGAAATAACAGTAAAACGTTTGTACGGAAAAGAAACTGTGGGGTAAGGATTAGTAATGAAGTGATGATAATTGGTCATATTTGAATTTACAGCGTATTGTTTAGTGGATAAGCTACAAGAGATTGTAAGGTGTTGGTGCAATATGTATAAACTTATCCTTCTTTATTTTGTCTTGTTTGATTTTGTCTCCGTACAAAATTATTTGAACCATGTATGCAATATCTCCCGTTCTTTGCTGTTAAACTATTGATAAATTATGTCATAAGTAGTTATGTAAATTGACTTGTAAACAAATGCTTAACAACATGATGTAGTAGGTAGACGGATCACATCTAGAAGAAGCTCGTCATGCAACGTAGCAACATTCCTGAATATGGTAAACTCGGATGGACTGATTCATTTTCCCAGGACATGTCTTGTTCCAAGTTAAAAAGTTACTGTTTTGATACTCTTTCATCCTGGGTGATTCTTTTATTGCGTCAAACATGTCTATGTTGACTTATTGATCAAAGACACTCTTCATCTTACATTACAAGGGGAGTAAATTAAACAAGAAACCACACAAACTATTCGAGTGCAAACTACTCAAAATCAACTTGATTTATAAGAGGTGAGCTACTCATGTAGAGTTTGTCTAGTTCGAGCTCTAAAATACTTGACTCGTGAGGCTACACACGAACCTTATCAAGCTTAGCTTAGATTCAATTTTTACACACATATAATCACTTAATTACCATTAACTGTATACAATAATATGTACACGAAATAAGTCTAGCCAACTTATCAAGCTTAAGCTTTATATATAAGTTCGACTGAGCTTGAGTTTTAGAAAAGAAGATTCGAGTTTGAGCTTGCAATTTAAAACTCAATAGAGCTCGAGTTGAGCTTCTAAGGCCAATAGTCGAGTTGAGGTTAACTCAGTGGTCAATAACTCAGAAAAAACAATTTCGGTCTTTCGAGGACTAAACATGTACTAATTCAATAAATAAAGTCCGGTTTTGCCACTTTCGATGTAATTTCCTTCGGTTACTACTAAAATCTACTGAAATCAGCAAATGAACCCCCAAATTCCGAAATTCAGACGCTTGCTGGCATTTGATTGTTATTGTTTTTGAACAAATTTGTACCGAGTATATGTTATTGACCCTTTGGCATTTGGTCGTAAAATACCACACGCTTGCTGGACTAAATGCTGCTAGTGATGTTTTCCTTATTGATGCTGTTTAGTTGTTTACAGGAAGAAGAAAACCATAACTGGTACTGCTGGTCAGTGGATCATGGTCTATACAAAGTACCTGACAATTCTATTAGTGTAATTTTGAGCCTCGTATCCTTAAAAGATGAGATGTGGGTCTTTGGTTATAGTTTTGGAAATTGTAACAGATAAACTTGTGAGTTTTACTTATGCAGCAATTCATATTTCTGAACAATAGTTTATGTGACATGACATTTGCATAATTGTGTATACATGCCCAAAACATTAAAAGGACCACCAGATGAAAGGAAAAGCACCTTGTAGACCAAGATGAGTTTACTTTGAAAGTCTACGCTAGTAGACAACAACTTTTATTTTGTATCCCTCCCTCCAATTTGAAGTCTTCTTAAACCCTCTTATACTTCAAAAAAGTTGGTCATAAGCAGTTATATTCCACAACCTTTCTTAGATATTCCTTCCATCATTTAAGTTTCTTTACTGCACTGAGTTTACTTTGAAGTCTTCTTAAACCCTTGTATACTTCAAAGTTGTTGGTCCACAACTCACAAACAGACTCAGTTACATCCCAAGACTTAAAAGGGCCACCAGATGAAAGGATTGACAAATGACTTGTCGACCAAGATGAGTTTACTTTCCAATTTGAAGTCTTCTTAACCCCTAGTATACTTCAAATTGTTGGTCCACAAACTCACAAAGAGTTACATCCCAATCAATCTTTCTTAGACTTTTCTTCACTGCATTGAGATTGACACACACTTGTATATCCCAACCAGCCTTTCGTAGACGTTTCTTCCATCATCCAAGTTTCTTCACAGCATTGACAATGATAGATATTATCTATTTATTTACAGGAACTTATTTCAAGTAATTACCCTTCCATAAAATGCAAGCATAGCATTTAAAAGGTTTTGAGCTCGATTTAATTTTATGTGTATGAGCTTGAACTTGAATTTGAATTTGACGTGTAGATCTAAGTCCACCTTATATAACCTATTTTATCGTCTCATTTTCAAATGCTCTAGTTTCATTCTCTTGGTTATGAAAAGTGAGCAACTGTATCTTAATACCCAAGTGTTATGGCTCTATTGTGACTAATATAGAACCTTTTTCTTGTTTTGTAGATGTATGTTTCCCTATCTTTTTCTCAAATCACACAACTTCTGCATAGACTGCCACGTGTCATCCTTTTAATGTTAAAGACTAATGATTGCTCGCGTTCGGCCAATAATGCATTGGTATTCTGTTTGCCAATTTAATTTCATAATAGTCTTTTCAAGAACTGCACAATATCTATTACTGTTAAAATTTGATTTTTGGGTACTACTTAAGTACTTATCGACATATAAGAAGACCTTCTGTGAAGTCTTTCATTATTATAGGAAGAGTTTATTCTGAGGCACTGATTGAGGAAAAGTTATTACATGCAAAGTTTCTCTTTGGCTTGCTACATGTTTGGTTGGAGGAGATTTCACTTCAAGCCTGGTTTTCCATAATGCAAGTAGCCTTGTCTATGTTGCAGTTCGGTACAACTTTGGCTCTGTAAGCACTTAACCAATTTTTAAAAATATATATAGAATACAGAAATCATACCGAAAGAGATCATTGGGTGTTCAATCGTTGTTGGTTTTTTATATGAATGTAGTACATTATTTGGCTTCAAGCCCCTTGTTCCTAACCCATAATAGTCTGGGAATTATAAAGTCAAAAATATTATTCATTTTTGCATGGAGTATAGAAGATGATTTTGTGCCTCGTATCCTCAAAAAATGACATGTGGGTCTTTGGTTATAGTTTTGGAAATTGTGACATATATACTTGTGAGTTTTATTTATGAAGCAATTCATATTTCTGAACAATAGTTTATGTTACATGACATTTGCATAATTGCTTCTACATGCCCAAAACATTAAAAAGGCAACCAGATGAAAAGAACAGAACTGACAAATGACTTTGTAAACCAAGATGAGTTTACTTGGAGAGCTGTAGTTTTGTGCTTCATAACCTCAAAAGATGAGATATCAGTGGCCATAATTTGAGACAGTTGTAACTTGTATACTTCAAAGTTGTATTTAATGAAGGAATCTTACATGACATAATTTCAGCATGTATATGCCAAAAACATTAGAAGGGCCAGCAGATGAAGGAAGGAATGACTAATGAGTTTTGGACTAAGATGAGTTTACATGGAAAGTCTATACTAGTAGACAACAAAATTAAACTTAAAACCCTACCTCAAATTTGAAGTCTTCTTAACCCCTCGTATACTTCAAATTGTTGGTCCACAAACTCACAAAGAGTTACATCCCAATCAATCTTTCTTAGACTTTTCTTCACTGCATTAGTGCATTGAGAGTGACAGACAATTAATGTATCCCAACCAGCCTTTCGTAGAGGTTTCTTCCATCATCCAAGTTTCTTCACGGAACTGACAATGATAAATACGATCTATTTATTTACAGGAACTTAATTATTTCAAGTAATTACCCTTTCTAAAATGCAAGCATAACATTTAAAAAGTTTTAAGCTCAATTTAATTTTATGTGTATGAGCTTGAACTTGAATTTGAATTTGACGAGTAGATCTAAGTCCACCTTATATAACCTATTAATTAAGTGGTTGTGAGTTTAAGTTGAAGCCGGAACAAGAATGAACGGTGTTTGAGTCTATAAGTATAATAAAGGTTTGTGACCAATTCAAGTAAGTTGTACGAGAGAGCAGTGGCCTGGTAACCTACTAACCTTAACTTGTTAACTTGATTGCAGCCCATCAATAGATTCTTGTTTAATGTTACTGGATCAAAGAGCATGTAAATATATAGGAGGCCTTAGAGCTATAGATAAACGTAAGTTTACATCTCATCGAGTACAAGTAAAGAAAGAAAATTACGACTCCATTCAAACAAGATAGTTATTAGTGAAGTTGTGCATGCTACTATTAATTAAAACAAAAACCAATCAAAATACTTACTAAAAAATGAAACATAAACAAAAGCAAAATAACTCAACAGTATAACAAACATAGATATTAGAATTTCAATAAAAGAATCACACTAACAATTTACGCAAAAACAAAATCTTAAAAGAAAGAATATTCATACGATTAAAGAAAATGTGTATAAGAAAACAGTTATAGCATAAAGAGAAATAAGCATTGCATAATAGTTGACAGAGTAAACATAACATAAAAACATACTTAACATTCGTAGCGCATGGCAAACTATGACATAGCACATCAATATGCGGAGGTTCGTATTACAAGAATATAACATGTTTTATTAAGTTATGAATATAAATTTAGAAAACCAAAACTATAATGGACCAGCCAAATAATTGAACACAGATCTTTTCCATATCACATAATCGTATCGTATATCAAACTGTTTTAATAAGTAACTTCCGAAAAACAACTAAATAAATTACGAAGATAGTGGGATTTCGAGATTTATCGTTTTAAAGTTGATAAAATTGTAGCAATTACGTCAAAAGTTAATTACCAACTTGTAGCAAAGTAACTCACAACTTGTAGCACATACGTCAAAAGTTAATTAACATATGGTATATAATTAAAAATTGTCATTTAGTCTTGTTAATATAACATGACAAAATAATATATCATATCATATGCACTTATATACAAATCAAATAATCAATGGTCTAAAGAACCAATAACAAGAATCATCTCAGTTATATTAACTATACGATAAAATAACAAATTAGTTATATGCAAGTTAAAAAGCGATATGATCTAGTGTAAGGCTTTTGGATATAACAATTAAAATATCAATTCAAGAGGATATAACAAAGCACATATATGATTTTGAACTATGTGTACACTCTTAAGGTTCAATACCACCTTCATACATGTGTCATGTTCTAAGTTCATAAGATCTATAAATAAAACACGTACTAGAAAAACTAGAAAAACCGTAAAGGCAAATACCATAAAAAAGCATCATACTTGTCCTAAAATACACTTTTGGGTATCGAACGAATTTTTTTCGTCATTTGGGTATTAAACTTATATTTTTTTGGCCTCTTTGAGGCACTTTGTGTCGATTTTGCCATTCAAATTATTAAAAATCTAAGGGCAAAAATGTCATAAAATGCCTCAAAGAGGCCAAAAAATGTAAGTTTAGTACCCAAATGAGGAAAAAAATTTGTTCGATACCAAAAGTGATTTTCTTAGCAAGTATAGTGCTTTAATATGGTATTTGCCCAAACCGTAACTTGTATAACGCATAGCAAACGGTGGAAAACGAGAGAAAAGAAAAATGGACCTAAAAGTTTAAAGCGTGCTGATAACGTGTTATGCATACAAGATTGAGAGAATGGAAGTAAGATTAAAGCAATCAACCTTTATAAAGCTTAAACTTATTATGCATATCTCCTAACAAGATATAAACTCTAACTATTAGTAGGAGATAACATATACAATTATCCATAACAAACATAACGTTGTTTTTTACATTTAAATTCAGAATTTGAAAAATGAGATTCGAAAGACATACATATTTTTGTTTACTTAATAAAATTAACATGATACAAAAATATTTTTTGACCATAATTTATTCAATTTTGACTTTCATTGGCTAATAAAAATACTTAGTTTTGAAAAACATACGAAGTTGAGCTCTTCTATCGGTTCGATCTAACCTTCGTTTCAATATATCCTCCAAAAACCATTTTTCTTTAATGTTTAAAGATTATTGTGGATCACATAATTTTCATTGAAAGTTTCTTTTATATAACAATCAAAAGCTAGAATTTTGCATAATTTGACAAGAAATTAAAGTTGAGAGTGATAGGCTTGTATAACCCAATTGATACGTTTATAAATAAAACTAGACCACATACTATTCTAATTATTTTCTTGTGACAACATTGTGAGTACTACTATATATATGTAGCAAGTATGAATATTTTATAGCAATTAAATAAGTAAAAAACAGTATGTATAATTCTATACTGTTGAGTATCTTTTTCATTTTCTTTATTTTCTCCACTGTTGCCTCTTCCACTGCTTCTTTCAGTAATATTCATAAATGCTCTAAAAAACAAAGTGAAGCTTTGCTTCTCTTTAAACATAACCTTTCATCCATCAATTACCCAATCGATTACTGTTCTGGTCCTGATTATCATCCAAAAATGATGATGAGCTGGAACACAAGTACTGATTGTTGTAACTGGGATGGAGTTCTTTGCGACGACTCCACCGGTAATAATGCAAGTAGGAAGTGTTTCTTCTGAGGCACTGATTGAGGAAAAGTTATGACATGCAAAGTCTCTCTTTGGCTTACTACATGTTTGGTTGGAGGAGATTTCACTTCAAGCCCGGTTTTTCATAATGCAAGTAGCCTTGTCTGTGCTGCAGTTCAGTACAGCTTTGGCTCTGTAAGCACTTAATTAATTTATAAAAATATACATAGAAGACAGAAATCATGCCAAAAGAGATCATTGGGTGTTCAATCGTTGTTGGTTTTTGATTTGAATGTAGTGCATTATTTGGCTTCAAGCCCCTTGTTCCTAACGTATGATAGTTTGGGAATTATAAAGTCAAAAATTTTAATCATTTTTGCAGGGAGTATAGACGATGAGAAGTGTAATTTTGTGCCTCGTATTCTCAAAAGATGAGATGTGGGTCTTTAGTTATAGTTTTGGAAATTGTAACATGTTTTATTAACTTATGAATATAAATTTAGAAAACTAATATACAATCAGTTAAGTATTAAACTATAATGGACCAGGAAAATAATTGAACATATATAGATCTTTTCCATATCACATATTCGTATCGTATATCAAACTTTAATTAGTAACTTCCGAAAAACAACTAAATAAATTACGAAGATAGTGGGGTTTCGAGATTTATCGTTTTGAAGTCGATAAAATTGAAAAAACACACTAAAGACAAACAAGATAAATTTTCTGCTGTGAAAAACATAGCAAAGAACCCCATATACATATAGTGATATAGATTCATAACAACTAATAGCATGCACATCATAATGAGGCCCATAACAAACTAAACATTCTAAAAGAAACAACATCATGCAAGTAGCATAAAACATATATTAATTATGTACATGTACAACTAACACATACTAAAAACAAAACCATTAAAGCAAGTTTAAATTAGTTAAGTGTTACTGTTACTACAACAAATTTGTCATTTTTACACAAATTTGTCATTTCTACACGATTGTTTCTTCACACTTTAGGAACCATGAACTTAAAAAAAAAAGAATATGTTCACACTTAAGAGTGTGAATAATTGTTTCAAATTCTCACACTTAAAAAGTGTGAAGAATTGCAATCTCACACTAAAAAGTGTGAATAATTATTTCGAAAAACAAAATCTGCACACTTAAAAGTTTGAAAAATTGTTTTAAAACCCTCACAATTAAAAGTGTGAAACATATTCATAAAACAAATTTTAATTCTTCACACTTTAAAGTGTGACAACATGCTCTAATAAGTGTGAGTATGTTACTATTTTGTAGGTAGTGTGTATAAACTAGATTGACAATTATAAGTAAAGTAACTCACAACTTGTAGCACATACGTCAAAAGTTAACAGATGGTATATAATTAAAAATTGTCAATAGTCTCGTTAATGTAACATGGCAAAATATATCATATCATATGCACTTATATACAAATCAAATTAATGGTATAACTAGCTAAGTCAACTCTGCAGTCAACTCTTCTTATGAAAACAGAGGATCAAGAACAGAGGAGAAGAAGGAGAATGCATATATCTCAGCCCATTGTATAAAGCACCAAAGTATTTTATCTAAATGTGATGTAATGTAGTAGCAGTTTTAGATGTAAGAGTATCTAGTATAAATAGTCTTGTAACACTTCATTTCAAGTTAGTTTGTATAAAACTCATTTTTCATATTTCACTCAAATTCTCTCTCTTGCAATATGGTATCAGAGCCAGCAAGAAGGCTCTCTAACAACCATCACTATCTGTCATAACCAACTTTGACCACCACCCTAACAAACTTTGACCACCATCCTAACTAACTTTCCCTCCAATTATCCGCCATTGATAAACCTCACTAAATTCATTCATTTACCCATCAAAATCCATCAAATTTACTCAAGAATCCATCAAAATCATTCAAATCACATCCTGAATCACCATATCTGATTCATTTTTATCAAAATCACTCAAGAATCAATCAAAATCAATCAAAAATCATTCAAACCATGACAACTTCCAATTCATCAACCAATTCCATTGAAGATACAACATCAGTCAATCATCCTTTGTTTCTGCATCAAAATGATCATCCTGGATTGATTTTGATATCCAAGAAGCTGTTAGGATCTGAAAACTATAGTTCTTGGAGAAGATCTCTCATGATTGCACTCAATGCAAAGAATAAACTCAAAATCATCACATCTGAATATCCAGAACCAGATGCACAATCACCAAACAGAGCTTTATGGGAAAGGAACAATGACATGATCATTTCTTGGATCTTAAATACAGTTTCTGATCAAATAAGCAACAATCTCAGTTTTGTGCATTCTCCATCAGCACTTTGGTTGGAACTTCAAGAGCATTACTCTCAGTTAGATGGTCACAGAATCTATCAATTGACAAATGAGATCACTCAGTTAAAACAAAACAACTCATCCATTGAATTGTATTATCAAAAGCTAAAAGGGCTATGGGATGAGATAGATGCTTTGGAGGCTCCATATATGTGTACTTGTAATTGTGTTTGTGCAAATGGAAGGTTGAATGGGGCAAGAGAAAACAGGAAAAGGTTGTTACAGTTTCTTATGGGCTTAGATGAGTGCTTTGCAAACATTAGGGGACAAGTTCTGTTAATGCAGCCCATGCCCAATGCCACTAAAGCTTACACAATGTTAAGACAAGAGGAGAAGCAGAGAGAAACAAGTGTTCCAAAGTTTACTGTACCAACTGTTATGTCCACCTTCAATAATTCAAGGCCATCTCAAAATCAAAACCATGCTTCAAACACTTCCAACACCAGACAGACCAGACCAGGAATTAATCCAAACACTAGAAGGAGCAATTTCAAGCAAGGAGTTATTTGTGAAAATTGCCAGAAAGAGGGCCATTACAAAAGTGAATGTTACCAATTAGTGGGGTATCCAGTGGGTCATCCTTTGCATGGAAAGGTTAGGCCAGCAAGCATTGGTTCAAGCAGTGGTACAAGTGGTGCAAATAGATACAATTTTAGGCCTAGAAATGTCAATATGGTGACTGGTCAAACAACAAATTCAAATGGAATTTCTACAAGTGAACCTGCTCAAAGTGGACAAGCTGATGATGCAGTCTTTGCAAAGATGGATTCACTTCAAAATCAGTTGAACCAAGTCATGATGATGTTGCAACATACCCAAGGTAATCCCAAACTCTTAGCTGCTAGTAGTTATTTGTTCATAGCTTCTTGTGTCTCACTTTATAAGGATGCTTGGGTAGTAGATAGTGGAGCCACAGACCACATTTGCATCACCCTGACTCTCATGTTTAACATCATTCATTGCACTATACCTATCATTGTCTCACTTCCAAATGGCAACACTGTTACTGTCACTACTATTGGTTTTGTAAGAGTTAAACACAACCTTACCCTACACAATGTCTTGTACATACCTTCATTTGCCTATAATCTTTTGTCAGTAAGCCAAATCACCAAAACAACCAATTTCTCTATCATTTTTAACCATGCCACATGCATTTTTCAGGGCAACAATCAGAGGATTGCCCATGGAATCCAATCTGATGGCTTGTACATCATCAAGCCAAACCATGCTTCCACATCTTCAAGTTCATTGCCACAATCTTCAACCACTGTTCTATCTCACACCAGCAATCTACATCTTTGGCATGCTAGATTAGGCCATCCATACACTACTATACTAAAACAAATAAAACAACTTCCTAGTTTTTCTACTGATGTATCTTCACTCCATTGTACTATATGTCCACTTGCTAAACAAACTGCTTTGCCATTTCCTTTAAGTGTTTCTCATGCTAGTAATTCATTTGATCTTATTCATGCTGATACATGGGGACCTTACAATCATTCCACACTGAATCAATGCAAATATTTGCTCACCTTGGTGGATGATTGCACAAGACTAACCTGGACATTCCTTTTACCAACCAGACAACAAGTACCAACCACAATCAAAAATTTCTTCTTCTATGTTCACACACAGTTTAACAAGAACATCAAAACATTTAGGAGTGATAATGGTACTGAATTCACCAACAATACACTTACTGAATTTTTCAAAACCAAAGGTGTTATTCATCAAACATCTTGTCCCAATACTCCCCAACAAAATGGGAGAGCTGAAAGAAAACACAAACATTTGTTAGAAGTAGCCAGATCATTACACTTTCAAGCAAAATTTCCAATACATTTTTGGGGCTACTGTCTTTTGGCTGCTACATATTTGATAAACAGACTTCCATCCAAAGTTTTAAACCACAAATCACCCTATGAAATCCTTTACAACAAACCACCAGATCTCCAACATCTCAAAGTAATTGGTTGTCAAGCTTATGCTTCTGTTCATACCTCAGACAAATTTGGCAAAAGAGCTATACCCTCAATTCTACTTGGTTACCCACAACATCAAAAAGGATATCTATTACTTGCCCAAGACACCAAAAAGATATTTGTTAGTAGGCATGTTAATTTTCATGAGCATATTTTTCCATTTCACACTGCCACACCATATCATACACCCACACTAGACACATTCCCATCAACTCCTATCTTTTATCCAACTTCACCAGAACCTACTCCCACATCAGAACACTCCACATCCCCACCTTCACCTGAGCCTACTTCCACACCAGAACCTTCACCATCTGCCACAGAACCTTCATTCTCATCTCCTACATCTACACCAACATCCCCACCTTCACCTGAGCCTACTCCCACACCAGAACCTTCACCATCTGCCACAGAACCTTCATTCTCATCTTCTACATCTACACCAACATCTGCAGATACACCACCACCACCACCACCCAGAAGATCTTACAGAACCAAACACACACCCACAAAACTCAAAGATTTCCAACACTATAAATCATCATCAGTGCACTCCACTAGAACCAAACATCACACTTCACATTTCATAAATTATAATAACATTCACAATCCCTTCACTCTTCACTTTATTAATTCACTTCACAGAGAAACAGAACCAACCTCTTTTACTCAAGCATCAAAGCATCCCAAATGGAAAGAAGCTATGAATAAAGAACTATTTGCACTAGAGGAAAATGAAACCTGGGAGTTCACCATACTTCCACCTTCTAAATTTGCTATTGGTTCAAAATGGGTATTTAGAATTAAATATAATGCTGATGGCTCTGTTGATAAGTATAAAGCAAGGTTGGTTGCACAAGGTTTCACCCAACAGGAAGGGATTGACTATAATGAGACATTTGCACCTGTGGCTAAGATGACTACTGTGAGAACTCTACTTGCTGTTGCTTCCATTAATAATTGGTTTGTGCAACAATTAGATGTGAATAATGCTTTTCTGCATGGTGATCTTGATGAGGAAGTGTACATGAAAGTTCCTAAAGGCTATCCACATCCTCTGCCACCTAACACAGTTTGCAAGTTGAAAAAGTCACTTTATGGGTTGAAACAAGCCAACAGGCAATGGTTCACAAAGTTCACTACATTCATTCTCTCTCTTGGATTTGCTCAGAGTCATGCAGATTCTTCACTATTTACCTATCACAAAGGCTCTACTACTTTGATCCTACTACTCTATGTGGATGATATCTTACTTGCAGGCAATAACTCTGCTCTCATTTCAGAAGTCAAAAACCAGCTTCATAATACATTCACCATCAAAGATCTTGGTCCACTTCACTACTACCTTGGCATTGAATTTCTCAGGAACTCAAAAGGTATAGTGATGACACAAAGAAAGTATGTTTTGGATCTCATAGAGTATGCACAACTTCAAAATGAAAGACCTGCCAAAACACCACTGGATCCAAGAATCAAACTAACCTACACAGATGGTGAACCATTGCCAGATCCTTCTCATTATAGAACACTTGTTGGCAAACTTATCTACCTCACCATTACTAGACCTGACCTTGCCTTTGCAGCTCATCTCCTAAGTCAGTTTTCTCATCAGCCCTATACTTCTCACCTTCAAGCATTACACAGAGTCATTAAATACATAAAGATGAGCCTAGGACAAGGATTGTTTCTGCCAAGACATAACCCACCAACTCTGCATGCCTATTGTGACAGTGATTGGGCCAATTGTCCAACTACAAGAAGACCCATTTCTGGATTTGGTATTTACTTGGGTAACAGTCTCATTTCATGGCATTCTAAAAAGCAACCAGTGGTTTCTAGGTCTTCAACAGAGGCGGAGTATAGGGCTCTAGCAGATTGTTCATGTGAAATTACATGGCTCATTGCTCTCCTAAAGGATCTTAAAGTCTGTGTCACCACTCCTGTGAGAATTCTATGTGACAATATTTCCACAATTGGTCTTGCCACCAATCCAGTTCAACATGCTAGAACCAAACATATTGAACTGGATTGCCACTTTGTTAGAGACAAAATCAAAGCAGGCCAAATTCAAGTATCCTACATTCCTACAAGAGCTCAAACTGCAGATATTCTTACAAAAGCCCTCACTACCTATCCATTCAGACAATGCCTTTCCAAACTTGGCATGTGTGATCCTTACACCTTGCCAGTTTGTGGGGGGGGGGGGGGGGGGGGATAATGGTATAACTAGCAAAGTCAACTCTGCAGTCAACTCTTCTTATGAAAACAGAGGATCAAGAACAGAGGAGAAGAAGGAGAATGCATATATCTCAGCCCATTGTATAAAGCACCAAAGTATTTTATCTAAATGTGATGTAATGTAGTAGCAGTTTTAGATGTAAGAGTATCTAGTATAAATAGTCTTGTAACACTTCATTTCAAGTTAGTTTGTATAAAACGCATTTTTCATATTTCACTCAAATTCTCTCTCTTGCAATACAAATAATCATGGTCTAAAGAACCAATAACAAGAATCATCTCAGTTATATTAACTATACTAATAAAATATCAATTCAAGAGGATATAACAAAGAACATGTATGATTTTGAACTATGTGTACACTTTTAAGGTTCAATACCACTTTCATACATATGTCATGTTCTAAGTTCATAAGATCTATAAATAAAACATGTACTAGAAAAACCGTAACTTATATATCGCATAGCAAACGGTGGAAAATGAGAGAAAAGAAAAATGAACCTAAAAGTTTAAAGCGTGGTGTTATCACACAAGATTGAGAGAATGAAAGTATGATTAAAGCAATCAGATATAAACTCTAACTATTAGTAGGAGATAACATATACAATTATCCTTAACAAATATAACGTTGTTTTTTTACATTTAAATTCAGAATTAAAAAAATGAGATTCGAAAGACATGCGTTTTTTTGTTTACTTAATAAAATTAACATGATACAAAAATATTTTTGACCAGAATTTATTCAATTTTGACTTTCATTAGCTAATAAAAATACTTAGTTTTGATAAATAGACGAAGTTGAGCTCTTCTATCGGTTCGATCTAACCTTCGTTTCATTATATCCTTCAAAAATCGTTTTCCTTTAATGTTTAAAGATTATTGTAGACCACATAATTTTCGTTGAAAGTTTCTTTTCTATAACAATCAAAAGCTAGAATTTTGCATAATTCGACAAGAAATTAAAGTTGAGAGTGATAGGCTTGTGCAACTCAATTGATAAGTTTATAAATGAAACTAGACCACATGTTCTAATCATTTTCTTGTGACACCATTGTTGTACTACTATATATAAGTGTAGCAAGTATGTATATTTTATACAGTAGCAATTAAATAAGTAAAAAACAGTATGGGTTATTCAATACTGTTTAGTATCTTTTTCCTTTTCTTTATTTTCAACACTTTTGCCTCTTCCACTGCTTCTTTCAGTAATATTCATAAATGCCCAAAAAAACAAAGTGAAGCTTTGCTTCTCTTTAAACATACCCTTTCCTCCATCAATTACCCAAATGATATGTGTGGTACTCCAAAAATGATGAGCTGGAACACAAGTACTGATTGTTGTAATTGGGATGGAGTTACTTGCGACGACTCCACCGGTGACGTCATCGCTCTCGAACTCGGTTGTGGAATGCTACAAGGTACAATTCATCCTGACAGCTCCCTCTTCAACCTCACACACCTTACTGGTCTTGATTTATCAGGTAACAGTCTTAATGGGACATTGCCATCTTGGCTGTTTACTTCCCCCTCTTTACAATATCTCGATCTAAGTGGTAACATGTTGAGTGGAAATGTTCCTTTTGAGTCATTTACTTCCCCATCATTAAAATACTTAATCCTCAGTTACAATCAGTTAGGTGGCCAAATTGATGTGCAAATATTTCGACACCTCACCAACCTCACTAGACTAGACCTTTCATATAATAATTTTAGTGGTGAATTGGAGTTGGATACATTGTTATCAACCCTCACAAACCTTGAATGGTTAGATCTCTCTTACAGTGGTTTCTCTGTTACAACCAAGAATGCCAATCATTATGTCAACCCTGGTTTAAGAATCTTAAAATTGGCCTCTTGCAAGCTAAAGGTGTTTACAAATTCATTTCGAGCCATGAAACAACTTTATTGGTTAGATCTCTCTCAAAACGAAATCCATGGCCAAATTCCTCATTGGGCACGGGAGATTGGAGGTACTCATGGGTTGTTTTCTTTAAATCTGTCACATAACATCATAACAGCCTTGCCACAATTTCAATGGTATGGATTACAATCTCTGTTTCTGCAGTCCAACTTGATTGAGGGGCCATTCCCTCCATCAATTTGCAACATGAGCCAGCTACGGTATTTGGACATGTCCAATAATCGCTTTGGTGGAGTGATTCCACGAAGCTTTGGAAATATCAGCTCATCTCTTACAATGATAGATATGGGGAATAATAGCTTTCAAGGAACAATTCCAAACGTATACGGGGATTGTGGAAGTTTAGAAGGGCTTAGTTTGAATGGAAATCAATTAAGAGGAGAGGTGCCAAGTTCCTTGTCCAAATGTCAATGGTTGACTGTACTTGATCTTGGAAACAACCACTTGAATGGTACATTCCCTGGTTGGTTAGGAGCTCTTCCAAAATTGCAGGCTCTTGTCCTCAAATCAAACAACTTTCATGGACACATTCAACCCTCTGCAACCATTGATTATCCCTTTCCAAGTCTTCGAGTTCTTGACTTATCTCATAATAGGTTTGTCGGTCAACTCCCTGCAAAATATTTTCAAAATTTCAATTCCATGAAGAATGTTGTTAAAAGCAACAAAGAACCAGAATATTTATACATGGGTGGTAAGTATTACTCATTCGTTGTTGCGGTGAAAGGGGTGGATCAAAAGTTTCCACAAATTTCGGTTGACTACACAATTATTGATCTATCCAATAACACATTTGAAGGACATATTCCAAACGTCGTCGGTGGTCTTAATTCGCTAATAGTGCTCAACTTATCCCACAACTGTCTTAGGGGTCCCATTCCACATGCTTTGGGGAATCTCAAAGAGATTGAGTCGTTAGACCTATCTTGGAACCAACTCTCTGGAGAGATCCCACAAAGTCTTGCACGCATCACAACTCTTGAAGTGTTAAATCTCTCGCAAAACCATCTTGTAGGACATATACCAGGAGGCCCACAGTTCAGCACATTTGAAGAGAAATCCTTTGAAGGGAATCCAGGACTATGCGGGCTTCCCCTGACGAAAAAGTGCAGCGAGCATACACACAAACAAGAGCTTGAATCACATGAGGAGGAGAGTGGATTTACATGGGAAGTAGTGACGTTGGGATATGGATGTGGGACCTTACTTGGATCGGTGATGGGATATCTAATGTTGTCAACAAGAAAAGTCAAGTGGTTCAACGCAATTGCTGATGCAACAGAGAGTTTGGTCTTGAAGAAGAAGAAGAGAAGACATGTTTATATCGGGAAATGACGTTAGATATCAAAGGTACAATATTTCATATGTATACTTATTTAATCAAATTTTTGCAAAATGCCTTACTCTATAAATTTTCTTGCTCTAAAACAATTTGTGATGCAAATATAGGAGTTTGGGTTGGAGCTGGGACTTTTTAAGTTATGCTGTCGTATATAAGCTTATGAATTATGATGTTTGTGTGTTGTCTCTTTGAATTATTGTTGTATGTATTTGACGATAAATTTATGTTGGTCACTGTGTGATCGCTTATATTGCTGTTGAGCTTAATGGAAATTCAGTAATTTTTTTTGTTATTTTGATGATTATAAAACCATTGCAGATACAGATGTGAAAACTATATAATTAACTGACAACTGTAATAAGATGTATCGCTTTGCTTTTCGTAAAATATATGCTTCTCATTTCTATCAATTTTAAGATGTGTGCTTCCCCATATTTTTCTTCAAATCACAGAATTTGTGAATAAACTGCTAAAGAGTAATGATTGCTTGCGTTCAGTCAATAACGAACTGGTATGTCTTTTCAGGATCCAAATAATATCTATAATTGGTAGAATTTAATGTTTGGCAATTACTTATCAACAGATAAAAATACCATCTGTTGACTGCCGAGTCTTCCATTATTATCGGAAGAGGATATTCTGAGGCACTGTTTGAGAGAAAGTTGTCACATGCAATGTCTCTCTCTAGATTGCTATATGTTTGGTTGGAGGCTATATAAACAAGTCTCCACTGTTATAGTTCACTTATGTTATTGTGTTGTTTTGCCAGCCTTGAAGACAAACGATATGTATGTCCGAGTAAATAACACATGGTTACCTCTTTTTGCCATCTAATTTTATTGGCCTTTTGTTCTGATTTAAGGAAGATGAGTATATTTTTTGCTTTTCTGTTACAGCAGTTGTGAGATAATTTAGAAATTAGTTGACAGTTTCTGACCTATCAAACAACCTAAGTTGTATATGGTCATTAATAATATAAGAAAAAGCCAATTTTCATGGTTTGTGATGCAAATTGTTTAAAACATTGTCATAGGCTGTGAATATATATCCGTAACAGGATATACAGTGTATCCAAAACCTTAGAAGGGGCACAAGATGACTGAGGCAATGACAATAAAACTAGCAGTCTCAAAATGGCGGGACGGGTCAGGTAATGGGTCAAAATGAGTTTGGGTCACGGGTTGAACCGTTACTTTTTACCAATTCCCCCTCTCTCCCCTTTTTCTAAAACCAGAGGTGACAAACAAGTGTGGAAAATAAAAGTTATAGCCAATTTTCTATATTACTAATTTGGTAAAAACATGACCCGAAAAGTCTAATGTTTTACTCTTAGGTAATCCTGTATTTGTGTGGCTGAACCTTGAATATAATTCGTCATGTTTCTATTATTTTGATGGTCATACTCCCATTTATATTTCAGCAAAAATACGTTTCACCAAAACTATAAGTTCGCAAGACAAGGATCATTCTTTGTGGCAAATTTTATGTTTAAACTGATAAAACTGCCTACTCTTTGATCTGGTTTTGTTTCGTTTGTATTACCTAGATTGGAAGTAGCAGTACTAGACAATATTTGAATCTGACATTAATGAGGCTGGGATACTTGCCTTTAGCAAAAGTATTAAGACATAACTTGTAGCATGGCTATGCTGCTCGTTAATAGCACGAATAATTTGTTAGATAAGAGCTCCAGTCGTGCGCTTTAGCAAAAGCTCGTTTTGTACTTCACTGGAGCCGCAAACATACTCTACACTTTTGGTGGACATGCTGTCACAGTGTTAGTATTCAGTCCTAAATTAAACTTATAGTTTTCTTTTTCTAGTCAATTTAGGTTAATAATGATTTGAGTTGCATGTTTATTGCAGTGAAATAATGCACGCGATGTGGAAGCCACAGAAATTCAAGTACATATATTTGTTTGCAACATTATATGTGTTCACATTAACACTCCCATCAGCTTCTGCAATGTATTGGGCCTTTGGTGATCAACTTTTAAACCACTCCAACGCTTTTTCCCTTCTGCCAAAAACTCGTTTTCGTGATACAGCCGTTGTCCTCATGCTCATCCATCAGGTATGAATTTTGGAACGGTTAATTGACTTACTATGGCTGTTTGATTCTTGTGTTGACTGATTCGTGTTTGTTCTTTTGCCTTATATTTTGCAGTTTATAACATTTGGTTTTGCGTGTACTCCACTGTACTTTGTGTGGGAGAAAGTAGTGGGAATGCATGATACAAAGAGCATATGTTTACGGGCATTGGCTAGGTTGCCAGTTGTGATTCCAATTTGGTTCCTAGCCATCATCTTCCCGTTTTTTGGTCCAATCAATTCGGCTGTTGGGGCTTTGTTGGTTAGCTTCACTGTCTATATTATCCCTGCTCTAGCCCATATGCTTACTTACCGAAAGGCTTCTGCTCGCCAGGTAATCCATCCACACTGTCACTAAAATCTCAATTTCTAATAGATACAAACTAAGAAACCCACAGGTAATCAAAACTAGAGGTGAAAATTGGGCAGGTTGAAAAATGGGTAAGTTTTGATACGGGTAAAACCAAGCTGGGTTGGTTAACCTTAGTTGGTTCAGTAACCAATCAGTGTGTCAAATATGACAGAAAGTGTATGTTATTTATAAAATAATCCAAGTTTTTACATTTGACTTATTAGACCTGTTAGAGATAAAACCTAACCTCAATTGACCCATTCACAAGTAAACGGGTCAAAATCGCTACCTCTAGTACTCAAATAAAATCTGCATATAAGAAGGTGATTTTGTTTTAAATGTGAAATCTGTTTTTAGGCGGCAAGTACTATACAACACATATGCAAAACCGAATAATCAGATCACATCACATGAATATTTTCGAGATTAGAATGTACCTTCCATTCATACCTTTATAATTAAGGGGTTGAAAGTGGGAAAAGACAGTTTGGTGACATTTCATTATCATTGATTTATTGGCTTAGATGCATTAGTGATCAGTCACATTCTTGCTATTATTGCACTTACTCAATCTAAACATTGAGCTGGCTCACTGACCCACTCACATTACAAACCTAACCTTGAATCGAGTGGCTCACCTTAAGCTTGTTGTATGCAGAATGCTGCGGAGAAGCCACCATTTTTTCTGCCTAGCTGGACGGCCATGTACATTGTGAACATATTCATCGTGGTTTGGGTTTTTGTGATTGGTTTCGGATCTGGAGGGTGGGCCAGCATGACAAATTTCATCAAACAAGTAGATACATTCGGTTTATTTGCAAAGTGTTACCAATGCAAGCCTCCACCACCACTCTCTCATAACCATTAAGTTTAATGATTTTGGTTCGTTGGTTGCTTTTCTTTGACATGGTCTTTTGTTTTAGTCTAGCGATAATATATGATTCTAGTGTGTAAAATGGTCGTTGATGAATTTATTTAGTTATGGTCGATATATAGCATAGGTTTGCTTTTACTTTGGTTGTGACTGTTTTATGAGTAAATCGACTTAAAGTCGTTTTGATATTTGGGATGTTTAATGGTTTTGATATCTTTGTTGTTTAGCAACCGGAATAAATTTTCTCTTAAACATAACTTGTTTGACTTAACAACCAACGCAAGCCCGACTCACAGCTCATAGACTTTGATATTTGTCATCCATTTTTATTATTCACATATGAATGCATGAGTATATTTTCGTGCTGTACCAATTGTCCTTGAAATCAGTCCTGTTACATGATATTAAAGTCAAAAACAACATGATTGGCAATCCACATTGTATGATCCTGGATGGTAGTTGCAATTTTGGGCAACATCGGTAAACCTTATATTGGGTGTTTTATCAACACCGTCTTTCATAAGCTAGAGTGTCCATTCTTTGCTATTTTTCTCATATGTGTAGCTCATTAACTCGACTACTTATTTCTTTGAGCTACATGGTCTCTATCTATATATTTTCTTTCGTGCTGAGGATAGTTTGAATTTTGAGCATCTGCCTGTGACGCTCATTAACTGTGAACGCCAAAGTATATGAGAGGTTTGAAGATGTTTTTAGAAACTTTAAAAGAAATTGTAACCAAATGATTTGTAACGAACGATAATTTATGCTGTGTGAGATGCTACATAACTAAATATTTTTGGGTCTAACCTTTGTTAAAGACATGCGAGATAATCTTATGGTGTATACTAATTAATGACATTCTTAGTTGCCGTTTGGAAATAAACAAAAAGAAATCTTGATACAATAACCAAAAAGAAACCTTTGTCAAATCAAGCACACCTTTCAAACGCATTGAAATATGAAGATATTAGATTTTACATTTTTTTTGTTTAATCTCTTGTCATGGTAGATGCTTTTATAAAAAATTTCTACTTTTTTTAGCATAAGATTTTTCTACTATTTTAAATGGCATATTTGTTAATTTTATTTGAAAATGTATAAGTGGCAAAATGAGTGGGTGGTGTTGTAGATGGGTTTGGATTTAAAAAGGTTCGGGTCTAGATTAGTCATTTAGAAGCACGAGTCTAAACGGGTATCGCGATCTCACGTCAGGTTTAATTTCTTTTTTATTTAGAAGCACGAATCTAAACTTCAAATTATTTTGATCCGCTCGACCCACCTTAGACCCGTTGGTTGATTGTTATTCAATTAAAGGTTACGTTACCCATTACCTTATAAGGATTACCCAACTAGTAAATGACTTGTGTCCAGGGAAGGGTCGGAAACTGTCACACGGTCACACAGTCAAGACTTGCCCTCCCCAACCGGTCCGATTGTTAGTGGAATAGAACCACCTCAGTTTGCAACCAGCAATGCGGTATGTGTTGGTTTGCATCTTTCTTTTGCTCCTATACTGTCATATGATTTTGTCACATCATAGTCTGTTTAGTGATTTTTGTATTCAGATAAAACAACAAACAAGCTGTGTTACTAGATGATCATAGTGGCTTTCACCTGATGGCTCATTTACTCCTTGAGGTTGTAACTTGAACAATTTGTTTTCTGCAGGTTCAAGAAGTGTTTGGTGAAGTTGGAATCTTAGGATTCTGGAAAGGCGTCTTCCCGACATTGGTTATGGTACTTGTTATTTAGCTTTGGCCCATGTTGTATAGATATCACTTCTTGACTTCTTGTCCACATTGTTTCTTCCACGTTAGCAATCCTTCGATACAGTTTATGCTGTATGAGACCCTGCTAAAGAAGTTGAAGCAGCGTCGTGCCTTAAGCAACAGTAACAAAGGTTTAACTGCGTTAGAGGCAAGTAACCGTTAATATAATCGACGCAGTATTCTCAGATAATTATGAGTTATTTATTATTTATTGGGATTATCTGTAGGCAATATCTGATTTGTCCACATTATTTTTCAGATATTTTTGCTTGGGGCGTTGGCAAAACTTGGGGCTACAGTGGTAACTTATCTTCTTTTAGTTGTAAAGTTAAGTACTTGGAAGTTCTATAGATAATTGTCATTTGAGATTTTTAATAGAGCACCAATGTGGCAGCAAAATAATACTAGTAATTATACTTAAACATACATTAGTTTCTGAAATCAGTGACTTGACTTAGACCTATACATAAGTAAATGGGTCGAAATGTTCATCTTAACTCAAAATTGTTGGCAGTGTTTTATTCTTCTGTTACACCACCCAAGTGTTTAAAGAAGCATTAAACTATCTAATCCCTTGACTCATATATTATTGTTTGCATTTTGCAGTCAAGACTTCAGGCAAGACAAGCTATGGGGGTTAGACAAAAAACATCAGTATGAAGATAAATGTGATTATGAAATATGAAACTGTTACTTACGGGATGTTGCTGTTCTCTTGTCCTTTTCACGATCCAAAAAATCGCATATTCACACAAATCCTGTTTTCGTTCAGGCACACTGGATGCAATTCTAAATATGATACGCTACGAAGGGCTCCATGGCTTTTACAAAGAGATGAGCACAAATATTGTACAAAGTATTCTGGCTGCAGCCATTTTGTTCATGCTAAAGGAAGAACTTGTGAATGGTGTTCGGTGGATGCAGCTAAAGTTGTGAAATCTAAATCTCCTTAGCCATATAGTAACACAAACCACCGTCTTCCATTTCCACACGAAATAACAGTAAAACGTCTGTACATAAAAGAAACTACAGTGTATTTGAATCTACAGTGTATTGTTTAGTGGATAAGCTACAAGAGATGGTAAGGTGTTGGTGCAATATGTATAAACTTTCTTGATTCTTATTGTGAGGACTGAGGCAAATCTTATATTAGCCCCATGTTTCTTATCCTTCTCTATTTTGTCTCGTTTGATTTAGTCTCTGTACAAAATTAGTATTTGAAACAGCATGCAATATCTCCTGTTCTTCGTTGTTAAACTATTGATAAGTTATGTCATAAGTAGTTATGTAAATTGACTTGTAAAGAAATGCTTAACAACATGATGTAGTAGGTAGACGGATCACATCTAGAAGAAGCTCGTCATGCAACGTAGCAACATTCCTGAATATGGTAAACTCGGATGGACTGATTCATTTTCCCAGGACATGTCTTGTTCCAAGTTAAAAAGTTACTGTTTTGATACTCTTTCATCCTGGGTGATTCTTTTATTGCGTCAAACATGTCTACATTGACTTGCAAACTACTCAAAATCAACTTGCTTTATAAGAGGTGAGCTACTCATGTAGAGTTTGTCTAATTCGAGCTCTAAAATACTTGACTTGTGAGGCTACGCACGAACCTTATCAAGCTTAGCTTAAATTCAATTTTTACACACATATAATCACTTAATTACCATTAACTGTATACAATAATACGTACAAGAAATAAGTCTAGTCGACTTATCAAGCTTAAACTTTATGTATAAGTTCGACCGAGCTTGAGTTTCAGAAAAGAAGAGTCGAGTTTTGAGCTTGCAATTTAAAACTCAATTTAGCTCGAGTTGAGTTTCTAAGGCCAAGTTTTGGTATTCGAGTTGAGGTTAACTCAGTGGTCAATAACTCAGAAAAAACAATTTCGGTCTTTCTAGGACTAAACGTGTACTAATTCAATAAATAAAGTCCGGTTTTGCCACTTTCGACGTAATTTCCTTCGGTTACTACTAAAATCTACTGAAATCAGCAAATGAACCCCCAAATTGCGAAATTCCGACGCTTGCTGGCATTTGATTGTTATTATTTTTGAGCAAATTTCTATATGTTATTGACCCTTTGGCATTTGAGTGTAAAATACCACACACTTGATGGACTAAATGCTGCTAGTGATCAATGTTTTCCTTATTGATGCTGTTTAGTTGTTTACAGGAAGAAGAAAACCACAACTGATACTGCTGGATCAGTGGATCATGGTCTATACAAAGTACCTGACAATTCTAATAGTGTAATTTTGTGCCTCGTATCCTTAAAAGATGAGATGTGGGTCTTTGGTTATAGTTTTGGAAATTGTAACAGATATACTTGTGAGTTTTATTTATGAAGCAATTCATATTTCTGAACAATAGTTTATGTTACATGACATTTGCATAATTGTGTATACATGCCCAAAACATTAAAAGGACCACCAGATGAATGGAAAAGCACTGACAAATGACTTGTAGACCAAGATGAGTTTACTTTCCAATTTGAAGTCTTCTTAACCCATAGTATACTTCAAATTGTTGGTCCACAAACTCACAAAGAGTTACATCCCAATTAATCTTTCTTAGACTTTTCTTCACTGCATTGAGATTGACACACACTTGTATATCCCAACCAGCCTTTCTTAGACGTTTCTTCCATCATCCAAGTTTCTTCACATCATTGACAATGATAGATATTATCTATTTATTTACAGGAACTTATTTCAAGTAATTACCCTTTCATAAAATGCAAGCATAACATTTAAAAGGTTTTGAGCTCGATTTAATTTTATGTGTATGAGCTTGAACTTGAATTTGAATTTGACGAGTAGATCTAAGTCCACCTTATATAACCTATTTTATCGCCTCATTTTCAAATGCTCTAGTTTCATTCTCTTGGTTATGAAAAGTGAGCATCTGTATCTTAATACCCAAGTGTTATGGCTCTATTGTGACTAATAGAACCCTTTTCTTGTTTTGTAGATGTATGCTTCCCTATATTTTTCTCAAATCACACAACTTCTGCATAGACTGCCCCGTGTCATCCTTTTAATGTTAAAGACTAATGATTGCTTGCGTTCGGCCAATAATGCATTGGTATTCTGTTTGCCAATTTAATTTCATAATAGTCTTTTTAGGAACTACACAATATCTATTACTGTTAAAATTTGATTTTTGAGTACTACTTAAGTACTTATCGACATATAAGAAGACGTCTGTGAAGTCTTTCATTATTATAGGAAGAGTTTCTTCTGAGGCACTGATTGAGGAAAAGTTATTACATGCAAAGTCTCTCTGTGGCTTGCTACATGTTTGGATTTCACTTCTAGCCTGGTTTTCCATAATGCAGTTCGGTACAACTTTGGCTCTGTAAGCACTTAACCAATTTATAAAAATATACATAGAAGACAGAAATCATGCCAAAAGAGATCATTGGGTGTTCAATCGTTGTTGGTTTTTGATTTGAATGTAGTGCATTATTTGGCTTCAAGCCCCTTGTTCCTAACGTATGATAATTTGGGAATTATAAAGTCAAAAATTTTAATCATTTTTGCAGGGAGTATAGATGATGAGAAGTGTAATTTTGTGCCTCGTATCCTCAAAAGATGAGACGTGGTCTTTGGTTATAGTTTTGGAAATTGTAACAGATCACTTGTGAGTTTTATTTATGAAGCAATTCATATTTCTGAACAATAGTTTATGTTACATGACATTTGCATAATTGCTTATACATGCCCAAAACATTAAAAAGGCAACCAGATGAAAGGAACAGAACTGACAAATGACTTTGTAAACCAAGATGAGTTTACTTGGAGAGCTGTAGTTTTGTGCTTCATAACCTCAAAAGATGAGATATCAGTGGCCATAATTTGAGACAGTTGTAACATGTATACTTCAAAGTTGTATTTAATGAAGGAATCTTACATGACATAATTTCATCATGTATATGCCAAAAGTCTACACTAGTAGACAACAAAATTAAACTTAAAAACCTACCTCCAATTTGAAGTCTTCTTAAACCCTCATATACTTCAAAGTTGTTGGTCCACAGACACTAACACTAACAGTTACATCCCAATCAATCTTTCTTAGACGTTTCTTCCATCATCCAAGTTTCTTCACACAATTGACAATGATAAATATGATCTATTTATTTACATGAACTTATTTCAAGTAATTACCCTTTCATAAAATGAAAACATAGATTTTAAAACGTTTTGAGCTCAATTTAATTTTATGTGTATGAGCTTGAACTTGAATTTGAATTTGACGTGTAGATCTAAGTCCACCTTATATAACCTATTAATTAAGTGGTTGTGAGTTTAAGTTGAAGCCGGAACAAGAATGAACGGTGTTTGAGTCTATAAGTATAATAAAGGTTTGTGACCAATTCAAGTAAGTTGTACGAGAGAGCAGTGGTAACCTACTAACCTTAACTTGTTAACTTGATTGCAGCCCATCAATAGATTCTTGTTTAATGTCACTGGATCAAAGAGCATGTAAATATATAGGAGGCCATAGAGCTATAGATAAACGTAAGTTTATATCTCATCGAGTACAAGTAAAGAAAGAAAATTACGACTCCATTCAAACAAGATAGTTATTAGTGAAGTTGTGCATGCTACTATTAATTAAAACAAAAACGAATAAATAACAATCAAAATACTTATGTTACATGCTGAAACAGAGAGTCACGTGCATTGCACGTGACAAGTCAAACAGTCAACAAACCCACTCAACTAACTTTCCCGCCAATCTTGTAATAGCTTAAATACTTTCATTCTTCATTTTGTAAGATAGCTTTGATGAATGATTTCTCTTAAATCTTTGTAACAAACTCTATCTTTGAATAACAAATCCAGTAATCATTTCACTTTGAATTACATTCTCATTTCAGTAGTTCTAGTGTTTTGATTGTGATAACCTCCAATCTTTCCATAAGATTCAGGTTAAGCACGTTACAATTGGTATCAAGAGCCCTTTCTTGGCACCCTTTTTTTTTTCCCAAGAAGTGTTACATTGACATTTCTTGATATTCCATTATCTTCTCCGGCGTAATTCCGGCAAGAAAACAAGATTCCGGTCAAGAAATCAGCCACCACTGATTTCACTGTTCTATTACATTTGGTTACTGTCAATCCATTGTACGGCCACAAGATAAGCCGAAATTCTCGTTAAATTTTCTTATCTTGAACAAGCTGGCAAGCAGCAGTGGGATTGAGTAACCCAGAACAGTACCAGTTTTCATTATCCCAGTAGGTCAGTGATTAGTCATTGTTTCAGTGATTAATCATTGTTGATGAGTGATAATACTTTTGGTCCAATGGTGGAAACACGAAATACAACTAGAAATCAAGATCCTACAATGGAATCACTTCAACAAGCAATGGGTGAAATGCAGAGAATGATGAAAGAGATGAATCTTGAGATGGCCAGGTTGAGATCTGGTGAAGGAACCAGTAATGGTGGTCATAATCATGGTGGTTCTAATGGTGGTTCAAATGGACATCAATATGGGAGGTTAACAAAAGTAGAATTCCCAAGATTTGATGGTGAAGATGTTAATGGATGGTTGTATAGGGTGAATCAATTCTTTGTTATGGATCATGTAGATGATGATGAACAAAGGATTAGATTGGTGTCTATGCATGTGTTTGATAGAGCACTCAATTGGCATAAACAGTTCATGAAAAGACATGGTGAAGTGGCCACTTGGGATGTGTATGAAAGACAAATCAAGAAAAGGTTTGATTCTGTGTTTGAAGATGCACTTATGGAATTAAAGAATCTCAGGCAAACAACTTCAATTCAGGTATATCAAGATTCTTTTGAGTCTTTATTGAATAAAGTGGAATTGACTGAGAAACAAGCAATTAGTCTTTACATTGGTGGTTTGAAAGAGGAAATTGGTATGTTAATGAGAATGTTAAATGCCACAAGTCTACCTGATGTGTTTGCTTGGTCAAAAATGGAAGAAGCTAGGTTGGCAGTGATGAAAAAGAATACACCATTGTTATCAAATCCTAGAAATTTTGGTAACAATTGGAATGTTAATAGAAATGTGGCTTATCCTGCTAGGAATGTGACTCAAACCTTACCTATGCCTGCAAATCATTATGTGAATCAGAATGTGGCCAAACAACCTGTGAACTCTATGCCTGCACCTAGGAAACAGTTGACTCAAAAGGAATTGGCTGATAAGAGAGCTAAGAATCTTTGTTTTTATTCTGATAAAAAGTATATGCCAGGCCATAAATGTGAAGGTCAGTTGTGTACTTTGGAGATAAAAGGAGGAGAGGAAGAGGATTTTGAGGAATCTTTTGAAGAAAATGATAATGATAATGATAATGAGGAGAATCAATATGTGATTGAAGAAGAACAACAACAATGTATGCCTCATATCTCACTTAATGCATTGTTTGGTGTGCCTACTCATAACACAATGAGGGTTAAGGGACATGTTTTAAGACATTTGTTGCACATTTTAATGGACTCAGGAAGTACACATAATTTTTTGGACATTTACACTGCTAAGAAGTTGGGGTGTAGATTGAGAAGTACTTGTCCTCTTCAAGTTTCTGTAGCTGGGGGTACAAAACTAGTAAGTCAGTATATGGTTAAAGGTTTTCAATGGAAGATTCAAGGTGTGGTGTTTGAAACAGATGTGATTTTGTTACCATTGGGAGGATGTGAATTAGTTCTTGGAGTTCAATGGTTATCTACTCTGGGTACCATTTCATGGAATTTTCAAGAGCTAACAATGAAATTTGTATATGAAGGCCAGAAAGTGCTTTTAAGGGGTACTCATCAATCTGAATTGGCTTGGATGTCTGGGAAACAGATGTCAAAGATGGTGTCTCAAATTGGGGAACATCAGATGCCTACTGTGTGCTACATGGGGTCTGCAAGTTTGAATTTGATGCAGTGTCCTGTTCAAGGAAATGATGCAAAAGTGATGGAATTAGAACCACTGCTTGTAGAGTTCACTGATGTGTTTGAAATGCCAAAAGAATTACCACCACATAGGCATTTTGATCACATAATTCCATTGAAATCAGAAGATGTCAGTGTCAATGTGAGACCTTATAGATATCCTCCTGCACAAAAGGATACTATTGAGGCAATGATCAATGAATTAATGAAGTCAGGGGTGATTAGGCCTAGCAATAGTCCTTTTTCTTCACCAATAGTGATGGTCAAAAAGAAGGATGGGTCTTGGAGAATGTGTATTGATTATAGGCAACTAAACAAGCATACTGTGAAGGATAAGTTTCCCATTCCAGTTATTGAGGAGCTTATTGATGAGTTGCAAGGAGCACAGGTATTTTCTAAACTGGATCTCAGATCAGGATACCATCAAATTAGGATGTGTGATGATGATGTATACAAAACTGCTTTTAAATCACATGAGGGTCATTATGAGTTTGTGGTTATGCCTTTTGGCTTAACCAATGCTCCTTCCACTTTTCAGGCTCTAATGAACTCTGTGTTTAAACCTTTTTCTGAGAAAATTAGACTAGTATTTTTTGATGATATACTAGTGTATAGTTCTTCTACGAATGAACACATTACTCATCTTCAAATGGTTCTGCAAGTCATGAGGGAGAATAAGTTGTTTGCCAAAAAGTCAAAATGTGTGTTTGGCACAACACAAGTGGAGTACTTGGGCCATATTATTTCTGCACAAGGGGTAGCAATAGATCCTAGTAAGATACAAGCAATGAAGAATTGGCCAGTGCCAACTAATTTGAAATAGTTAAGAGGTTTTTTGGGTTTGACTGGTTATTACAGAAGATTTGTCAAAGGGTATGCAAGTATTAGTCAACCATTGAACATGTTGCTGAAGAAGAATGCTTTTCATTGGTCTCCACAAGCTCAAATAACATTTGAGCAGCTCAAACAAGCTATGGGTGAATCACCGGTGTTGGCTTTGCCAAATTTTGATGAGGAATTTGTGATAGAGACTGATGCATCAGGGTTTGGTATAGGAGCAGTGTTGCAACAAAGTGGGCATCCAATAGCCTATTTAAGTAAAACCTTGGCTCCTAAACACAAGGCTTTATCTACTTATGAAAAAGAGCTTTTGGCTGTGGTCTTAGCTCTGCAGAAATGGAGAGGTTACCTTTTGGATAGACACTTTAAAATCAAGACTGATCACTTTAGCTTGAAGTATGTTTTGGATCAAAGAATCACCACACCATTTCAGTCTAAGTGGTTGCCAAAATTATTGGGGTTTGACTATGAAATTGAGTACAGAAAAGGCAAATACAATATAGCAGCTGATGCTTTGTCTAGAATTAAAATACAAGGTATGTTATTCTCCTTATTGACTGTGGGAACTTCTAATGAGTTGTTTGATAAGGTTGTGTCCACATGGTTAACTGATCCTAGTCTAAAGAAAGTTATAGAAGGTTTGCAAAGTGGCAGTTTGACAACTAGTAAGTATGTTTGGCACAATGGACAGTTGAGAAGAAAAGATAAGTGGATGGTGGGGAATGATGAAGAGTTGAAAAAGAAGTTGGTTAACCACTTTCATGAGTCTGCTGTGGGGGGTCATTCTGGTGTACTAGCTACAACCAAAAGGTTAACAACTTATTTCTACTGGAAGGGTCTGAGAAAGATGGTTAAAGAATGGGTTAGAGTTGTGATGTGTGTCAAAGAAACAAGTCAGATTTGGCAGCTTATCCTGGTCTACTTCAACCTTTGGCTATTCCAGAACAAATTTGGCAGGATATCTCTATGTATTTCATTGAATCCTTGCCATTATCTCATGGAAAGTGCTTTGTTAGTGGTAGTGGACTGTAACAACTCACATTTTTGGATCACTATTCATCCTCGGAATTTTACTATTCACTTTCACTATTCATTTTCCAAAATTTGATTTTTGTTTCATGGCCTCGAGTGATAAATCATTTCCATTGCAAAATAAAAGTTTGACACTCATCAGATCATTCTCACGAAAGTTATTAAGGAAATACACGTTTAGGTTAAAACGTCGTTTAGAAATTCTACGCACAACGAAACTCGACCGCGTTAAGTGACCCCGCATCAGAAAAATGTTTGATACGCTCATGATTAATTAGAGAATTGATCGTGACTAAGAAAAATGTTACCAGATAGACCCTGGACCGTGAGAAACAGAAATTTAGGTTTTCAAGCACTTTTACTTAGTCGTAACCTTAGCCTATACCTGCACCGCGTTTCTAAGACAATTTGAGTTTTCACATTATTTGGTAAAGTCAACATATTTTTCCCTCCTCCTTTGACCAAAACCATTATTTGATTTTATAAGGCATTCCTTGATTTTTAGGCTTCCGGTTTTAGGTCTAAAAGACATTACATACCAACCGACACTAGACTGAGCCCAACCTAGACATTATAAATCATTTTAGATCACTTTTATCCTATTAGAAAAGTAACATTTTACTTTTCTTAATTTTACGCAACTTTCATACGTTTTACGTATTTCGCGTTTTAGACCCGTGTTTCCAGTTTTAGCAGGGTTTGAGCAACCTAATAGAACCTACCACTCATTTTATATTTTATTATGGACTATTTTTAGACATTCTTTCAAGTTTTATATTTTTAAGATACCCGGTTTTACGTTTCGTGGCCTAAAAACTTACGGTTAGCATTTTACGGAGTCAAAACTCATCCAATATCTTGGATAATATCAACCAAAGGCACACCTCACCCCCTAGCTTGTGTGAACCGCCAATAGGGGGGGGGGAGTCATCCCATGGTGTGGCTTGATCTTATACAAAGTATCCTTGGATGTTTACATGTGTATAAGCTTGTATAGGAAGCTTTACCTAGTCATGGATATGTAACCTCCTCATTTTAGTATAAATAGAAGTCATCCCCTCTCCTCTTACTCATTCAAACGTCCACATAACACACACAACACCATCTGATTAGCAAATTCACTCCAAGTTCCAAGCAAGAATCAAGTGCAACATAAACATAGAAACCCTAGTTAGGTTTTGATTCATCAAACTACATCAAAACCCTAGAAACCTTTGGTGATTCTCTTGAGTTTAGATCCACTCAAGTCACCTAAACCTCATCACAACTCCTTCAAGAATACAAGATTAGCAAGGGTGGTTAAATATTGGAAGCATGGATATGGTTGGAAAGGTTTAGGAAGATTAAGTAGTGGTTCTTGGTTTTGATCTTGGTTCTAGTTAGTTTCTTCACAAGTTGTAAGCAAACCCTAACATACTCCTTGCTTAATTATCATTTTCATGCTCTTTGTGTTTCATTCATGCTATATATGTTCTTGTTATTGTGTTCATGATGTTTAAAAATGAGTAAAACTAGTATTGGTATACATATATTAACTTATGACAAGTAAACAAGTAAACTAGTAACTTTCTTGGAGAACCACGACCAAAATAGTACAACTATGATATTGGACACTTACTTACTGTTAGAGAGGACTTCAAAAGGAAAACATAGCAATTTGAACCACCTAAAATGAGCTTACGAGTCAAAAGTTATGACCATTTGAAATTACCAAAACTTTACGGCAAATCTGCCAAATGTTTCTGTGACAGAACACTAAACACGCAAAAAGAGGCCCTTCTGGTCCGTTTCATCAAAAAGTTAAAACATGAAAGTTGTTCAGAATCATGTTTTCTTCAAAAACTCAGGAGCAAGTACCCAGAAAACCAATAATGAATAAGATATCTTCAATTTCTTAAACAGCCTTTTTAAAGACCAAAGTTACTATATTATTGGTTATTGCTAAGTATAACCAAGGGGTCTAATGACCTTAAAGCCGAGACCACAGCCATGGCTAAGGCCAAGGCTGTGTCTCAAGACCATGGTAGCCATAACCAAAGCCACGGCAAGGCCACGGCTAAGACCTTAAGGCTTTCTAGACCGAATTCGTTATAACTATTATACATATTTTACATATTGAACACTACAATAGTAGGGAGCTTCATGTGAGGAGTTCATATGGGTGAACCGTCGAGATGAGTTGTTGATTTACGAATTAAAGTGTCCTGGCTCCTCGAACGTTTACTACATGACTTCTGAATTATGATGGCCCGAACGGTAGTAAGCGATATACAAACTATACACGTTTCATAAACCATTTGTATTCAAAGACTTACACTATATACTAAATACTACATCATGAACTATATGCAAGACATATATGGGCAATTCTTCGTATTCTTAGACATTACTCCAACCTAAGACACGACGTTCTATTATAGGTTACTCTTAGAGACTGTTGCGATTCGACTATCATACTCATTACATAAACTTAAGGTGAGTCATAGCCCCTACTCTTTTCATACTTGTTTTAACTCTTGGGGGGGATACATGCTCAACTACTTGCTTACTTGTACAAATACTCTTAAACATTTATACTTGATTGTGTTATACTTGATTGGCATTATACTTGATTGCGCTATACTTGATTGCATTATACTTGATTTCATACATACATGACTGTCTTTTATCTTTGGGAAGTGGCTCCCAGTAAACTTTTATCTTTGGGAATTGGCTCCCAGTTGTCTTTGGGAATTGGCTCCCAGTTGTCTTTGGGAATTGGCTCCCAGTTGTCTTCGGGAATTGGCTCCCAAGTGAGGTCTTCGGAGATGAAGTAGAGACTCACTTCTAATTGCTTAATTGTCTTGATGAACTTATACATGTCTTATTCATAATTTATATGTAGCAGTGGGTTGTGAACACACAGGTTGCAAGTCTCTTATGGCGGGACTTGCAACTGAGTGGATTCACAATGCCTTTGCTGTGTGAACATTCTTTAAGGCTTTTTGACAGTTTTAAGACAAACTCTATGAACTCACCAACCATTGTGTTGACACTTGAGCATGTTTATCTCAGGTTAGTAAGGCGATAGCTAGTACGTGGAACTTAGAGTCAAGCTGCATATTCTGAAGACTTACGCTTTTGTCATTTACCATTCAAACATTTTGTATACATTTATGTATCATACTTTGGAATCTCATGTTTGTAACCTTTGAATTCATTAATCGAATGGTAACTTTTAAAAACGTCTCATTTAGAGGTCGTTTTCTATAACTTGTACTTTGTATTATGAAGTAGCACCCCAATGACACAGTCTTCCGCTGTGGTATTTTGGGGGTGTTACATGGACAGGCTTTCCAAGTATGCACATTTCTTGCCAATTCCACATCCTTATACAGCTTCACAAGTTGCTCAATTGTTCTTGGATCATGTTTACAAGTTACATGGCCTTCCTAAGACAATTGTGAGTGATAGAGATAAGATTTTCATGAGTTCTTTTTGGCAGTCTCTTTTCAAGATGTTACAAGTGCAGTTAAAGATGTCCACAGCTTATCATCCTCAGAGTGATGGTCAAACTGAGATTGTCAATAAATGTTTGGAGACACATCTCAGATGTATGATAGGTGAGAGACCAAAGGATTGGGTCAAATGGGTGTCACTAGCAGAATATTGGTATAATACCAACTATCACTCAGCCATTGATACCACTCCATATGAAGTTGTTTATGGTCAGAAGCCTCCTTTGTATATTCCCTACATTGCAAAAGATAGTCTTGTGGAAGCTGTAGACAGAACTTTACAAGCCAGAGAACAAGTGGTGCAATTGCTCAAATTTAATTTGAAGAAAGCTCAGGATAGAATGAAATCACAAGCTGATAAGAGAAGATCTGACAGAGAATTTCAAGTGGGTGATTGGGTCTATTTGAAGTTACAACCTTATAGACAACTGACAGTAAGACAGGGCAAGCAACATAAACTCTCATCAAAATTTTTTGGTCCTTTTCAAGTCATTGGGAGGATTGGCAGGGTAGCATATCAGTTGCAGCTACCAGCTTATGCTAAAGTACACAATGTTTTTCATGTTTCACAACTGAAACCATGTTATGTAAGTAATGCTACTATGGGAAAGTTTCCTGCCTGTGATGGAGAAGGATTGTTAGCTACTAGTCCATTCAAGTTACTTGATAGGAAGATGGTCAAGCAGAACAACCGCTTGGTGGTGTTTGGTTTGATTCAATGGTCTAATGGTTCAGAGGAGGATGCCACATGGGAAAGGTTAGAAGACATAGTGCAGAGGTTTCCAGAATTTGTCTTAGATCCTTGAGGTCAAGGAAGTTTTCAAGGAGGATGGAATGTTACATGCTGAAACAGAGAGTCACGTGCATTGCACGTGACAAGTCAAACAGTCAACAAACCCACTCAACTAACTTTCCCGCCAATCTTGTAATAGCTTAAATACTTTCATTCTTCATTTTGTAAGATAGCTTTGATGAATGATTTCTCTTAACTCTTTGTAACAAACTCTATCTTTGAATAACAAATCCAGTAATCATTTCACTTTGAATTACATTCTCATTTCAGTAGTTCTAGTGTTTTGATTGTGATAACCTCCAATCTTTCCATAAGATTCAGGTTAAGCACGTTACAACTTACTCAAAAATGAAACATAAACAAAAGCAAAATAACTCAATAGTATAACAAACATAGATATTAGAATTTCAATAAAAGAATCACACTAACAATTTAGGTAAAAACAAAATCTTAAAAGAAAGAATATTCACACGATAAAGAAAATATGTATAAGAAAACAGATATAGCATAAAGAGAAATAAGCATTGCATAATAGTTGACAGAGTAAACATAACATAAAAACATACTTAACATTCATAGCGCATGGCAAACTATGACATAGCACATCAATACAAGGTCCGTAGTACAATCAGTTAAGTTATGAATATAAATTTAGAAAACTAATATACAATCAGTTAAGTATTAACCTATAATGGACCAGGAAAATAATTGAACATAGATCTTTTTCATATAATCGTATCGTATATCAAACTGTTTTAATTAGTAACTTCCGAAAAACAACTAAATAAATTACGAAGATAGTGGGGTTTCGAGATTTATCGTTTTGAAGTCGATAAAATTGAAAAATTACACTAATGACAAACAAGATAAATTTTCTGCTGTGAAAAACATAGCAAAGAACCCATACATATAGAACCATAACAACTAATAGCATGCACATCATAATGAGGCCCATAACAAACTAAATATTCTAAAATAAACAACATCATGCAAGGAGCATAAAACATATATCAATTATGTACAACTAACACATACTAAAAACAAAACCATTAAAGCAAGTTTAAATTAGTTAAGTGTTACTGTCACTACAACAAATTTGTTATTTCTACACGATTTTTTCTTCACACTTTAGGAACCGTGAACTTAAGAGTGTGAATAATTGTTTCAAAATCCTCACACTTAAAAAGTGTGAAGAATTTCAATCTCACATTTAAAAGTGTGAAGAATTATTTCAAAATCAAAATCTTCACATTTAAAAGTGTGAAAAATTGTTTAAAAACCCTCACACTTAAAAGTGTGAAAATATTCATAAAGCTTCACACATACAAGTGTGAGAATATTTGTTATTCCCAATTGCTTCACACGCACACTTTAAAGTGTGGCAACATGCTCTAAAGTGTGAACTTTTTAATTCTTCATAATTTAAAGTGTGGCAACATGCTCTAGTAAATGTGAGTATGTTACTATTTTGTAGTATTGTGTATAAACTAGATTGAAAATTATAAGTAAAGTAACTCACAACTTGTAGCACATACGTCAAAAGTTAATTAACAGATGGTATATAATTAAAAATTGTCATTAGTCTCGTTAATATAACATGACAAAATAATATATCATATCATATGCAATTATATACAAATCAAATAATCGTGGTCTAAAGAACCAATAACAAGAATCATCTCAGTTATATTAACTATACGAATAAAATAACAAATTAGTTAAATGCAAGTTAAAAAACGATATGATCTAGTGTAAAGGCTTTTGGATATAGCAATTAAAATATCAATTCAAGAGGATAACAAAGCACGTATATGATTTTGAACTATGTGTACACCTTTAAGGTTCAATACCACCTTCATATGTCATGTTCTAAGTTCATAAGATCTATAAATAAAACACGTACTAGAAAAACCGTAACTTATATATCGCACAACAAACGGTGGAAAACGAGAGAAAAGTAAAATGGACCTAAAAGCGTACTGATAACGTGTTATGCACACAAGATTGAGAGAATGGAAGTATGATTAAAGCAATCAACCTTTATAAAGCTTAAACTTATTATGCATATCTCCTAATCAGATATAAACTCTAACTATTAGTAGGAGATAACACATACAATTATCTATAACAAATATAATGTTGTTTTTTACATTTAAATTCAGAATTTGAAAAATGAGATTTGAAAGACATACTTATTTTTGTTTACTTAATAAAATCTTCTTTTATCTTTTATATAATAAAAGAATTACATCATTTCGAAGTATTTTTGCAAAACCCTTCTCATTGAAAAAAAAATTAGACCAATATAAAAAGTCAAAATTAACTTGATTTTGGTCAAACTTTAATAAATTTGGTGGAGAAATTTGGTTAAGAAAAAAACACATAAAAATATTTGTGTCAAATTTATGAAAACAAAAACTTAAAAAAGAGGAAGTAATTAATAAAACTTTAGTGGTTGAATTTTACAAAAATTATATAGAGTTAAGTGTAAAATTACAAGTTTCCATATTTTTTAATAACTTTAGAAAAATAACAAATAACCCCTTACACTTTATACCCCTATACTTTATAAGATAAACTTTGTTTAAAATTATATAAGTATTAGTATTATTTTCATACTTTCATCTATTAAAATTACAAAATTTTGTAAATATACGAATTAGTTTTAATATACGTTAAATATTTTTTAAAACTAATATTCGTTTGACTTTCATCCATTAAAATATTTTTTTTACTATATACGTTAAATAAAGACTCATGTTATTTTATTTGAAAAGTTTAATTTATGCGTATATGGGCTGGAATATTAAATACGTTTAAACTATTGTTAACGGGAATATGAATATCAAATGTAAGCATGGATTACTGCGATATGAAAATAAATATACGCTATTGTATTTATAACAACGACTAATGAAATTCTTATTTAAAGTTTATATATGGATATCCAGAAAAATATTTTTAAAAAACTTTACGGAGCATATTTTAACTTCATCAAGAGGACTTCCCTCACTATGAAAGGTGTCCCATGGATGGCGTACTAATATATCTCCTATTCGTGCTACTAAACTCGCAAATTTTGTACAACACGATGTGAATAATTAAAGTTAAACAACAATATCAACATCAACATCAACATTTATGTCAGTTAAAATAGATATTAATATTATTAAAATAGATATTAATAGATATTAATACATAATAAAAAATCCTGAACAAGTATTAGTTATACTTATATCACAATTTTCACGGGTAAATTCTTAAATGTTCATATACTAAACTAAAATTTTAGAATAAATTTGATTCAGGTGTAAACCCCGTGCGTGCACGGGACTTATAGCTAGTTTTTTTTTATATAATAAAGGAATTACATCATTTCGGAGTGATTTTGCAAAATCAATCTTAGTGGAAAAAAATTGGACTAATAGGAAAGCTCGATTTTGATACATAGGCGAAATTGAGCAATATGATTAGCTAATAAAAAATCAAAATTGAATTGATTTTGGTCAAACTTTAATAAATTTGGTGGAGAATTTGATTGATGAAAAAAATACATAAAAATATAGGTGTCAAATTTATGAAGTTAAAAACATAAAAAAAGAGGAGATAATTAATAAAATATTATTTGTTGAATTTTAAATATATTATATGGAGTTAAGTGTAAAATTATAAATTTCTATGTTTTTTGATAACTTTAGATAATAAACAAATAACCCCTTACACTTTATACCCCATAAACTTTATAATGTGAATATTGTTTACAATTATATGAGTATTAGTATTAGCTTGAGACTTACATCAATTAAACTTACAAAATTTTATAAATATACGAATTAGTTTTAATATACGTTAAATATTTTTAAAATAAATATTAGTTTTAAACTTTTATCTATTAAAATATTCTTTTTACTATGTACGTTAAATAAGGAATCATGTTATCATATTTAAAAGTTTAGCGTACACGATTTGAATATTAAATAAGGCTAAATTATTATTAACGGTAATATAAATTTTAAATTTTAATCACGAGTTACTGTGATATGAAAAGAAATATACGCGATTGTACTTATAACAACGACTCATGTAATTATTTTTTAAAGTTTATATACGGATATCCTGAAAACATTTTTGAAAAACTTTACGGAGTATATTTTAACTTCATCAGCTCATTATGTGCTACTAAACACGCACATTTCATACAACATGATACCAATTGTTAAACATTAAACAACAACATCAACCTCAATATCTGTCAACTAAATACAAGTTTATATACTGATATATTTTAACTTACAACAACGACAGTGCTCGTGTTACTAAACTCGCATATTTTGTACAACATGATATCAAATATACGCGATTGTACTTATAACAACGACTCATGTAATTATTATTTAAAGTTTATATACGGATATCCGGAAAAACATTTTAAAAAAACTTTACGGAGTATATTTTAACTTCATCAATGCTCATTAGGTGCTACTAAACTCGCACATTTTGCACAACATGATATCAATAGTTAACGTTAAACAACAACAACATCAACCTCAACCTCAACATGTATGTAAGCTAAACAAAGTTAAATTTTTCATCAAATAAAATTTTGTACAAAATATTAATAGATATTAATACATAATGACACACTCATGCATATTTATTAGTTGTATCTATATCACAATTTTCACGGGTAAATTCTTATATGTTTATATTGTAAACCAAAATTTTAAAATAAATTTGATTTATGTGTAAACCTCGTGCACGAGACTTATAACTAGTTAACATGATACAATCAGTTAGGTGGCCAAATCGATGTGCAAACGTTTCCACAACTCACCAACCTCACTATTCTAGACCTTTCACATAATAATTTTAGTGGTGAATTGGAGTTGGATACATTGTTATCAACCCTCACAAACCTTGAACATCTCGATCTCTCATACAGCGGTTTCTCTGTTACAACAAATAATGCCAATCATTATGTCAACCCTGGTTTTATATCCTTAGGATTGGCCTCTTGCAAGCTAAAGGTGTTTCCAAATTCATTGAGAGCCATGAAACAACTTCAAGGGTTAGATCTCTCTCAAAATGAAATCCATGGCCAAATTCCTCATTGGGCAGGGGAGATAGGGGAGTTATGGAGTTTGGACCTCTCACATAACTTCATAACAGGCTTGCCACAGTTTCAATGGTATGGATTACATTATCTGTATCAGCAGTCCAACTTGATTGAGGGGCCATTCCCTCCATCAATTTGCAACATGAGTACTCTAACCTATTTGGATATGTCCAATAATCGCTTTGGTGGATTGATTCCGCTATGCTTTGGAAATATCACCTCATTTCTTAGAATGATAGATATGGGGAATAATAGTTTTCAAGGAACAATTCCAAACATATACGGGGATTGTGGAAGTTTAGAAGGGCTTATTTTGAATGGAAATCAATTAAAAGGCCAGGTGCCAATTTCCTTGTCCAAATGTCAATCCTTGAAAGTAGTTGATTTCGGAAAAAAAAACCATTTGAATGGCACATTTCCTGGTTGGTTAGGAGCTCTTCCAAATTTGCAGGTTCTTGTCCTCAAATCAAACAACTTTCATGGCCACATTCAACCCTCTGCAACCATTGATTCTCCCTTTCCAAGTCTTCGAGTTCTTGACTTATCTCATAATAGGTTTGAAGGTCAACTCCCTGCAAAATATTTTCAAACTTTCAGCTCCATGAAGAATGTTGTTATAAACAGCACAACACCAAAATATTTGTCCATGGGTGGTGCAATCTATTACTCATTCGTTGTTGCGGTGAAAGGGGTGGATCAAGATATTCCAAGACTTTTTGTTGGCCTAACTATTATTGATTTATCAAACAATTATTTCGAAAGGGGGATACCGGAAATAATCGGAAATTTGAGTTCTTTGAAAGTGCTAAACTTGTCCCACAATAGCCTTAATGGTCGAATACCAAACCCTCTTGGTAAACTATCAGAGATTGAATCATTAGACCTTTCTTGGAACCAACTCACAGGAAATATCCCTCAAAGCCTTGCAGGAATCAAGGGCCTTTGGGGCTCTTTGGGAATTTGACCTTTCATACGTCTCCCCACCTTGACCTTTCTTGAGAACTCATTTGCAGGGAATTTGGGGCTCTGTGGGTTTCCACTGCCCAAAAAGTGCAGTGAGAATGCACACAAACCACAGCTTGAAGCTGAAGAACATCATGAGGAGGAAAGTGGGTTTACGTGGGAAGTGGTGATGTTGGGATATGGATGTGGAACCATACTTGGTTTGGTGATGGGATATCTAATGTTGTCAACAAGAAAAGTGAAATGGTTCAATGCAATTGCTGATGCAGCAGAGAGTTTGGTCTTGAAGAAGCGGAAGAGAAGACATGTTTACACCGGGAAATGACGTTAGATAATGAAAGGTATGCTTTTTCACATGATTTCTTATTTCATCAATTTTTTCAAAACGTCTTACCTGAATTCTCTTGGTCTTAAAAAAATTATTTTGCAGGTAAAGGAGTTTGAGGAGGGCTGGGACCTTCTGAATTACGCAGTCGTAAATCAGCTTCTGAATTATAATGTTTGTGTTTTATATCTTTGAATTATTGTTGTATGTAACACTAGTGTGTTGTTAGGATTTTAATACATATTTACTTGGTCACTTGGTGATTGTGTATTGATGTTGTTGACCTTCGTGTAATTCAGTAAGTTTTTTGTTATTTTGATGATCATACAACCTTCGTGTATGCTATAAAATTGTAGACACTAGTATTTGTTACCGAATTGTAAGGTTTGAAAAGGAAAGCATTATTAATAATGACTTGTCTTTTAGTATATCTAATTTGACCATGCAGTGTGTTCTTCTTCGATCTGTCCTACATGTGTTTTAGCATTTCATTATCTGCCCACAACCTGCTTGACGAGTTGATTATGAGACCAAATTGCTATTAACCCTGCACTTGAATAATCATCTACATGAAATTTTATCATATACCTACTGCTCCTTATGTCCTGTAAAACGTGCCATGGTCCTTTTTAGGGTACCTGCAAAAAATGGGTCCTATTTACTGATGCAGGTTGAATGTTATGGCTGAAGCTGGACATTCTGAGATATATAGCTGCTAAATTTGTAGCGGATATGCAAGCTGTTAAATGTTACGTATAAACATTAATAAGTAAATGTCTAGGATCGAACCCGAGACCTCGGGATTGCACACTTTACAAACAAGAATAATGTGTAAATATATATATATATATATATATTAAATGTATAGTATATATGTATTTATAATCACTTAAAGGACTTAAATGATCGTTAGTTATTAAACGTATGGACTAATTATCATTAGGGACAAAAGGAAAGGACTAGAGTGTAATTTGGGAGTCAAGAAGGATCTAGAAACCCCTTGGGTTTGCTATGGCCGGTCGAAGCCCACACCATGGGTCGATCCACCCTTGCTTGTGCTCCAAGATATCACCTAGTATATATACAAGGCCTTGGGGTTAAACCTAACAATTTTTTGTGCACACACACAAAACCCTAAAACCTTTTCTCTCTTTGTTTTCTTTTGTGGCCGATCGTCCAACCCCCCTCCTTAGGGATTTGGGTCGATTTTGGTTAAACCAAAATAGTGATTTGTTTACTTGCATCAAACCTTTATTCGTTGGTAGTTTGTGTGTACAAGAACGAGGTAATTACTTACTTTAGTAATTATCAAGAGATCGATAAACAAAACGGTAAGGGGTTTATCATTGATCTAATTTGTACAAGATTCAAGGTTTATTGAAGTGCTAAAAGGTACGTTTACTATTTATGTTTTGGTTAATATTTATGTGTTATACTTGATCCTAGCTTCCGCAATATGTGCTATTTAATTGTTAAACTCTAACAGTGGCATCACGAGCCATGTATAACATGTAATTGATTGCTAAAACATAATAAAAACCGGATCTTTAATTGTTTTAGATACATGTTTTTGATCTAGGGTTTTTCCTATTTTTTTTATTTTATTAAAAATTTCGAAACCCTAACCCTAATTTTGGGGGGGGGGGGTCGATTTTTCCATGAAACCCTAATTAGGGTTTTGTGGTTTTCTTGGATTATTTGAATCACTAGAAACCTTAGGTCATTAACAGGTTAATTGAACGTATCTTGTGACCTAATTGCTAATTGTTAGGATTTAATCCGTGACTTACATGCATGTTAGTCATGGATCTTGTTTTTTTTATTTATCACATGTTTTAAATAGATCTAAAATTGGGGAAGACTCCAATACATACTAAAATCGATTTATATATGCTATGTGGTGTGTTTATTAGCTTTGGCCTACGCAATTGATTCGTCAATGTATGTGACTCCACTTCCATCAAGAAGGGAAGGCCTTAGTTGATTACATGCATTATTATACCTAGAATTGATTTTATTAGGATCTTTTCTAATACGGATTGCATGTGGCTAATTGTTTCACTTATTTATTATTAGTTGTTTGATTTTCTTTGATACTTGTTTTATTGTTATTAGTTGGACTTGTTGTAAGCAATAAAAGGGTTGTTTTTATAAAGAAAATTAATATTGACTAATAATGGTGAAACCCTAAAAGTGATAAAGTAAGAATCTTGCAAGGTCTTATTGCCAATTGTGGTCCGATTCGCACGGTAATCAGCTCCCAGGCGAGACTAGCAAAATTCAAACTTTATTACTATTTTGAGATTGAATCCATAAACTTTTGCTTGATTGATGTTTTGTACAAACATGTTTTTTTTTTAAAGTAACTCTTTTAAGATAATATTCATAATCATGATATGAAGGCTTAGAAAAGAGCCCTCGAGTCTGCCTTGGTTATCACAATCTTGAATAAAGTCTTAAACGAATTTCTTTGAAAAACCATGCTTGTAGAAAGTCATCTTAGGGTTTTGGCATAAACCTCAAGTAAAACTTTGTGTATTAATTTCACGAATTGGATATAAAAAGGTTTTATGAAAACTTATGTTATAAAGATGAGTGCATGCATCTTTGTCCATATTTTGATTGACATATCAAAAATTAATACCCTTAAAATTTAAGTTACATGCCATCTATCTATAAGGAACACTTGAAATTTTAATTTGGTAAACGTGAGACCTAGGCTAAATTATTATGACAAGGTAAAATTCTGTTAATGCGTGAGACCATATATAGTTATTTTACTGTTTCTAAGGTAGACGACTTAATTAAGTTGTGCGTGAGACCTAGAACTTAAGGCATGAGATGGGATGAAACATGCTTACAAGGCAAATTGATGAATCAATTTGATGTAAATCCCATAATGATCTAGGAATTGGAAATCTTGTTTGCCAATTATTGTTCGACAGATTACCATGTTTTATACTTTCACCACTAGCAGATCAACTGATGTGGTGGAATCTATGTAAAGTTGGATCCTAGATTTTCAAGAAAATTAGTTGGTTATATGAATATATCCATGGGTATTTTATTTTCTTGAAGATATTGATTATCGAAAATACTAATATTTGAACTTTATCTGTAGATATGGCTCAACCCGATAACCAAACTGTGATTTCTGCTTTCAAGAGTCATCTTGAGAGAGAAAAACTGACTGGAAAGAATTTCAATGATTGGCACCGTTCGCTCAGAATTGTCTTGAGGGCGTCCGGAAAGCTAAAATACTTGACCGATGAATGCCCAGCTGAACCTGCTGCAACTGCAACAGATGAAGCAAAGGAGGCATGGAGGGTTATAAATGCTAAATTCAATGAGGTTGCTTGTTTAATGCTCACTAGCATGAGTGCTCAGTTACAAAAGAAGTTTGAGTACGCCTTCCCTAAAGATATGCTTGAGATGCTTAAGCAGTCTTATGAGAAACCAATTGTAGTAGAATTGTATGATGAACTTGACAAGCTACACAACTGCAAGCATGGTGATGGTAAATCAGTAGCTGATTATGTGGATGCAATGAAAGATTCGTTTGATCAACTTCACAGAATTGGTTTTGGTTACCCTGAGAATGTGCAAGTGCACTTGATCAACAGGTCTCTTAGCAGGGATTTTGCTGGTTTTGTGCAGAATTTCAACATGCACTGCTCGGGGAAGACAGTCTCAGAATTACTCGCATTGCTTGTTGATTATGAGAAAAGTCTACCATCTAAGGTCAAGGCTCCTACCCCACAAGTGTTGGCAATTCATGGGGGGAGAATCCAGAAGAAATCGCATGTGAACAAAGGCAAAGGTAAAGGTGATAAAGGCAAGCAGGTCATGGCCTATCAACCAGAACCTAAGATGAAACAACATCAGCCTAAGCAGTTCAAGACTAATCCTCCAAACAAGAAGGATCAGGCATGTCACCACTGTCATGAAAAGGGCCATTGGAAGCGCAATTGCCCTCTCTACATTCATGACTTGCGACAGAAGAAGCAAGGGAATGAAGCTGGTAAACCCAGTTCATCAGGTGCGTTCTTTATGATTGAATTATTCACTCTTACTCCTAAATTGAATTCATGGGTATATGATACGGGATGTGGCATTCATATTTGCAATACTTTGCAGGGGTTTAGAGTTGAGAGAAAGCTGGCCTATGGACAACAATTCTTGCACGTTGGTAACGGAGCGCATGCAGGAGTTGAAGCTATAGGAGTTTTTAATTTAGTGTTGCCTTCGGGCTTAGTACTATCTTTAAATAATTGTCATTATGCACCGTCAATTGTTAGAGGTGTAATTTCATTTTCATGTTTGTTAAACCTTGGTTTTCATCATACTATTTCTAGCAATGGAATTTCAGTTTCTTTAAATGATGTTTTTTATTTTAATGCTATTGCTGTGAATGGTATATTTGAAATTGATATGAATGATAATGATAATGCTTTTGTTAATAATAATTCAATGTATAGCATCAATAAGAGAATCAAGAAAGGTCTGGATTCATCTTATCTTTGGCATTGTCGACTTGCTCACATAGGCAAGGCTCGCATGGATAAGCTGCAACATGATGGGCTTTTAGATAAGATCAATGATGAATCATTTGATAAATGCGAATCTTGTATTGCTGGGAAGATGACAAAGAAACCCTTTAAAAATAGGATTGAAAGGGCGAATGATCTACTTGGTCTAATTCACTCAGATGTGTGTGGACCACTTAGACATGTGTCAAGGAGAGGTGCTAGCTACTTCTTAACATTTACGGATGATTACAGCCGTTATGGTTATGTTTATTTACTTAAACATAAACATGAGGTATTTGAAACATTCAAAGTGTTTAAAGCAGAAGTAGAGTTGCAACTTGGAAAGAAGATTAAAGCTCTTCGATCCGATAGAGGTGGTGAATACCTGAGTCAAGAGTTCATAGATTATCTAGCAAAGGAGGGAATTGTCCAGCACCTTACTTCTCCATATACTCCACAACAAAATGGTGTATCTGAGAGAAGGAATCGTACATTACAAGATATGATACGATCTATGTATAATCTAACAACTCTTCCTTTTTCGTTTTGGGATTATGCCTTAGAATCTGCTGTTCGCATTCTAAATATGGTTCCAACAAAGAAGGTTGATAAGACACCATATGAGTTATGGACTGGAAAAGCTCCTAACTTGTCTTATCTTAAGGTCTGGGGTTGTGAGGCGTATGTTAAAACGTGACTCAGCAGACAAACTCCAACAAAGATCTGTGAAGTGCATCTTCGTAGGATACCCTAAGGAAACTATGGGATACTACTTTTATTACCCACCTGAAAACAAAGTATTTGTTGCAAGGTATGGAGACTTCTTTGAAAAGGAGCTCATATCTCAAGAATTCAGTGGGAGAGTATATGATCTGGAAGATGATCATGAAGATGTAGCACCTTCTGAAAACACTAACCAACTTCCGGTAGAACCTGAAAGTTTAGGTCCTCCACCTGAAGTTGAAGTGATTCCCATTCGTAGGTCAACAAGACCAGTGAAAGCTCCCATTCGTCTATGTCTTAATGTAGAGAGTGATGAGAACTTACTGGGTGATCTTGATGAGCCTACAAGTTATAAAGCAGCCATGAATGGTCCTGAAAAGGCTAAATGGAAAGTTGCTATGGATGGGGAAATGCAATCCATGGAAGACAATGAAGTCTGGGAAGAAGTAGACCTACCTCCGGGTGCCAAACTAGTTGGGAGTAAATGGCTCTACAAGAAAAAGACTGACATGGATGGCGTTGTACACACCTATAAGGCCCGTTTGGTAGCTCAAGGCTATACTCAAACTTTTGGTGTTGACTATGAGGAGACCTTTTCTCCTGTAGCTGACATAAGGGAAATTAGGATTCTTATAGCCATAGCTGCTTACTATGACTATGAGATTTGGCAGATGGATGTCAAAACTGCCTTCTTAAATGGTCGCCTAGATGAAGACAGCTATATGGCGCAGCCTGAGGGGTTTGTGAATCCAGAATTCCCAGATCGTGTATGCAAACTTCAAAGATCCATTTATGGATTGAAGCAAGCATCACGACAATGGAATAAGAGATTTGATAGTGAGATTAAAAAGTATGGATTCACTCAAAATCTTGATGAGCCATGTGTATATCACAAAGTTAGTGGGAGTAATGTGATTTTCCTTATATTATATGTTGATGACATATTGATCATGGGAAACAACATTCCAAGTTTGCAAAATGTTAAGGCATATCTTGGAAAGTGTTTTTCTATGAAAGATTTAGGGGAAGCTGCATTTATTCTGGGAATCAAGATATATAGAGATAGATCTCAGCGATTAATTGGATTAAGCCAAAGTGCTTACATTGATAAAATACTGAAGAGATTCAGTATGCAAAATTCCAAGAAAGGATATTTGCCAATGCAAGAACAACATGGCTTGAGCAACAAGGTTTGTGCTTCAACACCTGCAGAGGTGCAACGCATGAAGAGAGTCCCTTATGCTTCGGCTGTGGGATCTATTATGTATGCGGTGAAAAGTACAAGGCCTGATGTGGCGTTTGCTCAGAATTTAACCAGTCGATATCAGCAGAATCCAGGTGAAGCTCACTGGACTGCTGTTAAGAATATTCTTAAGTACCTTAGGGCTACTAAAGATATGTTCTTGGTTTATGGGGGTACTCCATCAGCAGAACTTGATGTTACAGGTTAATTCGATGCTTCTTGGAAAGGTGATAAGGATGATACGAAGTCTCAGACTGGTTATATCTTTGTCATTAATGGAGGAGCTGTGGATTGGAGGAGCAGAAAGCATAGTGTACTAGCGATGTCTGCTACAGAAAGTGAGTATATAGCTGCTTCAGAAGCTGCAATGGAAGCTGTTTGGATTAGGAAGTTTGTTTCAGGGCTAGGAGTTATGCCTTCGATTCAAAGACCTATTAAAATGTATTGTGACAACTCAGCTGCAATTACATTTGCCAATGAGCCTGGAATCATGAAAGGCACCAGACATTTCCCGATTAAGCACCACTATGTTCGAGAACAAGTCGAGATAGGTGAAATCGAAATGCTTAAAGTTCACACAGATGAAAACTTGGCAGATCAATTAACAAAGCCTCTACCTGGCACAAAGCTTTACAAGCATGCTGAAGGTGTAGGACTTAGATTAGCTGAAAGTTTCATGCCCATTTGTGATTAGTGTTTGGATAAAGGATGTAATGTACAATTATTATTTTAATGAAATAAAATATGGTTTATGTTTATTTATTCATTGTCTTAATAATATATCCTATATTTGCATGTTTAAGATCCATGAATAATTTATTATTCTAAATGTCCATTGTCGATTAATGATATGGGAATATCATTAAACTAAGACATATTTGAGTATTGGTTTAGAATATACTTGAAAGTATATTGATGCGTAGTCATACCAATTTCACATGATATTCGATGAATTGAATATTGGACTTATCCCAACAATATGATTTAATATTTAATGTGAGAATCATATTTAAAGTTATCCTCAGACTTGAGATACCAGATAAGTGTCATGGATGTAGTGCATTTTTGTGAAGCAATCTACCGCTCACCGTAACAGGGAGTCATAAGGGTTGTTTTCAGAAGTGTTGCAAAGTTCATGGGTTATTCTTGTAGTCAAGAGAGAATTTATTCCTTCTGATTTGTTTAGAAGTTTAATACTGCTGGGCCCCTCGTAGGGTTGACAAAATGTTTGCATGGCCATGCCCAAAGTCTATCTGGAATACGTTCAGATGTTTTGGTAATTTTGTTCAATCATATAGAGACGAGAAACAGAAATTTAATAAAGGACCTCACATCTTTATTAATGTGGTATTAGTAATGAAAGGATAATTATAATGATGAATCATTAAAGGTTTTATTCCAGGAAACCTAGCTCGGATTGAACTAGGGGCATTGGAGTGTTGCAAGACGCTAACCAATGTCATTTTACTATTAATGGATATACGAGTGGGAGCTGTTAAATGTTACGTATAAACATTAATAAGTAAATGTCTAGGATCGAACCCGAGACCTCGGGATTGCACACTTTACAAACAAGAATAATGTGTAAATATATATATATATATTAAATGTATAGTATATATGTATTTATAATCACTTAAAGGACTTAAATGATCGTTAGTTATTAAACGTATGGACTAATTATCATTAGGGACAAAAGGAAAGGACTAGAGTGTAATTTGGGAGTCAAGAAGGATCTAGAAACCCCTTGGGTTTGCTATGGTCGGTCGAAGCCCACACCATGGGTCGATCCACCCTTGCTTGTGCTCCAAGATATCACCTAGTATATATACAAGGCCTTGGGGTTAAACCTAACAATTTTTTGTGCACACACACAAAACCCTAAAACCTTTTCTCTCCTTGTTTTCTTTTGTGGCCGATCGTCCAACCCCCCTCCTTAGGGATTTGGGTCGATTTTGGTTAAACCAAAATAGTGATTTGTTTACTTGCATCAAACCTTTATTCGTTGGTAGTTTGTGTGTACAAGAACGAGGTAATTACTTACTTTAGTAATTATCAAGAGATCGATAAACAAAACGGTAAGGGGTTTATCATTGATCTAATTTGTACAAGATTCAAGGTTTATTGAAGTGCTAAAAGGTACGTTTACTATTTATGTTTTGGTTAATATTTATGTGTTATACTTGATCCTAGCTTCCGCAATATGTGCTATTTAATTGTTAAACTCTAACACAAGCTATATAGTTCATTTATGTTATTGTGCTGTATTGCTAGCCTTGAAGACAAATGATATGTGTGTCCGAGTAAATAATACAGCGTTACATCTTTTTGCCATCTACTTTAAATGGTCGGGTTTATTATTATCTTTTTATAACTTGACCAGCCAAGTCTTAACTTTTACCCTTAGATAATCGTGTTTTTGAGTGGTTGAACCTTCAATATAATTTTGCAAAAGGAAGAGAAGACATGCATATATCGGGAAATGACATTAGAAAAACAAAGGTTATTGTATAAATTTACTAGATGATCATAGTCGTCTGAGTATCAAATTATCAATATTGATTGTTATAAAATACCAGTGTTGGCTATTAAGATTGTAAATTGAACAATTTGTTTTCTGCAGGTTCAAGAAGTCTTTGGTGAAGCTGGAATCTTGGGATTCTGGAAAGGTGTCTTCCCGACATTGGTTATAGTACTTGTTATTTAGCTTTGGTGAAGCTGTATCAATATCACTTCTTGACTTCTTGTCCACATTGTTTCTGCCAGGTCAGCAATCCTTCAATACAGTTTATGCTGTGTGAGACCCTACTAAAGAAATTGAAGCACCGTCGCGCCTTAAGCAACAGTAATAAAGGTGTAACTGCTTTAGAGGCAAGTAACTGTTAGTATAATCACTGCAGAATTTTCAGATAATTATGACTTATTTATCATTTAATGGGATTATCTGTAGGCAATATCTTATTTCTCCACATAATTTTTCAGATATTTTTGCTTGGGGCATTGGCAAAACTTGGGGCTGCAGTGGTAACTTATCCTCTTTTAGTTGTAAAGGTATGTACTTGTCATTTGAGCTTTTTAGTAGAGCAGCAAAATAATAATTATACTCAAACATACATCAATTTCTGAAATCAGTGACTTGATTTAGACCCACTAATATCTGTAAATAATCGACACATTAGGTCTCAAGACTGACTGATTCCATCTTCAAAAATGTAACTTGTCGTAAATCTTATTAGATTTTAATAGTCGAACTAGGGGTGTAAAAATGGCGGGTTGGGCAACAGGTACTTTTTTGGTACTTACTGAAACTGGTTGGGTTGGGTTGCCTGGAACACTTTTTAGCCAAAAATGTTAGCAAAATTTATATTACTGCAACAATAACATTAATTTTTGAGTAAAGTGATTTAGGATGTTTTATGCATAAAAAATTCACTTTTGATGACTTTCTTCCTGTTTGACCAGTTGGGGTTTCGACCCAGTTAACCCGTTTCTCTTTAAGCTATCTTTCAATTAAAATGTTTGACTTAATGACTCGTTGGAGATGAAACATAACCCGAAGTGACCCATTCATAAGTAAATGGGTTGAAACGTTCATCTCAAATCAAAATTGTTGCCAGTATTATTTTTTCTGTTACACCACCCCAGTATTTAAAGAAGCATTAAACTATCTATATTTTGCAGTCAAGACTTCAGGGTTTAGACAAAAAACATCAGTACGAAGGTAAATGTGATTATGAAATATGAAACCGTTACTTACCTCCCACGAAATCTGGGATGTTTCTGTTCTCTTGTCCTTTTCATGATCCAAAAGATCGCGTATTCACACAAATCCTGTTTTCGTTCAGGGACACTGGATGCAATTCTAAAGATGATACGCTATGAAGGGCTCCATTAGATTGCACAAAGATTGTACAAATTTGTGATACATCATACAGGTATAGGAGTTTGGGGTGGAGCTGGGACTTTTTAAGTAATGCTGTCGTATAGAAGCTTCTGAATTATGATGTTTGTGTGTTGTCTCTTTGAATTATTGTTGTATGTAATACTAGTGTGTTAGGATTTTAATACATATTTACTTGGTCATTGGGTGACCTTAATGGAAATTCAGTAAATTTTTTTATGTTATTTTGATGATTATATAATCAACTGATAACTGTAATAAGCTGTATCGCTTTGCTTTTGGTAAAATATATGCTTCTCATTTCTATTAATTTTAAGTTACAGTAGAAATAATATGTGAAAATGAAGCATAATTACTAACAACCTGTGTTATAGTATATATATACTTTGACCATCCATTGCGTTCTTGAGTTCTGCATATTAGTAAAGCAGCAAATCAGATGTTTCTGATGTGATCACTTAGAACTTGAGGTTAAGTTACATTGTATAAGGCAATACAAGACAATGCCGGTGACCCTGCTGTTGTTTTGCAGATGTGTGCTTCCCCATATTTTTTCAAATCACATAATTTGTGCATAAACTGCTTGCGTTCAGTCAATAATGAACTAGTGTAACCTCTCGTAATTTTCCCTTACGATTAGTAAATTCTCACGAAGAAATAAAATGATGTTACGATAACTTAACACCATTTTTACGGGTAACAATTTTTTTTTTACTAATGACTTGATATTGAAATCACTACGTTGACTGTGATTGACTGTTTACCTAGGAACGATGCTTACACACAACCTAGATAATTTATATTTATTGCGAACTAAAAATATATAAAACATTTATATCTATAACTATACGTTTCGTCCAAATACCGTATAGTATTTAGATATTTCCCGAGCCTACGAAAATCCCCGAGAATGATCACTAATATTTTTGGACCTCGACACGATATTTGAAACACACTATGTGGGCCCCAACACCCAATGGGCCATGTAAACCAAACTACAAACCAAACGGACTAGTTTATATTTATTTTCTTTGTTTGGGCCGGACACAAACATAAGCCCACAAGCTAAGCCCAAACGCACCCTTTATATTTTTCTTTTGTTTTTCTGTCACGATACACAACCAAACGCACCCTATTTTCTTACGATTTTTATACACAACATGTATATATTTTTGCTTGTCTCGTTTCATCTAGTGCACAAGAATCATGAACAATACAATTTACACACAATATTACTCGTTTACTACCCTAGAAATCACCCAAGTGAAACACCAAACGATCCATGTGAAGATAAGTACCAACGTGTCCCAACATTCCTTCCATGCCACCCCTGCTCCCCAATGACAAGTAATCGAACACTATACATCATGTGAAAAGTCAGGAATGAATAGGGAACAATCTTACACAAATCTCGCTTTGTAAACTCTCCATTGGACGAAATGAGGGGCGATACTATTCGTTTACATGCTACTACCCATCTCATGTGAACATAACTTGTTTCTACACTCCATACACTCACTATATAAGCTTCCACATGCAAACTCAATCGATACATGCACTATACGTACTAACACACATAAAACTTAACGAGAAGAAGAAGTGTTAAAGGACGAACGGATTGCTCAAGTGTACCACGACTCAAGTGAACCTAGGACTCCAAGCTAAGCGTCTCTTGAACCTTTGGTGGAACGTGAAGTGAACCACATAAGCCTCGTACCCTCACACGATCCCTACATCACGTTTTACTCCACCTTTTAGAGGTGAGGTGAGGCCTTGAACTTTATTACTATATTTATATACGTATGATTATGTTTTGTGCACCAACACTTTCCATAAATAAATCGTAAAACATGAACACGACATACATATTTTATGTCTCGTATTATATGTTGGCTAGGCCAATAACGAGACCTTATGAACGATTTGAACTCATATTAACATAAAAATCACACGTTTCTAAAGTAGTTTGGACCCATACGATTATACTAAAAGACTTGGAATATTTATCAAGTTTTATAGTTCTTGCGTTATGAGTTTTGGCCATATACTTTGGCCTCGCCATTTTATATTTCGACACATAGCCACCCTATATTTGAACGTGAACTACTTAATCAACTGGTAAACTAACGAGACTAATAATTAACAAGGTATAATAACTTGATTTGGTCACCTAAACAAGCCTAAAGCATATCGCTATTTTCATAAGTTTTTCAGGAAATAAAAACTATATTTGGGCCGTTAAGCCCAATAAGCTGTTTATAGCTTATTGTGATAAGCTGATCATAAAAGCTCTTTTGAAATGTTATTAGGACTTAAAATAATGGATTTTGATAAACCTAGTGTTCCCCCAAACCCTTTGGATCATAATCTTTGTTCTTTTGTGTGGTTAAAATGTCTAATTGAATTGTTTATATGATCTACTGTACCATGTGCTGTTAAAGTTATACCATGGTTCTAGACAAATGCATTTGTTAGTGGATAATTAGGCCCAAGCCCGAATTGTGGGTCTTGGGTATTAGGGTTTAATAATAAAGTTATACCTACGGTTTCTATCATTATCAACCCTAAAACCAAAAACAGCCTCTTCTCCGGCCGTCGGCTTCGGCCGGCGGTCCGGAGGTTCTCTCCATCATCATCTTTATTTTTTACCGATTCATTAAAAAAAAAAAAAAAAAAAAAAAAAAAAAAACCCTTAGCCGCCACTTTATTTTTCGGGCCGTCAGCTTCAGCCGGCGGTCCGGAATGCGTATATCCTTATCTCCATTGTTCAGGTGGTCTGGAGTCGCTGCACTTCGTCGGATCAGTATGAGGTGTTGCTTAGTGTAGATCGGGAATGAAGCTATTAGTTACGTTTGATTTTTGTATTGGGTGTTTGTTTAAAAATAAATATATAAATAAGTAAAGGAGATGTGAGATTTGGATATTAGGGAGGAGAGTGACGGCAGTAGGGTGCTGAGGCCTAAGGATTGTGATGGGAGTGTAAAGGCCAAGGGAAGCATGACATGATGGCTGCTGCATCGTCTTCTGTTTTTTAACTTTTGGTGGTTTTTGTTTTGTAACGTATTGGCAGTTTATTAATATTATCTCATCTCATCATGCTTTCTATCATTAAAAAAAAAAAAAAAAAAAAAAAAAAAAAAAAAAAAAAAAAATTGGATCTTTATGTTTTTGAAGGGAAAAGCACGGCCCGTTTGTTCGGAAGGTTCTTTGGGGGTTGAAGTTTTAGAACCAACTTTTGTTTTCTCATCTTATAGTTATTTAATTGTTTGTTTTTTTTTAATGTCGAATCCAGGGTATCAATTCCCGAGACGACTTTTGTTTGGTGTCGAATCAAGGGTATCAATTCCCGAGACGACTTTTGTTGGTGTCGAATCCAGGGTATTAATTCCCGAGATGACTTTTGTTTGGTGTCGAATCAAGGGTATCAATTCTCGAGACGACTTTTGTTGGTGTCGAATCCAGGGTATCAATTCCCGAGACGACTTTTGTTGGTGTCATATTTGCTTTCTTAGTTTATTTTGGTTTATTGTTTTGAGTTGCTTTCTTAGTTTACCACTGCAGTTCGAGCTTTCGCGATTTCGCCGCTCGAACTGCGGAGGAGTGTTAGTGGATAATTAGGCCCAAGCCCGAATTGTGGGTCTTGGGTATTAGGGTTTCACTATTATATATAGTGGATAATAATAAAGTTATACCTACGGGTTTCTATCATTATCTTAGAGCATTAAGTTTGTAACATCATTTGATCCATGTGATGCATGCTCCTATTATACCCTACATGATACATTTTCTTATGACATAGACATGCCATACATGCTTATGTACATGAGTTTTATGCAGTGGTTTGAAGTGCTTGATGGTCTATTAGGCCCACAATGGAAAGCTGTGGGGTTAGCCTTCAATTGCACCTTTCTTCTCTTTGGGTCTGTCATACAACTCATAGCTTGTGCAAGGTCAGCATCCATATTGTGTTTTTAATCATGCATTTTTGTGATATCAGTACAGTTCCATTTGCGTAGTTAGAAATTAATGTTAGGCTTTTTGGGTATGTTATGTATGCAGTAATATATACTACATTAATGATCATTTGGACAAGAGGACATGGACGTATATATTTGGAGCGTGTTGTGCTACGACTGTCTTCATACCATCTTTCCACAACTATAAAATTTGGTCCTTTTTAGGGCTTGGTATGACAACATATACTGCTTGGTACTTAACCATTGCAGCGTTGGTTCATGGTCAAGTTGAAGGAGTGGTTCACTCGGGCCCACAAAAGCTCGTTTTGTACTTCACTGGAGCCACAAACATACTCTACACTTTTGGTGGACATGCTGTCACAGTGTTAGTATTCAGTCCTAAATTAAACTTTAGTTTTCTTTTTCTAGTCAATTTAGGTTAATAATGATTTGAGTTACATGTTTATTGCAGTGAAATAATGCACGCGATGTGGAAGCCACAGAAATTTAAGTACATATATTTGTATGCAACATTATATGTGTTCACATTAACACTTCCATCAGCTTCTGCAATGTATTGGGCCTTTGGTGATCAACTTTTAAACCACTCCAATGCTTTTTCCCTTCTGCCAAAAACTCGTTTTCGTGATACAGCCGTTGTCCTCATGCTCATCCATCAGGTATGAATTCTGGAACGGTTAATTGACTTACTATGGCTGTTTGATTCTTGTGTTGACTGATTCATGTTTGTTTCTTTTGCCTTATATTTTGCAGTTTATAACATTTGGTTTTGCGTGTACTCCACTGTACTTTGTGTGGGAGAAAGTAGTGGGAATGCATGATACAAAGAGCATATGTTTACGGGCATTGGCTAGGTTGCCAGTTGTGATTCCAATTTGGTTCCTAGCCATCATCTTCCCGTTTTTTGGTCCAATCAATTCGGCTGTTGGGGCTTTGTTGGTTAGCTTCACTGTCTATATTATCCCTGCTCTAGCCCATATGCTTACTTACCGAAAGGCTTCTGCTCGCCAGGTAATCCATCCACACTGTCACTAAAATCTCAATTTCTAATAGATACAAACTAAGAAACCCACAGGTAATCAAAACTAGAGGTGAAAATTGGGCAGGTTGAAAAATGGGTAAGTTTTGATATGGGTAAAACCAAGCTGGGTTGGTTAACCTTAGTTGGTTCAATAAACCAATCAGCGTGTCAAATATGACAGAAAAATGTATGTTATTTATAAAATAATCCAAGTTTTTGCATTCGACTTGTTAGACCTGTTAGAGATAAAACCTAACCTCAATCGACCCATTCACAGGTAAATGGGTCAAAATCGCTACCTCCAGTACTCAAATAAAATCTGCATATAAGTAGGTGATTTTGTTTTAAATGTGAAATCGGTTTTTAGGCTGCAAGTACGATACAACACATATGCTAGACCGAATAATCAGATAACATCACATGAATATTTTCGAGATTAGAATGTACCTTCCATTCACACCTTTATAATTAAGAGGTTGAAAGTGGGAAAAGACAAAGTTTGGTGACATTTCATTATCATTGATTTATTGGCTTAGATGCATTAGTGATCAGTCATATTCTTGCTATTATTGCACTTAATCAATCTAAACATTGAGCTGGCTCACTGACCCACTCACATTACAAACCTAACCTTGAATCGAGTGGCTCACCCTAAGCTTGTTGTATGCAGAATGCTGCGGAGAAGCCACCATTTTTTCTGCCTAGCTGGACGGCCATGTACATTGTGAACATATTCATTGTGGTTTGGGTTTTTGTGATTGGTTTCGGATTTGGAGGGTGGGCCAGTATGACAAATTTCATCAGACAAGTAGATACATTCGGTTTATTTGCAAAGTGTTACCAATGCAAGCCTCCACCACCACTCCCTCATAACCATTAAGTTTAATGATTTTGGTTCGTTGGTTGCTTTTCTTTGACATGGTCTTTTGTTTTAGTCTAGCGATAATATATGATTCTAGTGTGTAAAATGGTCGGTGATGAATTTATTTAGTTATGGTCGATATATAGCATAGGTTTGCTTTTACTTTGGTTGTGACAGTTTTATGAGTAAATCGACTTAAAGTCGTTTTGATATTTGGGATGTTTAATGGTTTTGATATCTTTGTTGTTTCGTAACCGGAAATTTTTTTCCCCTTAAACATAACTTGTTTGACTTAAAAACCAACGCAAGCCCGACTCACAGCTCATAGACTTTGATATCCGTCATCCATTTTTATTATTCACATATGAATGCATGAGTATATTTTCGTGCTGTACCAATTGTCCTTGAAATCAGTCATGTTACATGATATTAAAGTCAAAAACTACATGATTAGCAATCCACATTGTATGATCCTGGATGGTAGTTGCAATTTTGGGCAACATCGGTAAACCTTATGTTGGTATTTTTCTCATCTGTGTAGCTCTTTAACTCGACTACTTATTTCTTTGAGCTACATTATCTCTATCTATATATTTTCTTTCGTGCTGAGGATAGTTTGAATTTTGAGCATCTGCCTGTGACGCTCATTAACTGTGAACGTCAAAGTATATGAGAGGTTTGAAGATGTTTTTAGAAACTTTAAAAGAAATTGTAACCAAATGATTTGTAACGAACGATAATTTATGCTGTGTGAGATGCTACATAACTAAATATTTTTGGGTCTAACCTTTGTTAAAGACATCCGAGATAATCTTATGTTGTATACTAATGACATTTTTTTTTTTTTTTTTTTTTTTTTTTTTTTTTTTTTTTTTCTTCTGCCGTACACATTATTGGTACATTTTGCCCTAAAAATTTCTAGTTATCTCAATTCTAGTATCATTAGAATAGTTGTGCATTAAGAGGAATGCCTATAGATATGGAAACCAGTGGGTTGTAAACCCACTACAACTGATGGGTTTAGAAAATACCTAACTTTAACAGTTGATACCCATTTTGAATTACCAGACCTATTAACCAAACAAGCAAACAAGCAGGGTGAAAGTCATCTTTGCATACTCATTCTCAAATCAAGCACACCTTTCAAACGCATTGAAATATGAAGATATTCAAGATCAAGAAATTTTTCGTGATAGATAGACATAAAATAAATGAAAAAAAAATCATTAGATTTTACATTTTTTTTTTCTTTAGTCTCTTGTCATGGTAGATGCTTTTACAAGAATTTTCTACTTTTTTTAGCATAAGATTTTTATACTATTTTAAATGGCATATTTGTTAATTTTATTTGAAAATGTATAAGTGGCAAAATGAGTGGGTGGAGTTGTAGATGGGTTTGGATTTAAAAAGGTTCGGGTCTAGATTAGTCATTTAGAAGCGCGAGTCTAAAAATGAAAATATGAAAAGAGGTGTTCAAGTTATTTTGATCCTCGACCCACCTTAGACCCGTTGGTTGATTGTTATTCAATTAAAAGTTACGTTACCCATTACCTTATAAGGATTACCCAACTAGTAAATGACTTGTGTCCAGGGAAGGGTCGGAAACGGTCACATGGTCACACAGTCAAGGCTTGCCCTCCCCAACCGGTCCGATTGTTAGTGGAATAGAACTACCTTCGTTTGTAACTAGCAGTGCGGTATGTGTTGGTTTGCATCTTTGTTTTGCTCCTATACTGTCATATGATTTTGTCACATCATAGTCTGTTGCTAAGAGTATAAAAATTCTACTTTGTTCCCTTCCCTTTTAAGAATTAAAATATAACCATATGCAATCTCGGGATCAATGTTTAGTGATTTTTGTATTCAGATAAAACAAGAAACAAGCTGTGTTAGCCTGGCATTCACCTGATGGCTTATTTACTCCATGAGGTTGTAACCTGAACAATTTGTTTTCTGAAGGTTCAAGAAGTCTTAGGTGAAGCTGGAATCTTGGGATTCTGGAAAGGTGTCTTCCCGACATTGGTTATGGTACTTGCTATTTAGCTTTGGACCATGTTGTTTAGATATCACTTCTTGACTTCTTGTCCACATGGTTAGCAATCCTTCGATACAGTTTATGCTGTATGAGACCCTACTAAAGAAGTTGAAGCAGCGTCGTGCCTTAAGCAACAGTAAAAAAGGTGTAACTGCGTTAGAGGCAAGTAACCGTTAATATAATCGACACAGTATTCTCACATAATTATGAGTTATTTATTATTTATTGGGATTATCTGTAGGCAATATCTGATTTCTCCACATAATTTTTCAGATATTTTTGCTTGGGGCGTTGGCCAAACTTGGGGCTACAGTGGTAACTTATCTTCTTTTAATTGTAAAGGTAAGTACTTGGAAGTTCTATAGATAATTGTCATTTGAAATTTTTAATAGAGCATCAAATAGTGGCGGAACTTGAACATTTTTGCTGGGGGCCAAAGTTATTACGATGTAAAAGTAACTTTTATATCGAAACTTCAAACTAATTGCTTAAAGCATTACCCAATGTAATAAAAATACCAGCAGAGCACAATGTAGTTTAAGAGAACTAATTAAACAAGTTATTGACAATTTATAATTCTCAGGTAGTTGAACTCTTCGAACACTAATAATTTAAAAAGTTTCAAAGAGTTAAATGCACATATAGTTGTACTTTTGCCTTTTTCAATAGTTCTTTGCAATTCACAGGGGGGGGGGGGGGGGGGCACAACCCCTCCTAGCTAGCCCCCATGAAGTTTCGCCCCTGGCAGCAAAATAATACTAGTAATTATACTTAAACATACATTAGTTTCTGAAATCAGTGACTTGACTTAGACCTACTAATATCTGTAATAGACACATCAGGTCTCAAGACTGACTGATACCATCTTCAAGAATCAAACTCGTCGTAAACCTTATTAGATATTAATAGTAGAACTAGCGGTGGAAAAACGGCGGGTTGGGCAACAAGCAGCTTTTTGGAAAACCATAACCCCAAGCGACCTATACATAAGTAAATGGGGTGGCAAAAGTTATTTAGGATGTTTTATTCATAAAATATAAAAAATACACTTTAGATGACTTTCATCCTGTTTGACCACACCCGAAACCCGTTTACCTTTAAACTATCTTTCAATTAAAATTTTGACTTAATGACGTGTTAGAGATAAAGCGCAACCCAAAGCGACCCATACATAAGTAAATGGGTCGAAATGTTCATCACAACGCAAAATTGTTGGCAGTGTTTTATTCTTCTGTTACACCACCCAAGTGTTTAAAGAAGCATTAAACTATCTAATCCCTTGACTCATATATTATTGTTTGCATTTTGCAGTCAAGACTTCAGGCAAGACAAGCTATGGGGGTTAGACAAAAAACATCAGTATGAAGGTAAATGTGAGTATGAAATATGAAACTGTTACTTACCTCCCACGAAATACGGGATGTTGCTTTTCTCTTGTCCTTTTCACGATCCAAATGATCGCATATTCACACAAATCCTGTTTTCGTTCTGGCACACTGGATGCAATTCTAAAGATGATACGCTACGAAGGGCTCTATGGCTTTTACTAAGAGATGAGCACAAATATTGTACAAAGTGTTCTGGCTGCAGCCATTTTGTTCATACTAAAGGAAGAACTTGTGAATGGTGTTCGGTGGATGCTGTTGAAGGATGCAGCTAAAGTTGTGAAATCTAAATCTCCTTAGCCATATAGTAACACAAACCACCCTCTTCCATTTCCACACGAAATAACAGTAAAACGTTTGTATGAAAAAGAAACTGTGGGGTAAGGATTAGTAATGAAGTGATGATAATTGGTTATATTTGAATCTACAGTGTATTGTTTTGTTGATAAGCTACAAGAGATTGTAAGTTGTTGGTGCAATATGTATAACTTTCTTGATTCTTATTGTGAGGACTAGCACCATGTTTCTTATCCTTCTCTATTTTGTCTCGTTTGATTTAGTCTCTGTACAAAATTAGTATTGAACTAGTATGCAATATCTCCTGTTCTTTGTTAAACTATTACTAATAAATTATGTCGTAAGTAGTTATGTAAATTGACTTGTAAACAAATGCTTAACAGCATGACAAATTTCATCAAACAAGTAGATACATTCGGTTTACTTGCAAAGTATTACCAATGCAAGCCTCCACCACCACTCCCCCATAACCATTAAGTTTAATGATTTTGGTTCGTTGGTTGCTTTTCTTTGACATGGTCTTTTGTTTTAGTCTAGCGATAATATATGATTCTAGTGTGTAAAATGGTCGGTGATGAATTTATTTAGTTATGGTCGATATATAGCATAGGTTTGCTTTTACTTTGTGTTGGAAAATTTAGTGCACTGGTGGGATTGGTTCACACATGGTAATGGGCTTGGAGGTACGGAGTGTACACCCATCAGGTCCCTGAACTCCCTGACTCAAATAGTGGTAGTGTAGGATTCTGCTGCTAGTGTTGGTTTCCACTGATAGTGGATCCTGCTGCTAGCATCAGGATTCTGCTGATAGCAATTCTGCTGCTAGTAGTATGACTCTGCTGCTGAGCAGCGATTCTGCTGCTAGTGATAAGTGGATTCTGCTGATGATTATGTAACTGATTTGACCTATTCAAATAGCAGTTACATCTACACTTATGACCTCGTTTAACTGGTCAAGTAACCACTATTTTAGGCTATAATGGGGATAATTATGTGGAGATTAATGGGCCGATTAATTCTCATAATTCTATTTGACTAGCCATGAGTATCTTCCTATAAATAGGAAATCATATTATGCATGATAGATACACAGAAAACATATAACACTTATACACGAAGGGTTATTGATTTGTGCCTAAATCACTAACAACATTTGGTCTTATCCCAAGTAGATATTCGTGATACCCAGGCATTGGGGTCGAATAGTTTACTTTGGAAAGTGATAACACGATTCCAAGTGATATCCGGTAACCTTCATTGGTACGTAGCTAGGTATTTGATTATCTTAACCCTGTCTGGGCTCCTAACCTCCAACAATCAAAGTAAACTATTCGGTGATAATCAATGGCTGCTGCTATGAGGCATATGGCTGCTAGTTTTTCCAAATTGGAAAAGTTTGAAGGTGTTGACTTCAAAAGGTGGCAAAAGAAGATGCACTTCTTGCTATCAAGCATGAATGTTGTGTATGTTCTAAACACTGCCATTCCTGAAGATCATGGGGATGCTGCTACTATGGAACAGATGAGGGCAAGAAGCAAATGGGAGAATGATGATTATGTTTGCAGAGGTTTAATTCTCAATGGTATGTCTGACTCTCTCTTTGACATTTATCAGAATGTTGAATCTTCCAAAGAACTTTGGGATTCTTTGGATGCCAAATATATGGCTGAGGATGCTTCAAGTAAGAAGTTTCTTGTAAGTAATTTCACAAATTACAAAATGACTGATTCAAGACCAGTTATGGAACAATACAATGAACTTCTTGGAATACTTGGAAGGTTTACACAACACAAAATGAACATGGAGGAGGCTATTTCAGTCTCTTGTATCATTGACAAACTCCCTCCTTCTTGGAAAGATTTCAAGCATACCTTGAAACATAAAAAGGAAGAACTGACACTTGTTCAGTTGGGTAGTCATCTGCGTATTGAGGATTCTCTCAGGGCGCAGGAAAATGACAAGCCAAAGAGTAGCAATGCTACTGGTGCATCTGTTGTCAATATGGTGGAACATAACAATTCCACCAGGTACAATGACAACAAAGGCAAACGCAAACATCAGGATAACACAAGGGTTGATCCTAACAAGAAGGCTACACCTACTTGTTGGAAATGTGGCAAATCTGGTCACATTAAAAGGGATTGCAAAGGTGTTAAGGTTGGTGGTAAAACCAATGGTTCAGGCACTAGTGGTTCAGGAAGTGGTGGTCCAGCCAACTCACTGAAAGGTCAGAATATGTTTAATGAATCTCTTCAGGTTTATTATGTTACATATGTATCTGAATCTAACTATGTGCAGGATGATGATGTTGCGTGGTGGGTTGACTCTGGAGCAACTGTTCATGTGTGCAAAGATAGATGCTGGTTCAAGACTTATGAGTCACTGAATGATGGATCTATTCTTCACATGGGAAATGAGTCAACAGCCTTGGTGCATGGTCGTGGTTGTGTAGATCTTAATTTTAGTTCTGGAAAGATTGTAACTTTGTTTAATGTTATTCATGTTCCTGATATAAGGAAGAACTTGGTTTCAAGTAGTGTTTTGAATAATCATGGATATAAACAAGTTATTGAATCTGATAAATTTATATTGTCCAAACATGGTGTGTTTATTGGTTTTGGCTATTTGTGTAATCAAATGTTCAGGCTGAATATTGTCACTGACATTGTTAATTCAGCCTTTATGTCAACCTCTAAACTGAATGACTCTACCCTGTGGCATGCTAGACTTGGCCATGTACATTTTAAAAGGATGCAAGATATGTCTAAGGATGGGTTAATCCCAGCATTTGACATGGACACTGAAAAGTGTAAAACTTGCATGTTGACCAAAATTACTAAGAAACCCTTTCAGGGTGTAAAACGTGAGACTGAGCTCTTGGAGCTTATACACAGTGACCTGTGTGATTTGCATGCCACTCCCTCTTTGGGGAACAAGAAGTACTTTGTGACATTTATTGATGATGCTTCTAGGTTTTGTTATGTCTATCTGTTACATACCAAGGATGAAGCATTAGATAAATTCAAATTATTTAAAACAGAAGTTGAATTACAACTTGGGTCCCTGATCAAAAGATTCAGGACTGATAGGGGAGGTGAGTACATGGATACTCAGTACTTTCAGTCTATTGGTATAATCCATGAAACGACTGCTCCCTATACTCCTCAACAAAATGGTATCTCTGAAAGAAAGAACAGGGTACTGAAGGAGATGGTTAATTCCATGTTGTCCTATTCAGGACTGAGTCAAGGGTTCTGGGGTGAAGCTATGTTAATAGCTTGCTATTTATTAAATAGGGTTCCCAATAAAAGGAACAAAGTCACCCCTTATGAACTATGGAATAAAAAGAAACCCAACCTGAATTATCTCAGGGTTTGGGGCTGTAGGGCTGTTGTAAGACTCCCTGATCCAAAATTAAAAAATTTGGGTGAAAGAGGCATTGATTGCATCTTTGTTGGATAGGCTGAGCATTCCAAGGCATACAGGTTCTATGTTATTGAACCTAATGAATATGTTTCAATTAATTCAATAATTGAATCAATGGATGCACTATTTGATGAGAATAGATTCTCATCAGTCCCTAGACCAAGTCACAGGATTCCAAATGGAACTGATGACAATGGTGTATCAGAGGTCCCTGATGGTTTATCATCTCAGGCCCCTGATGAGGTTGTGGTTCAACAACCTGAACCTGAGCTCAGGAAGAGCAAAAGGGTCAGGACTCCAAAGTCATTTGGACCTGAGTTTCAATTATACTTAATTGAAGGTACAAGGAATGAGGTCTCTGACCAATATTCCTATTGCTTCATTGTTGAGGATGATCCCAAAACTTTTGAAGAAGCAATGAAGTCCCAGGATGTTGCTTTCTGGAAAGAAGCAATAAATGATGAGATTGAATCTATCATGGGGAACAACACTTGGGTGTTGGTTGATCTACCACCAGGTTGCAAACCTCTTGGTTGCAAATGGATTTTCAAAAGGAAAATGAAGGTAGATGGAACTATTGAAAAGTTTAAGGCTAGACTAGTCATTCAGGGCTTTAAACAAAAGTCAGGGATAGACTACTTTGATAGTTATGCCCCTGTGGCACGTATCAGTACCATAAGATTGTTGATTGCTTTGGCATCAATTCACAATCTGATTATTCATCAGATGGATGTGAAGACAGCTTTCTTGAATGGTGAATTGGATGAGGAGGTTTATATGAACCAACCTCAGGGCTTCATCTTGCCTGGCAATGAAAACAAGGTGTGTAAACTGATTAAGTCCTTATATGGACTCAAACAGGCACCTAAGCAATGGCATCAAAAATTTGATGAAGTGGTTTTGTCTAATGGTTATGTTCTTAACCAGGCTGACAAATGTGTATATAGCAAATTTGATGAATCTGGTAAAGGGGTCATCATTTGTCTATATGTTGATGACATGTTGATCTTTGGTACTAACCAAAATCAGGTTGACCTGACAAAGGAATTTTTGTCATCAAAGTTCTCCATGAAGGACATGGGGGAGGCTGATGTTATCCTTGGTATAAGGATCAAACATGAAAGCAATGGTATATCAATTTCCCAGTCTCATTACATAGAGAAGGTACTGAAGAAATTTAATTGCTTTGATTGTACTCTAGTGAGTACTCCCATGGATACCACTAAGAAGCTTATGCTGAACAATGGCAAAGCTGTATCTCAACTTGAGTATTCCAGGGTGATTGGCTGCCTGATGTATGCCATGACTTGTACAAGGCCTGATATAGCTTTTGCAGTGGGAAAACTGAGCAGGTATACTAGTAATCCTAGTGCTCAGCACTGGCAAGCAATTCAGAGGGTACTGAAGTATTTGAAGAGAACTATGGATTATAGTCTTTCATATACTGGTTATCCTTCAGTGTTGGAAGGTTACACTGATGCAAGTTGGATCAGTAACACTGAAGACAATTCGTCTACCAGTGGCTGGGTATTCCTACTTGGTGGAGGTGCAATTTCTTGGGCATCCAAGAAACAAACTTGTATCACCAGTTCAACAATGGAATCTGAATTTGTGGCTCTAGCAGCTGCTGGTAAAGAAGCTGAATGGTTGAGAAACTTGCTTCTTGAGATTCCATTGTGGCCTAAACCTATAGCACCTATTTCTATCCGGTGTGATAGTCAGTGGCGAAGCTTGACAATTTTCAGTGGGGGGTCGGGATCTGTATACCCCCTACATCGCAATTAAAATGGGGGGTCGAAACCGAATATACCGAAATTTTTCTACACGAAAACTATATACCCCCTACATCGCAAAAAACATTTCGGGGGGTCCGGCGCCCCCCGGTCCCTATAAAGCTTCGCCCCTGGTGATAGTGCTGCTACATTGGCAAAGGCTTATAGCCAGATGTACAATGGGAAGTCTAGACACTTAGGTGTCAGGCATAGCATGATTCGTGAGCTTATCATGAATGGGGTGATTTCTATAGAGTTTGTTAGATCTCAACAGAACTTAGCTGATCACTTGACGAAGGGTCTTGCTAGAGACTTGGTTATAAAGTCTGCTAAAGGGATGGGTTTAAAGTCCAACTTGGTCACTGAATGCTAGGACACCCAACTCCCTCCTGAGGAAACTTGGGAGCTGAGTTCAATGTGGAAAGCTGAACATTCAGTGTACTGAAGCACATGTTCTACAAACATCCCAAGGTTTGTGCTTGGAACCTGCTGGAAAGGAGGATGAAGTCACTTCTTCTTAATGGTTAATTTTCTTTGAAAAAGTGCTTGGCAGGAGCATGAATAAAGAGGAACCACCTATGTAAATGTTGAAGTTTTGCCGCTTCAGGAAGCTATGGACTTTTAGCTTTTACAACATTTATGAATTTGATATGGACACATGGCTTATATAGTGTCAGGAGTGTTTAAGTGTTTGAAAACTTGTGTGTAGTTTATCTTCAGGTATTCAAATGGGTTGAAGGGTTCAATTCTTAGAACACCCTGATTCTCGAATATTTGAACGTGTAATGTACTAAGATGAAAATTCAATCCTCAGGATATTTTCGTTTATGCACTTGTTTTGTATTATGGTTATTTTCATGCAAAGGTAGTGAACTAAATTTGGGGAGGATTGTTGGAAAATTTAGTGCACTGGTGGGATTGGTTCACACATGGTAATGGGCTTGGAGGTACGGAGTGTACACCCATCAGGTCCCTGAACTCCCTGACTCAAATAGTGGTAGTGTAGGATTCTGCTGCTAGTGTTGGTTTCCACTGATAGTGGATCCTGCTGCTAGCATCAGGATTCTGCTGATAGCAATTCTGCTGCTAGTAGTATGACTCTGCTGCTGAGCAGCGATTCTGCTGCTAGTGATAAGTGGATTCTGCTGATGATTATGTAACTGATTTGACCTATTCAAATAGCAGTTACATCTACACTTATGACCTCGTTTAACTGGTCAAGTAACCACTATTTTAGGCTATAATGGGGATAATTATGTGGAGATTAATGGGCCGATTAATTCTCATAATTCCATTTGACTAGCCATGAGTATCTTCCTATAAATAGGAAATCATATTATGCATGATAGATACACAGAAAACATATAACACTTATACACGAAGGGTTATTGATTTGTGCCTAAATCACTAACAACATTTGGTCTTATCCCAAGTAGATATTCGTGATACCCAGGCATTGGGGTCGAATAGTTTACTTTGAAAAGTGATAACACGATTCCAAGTGATATCCGGTAACCTTCATTGGTACGTAGCTAGGTCTTTGATTATCTTAACCCTGTTCTGGGCTCCTAACCTCCAACACTTTGGTTGTGACAGTTTTATGAGTTAATCGACTTAAAGTCGTTTTGATATTTGGGATGTTTAATGGTTTTGATATCTTTGTTGTTTAGTAACCGGAATATGTTTTCTCTTAAACATAACTTGTTTGACTTAACAACCAACGCAAGCCCGACTCACAGCTCATAGATTTTGATATCTGTCATCCATTTTTATTATTCACATATGAATGCATGAGTATATTTTCGTGCTGTACCAATTGTCCTTGAAATCAGTCCTGTTACATGATATTAAAGTAAAAAACATGATTAGCAATCCACATTGTATGATCTTGGATGGTAGTTGCAATTTTGGGCAACCTTGGTAAACCTTATATTGGTTGTTTTCTCAACACCGTATTTCATAAGCTAGAGTGTCCTTTCTTTGCTATTTTTCTCATATGTGTAGCTCATTAACTCGACTACTTATTTCTTTGAGCTACATTGTCTCTATCTATATATTTTCTTTCGTGCTGAGGATAGTTTGAATTTTGAGCATCTTCCTGTGACGCTCATTAACTGTGAACGTCAAAGTATATGAGAGGTTTGAAGATGTTTTTAGAAACTTTAAAAAAATTGTAACCAAATGATTTGTAACGAACGATAATTTATGCTGTGTGAGATGCTACATAACTAAATATTTTTGGGTCTAACCTTTGTTAAAGACATGCGAGATAATCTTATGGTGTATACTAATGACATTCTTAGTTGCCTTTTGTAAAGAAACAAAAAGAAATATTGATACAATAATTCATAATTTAGTAAATTTAAATTTTGGAGTATCAAACACTACCAGACCTATTAACCAAACAAGCAGCGTGAAAGTCGTCTTTGCATACTCATTCTCAAATCAAGCACACCTTTCAAACGCATTGAAATATGAATATATTCAAGATCAAGAAATTTTTCTTGATACATAGACATAAAATAAAAGCATAACGTAAAAGAAAAAAAAATCATTCGATTTTACATTTTTTTTTCTTTAGTCTCTTGTCATGGTAGATGCTTTTATAAGAATTTTCTACTTTTTTTAGCATAAGATTTTTCTACTATTTTAAATGGCATATTTGTTAATTTTATTTGAAAATGTATAAGTGGCAAAATGAGTGGGTGGAGTTGTAGATGGGTTTGGATTTAAAAAGGTTCGGGTCTAGATTAGTCATTTAGAAGCGCGAGTCTAAACGGGTCTCGCGATCTCATGTCAGGTTTAATTTCTTTTTTATTTTAGTGAAAAATGAAAATATGAAAGGAGGTGTTCAAATTATTTTGATCCGCTAGGCCCACCTTAGACCCGTTGGTTGATTGTTATTCAATTAAAGGTTACGTTACCCATTACCTTATAAAGATTACCCAACTATTAAATGACTTGTGTCCTAGGAAGGGTCGGAAACGGTCACATGGTCACACAGTCAAGGCTTGCCCTCCCCAACCGGTCCGATTGTTAGTGTAGTAGAGCCACCTCCGTTTGCAACTAGCAATGCGGTATGTGTTGGTTTGCATCTTTGTTTTGCTCCTATACTGTCATATGATTTTGTCACATCATAGTCTGTTGCTAAGAGTATCAAAATTCTACTTTGTTCCCTTCCCTTTTAAGAATTAAAATATAACCATATGCTATCTCGGGATCAATGTTTAGTGATTTTTGTATTCAGATAAAACAACAAACAAGCTGTGTTACTAGACGATCATAGTGGCTTTCAACTGATGGCTTATTTACTCCTTGAGGTTGTAACTTGAACAATTTGTTTTCTGCAGGTTCAAGAAGTCTTTGGTGAAGCTGGAATCTTGGGATTCTGGAAAGGCGTCTTCCCGACATTGGTTATGGTACTTGTTATTTAGCTTTGGCCCATGCTGTATCAATATCACTACTTGTCCACATTGTTTCTGCCAGGTCAGCAATCCTTCAATACAGTTTATGCTGTATGAGACCCTACTAAAGAAGTTGAAGCAGCGTCGTGCCTTAAGCAACAGTAAAAAAGGTGTAACTGCATTAGAGGCAAGTAACTGTTAATATAATCGACGCAGTATTCTCACATAATTATGAGTTATTTATTATTTATTGGGATTATCAGTAGGCAATATCTGATTTCTCCACATAATTTTTCAGATATTTTTGCTTGGGGCGTTGGCAAAACTTGGGGCTACAGTGGTGACTGGTGACATATGCTCTTTTAGTTGTAAAGGTAAGTACTTGGAAGTTCTATAGATACTTGTCATTTGAGATTTTTAATAGAGCACCAATTGGCGGAACTTGAACGTTTTTTTTTTGAGGGGGGGGGGGGGGGGGGGGGGGGGGCAAAGTTATTACGACGTAAAAGTAACTCTTCTATCGAAACTTCAAACTAATTGCTTAAAGCATTACCCAATGTAATAAAAATGTAGTTTAAGAGAACTAATTAAACGAGTTATTGACAATTTGAAATTCTGAGGTAGTTGAACTCTTCGAACACTTAAAATTTAAAAAGTTTCAAAGAGTTAAATGCACATATAGTTGTACTTTTGCCTTTTTCAATAGTTCTCTGCAATTCACATAACAGAGCTAGTGTAATTGTTTTGTTCATATATGTTTTGTAAATAAACACAATTAATGACTTAAACTTTTTGGGGTGGGGCACAACCCCTCCTAGCCTGCAGCAAAATAATACTAGTAATTATACTTAAACATACATTAGTTTCTGAAATCAGTGACTTGACTTAGACCTACTAATTCCTGTAATAGACACATCAGGTCTCAAGACTGACTGATACCATCTTCAAGAATCAAACTCGTTGTAAACCTTATTAGATGTTAATAGTCGAACTAGCGGTGGAAAAACGGCGGGTTGGGCAACAGGCAACTTTTTGGAAAAGCATAACCCAAAGTGACCCATACCGCCATACGTAAGTAAATGGGGTGGCAAAAGTGATTTAGGATGTTTTATTCATAAAAGATACACTTTAGATGACTTTCATCCTGTTTGACCAGTTGGGGTTTTCGACCCGATTATCCCGTTTACCTTTAAACAATCTTTCAATTAAAATTTTGACTTAATGACGTGTTAGAGATAAACCACAACTCAAAGCGAGCCATACATAAGTAAATGGGTCGAAATGTTCATCTCAACTCAAAATAGTTGCCAGTTTTTTATTCTTCTGTTACGACACCCCAGTGTTTAAAGAAGCCTTAAACTATCTAATCCCTTGTCTCAAATATTATTGTTTGCATTTTGCAGTCAAGACTTCAGGCAAGACAAGCCATCTGGTTAGACAAAAAACATCAGTACGAATATAAATGTGATATGAAATATGAAACTGTTACTTAACTCCCACGAAATATGGGATGTTACTGTTCTCTTGTCCTTTTCACGATCCAAAAGATCGCATATTCACACAAATCCTGTTTTCGTTCAGGCACACTGGATGCAATCTAAAGATGATATGCTACGAAGGGCTCTATGGCTTTTACAAAGGATGAGGACAAAGATTGTACAAAGTGTTCTGGCTGTAGCCACCGTCTTCCATTTCCACACGCAATAACAGTAAAACGTTTGTATGAAAAAGAAACTGTGGGGTAAGGATTAGTAATGAAGTGATGATAATTGGCTATATTTGAATCTACAGTGTATTGTTTAGTTGATAAGCTACAAGAGATTGTAAGGTGTTGGTGCAATATGTATAAACTTTCTTGATTCTTATTGTGAGGACTAGCACCATGTTTCTTATCCTTTTCTATTTTGTCTCGTTTGATTTAGTCTCTGTACAAAATTAGTATTGAACCAGTATGCAATATCTCCTGTTCTTAGTTAAACTATTACTAATAAATTATGTTGCAAGTAGTTATGTAAATTGACTTGTAAACAAATGCTTAACAACATGATGTAGTAGGTAGATGGATCACATCTAGAAGAAGCTTGTCATGCAACGTAGCAACATTCCTGAATATGGTAAACTCGGATGGACTGATTCATTTTCCCAGGACATGCCTTGTTCCAAGTTAAAAAGTTACTGTTTTGAGGCTCTTTCATCCTGGGTGATTCTTTTATTGCATCAAACATGTCTACGTTGACATGCAAACTACTCAAAATCAACTTGATTACTCATGTAGAGTTTGTTTAGTTCGAGCTCAAAAATACTTGACTCGTGAGGCTACTCACGAACCTTATCAAGCTTAGCTTAAATTCAATTTTTATACACATATAATCACTTAATTACCATTACTGTATACAATAATACGTACACGAAATAAGTCTAGTCGACTCATCAAGCTTAAACTTTATGTATAAGTTCGACAGAGCTTGAGTTTTAGAAAAGAAGAGTCGAGTTTGAGCTTGCAATTTAAAACTCAATTGAGCTCGAGTTGAGTTTCTAATGCCAAGTTTTGGTAGTCGAGTTGAGGTTAACACAGTGGTCAATAACTCAGAAAAAAACAATTTCGGTCTTTCGAGGACTAAACGTGTACTAATTCAATAAATAAAGTCCGGTTTTGCGACTTTCGACGTAATTTCCTTCAGTTGCTACTAAAATCTACTGAAATCAGCAAATGAACCCCCAAATTCCGAAATTCAGACGCTTGCTGGCATTTGATTGGTATTGTTTTTGAACAAATTTCTATATGTTTTGACCCATTGGCATTTGATTGTAGAATACCACACACTTGCTGGACTAAATGCTGCTAGTGATCAATGTTTTCCTTATTGATGTTGTTTATTGTTTACAGGAAGAAGAAAATCACAACTGGTACTGCTGGATCATGGTCTGTACAAACTACTTGACAATTCTTTTAGTGTAATTTTGTGCGTCGTATCCTCAAAAGATGAGACGTGGGTCTTTGGTTATAGTTTTGGAAATTGTAACATATAAACTTGTGAGTTTTATTTATGAAGCAATTCATATTTCTGAACAATAGTTTATGTTACATGACATTTGCATAATTGTGTATTACAAATGACTTGTAGACCAAGATGAGTTTACTTTGAAAGTCTATGCTAGTAGACAACAACTTTTATTTTGTATCCCAACCTCCAATTTGAAGTCTTCTTAAACCCTCTTATACTTCAAAAAAGTTGGTCATAAGCAGTTATTTTCCACAACCTTTCTTAGATATTCCTTCCATCATTTAAGTTTCTTTACTGCATTGAGTTTACTTTGAAGTCTTCTTAAACCCTTGTATACTTCAAAGTTGTTGGTCCACAACTCACAAATAGACTCAGTTACTATACATCCCAAGACTTAAAAGGGCCACAAGATGAAAGGATTGACAAATGACTTGTAGACCAAGATGAGTTTACTTTCCAATTTGAAGTCTTTTTAACCCCTAGTATACTTCAAAGTTGTTGGTCCACCACTCACAAACACTTACATCCCAATCAATCTTTTTCTTAGACATTTCTTCACTGCACTCAGATTGACAAACAGTTATATATCCCAACCAGCCTTTCGTAGAGGTTTCTTCCATCATCCAAGTTTCTTCACGGAAATGACAATGATAAATATGATCTCTTTATTTACAGGAACTTATTTCATGTAATTACCCTTTCATAAAATGCAAGCATTTGAACTTGAATTTGAATTTGACGTGTAGATCTAAGTCCACCTTATATAACCTATTAATCAAGTGGTTGTGAGTTTTAGTTGAAGCCGGAACAAGAATGAACGGTGTTTGAGTCTATAAGTATAATAAAGGTTTGTGACCAATTCAAGTAAGTTGTAGGAGAGAGCAATGGTGACCTACTTGTTAGAATTATACAATCAAAGTGCACATATATGCGGAAGCGTAGGATCAAGAATAACACATACAAAGATTAACTAAAACATAAATCGGAACGTACCTTTTAGCACTTCAATTAAATCTTGAACAATAGGATGAACCCTAATTAGGGTTTATATGGATCAATGATTAACCCCTTACCGTTTTGTTAATCGATCCCTTGATAACAACAAAAGTATGTTGTTACCTCGTTCTTGTACACACAAACTACCAACGAATAAAGGTTTGATGCAAGTAAACAAAGCACTTATATTAGGCTTTAGGAAAATCAATCCAAAACCCTTTGGAGGGTGTTGAACCGATCGGCCACAAAAGAAAGAGACAAGAGAAAAGGTTTAGGGTTAGTGTGTGTGCACAAAAGATGTGAAAGTTTAACCCTTGGCCTTGTATATATACTAGAGGATATCTTGGAGCACAAGACAAGCATGGATCGACCCTATGGGGTATGGGTCGACCGGCCATAGCAATCCCAAAGGGATTCTAGATCCTTCTTGACTCCCAAATTACACTCTAGTCCTTTTCCTTTTGTCCCTAATGATAATTAGTCCATACGATTAATAACTAATGATCATTTAGTCCATTAAGTGTTTATAAATACATATATACTATACATTTAATATATATATATATATATATATTTATACATTATTCTTGTTTGTAAAGTGTGCAATCCCGAGGTCTCGGGTTCGATACTAGACATTTACATATTAATATTTATCCAATATTCCAACAGCTCCCACTTGGATATCTATTAATAGTAAAATGACATTGGTTGGCGTCTTGCAACACTCCAATGCCCCTAGTTCAACTCGAGCTAGGTTTCCTGGAAAACCTTTAACGATTCATCGTTATTATTATCATCTTTTTGTTTCTAATACTACATTAATAAAGATATGGATCTTAGTCATTCTTTAATTAACAATTCTGATTCTCGTTTCATATGATTGATCAAGATTACCAAAATATCTGAACGTATTCCAGATAGACCTTTGGGCGTGCGCACGCAAACATCTTGTCAAGCCTACGAGAGGGCCCAGCAGTATTAATCATCAAAACAAATTTGAAGGAACAAATTCTTTCTTGACTACAAGAATAACCCATGGACTTTGCAACACTTCTGAAAACAACCCTTATAACTCCCTGTTACGGCGAGCGGTAGATTGCTTCACAAAAATGCACTACATCCATGACTCTTATCTGGTATCTCAAGTCTGAGGATAACAAATTCATGATTTACTTACTGACAAGATCCATAAAGTAAAATCATGTGGTTGGGATGAGTCCTATATTCAATTCATCGAATATCATGTGAAATTGGTATGACAACGCATCAATATACTTTCAAGTATATTCTTAACCAATACTCAGATTTGTCTTAGTTTAATGATATTCCCATATCATTAATCGACAATGGACAATTTAGAATAACATAAGTTATTCACGGATTTAAACATGCAAATATAGGACACAATTTATTATTAATGAAAACAAAACGTACTAAGTACTTTAATGCATTATAAATAATAACTGCTTAATGTCCTTTATCCAAATACCAAAATAGATCAATGCATGATAATTCTAGTTAATAAATCTTGTCTCAAGTAATAACTTAAAGACAATTATGCCTCAAGTAATGACAATCATACTTGTTGACAAGGCATTATTTCATCTAACTATGATTTATCCGAATTTTGAGAATACTTCTTTCAAGAATTCAATAATTAAAATTCTTGTATGTGTATATCCAACTATCTTGATATAGCCACATAATTCTTCATAAATAGTGTGATGTCCTCAATCACCAACTTATGATAATCAAACTTTCAAACCTTTTAAAGTTTAAAGTATTCTAATTCTTTAATGTATAATGCAACTATGCTCTTAGTTAAGCACAACTAGTTCTCATGGCTATTAATAAGGATGAAATCCTTTCATGACTAGTTATTGAGTGTCATCTCAATTAAACCAGCATCATTGTATATTTAACACAATATGCTCTTTAAAATTTCCGTAAACTCAATATCCATTGTGTAATGTTTAGGAGCTATTCCAGGTTGAGGATCATTATTCTAATTTCAAACATTTTCCATTAGAATATCTATTACACAAGTTATATAATAACTTTTAATTGGATATCAAATATTGTCAAGTCATTAAGCACTTAAGCATGATATAACAATAATCTGATACACATGAAAATCCTTCAGTCAAACTTAGATTTTATTCATGTTCTATCTTTACAAATATGTATATCCATTTAGTCTTCCAAAATGATATCATATTCCATTAGATTTATTTACTGCACATGTTTATTAAATAATAAACTTTAGTTCGAAGATTGTATGTTTTATTTCCTAAATCTTTCAAGTAAAGTTTCATTCCAAATTAAGTCTAACCTTTTACTTATATGGAATGTTACTCTACAATATATATGATTTAGTAAATCACACATAATACTCCCACTAGCTTTCAGGAATACTTAGAAATTATCTTATTTCAATTATAAATCAATACATGGATATAATAATTAAACATAAGATTAATCTCCTAGATGCATGCATTTATCCATTCATGGGTTATTGCACTTTGTATACTTCCAAAGATTTGCATGAATTCATAAACTCCTTTTGATTACTTATCGTCCTCGCTCAAGTAATTATTCAAGAAAGAGTTTTTGATATTCCATTGTCAAATTTCACATTCATGTAAATATGACAATTACCATCTTTAAATCTTTAATGTGCTTAGGAAAGAGTATTCAATCATAGTTAATTGCTTAAGTATGATTAATAGTCTTGTCATAAGACATACATTAAGATATGTATACAATTTTTGTCCATATGATTATTACACAAATATTTAAACCACTAGGGTTACATTATCTTTGAATAAACTCATCTTCATTCTCTAACCTATTAAGAATTAAGATAAACCAAATTTTTAATTTTGAATATCTTTATGAACAGCATCTTTAACATTCATATTATGAGTATTTTACCCAATCCATTATTTGGTAATACTACATCATATAATCGTCAGCATATTAATTGAATACCTGAGATATCGATCTATGAATGATAATTCCATCATCTTGAGGTTTATCATTTACATGTTAAGCCTCATCATGATTTTCACTAGTGTGTTTTTAGAAGATTATGTATCTTGTATTCTACCTTTTAAGATAAAATACTCCCACTTGCTTTTAGTATTATATAGAATATAAATACTTAGCATTTAAAGTGACAATACAATATTCTCTTTTTGGGATATTACAAATACATATTGACAGTTCCTGACATTCTTTTGTTAATGACCTACACATAAGTAGTTTAACAAATTCAGAACTCCAATTTAAGACTTAATGTGATTCATCACATTTCATAATGTCTTATTAATCTTCTAGGAGTCTAATTGAGTATATTCCATCCATACTCAATTTTCTAACCTTGATAACTTTCGGAAGAAAAGAAGTCATAGTTATCTTTAATCAAACAATCTAACAAGAATTTGATTTCCCTGACTGAACATACCATAAAATGTGGTATTTCAATTAGAATTAATATTGTAAGAAGATCTAACAATATATATAAGATAACCTTAATCCTTTTGGTATACCTATTTACCAACTAAGTCAACTTAATGGTATAATAGTATTTTCAAACCAATTGCATGCTTTATATATATATAACACAAGTACTTCTGACCAAGTCACTTCATGTTCATGTCTCATCAAAACATGAACGTGTTATATTTCCATTATCCGTTATTAATCATTGATCATCTCAATGACTTCTTGTATATATCTTAATTAAAAGACCATAACAAGCTAACGTCTTACTTTATTATAAGTCTTGTAATACTTAAAAGACTTCATGTTTATAACTATACAATAAAGTATAAACAAATATAATTAAAGTAATCATGAACACCATCATTTGGTTTCAATAATATTTTCAAGTTAACACTCTTCTTCATTTATTTATGTCATTCTAAGAATACATAATTATTAGAAAAAGTAAAGTAAAGTAACTCCCAATACCGTCTTCCACGGGTTATGGGTCCCAATACCGTCTTCCACGGTGTATGGGGGAGGTTGAGACGTAGACAGCCTTACCCCTACCTAAGGTAGAGAGGCTGCTTCCGGTTCTACCAAAGGTAGAAAAGGACCTCCGGCCTTGCATAATTATTGAAGTAGTATAATATTACTTCATGCATTTATGTCATTCCAATAATACATAAATATTAAAGTTGAAGTAGTATTGTTATTGACACATGTTCTAATAGATGTCTAATTTAGAAACTGTAAATTATCCACGTTGGTCTCACGCATACATGGGAATTTACCTTGTTGTTAATATTTAGCCTGCGTCTCACGTTTACTAAATTTCAACACCAAGTGTTTCTCAGATTAGATTTATATTAATCATATTAGAACCATAGTCTCTTACTTTGCAGTTAAGAAAACCTTTAAATCATATTCTTATGTGTTGTACCTTGCACACAATTAAGATTTCTCCCACTTGTGCATGTAACAACATCATGTACCACATAAACAACACGCATGCGCTTGTTAATGTGTACAATATGATTTGTGTCATTAGTATAACTAGTAGATATAGAGTTTACTCAATCAATCAAGGAAACGCACATGGCTATCCTTGAAAATATTAGTGTCTATATTTGGAAAGTATTTATCTTGATATTTTCAAAGATAAGATAGTGTATTACCAAGATAACAATCCTTGTAACCCCTACTGAATTAGAGATCATTGCTATGATTCCTTATTCAGTAATACACACATAATACTCCCACTGAATTTGACAACATTGTAAATGTTTCATTAATCTAGTGAAAGGAAATAGTGTGCTATTCACTTTCCTACATCTTTTAGAAAACCCATTCGTAACAATTAATTAGGTACTAAAAGAATGTATTCTTCTACATAAATGTGATTCATCACATTCCAAACTATTAACTTGAAAAATTGAGCATACAATTTCTTCCTTAATTAGGTCTACCATTCCAACAATTGAATGTAGTACCTTTAAATGATCAAAACAAAACAACTAGATAAAATATACTAGTTTGTCTTTTATCATTGTGCAGTAATTCATCTAGCTTCTAATTTAATAACTCATAAAGTGCAAATAATCATAATTATTAAAGTTTGCTATGAGTTATGTATTTTAGAACATAGACAATTCTAATTTTCCTATTAAACCTTTCTCATTCATGAAAAGGAATAGGATTAAGTCTCACACTTCATCTCATGGAAAGAAGACTTGGTTTATTCTTTTATTAAAATTGACTCTAACCAAAAACCCATATGGGTGTAGATCAATTTATATGATAAAAGAATAACATCCGTTTACGGTTTAATGTTGCATTAAAACATTTAAAGAATTTACAAAATTCAATTTTTTTAGTATTTTCGATAATTCATATTTCCAAGAAAATATAATACCCAAGGCTATATTCATATAACCATCTAATTTTCTTGAAAATCTAGGATCCAACTTTACATAGATTCCACCACATCAGTTGATCTGCTAGTGGTGAAAGTATAAAAGATGGTAATATGTCGAACAATAATTGGCAAACAAGATTTCCAATTCCTAGATCATTATGGGATTTACATCAAATTGATTCATCAATTTTCCTTGTAAGCATGTTTCATCCCATCTCATGCCTTAAGCTCTAGGTCTCACGCATCAACTTAATTAAGTCTTCTAACTTAGAAACTGCAAATTCTCCATGTGTGGTCTCACGCACACTCGGAAATTTACCTTGTCATTAAAATTTAGCCTGCGTCTCACGTTTACTAAATAATAACTTCAAGTGTTTCTTATAGTTAGATGGCATGTAACTTAAATTTTAGGGTATAAATTTTGATATGTCAATCAAAATATGTACAAAGATGCATGCACTCATCTTTATAGCATAAGTTTTCATAAAACCTTTTTATATCCAATTAGTGAAATTAATACACAAAGTTTTACTTGAGGTTTAACCAAAACCCTAAGATGACTTTCTACAAGCATGGTTTTCAAAAGAAATTCGTTTAAGATTTATTCAAGATTGTGATAACCAAGGCAGACTCTAGGGCTCTTTGCAAAGCCTTCATATCACGATTATGAATTTCATCTTAAAAGAGTTACTTTAAAAAAACATGTTTGTACAAAACATCAATCAATCAAAAGTTTATGGATTCAATCTCAAAATCATGTAATAAAGTTTGTATCTTGCTAGTCTCGCCTGGGAGCTGATTACCGTGCGAATCGGACCACTAGCGGCACATAAGACCTTGCAAGATTCAATCTTTATCACTTAGGGTTTCACCATTATTAGTCAATATTATTTTCCTTATAAAAACAACCCTTTTATTGCTTACAACAAGTCAAACTAAAACAATAAAACAAGTACCAAAGAAAATAAAACAACCAATAATTAAATAAGGTGAAACAATTAGCCACATGCAATCCGTATTAGAAAAGATCCTAATAAAATCAATTCTAGGTATAATAATGCATGTAATCAACTAAGGCCTTCCCTTCTTGATGGAAGTGGAGTCACATACATTGACAAATCAATTGCGTAGGCCAAAGCTAATAAACACACCACATAGCATATATAATCGATTTTAGTATATGTATTGGAGTCTTCCCCAATTTTAGATCTATCTAAAACATGTGATAAAAAAAACAACAAGATCCATGACTAACATGCATGTTTCGTCACGGATTAAACCTAACAATTAGCACATAGGACACAAGATACGTTCACTTAACCGGTTAATGACCTAGGGTTTCTAGTGATTACAATTAATCCAAGAAAACCACAAAACCCTAATTAGGGTCTCATGGAAAATCGACCCCCCCCCCCCCAAAATTAGGGTTAGGGTTTTGAATTTTTCAAAAAAAAATTAAAAAGAAAAACCCTAGATCAAAACATGTATCTAAAACACTTAAAAATCCGATTTTTATCAAGTTTTAGTAATCAATTACATGTTATCCATGGCTCGTGATGCCACTGTTAGAATTATACAATCAAAGTGCACATATATGCGGAAGCGTAGGATCAAGAATAACACATACAAAGATTAACTAAAACATAAATCGGAACGTACCTTTTAGCACTTCAATTAAATCTTGAACAATAGGATGAACCCTAATTAGGGTTTATATGGATCAATGATTAACCCCTTACCGTTTTGTTAATCGATCCCTTGATAACAACAAAAGTATGGTGTTACCTCGTTCTTGTACACACAAACTACCAACGAATAAAGGTTTGATGCAAGTAAACAAAACACTTATATTAGGCTTTAGGAAAATCAATCCAAAACCCTTTGGAGGGTGTTGAACCGATCGGCCACAAAAGAAAGAGACAAGAGAAAAGGTTTAGGGTTAGTGTGTGTGCACAAAAGATGTGAAAGTTTAACCCTTGGCCTTGTATATATACTAGAGGATATCTTGGAGCACAAGACAAGCATGGATCGACCCTATGGGGTATGGGTCGACCGGCCATAGCAATCCCAAAGGGATTCTAGATCCTTCTTGACTCCCAAATTACACTCTAGTCCTTTTCCTTTTGTCCCTAATGATAATTAGTCCATACGATTAATAACTAATGATCATTTAGTCCATTAAGTGTTTATAAATACATATATACTATACATTTAATATATATATATATTTATACATTATTCTTGTTTGTAAAGTGTGCAATCCCGAGGTCTCGGGTTCGATACTAGACATTTACATATTAATATTTATCCAATATTCCAACACTACTAACCTTAACTTGATTTAAGCCCTTCAATAGATTCTTGTTTATTCTTACTAGATCGATAAAAAACTTGTAAATAGCAGGCCTTAGAGGTATAGATAAACGTAAGTTTATGGCTTGGTTAGTCTAAGATGTCTACGTATAAAACATTGAAGGAACATTAACGCTAAGACCCGCAACATTAATAAACTAGTAAATCTCATCCATTTGCAAACATTTGTTTGTGAAGTATCAATAATTTCTAAGTGTAATATTAAAATCCTAATCAAATAAACTTGAAAATTTGCCAAACAGAGGACGGTATTTTTTTTAATGACAATTTGAGGTTGGAAATTTTGCACAATAAAAGAAAAAGAAAATTATTGGTCTATATTCAACTCTTAGATTCACAAACGTAAGTTGATTATCTTAAATAATAAATACCCAAATGGCTAGTAAACTCAAGAGTATTTTGTTTGAAAGTTAGAGAAACTCAAAATGACAAATTATAATATAAATTGATAATAAAAATGACAAATTATAATATAACGTGGTTTTAAAACTCTTAAGTGCAAAATTTCAAAACACGAGCTCCAAACGCCATACATATTATTGATGTAGTATTTAATAAGACTTAAGTCATTCAATTATATGTTTGACCATAATTATTTCAATGTTGACTTTTATTGGTCAATAGATTTGCTCAATTTTGACAAATAGGTTAAATTTAAATCTTCTATTAGTCCGATTTAGTCTTCGTTTCAGTGAATTATCCAAATATCATTTTGTTCCAGTCTTTAAAGATTATTGTGGACCACATAAGATTCATTTTTATCGCAAACAAAAATTAAAATTGTGCATGAATGGACAAGAAATTAAGTTTAGAGCCTATCAATTTTGATAGACTCAATGATAAGTCTATAAATGAAACTAAGACCAAACACATTTTCATATACTTGTGAAACACAATGAGTAATTGAAAGTTGTTTGTTATCTTTTTCTTTATCTATATTTCACCATTTTTGCTTCTCCTATTTCCTTTAGTAGGATTAAAAAATGCTCCGAAAAACAAAGTGAAACTTTGTTTCTTTTTAACTAGAACCTTTCATCCATTAATTACACAAACAATTATTGGTATGATTATCATCCAAAAATGATGAACCGAAACACAAGTACAGATTGTTGTAATTGGGATGGAGTTAGTTGCGACGACTCCACCGTTGACGTCATCGGTGTCAATCTCTACTGTGGAATGCTACAAGGTACAATTCATCCTGATAGACCACAGTTTTGACCTCCGATCGAGCTACAAACACGAGTAGGTAGACGGCTAGGGGCCGTAAAGTTGCGCCTTTTCAATCAATCTTCGGCCACTTCACTATTGGTGTGAGCTGTAAAGAGTCTTGATCTCGAGTTTATACTATATATTTTAAGTTGATAGTTTTATACAAACTTAATTTAATAAATATAATTGTCCATATATGTTATAATCACATGTATACACTTAATAACACATGCTTAAGCTTAATAAATAACCCGTATGTTTAGGAAGTTTTTATTATTACGATCAATTTAATAAAAATGATAATGATAAAATAATAATAATAAATATTGTTATGTATAAGTTTAACGTACATGTGCTATTTGTAAATTATTATTTAAAGAAAAAAATTGTGAAAATTGATAAATTTACAATTGAGTCCATAAATATGGATTTAGGATTAACCTATTATCAAAAGTGTAAGGTCTAATTGTAAATTGTACGTATTAAACAATCAAAAATATAACGTTGTTTTAGATTTAAATCTTGAAAAAAGGAGATCCGGAAGCTATACTTATTTTTGTTTATTTAATAAAATAACATGATTCAATAACATGTTTGATCACAATTAATTCAATTTTGACTTTTATCGGCTAATATAAATGCCTAGTGTTGACAAATAGACGAAATTTAGCTTTGCTATTGGTTCGATCTAACCTTCGTTTCAATATATCCCCCAAAAATCATTTTCTTTTAATGTTTAAAGATTGTTGTAAACCACATAATTTTATTGAAGTTTCTTTTCTATAACAATCAAAAGCTAGAAATTTTCATAATTCGACAAGAAATTAAAGTTGAGAGTGATAGGCTTGTATAACCCAAGTGATACGTTTATAAACGAAACTAGACCACATACATATTCGATCATATTCTTGTGACAACAGTATATATATATGTGTAGCAAGTATGAACATGTATAGCAATTAAAAAATAAAAAACACTATGGGTTATTCAAAACTATTTAGTATCTTTTTCCTTTTCTTTATTTTCACCACTTTTTCACCTACTGCTTTTTATGGGTATACGGGTCATAAATGCTCTGAAAAACAGAGTGAAGCTTTGCTTCTTTTTAAACAAAACCTTTCCTCCATCAATTACCCAACAGATCAGTATTGTCAAGATGCGCTGGGTTCTGATTATCATCCAATAATGATGAGCTGGAACACAAGTACTGATTGTTGTAACTGGGATGGAGTTATTTGTGACGACTCCACCAGTGACGTCATCGGTCTCTATCTCAATTGCGGAATGCTACAAGGTACAATTCATCCTGACAGCTCCCTCTTCAACCTCCTCACACACCTTACTTGGCTTGATTTACGATGGAACAAACTTAATGGGACATTGCCATCTTGGCTGTTTACTTCCCCCTCTTTAGAATATCTCGATCTAAGGGGTAACATGTTTAGTGGAAATGTTCCTTTTGATTCATTTGCTCTTCCATCATTAAAAGAGTTGTTCCTCGGTGGTAATCAGTTTGGTGGCCAAATTGATGTGCAAACATTTCTACAACTCGCCAACCTCACTTCCTTAGACCTTTCGTTTAACAATTTTAGTGGTGAATGGGAGTTGGATACATTGTTATCAAGCCTCACAAACCTTGAATCTCTCGATCTCTCACACAGCGGTTTCTCTGTTACAACAAAGAATACCAATCATTATGTCAACCCTGGTTTTGTGTTCCTAAAATTGGCCTCTTGCAAGCTAAAGGTGTTTCCAAATTCATTTCGAGCCATGAAACAACTTTTATGGTTAGATCTCTCTAACAACGAAATCCATGGCCAAATTCCTCATTGGGCAGGGGAGATAGGAGGTACTCATGGGTTATCTTATTTGAATCTGCATTCCAACTTGATTGAGGGGCCATTCCCTTCATCAATTTGCAACATGAGTAGTCTGTTTTATTTGGATATGTCCAATAATCGCTTTGGTGGATTGATTCCACAATGCTTTGGAAATATCACCTCATATCTTAGAATGATAGATATGGGTAATAATAGCTTTCAAGGAACAATTCCAAACGTATACGGGGATTGTAGATATTTAGAAGGGCTTATTTTGAATGGAAATCAATTAAGAGGTGAGGTGCCAATTTCCTTGTCCAAATGTCAATCCTTGAAAGTAGTTGATTTGGGAAACAACCATTTGAATGGTACATTCCCTGGTTGGTTAGGAGCTCTTCCAAATTTGCAGGCTCTTGTCCTCAAATCAAACAACTTTCATGGACATATTCAACCCTCTTCAACTGTTGAATTATTCCCGTTTTCAAGTCTTCAAGTTCTGGACTTATCTCATAATAGGTTTGTAGGTCAACTCCCTACAAAATATTTTCAAAATTTCAATTCCATGAAGAATTTGGTGAAAAACAGCACAAAACTAGAATATTTGTACATGGGTTTAAATTATTACTCATTTGTTGTTGCGGTGAAAGGGGTGAATCTAGATTTTACAAAAATTTCGGTTGACTACACAATTATTGATCTGTCCAATAACACATTTGAAGGAGAGATCCCAGATGTTATTGGTGGTCTTAATTCGCTAATAGTGCTCAACATATCCCACAATTGCCTTAAGGGTCCAATTCCACATGCTCTGGGGAATCTAACAGATATTGAGTCGTTAGACCTCTCTTGGAACCAACTCACAGGAGAGATCCCTGAAAGTCTTGCAGGAATCAAGCGTCTCGAAGTCTTAATTCTCTCGCATAACCGTCTTGTAGGGCGTATACCAGACGGAACGCAGTTCAACACATTTGATCAGAACTCATTTGAAGGGAATGCGGGACTTTGTGGTTTTCCGTTGCCCAAAAGGTGCAGTGAGTATACACAAAAACCACAGCTTGAAGCACGTAAAGATCATGAGGAGGAAAGTGGGTTTACGTGGGAAGTGTTGATGTTGGGATATGGATGTGGAACATTAGTCGGATTGGTGATGGGATATCTCATGTTGTCAACAAGAAAAGTCAAATGGTTCAACGCAATTGCTGATGCAACAGAGAGTTTGGTCTTGAAGAAGAAGAAGAGAAGGCATGTTTATATCGGGAAATGACGTTAAATAATCAAAGGTACGATATTTCATATGTTTTCTTACGTAATCGTTTTTTGCAAAATGGCTTACTCTATAAATTTTCTTGCATTAAAACAATTTGTGATGCAGATATAGGAGTTTGGGGTGGAGCTGGGACCTTTTTAGTTATGCAGTCGTATATAAGCTTTTGAATTATAATGTTTGTGTGTTGTCTCTTTGAATTATTGTTGTATGTATTTAACAATAAATTTACTTTGGTCACAGTGTGATCGTGTATAATGCTGTTGAGCTTAATGGAAATTCAGTAAATTTTTTTGTTATTTTGATGATTGTAAAACCATTGCAGATACAGATGTGAAAACTATATAATCAACTGACAACTGTAATAAGTTGTATTGCTTTGCTTTTGGTAAAATATATGCTTCTCATTTCTATCAATTTTAAGTTGCAGTAGAAATAAATATGTGAAAATGAAAGTATAATTACTAATAACATGTGTTATAGTATATATACTTTGACCATCCATTGCGTTCTTGAGTTCTGCATATTAGTAAAGCAGCAAATCAGATGTTTCTGATGTGATCACTTAGAAAATAACATGTTCAGTGGAAATGTTCCTTTTGACTCATTTGCTCTTCCATCATTAAAAGAGTTAGACCTGAGATACAATCAGTTGGGTGGCCAAATTGATGTGCAAACATTTCCACAACTCACCAACCTCACTACTCTAGGCCTTTCTCATAATAATTTTAGTGGTGAATTGGAGTTGGATTCATTGTTATCAAGCCTCACAAACCTTGAATTTCTTTATCTCTCATACAGCGGTTTCTCTCTTACAACAAAAAATGCCAATTATTATGTCAACCCTGGGTTTTTTTGGTTAGAATTGGCCTCTTGCAAGCTGAAGGTGTTTCCAAATTCATTTCGAGCCATGAAACAACTTTGGAAGTTAGATCTCTCTAGCAACGAAATCCATGGCCAAATTCCTCATTGGGCAGGGGAGATAGGAGGTAATGAGTTGTATCATTTAAATCTCTCACATAACTTCATAACAGGCTTGCCACAACAATTTCAATGGTATGGACTATCTGAACTTTATCTGCAGTCCAACTTGATTGAGGGGCCATTCCCTCTGTCAATTTGCAACATGAGCAAGCTAGAGTATTTAGATATGTCCAATAATCGCTTTGGTGGATTGATTCCACAATGCTTTGGAAATATCACCTCATATCTTTATATGATAGACATGGGGAATAATAGCTTTCAAGGAACAATTCCAAACGTATACCAGGATTGTGGAAATTTAGAAGGGCTTAGTTTGAATGGAAATCAATTAATAGGAGAGGTGCCGATTTCCTTGTCCAAATGTCAGTGGTTGAAAGTAGTTGATTTCGGAAACAACCATTTGAATGGTACGTTTCCTGGTTGGTTAGGAGCTCTTCCAAATTTGCAGGCTCTTGTCCTCAAATCAAACAACTTTCATGGTCACATTCAACCCTCAGCAACTGTTGAATCCTCCTTTCCAAGTCTTCGAGTTCTTGACTTATCTCATAATGGGTTTGTGGGACAACTCCCTGCAAAATATTTTCAAAGTTTCAATTTCATGAAGAATGTTGTTAAAAACAGCACAACGCCCGTATATTTAGACATGGGTGGAAAGTATTACTCATTTGTTGTTGCGGTGAAAGGGGTGAATCTAGATTTTCCAAAAATTTCGGTTGACTACACAATTATTGATCTGTCCAATAACACATTTGAAGGAGAGATCCCAGATGTTATTGGTGGTCTTAATTCGCTAATAGTGCTCAACATATCCCACAATTGCCTTAAGGGTCCAATTCCACATGCTCTGGGGAATCTAACAGAGATTGAGTCATTAGACCTCTCTTGGAACCAACTCACAGGAGAGATCCCTGAAAGTCTTGCAGGAATCAAGCGTCTCAAAGTCTTAAGTCTCTCGCATAACCGTCTTGTAGGGCGTATACCAGACGGAACGCAGTTCAACACATTTGATGAGAACTCATTTGAAGGGAATGCGGGACTTTGTGGTTTTCCGTTGCTCAAAAGGTGCAGTGAGTATACAGAAAAACCACAGCTTGAAGCACGTAAAGATCATGAGGAGGAAAGTGGGTTTACGTTGGAAGTAGTGATGTTGGGATATGGATGTGGAACATTAGTCGGATTGGTGATGGGATATCTCATGTTGTCAACAAGAAAAGTCAAATGGTTCAACGCAATTGCTGATGCAACAGAGAGTTTGGTCTTGAAGAAGAAGAGAAGGCATGTTTATATCGGGAAATGACGTTAAATAATCAAAGGTACGATATTTCATATGTTTTCTTATTTAATCAATTTTTGCAAAATGCCTTACTCTATAAATTTTCTTGCTCTAAAACAATTTCTGATACAGGTATAGGATTTTGGGTTGGAGCTGAGACTTTTTAAGTTATGCTGTCATATATAAGCTTATGAATTATGATGTTTGTGTGTTGTATCTTTGAATTATTGTTGTATGTATTTAACAATAAATTTACTTTGGTCACTGTGTGATCGTGTATAATGCTGTAATAAGTTGAATCGCTTTGCTTTTGGTAAAATATATGCTTCTCATTTCTATCAATCTTAAGTTGCAGTAGAATAAATATGTGAAAATGAAAGCATAATTACTAATAACATGTGTTATAGTATATATACTTTGACCATCCATTGCGTTCTTGAGTTCTGCATATTAGTAAAGCAGCAAATCAGATGTTTCTGATGTGATCACTTAGAACTTGAGGTTAAGTTACATTGTATAAAGCCATACAAGACAATGCCGGTGATCCTGCTGGTGTTACGCAGATGTGTGTTTCCCCATATTTTCTTCAAATCACATAATTTGTACATAAACTGATACATGTTATCCTTTTAATGCTACAGAGTAATGATTGCTTGCGTTCAGTCAATAACGAACTGGTATGTCTTTTCAGGATCCAAATAAAATCTATAATTGGTAGAATTTAATGTTTGACAATTACTTATCGACAGATAAAAAGAACATCTGTGGACTGCCGAGTCTTCCATTATTATCGGAAGAGGATATTCTGAGGCACTGTTTGAGAAAAAGTTGTCACATGCAAAGTCTCTCTCTAGATTATATGTTTGGTTGGAGGCGATTTCACTTGAAGCCCGATATTTCATAATGCAAGTAGCCTTGTGGTTACAGGATACTACAGTTCCGTACAGCTTTAGCTCTATAAACAAGTCCCTGCTGTTATAGTTCGCTTATTGTGTTGTATTGCTAGCCTTGAAGACAAACAATATGTGTGTCCGAGTAAATAACACATGGTTACATCTTTTTGCCATCTAATTTTATTGGCATTTTGTTCTGATTTACGGAAGATGAGTACTTTTTTTGCTTTTCTGTTACAGCAGTTGTGAGATAATTAAGAAATTAGTTGACAATTTAGTTGATGACCTAATGGTACACTATATAGCACAGTTTCTGACCTATCAAACAACCTAAGTTGTATATGGTCATTTATAATATAAGAAAAAGCCAAGTTTCAAACATTGTCATAGGCTGTGAAGATATATCCGTAACAGGATATACAGTGTATCCAAAACCTTAGAAGGGGCACATGATGACTGAGGCAATGACAATAAAACTAGCGGTCTCAAAATGGCGGGACGGGTCAGGTAATGGGTCAAATTAAGTTTGGGTCACGGGTTGAACTGTTACTTTTTACCAATCCCTCCTCTCTCCCCTTTTTCGGATTACTAAATTCAATTTCAGAATATAATATTTGTTGTATGCCTATTTCTAAAACCAAAGGTGACAAACAGGTGTGGGAAATAAAAGTTATAGCCGATTTTGTTTATTACTAATTTGGTATAAACTTGACCCGAAAAGTCTAATGTTTTACCCTTAGGTAATCGTGTATTTGTGTTGCTGAACCTTCAATATAATTCGTCATGTTTATGTTATTTTGATGGTCATACACCCATTTATATTTCAGCAAGAATACGTTTCACCAAAACTATAAGTTCGCAATACAAGGATCATTCTTTGTTGCAATTTCATGTTTAAACTGATAAAACTGCCTACTCCTTGATCTGTTTTTGTTTCATTTGTTTTACCTTGATTGGAAGTAGTAGTTGACAATACTTGAATCTGACATTAATGAGGCTGGGATACTTGCCTTTAGCAAAAGTATTAAGACATAACTTGTAGCATGGCTATGCTGCTCATTAATACCAAGAATAATTGTTAGTTAGATAAGAACTCCAGTCGTGCGCTTTTTCAAAAGTTCGTGTTATAGTCAATTTAGGCTAATAATGATTTGAGTTACATGTTTATTGCAGTGAAATAATGCACGCGATGTGGAAGCCACAGAAATTTAAGTACATATGTCTGTTTGCAACATTATATGTGTTCACATTAACACTCCCATCAGCTGCTGCAATGTATTGGGCCTTTGGTGATCAACTTTTAAACCACTCCAATGCTTTTTCCCTTCTGCCAAAAACTCGTTTTCGTGAGACAGCCATTGTCCTCATGCTCATCCATCAGGTATGAATTTTGGAACATTTTCGTGATAGGGATGTTTGATTCTTGTGTTGACTGATTTGTGTTTGTTTCTTTTGCCTTATATTTTGCAGTTTATAACATTTGGTTTTGCGTGTACTCCATTGTACTTTGTGTGGGAGAAAGTAGTGGGAATGCATGATACAAAGAGCATATGTTTACGGGCATTGGCTAGGTTGCCAGTTGTGATTCCAATTTGGTTCCTAGCCATCATCTTCCCGTTTTTTGGTCCAATCAATTCGGCTGTTGGGGCTTTGTTGGTTAGCTTCACTGTCTATATTATCCCTGCTCTAGCCCATATGCTTACTTACCGAAAGGCTTCTGCTCGCCAGGTAATCCATCCACACTGTCACTAAAATCTCAATTTCTAATAGATACAAACTAAGAAACACACAGGTAATCAAAACTAGAGGTGAAAAATGGACAGGTTGAGTTACAAGTCAAAATTAATTCGATAAAACAGGTAAGTTCTGATACGGGTAAAACCAAGCTGGGTTGGTTAACCTTAGTTGGTTCAATAACCAATCAGTGTGTCAAATATGACAGAAAGTGTACGTTATTTATAAAATAATTCAAGTTTTTACATTTGACTTGTTAGACATATTAGAGATATAACCTAACCTCAATTGACCCATTCACAAGTAAACGGGTCAAAATCGCTACCTCTAGTACTCAAATAAAATATGAATATAAGTAGGTGGTTTTGTTTTAAATGTGAAATCAGTTTTTAGGCGGCAAGTGCTATACAAGTATACAACACATATGCAAGACCGAATAATCAGATCACTTCACATGAATATTTTTGAGATTAGAATGTACCTTCCATTCATACCTTTATAATTAAGGGGTTGAAAGTGGGAAAAGACAAAGTTTGGTGACATTTCATTATCATTGATTTATTGGCTTAGATGCATTAGTGATCAGTCACATTCTTGCTATTATTGCACTTAATCAATCTAAACATTGAGCTGGCTCACTGACCCACTCACATTACAAACCTAACCTTGAATCGAGTGGCTCACCTTAAGCTTGTTGTATGCAGAATGCTGCGGAGAAGCCACCATTTTTTCTGCCTAGCTGGACGGCCATGTACATTGTGAACATATTCATCGTGGTTTGGGTTTTTGTGATTGGTTTCGGATTTGGAGGGTGGGCCAGTATGACAAATTTCATCAGACAAGTAGATACATTCGGTTTATTTGCAAAGTGTTACCAATGCAAGCCTCCACCACCACTCCCTCATAACCATTAAGTTTAATGATTTTGGTTCGTTGGTTGCTTTTCTTTGACATGGTCTTTTGTTTTAGTCTAGCGATAATATATGATTCTAGTGTGTAAAATGGTCGGTGATGAATTTATTTAGTTATGGTCGATATATAGCATAGGTTTGCTTTTACTTTGGTTGTGACAGTTTTATGAGTAAATCGACTTAAAGTCGTTTTGATATTTGGGATGTTTAATGGTTTTGATATCTTTGTTGTTTAGTAACCGGAAATTTTTTTCCCTTAAACATAACTTGTTTGACTTAAAAACCAACGCAAGCCCGACTCACAGCTCATAGACTTTGATATCTGTCATCCATTTTTATTATTCACATATGAATGCATGAGTATATTTTCGTGCTGTACCAATTGTCCTTGAAATCAGTCCTGTTACATGATATTAAAGTAAAAAACATGATTAGCAATCCACATTGTATGATCTTGGATGGTAGTTGCAATTTTGGGCAACCTTGGTAAACCTTATATTGGTTGTTTTCTCAACACCGTATTTCATAAGCTAGAGTGTCCTTTCTTTGCTATTTTTCTCATATGTGTAGCTAATTAACTCGACTACTTATTTCTTTGAGCTACATTGTCTCTATCTATATATTTTCTTTCGTGCTGAGGATAGTTTGAATTTTGAGCATCTGCCTGTGACGCTCATTAACTGTGAACGTCAAAGTATATGAGAGGTTTGAAGATGTTTTTAGAAACTTTAAAAGAAATTGTAACCAAATGATTTGTAACGAACGATAATTTATGCTGTGTGAGATGCTACATAACTAAATATTTTTGGGTCTAACCTTTGTTAAAGACATGCGAGATAATCTTATGGTGTATACTAATGACATTCTTAGTTGCCTTTTGTAAAGAAACAAAAAGAAATCTTGATACAATAATTCATAATTTAGTAAATTTAAATTTTGGAGTATCAAACACTACCAGACCTATTAACCAAACAAGCAGCGTGCAAGTCATCTTTGCATACTCATTCTCAAATCAAGCACACCTTTCAAACGCATTGAAATATGAAGATATTCAAGATCAAGAAATTTTTCTTGATACATAGACATAAAATAAAAGCATAACGTAAAAGAAAAAAAAATCATTCGATTTTACATTTTTTTTCTTTAGTCTCTTGTCATGGTAGATGCTTTTATAAGAATTTTCTACTTTTTTTAGCATAAGATTTTTATACTATTTTAAATGGCATATTTGTTAATTTTATTTGAAAATGTATAAGTGGCAAAATGAGTGGGTGGAGGTGTAGATGTGTTTGGATTTAAAAAGGTTCGGGTCTAGATTAGTCATTTAGAAGCGCGAGTCTAAACGGGTCTCGCGATCTCATGTCAGGTTTAATTTCTTTTTTATTTTAGTGAAAAATGAAAATATGAAAGGAGGTGTTCAAATTATTTTGATCCGCTAGACCCACCTTAGACCCGTTGGTTGATTGTTATTCAATTAAAGGTTACGTTACCCATTACCTTATAAGGATTACCCAACTAGTAAATGACTTGTGTCCAGGAAGGGTCAGAAACGGTCACATGGTCACACAGTCAAGGCTTTGCCCTCCCCAACCGGTCCGATTGTTAGTGGAATAGAACCACCTCCGTTTGCAACTAGCAATGCGGTATGTGGTGGTTTGCATCTTTGTTTTGCTCCTATACTGTCATATGATTTTGTCACATCATAGTCTGTTGCTAAGAGTATAAAAATTCTACTTTGTTCCCTTCCCTTTTAAGAATTAAAATATAACCATATGCTATCTCGGGATCAATGTTTAGTGATTTTTGTATTCAGATAAAACAACAAACAAGTTGTGTTATTAGATGATCATAGTGGCTTTCACCTGATGGCTCATTTACTCCTTGAGGTTGTAACTTGAACAATTTGTTTTCTGCAGGTTCAAGAAGTCTTTTGGTGAAGCTGGAATCTTGGGATTCTGGAAAGGTGTCTTCCCGACATTGGTTATGGTACTTGCTATTTAGCTTTGGACCATGCTGTTTAGATATCACTTCTTGACTTCTTGTCCACATGGTTAGCAATCCTTCGATACAGTTTATGCTGTATGAGACCCTACTAAAGAAGTTGAAGCAGCGTCGTGCCTTAAGCAACAGTAAAAAAGGTGTAACTGCGTTAGAGGCAAGTAACTGTTAATATAATCGACGCAATATTCTCACATAATTATGAGTTATTTATTATTTATTGGGATTATCTGTAGGCAATATCTCAGATATTTTTGCTTGGGGCGTTGGCAAAACTTGGGGCTACAGTGGTAACTTGTCTTCTTTTAGTTGTAAAGGTAAGTACTTGGAAGTTCTATAGATAATTGTCATTTGAGATTTTTAATAGAGCACCAATGTGGCGGAACTTGAACGTTTTTGCTGGGGGGCCAAAGTTATTACGACGTAAAAGTAACTTTTCTATCGAAACTTCAAACTAATTGCTTAAAGCATTAATTACCCAATGTAATAAAAATACCAGCAGAGCACAATGTAGTTTAAGAGAACTAATGAAACAAGTTATTGACAATTTGAAATTCTCAGGTAGTTGAACTCTTCGAACACTTATAATTTAAAAAGTTTCAACGAGTTAAATGCACATATAGTTGTACTTTTGCCTTTTTCAATAGTTCTCTGCAATTCACATAACAGAGCTAGTGTAATTGTTTTGTTCATATATGTTCTGTTGCTTTTTTAAAATTTCCTTGTAAATAAACACAATTAATGACTTAAACTTTTGGGGGGGCCACAACCCCTCCCAGCCCCCATGAAGTTTCGCCCCTGGCAGCAAAATAATACTACGGAGTAGTAATTATACTTAAACATACATTAGTTTCTGAAATCAGGACTTGACTTAGACCTACTAATATCTGTAATAGACAGACACATCAGGTCTCAAGACTGACTGATACCATCTTCAAGAATCAAACTCGTCGTAAACCTTATTAGATGTTAATAGTCGAACTAGCGGTGGAAAAACGGCGGGTTGGGCAACAGGCAACTTTTTGGAAAAGCATAACCCAAAGTGACCCATACGTAAGTAAATGGGGTGGCAAAAGTGATTTAGGATGTTTTATCAAAATGTCTTACCCTTATCAATGATTTCATCATCAAAAATCACATATTCATGGCCTTCCTCATTAAGCACAGTAGGTATCTGATACAACTTATTAACACTAGCATCCACAATATTGTTTAGCTTATCAGCATAACTAGCAGTTTTGGTAGTATTAGGAGACTTACACTCATTTCCAGAAGCATTAGTATCACTTTTAGTACCAACAACAGCAGTCGGTGTCCCAATATTGCACTCAACACTTTGCTTCAATCCTGCCTCACTTCAGCCTCATCAACCTTATTAGAACTCACTTGTGGACTAGCAACATCCTGAATGAACACCTTATTCTTAGGAGTTTTGCAATCAGAACATTTTTCATTCACAGAATCAGTCCTCTTATTATCACAAACACCTTCCTTACACACTACCCTTTCATTCATATCCATCTCCTTCTCATCTCCTAATTCCTGACTCACTCTTGCATTCAACCCAATTGTACCATTCACTTCCTCACTATCATTCTCATTACTCACATAATCATCTTCATTTCTTTTTGACTTAAATTCCCCACAACATGATCATTAAGTTTCGATGGTAACTTGATTCGTTGTTTTAGCTTTCTTTTAGTCATGTTTTTGCTATGAATACAATCAATCAATCCGTATAATGCAATGAAATCAGTAATTACGAAGTTTTGATTTTGGCGCCAAAAAGAACTCAAATTTGGGGGTTTCTTGAAACCTTGATGAAAATTCAATCAAATCACACCGTTGCGTACGCACTGATGAGACGATTCGATTGATGGTCTCAGAATAGAAATTGGTTACAATTTGAGAAAGATAATGAGTGAAAACTATGATTTTAGTGAAAAGTGGAAATGGAAAAACGGTTACAAGAGAGAAAAAAATTGAAAAAAGTTGAGTGGTGTGTAAGGTAGTTTAAGAGCAAAATGCAGTTTAAGAGAACTAATTAAACGAGTTACCAAGATACCCTCAAAACATAACTTACTTTTATATATTGTTGTAATTATTAATATCTTACTATAAAATAGATTAGGATTGTATTGCGAAAGCTTCCTTTTATTTATTCACAACATTTAATCATAACATTCTTCATGTTATGATTGAATGTTGTGCTTAGTTAGTTAGTATTGTTATGAACATGCTTTGAATGTTTTGATTAGGATTGTATTGCGAAAGCTTGCTCTCACGCTTTTGTCGAACAGGTTGCATCGAATTATATTGATTTTAGTTCATGTTTATGTTAGGGCTAATTAGTTAATTGAATTATGCGCTCAGTTAGTTAGTATTATTGTTAGCATGCTTCGAATGTATTTTTAGGATTCTACAGCCAATGCTTGTTCTAGCGCTTTTGTCGACCAGTTTGTTATTTTAGTAAACAAAATACTAAATCTCATGTTTTGATGCCCTCGGTTCAATATAAATATGTGAAAACATAAATGTTAAGAAAACCGACCAATTCTTAACTAAATTATGTACATAAAAACTTATGTAAATCATAAGATATATATATTTTTTTTTGAAAATATTCAATTTTCATAAATAAACACTTATAAAAAGTTTATTTTTACTAATAAAAATAAGGGGCAATTCCATATTTACCCAACTTAAACATGATAATGTCATATTTACCCAAAAGATGCTTTAATTGCATTGTAAAAATTGCATTCAAAACTTGTATTTTGGGTATATATGACATTTTCATGTTTAGATTGGGTAAATATGGAATTATCCCTAAAAATAAATTTTGGTGTGAAAAACCAATTTCTCCATACTGAAGGACTTATATCTAGAATATTCAGAATACGTTACGTTTTGTAAGATATAATATATTTAAGTATATATGTTAGGGGAGGAAATAAATCTCGGCAACAACACTGCAAAACTAAGTCATATTATAGGACATACATAAAAGAAACAAGGATATAATTGTAAATTAACCAAAGCCCATGTTCTCATTTATACCCGTTCCCTCCTGATCATCCCAAATATGGGCGGATTACAAATACACACAACCACCCATCCCTTCCCTCCCTCCCACCTTCTCCTCCCCTACTTTTCCATCTTAAAAAAACTCAAGAATGCCCCTTTTTTTTATTTCCCTTCCCATCCCCTTCCATTCCTTTATAAAAAAAACTCGAGAACAGAGCGTTAAATGACTTGTGTCCAGGGAATGGTCGGAAACGGTCACACGGTCACACAGTCAAGGCTTGCCCTCCCCAACCGTCCGATCTTTAGTGGAATAGAACCACCCCCGTTTGCAACTAGCAATGCGGTATGTTTTGGTTTGCATCTTTATTTTGCTCCTATACTGTCATATGATTTTGTCACATCGTCTGTTGCCAAGAGTATAAAAATTCTACTTTGTTCCCTTCCCTTTTAAGAATTAAAATATAACCATATGCTATCTCGGGATCAATGTTTAGTGATTTTTGTATTCAGATAAAACAACAAACAAGTTGTGTTATTAGATGATCATAGTGGCTTTCACCTGATGGCTCATTTACTCCTTGAGGTTGTAACTTGAACAATTTGTTTTCTGCAGGTTCAAGAAGTCTTTTGGTGAAGCTGGAATCTTGGGATTCTGGAAAGGTGTCTTCCCGACATTGGTTATGGTACTTGCTATTTAGCTTTGGACCATGCTGTTTAGATATCACTTCTTGACTTCTTGTCCACATGGTTAGCAATCCTTCGATACAGTTTATGCTGTATGAGACCCTACTAAAGAAGTTGAAGCAGCGTCGTGCCTTAAGCAACAGTAAAAAAGGTGTAACTGCGTTAGAGGCAAGTAACTGTTAATATAATCGACGCAGTATTCTCACATAATTATGAGTTATTTATTATTTTTTGGGATTATCTGTAGGCAATATCTGATTTCTCCACATAATTTTTCAGATATTTTTGCTTGGGGCATTGGTAAGTACTTGGAAGTTCTATAGATAATTGTCATTTGAGATTTTTAATAGAGCACCAAACAGTGGTGGCACTTGAACGTTTTTGTTGGGGGGGCCAAAGTTATTACGACGTAAAAGTAACTTTTCTATCGAAACTTCAAACTAATTGCTTAAAGCATTACCCAATGTAATAAAAATACCAGCAGAGCAAAATGTAGTTTAAGAGAACTAATTAAACGAGTTATTGACAATTTGAAATTCTGAGGTAGTTGAATTCTTCGAACACTAATAATTTAAAAAGTTTCAAAGAGTTAAATGCACATATAGTTGTACCTTCTCTGCAATTCACAGGGAGGGGGGGGGGGGGGGGGGGGGGGGGCACAACCCCTCCTAGCCCCCATGAAGTTTCGCCCCTGGCAACAAAATAATACTAGTAATTATACTTAAACATACATTAGTTTCTGAAATCAGTGACTTGACTTAGACCTACTAATATCTATAAAAGACACACCAGGTCTCAAGACTGACTGATACCATCTTCAAAAATCAAACTCGTCGTAAACCTTATTAGATGTTAATAGTCGAACTAGCGGTGGAAAACGGCGGGTTGGACAACAGGCAACTTTTTGGAAAAGCATAACCCAAAGCGACCCATACGTAAGTAAATGGGGTGGCAAAAGTGATTTAGGATGTTTTAATCATAAAAAATACACTTCAGATGACTTTCATCCTGTTTGACCAGCTGTGGTTTTCGACCCGATTAACCCGTTTACCTTTAAACTATCTTTCAATTAAAATTTTGACTTAATGACGTGTTAGAGATAAAGCACAACCCAAAGCGAGCCATAAATAAGTAAATGGGTCGAAATGTTCATCTCAACTCAAAATTGTTGCCAGTTTTTTATTCTTCTGTTACGACACCCCAGTGTTTAAAGAAGCCTTAAACTATCTAATCCCTTGTCTCAAATATTATTGTTTGCATTTTGCAGTCAAGACTTCAGGCAAGACAAGCCATCGGGTTAGACAAAAAAACATCAGTACGAAGGTAAATGTGATTATGAAATATGAAACTGTTACTTACCTCCCAGGAAATATGGGATATGTTAAAATATAAAGGGACCAGTTTGCCATTAATAGAAGTACAAGGGCTGAAGTTGCTATGTCTTATATGTGGGTCCATGTTTAAGACCCATACCTGCTGTGCTTCATTTTTTATCAATTTATGATGGGTCTTCTTTCTTTGGAAGTGTGCTTGGCAGAGATTGTGAGAAGACAACGGTCATATTTTCTCAACGGTCATATATTCTCTTCTCAGTATTTAATCCCCCAGCTTGGTTCCATGTTGGACATGGAAGTCTAATATTCGCTGAGGATACATCTCCTCAGTTGTTCACATGACTGATCATAGTATCAGCTTGGTGTATTATTGGTAACACCCTGAGTGTTCAGGATTGTGCTTACCTTCTATTGATTGACTCAAGTTGGAGTTCAATCTTGTCTTGTCTTGTTCTTAATCTGATCGACCAATGTTGGTGATCAATCTGATCTTGTATGGTTTGGTTTTGTAATCTAACATTTGAATATTGAATAAAAGGAGGTTGGTTGGATTCATACCCATGTGTATTTCACCATTTCTACAGGATATTACTGTTCTCTTGTCCTTTTCACGATCCAAAAGATCACATATTCACACAAATCCTGTTTTCGTTCAGGCACACTGGATGCAATCTAAAGATGATATGCTACGAAGGGCTCTATGGCTTTTACAAAGGGATGAGGACAAAGATTGTACAAAGTGTTCTGGCTGCAGCCGTTTTGTTCATGGTAAAGGAAGAACTTGTGAAGGGTGTTCGGTGGATGCTGTTGAAGGATGCAGCTAAAGTTGTGAAATCTAAATCTCCTTAGCCATATAGTAACACAAACCACCGTCTTCCATTTCCACACGCAATAACAGTAAAACGTTTGTACGAAAAAGAAACTGTGGGGTGCATTGAAAGGATTAGTAATGAAGTGATGATAATTGGTTATATTGAATCTACAGTGTATTGTTTTAGATTGTAAGGTGTTGGTGCAATATATATGTATAAACTTTCTTGATTCTTATTGTGAGGACTGAGGCAAATCCTGTATTAGCCCCATGTTTCTTATACTTCTCTATTTTGTCTCGTTTGATTTAGTCTCTCAACGAAATTAGTATTTGAACCAGTATATAATATAAATTATGTTGTAAGTAGTTATGTAAATTACTTGTAAACAAATGCTTAACAACATGATGTAGTAGGTAGACGGATCACATCTAGAACAAGCTCGTCATGCAACTTAGCAACATTCCTGAATATGGTAAACTCGGATGGACTGATTCATTTTCCCAGGACATGTCGTGTTCCAAGTTAAAAAGTTACTGTTTTGATACTCTTTCATCCTGGGTGATTCTTTTATTGCGTCAAGCATGTCTACGTTGACATGCAAACTACTCAAAATCAACTTGATTTATAAGAGGTGAGCTACTCATGTAGAGTTTGTCTAGTTCGAGCTCTAAAATACTTGACTCGTGAGGCTACACACGAAACTTATCAAGCTTAGCTTAAATTCAATTTTTACACACATATAATCACTTAATTACCATTAACTGTATACAATAATATGTACACGAAATAAGTCTAGTCGACTTATCAAGCTTAAACTTTATGTATAAGTTCGACCGAGCTTGAGTTTTAGAAAAAAAGAGTCGAGTTTGAGCTTGCAATTTAAAACTCAATTGAGCTCGAGTTGAGTTTCTAAGGCCAAGTCTTGGTAGTCGAGTTGAGGTTAACTTAGAGGTCAATAACTCAGAAAAAACAATTTCGAACTTTCGAGGACTAAACGTGTACTAATTCAATAAATAAAGTCCGGTTTTGCCACGTTCGACGTAATTTCCTTCGGTTACTACTAAAATCTACTGAAATCAGCAAATGAACCCCCAAATTCCGAAATTCCGACGCTTTCTGGCATTTGATTGTTATTGTTTTTGAGCAAATTTCTATATGCTATCAACCCTTTGGCATTTGATTGTAAAATACCACATACTTGCTGGACTAAATGCTGCTAGTGATCAATGTTTTCCTTATTGATGCTGTTTAGTTGTTTACAGGAAGAAGAAAATCACAACTGGTACTGCTGGATCATGGTCTATACAAACTACTTGACAATTCTATTAGTGTAATTTTGTGCCTCGTATCCTCAGAAGATGAGATGTGGGTCTTTGGTTATAGTTTTGGAAATTGTAACAGATATACTTGTCACTTTTATTTATGAAGCAATTCATATTTCTCAACAATAGTTTATGTTACATGACATTTGCATAATTGTGTATACATGCACAAAACATTAAATGGACCACCAGATGAAAGGAAAAGCACTGACAAATGACTTTTAGACCAATATGAGTTTACTTTGAAGTCTTCTTAAACCCTTGTACACTTCAAAGTTGTTGGTCCACAACTCACAAACAGACTCAGTTACATCCCAAGACTTAAAAGGGCCACCAGATTAAAGGATTGACAAATGACTTGTAGACCAACATGAGTTTACTTTCCAATTTGAAGTCTTCTTATCCCCTAGTATACTTCAAAGTTGTTGGTCCACCACTTACAAACACTTACATCACAATCAATCTTTTTCTTCACTGCACTCAGATTGACAAACAGTTATATATCCCAACCAGCCTTTCGTAGAGGTTTCTTCCATCATCCAAGTTTCTTCACGGAAATGACAATGATAAATATGATCTATTTATTTACAGGAACTTATTTCAAGTAATTACCCTTTCTAAAATGCAAGCATGGCATTTAAAAGGTTTTGAGATCGATTTAATTTTAGAGGAGTGATATGATCACAAAAAAATTTCCACAAAGAATCCCACAAACTGATGTGGCGGCGTGTCATTGGTGAGTTTCTCTACTCTCTCTCTCATTGAACCAATCACACTCCGCCACATCAGTTTGTGGGACTTCTTTGTGAATTTTTTTTTTTTGATCATATCACTCCTCTTAATTTTATGTGTATGAGCTTGAACTTGAATTTGAATTTGACGTGTAGATCTAAGTCCACCTTATATAGCCTATTAATTAAGTGGTTGTGAGTTTAAGTTGAAGCCGGAACAAGAATGAACGGTGTTTGAGTCTATAAGTATAATAAAGGTTTGTTAACTTGATTGCAGCCCATCAATAGATTCTTGTTTAATGTTACTGGATCAACGAACATGTAAATATATAGGAGGCCTTAGAGCTATAGATAAACGTAAGTTTATATCTCATCGAGTACAAGTAAAGAAAAAAAATTACGACTCCATTCAAACAAGATACTCCGTTATTAGTGAAGTTGTGCATGCTACTATTAATTAAAACAAAAACGAATAAATAACAATCAAAAGACTTACTCAAAAATGAAACATAAACAAAAGCAAAATAACTCAATCGTATAACAAACGTAGATATTGGAATTTCAATAAAAGAATCACACTAACAATTTACGCAAAAACAAAATCTTAAAAGAAAGAATATTCATACGATTAAAGAAAATATGTATAAGAAAACAGTTATAGCATAAAGAGAAATAAGCATTGCACAACTTGTAGTAAATTTGAGTACGTTACTATTTTGTAGTATTGTGTATAAGCTAGATTGAAAGTTATAAGTAAAGTAACTCACAACTTGTAGCACATACGTCAAAAGTTAATTAACAGATGGTATATAATTAAAAATTGTCATTAGTCTCGTTAATATAACATGACAAAATAATATATCATATCATATGCACTTATATACAAATCAAATAATCATGGTCTAAAGAACCAATAACAAGAATCATCTCAGTTATATTAACTATACGAATACAATAACAAATTAGTTATATGCAAGTTAAAAAACGATATGATCTAGTGTAAAGGCTTTTGGATATAGCAATTAAAATATCAATTCAAGAGGATATAACAAAGCACATATATGATTTTGATCTATGTGTACACTTTTAAGGTTCAATACCACCTTCATGCATGTGTCATGTTCTAAGTTCATAAGATCTATAAATAAAACACGTACTAGAAAAACCATAACTTATATATCGCATAGCAAACGGTGGAAAACGAGAGAAAAGAAAAATGGACCTAAAAGTTTAAAGCGTGCTGATAACGTGTTATGCACACAAGATTAAGATAATGAAAGTATGATTAAAGCAATCAACCTTTATAAAGCTTAAACTTATTATGCATATCTCCTAATCAGATATAAACTCTAACTATTAGTAGGAGATAACATATACAATTATCGATAACAAATATAACGTTGTTTTTTTACATTTAAATTCAGAATTTGAAAAATGAGATTCGAAAGACATACATATTTTTGTTTAGTTAATAAAATTAACATGATACAAAAATATTTTTGACCAGAATTTATTCAATTGACATAAAAATACTTAGTTTTGACAAATAGACAAAGTTGAGCTCTTTTATCTGTTCGATCTAACCTTCGTTTCAATATATCCCTCAAAAATCATTTTCTTTTAATGTTTAAAGATTATTGTAGACTACATAATTTTTAATAAAAGTTTATTTTCTATAACAATCAAAAGCTAGAAATTTGCATAATTCGACAAGAAATTAAAGTTGAGAGTGATAGGCTTGTACAACCCAAGTGATACGTTTATAAATGAAGCTAGACCACATAAATATTCCGATCATATTCTTGTGACACCAGTGTTAGTATATATATGTGTAGCAGCAAGTATGAATATTTATAGCAATTAAAAAAAAACAAAAACACTATGGGTTATCCAAAATTATTCGGTATCTTTTTTATTTTCTTTATTTTCACCACTTTTGCTCTGAAAAACACTATGGGTCATAAATGCTCTGAAAATCAGAGTGAAGCTTTGCTTCTCTTTAAACATAACCTTTCCTCCATCAATTACCCATACAATTCCCCAACAGATCAGTATTGTTTTGATAATCATCCAATAATGATGAGCTGGAACACAAGTACTGATTGTTGTAATTGGGATGGAGTTGAATGCGACGACTCCACCGGTGACGTCATCGGTCTCGATCTCATGTGCGGAAGGCTACAAGGTACAATTCATCCTGACACCTCCCTCTTCAACCTCACACACCTTACTTTTCTGAATTTACGATTTAACAAACTTAATGGGACATTGCCATCTTGGCTGTTTTCTTCCCCCTATTTAGAACTTCTCTTTTTAAATGATAACATGTTCAGTGGAAATGTTCCTTTTGACTCATTTGCTCTTCCATCATTAAAAAGGTTAGACCTGAGTAACAATCAGTTAGGTGGCCAAATTGATGTGCAAACATTTCAACAACTCACCAACCTTGAATATCTCAGCCTTTCTTATAATAATTTTAGTGGTGAATTGGAGTTGGATACATTGTTATCAACCCTCACAAACCTTGAAACTCTCCATCTCTCATACAACAGTCTCTCTGTTACCACAAAGAATGCCAATCATTATGTCAACCCTGGTTTTAGACGCTTAGAATTGGCCTCTTGCAAGCTAAAGGTGTTTCCGAATTCATTTCGAGCCATGAAACAACTTCAATTCTTAGATCTCTCTAGCAACGAAATCCATGGCCAAATTCCTCATTGGGCAGGGGAGATAGGCATAGGAGGTCCTTATGGGTTGGAATATTTAAACCTCTCACATAACTTCATTATAGGCTTGCCACAGTTTCAGTGGTATGGACCACAGGAACTTTATCTGCAGTCCAACTTGATTGAGGGGCCATTCCCTCCATCAATTTGCAACATGAACAACCTACAGTATTTAGATGTGTCCAATAATCGCTTTGGTGGATTGATTCCACAATGCTTTGGAAATATCACCTCATCTCTTAGAATGATAGATATGGGGAATAATAGCTTTCAAGGAACTATTCCAAACGTATACGGGAATTGTGGAAGTTTAGAAGGGCTTATTTTAAAAGGAAATCAATTAGAAGGTGAGGTGCCAAGTTCCTTGTCAAAATGTCAGCAGTTGACTGTACTTGATCTCGGAAAAAACCATTTGAATGGTACATTTCCTGGTTGGTTAGGAGCTCTTCCAAAATTGCAGGCTCTTGTCCTCAAATCAAACAACTTTCATGGACACATTCAACCCTCTGCAACCATTGATTATCCCTTTCCAAGTCTTCGAGTTCTTGACTTATCTCATAATAGGTTTGTCGGTCAACTCCCTGCAAAATATTTTCAAAATTTCAATTCTATGAAGAATGTTGTTAAAAGCAACACAACACCAGAATATTTGTACATGGGTTTAAATTATTACTCATTTGTTGTTGCGGTGAAAGGGGTGAATCTAGATTTTCCAAAAATTTCGGTTGACTACACAATTATTGATATGTCCAATAACACATTTGATGGAGAGATCCCAGACGTTATTGGTGGTCTTAATTCGCTAATAGTGCTCAACATATCCCACAATTGCCTTAAGGGTCCAATTCCACATGCTCTGGGGAATCTAACAGAGATTGAGTCGTTAGACCTCTCTTGGAACCAACTCACAGGAAAGATCCCTGAAAGTCTTGCAGGAATCAAGCGTCTAGAAGTCTTAAGTCTCTCGCATAACCGTCTTGTAGGGCGTATACCAGACGGAACGCAGTTCAACACATTTGATGAGAACTCATTTGAAGGGAATGCGGGACTTTGTGGTTTTCCGTTGCCCAAAAGGTGCAGTGAGTATACACAAAAACCACAGCTTGAAGAACGTAAAGATCATGAGGAGGAAAGTGGGTTTACGTGGGAAGTGGTAATGTTGGGATATGGATGTGGAACATTAGTCGGATTGGTGATGGGATATCTCATGTTGTCAACAAAAAAAGTCAAATGGTTCAACGCAATTGCTGATGCAACAGAGAGTTTGGTCTTGAAGAAGAAGAAGAAGAGAAGGCATGTTTATATCGGGAAATGACGTTAAATAATCAAAGGTACGATATCTCATATGTTTTCTTATTTAATCAATTTTTGCAAAATGCCTTACTCTATAAATTTTCTTGCATTAAAACAATTTGTGATGCAGATATAGGAGTTTGGGGTGGAGCTGGGACCATTTTAGTTATGCAGTCGTATATAAGCTTCTGAATTATGATGTTTGGTGTTGTCTCTTTGAATTATTGTTGTATGTATTTAACAATAAATTTACTTTGGTCACAGTGTGATCGTGTATAATGCTGTTGAGCTTAATGGAAATTCAGTTTTTTTTTTTTTTTTTTTTTTTTTTTTTTTTTTTTTTTTTTTTTTTTTTTTTTTTTTTTTTTGTGGTGATTGTAAAATCATTGCAGATACAGATGTGAAAACTATATAATCAACTGACAACTGTAATAAGTTGTATCGCTTTGCTTTTGGTAAAATATATGCTTCTCATTTCTATCAATTTTAAGTTGCAGTAGAAATAAATATGTGAAAATGAAAGCATAATTACTAATAACATGTGTTATAGTATATATACTTTGACCATCCATTGCGTTCTTGAGTTCTGCATATTAGTAAAGCAGCAGATCAGATGTTTCTGATGTGATCACTTAGAACTTGAGGTTAAGTTACATTGCATAAGGCCATACAAGACATTGCCAGTGACCCTTCTGCTGTTATGTTGATGTGTGTTTCCCCATATTTTCTTCAAATCACAGAATTTGTGCATTAATTGCTTCATGTTATCCTTTTAATGAGTAATGATTGCTTGCGTTCTGTCAATAACGAACTGGTATGTCTTTTTAGGATCCAAATAATATCTATAATTGGTAGAATTTAATGTTTGGCAATTACTTATCGACAGATAAAAAGACCATCTGTGGACTGCCGAGTCTTCCATTAGTATCGGTGTTTGAGAAAAAGTTGTCACATGCAAAGTCTCTCTCTAGATTGCTATATGTTTGGTTGGAGGCGATTTCATTTGAAGCCCGATATTTCGTAATGCAAGTAGCCTTGTGGATACTGCAGTTCCGTACAGCTTTGGCTCTATAAACAAGTCCCCGCTGTTATAGTTCACTTATGTTATTGTGATGTATTGCCAGCCTTGAAGACAAACGATATGCTTGTCCGAGTAAATAACACATGGTTACATCTTTTTGCCATCTAATTTTATTGGCCTTTTGTTCTGATTTACGGAAGATGAGTACTTTTTTTGCTTTTAGTTGATGAATGGTACACTATATAGCACAGTTTGTGACCTATCAAACAACCTAAGTTGTATATGGTCATTAATAATATAAGAAAAAGCCAAGTTTCATGCTTTGTGATGCAAATTGTTTAAAACATAGGCTGTGAAGATATATCCGTAACAGGATATACAATGTATCCAAAACCTTAGAAGGGGCACAGGATGACTGAGGCAATGACAATAAAACTAGCGGTCTCAAAATGGCGGGACGGGTCAAAATGAGTTTGGGTCATGGGTTGAACCGTTACTTTTTACCAATCCCTCCTCTCTCCCCTTTTTTGGATTACTAAATTCAATTTCAGAATATAATATTTGTTATATGTCTATTTCTAAAACCAAAGGTGACAAACAGGTGTGGAAAATAAAAGTTATAGCCGATTTTGTTTATTACTAATTTGGTATAAACTTGACCCGAAAAGTCTAATGTTTTACCCTTAGGTAATCGTGTATTTGTGTGGCTGAACCTTCACTATAATTCGTCATGTTTATGTTATTTTGATGGTCATACATGATACACCCATTTATATTTCAGCAAGAATACGTTTCACCAAAACTATAAGTTCGCAATACAAGGATCATTCTTTGTGGCAATTTTATGTTTAAACTGATAAAACTGCCTACTTCTTGATTTGTTTTTGTTTCGTTTGTATTACCTAGATTGGAAGTAGTACTCGTAGTAGACAATATTTGAATCTGACATTAATGAGGCGGGGATACTTGCCTTTAGCAAAAGTATTAAGACATAACTTGTAGCATGGCTATGCTGCTCATTAATACCAAGAATAATTTGTTAGATAAGAACTCCAGTCGTGCGCTTTAGCAAAAGCTCGTTTTGTACTTCACTGGAGCCACAAACATACTCTACACTTTTGGTGGACACGCTGTCACAGTGTTAGTATTCAGTCCTAAATTAAAGTTTAGTTTTCTTTTTCTAGTCAATTTAGGTTAATAATGATTTGAGTTACATGTTTATTGCAGTGAAATAATGCACGCGATGTGGAAGCCACAGAAATTTAAGTACATATGTCTGTTTGCAACATTATATGTGTTCACATTAACACTCCCATGAGCTGCTGCAATGTATTGGGTCTTTGGTGATCAACTTTTAAACCACTCCAATGCTTTTTCCCCTCTGCCAAAAACTCATTTTTGTGATACAGCCATTGTCCTCAAGCTCATCCATCATGTATGAATTTTGGAACGGTTAATTGACTTACTAGGGCTGTTTGATTCTTGTGTTGACTGATTTGTGTTTGTTTCTTTTGCATTATATTTTGCAGTTTATAACATTTGGTTCTGTGTGTACTCCACTGTACTTTGTGTGGGAGAAAGTAGTGGGAATGCATGATACAAAGAGCATATGTTTACGGGCATTAGCTAGGTTGCCAGTTGTGATTCCAGTTTGGTTCCTAGCCATCATCTTCCCGTTTTTTGGTCCAATCAATTTGGTTAGCTTCACTGTCTATATTATCCCTGCTCTAGACCATATGCTTACTTACCGAAAGGCTTCTGCTCGCCAGGTAATCCATCCACACTGTCACTAAAATCTCAATTTCTAATAGATACAAACTAAGAAACACACAGGTAATCAAAACTAGAGGTGAAAAATGGGTAACTTCTGATACGGGTAAAACCAAGCTGGGTTGGTTAACCTTAGTTCGTTCAATAACCAATCAGTGTGTCAAATATGACAGAAAGTGTATATTTATAAAATAATCCATGTTTTTACATTTGACTTGTTAGACATATTAGAGATAAAACCTAACCTCAATCGACCCATTGAGCTGGCTCACTGACCCACTCACATTACAAACCTAACCTTGAATCGAGTGGCTCACCTTAAGCTTGTTGTATGCAGAATGCTGCGGAGAAGCCACCATTTTTTCTGCCTAGCTGGACGGCCATGTACATTGTGAACATATTCATCGTGGTTTGGGTTTTTGTGATTGGTTTCGGATTTGGAGGGTGGGCCAGCATGACAAATTTCATCAAACAAGTAGATACATTCGGTTTATTTGCAAAGTGTTACCAATGCAAGCCTCCACCACCACTCCCTCATAACCATTAAGTTTAATGATTTTGGTTCGTTGGTTGCTTTTCTTTGACATGGTCTTTTGTTTTAGTCTAGCGATAATATATGATTCTAGTGTGTAAAATGGTCGGTGATGAATTTATTTAGTTATGGTCGATATATAGCATAGGTTTGCTTTTACTTTGGTTGTGAGTTGTGACAGTTTTATGAGTAAATCGACTTAAAGTCGTTTTGATATTTGGGATGTTTAATGGTTTTGATATCTTTGTTGTTTAGTAACCGGAAATTTTTTTCCCTTAAACATAACTTGTTTGACTTAAAAACCAACGCAAGCCCGACTCACAGCTCATAGACTTTGATATCTGTCATCCATTTTTATTAGCGTTAATTCTCAAATGAGGACTTTTTGTGGATTGGAATTCCCACCAATGACTTTTTTAGCTAGTGTTCCCAATTTAGTCAAGTGCTAATGTGCGATCGTGCGATCCCACTAGTTTCTTGCCAAGTGTCCATGTAAAGGAGATAAATACCAATCATTGGAGGCCCACCCACTAGCACTTGTCCCCCCACGTGTTTATAAACAAATGTGCGATTTGGATTGTGCTAATGTGCGAATTTCGGCCCCCCACGTGACCAACTTTCTTGGAAAAGAACACAAGATCTTACAAAAGATATTATTCGTACTTTTACAAAGTACAAAATTTTAATAAAATAAAGACTTTAACCCTTTGACTTTTAATACTAAAATTAAAAAACAAACAATGTGGGTTAATCGTTGTTAATCGTTGATGTTATCTTGATTTTTTATAGTGGGTGAAGACACCTGTTTGAACAAATATGGGTTCAAAAGAGAAATGGATGCATATCTTGTTTGAAGAAAAATGAGTGAAAACAAAATTTTATTTGTTGAACAAGTACGTGAAGAAAATCTTGTATATTTATGTACTGAAGCAAACACACGCTTTTTGTTTTGCTTTTTAGCGACACCTCACATACTGTCGCCTATGTATATCTTTATAATTTCATGGACTGATTGAGATCGAAAGGCCACCAAAAGATATGAAGTACATAATCACAAGATTTTGCTTATTTCCAATGTACTTACTTTTGTACTTTTCGAACATTCGCCGGAAATCGCACGTTCTGTGATCGCACATATGCGTGGGTGGGGGGATGAACGATGGTACAGTGTGTGGGCCTCCAATGATTGGTATTTATCTCCTTTACATGGACACTTGGCAAGAAACTGGTGGGATCGTACGATCGCACATTAGCACATGACTAAATTGGGAACACTAGCTAAAAAAGTCATTGGTGGGAATTCCAATCCACAAAAAGTCCTCATTTGAGAATTAACGCTTTTTATTATTCACATATGAATGCATGAGTATATTTTCGTGCTGTACCAATTGTCCTTGAAATCAGTCATGTTACATGATATTAAAGTCAAAAACTACATGATTAGCAATCCACATTGTATGATCCTGGATGGTAGTTGCAATTTTGGGCAACATCGGTAAACCTTATGTTGGTAATTTTCTCATCTGTGTAGCTCTTTAACTCGACTACTCATTTCTTTGAGCTACATTATCTCTATCTATATATTTTCTTTCGTGCCGAGGATAGTTTGAATTTTGAGCATCTGCCTGTGACGCTCATTAACTGTGAACGTCAAAGTATATGAGAGGTTTGAAGATGTTTTTAGAAACTTTAAAAGAAATTGTAACCAAATGATTTGTAACGAACAATAATTTATGCTGTGTGAGATGCTACATAACTAAATATTTTTGGGGCTAACCTTTGTTAAAGACATGCGAGATAATCTTATGTTGTATACTAATGACATTCTTAGGTTTTTTTTTTTTTTTTTTTTTTTTTTTTTTTTTTTTTTTTTTTTTTTTCTGCCGTACACATTATTGGTACATTTTGCCCTAAAAATTTCTAGTTATCTCAATTCTAGTATCATTAGAATAGTTGTGCATTAAGAGGAATGCCTATAGATATGGAAACCAGTGGGTTGTAAACCCACTACAACTGATGGGTTTAGAAAATACCTAACTTTAACAGTTGATACCCATTTTGAATTACCAGACCTATTAACCAAACAAGCAAACAAGCAGGGTGAAAGTCATCTTTGCATACTCATTCTCAAATCAAGCACACCTTTCAAATGCATTGAAATATGAAGATATTCAAGATCAAGAAATTTTTCGTGATAGATAGACATAAAATAAATGAAAAAAAAATCATTAGATTTTACATTTTTTTTTTCTTTAGTCTCTTGTCATGGTAGATGCTTTTACAAGAATTTTCTACTTTTTTTAGCATAAGATTTTTATACTATTTTAAATGGCATATTTGTTAATTTTATTTGAAAATGTATAAGTGGCAAAATGAGTGGGTGGAGTTGTAGATGGGTTTGGATTTAAAAAGGTTCGGGTCTAGATTAGTCATTTAGAAGCGCGAGTCTAAACGGGTCTCGCGATCTCATGTCAGGTTTAATTTATTTTTTATTATAGTGAAAAATGAAAATATGAAAAGAGGTGTTCAAGTTATTTTGATCCTCGACCCACCTAAGACCCGTTGGTTGATTGTTATTCAATTAAAAGTTACGTTACCCATTACCTTATAAGGATTACCCAACTAGTAAATGACTTGTGTCCAGGGAAGGGTCGGAAACGGTCACATGGTCACACAGTCAAGGCTTGCCCTCCCCAACCGGTCCGATTGTTAGTGGAATAGAACCACCTTAGTTTGCAACTAGCAGTGCGGTATGTGTTGGTTTGCATCTTTGTTTTGCTCCTATACTGTCATATGATTTTGTCACATCATAGTCTGTTGCTAAGAGTATAAAAATTCTACTTTGTTCCCTTCCCTTTTAAGAATTAAAATATAACCATATGCTATCTCGGGATCAATGTTTAGTGATTTTTGTATTCAGATAAAACAACAAACAAGCTGTGTTAGCCTGGCATTCACCTGATGGCTTATTTACTCCATGAGGTTGTAACCTGAACAATTTGTTTTCTGCAGGTTCAAGAAGTCTTTGGTGAAGCTGGAATCTTGGGATTCTGGAAAGGTGTCTTCCCGACATTGGTTATGGTACTTGCTATTAAGCTTTGGACCATGCTGTTTAGATATCACTTCTTGACTTCTTGTCCACATGGTTAGCAATCCTTTGATACAGTTTATGCTGTATGAGACCCTACTAAAGAAGTTGAAGCAGCGTCATGCCTTAAGCAACAGTAAAAAAGGTGTAACTGCGTTAGAGGCAAGTAACCGTTAATATAATCGACACAGTATTCTCACATAATTATGAGTTATTTATTATTTATTGGGATTGTAGGCAATATCTGATTTCTCCACATAATTTTTCAGATATTTTTGCTTGGGGCGTTGGGCAAACCTGGGGCTACAGTGGTAACTTATCTTCTTTTAATTGTAAATGTAAGTACTTGGAAGTTCTATAGATAATTGTCATTTGAGATTTTTAATAGAGCACCAAATAGTGGCGGAACTTGAACGTTTTTGCTGGGGGGCCAAAGTTATTACGACGTAAAAGTAACTTTTCTATCGAAACTTCAAACTAATTGCTTAAAGCATTACCCAATGTAATAAAAATACCAGCAGAGCACAATGTAGTTTAAGAGAACTAATTAAACAAGTTATTGACAATTTGAAATTCTCAGGTAGTTGAACTCTTCGAACACTAATAATTTAAAAAGTTTCAAAGAGTTAAATGCACATATAGTTGTACTTTTGCCTTTTTCAATAGTTCTTTGCAATTCACAGGGGGGGGGGGGGGGGCACAACCCCTCCTAGCTAGCCCCCATGAAGTTTCGCCCCTGGCAGCAAAATAATACTAGTAATTATACTTAAACATACATTAGTTTCTGAAATCAGTGACTTGACTTAGACCTACTAATATCTGTAATAGACACATCAGGTCTCAAGACTGACTGATACCATCTTCAAGAATCAAACTCGTCGTAAACCTTATTAGATATTAATAGTAGAACTAGCGGTGGAAAAACGGCGGGTTGGGCAACAGGCAGCTTTTTGGAAAACCATAACCCCAAGCGACCCATACATAAGTAAATGGGGTGGCAAAAGTTATTTAGGATGTTTTATTCATAAAAAATAAAAAATACACTTTAGATGACTTTCATCCTGTTTGACCACACCCGAAACCCGTTTACCTTTAAACTATCTTTCAATTAAAATTTTGACTTAATGACGTGTTAGAGATAAAGCGCAACCCAAAGCAACCCATACATAAGTAAATGGGTCGAAATGTTCATCACAACTCAAAATTGTTGGCAGTGTTTTATTCTTCTGTTACACCACCCAAGTGTTTAAAGAAGCATTAAACTATCTAATCCCTTGACTCATATATTATTGTTTGCATTTTGCAGTCAAGACTTCAGGCAAGACAAGCCATGGGGGTTAGACAAAAAACATCAGTATGAAGGTAAATGTGAGTATGAAATATGAAACTGTTACTTACCTCCCACGAAATACGGGATGTTGCTTTTCTCTTGTCCTTTTCACGATCCAAATGATCGCATATTCACACAAATTCTGTTTTCGTTCAGGCACACTGGATGCAATTCTAAAGATGATATGCTACGAAGGGCTCCATGGCTTTTACAAAGAGATGAGCACAAATATTGTACAAAGTGTTCTGGCTGCAGCCATTTTGTTCATGCTAAAGGAAAAACTTGTGAATGGTGTTCGGTGGATGCTGTTGAAGGATGCAGCTAAAGTTGTGAAATCTAAATCTCCTTAGCCATATAGTAACACAAACCACCGCCTTCCATTTCCACACGAAATAACAGTAAAACGTTTGTATGAAAAAGAAACTGTGGGGTAAGGATTAGTAATGAAGTGATGATAATTGGTTATATTTGAATCTACAATGTATTGTTTTGTTGATAAGCTACAAGAGATTGTAAGTTGTTGGTGCAATATGTATAACTTTCTTGATTCTTATTGTGAGGACTAGCACCATGTTTCTTATCCTTCTCTATTTTGTCTCGTTTGATTTAGTCTCTGTACAAAATTAGTATTGAACCAGTATGCAATATCTCCTGTTCTTTGTTAAACTATTACTAATAAATTATGTCATAAGTAGTTATGTAAATTGACTTGTAAACAAATGCTTAACAGCATGACAAATTTCATCAAACAAGTAGATACATTCGGTTTACTTGCAAAGTATTACCAATGCAAGCCTCCACCACCACTCCCCCATAACCATTAAGTTTAATGATTTTGGTTCGTTGGTTGCTTTTCTTTGACATGGTCTTTTGTTTTAGTCTAGCGATAATATATGATTCTAGTGTGTAAAATGGTCGGTGATGAATTTATTTAGTTATGGTCGATATATAGCAATGGTTTGCTTTTACTTTGGTTGTGACAGTTTTATGAGTAAATCGACTTAAAGTTGTTTTGATATTTGGGATGTTTAATGGTTTTGATATCTTTGTTGTTTAGTAACCGGAAAATTTTTTCCCTTAAACATAACTTGTTTGACTTAAAAACCAACGCAAGGCCGACTCACAGCTCATAGACTTTGATATCTGTCATCCATTTTTATTATTCACATATGAATGCATGAGTATATTTTCGTGCTGTACCAATTGTCCTTGAAATCAGTCCTGTTACATGATATTAAAGTAAAAAACAACATGATTAGCAATCCACATTGCATGATCCTGTATGGTGGTTGCAATTTTGGGCAACATCGGTAAACATTATATTGGTTGTTTTATCAACACCGTCTTTCATAAGCTAGAGTGTCATTTCTTTGCTATTTTTCTCATATGTGTAGCTCATGAACTCGACTACTTATTTCTTTGAGCTACATGGTCTCTATCTATATATTTTCTTTCGTGCTGAGGATAGTTTGAATTTTGAGCATCTGCCTGTGACGCTCATTAACTGTGAACGTCAAAGTATATGACAGGTTTGAAGATGTTTTTAGGAACTTTAAAAGAAATTGTAACCAAATGATTTGTAACGAACGCATAATTAATATTTTTGGGTCTAACCTTTGTTAAAGACATGCGAGATAATCTTATGGTGTATACTAATGACATTCTTAGTTGCCTTTTGTAAAGAAACAAAAAGAAATCTTGATACAATAATTCATAATTTAGTAAATTTAAATTTTGGAGTATCAAACACTACCAGACCTATTAACCAAACAAGCAGCGTGAAAGTCATCTTTGCATACTCATTCTCAAATCAAGCACACCTTTCAAACGCATTGAAATATGAAGATATTCAAGATCAAGAAATTTTTCTTGATACATAGACATAAAATAAAAGCATAACGTAAAAGAAAAAAAAAATCATTCGATTTTACATTTTTTTTCTTTAGTCTCTTGTCATGGTAGATGCTTTTATAAGAATTTTCTACTTTTTTTAGCATAAGATTTGTCTACTATTTTAAATGGCATATGTAACAATTCACATTTTTCAGGATAATTACCATTCCCGGAAAATTTCACTATTCACTTTTACTATTCATTTTTCCCGAAACTTTCCCGAAAGTTGATTTTTATTTGATTTTATCGAGTGATAAATCATTTCCATGGCAAATTAAAAGTTTGACATTCATAAGCTCATTTTCGTGAAAGTTATTAAGGAATTACACGTTTTAGGGTAAAACGTCAATCAGAAATTCTACGCACAACGAAATTCAACCCCGTCAGGTGACCCCACATCGGAAAAATGTTTGACACACTCATGATTTATTTGAGAATTAATCGTGACTGAGAAAAACATGACCAAAAACTTCCCAGCAGGTCACCCATGCCTGTACTACTCTCGCATGAGCACGCTTAACCATTTGGGCGATTAACCGTGAGACCACAAAACGCGTTTCTAAGACTTTTTGAGTTTTCAACTTACTAGAAAAAGTCAACATATTCTTTCCCTCCTCCATTGACCAAAAATGATCCCTTGATGTTATAAGTCATTTCGTGATTTTTAGGCTTACGGTTTGATGTCTAAAAGACATTTAACACCAACCGACACTAGACTGAGCCCAGTCTAGACATTATAAGTCATTTTAAATCATTTTTATAACATTAGAAAAGTAACATTTTACTTTTCTCAATTTTACGCAATATTCAGCGTTTTACGCGAATTACGCGTTTTAGACCCGTGTTTCCAGTTTTTAGCAGGGTTTACCACCCAAACGGAACCTACCACTCATTTTATATTTTATTATGGAACTTATTGACATGTTTATCAATACTTTCAAGTTCCATAATTTTACGACACCCGGTTTTACGTTTTGAGGCTTAATCATTTACGGTTAGCTTTTTACGGAGTCAAAATGCACAAACTAAGCAAGATAACACCAAGACTCATCATCTAGTCATCTTATCCATGCCAAACCGCCATTTAGGGGGGGGAGTCACCTTGGTGTGGCTTGATCTTGTCCATTGATTCTTTAGATCATTACAAGTGTCTAAATTAACCATGGTTAAACTCTAACCCAATATATGGTTAACTATTTTTCCTACCCTATAAATACCAAGCTAAACACATGATATTTCTTGCACCACACCTTCTTATAACCTTCAAGTCCTAAAACCTAAGGCACTTTTCTTATATTTTGTAAGAAAGTTAACTAGTTTTTGAAAGAAAACTAGTGTTTGATCTTTATTCTTGGAAATTTTCTAAGAAAAGTTGTTATAACTTTAAAGTCTCCAAAAAGACGTCGTTATAATCTTCAAATAGCTTTGGACTTCAAGAAGGCGTCGTTATAATCTTCAAATAACCTCGGTTTATCATAGATTGCAAAGGGTGAAGCTAAAAGTCTATCAATGTCCTATCCTTACATGTTAACTTCCTTTCATCTTTGAAAGCCAAAAGTTGTGAGCCAAACCCTAACTTGATTCTTGTTAAATAATCATGTTCATGTTATTTACATATTATTTGTGCTATATATTGTCTTGTTATCATGTCCATGATGTATAAAAATGACCAAAACAAGTTATTGTTATTTATGGTTACAACAAGTTACTAAAACAAGTAAACTAGTGACTTTCTTGGTAAGACCTGATCAAAATGGTAAAAATATGATGTTAGATCATTACATATTACAGTAGAGGACTTAACAAGGAAACCATAGCAATTTGAACCACCCAAAACGAGTATACGAGTCAAAAGTTATGGCGATTTGAAATTACCAAAGATTTCCGGCAAAACTGCCAAATAGCTTCCTGATCAAATTTGGGTTTTGAAAGTCCCACTTCTGGTCCGATTCATCAAAAAGTTAAAACACGAAAGTTGTCCGGAACGACGTTTTCGTTCAGGAACAAAGAAGCTCGAGACCTAAAAACACTTTCCGAGTGATAAAATTCTTCAAATTCTAAACAGCCCATTTTTAGGCGAAAGTCACAAGATTATGGTTATACTTTGAAAGGAACAAGAGGTCTTATGACCTATAATCAAGACCACAAACATGACTAGAACCAAGGTTGAGTCTCATGACCTTGGAACAAGGACCAAAGGTCATGGCTAGGCCATGACGAAATGACCATAACAACTCACATAGGCGTAAACATGAAACAATGAGTTAGGCGATAACTTGAACAAGCAATTTGGATCTACTTCACTTAAAAGGAAACCATGAGATTTTACCAAGAGAACATGGTCATTTAAGGCTTATGAAGCTACCCCTAATAACAATCTTCATGTACAAATAAACTTTCCTAAGTTTATTCAAATATCGGACATGTAACTTTTCGGATCAAAAACTTATATCTATATATTTCATCAACTACTACAATAGTAGGGAGCCTCATGTGAGGAGTTCATTATGTAAGCCGTCGAGATGAGTTGTGGATTTACGAGTTAAAGTATCCTGGCTCCTCGAACGCTTACTAACATGACTTCTGAATTATGTCGGCCCGAACGGTAGTAAACGATATACAAAACATACATGTTTCATGAATCTTTTCTTTCAAGGACTTACAATATACATCATACCACATCATGGACTAAATGCAAGATATATATATAGGCACTACTTCATAGTCTTTACTCCGATCCTAAGTCGCGACATTCTATTATAGGTTGCTCGTAGAAACCTTCACGATTCGACCGTTACATTCATTACTTGCTATCTTACTTAAGGTGAGTTCATAGCCCCACTTTACATTACTTCAATGTTTTACAAACCCTTGGGGGGAATACATGCTATTATTTTTCTACTCGAACACAATGCTTTCTACTGTATGATATTCGACTATGTTTTATTATCACTAAGTAACATCCTTGCCAAACCAAAATCCCTTATTATGAACCATTTAATCACTTGCGAGGGTTACTTCCAAGTGAGCGCGAATATTGTGAATAGGCCTATTGGGATTGACGAATCCCATTTGTTTTGATTAGTTCAAACAAATGCATTAATATTTGAGACATTAGGTATGACGGCAAAGTACCTACCGGGATAAATCTGCCAATCGATATTGGTACACGTTAACGTTTTGGTTTCATAAGCTTAGTGTATAATACATTTTATGGGCGTATAATAACGTAGCCTACCTGTTTTGTTTTCCAAACATTGGTGTGAGTCTACAGCTCACACTACGATTATTGTGTTCAAACGATTTACCTACAAACACTACGATTATGGTGTTCAAACGATTTAACTACCAACACATTGTGTTCAAACAATTTAACAAACTCTATGAATATCACTCAACCTTTGTGTTGACCTCTCAAGCATGTATTTCAGGTTCATGACGATCAAGGATGGCACGGAAGGACACAGATACTCAAGAGGGCTATAAATTTACTTATCATTCAAAAACTCATTTATTATACATTGTAAACATGGAACCAATTGGGACCTCATTTTGTAACCTCTGATATTTATATAATTTGAATGATAAATCTTTTAAAACGACTCAATTGGAGTTCGTTTTCTATTATTGTGACTATTGTGCCGTCGAGTAACACCCAGTTCGAATTCCGCTGCATCCATGAATTGGGGGTGTTACAGATTGGTACCAGAGCCATGGTTATAGAGAAACGGGTCTAAGTAAGACCTAAACTATAACTACAATCACAAACAAAAACATTTTATAGCCTTTCGCTCTCCGTGTCTTCCATCCTCCAGACGATTATGGACTTAGTAAGCATGTTATGCTTCACAAACATATAAGTATATTGATATATACACACTAGGCATTTTATGCTACATGAACACATATTAGTATATTGATATATACACACTAAGCATTTTATGCTACATGAACACATATTAGTATATTGATATATAAACTCGGTTTATTTTCAATCATTTATCTAAACAATGAACTAAACATATCTGTGTATGCCTATTCTAAGGCATTTCGGCACAGCCACACTCTCCCAATCATGTTCCTACTCCAACATTATATGTCCAAGACATTGTGAGATACAATGGTCTCATTCACTTTTCAAGACATTGTGAGATACAATGGTCTCATTCATTTTTCAAGACATTGTGAGATACAATGGTCTCATTCACTTTTCAAGACATTGTGAGATACAATGGTCTCAATCATTTTCCAAGACATTGTGAGATACAATGGTCTCATTCATTTTCCAAGACATTATGAGATACAATGGTCTCATTCATTTTCCAAGACATGGTATTATACAATGGTCTTAACCATTTCTCAAATGTTTTGAGTCACACAATGACCTAACCTACTTCCCAGACATTGTGAATTGCACAATGGTCTAACCTACTTCCGAGACATTGTGTTTTGTGCAAATGGTCTCTAGAATTATTCCATCACATCATTAATATCATTTCTTATGATATCAAAAACCCGTCACAATCTATCGATTTCAAAACAAGAAATATGAGATTTCTAAAGGACAAACAAATCCATCATCGACAAAAGTTGAACTTTCTCTACATTCATCAAAGTTTTCTTATGAAACCTTCATTATTAAAAGTTCGTGATCCTGACCAAGTATGTTCTATTTTAGAACTACTTAAAACTTCCTTTCCATACGTATCTACCCTTACTACCTTCTATGCAATGGAATATGAAAACATACGTTACAAGTCTTGTATGGACGGGACTTGCAACTTAAGGGTTTGACATCGCCTTTGTTTAGTGGACAGTTTCCCGAAAGCAACGGACATATCAAAAGTATACCTAGTTTAGGTATTTGAAAATTTTATCGAACCTTGGCTAAATAAAGACTAGTCACCTATATTTAACCTTGGGACAGTGGAATATAGTCTGACTAACTATATTCGACTTAAAATTTTCCAATACTGAGAGTAGTTGTACTAGGGTTATGTTTAGATTGATTTCCTACATGAACACGATAAACCACCAGAATACATTAAAACGATCTAGAGACACGATAGTGTCTTACCACTCAGCGAAATCTTAACACCTTATTTGTGTTACCTAATTTCATTCTTGAAATTTTTCATTTATGAGATAATCCGAACTACTATCTTGGGATAGTTATCAATTATTCTCTTCATCCTGTAGAAGTACTATCCTGTTTAGGTCCTAAGGATACCATTTCATCATAAACTTTTAAAATCTCTTAAGATTTTTAAAAGCAAACTCAACATCTATACCTAAGGGTATTAATGTTAAACATACACTACACACTTCTGTTCGTCAAGATATCACAACATTATCTTCATAACCGTTGGAACCACAAGCTCATAAACAGATCTTGATGCATTTTTAATGCTCAAGTCATCCTTAGTTACACCACAAGTACCCTCATCAGCTTTACAAGTTTGAATATTCATCTTGTACTTTTGGAACACCAGTATCATCTCGTAATACACTACCTTGTAACTCACCGGCTAAGTATGAATGTTGTGTCGGGGATTCTTGAGTAGGATGATTTATAATATCCTTATTTGAATGGATTGGGATGCCTTTTCATTTAAATAAAGAAATTATAAATCATCGAACCATACGTTTATATTCCTTTAGTTACATTGTTTGGGATGCCTCTCTATGTAAATAAAGAATTATAAACAAGTGGGCTTAATTATATCCGAAATAACATAAGTATGAAGTCAACCTACATTACATTGCTCGGGTATGGCTTGATACCTACATTACATTGCTCGGGTATGGCTTGATACCTACATTACATTGCTCGGGTATGGCATGATACCTACATTTTATTCGCCACAAGAAATCCTATCTTTTTACCGACATCGCTTCAAACCATGACATAAACACTAGGTACAACAACCGATTACCTACAAGGCTATGATTGCAACGACTATCCCAATTTCCATAAGTACGAGGTTTACATTTTGGTTTTCATAATGATAGTGCAATAACAAACAAACTCGTTGCGAGGCCATGTAACCATATGCATGTGCAGTCGTACCAAACTCATTACAGGGCCATGTAACCATATGCATGGGCAGCCGTACAATTCAAACAGGACTTGGTCCAACCACATGTTCAACGCTTATTCCATGATTCGATTCTTATATCAATTTCCATTTATTGGATTCCTATGTAAATTGCTATTGTTGTTCAACTGTTATATCAATTGCTATTGATACTTGACAACTATATCAATTTCCATTTTGATATTTAACTATATCAAGTTCTATTTGATATTCAACTACTATATCGATTCCTATTAATATTCGACTGCTATAACAATTTCCTTTGATATTCGACTATTACCATACCTTTCCTATATAAAAGGAAGCCTCATCCTACACCATACACTGAAATGACAAATCAAATTACATTACCGGAAATCCCAGACTTTGGTCCTCATAAGTAACCACACATCTTTATCGATACCACTCCAACATATGATACACAGAACTTCGGGACGAAGTTCCCCGTAAGGGGTAGAGACTGTAACAATTCACATTTTTCAGGATAATTACCATTCCCGGAAAATTTCACTATTCACTTTTACTATTCATTTTTCCCGAAACTTTCCCGAAAGTTGATTTTTATTTGATTTTATCGAGTGATAAATCATTTCCATGGCAAATTAAAAGTTTGACATTCATAAGCTCATTTTCGTGAAAGTTATTAAGGAATTACACGTTTTAGGGTAAAACGTCAATCAGAAATTCTACGCACAACGAAATTCAACCCCGTCAGGTGACCCCACATCGGAAAAATGTTTGACACACTCATGATTTATTTGAGAATTAATCGTGACTGAGAAAAACATGACCAAAAACTTCCCAGCAGGTCACCCATGCCTGTACTACTCTCGCATGAGCACGCTTAACCATTTGGGCGATTAACCGTGAGACCACAAAACGCGTTTCTAAGACTTTTTGAGTTTTCAACTTACTAGAAAAAGTCAACATATTCTTTCCCTCCTCCATTGACCAAAAATGATCCCTTGATGTTATAAGTCATTTCGTGATTTTTAGGCTTACGGTTTGATGTCTAAAAGACATTTAACACCAACCGACACTAGACTGAGCCCAGTCTAGACATTATAAGTCATTTTAAATCATTTTTATAACATTAGAAAAGTAACATTTTACTTTTCTCAATTTTACGCAATATTCAGCGTTTTACGCGAATTACGCGTTTTAGACCCGTGTTTCCAGTTTTTAGCAGGGTTTACCACCCAAACGGAACCTACCACTCATTTTATATTTTATTATGGAACTTATTGACATGTTTATCAATACTTTCAAGTTCCATAATTTTACGACACCCGGTTTTACGTTTTGAGGCTTAATCATTTACGGTTAGCTTTTTACGGAGTCAAAATGCACAAACTAAGCAAGATAACACCAAGACTCATCATCTAGTCATCTTATCCATGCCAAACCGCCATTTAGGGGGGGGAGTCACCTTGGTGTGGCTTGATCTTGTCCATTGATTCTTTAGATCATTACAAGTGTCTAAATTAACCATGGTTAAACTCTAACCCAATATATGGTTAACTATTTTTCCTACCCTATAAATACCAAGCTAAACACATGATATTTCTTGCACCACACCTTCTTATAACCTTCAAGTCCTAAAACCTAAGGCACTTTTCTTATATTTTGTAAGAAAGTTAACTAGTTTTTGAAAGAAAACTAGTGTTTGATCTTTATTCTTGGAAATTTTCTAAGAAAAGTTGTTATAACTTTAAAGTCTCCAAAAAGACGTCGTTATAATCTTCAAATAGCTTTGGACTTCAAGAAGGCGTCGTTATAATCTTCAAATAACCTCGGTTTATCATAGATTGCAAAGGGTGAAGCTAAAAGTCTATCAATGTCCTATCCTTACATGTTAACTTCCTTTCATCTTTGAAAGCCAAAAGTTGTGAGCCAAACCCTAACTTGATTCTTGTTAAATAATCATGTTCATGTTATTTACATATTATTTGTGCTATATATTGTCTTGTTATCATGTCCATGATGTATAAAAATGACCAAAACAAGTTATTGTTATTTATGGTTACAACAAGTTACTAAAACAAGTAAACTAGTGACTTTCTTGGTAAGACCTGATCAAAATGGTAAAAATATGATGTTAGATCATTACATATTACAGTAGAGGACTTAACAAGGAAACCATAGCAATTTGAACCACCCAAAACGAGTATACGAGTCAAAAGTTATGGCGATTTGAAATTACCAAAGATTTCCGGCAAAACTGCCAAATAGCTTCCTGATCAAATTTGGGTTTTGAAAGTCCCACTTCTGGTCCGATTCATCAAAAAGTTAAAACACGAAAGTTGTCCGGAACGACGTTTTCGTTCAGGAACAAAGAAGCTCGAGACCTAAAAACACTTTCCGAGTGATAAAATTCTTCAAATTCTAAACAGCCCATTTTTAGGCGAAAGTCACAAGATTATGGTTATACTTTGAAAGGAACAAGAGGTCTTATGACCTATAATCAAGACCACAAACATGACTAGAACCAAGGTTGAGTCTCATGACCTTGGAACAAGGACCAAAGGTCATGGCTAGGCCATGACGAAATGACCATAACAACTCACATAGGCGTAAACATGAAACAATGAGTTAGGCGATAACTTGAACAAGCAATTTGGATCTACTTCACTTAAAAGGAAACCATGAGATTTTACCAAGAGAACATGGTCATTTAAGGCTTATGAAGCTACCCCTAATAACAATCTTCATGTACAAATAAACTTTCCTAAGTTTATTCAAATATCGGACATGTAACTTTTCGGATCAAAAACTTATATCTATATATTTCATCAACTACTACAATAGTAGGGAGCCTCATGTGAGGAGTTCATTATGTAAGCCGTCGAGATGAGTTGTGGATTTACGAGTTAAAGTATCCTGGCTCCTCGAACGCTTACTAACATGACTTCTGAATTATGTCGGCCCGAACGGTAGTAAACGATATACAAAACATACATGTTTCATGAATCTTTTCTTTCAAGGACTTACAATATACATCATACCACATCATGGACTAAATGCAAGATATATATATAGGCACTACTTCATAGTCTTTACTCCGATCCTAAGTCGCGACATTCTATTATAGGTTGCTCGTAGAAACCTTCACGCTTCGACCGTTACATTCATTACTTGCTATCTTACTTAAGGTGAGTTCATAGCCCCACTTTACATTACTTCAATGTTTTACAAACCCTTGGGGGGAATACATGCTATTATTTTTCTACTCGAACACAATGCTTTCTACTGTATGATATTCGACTATGTTTTATTATCACTAAGTAACATCCTTGCCAAACCAAAATCCCTTATTATGAACCATTTAATCACTTGCGAGGGTTACTTCCAAGTGAGCGCGAATATTGTGAATAGGCCTATTGGGATTGACGAATCCCATTTGTTTTGATTAGTTCAAACAAATGCATTAATATTTGAGACATTAGGTATGACGGCAAAGTACCTACCGGGATAAATCTGCCAATCGATATTGGTACACGTTAACGTTTTGGTTTCATAAGCTTAGTGTATAATACATTTTATGGGCGTATAATAACGTAGCCTACCTGTTTTGTTTTCCAAACATTGGTGTGAGTCTACAGCTCACACTACGATTATTGTGTTCAAACGATTTACCTACAAACACTACGATTATGGTGTTCAAACGATTTAACTACCAACACATTGTGTTCAAACAATTTAACAAACTCTATGAATATCACTCAACCTTTGTGTTGACCTCTCAAGCATGTATTTCAGGTTCATGACGATCAAGGATGGCACGGAAGGACACGGATACTCAAGAGGGCTATAAATTTACTTATCATTCAAAAACTCATTTATTATACATTGTAAACATGGAACCAATTGGGACCTCATTTTGTAACCTCTGATATTTATATAATTTGAATGATAAATCTTTTAAAACGACTCAATTGGAGTTCGTTTTCTATTATTGTGACTATTGTGCCGTCGAGTAACATCCAGTTCGAATTCCGCTGCATCCATGAATTGGGGGTGTTACAGCATATTTGTTAATTTTTTTTGAAAATGTATAAGTGGCAAAATTAGTGGGTGGAGTTGTAGATGGGTTTGGATTTAAAAAGGTTCGGGTCTAGATTAGTCATTTAGAAGCGCGAGTCTAAACGGGTCTCGCGATCTCATGTCAGGTTTAATTTCTTTTTTATTTTAGTGAAAAATGAAAATATGAAAGGAGGTGTTCAAATTATTTTGATCCGCTAGACCCACCTTAGACCCGTTGGTTGATTGTTATTCAATTAAAGGTTACGTTACCCATTACCTTATAAAGATTACCCAACTAGTAAATGACTTGTGTGTCCAGGGAAGGGTCGGAAACGGTCACACGGTCACACTGTCAAGACTTGCCCTCCCAAACGGGTCCGATTGTTAGTGGAATAGAACCACCTTAGTTTGCAACTAGCAGTGCGGTATGTGTTGGTTTGCATCTTTGTTTTGCTCCTATTGTCATATGATTTTGTCACATCATAGTCTGTTGCTAAGAGTATAAAAAATCTACTTTGTTCCCTTCCCTTTTAAGAATTAAAATATAGAGTAGGGATCAAATGAGAAATAAAACTAGAATGAGAACCACAGCCGCACATTTAAAATGCACCTACAAAATAAGATGCATCTCCCATGAAATTCTCTATCTTCATTTGAAATGTGTGGCTACAAACATTTCTCATTCTTCTTATTTTATTTTCTCTTCTTAGTGGATCCGTTCCCTTAAAATATAACCATATGCTATCTCGGGATCAATGTTTAGTGATTTTTGTATTCAGATAAAACAACAAACAAGCTGTGTTAGTTATTTACTCCCTGAGGTTGTAACTTGAACAATTTGTTTTCTGCAGGTTCAAGAAGTCTTTGGTGAAGTTGGAATCTTGGGATTCTGGAAAGGCGTCTTCCCGACATTGGCTATGGTACTTGCTATTTAGCTTTGGACCATGCTGTTTAGATATCACTTCTTGACTTCTTGTCCACATGGTTAGCAATCCTTCGATACAGTTTATGCTGTATGAGACCCTACTAAAGAAGTTGAAGCAGCGTCGTGCCTTAAGCAACAGTAAAAAAGGTGTAACTGTTAATATAATCGACGCAGTATTCTCACATAAATGTGAGTTATTTATTATTTATTGGGATTATCTGTAGGCAATATCTGATTTCTCCACATAATTTTTCAGATATTTTTGCTTGGGGCGTTGGCAAAACTTGGGGCTACAGTGGTAAATCTTCTTTTAGTTGTAAAGGTAAGTACTTGGAAGTTCTATAGATAATTGTGATTTGAGATTTTTAATAGAACACCAATGTGGCGGAACTTGAACGTTTTTGCTGGGGGCCAAAGTTATTACGACGTAAAAGTAACTTTTCTATCGAATGTAATAAAAATACCAGCAGAGCACAATGTAGTTTAAGAGAACTAATTAAACGAGTTATTGACAATTTGAAATTCTCAGGTAGTTGAACTCTTCGAACACTTATAATTTAAAAAGTTTCAACGAGTTAAATGCACATATAGTTGTACTTTTGCCTTTTTCAATAGTTCTGTGCAATTCACATAACAGAGCTAGTGTAATTGTTTTGTTCATATATGTTTTGTTGCTTTTTTAAAATTTCCTTGTAAATAAATACAATTAATGACTTAAACTTTTGGGGGGGGGGGGGGGGCGCACAACCCCTCCTAGCCCCAATGAAGTTTCGCCCCTGGCAGCAAAATAATACTAGTAATTATACTTAAACATACATTACTTTCTGAAATCAGTGACTTGACTTAGACCTACTAATATCTGTAATACACACATCAGATCTCAAGACTGACTGATACCATCATCAAGAATCAAACTCGTCGTAAACCTGATTAGATGTTAATAGTCGAACTACTGAACTAGCGGTGGAAAAACGGCGTGTTGGGCAACAGGCAGCTTTTTGGAAAACCATAACCCAAAGCGACCCATACATAAGTAAATGGGGTGGCAAAAGTGATTTAGGATGTTTTATTCATAAAAAATAAAAAATACACTTTAGATGACTTTCATCCTGTTTGATCAGACCCGAAACCCGTTTACCTTTAAACCATCTTTCAATTAAAATTTTGACTTACTGATGTGTTAGAGATAAAGCGCAACCCAAAGCGACCCATACATAAGTAAATGTGTAACACCCCAACCCGATAAGGGTAGAAGTATTACGTTATGGTGACATATCAAAGCAAAACACAAGCACACAACATAAGTAATACAAAAGAATTTCAAAGGTTACAAAGGTAAAATCTGAAGTACAAGGTTACAACTGAGAACATAAATAAATACTAAGTCTGAAGATGTAATCACTTCTAATCATCTCTAATCCAAATGGCTATCGATGTATAGTCTTCTACGTCCAAAAGTATTCTTCACTCATAACCCGACTTCCCACTAAAACCTGCCGCAGGAAAAGAAATGCGGCTGAGCTTTACAAGCTCAGTGAACAGATATAACAACAAAGTAATGTGAAGCAGAATATGGTGTAACGGAAATGACTGAAATGTAATCAAAGGAACTGAAATAGAAATAAAGATGGAAGTAACGGATAGTCATCTACCACGAGCCCAGAAACAGATATCATATCACAATCATAATTCACATATCTTCATAAACATATAGAGGGGAGACCTCTCAGATAATCAGACAATAATGAGGGGTGTCCTCATATGGGTGGAGTAGCTAGCTCCCAGAAATGTGAAGGACGTGTATTGCACACACAGCCACATTCACCAGACAATATCATATCATATCATATCATATCAGAAACAGAAACAGATCTAGGATGCATCCATACGCCCCTACCCATTCACATGCAGACCAATCAAAGGGACGTGGCAGAACATCACTCTACTGCCCTAGAGTCATGTCAGAGGTGCATCCCTGACACGGACATGGAACCCCCATGCCTAGTGAAATAAATTTGGCTCGGGTGTCAAACTAGAATAGGTCATACAGAATATCATAAAATGATACAGATCTTAAGTCATAATAATCAGGTCAGAAATACATATCAGAGGTTCATATCATAAAGTCCATATCAGAAGTCCAAATCAGAAGGTCAGATCAGAAGGTTAAATCAGAAGTCCAAATCAGAAGATTAAATCGGAAGTCCAAATCAGAAGGTTAAATCAGAAGGTCAAATCAGAAGGTTCAAATAAACAAAAGTTCACACAAAAAATGTTCAGAAAACAAAAGGGTTTCATAGCAATGGCTTAGAGAACCCTAATAATGAAAGATAACAAATGAAAGAGAATCATGAGAAACCTTTACTGAAAAGGTCAGAATATCTGTACTAATAACGAAGAATGTTAAAAAGGAAACTGAATATCCGTACCTTAAACCGCAAATGAAACTATATCATAAACAAAAGATCGGAAGTTACTCCTTCAGCGAATCTACACAAATTAATGATCTTCTTATTACTTAATGCTCATTTTAAAATCAGATTACTCATTTTAGGTTTCTTTCTATTTTTAGAAACTTTCCATTTTTAGTAACTTGTCGAATATAGTAACTTTCTATTTATAGTAAGTTTCCACTTTAAGTAACTTAACCATTTTATGTAACTTTCTATTTTTAGCAGGTTTTCCGAATTAGTAATTTGATACTTTAAGGTTATGATTGACAAACAGTTTAGGGTTAAATTTGTCAAATTAATAAAATTTAGGGTCATAAATGCAAATTATCAAAATTTAATATCAGAAATGTCAATTAAATTATTTAAAGGCTTATACTATAATTTTATTTTATATAAAGAAAGATAATTTTAGACCCCGTAGTTCATAATTTATTTATACGTATCCATGACATCAATTTATACCGCGACGAGCCAAAAATATGTTTCAAACACTGATCACGAGCATACCCGCACGACACAACATGTTCTTGAACATACACAAACTCATTCACACTCTTGTATACTTTCGAACCCCACTTGTTTAATACCACCTGACCACCTTTTTAACGAGACACCATTTTACCCTTCTCGACTCAAACTAAATAAGAAACAATCACCCCTTTACATAATACCATTTTAGCGACACCAACTAAAACCAAAACGAGGCCCATGTATTTAAATGTTATCATATTAGTTTGTTTTATGCATATGTAACCCAGCCCACATCCTTATTTGAAAGTATCTATACAGTCTTCTTTATGTTCTTATACAAAAAAAGGGGTCATGCCATAACTTATATTTTATACTTAACACATATATAGTATATGATTTCATGAACCATGCATGCACTCATCAAGTATATTATACAATACATATTAGTTTTGAACTAGCACTTTCTTCTTCATATGATATAACGCCACGTATTAATTACCGAAACCGAATTCGAAACCTTCAAATCAAAAACAAATCAGGTTTTCATATATGAGTTGTGTTTATTGTTTACGGGACATGGTCTTGTTCTTCATCGTATAAACATGATATTAACGAAACGAAACTAATAGGTGATCATATATATACGTGAGTCGTGTGACAAGTTCATGTGAGATGGTTAAGTTTTTATATATATAACATACGAAGCAAAAGTTTGTACGAGAAAAGGAAAGCATCACGACGGTTTCAGGAGATACCTTAGAGTCGGATTAAACGAATGAACAAGGACGAGAGGCACGTAACACGATCGTACTAAGCACACTAAACCCTTCGAATTAACTGCGAACGGAACCCTTCCAAGCTTTAGACGATTCTTCAGTTTCACAAGGACAATGGATCGGATTGTATTTCATGTTATTGCATGTGTGTTGTTTTGAGAAAAAGGTATTCATGGTGATTTAAGAGGCTGTGCATGTTGATATCTATATCAATGAGAGTATATTCGGATCTTCAAAGAGAAATATGTGTTGAGTAAAAAAAAAGAAAGGCGTGAATTATGGGCTAAAAGGTGGAGGTCGGTTTTATCAAAGAGAATATATATAATATGTACTTCTGTCAAATCGGGTGTGTTAAGGAAAGAAGCGTCTTTTATTTTAGTAAAAGATAGATAGTACGTAAATCTCGATATTCAAAACGTATGGATTGATAAAGTTAGAGGCATGTGTCGTGGCTTGATTTCTTGGAAAGAATACACGTGTCTTTTATATTTTCATCCGTTTAAGGTTGGACAAGATGTGATAAGATCATTCCATATTGAAGGTTATAGAACGTGTGAAAAGGGCTAGGCAAAACTTGTCCATTTAGTAGACATGTATAGGATACATAATATTCAAATCTTATATTTAGTTCTTTATATAAAAGGTTATATATTGTGTACAAATTAATTAAACATTTGGCCCATGGTGACATCTTAGGCGTCTGATACTTTAAGTTAAGGATAAATGTTGCTTCTAATTATTTCATATCATAGCTTAAGTTATAGGTTCAAGATTTAATGGTACAAAGTTTAAGAAAAATTCAAATTATATGAGAATTTCGAAAAACAGATTTTAGGGTTTTACAAAATGGGTCGAAATGTTCATCTCAACTCAAAATTGTTGGCAGTGTTTTATGTTAGAGTTTGACAATCAAAGTACACATATTGCGGAAGCTAGGATCAAGTAATAACACGTATAAAGATTAACTAAAACATAAATAGAAAACATACCCGATGCACTTCAAATAAACCTTGATTCTTGTACAATTAGATCAATGATAAACCCCTTACCGTTTTGTTTATCGATCTCTTGATAATTACTAAAGTAAGTAATTACCTCGTTCTTGTACACACAAACTACCAACGAATAAAGGTTTGATGCAAGTAAACAAAACACTTAATTTGCTTATGAAAATTTCGATCCTAAAACCCTTATGGGAGTAAGGATCGATCGACCAAGAGAAGAAACAAGGAGAAGAAAACTTTAGGGTTTTGTGTGTGTGCACAAGAGATGTGAAACCCTAATCCTTGGCCTTGTATATATACTAGGTGATTCCTTGGAGCACAAGCAAGGGTGGATCGACCCATGGTGTGGGCTTCGACCGGCCTAGGCACCCTTGGGGTGTTTCTAGATCCTTCTTGACTCCCAAGTTACACTCTAGTCCTCGTTCTCTTATCCCTTAATAATAATTAATACTTACGTTTAATATTAATGATTATTTAGTCCCTTAAGTGTTTATAAATATATATATACGATACATTTAACATATATATATTTATTTACATTATTCTTGTTTGTAAAGTGTGCAATCCCGAGGTCTCGGGTTCGATACTAGACATTTACTAATTAATATTTATACGTAACTTTTAACAGCTCCCACTCGTATATCTATTAATAGTAAAATGACAATGGTTAGCGTCTTGCAACACTCCAATGCCCCTAGTTCGACCTGAGCTAGGTTTCCTGGAAAACCTTTAATGATTCATCATTATTATTATCCTTTCGCCTCTAATACTACATTAATAAAGATGTGAGGTTCTTTATTAAATTCTGTTTCTCGTCTCTTTATGATTGAACAAAATTACCAAAACATCTGAACGTATTCCAGATAGACTTTGGGCGTGGCCACGCAAACATTTTGTCAACCCTACGAGGGGCCCAGCAGTATTAAACTTCTGAACAAATCAGAAGGAGCGAATTCTCTCTTGACTACAAGAATAACCCATGAACTTTGCAACATTCTGAAAACAACCCTTATGACTTCCAATTACGGTAAGCGGTAGATTGCTCCACAAAATGCACTACATCCATGACACTTATCTGGTATCTCAAGTCTGAGGATAACTATTAAATATGATTCTCACAATAAATTTAAATCATATTGTTGGGATAAGTCCAATACTCAATTCATTGAATATCATGTGAAATTGGTATGACTACGCATCAATATACTTTCAAGTATATCCTAAACCAATACTCAAAATTGTCTTAGTTTAATGATATTCCCATATCATTAATCGACAACGGACTATTTAGAATAATAAATTATTCACGGATCTTAAACATGCAAATATAGGATATATTATTAATAAGACAATGAATAAATAAACATAACCAATATTTTATTTCAGTAAATATTAATAATTGTACATTACATCCTTTATCCAAATACTAATCACAAATGGGCATGAAACTATCAGCTAATTTAAGTCCTATTCCTTCAGCATGCTTGTAAAGCTTGGTGCCAGGTAAAGGCTTTGTAAATTGATCAGCTAAGTTTTCATCTGTGTGAACTTTGAGCATTTCGATTTCACCTATCTCAACTTGTTCTCTGACATAGTGGTGCTTAATCGGGAAATGTCTGGTGCCTCTCATGATTCCAGGTTCATTGGCAAATGTAATTGCGGCTGAGTTGTCACAATACATTTTTATAGGTCGCTGAATCGAAGGCATAACCCCAAGCCCTGAAACAAACTTCCTAATCCAAACAGCTTCCATTGCAGCTTCTGAAGCAGCTATATACTCACTTTCTGTAGCAGACATCGCCAGTACACTCTGCTTTTTGCTCCTCCAATCAACAGCTCCTCCATTAATGACAAAGACATAACCCGTCTGAGACTTCGTATCATCTTTATCACCTTTCCAAGAAGCATCGCAGTAACCTGTTACATCAAGCTCTGCAGATGGAGTACCCCCATATACTAAGAACATCTCTTTAGTAGCCCTAAGGTACTTAAGAATATTCTTAACAGCAGTCCAGTGTTTTTCACCTGGGTTCTGCTGATATCGACTGGTTAAATTCTGAGCAAACGCAACATCAGGCCTTGTGCTTTTTACCGCATACATTATAGATCCCACAGCCGAAGCATAAGGGACTCTCTTCATGCGTTGCACCTCTTCGGGTGTTGAAGCACAAACTTTGTTGCTCAAGCCATGTTGCTCTTGCATCGGCAAATATCCTTTCTTGGAATTTTGCATACTGAATCTCTTCAATATTTTATCAATGTAAGCACTTTGGCTTAATCCAATTAATCGCTGAGATCTATCTCTATATATCTTGATTCCCAGAATAAATGCAGCTTCCCCTAGATCTTTCATAGAAAAACAACTTCCAAGATATTCCTTAACCTTTTGTAAACTTGGAATGTCATTCCCCATGATCAATATGTCATCGACATATAATATAAGGAAAATTACATTACTCCCACTAGCTTTGTGATATACACATGGCTCATCAAGATTTTGAGTGAATCCATACTTCTTAATTTCACTATCAAATCTTTTATTCCATTGTCGTGATGCTTGCTTTAATCCATAAATGGATCTCTTAAGCTTGCATACACGATCTGGGAATTCTGGATTTACAAACCCCTCAGGCTGCGCCATATAGATGTCTTCATCTAGGCGACCATTTAAGAAGGCGGTTTTGACATCCATTTGCCAAATCTCATAGTCATAGTAAGCGGCTATGGCTATAAGAATCCTAATTGCCCTTATGTCAGCTACAGGAGAAAAGGTCTCCTCATAGTCAACACCTAAAGTTTGAGTATAGCCTTTAGCTACCAAACGGGCCTTATAGGTGTGTACAATGCCATCCATATCAGTCTTCTTCTTGTAGAGCCATTTACTCCCAACTAGCTTGGCACCCGGAGGTAGGTCTACTTCTTCCCAGACTTCATTATCTTTCATGGATTGCATTTCCCCATTCATAGCTCCCTGCCATTTTTCCTTTTCTGGACTATTCATAGCAGCTTTATAACTTGTAGGTTCATCAAGATCCCCTATCAAGTTGTCATCACACTCCATGTTTAAACATAGACGTGTAGGAGCCTTCACAGATCTTGAAGATCTGCGAACGGGAATCACTTCAACTTCTGGTGGAGGACCTAAACTTTCAGGTTCTTCAGGAAGTTGGCTAGTGTTTTCAGAAGGTGTCACATCTTCATGATCGTCTTCCAGATCATATACTCTCCCACTGAATTCTTGAGATATGAGCTCCTTTTCTAAGAAGTCTCCATACCTTGCAACAAAAACCTTGTTTTCAGCTGGGTAATAAAAGTAGTAACCCATAGTTTCCTTAGGGTAACCTACGAAGATGCACTTTACAGATCTTTGTTGGAGTTTGTCTGCTGAGTCACGTTTAACATACGCCTCACAACCCCAGACCTTTAGATAAGACAAGTTAGGAACTTTCCCAGTCCATACTTCATATGGAGTCTTATCAACCTTCTTTGTTGGAACCATATTTAAAATGCGAACTGCAGATTCCAAGGCATAATCCCAAAACGAGTAAGGAAGAGTTGTTAGATTAAACATAGATCGTATCATATCTTGCAATGTACGATTCCTTCTTTCAGATACACCATTTTGTTGTGGAGTATATGGAGAAGTAAGGTGCTGGACAATTCCCTCCTTTGCTAAGTAATCTATAAACTCTTGACTCAGGTATTCACCACCTCTATCGGATCGAAGAGCTTTAATCTTCTTTCCTAGTTGCAACTCTACTTCTGCTTTAAACACTTTGAATGTCTCAAACACCTCATGTTTATGTTTAAGTAAATAAACATAACCATAACGGCTGTAGTCATCCGTAAATGTTAAGAAGTAGCTAGCACCTCTCCTTGACACATGTCTAAGTGGTCCACACACATCTGTGTGAATAAGACCAAGTAGATCATTCGCCCTTTCAATCCTATTTTTAAAGGGTTTCTTAGTCATTTTCCCAGCAATGCAAGATTCGCATTTATCAAATGATTCATCATTGATCTTTTCTAAAAGCCCATCATGTTGCAGCTTTTTCATGCGATCTTTGCCAATGTGAGCAAGTCGACAATGCCAAAGATAAGATGAATCCAGACCTTTCTTGATTCTCTTATTGTTGATGCTATACATTGAATTATTTTTAACAAAAGCTTTATCATTATCATTCATATCAATTTCAAAGACACCATTCACAGCAATAGCATTAAAATAAAAAACACCATTTAAAGAAACCGAAATTCCATTGCTAGAAATAGTATGCTCAAAACCAAGGTTCAACAAACATGAAAATGAAATTACACCTCTAACAATTGACGGTGCATAATGACAATTATTTAAAGATAGTACTAAGCCCGAAGGCAACACTAAATCATAAACTCCTATAGCTTCAACTCCTGCATGCGCTCCGTTACCAACGTGCAAGAATTGTTGTCCATAGGCCAGCTTTCTCTCAACTCTAAACCCCTGCAAGGTATTGCAAATATGAATGCCACATCCCGTATCATATACCCATGAATTCAATTTAGGAGTAAGAGTGAATAATTCAATCATAAAGAACGCACCTGATGAACTGGGGTTACCAGCTTCATTCCCCTGCTTCTTGAGTCGCAAGTCATGAATATAGAGAGGACAATTGCGCTTCCAATGGCCCTTTTCATGACAATGGTGACATGCCTGATCCTTCTTGTTTGGTGGATTCACCTTTTTCTGCTTAGGCTGATGTTGCTTCATCTTGGGTTCAGGTTGATAGGCCATGACCTGCTTGCCTTTGTTAACCTTCCCTTTGCCTTTGTTCACATGCGATTTCTTCTGGATTCTCCCACCATGAATTGCCAACACTTGCGGGGTAGGATTCTTGACCTTGGCTGGTAGACTTTTCTCATACTCAATAAGCAATGCGAGTAATTCAGATACTGTCTTCCCCGAGCAGTGCATATTGAAGTTCTGCACAAAACCAGCAAAGTCCTTGTTAAGGGACCTGTTGATCAAGTGCACTTGCACATTGTCAGGGTAACCAAATCCAATTCTGTGAAGCTGATCAAAAGATTCCTTCATCTCAGTCACATAATCTTCAACTGGTTTACCATCACCATGCTTGCAGTTATGTAGCTTGTCCAATTCATCATACAATTCAACTGCTGGTGGTTTCTCATAAGATTGCCTAAGAACATCAAGCATATCTTTTGGGAAAAAGTACTCAAACTTCTTTTGCAATTGAGCACTCATGCTAGTGAGCATTAAACAAGCAACCTCATTAAACTTAGCATGTTCCACCCTCCATGCCGCCTTGACTGCTTCTGGTTCAGAAGCAGCAGGCTCAGCTGGGCATTCTTCGGTCAAATAGTCCATTTTACCGGTCGACCTCAAGACAATTCTAAGTGAGCGGTACCAATCATTGAAATTCTTTCCAGTCAGTTTCTCTCTCTCAAGATGACTCTTGAAAGCAGAAATCACAGATGGGGTATCGGGTTGAGCCATATCTACAGATAAAAGTTCAAACATTAGTATTTTCGATAATAAATATCTTCAAGAAAATAAAATACCCATTAGTTATATTCATATAACCACCAAAATTTTCTTGAAAACCTAGGATCTAACTTTACATAGTTCCACCACATCAGTTGATCTGCTAGTGGTGAAAGTACAAAAGATAGTAATCTGTCGAACAATAATTGGCAAACAAGATTTCCAATTCCTAGATCATTATGGGAATTACATCAAATTGATTCATCAATTTGCCTTGTAAGCATGTTTCATCCCATCTCATGCCTTAAGTTCTAGGTCTCACGCACAACTTAATTAAGTCGTCTACCTTAGAAACTGTAAAATTACAATTATGGTCTCACGCGTTAAAAGAATTTTACCTTGTTATAGTAATTTAGCCTAGGTCTCACGTTTACTAAATTAAAATTCCAAGTGTTTCTTATAGGTAGATGGCATGTAACTTAAATTATAAAGGGTATTTATTTTTGATATGTCAATCAAAATATGTACAAAGATGCATGCACTCATCTTTATAACATAAGTTTTCATAAAAACTTTTTATATCCAATTCGTGAAATTAATACACAAAGTTTTACTTGAGGTTTATGCCAAAACCCTAAGATGACTTTCTACAACATATGATTTTAAAAGTAATTCGTTTAAGACATATTCAAGATTGTGATAACCAAGGCAGACTCTAAGGCTCTTTTCTAAGCCTTCAAATCACGGTTATGAATATCATCTTAAAAGACTTAATTTTAAAAACATATTTGCACAAAACATCATTCAAGCAAAAGTTTATGGATTCAATCTCAAAATAGTAATAAAGTTTGAATTTTGCTAGTCTCGACTGGGAGCTGATTACCGTGCGAATCGGACCACGATTGTCAATAAGACCTTGCAAGATTCTTACTTTATCACTTTAGGGTTTCAAAATTATTAGTCCATATTATTTTCTTTTATGAAAATCACCCTTTTTATTGCTTACATCAAGTCAAACAATTAAGAAAACAATAAAACAAGTAATTTAAAGAAAATAAACAACTAATAATAAAACCTGAAACAATTAGCCACATGCAAACCATATTAAAAGATCCTAATAAAATCAATTCTAGGTATAATTATGCATGTAATCACCTAAGGCCTTCCCTTCTTAATGGAAGTGGAGCCACATACATTGACGAATCAATTGCGTAGGCCAAAGATAATATACACACCACATAGCATATAAATTGATTTTAATATATATGGAGTCTTCCCCAATTTTAGATCTATTTAAAACATGTGACATAAATAAACAAACAAGATCCATGACTAACATGCATGTTTCGTCACGGATTAACCTAACAATTAGCACATAGGTCACAAGTATGTTCACAAAAACCGGTTTAGACCTAGGGTTTCTATATGATTATTATATAATCAAGAAAACCACAAACCCTAATTAGGGTTTTATAGTGGAAATCGACCCCCCCCTTAAAATTAGGGTTAGGGTTACAAAAATTTTTAAAAAAATTTAAAGAAAACCCTAGAAAAACATGTATCTAAAACAATTAAAGATCCGATTTTTATTACGTTTTAGTAATCAATTACATGTTATCCATGGCTCGTGATGCCACTGTTAGAGTTTGACAATCAAAGTACACATATTGCGGAAGCTAGGATCAAGTAATAACACGTATAAAGATTAACTAAAACATAAATAGAAAACATACCCGATGCACTTCAAATAAACCTTGATTCTTGTACAATTAGATCAATGATAAACCCCTTACCGTTTTGTTTATCGATCTCTTGATAATTACTAAAGTAAGTAATTACCTCGTTCTTGTACACACAAACTACCAACGAATAAAGGTTTGATGCAAGTAAACAAAACACTTAATTTGCTTATGAAAATTTCGATCCTAAAACCCTTATGGGAGTAAGGATCGATCGACCAAGAGAAGAAACAAGGAGAAGAAAACTTTAGGGTTTTGTGTGTGTGCACAAGAGATGTGAAACCCTAATCCTTGGCCTTGTATATATACTAGGTGATTCCTTGGAGCACAAGCAAGGGTGGATCGACCCATGGTGTGGGCTTCGACCGGCCTAGGCACCCTTGGGGTGTTTCTAGATCCTTCTTGACTCCCAAGTTACACTCTAGTCCTCGTTCTCTTATCCCTTAATAATAATTAATACTTACGTTTAATATTAATGATTATTTAGTCCCTTAAGTGTTTATAAATATATATATACGATACATTTAACATATATATATTTATTTACATTATTCTTGTTTGTAAAGTGTGCAATCCCGAGGTCTCGGGTTCGATACTAGACATTTACTAATTAATATTTATACGTAACTTTTAACATTTTATTCTTCTGTTACACCACCCAAGTGTTTAAAGAAGCATTAAACTATCTAATCCCATGACTCATATATTATTGTTTGCATTTTGCAGTCAAGACTTCAGGCAAGACAAGCTATGGGGGTTAGACAAAAAACATCAGTATGAAGGTAAATGTGATTATGAAATATGAAACTGTTACTTACCTCCCATGAAATACGGGATGTTGCTGTTCTCTTGTCCTTTTCACGATCCAAAAGATCGCATAATTCACACAAATCCTGTAGAGTTTGTTTTGTTCCAAGTTAAAAAGTTACTGTTTTGAAGGTAAATGTGATTATGAAATATGGTAAAACTCGGATGGACTGATTCATTTTCCCAGGACATGTCTTGTTCCAAGTTAAAAAGTTACTGTTTTGAACTTTTGATACTCTTTCATCCTGGGTGATTCTTTTATTGCATCAAACATGTCTACATTGACTTGCAAACTACTCAAAATCAACTTGCTTTATAAGAGGTGAGCTACTCATGTAGAGTTTGTCTAGTTCGAGCTCTAAAATACTTGACTTGTGAAGCTACGCACGAACCTTAACAAGCTTAGCTTAAATTCAATTTTTACACACATATAATCACTTAATTACCATTAACTGTATACAATAATATGTACACGAAATAAGTCTAGTCGACTTATCAAGCTTAAACTTTATGTATAAGTTCGACCGAGCTTGAGTTTTAGAAAAGAAGAGTCAAGTTTGAGCTTGCAATTTAAAACTCAATTGAGCTCGAGTTGAGTTTCTAAGGCCAAGTCTTGGTAGTCGAGTTGAGGTTAACTCAAAGGTCAATAACTCAGAAAAAACAATTTCGGTCTTTCGAGGACTAAACGTGTACTAATTCAATAAATAAAGCCCGGTTTTGCCACGTTCGACGTAATTTCCTTCAGTTACTACTAAAATCTACTGAAATAATAAGCAAATGAACCCCCAAATTCCGAAATTCAGACGCTTGCTGGCATTTGATTGTTATTGTTTTTAAACAAATTTCTATATGTTATTGACCCTTTGGCATTTGATTGTAAAATACCACACACTTGCTGGACTAAATGCTGCTAGTGATGTTTTTCTTATTGATGTTGTTTAGTTGTTTACAGGAAGAAGAAAACCACTTGACAATTCATATTAGTGTAATTTTGTGCCTCGCATCCTTAAAAGATGAGATGTGGGTCTTTGGTTATAGTTTTGGAAATTGTAACAGATATACTTGTCAGTATTATATATGAAGCAATTCATATTTCTGAACAATAGTTTATGTTACATGACATTTGCATAATTGTGTATACATGCCCAAAACATTAAAAGGACCACCAGATGAAAGGAAAAGGACTGACAAATGACTTATAGACCAAGATGAGTTTACGAAAGTCTTCTAATTAAACCCTCTTATACTTCAAAAAAGTTGGTCATAAGCAGTTATATTCCACAACCTTTCTTAGACATTCCTTCCATCATTTAAGTTTCTTTACTGCATTGAGTTTACTCTGAAGTCTTCTTAAGCCCTTGCAAACTTCAAAGTTGTTGGTCCACAAACTTAAAAGATGAGTTTATTTTCCAATTTGAAGAATTGAAGTATTCTTAACCCCTAGTATACTTCAAATTGTTGGTCCACAAACTCACAAAGAGTTACATCCCAATCAATCTTTCTTAGACTTTTCTTCACTGCATTAGTGCATTGTGATTGACAAACAATTAATATATCCCAACCAGCCTTTCGTAGAGGTTTCTTCCATCATCCAAGTTTCTTCACGGAATTGACAATAATAAATATGTCTTAATTAGCATTTCCCTTTTAATAATCATCCACATAAATATATACCATATTGACCGCTCCTTATGTCCTGTAGAAATTGCCACAGTTCGATTCTAAGATATCTGCAATTTTTGGGTAATATGTCTAAAGTAGCGGTGTATGAGTATCCTTGGGCTTCTCTAACCCCTTGTTTCTAACCCGTACTAGCCTGAGAAAACTCAACAAATTAGCTAAGTAAGCTAACTATATGGATGGCCATACATACATGGGTGATGTCGAGATTACATTTCCGTGGTTTTCTTTTTCTTATGGACAGAGTAAAGGTTTTGAGAGCTGTAGTTTTGTGCTTCATACCTCATACGATGAGATATCAATGGTCATAATTTGAGACAGTTGTAACATGTATAATTCAAAGTTGTACTTAATGAAGGAATCTTACATGACATAATTTCAGCATGTATATGCCAAAAACATTAGAAGGGCCACGAGATGAAGGAAGGAATGACTAATGAGTTTTGGACTAAGATGAGTTTACTTGGAAAGTCTACACTAGTAGACAACAAAATTAAACTTAAAACCCTACCTCAAATTTGAAGTCTTCCTAACCCCTCGTATACTTCAAATTGTTGGTCCACAAACTCACAAAGAGTTACATCCCAATCAATCTTTCTTAGACTTTTCTTCACTGCATTAGTGCATTGAGATTGACAGTCAATTAATGTATCCCAACCAGCCTTTCGTAGAGGTTTCTTCCATCATCCAAGTTTCTTCACGGAATTGACAATGATAAATACGATCTATTTATTTACAGGAACTTATTTCAAGTAATTACCCTTTCTAAAATGCAAGCATAACATTTTAAAGGTTTTGAGCTCAATTTAATTTTATGTGTATGAGCTTGAACTTGAATTTGAATTTGACTTGTAGATCTAAGTCCACCTTATATAACCTATTAATTAAGTGGTTGTGAGTTTAAGTTGAAGCCGGAACAAGAATGAACGGTGTTTGAGTCTATAAGTATAATAAAGGTTTGTGACCAATTCAAGTAAGTTGTACGAGAGAGCAGTGATAACCTACTAACCTTAACTTGTTAACTTGATTGCAGCCCATCAATAGATTCTTGTTTAATGTTACTGGATCAACGAGCATGTAAATATATAGGAGGCCTTAGAGCTATAGATAAACGTAGTTTATATCTCATCGAGTACAAGTAAAGAAATAAAATTACGACTCCATTCAAACAAGATAGTTATTAGTGAAGTTGTGCATGCTACTATTAATTACTAAAACAAAAACGAATAAATAACAATCAAAATACTTACTCAAAAATGAAACATAAACAAAAGCAAAATAACTCAATAGTATAACAAACATAGATATTAGAATTTCAATAAAAGAATCACACTAACAATTTAAGCAAAAACAAAATCTTAAAAGAAAGAATATTCACACGATAAAGAAAATATGTATAAGAAAACAGTTATAGCATAAAAAGAAGTAAGCATTGCATAATAGTTGACAGAGTAAACATAACATAAAAACATACTTAACCATAGCGCATTGAAAACTATGACATAGCACATCAATACAAGGTCCGTAGTACAAGAATATAACATGTTTTATTAAGTTATGAATATAAATTTAGAAAACTAATATACAATCAGTTAAGTATTAACCTATAATGGACCAGGCAAATAATTGAGCATAGATCTTTTTCATATAATCGTATCGTATATCAAACTGTTTTAATAAGTTTTTTTTGAAAGGTGAGTTTCTTTGAAAACTTCGTGTCGCCATTCGCCATTCTTTGAAAATTGTTTTAATAAGTAACTTCCGAAAAACAACTAAATAAATTACGAAGATAGTGGGGTTTCAAGATTTATCGTTTTGAAGTCTATAAAATTGAAAAAATACACTAAAGACAAACAAGATAAATTTTCTGCTGTGAAAAACATAGCAAAGAACCCATACATATAGAACCATAACAACTAATAGCGTGCACATCATGATAAGGCCCATAACAAACTAGTGCGTTTGGTATGCCGCCAACAATCACAATATGAATTATTTTGATAGTAGTGATGGGCCCCTCGGTATAAAAGATCCATACCTTACCATTTTGAGGTATATAGAGTATGAATCATTTCTATCATTCATTACAATAGTTGTAGGCCTCCTCATCCTAAACAAACACATTTAATCACATTCTAAAAGAAACATCATCATGCAAGGAGCATAAAGCATATATTATGTTGTACAACTAACACATACTAAAAACAAAACCATTAAAGCAAGTTTAAATTAGTTAAGTGTTACTGTCACTATAACAAATTTGTTATTTCTACACAAAATTGTCATTTCTTCACGATTGTTTCTTCACACTTTAGGAACCGTGAACTTTAAAAAAAATATATATTCACACTTAAGAGTGTGAATAATTGCTTCAAAATCCTCACACTTAAAAAGTGTGAAGAATATCAATCGCACGCTTAAAAGTGTGAATAATTATTTCAAAATCAAAATCTTCACACTTAAAAGTGTGAAAAATTGTTTTAAAACCCTCACACTTAAAAGTGTGAAAAATATTCATAAAGCTTCACACATACAAGTGTGAAAATATTTGTTATACCCAATTGCTTCACACGCATACTGATGTGAACTTTTTAATTCTTCACACTTTAAAATGTGGCAACATGCTCTAGTAAGTGTGAGTATATTACTATTTTGTAGTAGGGTGTATAAAATAGATTGACAATTATAAGTAAAGTAACATGGCAAAATATATCATATCATATGCACTTACATACAAATCAAATAATCATGGTCTAAAGAACCAATAACAAGAATCATCTCAGTTATATTAACTATACGAATGAAATAACAAATTAGTTATATGCAAGTTAAAAAACGATATGATCTAGTGTAAAGGCTTTTGGATATAGCAATTAAAATATCAATTCAAGAGGATATAACAACGCACATATATGATTTTCGACTATGTGTATACACTTTTAAGGTTCAATACCACCTTCATACATGTGTCATGTTCTAAGTTCATAAGATCTATAAATAAAACACGTACTAGAAAAACCGTAACTTATATATCGCATAGCAAATGGTGAAAAACGAGAGAAAAGAAAAATGGACCTAAAAGTTTAAAACGTGCTGATAACGTGTTATGCACACAATATTAAGAGAATGAAAGTATGATTAAAGCAATCAACCTTTATAAAGCTTAAACTTATTATGCATATCTCCTAATCAGATATAAACTCTAACTATTAGTAGACATACGCATTTTTGTTTACTTAATAAAATTAACATGATACAAAAATATTTTTGACCAGAATTTATTCAATTTTGACTTTCATTGGCTAATAAAAATACTTGACAAATAGACGAAGTTGAGCTCTTCTATCGGTTCGATCTAACCTTCGTTTCAATATATCCTCCAAAAATCATTTTTCTTTAATGTTTAAAGATTATTGTAGACCACATAATTTTCGTTGAATTTTTTTTTCTATAGCAATCAAAAGCTAGAAATTTGCATAATTGGACAAGAAATTAAAGTTGAGAGATAGGCTTGTATAACCCAATTGACACGTTTATAAATAAAACTAGACCACATACTATTCTAATTATTTTCTTGTGACAACATTGTGAGTACTACTATATATATATGTAGCAAGTATGAATATTTTATAGCAATTAAATAAGTAAAAAACAGTATGGATAATTCAATACTGTTGAGTATCTTTTTCATTTTCTTTATTTTCACTACTTTTGCCTCTTCCACTGCTTCTTTCAGTAATATTCATAAATGTCCTAAAAAACAAAGTGAAGCTTTGCTTCTCTTTAAACATAACCTTTCCTCCATCAATTACCCACACGATAATTGTGGTTCTATTAATCATACAATAATGATGAGCTAGAACACAAGCACTGATTGTTGTAATTAACAAAGTAAAGTCAGGAACTGTCAATATGTATTTGTAATATTCCAAAAGAGAACATTGTATTGTTGCTTTATTTGCTAAGTATTTAAAGATAGTCTTTAAATTACTAAAAGCAAGTGGGAGTTTTGATCTTTAAAAGATAAAATTACAAGATACATAATCTTCTAAAATACACTAGTAAATATCATGATGAAGTTTGACATTTGAATGTTAAATCTCAACATGATAATAAAGTTTCACATTTAAATGTTAAATTTCAAGATAATGGAATTATCATTCATAGAATAGCAATATATCTCATATATTTGATTAATATGCTGAGGGATATGATTTACAGGATTATTGTAAACCTGATAATCATTATGATACATTACCAAATATGAAATTGGGTATAGTATACACGATATGAATGATTAAGATGCTGTCCATAAAGATAATCGATTTTAGAAATTTGGTTTATCTTAAATAGTAAGACTAGAAAATGAAGATGAGTTTTTTCAAAGATAAGGTAACCTTTGTAGTTTAAATCTTTGTATAGAAATCATATGGACAATATTGTGGCCGTATTTAATGCATGTTTTATGACAAGATTATTAATCACATTTAAGCGATTAACTGTGATTGAATATTCTTTTCTAAATACATTAAATATATAAAGATTATGATTGTCATATTTATGAAATTGACAATAGAATATCAAAACTCTTTCTTGAGTGATTATTTGAGCGAGGACGATAAGTAATCAAAAGGAGTTTATGAATTCAAATAAATCTTTGGAAGTGTATAAAGTGCAATAATCCATGGATGGATAAATGCATGCATCTAGAAGATTACTCTTATATTTAATTATTAAATTCATGTTTTGATTTATAATTGAAATAAGATAATTTCTAAGTATTCCTAAAAGCTAGTGGGAGTATTATGTTTAATTTCTAAATCATATATGTTGTAAAACATATAAAAGTAACATTCCATATTAGTTAAAAGTTAACTCTTGGTTTGGAATGAAACTTTACTTGAAAGATTTAGAAAATAAGACATACAACCTTAGAATGAATGTTTATTGTTGAAACATGTGCGGTAAATGCATCTAATATAACATGATATATTATTTAGAAAGTCTAAATAGATATGTATGACATGAATAAAATCTAAGTATGACTCAAAGATTTTTCATGAACATCATGTTTTGTTGTATCATGCTTGATTACAAGATGATTTGACAATATTAATATCTAATTAAAAGTTATTAGATAACTTGTATAATATTCTAAAAGAATATGTTTGATAAGTCTGGAACAGCTTCCAAATTCTATAGATGAACAATTTTTCAATTGTTGTGAAAATTGTCATAGTCAACAAACTTGAAAGATTGAAGGGCATCAAACATTACACAATATATATTAATGTTTACGGGAAAGTTTTTAAGAGCATATTGTTGTTTGCATACAATGATGCTAATGAAATTGAGATGACACTCAATACTAGTTATGGTAAGGATTTCATCCTTGGCTATTACTAGTTATACTTAATAAGAGCATAGTTGCAATATACATTAAGAGAATAAGAATACTTTAAACTTTAAAATGTTTGGAAGTTTAATTATCATAAAATTGGTGGTTAAGGATGTCACACATTTTATGAAATATTATATGATGTGATCAAAATTGTTGACTATGCACATATAAAAACTTCAATAGTTGAATTCTTGAAATAAGTATTCTTAAAATTCCGATAGATTAAAGTTGGATGATTTATGTCTTGTCAACAAGTATGAATGTCATTACTTGAGACATTATTCATCAACAAGAGTTATCATGCATTGATCTATTTAGTATTTGGATAAGGGATGTTAAACAATTATTATAAATTGAAATACATGGTATGTTTAATTTATAATATATTATATCCTATATTTGTATGTTTAATCCATGAATAAATGTTATTCTTAATTGTCCGTTGTCAGTTAATAATATGTGAATATTATTAAATCAAGACAAATCTGAAGGTTGGTATAATATACTTAAAGTATATTGATGCATAGTCATGCTATTTCAGATGATATTCAATGATACCGAATATAGGACTTATCCCAACTACATGATGTTACTTTATGGATCTTGTCATTAAGTAAATCATGAGAAGTTATCCTCAGACTTGAGATGCAAGATAAGTGTTATGAATGTAGTACATTTTTGTGGAACAACTTAACGCTATACGTAACTGATAGTCATAAGGGTTGTTTTCGGAAGCGTTACAAAGTTTGTGGGTTTTGCTTGTAGTCAAGATAGAATTTGTTCCTTCAAATTAATTTTTGGAGTTTAATACTGTTGGGCCCCTCGTAGGGTTGTCAAGATGTTTGCATGGCCGTGCCCAAGATCTTCCCTGAATATGTTCAAATGATTTGGTAATCTTGATCAATCACTAACAATGAGAAACAGAATGGTTAATTAATGAATAACTTTAATCCATATCCTTATTAACGTGGTATTAGAAACAAAAGGATAATAATAATGAGAAATCATTAAAAGGTTTTTCCAGGAGCCTTACTCGAGATCGTACTAAAGGCATCGGCGTATTGCAAGACACTAACCGATGTGATTACACTATTAAAATATGTCCAAGTGGGAGCTGTTAGATTATGGACATTATTTTAGTAGTCGTATGTTAGGATCGAACTCGAGATCGTGGGATTGCACACTTTACGTATGAAGAGTAAAAGAATAATTATTTATAAACGTTATATATAATTATTAATAAACACAAAACTAGTAATGACCGTTAGTATTTAACGGAGAATGACTAGCGACCGTTAGACGAAGATTAGGAAAGTAATACTTGTGAATAATTGAAAACAAGAGAAGGTTCCGGAATCCCTTGGGGATGCTTAAACCGATCGGCCAAAGAGGTTTCTCCACCTCCTTTGTGCCTTGAGCTCCAAGTATTCATTAGTATATAAACACCTCATGGGTTATTAGTTTTCTCATAACTTGTACACACATAATAGGTGTTTTCTTTCTCTTCTCTTGTCCCATAATCGATCCAACCTCAAACCCTTTAAGGGATTCGATTTTCAAAGCTAAAACAAGTTTTGTGTTTTATTTACTTGCATAAACTTTTACTTGAATTAGTACATGTGTACAAGAACACAATTCAAACATACTTTTGTTTGATTCTTAGATTGAATTACAAAAGAGGTAAGGGGTAATTCTTATAATCCACATAAACCCTAATTAGGGTTCTTGAATTGAAGATTGCAATTAATTCTTGTTCGGGCTAGAATCACAAAGGTATGTTTACTATTTATTATTGATTAATTAATTACATGTTATATGATCTTGTTATAACGCTTCCGCACTTGCTTACTTTATGTGTTTGGTTTATATATATGCATGTCATGATATTATAATTCCATTATAAAGCACCAGCATGATGGCGTATCGACGAATCAACGGCGGAGCAACAGGTAGATGATGGAGCAACATATCGGTGGCGAAACAACAGGTTGACAGCGGATCGGATACTAATTGACGATGGATTGACGATGGATAGAAGGTGGATCGACGAAGATGGCAGTTAACTGGTGGTTTGTGTGTGTTTTTGTAAAGAGAGAATCAGTTTTTTTGTGTTTGTTCAAATGATTATATATTTTTGACTTTTATAATGGACAAATATACCCTTGATATGTAATTGGGTGTTTTGTTGTTAGCCACTAGATCAAAGTAAAATCAAGGGTCAGGATTGACTCCTTTGATCTTTAGAGATTTTTTGATCTATAATGATCTCACCTCGTTAGTTATATGCAAGTTAAAAAAAGATATGATCTAGTGTAAAGGCTTTTGGATATAGCAATTAAAATTTAAAATATCAATTCATGAGGATATAACAAAGCACATATATGATTTTGAACTATGTGTACACTTTTAAGGTTCAATACCACCTTCATACATGTGTCATGTTCTAAGTTCATAAGATCTATAAATAAAACACGTACTAGAAAAACCATAACTAAGCGGTGGAAAACGAGAGAAAAGAAAAATGGACCTAAAAGTTTAAAGCGTGGTGTTATGCACACAAGATTGAGAGAATGAAAGTATGATTAAAATAATCAACCTTTATAAAGCTTAAACTTATTATGCATATCTCCTAATCAGATATAAACTCTAACTACTAGTAGGAGATAACATATACAATTATCCATAACAAATATAACGTTGATTTTTATATTTAAATTCAGAATTAAAAAAATGAGATTCGAAAGAGATACATATTTTTGTTTACTTTATAAAATTAATGATACACAAATATTTTTGACCAGAATTTATTCAATTTTGACTTTCATTGGCTAATAAAAATACTTAGTTTTGACAAACAGACGAAGTTGAGCTCTTCTATCGGTTCGATCTAACCTTCGTTTCAATATATCCTCCAAAAACCATTTTTCTTTAATGTTTAAAGATTATTGTGGATCACATAATTTTCATTGAAAGTTTCTTTTCTATAACAATCAAAAGCTAGAATTTTGCATAATTTGACAAGAAATTAAAGTTGAGAGTGATAGGCTTGTATAACCCAATTGATAAGTTTATAAATAAAACTAGACCACATACTATTCTAATCATTTTCTTGTGACAACATTGTGAGTACTACTATATATATGTGCAGCAAGTATGAATATTTTATAGCAATTAAATAAGTAAAAAACAGTATGTATTATTCAATACTGTTGAGTATCTTTTTCCTTTTCTTTATTTTCACCACTTTTGCCTCTTCCATTGCTTCTTTCAGTAATATTCATAAACGAGCGGGAATGCCCGCGCGATGCTGCGGGTGTGTTTTGTAAAAGTTGTGTGATAATTTCATGTTAGTTTTTTATGTACATTTAAAATTATATAAGGAAAGAAAAAAAATACCAAAAATGTTAAAGTTTTTTTAATTGAGGTGCTTTTAATTATATTTTGGTATGAAGTAATGTAATAATTTTTGGTTAAAAGTAATGTTGTTTATGTTTTTAATTTACAATGAGTTTGTATTGTGGATTTTTTCTTATAATTTTATAGGAGAATTTTGTAAAAAAAATTGTTTTGAGGTATTGTATTTGTGTAATTTATTTTTTTTTTTTTTTTTTTTTTGTTTTTGTTTTGTTGGGCCGTATTGCATTTGCCAAATTTATAAATAAAAACGCGATTCGGGAAAAATATTGAAGTTTGTACTTAGTTTTATGGGAAAATCAATTTTGAGAACAATGGCGCAAGTTTCGTAATTTTTCGAGTCCGTTTGCCATGTCGTTTGGCTTCTGAATCGTTTTTGGACCAAGTTTAGCTCGTTGACACAAACCCCCCTCCCTTTCTTTTGACCGGCGCCCCCTAAACTTCCCACATTGTCACTTTACCCCCCTCCCCCACTAACTATTATTATTATTATTATTAATATTACTCCACAAACAAATAAACACACACATACACTTTTCACTCTTTCTCTCTTCTCCCACACCGCCGACCACCTCCACCGCCGGCCTCCGGCCACCGGAAAATATTCCGGGCAAAAATATTTTCTTCCACTATCTTGTAGATCGGGTCGTGTACGTTCCGGAAGTACGGACCGATCGTCACAAAACTCACCCGAACACCCCTTTTGAACCACCACCGTCGACCACCATAACACCACTACGACTCCACCATTTTTCCACCACTTTCCCACTATTTTTCTAGTTGTTTGCTCGGTAAAATTATCACCCAAAACCCTTTATATCTTTTGTTTTTAATTTTTGAATTTCGTATATATTTTTATTATTTCAAAATAATATGAAAAATTTATTTTATGTTTAGAATAATAAATAAATGAGTGGTCACTCACTATTTTTGAAAAATATAAAAGTTTTGCATTTTTTTATATATTATTTATTTTTAATCCGAAAATTAATAAATATTTATGTTTTTATTTATTTATTTCCGTATTAAATTTTATTTATTTAAAAAAATATGAAATTTTTATTTTAAGTGTGGAATATAAAATAAATAAGTGGTGTCTAGTTATTTTTATAAAATTTGAAAGTTTTGTATTTTTTATATATTTATTTAGTTTTAAATCGAAAATAGAATAAATATTATATATATATATATATATATATATATATATATATATATATATATATATATATATATATATATATATATATATTTTTTAATCCGAAAATAATTTTTAAATAAATATATATATTTAGTTTTTGTTATAAAAATATTTTTATAAAGATTTTGTATTTTTTATGTATTTATTTATATATACCGAATGTACTGTTCATTAAAAGTTGTTTTAAAAAAATTACTGTTCATTTCGTTTGGATTTAGTGGCTGGCACTGTTCATTTTTGAATAAGACAAATTTTGGGTTTTAGTATATATTTATATAATGCCCTAAAAAGCAAAGGGAAGCTTTGCTTCTCTTTAAACATAACCACCTTTCCTCCATCAATTACCCGAACGATAAGTGTTATCTTAATTATCCAAAAATGATGAGCTGGAACACAAGTACCGATTGTTGTTCAGATTGGGATGGAGTTTATTGTGACGACTCCACCGGTGACGTCATCGGTCTCCATCTCTTTTGCGGAATGCTACAAGGTACTACGTACTATTCATCCTCACAGCTCCCTCTTCAACCTCTCACACCTTACTTTTCTTGATTTATCATATAACAGTCTTAATGGGACATTGCCATCTTGGCTGTTTAGTTTCCCCTCTTTACAATATCTCATTCTACAAAATAACATGTTCAGTGGAAATGTTCCTTTTGACTCATTTGCTCTTCCATCATTAAAATTGTTACTCCTCGGTGGCAATCAGTTAGGTGGCCAAATTGATGGGCAAACATTTCTACAACTCACCAACCTCACTGACCTGGACCTTTCATTTAATAATTTTAGTGGTGAATTGGAGTTGGATACATTCTTATCAACCCTCACAAACCTTGAAGGTCTCGGTCTCTCTTACAGCGGTTTCTCTGTTACAACAAAGAATGCCTATCATTATGTCAACCCTGGTTTTAGGTTCTTAGAATTGGCCTCTTGCAAGCTGAAGGTGTTTCCAAATTCATTTCGAGCCATGAAACAGCTTGAATGGTTAGATCTCTCTAGCAACGAAATCCATGGCCAAATTCCTCATTGGGCAGGGGAGATAGGGGAGTTATGGAGTTTGGATCTCTCACATAACTTCATAACAGCCTTGCCACAATTTCAATGGTATGGATTAGAACAACTTTATCTGCAGTCCAACTTGATTGAGGGGCCATTCCCTCCATCAATTTGCAACATGAGCAAGCTACTAGTTTTGGATATGTCCAATAATCGCTTTGGTGGATTGATTCCACAATGCTTTGGAAATATCTCCTCATCTCTTATAATGATAGATATGGGGAATAATAGCTTTCGAGGAACAATTCCAAACGTATACGGGGATTGTGGATGTTTAGAAGGGCTTATTTTAAAAGGAAATCAGTTAGAAGGTGAGTTGCCAAGTTCCTTGTCCAAATGTCAATCCTTGAAAGTAGTTGATTTCAGAAACAACCATTTGAATGGTACATTTCCTGGTTGGTTAGGAGATCTTCCAAATTTGCAGGTTCTTGTCCTCAAATCAAACAACTTTCTTGGACACATTCAACCCTCTTCAACTGTTGAATCCCCCTTTCCAAGTCTTCGAGTTCTTGACTTATCTCATAATAGGTTTGTTGGTCAGCTCCCTGAAAAGTATTTTCAAAGTTTCAATTCCATGAAGAATGTTGTTAAAAACAGCACAACACCAGAATATTTGTACATGGGTGATGGAATCTATTACTCATTCGTTGTTGCTGTGAAAGGGGTGGATCGAGAAATTCCAAGACTTTTTGTTGGCCTTACTATTATTGATTTATCAAACAATTATTTCGAGAGGGGGATACCAGAAATAATCGGAAATTTGAGTTCTTTGAAAGTGCTAAACTTGTCCCACAATAGCCTCAATGGTCGAATACCAAACTCTCTTGGTAAACTATCAGAGATTGAATCATTAGACCTCTCTTGGAACCAACTCACAGGAAATATCCCTCAAAGCCTTGCAGGAATCAAGGGCCTTGAAGTCTTAAATCTATCACAAAACCATCTCGCAGGGCGTATTCCAGAAGGAACACAGTTCAACACATTTCAAGAGAACTCATTTGCAGGGAATTTGGGACTATGTGGGTTTCCACTGCCCAAAAACTGCAGTGAGAATGCACACAAACCACAGTTTGAAGCACACGAAGATCAAAAGGAGGAAAGTGGATTTATGTGGGAAGTGGTGATGTTGGGATACGGATGTGGGACCCTACTTGGATTGGTGATGGGTTCTTACATGTTGTCAACAAGAAAAGTGAAATGGTTCAATGCAATTGCTGATGCAGCAGAGAGTTTGGTCTTGAAGAAGAGGAAGAGAAGACATGTTTACATCGGGAAATGACGTTAGATAATGAAAGGTATGTTTTTTCACATGATTTCTTATTTCATCAATTTTTTCAAAATGTCTTACCCTATGAATTCTCTTGGTCTTAAAAAAATTATTATGCAGGTATAGGAGTTTGAGAAGGGCTGGGACCTTCTGAATTATGCAGTCCGCAGTCGTATATCAGTTCTGAAATATGATGTTTGTGTTTTGTATCTTTGAATTATTGTTGTGTGTAATATTAGTGTGTTGTTAGGATTTTAATACATATTGACTTGGTCACTGGGTGATCGTGTATTGATGTTGCTGACCTTAGTGTAATTGTAGACACTAATGTTTGTTATAAAATTGTAGACACTAGTGTTTGTTACCGAATTGTAAGGTGTGAAAAGGAAAACATTATTAATAATGACCTGTCTTTTAGTATATCTAATTTGACCATCCAGTGTGTTCTTCTTCGATCTGTTCTACATGTGTTTTAGCATTTCATTATCTGCCCACCACCTGCTTGACGAGTTGATTATGAGACCAAATTGCCAGTAACCCTGCACTTGAATAATCATCTACATGAAATTTTATCATATACCTACTGCTCCTTATGTCCTCTAAAACGTGCCATGGTCCTTTTATGGCTAAACCTGGACGTTCTGAGATATATATAGCCCCTAAATTTGTAGGGGATATGCTAGCTGTTATAGTTCATTTATGTTATTGTGCTGTATTGCTAGCCTTGAAGACAAATGATATGTGTGTCCGAGTAAATAGTACAGCGTTACATCTTTTTGCCATCTAGTTTAAATGGCCGTGTTTATTATTTTCTTTTTATAACTTGACCAGCCAAGTCTTAAGTTTTACCCTTAGATAATCGTGTTTTTCAGTGGTTGAACCTTCAATGTAATTTTGCAAAAGGAGAGAAGACATGTATATATCGGGAAATGACATTAGAAAATCAAAGGTTATTGTATAAATTTTACTAGATGATCATAGTCGTCTGAGTATTAATATTGATTGTTATAAAATACCACAGTGTCGGCTATTAAGATTGTAACTCAAACAATTTTTTTTCTGCAGGTTCAAGAAGTCTTTGGTGAAGCTGGAATCTAGGGATTCTGGAAAGGCGTCTTCCCGACATTGGTTATGGTACTTGTTATTTAGCTTTGGCCCATGCTGTATCAATATCACTTCTTGACTTCTTGTCCCTATTGTTTCTGCCAGGTCAGCAATCCTTCAATACAGTTTATGCTGTATGAGACCCTGCTAAAGAAGTTGAACCAGCGTCACGCCTTAAGCAACAGTAACAAAGGTGTAACTGCTTTAGAGGCAAGTAACAGTTAGTATAATAAACACTGCAGAATTTTCAGATAATTATGACTTATTTATCATTTAATGGGATTATCTGTAGGCAATATCTGATTTCTCCACATAATTTTTCAGATATTTTTGCTAGATATTTTTGCTTGGGGCATTGGCAAAACTTGGGGCTGCAGTGATAACTTATCCTCTTTTAGTTGTAAAGTAAGTACTTGTCATTTGAGCTTTTTAGTAGAGCAGCAAAATAATAATTATACTCAAACATACATTAATTTCTGGAAATCAGTGACTTGATTTAGAGTTTTAGACCCACTTATATCTGTAATAGACACATTAGGTCTCAAGAGTGACTGATTCCATCTTCAAAAATGTAACTCGTCGTAAATCTTATTAGATGTTAATAGTCGAACAAGGGATGGAAAAATGGCGGGTTGGGCAACAGGCAATTTTTTGGTACTTACTGAAACAGGTCGGGTTGGGTTGCCTGGAACACTTTTTAGCCAAAAAATGTTAGCAAAATTTATATTATTGCAACAATAACGTTAATTTTTTAGTAAAGTGATTTAGGATGTTTTATACATAAAAAATTCACTTTTGATGACTTTCTTTCTGTTTGACCAGTTGGGGTTTCGACCCAGTTAACCCGTTTCTCTTTAAGCTATCTTTCAATTAAAATGTTTGACTTAATGACTCGTTGGAGATGAAACATAAACCGAAGTGACCCATTCATAAGTAAATGAGTTGAAACGTTCATCTCAAATCAATATTTTTGCCAGTTTTACTTTTTCTGTTACACCACCCCAGTATTTAAAGAAGCATTAAACTACTATATTTTGCAGTCAAGACTTCAGGGGTTAGACAACAAACATCAGTACGAAGGTAAATGTGATTATGAAATATGAAACCGTTACTTACCTCCCACAAAATCTGGGATGTTGCTGTTCTCTTGTCCTTTTCACGATCCAAAATGGCGGTACAGGTCAGGTAATGACAATAAAACTAGCGGTCTCAAAATGGCGGGACAGGTCAGGTAATGGGTCAAAATGAGTTTGGGTCACGGGTTGAACCGTTACTTTTTACCAATTCCCCCTCTCTCCCCTTTTTTGGATTCCTAAAGCCAAAGGTGACAAGCAGGTTTGGAAAATAAAAGTTATGGCCGATTTTGTTTATTACTAATTTGGTATAAACTTGACCTGAAAAGTCTAATGTTTTACCCTTAGGTAATCATGTATTTGTGTGGCTGAACCTTCAAAATAATTTGTCATGTTTCTATTATATATTTATATGGGATACTTGCCTTTAGCAAAAGTATTAAGACATAACTTGTAGCATGGCTATGCTGCACATTAATACCAAGAATAATTTGTTAGATAAGAGCTCCAGTCGCGCGCTTTAGCAAAAGCTCGTTTTGTACTTCACTGGAGCCACAAACATACTCTACACTTTTGGTGGACACGCTGTCACAGTGTTAGTACTCAGTCCTAAATTAAAGTTTGGTTTTCTTTTTCTAGTCAATTTAGGCTAATAATGACTTGAGTTACATGTTTATTGGAGTGAAAAAATGCACAAGATGTGGAAGCCACAGAAATTTAAGTACATATATCTGTTTGCAACATTATATGTGTTCAAATTAACACCCCCATCAGCTGCTGCAATGTATTGGGCCTTTGGTGATCAACTTTTAAACCACTCCAATGCTTTTTCCCTTCTGCCAAAAACTCGTTTTCGTGATACAGCCGTTGTCCTTATGCTCGTCCATCAGGTATAACTGCTTGAATGGTTAACTGACTTACTACCGCTGTTTGATTCTGTGTTGACCGATTTGTGTTTGTTTTGCTTGGCTTATCTTTTGCAGTTTATAACATTTGGTTTTGCGTGTACTCCGCTGTACTTTTGTGTGGGAGAAAGTAGTGGGAATGCATGATACAAAGAGCATATGTTTACGGGCATTGGCTAGGTTGCCAGTTTTGATTCCAATTTGGTTCTTAGCCATCATCTTCCCGTTTTTTGGTCCAATCAATTCGGCTGTTTGGGCTTTGTTGGTTAGCTTCACTGTCTTTATTATCCCTGCTCTAGCCCATATGCTTACTTACCGAATGGCTTCTGCTCGCCAGGTAATCCATCCCATCCGCACTGTCACTAAAATCTCAATTTCTAATAGATACAAACTAAGAAACCCACAGATAATCAACACTAGAGGTGAAAATGGGCAGGTTGAGTTACAAGTCAAAATTAGTTTGATTAAAACGGGTAAGTTTTGATACGGGTAAAACAAGCTGGGTTGGTTAACCTTAGTTGGTCAATAACCAATCAGTGTGTCAAATACAGTATGTTATTTATAAAATAATCCAAGTTTTTACATTTGACTTGTTAGACCTGTTAGAGATAAACCTAATCTCCACCGACCCATTTTCAAGTAAGTGGGTCAAAATAGTTACCTCTAGTACTCATAAAATCTGCATATAAGTACTAGACAATACATATGCAAAACTGAATAATCAGATCACATCACATGAGTATTTTCGAGATTAGAAATGTACCTTCCATTCATACCTTTATATTTAAGGGATAGAAAGTGGGAAAAGACAAAGTTTAGTGACATTTCATTATCATTGATTTATTGGCTGCACTTAATCAATCTAAACAAAGAGCTGGCTCAGTGACCCACTCACGTTACAAACCTAACCTTATATTGAATGGCTCACCTTAAGCTTGTTGTTTGCAGAATGCTGCGGAGAAGCCACCATTTTTCTGCCTAGCTGGACGGCCATGTACATTGTGAACATATTCATCGTGGTTTGGGTTTTTGTGATTGGTTTCGGATTTGGAGGGTGGGCCAGTGTGACAAATTTCATCAAACAAGTAGATACATTCGGTTTATTTGCAAAGTGTTACCAATGCAAGCCTCCACCACCACTCCCTCATAACCATTAAGTTTAATGATTTTGGTTCGTTGGTTGCTTTTCTTTGACATGGTCTTTTGTTTTAGTCTAGCGATAATATATGATTCTAGTGTGTAAAATGGTCGGTGATGAATTTATTTAGTTATGGTCGATATATAGCATAGGTTTGCTTTTACTTTGGTTGTGACAGTTTCATGAGTAAATCGACTTAAAGTCGTTTTGATATTTGGGATGTTTAATGGTTTTGATATCTTTGTTGTTTAGTAACCGGAATAATTTGTCTCTTAAACATAACTTGTTTGACTTAACAACCAACGCAAGCCCGACTCACAGCTCATAGACTTTGATATCTGTCATCCGTTTTTATTATTCACATATGAATACATGAGTATATTTTCGCGTTGTACACTTGTACCAATTGTCCTTGAAATCAGTCCTGTTACATGATATTAAAGTAAAAAACAACATGATTAGCAGCCCACATTGTATGATCCTGGATGGTGGTTGCAAATTTGGGCAACATCGGTAAACCTTAGTTGTTTTATCAATACCGTCTTTCATAAGCTACAGTGTTGTTTCTTTGCTATTTTTCTCATATGTGAGTGTAGCTCATCAACTCGACTACTCATTTCTTTGGGCTACATGGTCTCTATCTATATATTTTCTTTCGCGCTGAGGATAGTTTGAATTTTGAGCACATGCATGTGACCACTTCTATTTTCAAGTTAATTGTTTCAGTTTTAGACACATTTTCTAATATGAACGAAACATAAAAACTGTCATATAAATAACTTGGTGCAACATCCAATAACTCTTTTCTAGACAATATTTAATGGAACACTTCAAGAAACTGCGAACGTCAAGTATATGTGGGTCTATAACCTTTGTCCAATACATGCGAGATACTTTTATGGTGTGTAAGAGCCTTTTCGAAAGAAACAAAAAGAAATCTTAGAGTATCAAACACACATAGTTTGACATGTAAGTATGTCACACTACTTTGCATCACCAAACTAAAAAATCTTTCAGTAATTAAATTTTTATTCAGTAGGAGAAAGATCCAATAAGAAGAATAAAAATGCATCAAATTTTGTAGGTGCATCTAGAATGTGTAGTTGTGATTACTTATTATCATTCTTATTTTTATTATTTTTCTTATTTGATCCCAACTCTTATTCACTATACTTTTATAACTTTGGGCAAAAGAAAAAAAAATATATAACTAGTGATGAATGTCTAAATACTCATCATTTTATACCTATTTGAACCCACAAAAACAACCAAAAACACACAAATGACTCACAAAATGTTACAAATTTATCAAAATGTGTTTTATATGTGATTCAGGTACAAAAGATTGAAAAACAAGTGAAAACTGATCAATTTCACAACAATTGTCGTTTTCAGTCCCTGGAGTTACACAATTTGTCAAAACTAGTCCCTAAATGTTTTAAATGATTGAAAAGTAAACTTAAGTCCTTGGGAAACCAAAAATGTTCACAAAACATCCCTGGATAAAAGTTTACACAAACTGGCAATTTTTACCCCTCAAGTATCAAAATTGGCAAAATAGTCCCTGGGTATTCAAATCTTGGAATTTTACAAATATTACCCTTGTACTATGCATGATTTACAAAATGGAACAATTTGATAACTTTTGGGAATTTACAAAACAAGTCCCTCAAAATCCAAAAATTATATTTAAGGTCCTTTAAAGTTTTAAAAATAAAATAAAATACAATTTTGGTCCTTGTGTGATTGTATTGGCATGTTTGGTCCCTCAAAGATAGTTTGGAAAGTTCACATGATTGGTCCCTCAAGTTTGGCAGAATTACACTTTTAGTCCTTGGGCTTTGCTACTAAAACCAATCCGGACCCTTAATATATACTAATCCAAACACAACACCAAACCCAGCCCATCAATTCAGCCCAACAAACAAACCCGACCCAACCCTCATTAATAAAAACCAGGGTCAAACAGTCAAACACCCCAAACCCGCCAAACCACCCCAACCACTGTTCATCTCCCTCTCCACACCTGTAATCCCTATACCAGGGTGGTTTTATCACCACCTGTCCACCCCCCAGCTCACATATTACTCCTTTCCACCTCACAACCCAATCCCACTCCCCATTAATGCTTCCCCACCATCATACAAGCAACCCCTACACCCTTTTACCCTGTTTTCTTCTAAACTTGGTCCCCAAGCTCAAAAAGTCTTCCCAACCTGTTCCCTCCACCTCCACATCCTTCCAATAATCCTTAATTACTCACCTTTGGCCCCAAGTTTACTTGCAAGGACTTTGGCGCCAAAAGTGGATTTAAACGGTGGAGATCAATTCTGCAATATCAAGGGCTCAGATTGAAGACAGAGCATATGAGTGGTCACCAAGGCATTTTGAAGCTATAAAAAGAAGAAGAAAGACAGAAGATTAACTACTTTGGCACTAGGCCTCAGTCACATTTAGATTAGCTTAATCATAGTGTAATCTTTACATGCTTTCTTTAATTAAATGTCATTTACTGTTTTATTTAGTGTAAGGAACATCAAAATAGTGTAATGGAACTCAGTTCTCAGTTTAAATACAAGTTGTCTTTTAAATTTCATGTTTTCATAATTCCTTTAAATTTCTTGTCATTTACATTTCTGTTGGATTAGTGTTGTTTAAATGGACGGACCTAGGCCTTAAAAAGCTTTTAGACTCCATTTTATTAACTTTAATCATTTAAAATCAAAAATCATAGAAAAAAGTAGAAAATAGAAAATAAATCAAAAAAATCATGTGTTCTTAGTATTCTTAGCTTGGAGCATGGCTATTCTGGATTGCCATGGGTTTAGGAGCTTCATGGGAAGCTTTAGGATAGATAGTGTTCATTGGTTTCATGGTTCTCAGCTTGTCTCACCATGTAAGCAAATTCTCTTAATTTTTGCATTTTACTTTTTAAGTCTTTATCTGTCTTGATTTTCATATTTCTGTGTTTATTTGTTGTTAGTTGATGTTTTTATAGCTTAATATTAAGTGTTTATGTTTTGGAATTGATTGTGCTTGAAAAATCCATTTTGACTGTCATGAGATTGATTTTTGAGAAACCTAGGTATACACTTGTGTGACTACTTATGTGTGCTGAAAAAGGTCCTAATTTAACCAATGAAAACTTCTGGATTTGATAAAATTGTCTTATGCAATGATATGGATTGAAAATCTCAATTTAGTCCAAATTTAGGTGTGTTTGGTTTTGCTGATTCAGTAGTGATTAACTGAGTCTAGGATGTTGTTTTTGATTGCTATTTGATACATGAAGTTCTTTGAGGTCAGACAAACCTTCAATCCTATTAAGTATTCATTGAAAAGTCAAAATCACAATCTAGCACCCCTCATTTGATCACTGTAAGGATTTGTGTAGCCATACTCACCAAATCTGTTTAATTGTTGTTCTTACTTGTTTATTTTATGTTCTTATAGCATAATATGTCTTAATCAAGTGTTAAATTCAGATCAAAGTTGATGAAAGTCAATTTTGATCATAAACTAAAAAAGTCAAAAATTACCTAAAATCTGTTTTTTGAATTATATAGATATTTTTGTGTAGGATTTAATATTTAGTTTCATAACTTGTGCTTTTGATATGTTTTAGTTTAGCTGTATACCTTGCTGTGTGATTTTTATTAATTTTTGTTTAGCTTATTTACTAGCTTAAATCAGTGCTTATTCTTACCTGTTTTTGCCCTGTGCACAAGTTGGACTGTCAAGTTCATGAGCTTGCATAAGTCTCATGACTTGACCCATCTTGGTGCTTTTGGCTTAATTGTTATGCTTTAGTATCATAATTGTTATTTGTATGCTTATTTGTCTGTTTACAACTTATTTAGGTAGCTTAAACCACCCCAACTTTTTGTTACTCACCACTCATCACACTGAAGCAAACAATGTGATGAGTTGATTTTCACAAGCTCTTAAAAAGTTCCTCACTGAGCTTTAGCTTGTGTGGTATAGCTTCATGTGAAGCTGAATTGCCCATTTCAATAGCTTAGTGTTTGTTGAGCTCTTATGAGCTTATTTAGATAAGTTGTGTGACCTTGTTAGTTTGCCCACTCACAACATACACCTGAGTCATCAGGGGTATTACACTGTTTCCACAAGCTCACACCTAGCTCAATAGTGACCTTTAGCCTAAGTGGCTTGGCTTTTTAGAAAGCCTAGCAACACAGATTAATGGTTCTGCTCATCACTTTTATCTTGTAGCTTATTTACATGGGCTGCAAGCAGCTTAAACTTATCACCACTAGAAAAGTTATACTGAGTCCTCAGTATTTCTTACCAAACCTAGACATTTTCATAAGCTCACAAAAAGCTCAATAATTTGAACCAGCTGATGAATTCAAGTTCCATGTGGAGCTTATCAACCAGGCTTTAAGGTTCAGTGCTTAATTTTTAGTTTGTAGCTTATTAACTAGGGCTGCAACAAGCTTTTTGTTTGTCCCATTTTCCTGAACACTTAGCCTTAAACCATATCACTCAGGAAATGGAGGATTTTCATAAGCCTCCCAAAAGCTCATCAGTGGACCCCACTTGATGAGCTTTGGCTTTTTGGAAAGCCAAACACCTAATCTTGCAACACCAACTTTTATTTTGCCATTTTGAGCTTAACCCGTCAGCTTAAATTGACCAAACATAAGGTTGCAGGGGTGTTTGGATCTGTGTGCCCAGGAAAGTGCTTATTTGCTTGTTCTGAGCTTATTTGCAATTCCCTGTGCATAAGTTTGTACATATATGTTAATAATACTTGTATAGATATATTTTAACTTTTACTTTTAAGTATGAAGCTTATTATAGGTTCTTAGAAGCCTCCACTCAATCCAAGTTAAGCCCAAAAGGCTTAACTGTCTAAACCATAAGCTTGTGCTTATAAGCACTCCTCAGTGCTTATTCATGTTCATAGATACCTATTATACATGTACATTCATACCTTTTTACTTTTTTTCACCTCTGTATAGCTTTTTCAAGCTTGTTTCAAGATTATGACCCAACTGTAAGCCCAAAAGCTCAACTGAGGTGGTCATAAGCTGTGAAACAGCTTATTTCTAGGTTTTATAAGTTCTATTTTCTTATTATATGTATATTATCTGTTTTTATTTAGTTTTATAAAAAAACCCAAAAGACCCTTTAACCGTAAGTGATAGCTTCTATTTAGAAGCTTAAGGCTTAAAAGCCTACTGAGATGGAAATAAGCTGTCATACAGCTTATTTCTAAGTTTTGGAAAAGATGGCTTTGTTAAAGTTCCTTATTTTTACTTATTTATTAGGTTTATAAAAAGAAAATACCAAAAATAAAATAAAATGAAAAAAATGGGTGTGGGTAGATTCGAACTTGGGACCTCTCGCTAGTATCATGCATAACACCCCACACCCCTTCCAATTGCTCTGGGGCACCAGTTCCGTTAGTCTCTACACTATCAATATACTTAACCTTGTTTTAGTGCATTGGCTTATTTGGACTGTGTTGGCTTATTCCAGCTTATCTGGATAAGCTGTTAACCCCAACTTATTTTTCCTAGGTTCCTTATTAGTAAATACACTTTCTGTAATTTTTTCACATTTTTTACTGTTCATTTAGTATTTTTAATAATTAATTTAGTTTACATTTCTTTTAGTAAATATTAAGTATTTAATTTTTAAATCGGCTTATTTATAATTTTTACAAACTTTTTATATTTTATACTGAGTCCTATGATGGATAAGTAGTTTTATAAAAAGTTTCATAATTTTATAAATAAGTTTAGTATGTATAATAATTAATTTAGTTTAATTAGTTTAATTAATAAATAATAGTTTTTAATTAAGTTTTCTTATTTTTGTACATAATATATAGTTTTTATATTTTTCTTAGCTTCTTATTAGTATAATAGATTTTCGTAAAAAGTTTTAGATTTTTGTTTGTTAATTTAGTATATATAATAATTTAGTAATAGTATTAATATATAAATAATAATAATAATTAATAATAAATATAATACTTGTATAATAAATACATTTTTAGTTTCAAAATTTCTTTTATATTACTTTTAACTTTTCTTAGTTTTAGTTTCACATTTTCTTATTTTTATGTAAATTAATAAATAGTAAATAAATAGTTTTTATTAATAATAATTAGTTAAACACTTGTAAATATTATTTTAAATATTTTGTAAATATAGTTATTTATTTTATGTTTTTTTTTAATTTGCATTTAAGCCGTTAAGGCATGCAAATTCCCTCTTTGGGAAAGTTTTATTTTATACGTTACGTTTACGTTTATTTAAACTTAAACGTACGTTTGTAAATACTTTATTATTTTAGGGTTTCTGATTGCACGTTTCTTAATTGAACTAGCTGTGACAGAGCTATTACTATTCACATTCAGTGTTAGTCATTCAGATTCGCACTTTTCTATATACATTTTATTTTAACACTATTACAAATATAAGTCATAGTAATATAATGCACGCCTCGTTGGGACATAACGACCCGGGGATGTACTTACTGTACTCACGTACTTTTTCGTACTTAAGACCCACGGATTAACTTTGCCATTTCTCTCGGGCTAAAGACGTTGCTTTTATTATTACGGTTGACCATTTTATTCCGAAGTGGTTGGCTTATAAAAGTAGCATAGCTGGGGAGGAATCAAATTTTGGCGCCGCTGCCGGGGAGGCTGTGCTTACTATTGACTTTTATTTTTTGTGTTTTGTTGTAATATCTTACCTTGTTTGTATATTATACCTTATCATTCAACTACCAGGCTGTCAGGACAAATTTATTACAGTTAATTATTCACAAGTAATTAGTTTGCGTGGTAAACTTGACACATGCCTGGGAGGTAGTGATTATATATATTGTATCATATTTTATTTCATAAACAATATAAAATACAAAAATATTTTTATGGTTGAAATCTATCTGTGCTTGGATTTGCACTTGACTGTCCATTTTCCTAATCTTGATATTCCTAGGTTTAAATTTTGGCTAAACACCAGGTTTACACTAAAAAAGGATTTACTGTGCTTAGTATAATTCCTGGAATGTGATAGATTAGGTTTAAATCAGTTTCATGTATTGATAATCTCATTTAGGTTTCATTTTAAGCCATTTCTTTGTACATACATATTTTTACTTTTCTTTGTACATATATATATAAATATAAAAAATACAAAAACATTATAAAATATAAAATCAAAAATAATCTCCTTACCTTACACATTTATAATTCTGTGAGTGGCAATCCCACTCCAATTTCTCACCTAATCTTTGAGTGGCAATCCCACTCCACTTCCCCATGAACCATTTAATTCGGGGTCAAGTCAAGCTAGTGACTTGGTTATCAAAAACAAGCCATACAATATGGGTTTTCACCCATATTTCTGTCTTTTTCCCCTTTCTACCACCTAAGTGTGGGGGTGATGCCCCACCTTTTGTATATATTTTGGAAAATGTTTTGAAAAATTGTAAATATTAAAAACATAATAATTGTTGTATTACCTCACTTAGCTTTGAAAATTGAGGACAATTTTCATAATAAGTGTGGGGGGGAATTCTGGCGAATTTCATCACTTTTATACCTTTGTATGCCCTTTTCCCCTAAAAATGACCAAAATTTAAAATTTTTTCATTTGGTATTAGTGTTTTACACTAAATACAACAAATGGTAATCAATCCACCATGTCTAACACACATAAGGATTGGCTAATCCAGGAGCAAACGGCTCTTGGTAAAGATATCTCAAATCCGTTTACAGCTTGCAATTTGCTCAAAATTGTATGGTTCCTCAACTCCCCATATCCTAATAAGCAAATGAGTTGGCTAGCCCGCAAGATTATGGCTTGTGGTAAAGGCAGTGGAAAAACCATAATTGGTAATCAACTCACCAAAGATAATATTTATAATTTATCTAAGAGTTGGCTAGCCCACAAGATTATGGCTTGTGGTAAAGGCAGTGGAAAAACCATAATTGGTAATCAGCTCACCAAGATGTTGACTATTCCATCAAGAGTTGGCTAGTCCAGAAGCAAACGGCTTTTGGTAAAGACAAATCAAAACCGTTGACAGCTTGTGGTTTGCTAAAAATCACTTGGTTATCATTTGGACCAAAGTTCTTACTTGAACTAAGACATCTTGGCTACTCCAGAAGTGATGGCTTTTGGTAAAGAGTTTTTCAAATCCATTAAGTTTTAAATAAAAGATTGCTAGGGACTAGCAATAGTTTAGTGTGGGGGATTGATAAGTGTCTAAATACTCATCATTTTATACCTATTTGAACCCACAAAAACAACCAAAAACACACAAATGACTCACAAAATGTTACAAATTTATCAAAATGTGTTTTATATGTGATTCAGGTACAAAAGATTGAAAAACAAGTGAAAACTGATCAATTTCACAACAATTGTCGTTTTCAGTCCCTGGAGTTACACAATTTGTCAAAACTAGTCCCTAAATGTTTTAAATGATTGAAAAGTAAACTTAAGTCCTTGGGAAACCAAAAATGTTCACAAAACATCCCTGGATAAAAGTTTACACAAACTGGCAATTTTTACCCCTCAAGTATCAAAATTGGCAAAATAGTCCCTGGGTATTCAAATCTTGGAATTTTACAAATATTACCCTTGTACTATGCATGATTTACAAAATGGAACAATTTGATAACTTTTGGGAATTTACAAAACAAGTCCCTCAAAATCCAAAAATTATATTTAAGGTCCTTTAAAGTTTTAAAAATAAAATAAAATACAATTTTGGTCCTTGTGTGATTGTATTGGCAGGTTTGGTCCCTCAAAGATAGTTTGGAAAGTTCACATGATTGGTCCCTCAAGTTTGGCAGAATTACACTTTTAGTCCTTGGGCTTTGCTACTAAAACCAATCCGGACCCTTAATATATACTAATCCAAACACAACACCAAACCCAGCCCATCAATTCAGCCCAACAAACAAACCCGACCCAACCCTCATTAATAAAAACCAGGGTCAAACAGTCAAACACCCCAAACCCGCCAAACCACCCCAACCACTGTTCATCTCCCTCTCCACACCTGTAATCCCTATACCAGGGTGGTTTTATCACCACCTGTCCACCCCCCAGCTCACATATTACTCCTTTCCACCTCACAACCCAATCCCACTCCCCATTAATGCTTCCCCACCATCATACAAGCAACCCCTACACCCTTTTACCCTGTTTTCTTCTAAACTTGGTCCCCAAGCTCAAAAAGTCTTCCCAACCTGTTCCCTCCACCTCCACATCCTTCCAATAATCCTTAATTACTCACCTTTGGCCCCAAGTTTACTTGCAAGGACTTTGGCGCCAAAAGTGGATTTAAACGGTGGAGATCAATTCTGCAATATCAAGGGCTCAGATTGAAGACAGAGCATATGAGTGGTCACCAAGGCATTTTGAAGCTATAAAAAGAAGAAGAAAGACAGAAGATTAACTACTTTGGCACTAGGCCTCAGTCACATTTAGATTAGCTTAATCATAGTGTAATCTTTACATGCTTTCTTTAATTAAATGTCCTTTACTGTTTTATTTAGTGTAAGGAACATCAAAATAGTGTAATGGAACTCAGTTCTCAGTTTAAATACAAGTTGTCTTTTAAATTTCATGTTTTCATAATTCCTTTAAATTTCTTGTCATTTACATTTCTGTTGGATTAGTGTTGTTTAAATGGACGGACCTAGGCCTTAAAAAGCTTTTAGACTCCATTTTATTAACTTTAATCATTTAAAATCAAAAATCATAGAAAAAAGTAGAAAATAGAAAATAAATCAAAAAAATCATGTGTTCTTAGTATTCTTAGCTTGGAGCATGGCTATTCTGGATTGCCATGGGTTTAGGAGCTTCATGGGAAGCTTTAGGATAGATAGTGTTCATTGGTTTCATGGTTCTCAGCTTGTCTCACCATGTAAGCAAATTCTCTTAATTTTTGCATTTTACTTTTTAAGTCTTTATCTGTCTTGATTTTCATATTTCTGTGTTTATTTGTTGTTAGTTGATGTTTTTATAGCTTAATATTAAGTGTTTATGTTTTGGAATTGATTGTGCTTGAAAAATCCATTTTGACTGTCATGAGATTGATTTTTGAGAAACCTAGGTATACACTTGTGTGACTACTTATGTGTGCTGAAAAAGGTCCTAATTTAACCAATGAAAACTTCTGGATTTGATAAAATTGTCTTATGCAATGATATGGATTGAAAATCTCAATTTAGTCCAAATTTAGGTGTGTTTGGTTTTGCTGATTCAGTAGTGATTAACTGAGTCTAGGATGTTGTTTTTGATTGCTATTTGATACATGAAGTTCTTTGAGGTCAGACAAACCTTCAATCCTATTAAGTATTCATTGAAAAGTCAAAATCACAATCTAGCACCCCTCATTTGATCACTGTAAGGATTTGTGTAGCCATACTCACCAAATCTGTTTAATTGTTGTTCTTACTTGTTTATTTTATGTTCTTATAGCATAATATGTCTTAATCAAGTGTTAAATTCAGATCAAAGTTGATGAAAGTCAATTTTGATCATAAACTAAAAAAGTCAAAAATTACCTAAAATCTGTTTTTTGAATTATATAGATATTTTTGTGTAGGATTTAATATTTAGTTTCATAACTTGTGCTTTTGATATGTTTTAGTTTAGCTGTATACCTTGCTGTGTGATTTTTATTAATTTTTGTTTAGCTTATTTACTAGCTTAAATCAGTGCTTATTCTTACCTGTTTTTGCCCTGTGCACAAGTTGGACTGTCAAGTTCATGAGCTTGCATAAGTCTCATGACTTGACCCATCTTGGTGCTTTTGGCTTAATTGTTATGCTTTAGTATCATAATTGTTATTTGTATGCTTATTTGTCTGTTTACAACTTATTTAGGTAGCTTAAACCACCCCAACTTTTTGTTACTCACCACTCATCACACTGAAGCAAACAGTGTGATGAGTTGATTTTCACAAGCTCTTAAAAAGTTCCTCACTGAGCTTTAGCTTGTGTGGTATAGCTTCATGTGAAGCTGAATTGCCCATTTCAATAGCTTAGTGTTTGTTGAGCTCTTATGAGCTTATTTAGATAAGTTGTGTGACCTTGTTAGTTTGCCCACTCACAACATACACCTGAGTCATCAGGGGTATTACACTGTTTCCACAAGCTCACACCTAGCTCAATAGTGACCTTTAGCCTAAGTGGCTTGGCTTTTTAGAAAGCCTAGCAACACAGATTAATGGTTCTGCTCATCACTTTTATCTTGTAGCTTATTTACATGGGCTGCAAGCAGCTTAAACTTATCACCACTAGAAAAGTTATACTGAGTCCTCAGTATTTCTTACCAAACCTAGACATTTTCATAAGCTCACAAAAAGCTCAATAATTTGAACCAGCTGATGAATTCAAGTTCCATGTGGAGCTTATCAACCAGGCTTTAAGGTTCAGTGCTTAATTTTTAGTTTGTAGCTTATTAACTAGGGCTGCAACAAGCTTTTTGTTTGTCCCATTTTCCTGAACACTTAGCCTTAAACCATATCACTCAGGAAATGGAGGATTTTCATAAGCCTCCCAAAAGCTCATCAGTGGACCCCACTTGATGAGCTTTGGCTTTTTGGAAAGCCAAACACCTAATCTTGCAACACCAACTTTTATTTTGCCATTTTGAGCTTAACCCGTCAGCTTAAATTGACCAAACATAAGGTTGCAGGGGTGTTTGGATCTGTGTGCCCAGGAAAGTGCTTATTTGCTTGTTCTGAGCTTATTTGCAATTCCCTGTGCTTAAGTTTGTACATATATGTTAATAATACTTGTATAGATATATTTTAACTTTTACTTTTAAGTATGAAGCTTATTATAGGTTCTTAGAAGCCTCCACTCAATCCAAGTTAAGCCCAAAAGGCTTAACTGTCTAAACCATAAGCTTGTGCTTATAAGCACTCCTCAGTGCTTATTCATGTTCATAGATACCTATTATACATGTACATTCATACCTTTTTACTTTTTTTCACCTCTGTATAGCTTTTTCAAGCTTGTTTCAAGATTATGACCCAACTGTAAGCCCAAAAGCTCAACTGAGGTGGTCATAAGCTGTGAAACAGCTTATTTCTAGGTTTTATAAGTTCTATTTTCTTATTATATGTATATTATCTGTTTTTATTTAGTTTTATAAAAAAACCCAAAAGACCCTTTAACCATAAGTGATAGCTTCTATTTAGAAGCTTAAGGCTTAAAAGCCTACTGAGATGGAAATAAGCTGTCATACAGCTTATTTCTAAGTTTTGGAAAAGATGGCTTTGTTAAAGTTCCTTATTTTTACTTATTTATTAGGTTTATAAAAAGAAAATACCAAAAATAAAATAAAATGAAAAAAATGGGTGTGGGTAGATTCGAACTTGGGACCTCTCGCTAGTATCATGCATAACACCCCACACCCCTTCCAATTGCTCTGGGGCACCAGTTCCGTTAGTCTCTACACTATCAATATACTTAACCTTGTTTTAGTGCATTGGCTTATTTGGACTGTGTTGGCTTATTCCAGCTTATCTGGATAAGCTGTTAACCCCAACTTATTTTTCCTAGGTTCCTTATTAGTAAATACACTTTCTGTAATTTTTTCACATTTTTTACTGTTCATTTAGTATTTTTAATAATTAATTTAGTTTACATTTCTTTTAGTAAATATTAAGTATTTAATTTTTAAATCGGCTTATTTATAATTTTTACAAACTTTTTATATTTTATACTGAGTCCTATGATGGATAAGTAGTTTTATAAAAAGTTTCATAATTTTATAAATAAGTTTAGTATGTATAATAATTAATTTAGTTTAATTAGTTTAATTAATAAATAATAGTTTTTAATTAATTTTTCTTATTTTTGTACATAATATATAGTTTTTATATTTTTCTTAGCTTCTTATTAGTATAATAGATTTTTGTAAAAAGTTTTAGATTTTTGTTTGTTAATTTAGTATATATAATAATTTAGTAATAGTATTAATATATAAATAATAATAATAATTAATAATAAATATAATACTTGTATAATAAATACATTTTTAGTTTCAAAATTTCTTTTATATTACTTTTAACTTTTCTTAGTTTTAGTTTCACATTTTCTTATTTTTATGTAAATTGATAAATAGTAAATAAATAGTTTTTATTAATAATAATTAGTTAAACCTTGTAAATATTATTTTAAATATTTTGTAAATATAGTTATTTATTTTATGTTTTTTTTAATTTGCATTTAAGCCGTTAAGGCATGCAAATTCCCTCTTTGGGAAAGTTTTGTTTTATACGTTACGTTTACGTTTATTTAAACTTAAACGTACGTTTGTAAATACTTTATTATTTTAGGGTTTCTGATTGCACGTTTCTTAATTGAACTAGCTGTGACAGAGCTATTACTATTCACATTCAGTGTTAGTCATTCAGATTCCCACTTTTCTATATACATTTTATTTTAACACTATTACAAATATAAGTCATAGTAATATAATGCACGCCTCGTTGGGACATAACGACCCGGGGATGTACTTACTGTACTCACGTACTTTTTCGTACTTAAGACCCACGGATTAACTTTGCCATTTCTCCCGGGCTAAAGACGTTGCTTTTATTATTACGGTTGACCATTTTATTCCGAAGTGGTTGGCTTATAAAAGTAGCATAGCTGGGGAGGAATCAACTAGCTTGTCACTTGACACATTTTGTTTTGTTGTGTATCTATTTTTATTTTTTTCAATTGTACACATTATACTTTTAATTTAGTTTATCGTTTTTAATTTAGTTTATCGTGTGTATTTTCTGCTCATTTTACCCTTCTCTGTTAATAAGAGTGTTAATAAATGAAAGAGAAAACAATCACAAAATACACACAATAGACATAACGAGTGGGGTAACCCGCGCGTTGCTGCAGGGGCGATTTAGAAAGACATTATTATAATCAATTTCTAATCATTTTATTACTAAATACATAGTTTAAAAGTTATTATTTGATTATAGAAGAGAAAGAAGTTAGTTAAGTGGGAGAATACATTTACAACTAATTTAAGTACAAAGCTCAGAGTTAGTTAAAGTCTTGTTGTGTACACATGTAGATTATCTTGTATGGCAGCAACGTCGAACTGCAGTGCTTCCTGGTGCACATAGGCCAATAAAAGACATGCTCGGCGCCACTCGTTTTCACTTTAAACCCTGAAAAACGCATAGGTAAAGTTCATGTCAATCTGGACATAATAATAAGGCTTTTGTCTTTTTAAGTGACCTGCAGACCCATTCAATTTTTAACCCATTACCCATTATTACTTTGGTTGAAAATTTTATAAGTAAACAGAAATTTAGACTTTATAAGCTAATGCAGGTAAAAGTTTTATAAGGTAACATAGATCAATTTTATAAGCAAAAACAGGTTAAAAAGTTTTATCTTTTGAAAAATGAAGTATGCTGTGGTAGTAGACTCATACATGCCACAATGTCAAGGGCAGTAAAAGATGGAGATTAAACTGATCACATGGCATATCTAGGCATATCTAGCTACACAATAAGGCAATAACTAAAATGTTTCCAATCGTGTGCAGCTGCACCCCCTGAAAATATCCGTGTACTTAAGGAAGATACACTATTGGGTGAGAGACTGAGAACACAATCAAGCATGATCAAAATTGGGAGAGGGCGGTGGACCTGACTATTTCATGAATCTCACTTTTAAAAAGTTAACAAATCTAAAATTTTCTGTAAAACTTATGCTTGCATATGTCTTTGATGATCGAACATCAGCCTAAAAATCATTAGCTACCATATAGCGTGACCCAAAATTTTAAAAAACATGCCATAGTAAATAGAGCATAGCAGAAAAAAAGAAGCCATAAACAAAGAATCTTTACCTCGAGTATCACTGGCGTTCGAGGTCAAGCAGCCACTTCCAGAAGTACATGTCATTAAGAGATCATCGGATTTAGGCTGCTGCAAATTGTTATCAGGACGTGTAACTTTACCAGGATGCTTTCGCATAGTACCTTTAGCCGTTTACCTGATCTGAATAGGCGTTCGAGACGGCCTTGTACCCTTTCCATTCCCATCAATTTTCGATTAAACAGCTGTACTCGATTCTAATAAATCAACCACCTCTTCCTTAATGTGGCACCTAATATAACCTTTTACCCAAACACCTCTTAACGGGTCATTAAAGGACCAGCACATTGTTGTCGTTGCAGCATTCTGTGTCCTTCTTGTAGCATTCAAATCAAGTGATCCCTGGCAACTGTCAACAGCGCGTCTTCGGACACATCATGTGTTAGATGTAAGGATTTGAGTGATGTCCATACCACCTACCAAACCCAAACTTTTTTACTGTTAGTACAACTTGTGTAAACTTACAGATTTTCCTTTGTGGAAATCCCTTAAAAAGACAATTTTACTCTTTGCTTTTTTCAAATGTCTTATAAGTGGTTATTTTAAATATTAAAAAGCTACACTTTACACCTAAAAACTGAAAATTGAAAGAAACTGATTTGCTCGGATCACTACCGTTTTGTAAGAAGATGAATACAAATCATTACCAATTTATGGTGCAGAACAGTATAAAATGATCGGATCACTCCGTTCTCCCGAATCACACGAACCGCAGCTGATTACCGACCATCTTCTTTCTTCCCAGAACCACCCGAATCACATCCTAAAAGAGACCGCACTATATCCTCATTCAACCTGCACCAATAAAAACAAACTTAAATATCCAATCCAATTGATATTAACATTTTACAATTACACAATTTAATCAGTTTCACACACTAACTGAAACAAACTTTGTTTTTCATATATGACCTGAAGTAAATAGAAGTAATTATATAATTTAGACGGAAACCAACTATATACAATTTGGGAATCTGTGATAACCTAGTTAAGCGACCTTATAATAGTTTTACATGTTTCTGCAGAACACGTTACATAATCAGTTGTTTATTTTCTGTGATAAGCGTCGTCAGAGAGACTTCAAGCGTAATATTTGAGCCTACATATTTTTTTGTATTACATGAAGATAAAACAACATTGTTTTAATTTCGAAGTTTAAAAAAAATATTTGAACCAAGTACATAACATGTGAGTAAAGTGCAGTTCCACATTAGTTTTAAGGTAGTTTTGCACTTTTAGTTTTTTTTGGGTAAAGGGTTATACCCAGTGAAATATATTGAGAAAAAATGTTCGGTACACTAAGGGTGGTAATGAGCCACCCTAAATCAAAAAACACTATACTTTGAACATGTTCAAAGCATAACAACCAAAATAACCAAACGCGATACAAAGACTACAAAAGATACACATTAAACTAAGCCTCTGGACCGCATCACTTCTAGCTCATTTCCACTTGCACATTAGCAATCTTCCACGTTCTCTTCATTTGCTCCACACGAGCATTCTTCTTAAACCGAATAGTTGCCAATTTTAAGCGAACCGTGTCAACTATACTTTTGGCAACTTCATCAGGTTGTCTTCCATACTTTCCATGAATTCTATTGTTTCGTTCTTGCCACACAAAATAAGAAGAAGCTGCCACCAGTAGACGACCAACAATAGTTGTCACCTTATTTTGTCTTGAGATAGGAAGAAGCCAAGCAACAATGTCACTCCACTTTGATGATATTCCTCTCATTCTAGCCACGTCCATGACTAGATTCCACACTTGCACTGAAAACGGGCACTCGAAGAAAAGATGCTCATGAGAATCTTGTTGACCTTTGCAAAGTGGACACCGAAGTAAAGCAAGATCTACCTCATTCCCAACATGCCATTGTCTCATCCTATCTTGAGTTAGTAAACGTCTTCTCATCACGAGCCACAAATGTGTAGTATGTCTTGGGATGGTATATTTCGACCACACAAGATACGCCCAATTTACTTCTTCCCCACGATCTCTCGTAGCATTCCAAGCATGTTTGACAGAGAAGTCATAACACTCGCCATCATACTTCCAAACAAGCGTATCTACCTGATCTTGTCTTAGGTTAGGAACGTTGCATTGGTTTAGAACAGGAAAAGAATTAAACCACTCGTGGGGCCAGCTCCACGAACCTTCTGTAACAACATCACCCACTGTTTCAAGCGTATAATATCCCGCATTACTTACAGCTCTATGTGTTATGTGATTTATTATAGGACACAACTCATCCCATGTGTCATACCAAACTGAAGCTTTTCCTCCATTTCCAAGTTTATACCAGACATGCGGCCTGATAATATTGCGAATTTGGAGAAGTTTTCTCCATCCCCAACTCACATTAGATAATAACGGAACATCCCAGAAGCTGCGATGTTCTAGTTTATATGATTAGGTTAATTCTTTTAATAACCAACCTACAATTGCAACGCCTATTCACTACATATATACAACCTGTTATGTTTGGATGGATGTAAGTTAGAACTTACCGTTGAGTGAAACTCGGAACAACATTGAATTAGTTGTTTTCTACTTCTATCGATCCATGGTGTCCTAGGTTACTATTCTTGTATACACTGCCATGGTCCCAAGTTGTCTATAGGAAGCATGTCTACAATTATATTGCTACAAAAAGAAAACCAAAAACCACCGTTAAAGTGTGTTCATAACAGAAGGCATAATATATGCACATAGCTAAAATAGATAGTACGCAATCACAAAATATTTACTACTGTATAACTTTTTTTTGAAAGTACTACTGTATAAGTTTTAGGAATCAGTAAATATCGAAACTTAGAAATTGCGCCCCCGACCTCACACCCATTTCAACCCCCGAACCCACCAATTTGAGTCCCCAAACCCACCCACTTCAGCACCAAAAAGCACCCATTTCAGTCCCCATTTTGGCATACAAATCCAACCATTTCAACCCCTATTAACCACTCATTTAAAACCACTGGATAATTGGAGTGACGCTTGAGTTTAAGTATGCATAAGCCAAGTTAAGGTGATTTTGCAGTCCTATGGTTATCTGTATGTTAACACTCCATTTTTTTCTTTTTGTAGTCCTAAGGTGATTTTGCCGAGGTTGCAATAGCTTATAAGCCCACATATGGAACCATAGTTATCTATTTTGCTTTATCTATTTTGTAATATAAGCCAAAGTCAAATAAGCTTATAAGCCCATATATATAACCTTAAACAAACACCCCTATAATATGAACTACGAATTAATGTTTACCTTAATTCGGAGGTCAAATGAAATAAGAGCTCGTATCTTTTAGTTAGAATTAGCTCCACTAAAACACATATGCATTAACAAAACAACAAAACCAAAGCATAAATCAATAATCTAAAAATAAATTGAAAATTTACCAGCACCAATAGTAGTAGTAGGATCATCTTTCATCAAGTTGTTGTAATCCAAACTATCAAAAACGCTAACCCATCAACTACGATCAATGGATACAATCACGGACTGAACAACAGGCCTTCGCATCATCTGTTAAAAACAAACATCAGATTGAGGTGGTTTTTTTAATTAAAAAAAAAGACAGCTCTAATAATAAATAATCTACTTTTAGTAACATCAAATAAGGCGTAATGATCACCCGCGAAAAGATCAGCAATCAACATCATTAATCAACTGGACTATGGCGATGTCATTGGGTCATGAGATTAACAAATTTGGGAACCGTATCCCTAAATCTGAAAATAAATAAATAAATAAATAAATAAATAAAAAGGCGGAAAAAAAGTAATGAAAAGCTTAAGTATCAATCTTTATAAATATGAAAAATTGAATGTCAAAAAAAAAAATCACAAAGATTAAGAGGTAAAAACACTTACAAATTTACAATCATCTTGATTTCCAATGACATCAATAGATCTTCAACTTTTTAATTGATTTTGTGAGAGGCGTTTGGTTTTGTATCTGGGTTTGATGACAGGATCGTTGAGATGATCTCATGAAGCTGGAATATTGGTTGTGGTTTGGAATTTGCAATTTGATTTTCTGTTTAGGGTATTGTGTGTGTGTGTGGGAGGGGGAGATGAGGGTTCTCGAATATGAGTTATCAATGGGGAAAAACTGGGTTTCAGATTATATGGTGGAGATGATGAGGCAGTGATATGATCTTTAGATCTCTAATGAAGAAATGGTAAAGATCTCACAGTTTGATGAACACTCAAGAATCAAGAAGAGAGTATTGGATCAAAAAGTGATTTGTTATTATTGAATGAGAGTTTGTTACAGATTGAGAGGAAAGAAATGTTCAATTACAAGATAGATGTGAAATGAATACAATGGAAATGATTTATACAAGTGTTGGTTGTTAACTGATTTTCCCGCCCAAATTGATATGACAATTAGTTACTAAATGTGTTGACTTTTTTACTTTGTTGACTTATTGACTTTGATACTTAAGCTCATGTCAATACTTCCCCCTTCAAAAACTGCTTGTCCTCAAGCATCAATCTGAAAATCAGGAAAACGTTTGACCATGTCACTATGCAGCTCCCATGTTGCATCATCCACTGTTCCATTAGACCATTGGACTAAGACAAAAACTTTGCCTGTTGTGCCCACCTTGCCCAATCTTCTATCTAGAATTGCAACTGGTACCACTTATAACTTACCATCACTATTACACCTTGGAAGAACAGGAGAGAACCCTTAAACTTTTTGAGCTGTGAAATGTGAAAGACTGGGTGGATTTGTGAACTTGCAGGTAAATCCAGCTTGTATGAAACTTGGCCAACTCTTTCCAAAATTTGAAAAGGACCATAGTATTTTGGATTGAGCTTGTTGTATTTTCCCATTCTCACTGTGACTTGCCTATGAGGTTGTAACTTCAGAAACACCCATTGGCCAATTTCAAATTCTCTTTCAGTCCTCTTTGATCAACAAAAACCTTCATTCTATGTTGCGACCTTTCCAAGTGGAAGTTGAGCAATTGAATTATAGCTTCCCTTGCAGCCAATGATCTATCAACACTTTCTACTGAGCTCTGACCTTGAACATAAGCTATAGGGCTTGTAGGTGGCTGACCATAAAGAACTTCAAAAGGAGTTATCTGAGTAGCAGTGTGATAATTGGTGTTGTACCAATATTCAGCTAAAGAGACCCACTTTGTCCAAGCTTTTGGCTTCTCTCCAGTCATGCATCTCAAGTAACATTCCAAACACCTATTAACTACTTCAGTCTGGCCATCAGTTTGAGGATGGTATGAAGTAGATAAATGCAGACTAAATTTTAACATTTTGAAGAGTTCTTTCCAAAACAAGCTTAAGAAAACCTTATCCCTGTCACTCACTATCACCTTTGGAAGACCATGAAGCTTGTACACATTGTCTAAAAACACTTGAGCCACTTGAACAGCTATGAAAGGATGACTTAAAGGAATAAAATGCCTGTACTTACTCAGTCTATCCACTACTACAAACAACACAGTTTTTCCATTAGAGGGTGGAAGACCTTCTATGAAATCCATGGATATTTCTGACCAGACTTGTTGTGGTATAGGGAGAGGTTGTAAGAGACCTGGATATGCAGAAAGATCTGGTTTATTAGCTTGATAGACTCTGCAATTGGCCACAAAAGCTTTCACTTGTTGTCTCAACTTCTTCCAGTAACAAAAACCAGTCACTCTTTTCATGGTAGCTTGTACTCCTAAATGACCACCAATAGGATCTGAATGGAAGTAACTGAGCAGAGCTTCTCTCAACTGTTCATCATTTCCAACCACCAATTTACCCTTCCTTCTCAATTGACCTTGCAACAAAGCATAATGTTTGTGAGACTGAGGATTCTATTCCAAATTAGCTACCAACTTCTGCAAGTCCACATCTGACTTGCAAGAGTCTACAATTTGCTGGACATAATCACTGGTAATGGTAGACAAAGACAAATGTAGTAACTGAGCACTAGTAGGTATTCTTGAAAGAGCATCAGCAGCTTTGTTTTCACTACCCTTTTTGTACAATATTTCATAATCAAATCCCATGAGCTTAGGTAACCATTTCATCTGAGAAGGGGTGGTGATTATTTGCTCTAATAAGTATTTTAAACTGAAATGGTCTGTCTTAATCTTGAAGTGCCTATCCAAAAGATACCCTCTCCACTTACTCAAAGCTTGTATTAATGCCAAAAGCTCCTTTTCATAAGTAGATAAGAGTTGATGTCTGGGATACAGGGTTTTACTATTATAAGCTATTGGATGGCCTCCTTGCTGTAACACTGCACCAATACCTCCATGGGATGCATCTGTTTCAATGACAAACACCTCATTGAAATCAGGAAGTTTGAGTACTGGAGCTTCAAATGCTTTAAAGCTTCAAATGCTTCTTGTGTAACACTTGACCAAGCAAAGCCATTCTTCTTAAGCAACTGTGTTAAAGGATGGCTGATGACTGCATAACTTTTGACAAACCTTCTATAGTAACCTGTTAACCCAAAAAAACCTCTGAGTTGCTTAATGTTTTTAGGTACTGGCCAATTCTTCATTGCTTCAATTTTAGAGCCATCAGTAGCTACTCCTTCTCTAGTAATTACATGGCCCAAATATACAACTTTGTCAGCTCCAAACACACACTTAGACTGTTTGGCATAGAGAGTGTGTTGTCTCAAAACTTGCAAAACCAGTCTCAAATGTTGAACATGCATTTCTAGTGTTGGACTATACACTAAGATATCATCAAAAAATACTAACACAAACTTCCTCAAATAAGGCTTGAACACAGAATTCATAAGAGCTTGAAATGTAGATGGAGCATTAGTGAGTCCAAAAGGCATTACCAGGAATTCATAATGGCCTTCATGTGTCTTAAATGCTGTCTTCTCAATGTCTGGTGGATGCATTCTGATTTGGTGTTAACCAGACCTCAAATCCAGCTTTGTGAAGTACATTGACCCTTGCAACTCATCTATCAACTCTTCTATCACAGGTATAGGGAACTTGTCTTTGATTGTGGCATTGATTAACTGTCTATAATCTATACACATCCTCCAACTTCCATCTTTCTTCTTAACCATGACCACTGGAGAGGAGAAAGGACTTTGGCTATATCTGATCACACCAGTGTCAAGTAATTCTCTCACCATGACTTCAATTGCATCCTTCTGTGTAGGTGGATGTCTATATGGTCTGGTGTTAATGGGTAAAGTTCCATCCTTGAGTGGAATTTTGTGATCAAAAGTTCTCATAGGAGGTAGTGTGGTAGGAACTGCAAAAACATCTCCAAATTCCTCAATCAACTTTGAAACTTCTTGTGGAGCTTTTTCATTTTCACTTGTTGATGTTGCAAGCATATTCAGTGAAGTAGAAGGGTAGACACACAACATCATAGAAGACAATTCAGCTGTGGGTGTTTGATTCTGCATTTTATCACTTTGCTTCCACTAAACTCCAGCTTTGTGAGTACCTCTCAGTACCACTTTCTTACCTTTGTACATGAATTCCATTCTTAAGTCATTGAAGTTGCTCAATATGTTACCCAATGTAGATAACCATTGGATTCCAAGAACCATCTCACAACCACCCAAAGGCAAAAGCAAAACATCACTTACAAATTCTACACCCTGCAACTTCCACTTAAACCCTTTGCAAACAAGATTACTAGTCAACTTCCCTCCTCCTGGCACGTCTACTTGGAAAGGACAAGTATTAGTAAGCCTGCAACCCAACCTTTTAGCTGTGTTCACATCCACAAAGTTATGAGTACTTCCACAGTCTATCAAGATATGCAACTTATGACTACCACATTACCATAAACCCTCAAAGTTCTATATATAGTAGTACCATTGATAGCATTCAAAGAAATATGTGGCTGTAAGTCAATTATTTCCCCTGTTTCCTCTGTTTCAGCTTCTAACTCCACATTACTGGCATCAACTTCTAGTTCATCATTTATGCTTTCTCCCAAAACTTCCAAAGAAAACACCTGACCACTATACTTATGACCTGGTGTATACCTTTGGTCACAGTAAAAACATTGGTTCTTGGCTCTCTTCTCCTCTAACTCCTTTTGAGTCAACTATTTCCTCAAAGGGTTGTTTGGCACAACCTTGTTTCTCCAATTGGGGTTAGGAGCAGGTAATGACACTGGTTTTGGGCCAGTGTTTGGTAATGGAGTTTGAAACCTTGGTGTTGGTAAAATTGGAGGTCTATACTTCAACTTATTCACATTCACTTTAGCCTCTTCCAATTTACATAACCTATACAAATCAGCAAGTGATCTTGGCCTAAACATTCGTACAGCCGATTCAATCTCACTTTTCAATCCAGCCATAAAGAAACTCATACTTTGATCATTAGGCAAATCCACTCTACACAACAGCCTATCATAAGCATCAATATAGTCTTGTACAGTACCAATTTGTTTAAGTTTCTTGATTTCACTTAATGGGTCATCATAAACATAACCAAATCTTTTCAAGATTGCTTCTCTGTACATAGCCCAAGATACATCTTCACCCAAATGCCTCACAACTTGTCTATGCCACATCAAATCTAAATCAGACAAGTGAATGGAAATAAGATTTACCTTCTGGTCATCATGAATGTTATCCACTCTGAAAAACTGTTCACACCTGAACAATCAGTTTCTCACATCTTCACCTCCTCCAAACTTTGGAAATTCAATCTTTGTGGTCCTACTAAATGACATCTGTGAACCACCATTTGAACCACCATAGAATCCTCCATTGGAACCACCTTGTTGTCCTTGATGCCCAGTACTAGTACCTTCACCAGACCTGAATCTTGACCATTCATTCATCATGTTGGTCACCAATTGTTGCAAATCATTCACACTTTGGTTAAGAGACTCCATTGTGAGTTCTTGACTTCGACTTGTATTTCTTGTTTCCACAATTGTACCAGTAATATCACCACTCATCAAAAATGACTATTCACTGAAACAATGACTAATCACTGACCAATTGGGGTAACAAACTGGTGCTGTTCTGGGTTAATCAATCCAACTGCTGCTTGCCAGCTTGTTCAAGATAAGAAAATTTAACGAGATTTTCGGCTTATCTTGTGGCCGTACAGATGATTGACACTAACCAATTGTAAACAGAACAGTGAAATCAGTGATGGCTGATTTTGTAACCGGAATCTTGATTGTTTGCCGGAATTTCACCGGAGAAGATAACCGGAATTCAAGATTTATCAGGATAACAATCTTGATATGATCTGAGTTGCCAGGAAAGGCAGCTCTGATACCACTTGATATGATCTTTAGATCTCTAATGAAGAAATGGTAAAGATATCACAGTTTGATGAACACTCAAGAATCAAGAAGAGAGTATTGGATCAAAAAGTGATTTGTTATTATTGAATGAGAGTTTGTTACAAATTGAGAGGAAAGAAATGTTCAATTACAAGATAGATGTGAAATGAATACAATGGAAATGATTTATACAAGTGTTGGTTGTTAACTGATTTTCCCGCCCAAATTGATATGACAATCAGTTACTAAATGTGTTGACTTTTTGACTTTGTTGACTTTGTTGACTTATTGACTTTGATACTTAAGCTCATGTCAGGCGGTGATGGATCAAATTTGTTTAGGGTGTTTGGTGTTATGGAAGTTTATACAGAGAGCGATAGAGATAGATGTTTGCGCGACGTTTAGGTGAAAAACATTTTGTTTCATTTCTTATTTTTTGTTTTGCAGGAAAAGATAAGGGAGTTTGATTTTCACAAACAAATTGAAAATTTAGAAAACGCGTTTAGTCTGAGAAATATGTGTTTGTGTTTTCCATTTTGCAAAACTAGAAAACATGTTCAAGTGTTGTTATTTTATATCTCAATTCACTATTCACCTTAGTAATATTATAAAAACATCTTCAAAACACAAAAATAAATATGTAGAACCGTAGAGGCGGGGGGGGGGGGGGGGGGTGAATACGGTTTCTTTGGCTTTCAAGACGTTTAAAAACTTTAAGCCTCAAAGAAAACCAAGTGGTTGTATAATCAATCCAAACAACCACTAACACAACCAAAGTATATAAAGCAAGTAAGAACACAACGATATATACTGGTTCGGGATGGGGGGTTTATACCATCCGTACGTCCAGTTGCGAATCCGCGACTCCGATACTATTCACTAGTATAATCCTTTCGGTGAACTACAAACTGTTACAATTCAATCCACCGATATTCACCAATATCGATGCTCACAAAGAAGGAGTTACTTCCCAACGGTATTCCACCCTCGGAAACCACCCAAAAGAATCTCGCGATTCGACTTCACCTAAGGATCACAAAGATCACTACCAAGACTTCCCACCGGAAGTATCAAAACCCCAAATAGATCCCCAATGATCTAGGCTTGGTCACCAAGACACAAGACTTCCCTTACAGACAATTGAATGAATGAATATATTTTTGTTCAACCAAGCCCTAACCTAACCTAGAGACTCGATTGTAATAGAAAGGGTATAAGGAAGAAGACCCTCGACACAATCACAAGAGTGGATTAGGTTCTTGTGATTCTTCCCTTGCAAAGAGATGTGTTCTTTCAAAGATGTTAGTATGAAAATCAAGAACACAAGATTGGAGATAGAGATAGAGATTTGAGAGTGTTTAGAAAGAAAGAATCTAGATAGAAAGAATAATAGCAAGGGGTGTGGAATACAAGAGGCAAGGGTGGTATTTATAAGCCAAGAACCCAAACTTGGGAATTTTTACCGAGGCCGGCGCGTCACCCGCACGTCAGCGCGCGAGCAGCGCGCCAGGTTTCTGTAAACTTTCCCAAGTGTTGGGTGTTTGGATCTTATAAATACATATCCTTGCTAAACCCCCAATTGTACTTCACACTAAACCTTAACATTAATCATTCTAAGGTTTACCAACTCAAATACCCAATTTAGAAAATGTTTTGTGAAGTGTTTATAAGAAAACCAAATACCAAGGGTAGAAAGTGTAGATAGGGTTATTAGGAAGGGGTAGAAGTGTTATTCTTCACATGGCATAGAAAAGAGAGAAAGAATATGCCAAGGTATAATCCAATGCTTGGGGGGAAGAATGAGATGGAGGGTTGAGATGAGAAGGTTTGAATTGGATGGCTAGGATCAAAGGGAGACTCTTTTGGTTTTCAAATTATTTGGCATGTGTTGAATATGGATGGTTGAGATGTGATGATTTGAAATAGATGGCCAAGATCAAAGAAGCCTAGGTTAGGATTGAGAAGGGATATTCCAAAGGAATATGCTTTGCTTGGGGGGAAAGGGTGAATCAATGGTTGAGATGGTTTTGATTTAAAATGGATGGCTTGGATTAAACACATGTGATGGTATAGAGAGGAGGATGAGATGAATGGTTGAGATGTGTTGTAATTTGAATTCAATGGCTAGGATCATAGGAGCATCCATTTGAATTCAAATTAAATCCCATGTGTTGAAATTGGAAGGTTGAGATGTGTTGTAAGGGAATGAATGGTTGAGATGTAGTGTGTAAGGGAATATGTAAGAGTGTAAGAGATTGTGTAAGAGAATATATGATTTAGATATGATTGGATATGATTGGATTTGTCTTTTGTAGAAATGAGATTAAGAGAAGATTAATACATAATCTAATTGTCATTAAGAAGAAAAGGTTTAGACAATTAAGATTATAAGTTGAGAAAATCATAAGTTACTTATAAGTTCAAGTAACACAACGTCGAGAATCCATAGGTTCATATCTCGTGACTTTCCACGACTCGGCGTTCTTTACTAATACCTTGGTTCAAACAAGTTAATTGCTTTGCCTTGATGTAAATGTGGAGTTTGTTAGACTCCTTGATCGTTTTGAGCACTAGGGTTAAACAATAACAATGACAATCAATATGATACGCAGCGGAATAAACAAACATCATTATTATTGAAACAAGGTTTCTTCATCATCATCTCTAACAACTACTAACTTACAAACCCTAGGCGTCCATTGTAGGAACTTGACGCCTAGACACACACACACTTTTACTAGATGTCTACATCTTTTTCTGTGCACTCTAAACCTAATGACCCATGTCCTCTTTATATACTAGAGGATTAGGGATTACAAGAAAGACAATTTTAATATAATTAGGAAACTAAATATTCTTTAAGCATATCTTAAAGAATCTTCCAAATCCTCCATCTTTTTATAGTTTTCCAACTTGTCACTTTTAGTCATTTTGTTTCATTCTTATATTTATTTTGTCTCATCAAATCAAGAATCCCAACAATCTTCCCCTATTTGATGATTACAAAACAAACAAAGTCGTGTACGAACTTCCCTAGACGAAGTAGAGAAGTTGAGATGTAAGCATCTCCCTGAATGAAACAAATCTTGTCTTCCCCTTAATTCATGCCATGCCACTCCAACATCTCTTACCCTTTTTGTTATCAACAAATAGGGAATGTAAGCAATATAAACTTCCCCTCGAGTGGTGCATGTAGATTAAATGATTAAAACACATCGTAAGATACTTCCCCTGAAATCAATATGTTAACCATTTCTTGAATCTTCAATTTTGTAGGCTCTATGTAATGATCACATGTGAAGAAAACCAAATATAACGAACTTGATGAAGAAGTAGAATAACCCAAAGTTGTGTCTTATGTCTTGTACTAACCACGTGACTTTGAACTTATACCCAAAACCGAATATATAAGTAGACCACAATCTCTTGACAAAATCCTCATCTTCAATGAGACACTGAGCACAATGACGTAACTCCTTCAAGTGATAGTTAACTAGGTCTTCGTCCAGCCTCCCCTTGACCTATGAAAACTAGATTTGACAAGTCTTCGTCACCACCGTATAAAACAAACAAGTTATCTTCAAAGTGTAACACCCCACTTTGAGATATGATAAGAACACAAACCTGTGAAACTCAACTACAACATCAAATAAATGATAATCAATCTTCTTCGTAATCAATTAATCCAATAAGAACGAGCCATTAAAAACCTTTAAGAACATCAAAAACCATCTTGTGTGTGCGAACCAATAATCTTCATGTGTGTGTAAAACCATCTCATCCAAGAACCAAATCCATTTGCTAACTGATATCGAGTAACACTAGCCGTAGAATCAATTTATATTGGACAATGCTAGCAGTATAATCAATACGTGCAGCAGCAGAAAAATATAACTAGTAGTAGTATCTCGATAAGTGCAGCAGTAGTAACTTACTATACGTAGTAGCAGAATCACAAAATTCTAAAGTAGCCTTTACATGCTTGTTCCAGTAACTTTTTCTCTTCACGTGATGTGGCTTACTTTAAACAAATAACCCTTGAATAAAATACTAACCTACAGTCATATGATGTACCAATGAATTAATGAAAAGTACGAGGTTCCCTTGGTCTTCACATGCACTAGACGACAACTTCACAAACACAATTAATACCAAACCGATCCATGATACGAGGTTATGAAGCAGTAGACGACAACCAATATTCCAATAACAATTAAATCAGTACAAGGTTAATTGCTTTTTGATGACCCACGGGATTCATCTCACCAGCCAAATAATCAAATCATGCTGCTATGTAAATCATTAATCAATAAACGACAATCTTCATTCTCTACTGATCCATTTAAATTAGTATACGACAAATCTTGTATTGTATTGACTAAGCGACAAAACTTGTAGCAGTAGCTTGTATAATGAAGAATTATGTACCAATCAATAAATACGAGACTTGCATCTTTGTGAATATATGTAGAAAACGACAAAGCAGTTGTCAAGAAAGTAAATCGCAGCAGCAAATTATGAAAACACAAAATCTCCAATCATTATAAAAATAATTCCGACTCATGATCGTAGTACTAGATTAAAATTAATATTCACCTGTACCCTGACTGAAACACACACGAATCTTAGTGTATAGGTCCACCACAAACAAATCTTGAATATTAACTCTCATCAACATAAACTTGAATACCCTTTTGTATCATTGGACCAAAAAGTGCACTAATAATCAAATCTTCGACCAAAACAAATCTTCTTTGTTCACCACAAAACGAATCTTATATAACCACTATAATATATCAAATCCGATCCCATGATAAACATAATCTTCAATTAACAAGACAAATAGAATAATGATTGTGTAATATTATCTTTACACCGACCCATTATCCAAATAATGTTAAATAGAATAGAAGATCACTGAACAATTTAATTTCGACCATTCCATGCAGATCACGATAAAACGTTTTTGAACTTGTCGCCATGATCAATACCCTACAAATAAAAACGACGAATAACCACTCTTTATAAATCATAAAACCTTTCTTCAAATCTGCTCTTCATCAGTAAACCTTGTTGAATCCCTAGGTAACGAGCTAACCTGTCTCTGATGCCAATTGTGGAGTTTGTTAGACTCCTTGATCATTTTGAGCACTAGGGTTAAACAATAACAATGACAATCAATATGATACGCAGCGGAATAAACAAACATCATTATTATTAAAACAAGGTTTCTTCGTCATCATCTCTAACAACTACTAACTTACAAACCCTATGCGTCCATTGTAGGAACTTGACGCCTAGACACACACACACACTTTTACTAGATGTCTACATCTTTTTCTGTGCACTCTAAACCTAATGACCCATGTCCTCTTTATATACTAGAGGATTAGGGATTACAAGAAAGACAATTTTAATATAATTAGGAAACTAAATATTCTTTAAGCATATCTTAAAGAATCTTCCAAATCCTCCATCTTTTTATAGTTTTCCAACTTGTCACTTTTAGTCCTTTTGTTTCATTCTTATATTTATTTTGTCTCATCAAATCAAGAATCCCAACAGTAAAGCATAACCCAAGTGGGAAAGGATGCGTTTACGCAAAGTGACCTTTGACTTAGTTTGACCAATAAGGGAGTAAACCCGTTACGTAATTAGAGAAGATCTTGATCATGTTACCTCAACAATCTCCCCCTTTTTGATGATGACAAATAAAAACCGAAAGCAAATAAAATTACAAAACTTAGCGAAGACAAAGCACGCCTTTGGTGTAGCTTGCATCTTGACCTTTGCCTTGTAATTTGGTGAAGCCTTTAACATTTCTTGAAAGGGGTCTTCACTCTTGAATGGGGTCTTCACGTTCTTGCTTTCTTTCTCCCCCTTTTGTCGAATCAATAAGGTGGGACTTCCAATCAAGCCAGATTTCGAACTTGGGCCTGTGGGATAAGTGAGCTAGCTTGTATGTGCGCCCGAATGTGCTCCCCCTTGAACATAGCTCCCCCTAGATCGTTGCTCCCCCTTGCTTCAAGGAGGGGATCCATGGGTCAAGAGCCTCACCTTTGTCGTGGCCTAGCTACACATAGAAATCACAACATGCAAAAAACAAGAAATCCTCACATGTAAATGTTCCAAAATGGGTTAGGTTACCATTTGAAGACTTGAAACTAGGTTAGTTCACATCATAACAATATATATATGTATATATATATATATATATATATATATATATATATATATATATATATATATATATATATATATATATATATATACATATTTGTCCCATATGACTCCAATAACCATTTGTTGAGCATGACAAGGTTGAGGGAAGTGCATTTATTTTTATTATAAAGCTTGGAAGCTAGAGTTACAACTAGATCATGGTACCAAGAGATCCAAGAAACAAAAAATACGCACAAAGCATCTAACAAACACACTTAAACAATACATGTTATAAGGAGACAATTTCTTGTGATCTACAAGATTGTCCTCACATGTGTCAACACCCCTTTCTTGATGCACAATGCACGTTATGTTTGAGGCCAATGCTAGAAGCATTTTAACTCCATCATGGAGAGATTTGAGCATTTTACAGGTTTCTTCTCTATGATCCTTAATAGCATTAAGCATGTCAATTGTGTTTTCGCAACAAATTGCATGGTTGCCTTCACGAAGTTTTGGGCTTAAGGGCTTCCTTATCTTTTCCCAAACTTCTTCATCACCAATTCCCCTAGTTAGGGGTGATGTGATGATTAGGCGAAAAGTGTACCGCTTTTAAGGGGTCATTTAAGCCCGAATTCGAGATTATTTGATCAATTATTGCCCTAAATCGTTCCTTTTTTCATTTTAAGTACTTTTGGAGAGAAATCTGGAAAAGGAAGCATTTTGGACGTTTTTGGAGCATAAAAGTGAAGAAAACGGCAAAGTCTCAAATTCCTTGCTGGGAACAGTACTTGACGACGTCAAGGGTCTATACGTGACGGCGTCAAGAGTGACAAAAGAGGTGGATGTGGAAATTATAACGTGACGATCCAGAAAGTTTTTGGCATATTGGCCTGACGGCGTCACCTAGGCCGTCAGGGTCCAAATACACGTGACGGCCCAGAGCTCTTTCCTACATGACGGCGTCACAATTGGATCTAGGCAATATGAATTTCATCATGGCGGCGAGTTGACGGCGTCAGAGGTTAATACATGACGCCGTCAGGATGCAAAATCTATATATATTTTTCCAATTTTTCATTGTAAAGTGTGGAACTTTGTGTGCAACTTTGAGGGAATAAAACCCTAGACGAATTTTACAGCTTTTTCAAGGGTTTCAACCCCTTGATTCTTCCATGTTCAATTGAAGATAAGTACTTATTCAAATCATTCAATATGTCTATGTGTTGTGTGATTATATCTTACGCTTGTCTTCTCTTTAACATGCTAGGCTAGGTTTTTATTGTGTTTGCTTAGATGTAGTGAAACCTAGATGTTGATTATGGGTTGATTGTTTGTCTATAATTGTTACGGATGATTGTATTCGATGTTAGGCTTAAGAAAACTGGCAGACTTCCATTAGTAACTTGCTTGAACGTCTTAAGAAACATGATCGGAGGTGTACTACGATTTTTGGTTGTATTTAATGCATAAGAGAATTCTAATGATCCTATGTTAGGAGCTTCTAACGGCTCGACATAGGAGTGAAGTAGGATCTTATAGAGTTAGGGAATATTGTACACGGCCCTACGACTAGTATTAAGGAATATAACCCGTCATCCATGCAATTGTAACAAGCTAATCAACCTGTAAAAGATATCTAGGGAGTAATGAAATCTAAGTAAATACAACTTTTCTCATTATTGTTTCCACCACATTAGTATAATAGTTTAATTTTCATTTCTTTTATTTTATTTTGATTGCATCTTAGTTAATTGGGTTAGTTGGCTAGAAACTAATTCCGCCCACTCCTTCAAAACCCGAGATTTTACTTGCTTTCCATAAAATATAAAAATACAAAAAGAATCATCCCTCACCTCTAGACCTAGTTTAGTAGGCTTTCTAATCCTAGCAACACTATTCCTGAGTTGAACGATCAATCCCCCGGTACTTGTCACTATACTATACTACAACGATCAGGTACACTGCCTGGTGGGGGTTGTAAGCTTCTCAAGATCCCTTGAGAGGTAAAACCTGTTGCGAGGGCGCAATTCCCACTTATCAAGTTTTTGGCGCCATAGCCCGGGGAATAGTTATTGTCTAGGTTAGGATTTCTTTTTATTAGGTCTACTTGCTAGATTCCTTTCTAGTAAGATTTTTATTTTTATTTTTAGGTTCTCTTTAGTCTATCTTATTTCTTCATTTCTTTGTTCGTAACCTTTGCCATCCGACATTATGGAAGGTGATAATATCTTTGATCCCATCAACCCACCACAACAAAACCACCCACAAAACCCACCACTAGCAAACCAACCTCCTAGGCCCCAAACTTTAGGAGAGTATTCCCGTCCTAGCCACCAAGGCTATCGAAACACCATTGAGCTCACTCAAGGAGCCAATGTGTCTCCCTTGCGATCCGACACCATCCGGTTGCTGCAAAGCGGATGTGCATTCCATGGACTTAGTTTCGAAGATCCTAATCAACATCTCAAGGATTTCCTTAAAATCGTAGATTCCATAGACCTTGATGTTGCAACTAGAGAGTCGACCCGATTACGTCTATTCCAATTCTCTCTACGTGATAAAGCTAGTCAATGGCTTGAACGTTTACCCGCGGGATCCATCACCTCATGGGATGATCTCACTTCTCGTTTCCTTGCTCAATTTTTCCCACCGGGGAGAACTACCAAGCTTAGAAATGATATCTTGATGTTCCAACAACGTCAGGGTGAAACTCTATATGAAGCATGGACTCGTTTCAAGGACTTACTCCAAAAAGTCCCTCATCATGGCTTAGATCTTTGGCTCCAAGTCCAAATCTTCTATGACCATATCAATATCGCCACAAGGCAAACCATTGACCAATCAGCCGGTGGCAAGCTACGTGATCTAAGTGCGGAAGAATGATGGGAACTCATAGAAGATCTTGCTCTCTATGACAAAGAAAGTTGGAATGATCCCCGTGATTTGAACAAAATGGTCAAGGCAATATCTTTGCCTTCGAACAATTCTAGCACTCCCAACCGTAGGATCATGGAACTTGAGGACCAAGTCAAGTTTCTCATGAAATCCTATGAAGCTCCTAAGCCTTCAAGCCAAGTGAACAAAATCACTTCTTCATGCGAATTATGTAGTGGTCCCCATGACACTCGTGATTGCGTGGAACTCCCCGGACAAGCTTTTGCGGATTACGCATCCTCGCGTACCGACGAAGCGGGTGACAAGTGGTACACTTTCAAACCCGAGCCAAACCCTTACGGTGATTCCTACAACCCTTCTTGGAAAAATCACCCAAACCTTAGGTGGAAACAAAACCAAAACATGCCCCAAAACAATTCTTCCAATCCACCTAATCGTTACCAACCAAACGGTCCACCCTCTAACCGTAATTTTAACAACAATCCTTCCAATAACTATGGTAGTACCAATAATCTTGAAGGATTGATGTCCAAGTTTATGGCATCTCAAGAAGGTCGCATAGCTAAGTTTGAAACCGAATTCAACCAACAACAAACGGAGATGACCAATAAGATTGACAACTTGTTGAAAGCCCTCAAAAACCAAGTACTAACTACACCTAGGAAGGACACTAGGGACACTAGTAGCGGAATCCAAATTAAGGACCCCTCATCATCCAAACACGTCCACTTTGTCAACGTTGTCACCATTAAGCCAATAGATAAGAATATAGAAAAAAGTGACAAGGATGAAGTTGGAATAGAAACCGGGCCTAAGGATGAGATTAAGGAAGTTGAGGATATTAAGGACGAAAAGTTAGAGGAAGTAGAAAACGTAGAAGAATACTTTGATAGGTTACCCACCAAGGAAGAACGGGAATATCATAAGGATCTATTCAATGACCCCGAGACACCATACGTCCTTGGTTCACCCCTTATTAAAGTAGGTGATCCCTCTAACATCAACATACCATGCAACATTGGGTATATGCATGTGTGGAAAGCTTATATAGATCTTAGGTCTCCTATAAACATTATGACTAGGACCTATTATAACCGGGTAATGAAGAAGCAACTTGGATATAGGATGATGCCTAACACGAATTGGATGAGCAACTTTGTAGGAAGAGTGAGAGTTACATGTCTTTGTAGGAAACTTCACTTATATTACCGACTTTGTGATTGTAGAGGATATTCGTCCGGTCATAGATGGTTGCTTGAGTCAAGTAGTATTCAGAAGACCGTTTGTTGAGGTCTCTAAGATGAATTATGACCCGTCCCTAGGGATAGTTAGATTCAAGGATGAGAATGATGAAAATGCTTACCAAATGCCCTATAAGATTGAACAATACCGTCTTGTATCAAACCTTGAAAAGGAACACAAGCAAGCGGTTTACTATAGGAATGATGAGGATAGACGTAGAGGAGTAGATTATGTCATGCGTAGAATACTCGGTTTCTACAAGGAATGTTTGCAACTAGGTCCGGAATACAAAACTAAGATTGGATATGACCTAGAGAATGAGACCAATGACGAGGTCACGTAATTGCCCATGACCTTGAGTCTAGCTACAAGACTCATAAATAAAGAAAAGCGCTTCTTGGGAGGCAACCCATGTTTTGTATGTTTTTATTTGTTTGATTTTTATTTGTTTGATGTTATTTGTTTCCGTATGCATGTTTTATTTTTATTGTTGGTAGATCATGTTTCAAACTAAAATTGTGAAAATGCTTTATTTTGTTGTTTAACTTCGTCTTAACTTCATATAAAGGTATTTTGCAAAAGCTAAGTGTAAGGGGAAACCCCAAATTTGTTTATAAGAACGAAAATGAACTTGATTCGCCACAATATTAAATGAACATGTGTATTAGTATTTGTTAGAGTCAAATGCTTGTATCGAGTCATAATGATGTTTTGCAGGATTTTCCAGGAAATAGGACATAAGTTTTTCCAGAAATTTTCCGGAAACTTAACATAAAGATTTCTGCAGGTCACTTCTGACGGCGTCAGGGTTTAACACCTGACGACGTCACGTGTAAAATTCTGGAAATTTTGCGAGTTTTGTTTTTCTAACCGGAATCTTAAAAGTTTTTGTTGAATCTTTAGTTTTGTAAACTCCAAGAAATCTACAAACATTCATTCCACAAGCATTATATCTTAAATCGCTTTCTAGGATTTGTTAGTATATATAGATTGCCGCCTATTTTACGCGAGGTTGCCTTGATTGTTTTCTCAGGTTTAACAGGTTATATATGACAATAAGATGATTTATATTTCTGGAAGGGAAGCTTTGTACGTTCATTTTCTTGGAGGAAGATCTAACCTTGTTAACACACTATCCACACCGAACGAATCAGGGGAGTATTTGTTTAAATCCTTAGTTAATTATCTAATTGATTACATGGTTGCTAAGTCGAGTCATATCTTGTACATATTATTTTGGGACGATTGGGACTCATGGGTAAAGTACTTGTGTTATGAAGTAATGGGGAAGAACATCATATATTACCCCCATATGTGCATTAATCTTAAAAAGTACTCCAAGTGTTTTGATTATCTTGATTCGAGTCATTAGATTAGTTTATTGTAAAGTATGTAAAAATTCAAGTGTAAGGGGAATGTACATTCCCTATGATGTATTATTTTGGATGGTAGGGCAAGAGTGTATGCAAAAAAAAAAAAAAACAAAAAAAACAAAAAAAAAAAAAAAAACAAAAAAAAAAGAAAAGAAAAACATACGGACTACCATCCCGTTTCATTCTATGTTTGTTTTATGTTTTTGTTATTTTTGATTTATTAGCTTAAGTCGCGTCGAGTCTTTGTTTAGCAACGCCATATTGTACATGTAATTAACCAAGATGATTAACTCGTCACCAGTAAATATTGCCTTTATCCAACAAAACCGTGTTTTCCATATCCCTACACCTAATGTTATAACCCTTTAAAAGACCTCTTTGATAGTTTATCCTAGGTGCTTACGCCAAGTGGTGGAGGTTTGATCCTTTCCCAAGCCTATGGTAATCTATTTTATATGACAGGTAGTGAGAGATATTTTCCATTTCCATATTGTGATATATACTTTATTACACCCGAGAGATGTGAGTATCTAAACACTATTTATGAGGTGCTAGTGTATGACCTCCGTGCTTGTTTTTGGGTTTTAGTGGAACGATTATTTGTTGTAATTACTTTTATATTAGTTTTAAATGACCCCTAACTTGTATTTTGATTAGAATAAAAGCGCATTTGCTTTAGGACAAGCAAATCTCAAGTGTAAGGGTATTTGATGAGGCGAAAAGTGTACCGCTTTTAAGGGGTCATTTAAGCCCGAATTCGAGATTATTTGATCAATTATTGCCCTAAATTGTTCCTTTTTGTCATTTTAGGTACTTTTGGAGAGAAATCTGGAAAAGGAAGCATTTAGAACATTTTTGGAGCATAAAAGTGAAGAAAACGGCAAAGTCTCAAATTCCTTGCTGGGAATAGTACCTGACGACGTCAAGGGTCTATACGTGACAGCGTCAAGAGTGACAAAAGAGGTGGATGTGGAAATTATAACGTGACGATCCAGAAAGTTTTTAGGCATATTGGCCTGACGGCGTCACCTAGGCCGTCAGGGTCCAAATACACGTGACGGCCCAGAGCTCTTTCCTACATGACGACGTCACAATTGGATCTAGGCATTACGAATTTCATCATGGCGGCGAGTTGACGACGTCAGAGGTTAATACATGACGCCGTCAGGATGCAAAGTCTATATATAATTTTCCAATTTTTCATTGTAAAGTGTGGAACTTTGTGTGCAACTTTGAGGGAATAAAACCCTAGACGAATTTTACAGCTTTTTCAAGGGTTTCAATGTCACAACTCGTAATTTCCGGTCATTTTCCAAACCTCGACAATTTACTATTCACATGTTACTATTCATTGATCACTATTCATCATTTTTGAGGTCAATTTGATATTCTGGGAAGCGTTCAGAAATTTATTTTACTATTCACTTGACACTATTCATTTCTGGAAGAAATTTCACTATTCACGTGTATTACTCATTTCATCGTAAATTTAGTTTACGAGTATTCAAATTCGCGTAACCGTATTGGTTCAGGTGCGAATTCATGCATTATCAATAGGGACATTTCATACGAACTAGAAATAATCTACATATCATTATTATGGCACTTGCATACTATTCCACTCGTAGGATTTCCAAATTATATTTTTGATATAATTAACGATTTACGTATGTTTATTGTAAATAAACACTAATACGCGACCTATAAATGAGAATAACATATCCGACACTCCCTACATTAATCTCAATATATTTTAGACTTATTAAAATGTCATAAGTATTATGAAATGCAATTACCCGGTATTTTGGAAATTTAATTAATTAATATCGTACGTCTAATTTAATTACGACGGTTTTCGTGGAAACTAATCAATAATCACCCAAACTCTCCATACTTGTACCCAACATATTTTTACAACTTTTACAACTTTATTATGTCCCGGTTGACTTCGTTAAAATTTATTTCTAGCAAACCCGGTACCCGATTATAACTAAAACTAGCTACAACTACACTAATATCCTAATTAAACCCAAGACAAATTCCCCCCTATTCCTCCTTTTTGAGCACCGGCCCCCCTCCCTCTCCAAGCCCTCATGTGCTCTACACCTACCAAAATTAAATGCTTAGGCCAAACTTGTCCAAAAAGCCTCATTTTAAATATCTATTTCATCTCATTTTCACTAAACAAAGTCCAAAGAACTAGTAAAGATATTTTTCTCTCCTTTCTCCCTTGTGTATGTTCGGCCAAGGATCAACCAACAAGTAAACTTCATCAATTTTCAAAGATCAAGACACAATATAGTTCACTTAGTCATCCTTGTTGGAGTTTTGAAATAGAAACTCAAGGATTAGTAGGTTTTTCATCATCTAAACTCCCTAAACCTTCAAGTAAGTTAACAAACTCATTTTATAATTTTTACAAGTTATTACTATGATTATATACTTTTCTTACAAGAACTCATGCATATAATAGTTTATACCACTCTATTTTTGTACATATTTAACATTGAGCCCTAAAGATGAAAACATGAGAAACCCTTGTTAGACCTAGTGGATTAATGATGTTTAGGAACCCATGACACCCTAAGAAGGTGTATGGTAAGATTAGACTAGATTTGTGGTGATTGAAAGTGGTTTGGTTGGTTTTTGAACAAGTTAGTAACTAGGAGAACCAAGTTTTGACATTTATAGAAAGTTGCTGTCCATTTTTGCAAAACGTGGAAAGATCAGGGAATTCTGGGAAATTTTGGACCTAAGATTCAGAAAATACTTTCCGATACGGAACTATGGCCGAAAACGGGGATAAAAACGAGTTAATAACGAAGGAGATACGCCAAAAACGAGTTTAACGACGAAAACTATATTTTTCCGGAAAAGCTTGCTGATGAACAGTACTCACGGGCAAATTTGAACATAAAACTTGATCTAGCCATCATAAATTGTCAAAAACATGTTAGTATGTCGTCCCACGATTCCGTGGATATAAAGAACGAGTAAAATGAGCTTAAAACGACCAAGTTATATACGTTTTAAAATCGTCAAAACTATATATATATATATATATATATATATATATATATATATATATATATATATATATTTAGTCACTACTAGAAAATAATATAACTACGTACTAAGTGATTTATTTTCTAGACTTCTTATTCAAGGAGTTTAGTTTTAACTAACGAAATACGTACGACTCAAGGTTTATTACGCGACTACTAGACATTATTATAAGGTTTTCAAGACGAGGAATTTAACACTAACATTTTTATACGTTATACTACGACAAGTTATATACTTCTATATTTGGACTTATTTTCCTAAGTATGGAAACTATTATACTTTGACAATAACTAGTATTTCCAAGTTACGAGTGGTATAGGCATCATATGCACGTGCATTCATTTCATCACGTCATGATCTAAGGTAGATCGTTATTACTCATATTAGGTTGCGGTTAGAGATCGTGCCTCATTTCAGTGTATCCACTTTGTCATCGTAGCTATCGCACCAGGTGAGTCATAGCCCCTACTTTTTAATTACTTTGCAAACTCTTTGGGGGAGAATACATGCTCGTTTTACTTAAATGCATTCCTTGCTTTACCTGGTTGATTACCTACACTTCATTGGTATGTTTGATTACCTGTATTTCATGTGACTTGTCTCTTAAACATTATTACTTATTTTATATGACCTCATTGTCAGTATTAGTTCTCTGACGACATTGTCAGTAGTATTAGTTCTCCGACGACATTGTCAGTAGTATTAGTTCTCTGACGACATTGTCAGTATTATTAGTTCTCTGACGACATTGTCAGTATTATTTATCTGACGACATTGTCAGCATTGTTTATATAACCTCATTGACTGAATTATTTATATAGCCGTTTAGCTATATTTATCTGGGAATGTGGATACCTGTATTGCTTTTGTACACGTAGACTTTAACATATTACATTTGGCAGTGGGTTGTAAACACACAGGTTACAAGTCTCTTATGGCGGGACTTGCAACTGAGTGGATTTACAATGCCTTTGCTGGGCGATCTTTTCTCTATAGGCATTAATTGTTAAACAAACTCTATGAACTCACCAACCTCGTGTTGACACTTTAGCATGTATTTTCAGGTATTAAGCTATGGCACGCTACAGGAGGTTTTGGCAGGGCATGGCATGGTCATAGAAGACTCTGATTATTTATTTGGGGACCGTTTTAAACCATTTTAAGGGCCTATTTCCGCACTACTTTTAAAATGTAAATTCAACATTTTTGACTTAACTATTTTATTCTATATAATTGAAGTGAAAACCATTTTTGTACTTGTGTTGTGATATCAATTGAGTTACACCCCAGCTGCATGTATGCTTCCGCTGGACCCGATCTTGGGGGTGTGACAGATTGGTATCAGAGCTCTGGCTATAGCGAACTAAGTGTTTTTAAAACCTAGACTATAGCTACTTTTATGAAAAACTTAACCCTATGACCGTCACATGCCTGTCTGCCAAGATGATGCCTCGCTTGTGGTTTGTTGCTGACTTAGGTGATGAGATTTGTGTCTCATTATCTGGTATATTATATTCACTTATTCTAGTGATTACTATCATTGTCTTTCATATAAGCATGCTCATGTATCGTATATGTCACCGCATTATGTTTTTCCTTGCATAGTTTCATCATTCGACCTCGAGTTTGGTCACTTGCTTTTGTCTTTCTGAACGTCTTGGTATTTGTGAAGGACATAGTCTTAGTATAACTGAGCTGAGTATTTCAAAATTCATGGAACCTTGGTGGAAGATAGACTGGTCATCTATATTCGACCCGGGATAGTGAGATATAGGCTGACCACCTATGTCTGACTCAGAAATGAATTTTGCAACACTGAGAATGGTTATAATAAAATTTTGTCTGGATTAAATTCTCTACCCAATTTCCAAATGTTTCATTCATGTGTGCGTACTTACTTTCATCACAATCTCATTATGTCGCAGCTGTCACAGTCTTTTCCCTTCTCACCATTATTATCATTCCTCTTCCCCACATATATAGATAAGGAATTAGGTGATACTCTATAGATTCCTATGTCACTCATCACTCATTACTCCCAATATTGATAAGTGGATATTATCAATGACCTCCCTAAGAAAGATTTCCCATACCATATATAAGGAGGATCCCTAGGTACATTATGACCATATAAAACTCAACGGAAATCTCAAGATATCACCAAAACCACTCGAACCATGTCAACTCGTTATATCGCAACATCAACCTTTCATTCTACGATAAACCCACTCTCGAACATCTACTACTAGGAAACGTCTTAATTATGTCTCACCCTTCTTTTCTCGTTTTGAAGAGCTATGCCGCCAAGGAAAGTTAAAGCTACTCCAACTATGACACCTGTTGCTATTCGGAAATTGGTTAAGGATAGTATCGCCGAAGCTCTAGAGATCGAGAGAGCTGAGGTAGCTGCAAGGGCTGCTGAGGTCGCTTTACAGACAGGGACAGATGGACAATCCGATAATAAGCGCGAATGTACTTGGAAAAATTTTAAGGTTAGTGATCCCATCAAGTTTAAGGGCACTGAAGGAGCGGTTGCTTTGATTCGCTGGTTCGAAAAGACTGAGAACGTGTTTCTCATGTGCAACTGTCCTGATGGCAGCAAGGTAAAATTCGCTACTGGTATGCTTTTGGATGAAGCTATGTCATGGTGGAATTCTTATGCTCAACCGATGGGCATGGAAAATGCCTACAAGATCACCTGGGAGCAATTCAAGAAATTGATGACTGAGAAGTTTTGCCCTCGTACTGAGGTGCAGAAGTTGGAAACAGAGTTTTATAAGCTAGTGACAGCAGGTAATGATATCGAGGCATATATCCGAAGGTTTCAGGAGTTGGCTGTGCTATGTCCAACTATGGTTCCAGATAACGAAAAGCTGCTAGAAAATTTCATCGGTGGACTACCGTGCAACATCAGTGGGAACGTAATTGCTTCTAAATCAGACACGCTGGAGGAAGCTATCAGAATGTCTCAAAAGCTTATGGCTCAAGTGATGAAGCAAGAAACTACTGTCAACAACAACAACGAAAACAAGAGGAAAAGGGATGACAACCAAGGAGACGATCAAGTATGGCAGTCAAACAAACAACATGAAGTGGTTAGGGCCTACGTTGTGAAGCCAAGTGAAAAGAAAGGTTACCAGGGTACCCTACCTAAATGCAACAAGTGTCAGAATCATCATAACCATGGACCTTGTCTTAATCCATGTGGCAACTGTAAGAAAGTTGGTCATGCGACTTGGGAATGCAAATTTCCAATCATTACCGGAGATCAAAAACCCTCAGTGACATGTTTTGGCTGTGGAGAAATAGGCCATTACAGGAATGAATGCCCAAAACAAGGAAACCAAGAGAAAGGGAACCAAGGTGGAAGGGCTCGTGGGAGAGCCTAGGTCATCGGAGGAGGAAATGGTCCACACATCAACAACGCTGAGGACGACAACAATGTTCAAGAACCAAGAAATTCTGCCTTAAAAATAAACCAAAGCCTAAACTCTCTTGTGTTGTATTTCTTTTGTGTTTAATTCTACGTCCTATCGTATAAGTTTCATGTACTATTAACGAATTCCGATCTAATGAATATTCTATCTTTTATCACCGCAAACTCCTAGCGATTTCATTAATATTCCTTTGGAACTACACCACCTATCATCTGCAGACCAATGGTCAGGATTAGAGAACGACTCAAACATAGGGAGATATGCTCAGAGCATGAAGTGGTTGACTCTAGAAATGGTTGGATTAACCATTTGCCATAAATCAGATTCCTTTATAACCATAGTTACCACACGAGCTTAGAGACTACACCATTTGAATCACTCTATGGTCTAAGTGCCAACATCCAAGGACGGATCGAAATTTAGAAAAGCCCAACTCATTAGTCCAGTAAGCATTCATGAAATAACCAGGAAATTCTTACGAGTAAATAATCAGATACAAGTTCAATAAGTTGCACACCCTTATAATTTCAAGTTAATGGCAGGATTATGCTGAAAGTTCTGCCTGGGAAAGGAATGATACCATTCAGAAAAATTTGGGAAGTTAAACCCGATATACACTGAACCATTTAATATGTCAGACAGAGTAGGCCTAGTGGCCGTCAGACTTGAGCCTTGTTAGAGAACAGCCGTATTACATAAACATGTTTCACCTATTCAAATCCCAGGAAATGACTTTCAGATTAACCACTCATAATCCCATTTGGAAAGGAGTCCAACCCAAGGACAAACGTAAACCTGGTAAGAAAACCAATAGAAATCATGGACTGTTAGGTCGAACGGTTGAATCAAAGTCGAATTCCTATCGTGAAAGTTCGCTGAAATTTTCAATTACTATCATTTTTTTTTCTCCAATACCACCTTAGAAACCAACACAAACTGAACTTCGGGACGAAGTTCCTGTTAGAAGGGGAGACTGTCACAACTCGTAATTTCCGGTCATTTTCCAAACCTCGACAATTTACTATTCACAGGTTACTATTCATCATTTACTATTCATCGATCACTATTCATCATTTTTGAGGTCAATTTGATATTCTGGGAAGCGTTCAGAAATTTATTTTACTATTCACTTGACACTATTCATTTCTGGAAGAAATTTCACTATTCACGTGTATTACTCATTTCATCGTAAATTTAGTTTACGAGTATTCAAATTCGCGTAACCGTATTGGTTCAGGTGCGAATTCATGCATTATCAATAGGGACATTTCATACGAACTAGAAATAATCTACATATCATTATTATGGCACTTGCATACTATTCCACTCGTAGGATTTCCAAATTATATTTTTGATATAATTAACGATTTACGTATGTTTATTGTAAATAAACACTAATACGCGACCTATAAATGAGAATAACATATCCGACACTCCCTACATTAATCTCGATATATTTTAGACTTATTAAAATGTCATAAGTATTATGAAATGCAATTACCCGGTATTTTGGAAATTTAATTAATTAATATCGTACGTCTAATTTAATTACGACGGTTTTCGTGGAAACTAATCAATAATCACCCAAACTCTCCATACTTGTACCCAACATATTTTTACAACTTTTACAACTTTATTATGTCCCGGTTGACTTCGTTAAAATTTATTTCTAGCAAACCCGGTACCCGATTATAACTAAAACTAGCTACAACTACACTAATATCCTAATTAAACCCAAGACAAATTCCCCCTATTCCTCCTTTTTGAGCACCGCCCCCCCCCCCTCTCCAAGCCCTCATGTGCTCTACACCAACCAAAATTAAATGCTTAGGCCAAACTTGTCCAAAAAGCCTCATTTTAAATATCTATTTCATCTCATTTTCACTAAACAAAGTCCAAAGAACTAGTAAAGATATTTTTCTCTCCTTTCTCCCTTGTGTATGCTCGGCCAAGGATCAACCAACAAGTAAACTTCATCAATTTTCAAAGATCAAGACACAATATAGTTCACTTAGTCATCCTTGTTGGAGTTTTGAAATAGAAACTCAAGGATTAGTAGGTTTTTCATCATCTAAACTCCCTAAACCTTCAAGTAAGTTAACAAACTCATTTTATAATTTTTACAAGTTATTACTATGATTATATACTTTTCTTACAAGAACTCATGCATATAATAGTTTATACCACTCTATTTTTGTACATATTTAACATTGAGCCCTAAAGATGAAAACATGAGAAACCCTTGTTAGACCTAGTGGATTAATGATGTTTAGGAACCCATGACACCCTAAGAAGGTGTATGGTAAGATTAGACTAGATTTGTGGTGATTGAAAGTGGTTTGGTTGGTTTTTGAACAAGTTAGTAACTAGGAGAACCAAGTTTTGACATTTATAGAAAGTTGCTGTCCATTTTTGCAAAACGTGGAAAGATCAGGGAATTCTGGGAAATTTTGGACCTAAGATTCAGAAAATACTTTCCGATACGGAACTATGGCCGAAAACGGGGATAAAAACGAGTTAATAACGAAGGAGATACGCCAAAAACGAGTTTAACGACGAAAACTATATTTTTCCGGAAAAGCTTGCTGATGAACAGTACTCACGGGCAAATTTGAACATAAAACTTGATCTAGCCATCATAAATTGTCAAAAACATGTTAGTATGTCGTCCCACGATTCCGTGGATATAAAGAACGAGTAAAATGAGCTTAAAACGACCAAGTTATATACGTTTTAAAATCGTCAAAACTATATATATATATATATATATATATATATATATATATATATATATATATATATATATATATATATATTTAGTCACTACTAGAAAATAATATAACTACGTACCAAGTGATTTATTTTCTAGACTTCTTATTCAAGGAGTTTAGTTTTAACTAACGAAATACGTACGACTCAAGGTTTATTACGCGACTACTAGACATTATTATAAGGTTTTCAAGACGAGGAATTTAACACTAACATTTTTATACGTTATACTACGACAAGTTATATACTTCTATATTTGGACTTATTTTCCTAAGTATGGAAACTATTATACTTTGACAATAACTAGTATTTCCAAGTTACGAGTGGTATAGGCATCATATGCACGTGCATTCATTTCATCACGTCATGATCTAAGGTAGATCGTTATTACTCATATTAGGTTGCGGTTAGAGATCGTGCCTCATTTCAGTGTATCCACTTTGTCATCGTAGCTATCGCACCAGGTGAGTCATAGCCCCTACTTTTTAATTACTTTGCAAACTCTTTGGGGGAGAATACATGCTCGTTTTACTTAAATGCATTCCTTGCTTTACCTGGTTGATTACCTACACTTCATTGGTATGCTTGATTACCTGTATTTCATGTGACTTGTCTCTTAAACATTATTACTTATTTTATATGACCTCATTGTCAGTATTAGTTCTCTGACGACATTGTCAGTAGTATTAGTTCTCCGACGACATTGTCAGTAGTATTAGTTCTCTGACGACATTGTCAGTATTATTAGTTCTCTGACGACATTGTCAGTATTATTTATCTGACGACATTGTCAGCATTGTTTATATAACCTCATTGACTGAATTATTTATATAGCCGTTTAGCTATATTTATATGGGAATGTGGATACCTGTATTGCTTTTGTACACGTAGACTTTAACATATTACATTTGGCAGTGGGTTGTAAACACACAGGTTACAAGTCTCTTATGGCGGGACTTGCAACTGAGTGGATTTACAATGCCTTTGCTGGGCGATCTTTTCTCTATAGGTATTAATTGTTAAACAAACTCTATGAACTCACCAACCTCGTGTTGACACTTTAGCATGTATTTTCAGGTATTAAGCTATGGCACGCTACAGGAGGTTTTGGCAGGGCATGGCATGGTCATAGAAGACTCTGATTATTTATTTGGGGACCGTTTTAAACCATTTTAAGGGCCTATTTCCGCACTACTTTTAAAATGTAAATTCAACATTTTTGACTTAACTATTTTATTCTATATAATTGAAGTGAAAACCATTTTTGTACTTGTGTTGTGATATCAATTGAGTTACACCCCAGCTGCATGTATGCTTCCGCTGGACCCGATCTTGGGGGTGTGACATTCAACCCCTTGATTCTTCCATGTTCAATTGAAGATAAGTACTTATTCAAATCATTCAATATATCTATGTGTTGTGTGATTATATCTTACGCTTGTCTTCGCTTTAACATGCTAGGCTAGGTTTTTATTGTGTTTGCTTAGATGTAGTGAAACCTAGATGTTGATTATGGGTTGATTGTTTGTTTATAATTGTTATGGATGATTGTATTCGATGTTAGGCTTAAGAAAACTGGCAAACTTCCATTGGTAACTTGCTTGAACGTCTTAAGAAACATGATCGGAGGTGTACTATGATTTTTGGTTGTATTTAATGCATAATAGAATTCTAATGATCCCATGTTAGGAGCTTCTAACGGCTCGACATAGGAGTGAAGTAGGATCTTATAGAGTTAGGGAATATTGTACACGGACCTACGACTAGTATTAAGGAATATAACCCGTCATCCATGCAATTGTAACAAGCTAATCAACCTGTAAAAGATATCTAGGGAGTAATGAAATCTAAGTAAACACAACTTTTCTCATTATTGTTTCCACCACATTAGTATAATAGTTTAATTTTCATTTCTTTTATTTTATTTTGATTGCATCTTAGTTAATTGGGTTAGTTGGCTAGCAACTAATTCCGCCCACTCCTTCAAAACCCGAGATTTTACTTGCTTTCCATAAAATATAAAAATACAAAAAGAATCATCCCTCACCTCTAGACCTAGTTTAGTAGGCTTTCTAATCCTAGCGACACTATTCCTGGGTTGAACGATCAATCCCCCGGTACTTGTCACTATACTATACTACAACGATCAGGTACACTGCCTGGTGGGGGTTGTAAGCTTCTCAAGATCCCTTGAGAGTTAAAACATGTTGCGAGGGCGCAATTCCCACGTATCATGTGACTTGAACATTTTGTGGATTGCTCCAAACATCATCTTGCATTAGTTTTTCAAGGTTGATCCTTGGATATTGTTGTTGGTTGTTTTGCATAAACCACCCATTTCCCATCCCATCACTCTTGGTTGTAGCTTGAGGGACAACATTGTTGTTAGAAATTTCTTCACTTCCATTGTTTGCACTCAAGGAATTAGTGTCACTACTTTGGAGGATGAAATTGTCAAGAACATTGTTCGGAGAAAGTGGTTGGTTATTCATTTTTAACTTAGATTGAGATTTTAGGTATAACGCTTAAACAAGATCTCTAATCCTTAAATAATAGTAGAGTGAGGTTTAGATATGAGTGATGACTCCTATTATCCTACGGGTATTAAGGCAATTAGTACTAAGATTCCTCATTAGGTGTACAAGTTGTGAAGATCAAGAGGAAGAGAATATATAGGAAAGGTAAATGTGCTTAGATCACATGATCATGAGAAGAGTTATTCAAAGAGCAATGAGTGTTTTAGTTGATCTTAAGTTGTGATATGTGGACAAAATATACATGCTACCTACCATTATTTTTCAAGCATGCACCATAAATTGTTAATCTATGCATCGAATTTTAAGCAATGCGGCATTATTCACTTAAATTTAGGCATGCAACATGTATTTTTCTTATAAGGTGAACAAGAAGAGCTAGATACAAAATCTTCAACACAAGTGTGAGTTGTGATGAATATCATATCTAATCTTGGAAGCTATGACAAGATCAATATTATCGAGATTAAGCAAGATAAATTGTGTCAAATTTTCTTGTTCAATGCACGTTGTATAGAAATGTAGAATCTTGTATATTATCAACCATAGTTTGAATAATGAGTTGATGCATATCTTTCCTCTTGGAAGACATTTATTAGGCTTCCATCCATGCCTCCATATAAGCCTTAATCATGTAAGTACGTAACCTCTAATAACACCTAAAAGACTTGCAAACAACACATAGACATTTTACTTTGACTTAAAGATTGTTCTCCTAAGATGCATGTTTCAACATCAAAACCTATCCCAAAGCAATTTGGACACTTGAAAAATGTCATGCCAAAAACCTAATCTTGTTCGTTTTGTGATCTAAGAGTCCTTTTATTCAAGTATTATTAACGACCTTTCTTATATGTACTCTATTAAAGATATAACATGTGGTATCTAGGGCATGACACCAAAACTTTTGTGGGATAGATTGCTCGTCAAGTATTGCGCGACTCATCTTTCTTAACTTACGATGTGTTCTTTCAACAATCTTAAGCGATTGAGAAGTGAACGGGCCCAATAAGTTATAAGATATTCCATGTTGTTCACAAAAGGTTCCAAATTGCATTTTGTCAAACTCACTACTATGATTTGTTTTAATTGAGACAATTGAACAATCAAGTAGGTTTTCAAGTTTCTTTCTTAAAATGTTGAATTTATTCAAGACTCCATCCTTGTTTTCTAAGAATAATATCCAAGTGTAATTTGAATAATCATCTGTAACAATTCGCAATTTCAGGTTAATTACTATTCCCGGAAAAATTTCACTATTCACTTTTACTATTCATTTTTCCTGAAACTTTCCCGAAAGTTGATTTTTATTTGATATTCTCGAGTGATAAATCATTTCCATGGCAAATTAAATGTTTGACATCCATCAGATCATTTTCGTGAAAGTTATTAAGGAATTACACGGAATTACACGTTTTAGGGTAAAACGTCAATCAGAAATTCTACGTACAACGAAATTCGACCTCGTCAGGTGACCCCACATCGGAAAAATGTTTAACACACTCATGATTTATTTGAGAATTAATCGTGACTGAGAAAAATATAACCAAAGACTTCCCGGCAGGTCACCCAAGCCTGTACTAATCCCGCACGAGCACGCTTAACCGTTTGGGCGATTAACCGTTAGACCACAAAACGCGTTTCTAAGACTATTTGAGTTTTCAACTTCTTAGAAAAAGTTAACATATTCTTTCCCTCCTCCATTGACCAAAAATCATCCCTTGATGTTATAAGTCATTTCGTGATTTTTAGACTTACGATTTGATGTCTAAAAGACATTTAATACCAACCGACACTAGACTGAGCCCAGTCTAGACATTATAAGTCATTTTAAATCATTTTTATCACATTAGAAAAGTAACATTTTACTTTTCTCAATTTTACGCAATATTCAGCGTTTTACGCGAATTACGCGTTTTAGACCCGTGTTTCCAGTTTTTAGCAGGGTTTTACACCCAAATGGAACCTACCACTCATTTTATATTTTATTATGGAACATATGGACATGTTTATCAAAACTTTCAAATTCCATAATTTTACGACACCCGGTTTTACGTTTTGAGGCTTAATCATTTACGATTGGCATTTCCCGGAGTCAAAACTAACCAAGTATCTTGGATAATATCATCAAAAGTACACACCTTGTTCCCCAAGGTGAAGAACCGCCACTAGGAGGGGGGATTCACACTAGGTGTCATGATCTTATGCTTAGAACTCTTGGATGAGAACATGTGTTAACCTTGGCCTCCAAGGGTTGACAAGTCAACATATGTAACCTCCTTAAACTCATATAAATACCCTCCCCTCCCTCCTTTTTCCGTCCACTTCCACACACACAAACACTCTCATCTTTGCTCTTTTCCTTCCAAGTTTCATGCAAGATTCAAGTGATTCTTCAAGGTGGAAACCCTAGATAGGTTATCATTCATCAAACACTTCCATAACCTCATATACTTGGTGATTTATCTTGAGTTTAAATCCACTCAATTCACCTAAACCTTCATCATCCATCTTTCAAGAATACCAAGGGTAGAAAGATTGCATGAAGTGAAAAAGGGTTGAAGCAAGTCTATCAATGTCCTATCCTTACATGTTAACTTCCTTTCATCTTTGAAAGCCAAAAGTTGTGAGCCAAACCCTAACTTGATTCTTGTTAAATAATCATGTTCATGTTATTTACATATTATTTGTGCTATATATTGTCTTGTTATCATGTCCATGATGTATAAAAATGACCAAAACAAGTTATTGTTATTGATTGTTACAACAAGTTACTAAAACAAGTAAACTAGTGACTTTCTTGGTAAGACCTGATCAAAATGGTAAAAATATGATGTTGGATCATTACATATTACAGTAGAGGACTTAACAAGGAAACCATAGCAATTTGAACCACCTAAAACGAGTATACGAGTCAAAAGTTACGCCCATTTGAAGTTACCAAAGATTTCCGGCAAAACTGCCTAAACCTCCTGAATCGCATTCTGACTTTTTGAAAGTCCCACTTCTGGTCCGATTCATCAAAAAGTTAAAACACGAAAGTTGTCCGGAACGCCGTTTTCATTCAGGAACAAAGAAGCTCGAGACCTAAAAACACTTTCCGAGTGATAAAATTCTTCAAATTCTAAACAGCCCATTTTTAGGCAAAAGTCATTAGATTATGGTTATACTTTGAAAGGAACAAGAGGTCTTATGACCTATAATCAAGACCACAACCATGGCTAGAGCCAAGGTTGTGTCTCATGACCTTGAAACAAGGACCAAAGGTCATGTCTAGGCCATGACGAAATGACCATACCAACTTTCATAGGCGTAAACATGAAACAATGAATTAGGCGATAACATGAACAAGCAATTTGGATCTACTTCACCTAAAAGGAAACCATGAGATATTACCAAGAGAAAATGGTCATATAAGACTTATGATACTACCCCTAATAACAATCTTCATGTACTAATAAACTTTCCTAAGTTTATTCAAATATCGGACATGTAACTTTTCGAATCAAAACTTATATCTATATATGTTATCAACTACTACAATAGTAGGGAGCCTCATGTGAGGAGTTCATTATGTAAGCCGTCGAGTTGAGTTGTGGATTTACGAATTAAAGTGTCCTGGCTCCTCGAACGCTTACTAACATGACTTCTGAAATATGTCAGCCCGAACGGTAGTAAACGATATACAAAACATACATGTTCATGAATATTTTCTTTCAAGGACATCCAATATACATCATACCACATCATGGACTAAATGCAAGATATATATAGGCACTCCGTTATATTCTCTACACAAATCCTAAGTCGCAACATTATATTATAGGTTGCTCGTATAAACCTACACGATCCAACCATCACCTTCATTACTTGCTATTCTACTTAAGGTGAGTTCGTAGCCCCACTTTCTATTGTTTAACTATTTTACAAACCCATGGGGGGAATACATGCTATTATTTTTCTACTCGAACACGATGCTTTCTACTGTATGCTACCCGACGATGTTTTATTATCACTAAGTAACGATTGCCATGTTCGAAGTCCCTATATCATGAACCATTAGTCACTACCTTTAGTGAGCGCGAATATTGTGAATAGATCTATTGGGATTGACGAATCCCATTTGTGTTGAACAACGACGAGTTCACACAAATGCACTATATTTGAGATTTAGCGGTATAAACGGCAAAAGTACCTTGATAGGGCTTCTATAATGCCAATTTTGTTGGTTCGATGTTAACGCTTTGGTTGTATGAGCTTAGTGAAATAAATAACGATTTTGTTTTCTAAACATTGGTGTGAGTCTATAGCTCACACTACGATTATTGTGTTCAAACGATTTAACTACAAACTCTACGATTATTGTGTTCAAACGATTTAACTAAACTCTACGAATTCCACTCAACCTTTGTGTTGACCTCTCAAGCATGTATTTCAGGTTCATGACGATCAAGGATGGCACGGAAGGACATGGATACTCAAGAGGGCTATAAATTTTATTATCATTCAAAACTCATTTATTATACATTGTAAACATGGAACCAATTGGGACCTCATTTCGTAATCTCTGATATCTATATAATTTGAATGATAAATCTTTTAAAACGACTCAATTGGAGTTCGTTTTCTATTATTGTGACTATTGTGCCGTCCAGTAACACCCAGTTCGAATTCCGCTGCGTCCATGAATTGGGGGTGTTACAGATTGGTACCAGAGCCATGGTTATAGAGAAACGGGTCTAATTGAGACCTAAACTATAACCACACTACAAGCAAAAACATTTTATAGCCTTCCGATCTTCGTGTCTTCCATCCTCCAGACGATTATGGACTTATTAAGCATTTTATGCTACATGAACATATATGTATATTCATATATACACACTAGGCATTTTACACTACACGAACAAATACTAGTATATTTATATATACATTCGAGTTATTTTCAATCATTTTATCTAAACATATCTACACATGCCTATTCTATGGCATTTCGACACAACTACATTCTCCCAACCATGTTCCTACTCCAACATTTTATATCCAAGATATTGTAACGAATTACGATGGTCTTTTCTATTTCCCGAACATTGTATGACACAATGGTCTAATCTACTTCCGAGACATTGTGATTTGTGTAATGGTCTCTCGAATTATTCCACCACCTCATCAATATCATTTCATATGATATCAAAAACCCATCACAATCTATCGATTTCCAAACAAGAAATATGAGATTTCTAAAGGACAAACTAATCCATCATCGACAAAAGTTGAACTTTCTCTACATCCATCAAAGTTTTCTTCTGAAACCTTCATTGTTAAAAGTTTGTAATTCAAGCCCAGTATAGACTGTTTTAGAATTACTTCAACTTCCTTTCCACACATATCTACCCGTACTATCTTCTATGCAATGGAATGTGAAAACATACGTTACAAGTCTCTTATGGCGGGACTTGCAACTGAATGGTTTGACATCGCCTTTGTTTAGTGGACAGTTTCCCGAAAGCAACAGACATATCAAAAGTATACCTAGTTTAGGTATTTGAAAATTTTATCGAACCTTGGCTAAATATAGACTAGTCACCTATATTTAACCTAGGGACAGTGGAATATAGTCTGACTAACTATATTCGACTTAGAATTTTCAAATACTGAGAGTAGTTGTACTAGGGTTATGTTTAGGTTGATTTCCTACTTGAACTCGATAAACCACCAGAATACATTTAAACGATCTAGAGACACGATAGTGCCTTACCACTCAGCGAAATCTTAATACCTTATTTGTACTACCAAATTTCATTCTTGAAAGTTTTCATTTATGAGATAATCCGAACTACTATCTTGGGATAGTTATCAATTCTTCTCTTCATCCTGTAGAAGTACTATCCTGTTTAGGTCCTAAGAATACCATTCCATCATAAACCTTTAAAATCTCTTAAGATTTTTAAAGCAAACTCAACATCTATACCTAAGAGTATTAATGTTAAGCATACACTACACACTTTTGTTCGTCAACATATCACATCATTATCTTTACAATCGTTGGAACCACAAGCTCATTAACAGATGTTGATGCACTTTTAAAGCTCAAATCATCCTTAGCTACACCACATGTACCCTAATCAGCTTTACAAGTTTGAATATTCATCTTGTACTTTTGCAACACCAGTATCATCTCGTAATACACTACCTTGTAACTCACCGACTAAGTACGAATGTTGTGAAGGATGATTTGTAATTATTTGAATGGATTGGGATGCCTTTTCATTTAAATAAAGACATTGTAAATCACTAAACCATAAGTTTATATTTCCTTATCTACATTGTTTGGGATGCCTCTCTATGTAAATAAAGAATTATAAACAAGTGGGCTTATTTGTATCCGAAATAACATAAGTATGACGTCAATAAACACTAACAACCGATTACTTACTAGGCTATAATTGCAACTACTATATCAATTCCTATTAATATTCGACTGCTATATCAATTTCCTTTGATATTCGACTATTACCATACCTTTCCTACATAAAAGTAAACCTCGTCCTACACCATACACTGAAACGACAAATCAAACTACACCACTGGAAGTCCCAGACTATAGTCCTCATAAGTAACCACACATCTTTATCGACACCACTCCAACATATGACACACAAAGAACTTCGGGACGAAGTTCCCCTTAAGGGGTAGAGACTGTAACAATTCGCAATTTCAGGTTAATTACTATTCCCGGAAAAATTTCACTATTCACTTTTACTATTCATTTTTCCTGAAACTTTCCCGAAAGTTGATTTTTATTTGATATTCTCGAGTGATAAATCATTTCCATGGCAAATTAAATGTTTGACATCCATCAGATCATTTTCGTGAAAGTTATTAAGGAATTACACGGAATTACACGTTTTAGGGTAAAACGTCAATCAGAAATTCTACGTACAACGAAATTCGACCTCGTCAGGTGACCCCACATCGGAAAAATGTTTAACACACTCATGATTTATTTGAGAATTAATCGTGACTGAGAAAAATATAACCAAAGACTTCCCGGCAGGTCACCCAAGCCTGTACTAATCCCGCACGAGCACGCTTAACCGTTTGGGCGATTAACCGTTAGACCACAAAACGCGTTTCTAAGACTATTTGAGTTTTCAACTTCTTAGAAAAAGTTAACATATTCTTTCCCTCCTCCATTGACCAAAAATCATCCCTTGATGTTATAAGTCATTTCGTGATTTTTAGACTTACGATTTGATGTCTAAAAGACATTTAATACCAACCGACACTAGACTGAGCCCAGTCTAGACATTATAAGTCATTTTAAATCATTTTTATCACATTAGAAAAGTAACATTTTACTTTTCTCAATTTTACGCAATATTCAGCGTTTTACGCGAATTACGCGTTTTAGACCCGTGTTTCCAGTTTTTAGCAGGGTTTTACACCCAAATGGAACCTACCACTCATTTTATATTTTATTATGGAACATATGGACATGTTTATCAAAACTTTCAAATTCCATAATTTTACGACACCCGGTTTTACGTTTTGAGGCTTAATCATTTACGATTGGCATTTCCCGGAGTCAAAACTAACCAAGTATCTTGGATAATATCATCAAAAGTACACACCTTGTTCCCCAAGGTGAAGAACCGCCACTAGGAGGGGGGATTCACACTAGGTGTCATGATCTTATGCTTAGAACTCTTGGATGAGAACATGTGTTAACCTTGGCCTCCAAGGGTTGACAAGTCAACATATGTAACCTCCTTAAACTCATATAAATACCCTCCCCTCCCTCCTTTTTCCGTCCACTTCCACACACACAAACACTCTCATCTTTGCTCTTTTCCTTCCAAGTTTCATGCAAGATTCAAGTGATTCTTCAAGGTGGAAACCCTAGATAGGTTATCATTCATCAAACACTTCCATAACCTCATATACTTGGTGATTTATCTTGAGTTTAAATCCACTCAATTCACCTAAACCTTCATCATCCATCTTTCAAGAATACCAAGGGTAGAAAGATTGCATGAAGTGAAAAAGGGTTGAAGCAAGTCTATCAATGTCCTATCCTTACATGTTAACTTCCTTTCATCTTTGAAAGCCAAAAGTTGTGAGCCAAACCCTAACTTGATTCTTGTTAAATAATCATGTTCATGTTATTTACATATTATTTGTGCTATATATTGTCTTGTTATCATGTCCATGATGTATAAAAATGACCAAAACAAGTTATTGTTATTGATTGTTACAACAAGTTACTAAAACAAGTAAACTAGTGACTTTCTTGGTAAGACCTGATCAAAATGGTAAAAATATGATGTTGGATCATTACATATTACAGTAGAGGACTTAACAAGGAAACCATAGCAATTTGAACCACCTAAAACGAGTATACGAGTCAAAAGTTACGCCCATTTGAAGTTACCAAAGATTTCCGGCAAAACTGCCTAAACCTCCTGAATCGCATTCTGACTTTTTGAAAGTCCCACTTCTGGTCCGATTCATCAAAAAGTTAAAACACGAAAGTTTTCCGGAACGCCGTTTTCATTCAGGAACAAAGAAGCTCGAGACCTAAAAACACTTTCCGAGTGATAAAATTCTTCAAATTCTAAACAGCCCATTTTTAGGCAAAAGTCATTAGATTATGGTTATACTTTGAAAGGAACAAGAGGTCTTATGACCTATAATCAAGACCACAACCATGGCTAGAGCCAAGGTTGTGTCTCATGACCTTGAAACAAGGACCAAAGGTCATGTCTAGGCCATGACGAAATGACCATACCAACTTTCATAGGCGTAAACATGAAACAATGAATTAGGCGATAACATGAACAAGCAATTTGGATCTACTTCACCTAAAAGGAAACCATGAGATATTACCAAGAGAAAATGGTCATATAAGACTTATGATACTACCCCTAATAACAATCTTCATGTACTAATAAACTTTCCTAAGTTTATTCAAATATCGGACATGTAACTTTTCGAATCAAAACTTATATCTATATATGTTATCAACTACTACAATAGTAGGGAGCCTCATGTGAGGAGTTCATTATGTAAGCCGTCGAGTTGAGTTGTGGATTTACGAATTAAAGTGTCCTGGCTCCTCGAACGCTTACTAACATGACTTCTGAAATATGTCAGCCCGAACGGTAGTAAACGATATACAAAACATACATGTTCATGAATATTTTCTTTCAAGGACATCCAATATACATCATACCACATCATGGACTAAATGCAAGATATATATATAGGCACTCCGTTATATTCTCTACACAAATCCTAAGTCGCAACATTATATTATAGGTTGCTCGTATAAACCTACACGATCCAACCATCACCTTCATTACTTGCTATTCTACTTAAGGTGAGTTCGTAGCCCCACTTTCTATTGTTTAACTATTTTACAAACCCATGGGGGGAATACATGCTATTATTTTTCTACTCGAACACGATGCTTTCTACTGTATGCTACCCGACGATGTTTTATTATCACTAAGTAACGATTGCCATGTTCGAAGTCCCTATATCATGAACCATTAGTCACTACCTTTAGTGAGCGCGAATATTGTGAATAGATCTATTGGGATTGACGAATCCCATTTGTGTTGAACAACGACGAGTTCACACAAATGCACTATATTTGAGATTTAGCGGTATAAACGGCAAAAGTACCTTGATAGGGCTTCTATAATGCCAATTTTGTTGGTTCGATGTTAACGCTTTGGTTGTATGAGCTTAGTGAAATAAATAACGATTTTGTTTTCTAAACATTGGTGTGAGTCTATAGCTCACACTACGATTATTGTGTTCAAACGATTTAACTACAAACACTACGATTATTGTGTTCAAACGATTTAACTAAACTCTACGAATTCCACTCAACCTTTGTGTTGACCTCTCAAGCATGTATTTCAGGTTCATGACGATCAAGGATGGCACGGAAGGACATGGATACTCAAGAGGGCTATAAATTTTATTATCATTCAAAACTCATTTATTATACATTGTAAACATGGAACCAATTGGGACCTCATTTCGTAATCTCTGATATCTATATAATTTGAATGATAAATCTTTTAAAACGACTCAATTGGAGTTCGTTTTCTATTATTGTGACTATTGTGCCGTCCAGTAACACCCAGTTCGAATTCCGCTGCGTCCATGAATTGGGGGTGTTACATCATCTATGATCATTATAGTGTAGAAGTTTCCTCCATAACTTTGGATCAGAGATAGACCATACAAATCCAAATGAATCAACACTAAAACCTTACTAGTTGTCACTTTCCTTTTATTCCTATTATTGGTTTGTCCTAGACTCCTTAGACATGTATCACAATAATGCCTTTCAAACTCAACAATGGTAAATTGCTTACTAGCTTATTGGCAAGATCAAACTTCCTAAGCCGAGGCGTTGGGTTATTTACCATGTTTGAAAAGCATACAGGTAATATATGATTAAAAGGTGTACAAATTGTTTCGCCTACGACCTTTAGCTAGTACAACACCATTTTTACTAATAGAACAATCTACTTTAGTAAATTTTACCTCACAATCATCATCACCAAGGTGACTCACACTAATCAAGTTAAAGTTTAGACCTTTAACATACTCAACGTTGGTAATTACAATGGAGTCATGAGGGACATTACCTTTGCCGACAATTTTGCCGTTAAGTTCGCTCCCAAAAGATACATGATTCCCATTATATGCCGTGTATAATGTGAACAATCTTCTATTCCCAGTCATGTGTTTAGTGCAACCACTACCCACTATCCACTCATCCGGTTGTAGATCACTTTTGAGACAAAAATACAACTCATAATTTTGGTACCCATTGCTTCTTGGGTCCATTTTGGTTAGCATATGAGTTACCCAAGTTGAACATTCTTGGGTCTTGAAGTAAGATACACAATTTCTCAATACCAAAACTAGAAAAAGCGGACCAAGGGTTATTTTGTAAATTATTTTGACTTTGATAACTTGATCTATAGTTATTATATCCTTGAGGTCTAAAGAATGTTTGGTTTGGGTAGGAGTTGTCTCTCCTTTGATAGTTGTTGTATTGGTAATGAGATGTCCTATGATAAAAATTTCTTCTTTGATAATTTTGGAGTGAAGATCTTTGGTTATATGTATTAGTAGATCTAATATTAGGTGTAGGCAAAAGTGGTCTAGTATTAACTCGAGGTTGTGTATAACCACGACCATTATGATAGCCCGACTTGTAAAGTTGTTTTGGGTTCTCTCCTTTTGTACCGGAAACTTGGTTACCACGAGTGTTTGCAAAAGGAGCTTGAGGAGTAATTGGTTTGATAAAGGTTTTAGACAATTCTCCAATTTCCCTCAGAGGACTGGCGCGCTTCTGGCGCGTTGACGCGTTGTGCAGCGCGTCACCCTCGGAAAGTTTTGGAATCTCGTTTTCTTTAGTCTTTACAAATGTTATTGGTTTCGTCAGGATTTCCGAAGTGATTTCTCCTTGTTTTGAAAATCCAAGACCTTCCTTATCATGGGACCTCTTTTGACTACCAATAATTTCTTCTAAATCATTTGCACTTTGCCTAAATTTTGAAAATTTTAGAGACTCCTTTTGAAGTTTAGATACTTTATCATTTAAAGAGTCAACCTCAAGTGTGAGTGACTCACAACTTTTACATGGTTCAATTACCTCTTTACAATGATTTAGTTTCTTGACTTCCTTTTCAAGCTCATAAATTTTCTTATTGAGTTTACTATATTCTTGTTCAATGATGTGTTTTTCATTAAGAGTTTTCTCAAGTGTTTTTCTAAAATTCTCATTCTCCTCTTGCAAATCATTGATATCTAAATTATTAAAGGAAGAAGAGTTTAGGGGTACCTCAAGCTTTTCTTGAGCCATGAGACAAGTAGCTTCCTTTGTTGGTTGATCTTCATCTTCACTATCACTCCACGCACCTCCAACAAATGCCTTGTTCATTCTAGACTTAGGGCATTCATTTATGAAGTGACCATTTTCTCCGCAATTGTAGCATCCTTGTGTGCGTCTAGAGCTCTCACCAACTTTGTTGTCACCACCTCGACTTCCACCAAAGTTGTTCCTTCCATCATTCCCTTGGTTTCCAACTCTATTACTGCGCCTAAAGTTTCCGCCTCTTCTAAGGAACTTCCTAAAGTTTTTAGCCATCAAATTGTACTCTTAGTCATCTTCATCACTTCCTTCATCATTATCATCACTAGTTTGTTCCCTAGTGACTTTAGCTTTGAGGGCTAGTGACTTAACCTCTTTTTTCTTTTCTTTAGAAACAACCTTGTCGTTTTCTAAAATCATTTCATACACTTTGAGGTTCCCGATTAGCTCGTCGAGAGGAAGTTCCGCCAAGTTCTTGGCTTCTTCAATAGTCATCACTTTTGGCCTCCACTTAACCGGAAGAGCTCGAAGAAACTTTCTCACATGGTTTTTGTTGTAAAAGCTAGGATCTAGAGCCGTGAGGCTTGTGATAATAGCATTGAACCGTGTGTAACCATTGTCAATGGTCTCTTCATCCGAGATCGCAAACTTCTCATATTGTTGGATGAGTAAGTCGATCTTGCAATCTTTGACTTGTGAGTTACCTTGATGTGTGATGATGAGTGAATGCCAAATCTCCTTGGCGGTCTTGCATATATGAACTCTCTCGAACTCCTTTCAAAGTAGAGCATTGTAGATTAACATCTTGGCTTCATCATTCTTACCAAGCTTTCTCCTCTCATCATCTTTTAGATCCGAGTTGGGCTTTTCTACTAACAACTTTGTTTCGGGGTCTTCCACCATAAACACAAAGTTGCCATTTTGAATAATTTCCGATAAATCAAGATCTTTTGACCTAACATAGGTCTCAAATCGGGTTTTCCAAAAACAAAACCCATCGGTTTCTAGAAAAGGTGGTCTTTGCATAGAACACCCCTCAACATAGTTCTCTTGAGCCATGGATCGATACTCTACTTTACCAAAAATCTTAGTTAGGATTTTAGATTTTTGGGAAAGAAGTTTTTGACTTAAAACGACTTCTCGGGAAGGCTTTAACGCTCAAAAACTTGAGTATTCTGCTCTGATACCAATTGTAGAACCGTAGAGGGGGGGGGGGGGGTGAATACGGTTTCTTCGGCTTTCAAGACGTTTAAAAACTTTAAGCCTCAAAGAAAACCAAGTGGTTGTATAATCAATCCAAACAACCACTAACACAACCAAAGTATATAAAGCAAGTAAGAACACAACGGTATATATTGGTTTGGGATGGGGGTTTATACCATCCGTACGTCCAGTTGTGAATCCGCGACTCCGATACTATTCACTAGTATAATCCTTTCGGTGGACTACAAACCGTTACAATTCACTCCACCGATATTCACCAATATCGATGCTCACAAAGAAGGAGTTACTTCCCAACGGTATTCCGCCCTCGGAAACCACCCAAAAGAATCTCGCGATTCGACTTCACCTAAGGATCACAAAGATCACTACCAAGACTTCCCACCGGAAGTATCAAAACCCCAACTATATCCCCAATGATCTAGGCTTGGTCACCAAGACACAAGACTTCCATTACAAACAATTTGAATGAATATATGTTTGTTCAACCAAGCCCTAACCTAACCTAGAGACTCGATTGTAATAGAAAGGGTATAAGGAAGAAGACCCTCGACACAATCACAAGAGTGGATTAGGTTCTTGTGATTCTTCCCTTGCAAAGAGATGTGTTCTTTCAAAGATGTTAGTATGAAAATCAAGAACACAAGATTAGAGATAGAGATAGAGATAGAGATTTGAGAGTGTTTAGAAAGAAAGAATCTAGAGAGAAAGAATAATAGCAAGGGGTGAGGAATACAAGAGGCAAGGGTGGTATTTATAGGCCAAGAACCCAAACTTGGGAATTCTTACCAAGGCCGGCGCGTCACCCGCGCGTCAGTGCGCGGGCAGCGAGCCAGGTTTCTGTAAACTTTCCCAAGTGTTGGGTGTTTGGATCTTATAAATACCTATCCTTGCTAAACCCCCAATTTTACTTCACACTAAACCTTAACATTAATTATTCTAAGGTTTACCAACTCAAATAGCCAACTTGGAAAATGTTTTGTGAAGTGTTTATAAGAAAACCAAATACCAAGGGTAGAAAGTGTAGATAAGGTAATTAGGAAGGGGTAGAAGTGTTATTCCTCACATGGCATAGAAAAGAGAGAAAGAATATGCCAAGGTATAATCCAATGCTTGGGGGGGGGGGGGGGGGGGGGAAGAATGAGATGGAGGGTTGGGATGAGAAGGTTTGAATTGGATGGCTAGGATCAAAGGGAGCCTCCTTTGGTTTTCAAATTATTTGGCATGTGTTGAATATGGATTGTTAAGATGTGACGATTTGAAATAGATGGCCAAGATCAAAGAAGCCTAGGTTATGATTGAGAAGGGATATTCCAAAGGAATATGCTTTGCTTGGGGGGAAAGGGTGAATCAATGGTTGAGATGGTTTTGGTTTGAAATGGATGGCTTGGATTAAACACATGTGATGGTATAGAGAGGAGGATGAGATGAATGGTTGAGATGTGTTGTAATTTGAATTCAATGGCTAGGATCAAAGGAGCATCCTTTGGAATTCAAATTAAATCCCATGTGTTGAAATTTGAAGGTTGAGATGTGTTGTAAGGGAATGAATGGTTGAGATGTAGTGTGTAAGGGAATATGTAAGAGTGTAAGAGATTGTGTAAGAGAATATATGATTTAGATATGATTGGATATGATTGGATTTGTCTTTTGTAGAAATGAGATTAAGAGAAGATTAAGACATAATCTAATTGTCATTAAGAAGAAAAGGTTTAGACAATTAAGATTATAAGTTGAGAAAATCATAAGTTACTTATAAGTTCAAGTAACACAACGTCCAGAATCCATAGGTTCATATCTCGTGACTTTCCATGACTCGACGTTCTCAACTAATACCTTGGTTCAAACAAGTTAAGTGCTTTGCCTTGATGTAAAGCATAACCCAAGTGGGAAAGGATGCGTTTACGCAAAGTGACCTTTGACTTAGTTTGACCAATAAAGGAGTAAACCCGTTACGTAATTAGATAAAACCTAAGTACGGGATATGAGCATATAGATGCTTCAACACGATGTCACGTGAAATATACAAGCTCCCTAAGTTTAGAAAAGCCTTGGCTAGAGGCGATAGTTAGAAAACATGAGTTGGCGTTTTCCCGAGAATGATTGTTTAAAAGTAGGATCTCTCAAATCTCAAAACTCGTTTCGAGTGTTCTCAATTAAGCACATAACATATTCATACCTGTATTGAAAGATCCACATTTGTCGGGTAAGGGGAAAGCCGACTTTCAAAATTCGCCCGGAACCATACAGTGTCCTGGCGTGTCACCCGTGCGTTGAATCGCGGGCAGCGCGCCAGGAGCAGACATGGGCTCCGGCGATTTTGAGCTAACGTTTGTTATTTTATGTGTTTCGATGATTTATTTGTCATCATTAAAACATAAAGAGATCTTAATCATATTGCCTCAACATAATATTATAAACTAACCAACTAAATTATAAAATAACTAAAAAATCTAATACGATAAAATAAAGAATTAAAAAAAGTAAAATATAGCATCAAATAACGTTTTCGTCTGTTTTTTAAATTTTCGTCCGATTTTTTATGTTTTCGTATGATTTTTTACGTTTTTGTCCGTTTCTTTACGTTTTTGTCGTGTTTTTACATTTTCGTCAATTTTTTTACTTATTCGTCTGATTTTTTATGTTTTTGTCCTGTTTTTACATTTTCGTCAGATTTTTTACGTTTTAGTCTGTTTTTTAACGTTTTCCTCCGATTTTTTACGTTTTCGTCTGGTTTTTTAAGTTTTCATCCTTTTTTTACGTTTTCATTATATTTTTTACGTTTTCATCCATTTTTTTTAACACTTTCGTAAGTTTTTTTTACATTTTCGTCCATTTTTCACGTTTTGTTTTTTTACGTTTTCGTCCAATTTTTTACGTTTTCATCTGTCTTTATACGTTTTCGTTCGTTTTTTTACCTTTTCATTATATTTTTTACGTTGTCATCAATTTTTTACATTTTCGTCAGTTTTTTTTACATTTTCGTCCATTTTTTACGTTTTCGTCTAATTTTTTATGTTTTCATCTATTTTTTTATGTTTTCGTCTATTTTTTTAAGTTTTCGTCCGTTTTTTATGTTTTCGTCAGCTTTTTTACGTTTTTGCCTATTATTTTTACGTCTTAGTCCATTTTTTACGTTTTCGTCATCTTTTTACGTTTTTGTCCGATTTTTACGTTTTCGTTTGTTACTTTTATGTTTCCATTTTTTTTACGTTTCCGTCTGTTTTTTTACGTTTTCGTCTGATTTTTTATGTATCTATCCGTTTTTTAATGTTTTTGTTTTTTATGATTTCGTCTGATTTTTACGTTTTCTTTTGGTTTTTTATGTTTTCTTCTGATTTTTTTTACGTTTTCTTCTGATTTTTATGTTTTTATTTTTTATTTACGTTTTCGTCTTTTATTTACGTTTTTTAGGTTTCGTCTAACAAAAACATAAAAAATAGATGTAAATGTAAAAAAAGACGAAAACATAAAAAAAAAACATGCGAAAACTTAAAAAATCGGATGAAAACGTAAAAAAATGGACGAAAACGTAAGAAATCTGACGAAAACGTAAGAAATCTGACGAAAACGTAAAAAACTGACGAAAACGTAAATAATCAGACAAAAACGTAAAAAACTGATGAAAACGTAAAAAACGGGACAAAAACATAAAAAAAGGACAAAAAAGTAAAAACTCAGACGAAAACGTAGAAAAACAGAATAAAACGTAAAAAAACAGACGAAAACGTAAAAAAGGACAAAAAAGTAAAAACTCGGACGAAAACGTAAAAAAAGAATAAAACGTAAAAAAAAACAGACGAAAACGTAAAAAAGGACAAAAACGCAAAAAAACGGACGAAAACGTAAAAAACGGACGAAAATGTAAGAAATCTGACGAAAACGTAAGAAATCTGACGAAAACGTAAAATATGAGATAAAAACGTAAAAAACAGGCTAAAACGTAAATAAACGGACGAAAACGTAAAAAATAGACGAAAACGTAAAAAAAAAAAGGGACGAAAACATGAGAAACGGATGAAAACATAAAAATCGGAAAAAAATAAACATAAAAAATTGGACGAAAACATAAAGATCGGACGAAAAAGGAGAAAAACAGACAAAAACGGATAAAAACCGACGAAAAGATTTAAAAATGGATGAAAACAGATTGGGGGTATTTTAAGGGAAAATAGGTGAAAACAAAAAAAAAATGTTTTCTAGTTTTGTGTATTGAACTTGGAAATTGAAACTTTGTGTTTTGTAGAGAACGAGAATGGCGATAGCCCGCCGCGTTGCGGCGGGGCGGTTGTTTTTCTTTTCTTTTCTTTTTTCTTTTTTTTTTTTTTGCCGTTGTATTTGTTTTGTTATGTCTTTGTGTTGCTTTTTAGCGATAATGATCGTTGTTTAAAATAGTTACCAAAATAACATATGTAACCGAAGATTTTGTAGAAATGAAGTAGCACATTTATGCGGAATCATATGAACATTTTTCTTTGATTTACATTGTTAAGTTTCTAAATACATAAAAGCTATTACCTAGTGATAGGATATAACATGAGTACATAAGCTACAAAAGATGTGTTGCTGTCGTAAGCGTTTTGTGAACATAATAGAGTTTAAGTGAACTTGGATTACCTGGTATGGTTTCTATTAGCCAACTTTCTGCAGCAGGAACTATCGGGTCGCTAACTTGATTGAAGAAGAATTGTGGCGTTGCAGAAACGTCTGTGATGAATGCCTTGAAGTTGTACGTGTGTGGATTGATGGTTTTTATGAGAGGCTTTATGTAGAAAAAAAGTAGATGTCAATGCAAATGTACTTGTACATGGGGTTCGTTCGAGAAACCATGGTCTCTGCATTCAAGTATTCCTGTTTCATTTGTGACTTTCCGTACGCATTCAGTGCATGATATGTAGAACCAATTTCTTGTCGTATTGATGGCAATAATAGTTCCCTCACATGTAGTTTTTTGTTGGTCTTCATCAACAGCTAATATAAAACATTTTGCCCTTTTCCCGCCATTTCAACAGGTTGTTGTTGGTCTTCATTAACAGCTGATATCAACATGTGCAAAACGAATTCAATAAAAACATTAGATTAAAAGTTGTGTTTCATAAAAGAACTTGATAAAATACAAAATGTTTATCAGTTTGGACTCCTTTTGACCAACCTAAAAAGAAATGAAGAAGATAACCTATTTCAAATAATAAACGGATCAACTTATATTCCAATTGTAATATTGCATAGGAAATACAAAAGGCGTATGCAAAATACGAATTGCACAAACCTTGGAAAATTCGTCTTTGTTTGCCACCATGCTTGTTGGGATTATAGTAAGCAATATGAGACTAAGCGCTTTCTGCTACAATAACAGTAGGATGCACATTAGTAGCAGTTATTATAATTGAAGGTTGCGAACTATAAATAATATAAGAATTGGGAAACATTATTCTTTAAATGTAATACAGAGAAAATGCGTGTGTAGCAGATTACCTACCTGCAAGGGACTAATATGTAGTGGCAGCAGGCATGTGTGAGCCAAGTGAGTGACCATACGTCTTTCCATTGGTTTTTCAATCTGGTAATAATAACTAACACGAAATGCAGAGCACTTCCAAAAAAGGCAATTACATCAAACGTGCCGTCTGCATTTATCTTGTCCGGAACATGCGTTCATGTAATAAAAGCTGGTATCATGGCAACCGAAATTAGCTGCAATAATAATACCAGCAAACGCACCAGTATCAGTTATTGTGGAAACTAATCAAGAAGTGCAAATTGTATAAAAAGAAATGAAACGAATATGTTAAATCTGTTTCAGAGACATGTTTGCTTAAGAAATAATTGCAACTGTTTGCGCGACTCCGTGTAATGTAGGCTGCTGAGCAACTGAATTGCCACCACAGTGTATATGGATACCAATACAGTTAACAGAGTATGCAATATCTCATTAGCAAATACAAAGATGCACAACACATATATGCAACAAACGCAAAACTTATGAAAGGTTAGCCGCAATCGTAAAAAAGAAAGAATCACCACCTCTGGTACCTGTCCAAAAAAGATGGAAACCTATTAGGATGACTTTAGTTTGCAGACCTAATAACACTCGCTAAGCAGCAAAGGTAAACGAACACATAAATTGAGACCGCATACAAAAATGTTAACCTAAGAAATAAATATTAGAACTTACAAACACGGCCTGGGTCTGCCTACACATACCTTTTCGCTGATACTTGCTACACGTTGCAATAAGGAACATGTATGCACCTTCTGTCCCATGAATCTTGAATGAAAATACAAACCAATCACATCTTGCGGTAAAATGAAGATGAATCCAAACAGTCCCTAAATCATCATCAGATTTGTGAGACATACCATTTAAACACAATAAAAGCATTCCTACTAAATACAGCTACACCAACCTTGTTCTTTAAATTCCGACAATAAGCACATTAACTTACGCACACTACTGGAACACACATCACTTGCAGGCTTGCAGTCTTTATAAACCAAATATTTAAACACAATAAAAAATAAATAAATAAAAATTAAAATCGAGCAGTCCTAAACAGCCCTAATACCAACGTAAATCAAGTCGACATCTACGAATGTAACATAAAGTAAATATAAACAAACCTTTTAAGAAGATGAGTGTTTTTTCATGCGGATAGAGTTATCAACAACATAAATCAGCAAAATGCCCAAAATTTCTAAAACCTATTGATACATGCCACAATAAATCACATCCTGCATCCTTTCCAAATTAATCTAAAAAAATGGTCTACCAAAAACAGACATCACCAAGAAAAACCTACCGCGAGTTTGATTATGAGGTGTCTGCCACTAAATCCATCAAACCATGTTATTGCTTACCAAAAGGAAAAAGCCATGGCAGCGCCTAGCTCAATATCTTAGTCATCGACAAAACAATAGCAGCAACTGGTTTTGTAACAATCCACCCGAAACAATAGATCCATCTTGTGAACATATTTTGAGTCGGTGTATTTGTGTCTGGAATCTTCTGGGTATGTGTATCTGTTTCTGGAAGGTGAAGATGATATATCGTTACAAAACCCAAACCAAAAGTGAAACATACGGGCCAAGGAACCGGGCCTTGGTATGGGCTGCGATAAAAGCTGGGCGAAAAATTGGGCCTGGAACACTGTAGGTGGAACGACGGCGTTTTAGTTGTGATTTAATATATATAGTAATTTTATTGGAAAACACTAATTTAAACGCAATCTCTGTTTTCCTTGTTTTGCACAAAATATTTTGTGGAAAACAAGGGTGTTTTCCCTCAACTAAACGCACCCTTGGTGTCTATGTCTATGTACTGTAGGGGACAACTACTTTGAAGGCCGAGTTACTGTTTAGTCAACTGTTTATTACAATTCTTTGAAGCGCGCAAGTTTCACCTTTTAGTATATAGGATAATTTAAGAGTATGGTGAGTACAATAAAAAAAGTAAAAATAACAAGTTATTTACATTTTCATACATTTTGCCTCAAAATTTTCTAGTTATCCCAATTCTCATATCATTACAATAGTTGCGTTTTAAGAGGAATGAATATTGATATGGGAACCAGTGGGTTGTAAACCTACTACGATTGGTGGGTTTAGAAAATGTCTACCTTTGAGAGATGATACCTATTTTGAGTTACTAACCTATTAACCAAACAAGAAGGGTGAAAGTAATCTTTGCATACTCATTCTCAAATCAAACACACCTTCAAACGCATCGAAATGTGAAGATATTCAAGATCAATAAATTTTTCGCTATTTTGGCCTATGATACCTATTTTGGCCCATGATGTGTCCGAACTTCCAGAAGAATTGGTTTATAACAATATTGAACTGGTATGCTCGCCCATTTGTCCTAAAGTTTACTCAATATGTCTTAAACTCTTCTTAATGCAACCAAATATCAGTGTGTGAACCAGATAAATGATATTAAATAAGTAACCACAAACACCTTTCAAATTATTGCAATTTATAAGTATTTCGGATGCTCCAACACACGAACAATCAAACTATCATATCTTTGGCATTGTATACAACATACAACATACATTCTTAAGTTACTTTATTGTATGTAAACCATTGATAATGGTGCCTTGATGAAAGTTTTTTTTTTCTGGATTCCCAACTTAATGCATGTATAAATTTAGTATGTTAACTGCTAAGTTTGAAAAAGAATTTTCTCGAGTTTTTGACATATGTGTTCTATTTCATGTTGCAGGTTGTAAAGAGGAGACATTTTTCGATTCCCAAGCACGGGTAGACTCCGACTGACTTAACTATTGGTAAAGCGAGATCCATTACCCATTTATATATTCTTATGTTGCTGCGTTTTAATTTTTATGTTGCTGCATTTTAATTGAATTTAATATTTTTTGTTTTATTCTAATCAGTTTTGGTTTACTGTATTAGTTTAGGTATAGCTAGATATAATGTTATACCTAAGTTCTCAGGTTGCAAGTGAAAAGAGAAACAAATTGAATAAAAGAAAACCAAAGTGGGAGATTTGGAAGGAGTAAAAGTTCAAAAGTAGTCTTTGCTAAAACCTACAAAACTGAAGCATGTATGTATGGATTATTATATCAGCAACAACAATAGCGAAAAGTATTCAAGAAATAAGTTATACTATGTTGATTGTATAATAATTCGCACTACCAGGCCTTCGATTGTGATCAAAGGAAATGAGGGGTGTTGTGATTATGCCAAGCTCGGATATAACCTGAAATAAGAAATACTAAAACACTACGTTAAGTGATTGCGCAGGGGTTGGACCTTGCGAACCACCTCCGACGTGTGAATAAGTGATCGGTATGAGAGTTTAAGTGTAAATGTAGTAAAGTAAGGTGGGAGAGATTGCATACCAGATTTGTCATCGTCCAGGACTATTTATAGGTGAAGAAAACGGTCCTGGAGAGTGGTCACACGTTTGAGAGAGATCATGGGGGCGTCCCATGATTTGTGGTAACCGCTAGGGTTTAGTGTCCCACTCCTCCTGGTTTAGCGAGGAAGTTAAAGAGAAACAGGAGACGTGGGTAAGACTTGGTCTCACCAATATTTGGACTTGGCATCGTTCCGTCCTTAAAACTTTTCGAGAGATACCTCGAAGGGCTTAATCCTTCGATTGGAGAATTCCCACTTGGTAACTAGATCATTGATGCTTAGTTTTACGACAAAGAAAGTCTAAGGAGGCTAGCTAGAGCCTTCGATTATGTAGGTTGCGATCAGACTCGAAGGGAGATCCTTCGAGCTGATCGGAGGGTACATCATCAAGCCCCCCAGTTGAAAGTTAGATATGCGCACAAGAATATGTGGCTTTAAACTCTTATCACAGTTAAATGCTTTCACCATATCCTCGAAAATTGGACAAGATGAATTTTTGAATTACAAAGATGCATTAAATGCGCATGCTTATGACTTATCCGTTGAACAGAAGAATGTAACGGCATAATTATCGGTAAGCTCAACCATCTTTCAAAATTTAAAGTGTTGAGTAGATATAATTATGTGTAATATAAATACCGGTGCACTCTCAACTTCTAAACCACAACTTTTACAAAGCTGTGACGTGTATAGTTAGGCCCTTTAGATAATATCAGGTAGCCATGAGCATGGATGCTAAACGTATTATAAGACAACAAAAATGTACTCTTTCAAGAGAAGCCCTAGCCCTCTTCCTAGATGATTATCCAATACCCAAACAACACAAAGTTATTCTCCCAAAAAATAGTCAGAGCATCTATGACGCCCCAAAAGGGTATGTGGGCCTGTATACTCATGCCTTTACCCGGTCAAATCTAAGAATACCCCTGCACCCATTGTTTCTAGAGTTGCTACAATATTATGAGGTGCATATTTAAAGGTTTAATCCGTTTGGACTAGCCAAACTTACCACCTACATATTAATGTGTAAGGAATATGGGTATGAGCCCACACTAAATGTGCTTCGAGGCTTCCTTAACTTGTGTCCCGGGGGAGATTGGTTGACACTGTCAAAGAGGAATGATGAAGATGTGCCCGTGCTAATCACCAAACCCTAAATATAACAAACTGGAAAGGGAAATTCTTTTATGTACAAGATACAATCATACCTCCGGGGTATCCAGCACTCGTGAATGAAGCATTCCGTTTCGACCGTAAGAAATTCAATGATCAACTTCCCCTCAATGTGCGAGATGACCTACTTTATCAACGTCTTGCCAGAAACCCCATTGATGCTCAAACCTTTCCAGAACCCATCCTATTTATGGCTGGTCTTGTGGACCATTGGGAAGGATCTCCTTTGTTGCCAGAAATCCATTGTGATGGCCAAAGTATGTATATGTAACTTATAATAAATGAATAACATATCTGATTATATTTATGTATCTGTTTATATTGCAGTAATGGCATTCAGGAACTTCGTCGTATCTGATGGTGCAAAGGAAGCTAGCTTCATTCCCAGGGATCCTAGAGGATTCAGCTACGGGGTGGGTTCTCCTTCAACCTCAGTCAACAATAATGACGTGGATGCCATGGTGCTGGAGCTAGAGGCAATAATTGAAGAAGTGATTCCCCTTAATGCTGAGGAGGTGCCTTTGGCAATCGAAGCCTTTCCTGACATGGAGATCCTTTCCTCCGATGATGTCCCCATGACGTATGTCGGTACCTCTGGTATAGCTGACAGGGTTCGTGAAAGGAATGGGACTGAAATGAAGGCTTCGAAGCCTCCAATCAAGAGGAAACTTGACATACCCACTCTCTTATCCAGAGCTTCAAAGAAGAAGAACTCCCAAGATAAGACTGCTGCTGCCATACCCTCCAAAGATTCAGATGATGAAGACATTCATGGTAAGCGCTCATTACGACCTACATACTACCACAAAATTAATTGAAAGCTTCAAACAGCTCTTAATTCGACAATGTGCAGGTTTATCGAACACGAAGGAACTCTCCAACTCTCAAGCTTGCCACCGATTGGTTGAAGGTGTTATTCCAGGTCGCTGGAAGGGAGCCCTTGACAATATGTCAATAGAGCAGCTGTGTGATCTTCACGACAAAAGCTACACAAGGCAAGCTGTTCTAGATAACCATCTTAACAGCCGAACAAAAGAATTGATACAGACTATTAAAAATGCTAAAGAAGAGTTAAATGTAGTTCTGGCTCGAGAAGAACATAGGGAGCAGTTGATCACTGACCTGAAGTCAAAGTGTGACAGGGCTACGAAGGATATTGAGAAGAATCCAATTGTGCAAGATCTTCGATCCAATGCCATGAAGCTTGCAACTCGACTAAAGGAAGCCCAAGCTGAGTGTGGTAGGCTCAAAATGGAGGAGGCCAAAGCGATTGGGCTAAAAGAGAGAGTATATGTGCTTGAGTCGAAGTGTGCAAGTCTTAAATATGAAAAGAACAGACTCGTGGAGCAAAAAACCAAATTGCAACAGGAGACGGATGCTCTAAACCTTCGATGTGAAAGTCTCCAGAAAGATAGGGCAGATGTTGTGGCCAAATTTATTCCTTACATTGCTATGGAGTTGTATCATAGTGATGAGGTCTGACAAGTGGTGGCCAACTTGGTGAATGCTGCCATATTCCATGGGAAATGTACTACCCTGGAAGAGATTGCTGAAACTGGGAAGCCTGTGATCCTGTCAAAGGTTCCTTACTATCGTCCTTCGCATGGAAAGGAATATGATGTTGCGAGTAATGTATTTGCTTCGGCAGACTTTCCCTTTCTTTCGAAGGTGACCGAAGATCCGAAAGCTTCTGTTGAAAAACTTTTGTCGAAGAAGCCTAGTAGGATTCGGCCATCTGCTCCAAGTAGGAGGGCTTCTGGTGCGAAGCCTTCCTCTCATCAAGATGATCCCCACTCATCAAAGAATGCATAAATGCTGCCTTGTTGGCACTGATTTATCCTGAGGGTTTTTTGTACCCTCCGAACACCTTTTATTTTTACTTCTTTGATTTTTAGGATGCTTGCTTTTGTGTTATCTACTTGCCATGGGATATTTATTTATTTCACCCTTTAAATATATGTTTTTCTTCTCGCAACGTTATGTAACAAAGTTATTGTACAACCTAAGGTTACTGTAGATAGTATCCTTATTGTGTGTACTTTGAACCAAGATTTTGAGCAATCGTATAATTTAACTGTTGACAGAGGGTTGCGACCCACTCCATCTTTGTCCTCATAGGCTTACGGCTTCAAATGCCTATAGACGTTTTAGGAAAGTCAATGTGAATTATAGTGGATGCCATGTATAAGACATAAATATCATCCTTCGAACATTGAGACTTGTAGTACTTGGCTGAATAAATCTTTGTTGTAAGAAACGAAACAAGAGATTTATGGGAAATACGTTATATCATTAATTGGGTAGGGAGGATTACATCATTTTATGAAATGAATACTAAGACGCCTACCATTAATGCTTCTTTCCCCGAATGAGAAGAGTTCGATAAACTTGAGATAAACAAAATTTATGAAAAATTACAAGTCTTATATGTAAAACTTACGAAGGTTGGTGCCATTCCATGTCCTGTCAACTTCGTCCCCAAAGATTGTTGCCAACTTATAGGCTCCGTTACCGTAGGCTTCAACTACTACGTAAGGCCCCTCCCATGCTGGTCCCAACTTCCCTTGGTATTCGGCTTTTCTTGCGCTGTTAAGTCGAAGGACATATTCACCTGGTTTAAAGCTCGAGGGCCGAACCCTGCTATTGTAATATTTTTTTAACTTTTGCTTGTACGTAGCTTCTCTGATGGAGGCTATTTCTCTTCGTTCTTCGAGTAAATCTAGGTTCTCCCGAAGCTTTTCCTCGTTTTCCAAGGCTTCAAAGTTCATAATGTGCTCCGTTTCCATGCTTATCTCTGAGGGGATGACAGCTTATGTGCCATAAGTAAGGCTGAAAGGTGTTTCCCCGTGACTCAATTTGGGATGTGTCCTATGAGCCCAGAGAACTTGGGGTAATTCGTCCACCCACCCTTGGTGACTTCGTCCAAGCCTTCTTTCGATTCCATTGATAATGCCTCTATTGGTAACTTCTACTTGGCCATTACCTTGAGGGTGATACACGGATGTGAACGATTGCTTGATTTTTAAACCATTGCAAAAAGTAGGAAATACCCCTTCGGCAAATTGCTTCCCATTGTCGGAGATGATGATATGAGGGACTTCGAAGCGGCAAACGATGTGTTCCCATATGAATTTCTCCATGTGTCTGCCCGTCACAGATGCCAAAGGTTTGGCTTCAACCCATTTGGTGAAGTAGTCGATAGCTACGACCAAAAACTTCACTCCTCTTGGTGCTACTGCAGAGGTCTTACTATGTCAATTCCCCATTGGGAAAAAGGCCACGCAGATGTGACAGAGGTCATATCTTGTTTAGGTAGTCTTGGGACCTTCGAGTGGATCTGACATGCCTCGCATTTATGTATTATTTCCATTGCATCCCTGTGCATTGATGGCCAGTAGTACCCCTGTAAGGATTTTTGTCAAGTCAAGTTACTGCTGAAAGATACTGCTGATGAGTTACTGCGGAAGCCTAGATTCTGCTGAAGACTTGATACTGCGGATATTTCAGAGATCCTACGGATGGACATAATCCGTAGATAGAACTTTATAGAATAACTATTTTAGTACAAGATATGTAGAATATCTTTGTTTAGTTTATCTTTATTCGTTTCTTGTAAGAAAGTTTAGGGTTTCCACTAGTATATAAGGAACCCTAGGTCATTGTAATAAGGAGGTGTCTTAACAAGTTTTTAGTACGAGTTTAGTACGTTTAGTAAAAGCAATATAGATCCATAGAGGATCAAAGTTTAGTAAAAGTGTTTGTTATTATTATTCCGCAATAATTACAAGCATACAGAGTTTGTCTACTTAGCATTACTGGTGATTACATTAGTAAGCTAACGATCCGTTGGCTCGAGAGATCTATCAAGGTTTAGATCCCTACAAGTGGTATCAGAGCCAGGTTGATACACTCTGTAACCTCTCCACAAACACAAAACTTTTCACTTTACTACATTGGGTGAAAAACATGAAGGTGCAGTCACGATCAGTGAAGCAGGCTCTCTTTCACAACAACTTCAACAGGTGGCGTTTTTAAACAACAATGCAAAGCTTCCTATGCTTAGGAAAGATGAATACGAAATCTGGGCCATGAAGATGCAGAATTGGATATCAAGCGTTGATTTTAACCTCTGGAATGTAATTCTTACTGGCAGCCGTGAGAAAAAGACAACAGTAGATTCTGAAGGCAACATCACAATTGCTGAACCTGTTTCTGCTGAAGATGTTATGAGAGTTCAACGTGAGAACAAAGCAAGAACAATTTTGCTTCAGGCCATCCCTGACTCTCACATGAGTGACTTTCATAACATGACTGATCCTAAACAGATCTGGAATGCTATAAAGTTTAGGTTCGGGGGTAATGAAGATTCAAAGAGAATTAGGAAGAGCAGGTTGAAGCAAGAGTTCCAAGAATTCAAGATCACGGAAGAGGAAGGTATCCACAAGGGATATGACAGGTTTCACACAATTTTAAGTCAACTTAATCAAATCCTTGCAAGACCTGATAATGAGGAGGTCAATTCTAAGTTCTTAAGAGCCTTGCCTCCATCATGGTCTCAAGTGACCATATCATTCAAAACCAAAGGAGGTCTTGATTATCTTTATTTTGATGATTTGTTTAACAAGCTCCGAGATTTAGAAGGTGATGTCAAGGGAAACACTCCTTATACAGCCCCTCCTACACAATCTGCTTTTGTAAGCTCTACCTCAAACTACATGCCACACACTTACTCGGGTCCAATCACCATTCCAAATCAAGGTCTTCCAGTCACCACATTATCTTTTTCACATGCTAATCCTATTACTCATCCAAAGACCAACAATGTGATAGAAGATGTTATTCATTCTTTTGTTGCTGAGGTTGATAAACAGCAACAACTGGCGTATGAAGACTTTGAACAAATTGATGAGCTTAACTTAGAAGAATTGGACTTGAAGTGGCAGATGGCTATGCTCACCCTCAAGGTTCGAAGGTTTGAGCAAAAGGTTGGGAGGAAACTTGATGTTGATGGAAGAGATGCTGCTAGGTTTGACAGGAGAAAGGTCAAGTGCTATTCCTGTGGTGAAGCTGGACATTTTTCAAGAGAGTGCCCAACTAAGAAGGGTGAAGCTAATACAAGATACTCAGCATATAAGAAGAGAGAAGTAGAGGCAAGTGACTAAAAAGCCTTGATAAATGCTGTTGATGCTGGTACTGACTGGAATGAGCATGAAGATTCAACTAGCAACTCTCAAGTCTCATGCATAGCTAGTTGTGATTTCGGCCTCATGGGAATCTCTCCTCAGGTATCTACTTGTGTTTGTGATAATGATTCTAAATATGCTACTCTTAAACAAGATTATGTTGAGATGAAATCTAAATATAATGCTAGTTTTATTGAAGCTGCTACTTACAAAGATGCTTTAAAAACAGTAGAGTCACAAAAGATGTGGTTTCAGCAAAATCAGTTAGCATATGATGAAAAGATTAGAGTGTTGAGTAGTAATTTAGAAAATACTAGCAATGAATTAAAGTTTTCATTAAAAGAAAAAGCTAGGATTGAAAGTGAGAAAGAAGTTTTGAAAGAAAAGTTAGATAAAGAAGTTGCTTTACATAAAGAGTGGTTAATTTCAGGAGGTCATCTAGCTAGTCATCTTTATGGTAGTCAATCTGTTAACTCAGGTTTAGGTTTAGGTTTTAAAAAATATGTAGGTGTAGAAGCTAACCATCAAAATGATACAAAAGGTAAAAATCTCTCTGCCCCTATAAAATTTTTAAAAGAAGGTGAGATGCATGTTGTACCAGGTCCTATTAGAGGTGTATTCATGCCCACCAACTTTAAAACCTCTGACTTTGATGGTTCTCACCATCTGTTTGGCAAAAAGTCTACAGACTTGCCAAACCTAACTTGTAAAAATTCTAACTCTGACTCAACCCCTAAGCTCACTAAGTTGGACCTACCTGAAACAAAGGAACACACTGGCATTAGGATCAAGACCTCCCCTAGCACAAGTTCTAGTAATGATTCTAACACATATGTCTCTTGTTCTAACAGGGACAAGGCCTCAGAGACCTCTAGTCAAGCCAGCTGTGATTCCAAGACCAAGTCAGTAACACCCAAGTCTTCTAACAAGTCATCTTACAAGTCTGTGGAATCTGAAGATTCTGCTGAAGAAGTTTATTCTAAGACAGCATCTTCTGAAGACTTGTTATTTAATAATTTCTCAAACAATTCCTTTCAGTACTTACAAAACAATTATGTTTCTGGTGTTTCTTTGAATGATTCAGTGATTAATAAGACATCTTTTGCTTATAATAAATCTTTTAAGAAGAAGAAATGTTTTGTTTGTGGTAGTAAAGAGCATTTGATTAAGGATTGTGATTTTCATGAAAAAAGAATGGGTGTTTCTGTTGCCAATATGCATACTAGACCTAAGAGGACCAATGTTTATTCTAAACCATCCTTAGATTCACAGGCACATTATAATTTCAGCAGACAACACTATGATTCTGCTGATAGACCTTATCCTGATGATAGGTCTGTTCATACTGATAGATGGTTGAATAATAATAGGACTAATGTTGGACCTTGGACTAAACATAAATCTTTCTATGAATTGAATAATTGGCATGAATATGTTGACCCAATGTTTTTAAGAAGGGCTTATTGGGATACTGCTGAAAAACCCTCAGCAGATTGTTTTTGGAATTATAACAGGCCTCATAGATACAGGGTTTCCAGAAACAGTTGTGGATCTAACTCATCTTCTTGGGTTCATGATTCACAGGGTAGGCTCAGGTCATTTATGGCTTAAGCCTCTTATAATTTGTTGTTGTTGTTGTATCTTAACTATTTTTGTTGTAGGCACATCCCCTTCTTAATAAAGACTTAGGTATTATTGATAGTGGTTGTTCAAGAAACATGTCTGGGAATGAAGAGAAGCTACATGACTTTGTACCTTTTAATGGAGGCATTGTGAGATTTGGAAGTGGTGTAGGTAGGATCACTGGCAAAGGTACCATTAAAACTCCAAATGTGGACTTTGAAAATGTCTACTATGTGAAGGAACTTCAAGGATTCAATTTGTTCTCCGTGTCACAAATTTGTGATAAGAAGCTCCCTGTCCTATTCACTGAAGAGAGTTGTCTCATTCTTTCACCTGAGTTCAAACTACCTGATGACCATCATGTGTTACTGAAGGCTCCAAGGAATCATAATCTTTATACAGTTGATTTGAATGATGTCAAGCCAGAAGGTGATTTAACCTGTCTGGTGGCAAAAGCATCCTTGGATGAATCTACAAAATGGCATAGAAGGATGGCTCATGTTAATTTCAAAGTCATCAACAAACTTGCTAAGAATGGACTGGTTCATGGACTTCCTACCAAGATTTTTACCAATGAACATAATTGTGTTGCATGTAACAAAGGTAAGCAACACAGAGCTTCCTACAAGCCCATTCTTGCAGTGAGCACTATCTCTGAACCTTTACAGCTGCTTCATATGGATCTTTTTGGTCCAACATCCATCAGGAGTATTGATCATAAGTACTTTTGCTTGGTAATCACTGATGCTTTCAGTAGATTTAGTTGGACATTCTTCTTGGTGACTAAAGATCAAACCTTTCAGGCTCTTAAAGAATTTATGGCTCTCATTGAGAACCAACTTAACAAGAAGATTAAAGGTATTAGATGTGACAATGGGACAGAGTTCAAAAATGCTAATCTCATTGAACTTTGTGGATTGAAGGGTATAAAGAGAGATTATAGCACTCCTAGAACCCCACAACAAAATGGAGTTGCAGAAAGAAAGAACAGAACCCTTATAGAGGCTGCAAGATCTATGCTTGCTGACTCTAAGCTTCCCACCATGTTTTGGACTGAAGCAGTTGGCACTGCTTGTTATGTATTGAATAGGGTGTTGATTACAAGACCTCATAATAAGACACCATATGAATTGCTGACAGGGAAGATACCTACCATTGAACACTTCAAGCCTTTTGGATGTCAGGTGACCATACTAAACACAAGTGATCACCTAGGCAAATTTGAAGCTAAAGCTGCTGAAGGTCATATAATTGGCTACTCTGCTCATAGTAAGGCTTACAGGGTATATAACTTAGCTGCAAAGAAGATAGAAGAAACCCTTAATCTAAAGTTCATGGAAGAGAATGTTAATATTCAGGGTAAAGGTCATGAGTGGTACTTTGACCTTGATTACTTGACTGACTATTTGGGGTATGTTAGACACAAAACTAATCCCTCTGATGGTATACCAGTGTCATCTTCTAACAGTGCAGGTACCCTACATGATGATTCAGACAGTGACTCAGAAGATGATGAACCCACTATTGTTGTAACAACTCTCCCTATTCAAGTAGCAGATTCTCCTACCAAAGATGCCCCTGATGCACTTTCTGCTGATGAAGTTGACAATTCCACATATGCAGAAGATCTTGCTAGACTAAAAAATCAAGAATATGCTGCTGCTCAGGAAGCTAAAAGACTAGGTCTTGAGTTTACTAAAGCCACTGAAGCACTCTTAAAACAAGCTGCACTTGATGAGCAAGGACATATGAGTCCTGCTGATCTATCTGCTGATGCCTCAGTAGATTCTACTATTGGACATGCTGCTGAAGGATTTTCTTCTGATGTTCCTGATTCCACCAAAGAATCCACAAGTATGGAAGAACCTTTTGGCAGGTTTCCTACTCCCTCAGATCTTGCAAATGTTGAGCAAAGTGAAGGCATCTTTCAAACAGCCTCTTATGATGAAGACTATGCTCCTACTTTGACCAATCTTGATACTTCCATTGATGTTGATCCTGCTACCATTAAAAGGATCAACACCATACATCCACAGGAGAATATACTTGGTGATCCAAATGCTATGGTTCTCACTAGGAGTGCCATCAAAAATACCAAGTTTGGACAATGTGCTTTCTTAACTTATGTATCCACTCAGAAGAGAGACAATCACACTGATCAGAAGCATTGTCTATTTGCTTGTTTCTTGTCCCAAGTTGAACCTACAAGCATCAAACAGGCTTTGACTAAACCTAGTTGGATTGAAGCTATGCAGGAAGAGATGCAACAATTCAAGAATCAAGATGTATGGGTCCTTGTTGATCTTCCAGCAGGAAAGATTGCAATTGGGACCAAGTGGATCTTAAAATGCAAGAGGGATGCAAGAGGAATAGTGGTAAGAAATAAGGCTAGATTGGTAGCTCAAGGTTTCAGACAAGAAGAAGGAATTGACTACACAGAAGTCTTTGCACCAGTAGCCAGGGTTGAGGCAATCAGATTATTCTTAGCCTTTGCCTCTTATATGGGCTTTAAGGTTTATCAGATGGATGTCAAAAGTGCTTTCCTCTATGGAAAAATTGAAGAGGAAGTATATGTTACTCAACCACAGGGTTTTGAAGACACTCATCATCCTAAGAAAGTGTACAAGGTTGTCAAGGCACTTTATGGACTTCACCAGGCACCTAGGGCATGGTATGCTAGACTGTCCACATTTTTACTGGAGCATGGCTATAGAAGAGGAGCAATTGACAAGACTCTTTTCATCAAGAAGAACTCCAGGGAAATTATTCTAGTACAGGTATATGTGGATGATATTATCTTTGGATCCACAAAGGAGGCATGGTGCAGGGAATTTGAAGATCTCATGAAAGGAGAATTTCAGATGAGTGCTATGGGAGAATTAACCTTTTTCCTAGGACTTCAAGTCAATCAACAACCTGAAGGGATCTTTATCCATCAGGAGAAGTATGTCAAAGATATGTTGAAGAAGTTTGACTTTCAACTCTTAAGGACTGCTACAACTCCCTATGAAACTCCCACTCTCAAAAATCCAAATGAGCAAGATGCAGCTTTGAATGTTCATCTTTACAGATCCATGATTGGATCCCTTATGTATCTCACAGCTTCTAGGCCTGACATTACCTTTGCAGTCAGTGCTTGCTCAAGGCATCAAGTCAATCCACTGACTTCTAACCTCAATGCTGTCAAGAAGATTTTCAAGTACATTAAAGGCCAACCCAAGCTAGGCCTATGGTACCCAAGGGAATCACCATTTGTGTTAGAAGCCTACAGTGATAGTGACTATGTAGGAGCCAATTTGGATAGAAAATCCACAACAGGAGGATGTCAATTTCTGGGAAGAAGACTCATCTCTTGGCAGTGCAAGAAACAAACCATAGTGGCTACTTCTACTACTGAAGCAGAATATGTTGCTGCTGCCAATTGCTGTGGTCAGGTACTTTGGATTCAAAATTAGATGTTGGATTATGGGTTTAACTTCATGAACACTAAAATCTACATTGATAATCAAAGTACTCTTTCAATTGTTAAAAATCCTGTTTTTCATCAGAGAACTAAACACATAGAAATTAGGCACCATTTTATAAGAGATGCTAATGAGAAGCATCTAATTCATGTGCTTAAGATACATACTGATGATAATGTGGCTGATTTGTTAACAAAAGCTTTTGATGGACCTAGGTTTAATCATCTAGTTGTCAACATTGGGATGGTTAACCCTTGAATGCTATGAGTAAGGGGAGGCATAAGCCTCAGGGGAGGCATATGCCTCAGGGGAGGATTGGATCTGTTGTAGATTATTAGTTTTTCTCTTTTATTAGTTTTTCTCTTGTTTTGATTATTTCTAATTTAATTTTTCATAGTCTATTCTGTTTCTTCCTTTGTCTTTTGTTTGAATTTCTGTGTGCAGGATTTGTTCCTGCTGATTTACATGGCTATCAGTGGAATCTAAAGTTCCTGTTGATTGATCATATTGTTTTCTTTGTACGAATTAGTTTAGTTAACACTAATCCACTAACTTTGTTTGGTTTGTTTGCAAGCTTTATGTCTGTTTTGTAGAAGTTGTTTCCTCTGATTGAGTGGTTCTGCTAAAACTCATACAAAGATGGTGATAAATTTATTCTTTTCATTCATTCAAAGGAACAAGTTACAAATTACAGCTGAGTTCGAAATGAAATACAAAGACCTTTGCTAACTTATCATCTATCATAGCACTACAAGCCTCTAAACATCTATTACAAAACACTTGTGGGTATGACAAGTACAATGAAGAGGCTATGAAAAGTACAATGTTAAAGATGAGGTGAAAAAGAAAGGAGAATGATGAGGAAGACAATGAAGAAACTCAAGAACCTAAGGTCAAGAAAAGACTAAAGAACCTTGGTCCTTGACTCCTCTACTCAGCCTCTTACTCCATCTCCTCTTTACCCTTACGCACAACCTCAGACCTCTTGCTCTGACCAATGTATTCTTGATCAGGAAGACCAGGTTCTGGAGCTGTATGACTCAACACCACAGATTGTGATGTTGGAAGAGATGGATCTCTCTTCTGTGTCCTTGGTTGGGATCTCTCTGGTGTGGAATGAGGAAGAAAGGTTGGATCTTCATCTTCATCCTCTGAAGAATCTTCATCAGAGGTAACAATGAATGGAGAGACAAGATCTCTCTCAGCAGGAATGGGGAGATGTGCATACCATTGCCTATCCTGTGCATCCCACCGTTTCTCTATTGCTTGTTCATAGGCAGACCCTTCGAGTCCCCAAGGATATGGGGGTATATCTTCTTCTACTGATGAAGAAGAGGCATTTTGATTGGAGGTTTCTGAGTTTGAAGACATGATCTTAGTGATAAGTGTGTGATTAGGGTTTGTATTCAAGATGTGAATATTGAGATGTGATTTGGGGCTTATTAAATAGCCAAAGGAGAGGTGTTACGATATTAAATGCAAGATTAATGGTGGTAGTTGAATCAGTAGCATTTACTAATTGTGCAAGTTGCCCACTGATAAGGATCCTTCGGATTAAAGTCAAAGGATTCACATGCTGCTGATTGATACTAGTGTGTTAATAAGATTGATTCTGCTGATGGATGCTACGGATGGATTTTGTTGACCGTAGTCAATGTTTGACTTGGTTTCCACTGACGTATCAGTTTAATTGGGAAATTTTAAATCGTTTATTGGTCTATGATTTATTTCCATATTTCATACCAATCACTTCCCACGTATGGTAACTTCCCTTGTTTATCAAACCGTGTGTATCCCACTCACAAATAACTGATTCCCTCTCACTTTAAATTGAGAAATAATCATTTCAACCTCACTCATATCTCCAAACCCTAATCTCTTGTGTCAATCAATGGCTGAATTATATTTCAAGGGTGATCACAACAAACATGCCTTTCTTGGTCGTGGGGATAATGATGCTGATTATGTGGGGATGATAGACTTTCTTAAAAGATCCAAGATTCATTATGCATTGATGCAGTATCCGCCTATTATTTATGAATCCATGGTGGTACAATTTTGGCAAACGGCTAAGACCAGGACTGTTGATAATGGTTCAAGGGAGATTGTTGCTGAGGTAGATGGGGAAGAATGTGTTGTAACTGAAGCTTTGGTAAGAACACAACTTCAGTTGGATGATGAAGGTGGGGTTAGTGAAATGGCTAAAGAAGACATACTAGCAGGTATTAGGGCTACTGGGTATAGTGGTGATGGAAAAGTATGGTACAAGAGTCTATTTTGTCCTAAATGGAGGTTTCTGACACATACATTGCTTCAGTGCATGAGTTCCAAGTCTGGTGGATGGGATCAATTTTCTACAGACATTGCTCTTGCCATTGTGTGTCTCTCTCAGGGAAGAACCTTTAACTTTTCTAAGTATATCTTTAAAGACATGCTTGGTAATGTTAAGCAATCTAAACTTAAATATCTAATGTATCCTAGGTTTCTTCAAATCATTTTAGGCATAAAGACCACTGTCACTACCCATTTGCCTGTTAAGGGATTGTCTAAAAAGTTGTTTTCTCAGATGAAATTTAATTTTGTAGGAGACCACAGACCTTTACTCCCTGCTATGTTAAATATTGGTGATGCTCCTGATGCAGAAGCTGCTGATGTGGCTGCTAATGTAGCTGCTAAAGTAGCTGCTGATGCCCCTTTGGGCAATTCCCCTGATGGACTGGCTGCTGACACAGCTGATGAGCCTCAGGATCCTTCTAATGTTCAAGGACTTCAGGATTCTCCTGATAGAACAGAGGTTGCTCCTGATGTTCAACCACCACACTCTCCTAGGTCACCCCCACTTGTACCTTCACCTATGGATTTTACTGACCAACCTGTTAACTCTCCACCCTTTACAAGATCTTTTACACCTAGTCCCTTAAGACCTAATTTTGAGGATAATATAGATGAGGATGTGAATGATGACTTAGAGTATACTATTCCTAAGACCACTGATGCTTTCAATACCACAGATATCCCTGTTGGTGGAGCTGATGGTCCTGTTACTCTCACTTCTATCTCTGAATTGTTGAACATGTATGTTAATAAAGTGGACACCTTGGAGCAGGAACTGATGTATACCAAAAAGAACCTCAGTAAAGCAGTTCTTGTTCTCATTGGAAGAGTTAAGAAGTTGGAAACAAAGCTGAAGAGCAGGAAGAGGACAGGAGTTATAGTTGAATCAGATGAGGAATCTTCAAAGCCATCTGACAAGATTGATTTGGAAGGACTTGAACTTCTTGCAGCTACCACTTTGGAAAGTGTTCAGAAGAAGCCATCTGAACCATCTGCTGAAAAGAAGACTGCTGATGCTAGTCCTGTACCAACAACTCTTTCTATTGATCCAACTATCAAGAAGAAGACAAGAGTGATGTATGACAGGAGAAAGAAGACTGCTGAAAAGTTTACTGCTGACACTTCAATGAAGGATAATTTTTCTAATCCTATGCCAGAAGTGGATTTGGGCACTTCAGCAGCTGTACCTGTACATTCTTCTGATGTTACTAATGTTCAGCCATCACATCCTCATGAGCCTACTTCTCATCAGAAAGACAAAGGAAAATCCATTTTCATTGATCAAGATTCTCCACCTAGAGTTAAGACAAAGGCAGAACTTGCTAATGAAATACTAAGTGAGAATGTTGCTGCTCACATGCAAGCTAAAGAGTATGCTTTAGCTGCCAAAGAAAAGGAGGAATATAATGCATCTGTGGCACTTGCTAAGAAAATTCAGGATGACTTGGATAAGTTGGGACCTTCTATTCCAAGCAATTTGACTGATGCAAGAAAAAGGGAACTAGATGCAATTGCTAAGGATCTTTCTCCAGCTCAATGGGAAATTTTGGCAAAACAAGCTGCTAGCTTAGGTACTTCAATCCCTGAGGTTCAAGATCCTGACTTTGTTAAGATGATGGTTGAAAGAAAGAAGTTGCAGAAACAACATGAGGCAGAACTTAAGGCTAAACATCTTAAGGAAAGACCTTGGACAAAGCCAGAAATCAGAAGTTATATGAGGAACTTTGTCAAGAATCAATCTTCCTCATTATTTGGATCAGGATGGACTCAACAGAAGGTTTGGGGATTCTCAGACCAACAGCTCACCTACTACTATGACCGGATCATCTCTACTCATCATTCTTCAGGTATTAATGTTGAAGATGTCTTGGTGAAAAGAGGGAGACTTTTGGATGAGCCTGTTGCTAAGAAACTTAAACTTGATGCTTCTTCTGATGTATTATTTGTTGAGAAGGAGACTGTGGATACTACATCCGTGGCATCTCAGATGGGTGTTGATACAACTGATGCTACTCCTTCTACTATTGTTCATGAATCTACTGATACTGCTCCATCTGATGATTATCACTCTGAGTCTGCTGAAGCATCACATGCTCCTTCTGAAGTTACACCTGATGTTTCTCATGTTGCTGCTGATGTACAATGTGCTCATAAAGATGGTATTTCAGCAGAGGCACCCATTGAAGTGCCTGAGTTTGTCACAGCAGATGTTCCTGCTGATACACAAGATGTCCCCGCAGTTTCTACACAACCTCCCAAAGAAGAACCTATTGCTGATTCTTTCATTCCTTCTACTACCAGAACCAGAAGAAAGACTAAGGCTATTAAAAGGAAGGCTTCAAAGGATGCTATGCAAGAAGATAGTTCTTTTCTTGACTATGAAACTGATGATGGTGAGGATCCTGTTGTTTGGGCCAAGGTTGTCAAATGGGAGCTTGTTAATTCTCCAACAGGTCAAGGTCAACTTAATGTGATTTATATGGCAGATGGAACTACCAAAACATTTGCTTTCCTCAGTCAGATACTTCACATGGTTGATCAGCAGGATATTTTGTCACTTTATGACTGGGTTACCACATACTACAAAACTCATACTCCTGAAGGCATTGGTATGTATTTACTGGGAGATTTGCAAGTCTTGTGTGATTCTTCTCAAGGTAAGTCTGAATTCAGGTATGCAATGTGGAAAGGTCAGAAATCATGGGTGATTGATTATTGGAAGTTCTTTCCACTTCCCAATGTGCATATGATTGTTCTCACAACTGGGAAGACACTCTATTGTTTGGCTGATACTATCTATCCTATTACCATGGATGTCATGCATCAGATGTTGGAGGAAAAGCTCACTGTTCCTCCTGATATGACTGCTAATGACTTTCATCTTGCTGAACAATTGATAAGGTCTGTCAGAAGAGGTATTTTGACCAAGAAAGAACTTAATCTTAAGCATGGTCTTCAGATGGATAAGTACCTTCTCTGAGAAGGTTGTTTGTATACCTTTCTGTTGTATATTTTTATTATTTTATTTTGAGTTAAAAAAAAAAAAAAAAAAAAAAAAAAAAAAAAAAAAAAAAAAAAAAAAACTAACTTTTTATTGTATAGTTTTGTATCTTTTATTTGCAGGTTTGGTTATCAACTTACCTGATGTTGACTATTCCATCAAATAGTTGGCTAGTCCAAAGGGTACAGCTTTGGTAAAGACACATCAAATCTGTTGATAGCTGTAATGGTTTGCTCAAAATCATATGGTCATTAACTCACCATGTCTTACTGACACAAGAGTTGTCTAGCCCATAAGTATACGGCTTGTGGTAAAGGCTGTGGCAATCCATATTTGGTATTCAATTGCCAAGGTGATTTATCACTTAAGTATTGACTAGTCCTGAGCAAACGGCTACATGTAAAGACTTCTCAAATCCGTTTATAGCTGATGATTTGCTAAAAATCATGTGGTTATCAGTGTACCTTTGAACACTTGGCTACTCCAGTAGTAATGGCTATTGGTAAAGAGACATCAAATCCATTATTTTCAATGATTCACCTCTCACAGGTGTTAACACACCTGAATGTGATGAGAATAGTATGAAACTTGTATGTTTTGATGTACATTTGGTCATGTGTTGCTGCAAAGAATGGTGTTTTTCAATTCTTGGCGATCATAGAGATCCTTATTCTACTGATTCTTTGCTGCTGGTGTTCATCCTTAATCCTCTTATTTGTGCTTTTGGCGATCTATCAAGAAATCTTGAACTTAACACTGTCAAATTCAAGATTAGGGGAGGATTGTAAGGATTTTTGTCAAGTCAAGTTACTGCTGAAAGATACTGCTGATGAGTTACTGCGGAAGCCTAGATTCTGCTGAAGACTTGATACTGCGGATATTTCAGAGATCCTACGGATGGACATAATCCGTAGATAGAACTTTATAGAATAACTATTTTAGTACAAGATATGTAGAATATCTTTGTTTAGTTTATCTTTATTCGTTTCTTGTAAGAAAGTTTAGGGTTTCCACTAGTATATAAGGAACCCTAGGTCATTGTAATAAGGAGGTGTCTTAACAAGTTTTTAGTACGAGTTTAGTACGTTTAGTAAAAGCAATATAGATCCATAGAGGATCAAATTTTAGTAAAAGTGTTTGTTATTATTATTCCGCAATAATTACAAGCATACAGAGTTTGTCTACTTAGCATTACTGGTGATTACATTAGTAAGCTAACGATCCGTTGGCTCGAGAGATCTATCAAGGTTTAGATCCCTACAACCCCGGCTTCATAATTTTAGAGACGACGGAGCGGGGTCCTGCGTGTAGACTGCACGATCCTTCATGAACTTCATTGATTATGTTTGCACCCTGCTTAGGTCCAACACAACGAAGCCATGGGGATAAGAAGGATCGTCTGTAGAGGTAGTCTCCTATTATCCTGTATTGAGGAGCTTTGACTCTGACTTTTCTTGCTAGCTTTGGATCTTCCGGTAGAATGCCGCTTATTAAGTACTCCCTTATTGGAGTCATCCAATTGGTTTCTTCCTCGGATATTATATCCAATACTTCCTTCCTTTGCATAGATGATGAGGCGAAAAATGAACCACTTTTAGGGGGTCATTTAAGCCCGGAATTGAATTTATTTGATCATATATTGCCCTAAATCGTTCCTTTTGTGATTTTAGGTACTTTGGGAGTGAATTCTGGAAAAGAAGCCATTTTGGACGTTTTTGGAGCATAAAAGTGAAGAAAACGGCAAAGTCTCAATTTTCCTTGCTGGGAACAGTAGGTGACGGCGTCAAGAGTAATATCCTGACAGCGTCAAACGTAAAAACCATGACGGCCCTGAGAATTCATGAAGGCGTCACAAAGTAGAGCGTCAAGAGTTAAATGTGTGACGTCCTAGGACATGACGGCGTCAGATGTAGATCAAGGCAGTTCGAGGAATATTTTGGCGGCGAGATGATGGCGTCACCTATTTGGTCTTGACGCCGTCAGACCCTATTTCCTATATATAGTTTTCTAGTTTTTACATTAAAAGGGCGGAAGTTTTGGAGAAACCCTAGTTACGATTTTGGTACGAATTTTACAGGTTTTTCAAGGGTTCTCAACCCTTGATACCTTTCATGTGTAATTGAGATAAGTACTCTTTTAATTCAATCAATATGTCTATGTGTTGGTTGTTTATATCTTGTTCTTGTCTTAATTCCACCATGTTAGGCTAGACTTATCTTGTGTTTGCTTGGATCTAATGAAACCTAGATGTTAATTATGTGTTGATTACTTGTTTATGGTTGTATTGGGTGAATGAATTCGATGTTAGGCTTAAGAAAACTGGCAGATCTCCAAATGGTAACATGCTTGAACGTCTTAGGAAACATGAACTGACGTGCATTAGGTTTTATTGGTTGTATTTACTGCATGAGTAAATTCTAATGATCCCATGTTAGGAGCTTATATCGGCTCGACATAGGAGTAAAGTAGGCACTCATAGGATTGGGGAATTAAGTGCGCCACCCCATGAATGGTATTAAGGAATACAATCCGTCATCCACGCAACTATAACAAGTAATTAACGTGTAAAAGATATCTAGGGAGTAGTGAAATCTAAGTAAACACATTTTCTCCACTTCTTGCTCACAACTTTAGTATAATTTAGTTTATTTTCATTTTCAGTATTTTATTTTAATTGCATCTTTAGTATTGGGTTAGTTGACTAGCAACTAATTCCGCCCAAATCCTTCAAACCCGAGATTTTTACTTGCTTTCTAAAAAATATAAAAATAAAAAAATAATCATCCCTCATCTTTAGAACTAGTATTTAGGTTTTCTAATCCTAGCGACACTATTCCTTGCTGCACGATCAATCCTCCGGTACTTGTCACTATACTATACTACAACGATCAGGTACACTGCCTGGTGGGGGTTGTAAGCTTCTCAAGATCCCTTGAGAGGTAAAGCCTGGTGCGATTCCTACGTATCAAGTTTTTGGCGCCGCTGCCGGGGAATAGTTATTGTCTAGGTTAGAATCTCTTTTTATTAGGTCTACTTGCTAGATTCCTTTCTAGTAAGATTTTATTTTTATTTTTAGGTTCTCTTTAGTCTATCTTATTTCTTTGTGTCTTTGTTCGTAACCTTTACCATCCGACATCATGGAAGGTGGTAACATCTTTGAACCTATCATCCCACCACAACAAAACCCACCATTAGAACCTCTTAGGCCCCGAACCTTAGGAGAATATTCCCGACCTAGCCACCAAGGCTATCGAAACACCATTGAGCTCACCGGAGCCAATGTGACCCCCTTGCGATCCGACACCATCCGGTTGGTGCAAAGCGGATGTGCATTCCATGGACTTCGTTCCGAAGATCCAAATCAACATCTTAAGGACTTCCTTAAAATCGTAGATTCCATAGACCTAGATGTTGCAACTAGAGAGACAACCTGTTTACGCCTATTCCAATTCTCTCTACGGGATCAAGCTAGTCAATGGCTTGAGCGTTTACCCGCGGGATCCATCACCACATGGGATGATCTCACCACTCGTTTCCTTGCTCAATTTTTCCCACCGGGGAGAACTACCAAGCTTAGAAATGACATCTTGATGTTCCAACAACGTCAAGGTGAAACTCTCTATGAAGCATGGACTCATTTCAAGGACATACTTCAAAAAGTCCCTCATCATGGCATAGATCTTTGGCTCCAAATCCAAATCTTTTATGACCATATCGATCTCTCCACGAGGCGAACCATTGACCATTCGGCCGGTGGTAAGCTACGTGATCTAAGTGTGGAACAATCATGGGAACTCATAGAAGATCTTGCTCTCTATGACAACGAAAGTTGGAATGATCCCCGTGATTTGAACAAAACGGTCAAGGCAATATCTTTGCCTTCGAATAATTCTAGCACTCCCGACCATAGGATCATGGAACTTGAAGATCAAGTCAAGTTTCCCATGAAATCTCACGAAGCTCCTAAGCCTTCAAGCCAAGTGAACAAAATCACTTCTTCATGCGAATTATGTAGTGGTCCCCATGACACTCGTGATTGTGTGGAACTCCCCGGAATAGCTTTTGCGGACTACGCATCCACGCGTACCGACGGAGCGGGAGATAAGTGGTACACTTTCAAGCCCGAGCCAAACCCTTACGGTGATTCCTACAACCCCTCTTGGAAAAATCACCCAAACCTTAGGTGGAAACAAAATCAAGTCAATTCTTTCAATCCGCCTAATCGTTACCAACCAAACGGTCCATCCTCCGACCATACTTTCAACAACAATCCTTCTAACAACTATGGTAGTACCAACAATCTTGAAGGATTGATGTCTAAGTTCATGGCATCTCAAGAAGCTCGCATAGCTAGGTTTGAAACTGAATTCAACCAACAACAAACAGAGATGACCAACAAGATAGACAACTTGTTGAAAGCCCTCAACAACCAAGCGTTAACCACACCTAGGAAGGACACTAGGGACTCCAATAGTGGAATCCAAACCAAGGACCCCTCGTCATCCAAACACGTCCACTTTGTCCATGTTGTCACCATTAAGCCAAAAGATAAGGATAGAGAAGAAAGTGACAAGGATGAAGTTAGAATAGAGACCGAGCCTAGGGAAGAAATTAGGGAAGTTGAGGTTAATAAGGAAGAGGAGTTAGAGGAAGTAGAGACTTTAGAAGAGCACTTTGATAAGTTGCCCACCAAGGAAGAACGGGAATATCATAAGGATTTATTCAATGATCCCGAGACACCATATATCCTTGGTTCACCCCTTATTAAAGTAGGAGACCCCTCTAACATCAACATACCATGCAACATTGGACATGTGCATGTATGGAAGGTTTATATCGATCCTAGGTCCCCTATAAACATCATGACTAGGACCTACTATAATTGGGTCATGAAGAAGAAACTAGGTCATAGGATGATGCCCAACAAGAATTTGATAAGTAATTTTGTTGGAAGAGTGAAAGGATTGCATGTGATTGTCGGAAACTTCACTTATGAGATCGACTTTGTGATAGTGGAGGATGCTCGTCCGGTGATAGATGATTGCCTAAGTCAAGTAGTATTCGGAAGACCATTCATTGAGACTTCTAGGATGAGTTATGACCCTACTTTAGGGATAGTTAGATTTAAGGAAAAGAATGATGAGATCGCCTACCAAATGCCTTATATGATTGAACAATACCGCCTTCTACCTAACATAGAAAAGGAACACAAACAAGCGGTTTACTATAGAAGTGATGAGGATAGAAGTAGAGGAGTTGAATATGTTATGAATAGGATACTTGGTTTCTACGAAGAATGCTTACAACTAGGTCCGGAATACAAAACCAATATAGGAGATGACCTAGGGAGTGAAACCAACGATGAGGTCACGTAGTAACCCATGGCCTTGAGTCTAGCTACAAGACTCGTAAATAAAGAAAAGCACTTCTTGGGAGGCAACCCATGCTTTGTGTGATTTTCATTTTATTTGTTTGTTATTTGCTTCCGTATGCATGCTTTATTTTTATTGTTGGTAGATCATGTTTCAAAATTAAAAAGTGGAAATACTTTACTTTGTTGTTTTGGCCTAGTCTTAACTCCACCCTAAAAGTATTTTTGCAAAAGATAAGTGTAAGGGGAAACCCCAAATATGTTTTTAAGAAACAAACCGATCATGATTCTCCACAATATTAAGTGAGCATGTATATTCGTATTTGTTAGAGTCAAATGCTTGTATTGAGTCATAATGAAGTTTTGCAGGATTTTCCAGGAAGTAGGACCAAGTTTTTCCAGAAATTTTCCGGAAACTTAACATAAAAATTTCTTCAGGTCACTTCTGACGGCGTCACGAGTTTATTCTTGACGGCATCACGTGTAAAAATCTGAAAATTTTACCAGTTTTGTTTTTCTAACGGAGTCTTATGGTTTTTGTGAATTATTAAATTTTATAATCTCCAGGAAATCTGAAAACTTCATTTACAAGCATTATATCTTACTTTGTTTTCTAGGATTTAGTAACTTATATAGGATGCCGCCGATTTTATGCGAGGTTGTTTTGTCTATTTTCTCAGGATTTACAGGTTACGTTTGACAAGAAGATGATTTATAATTCTGGAAGGGAAGCTTTGATTGTTCATTTTCTTGGAGGAAGATCTAACCTGGCCACCTTATTATCCATACCGAGCGAATCAGGGGAGTATTTGATTTCATTCTTTTTACTTATTTCACTTTTACATTCTTTACTTGAACATTGGGGACAATGTTCATCCTAAGTGTAAGGGGAGGGTAAAATGATGATACCTTACAATACACTTTCGCTTGAGTTTGTTTGTTTAATAGTAAATGTGTAATAAAACTATGAGAAATACTTGTTAGTGTAATTTTAGCGCCAAATTTAAATTTTTTTACAACATTTAGGAGTGAAGCTTAAGCCTTAGCAAGTGTCTCATGGATAGGAGATTCTATGACTAGCACACAACCGTATATTCAGAAAAATTTTCCACCCAAATATGTGAGGTTCGCCTTTAGATTTGATAGGAAAAGCATTTACTATTAGTGCTTATGAGTGTACCGGTAGCATTTAGATACTAGAACTTGCGTTAGTGATGCATCCCGAGACCGCTAGTGAGACTACATTCGTGTAGTAGGATTTACTACATGATAAGAGGCATTAGGATCACCCTTGTGTTAAACCCGTATCATAATTACTTGACCATTTAAGTCATATTACTTGGCTAGTTAAGTCAACTAATTTTTCCCACACCCTTAGCGTTGTACTCATTTTTAGTACACGAAACCCCTAGTACACCCCTCCGAGCCTATCTTTTCGTTTCTAACTTTAAGCATTTTACTTAAAGGAAGAATTTGTTACACCCCACTTAAATGTACACCCAAATCGCCTTAGCCTTCCGTGTATGCACTCATCTTTAGTGCATTATTGTTATTTGTTTAAACCCTAAGTTAACTTTCTAATTGATTACATGGTTGCTAAGTCGAGTCATATCCTTGTACATATTGTTTTGGGACGATTGGGACTCACGGGTAAAGTACTAATGTTATGGAGTAATGGGGAAGAACATCATTTTATTACCCCCCATATGTACGTTAATCTTAAAAGTGCTCCAAGTGTTTTGATTTTCTTAATTCGAGTCATTAGATTAGTTTATTGTAAAGTATATAAAGATTCGAGTGTAAGGGGAATGTTCATTCCCTATGATGTATTATTTTGGATGGTAGGGTAAAAGTGTATGCAAAAAAAAAAAAAAAAAAAAAAAAAAAAAAAAAAAATCGAAAAAAAAGAAGAAAAAGAAAAGAAAAAGAAAAAAATAAAAAAAAAATAAAAAAGAAAGAGAAAAACATACGGACTACCATCCCTTTTTATTCTATGTTTATTTTATGTTTTTGTTATTTTTCATTTATTAGCTTAAGTCGAGTCTAGTCTTGGCTTAGCAACGCCATATTGTACATGTAATTAACCAAGATTGTTAACTCGCCACCAGTAAAGACTGCCTTTATCCAACAAAACCGTGTATTTCATATCCCTATACCTAACGTTACAACCCTTTAAAAGACCACTTTGATAGTTTATCTTAGGTGCTTACGCCATGCGGTGGAGGTTTGATCCTTTCCCAAGCCTATGGTAATCTATTTTGCTATGACAGGTAGTGAGAGATATCTTCCATTTCCATAATGTTATATTACTTTATTACACCCGAGAGATGTGAGTATTTAAACACTATTTGTGAGGTGCTAGTGTATGACCTCCGTGCTTGTCTTTGGTCTTTTGTGGAACGATTATTTGTTGTAATTACTTTTATATTAGTGTTAAATGACCTCTAACTTGTCTTTTGATTGGAATAAAAGCGCATTTGCTTGAGGACAAGCAAATCTCAAGTGTAAGGGTATATGATGAGGCGAAAAATGAACCACTTTTAGGGGGTCATTTAAGCCCGGAATTGAATTTATTTGATCATATATTGCCCTAAATCATTCCTTTTGTGATTTTAGGTACTTTGGGAGTGAATTCTGGAAAAGAAGCCATTTTGGACGTTTTTGGAGCATAAAAGTGAAGAAAACGGCAAAGTCTCAATTTTCCTTGCTGGGAACAGTAGGTGACGGCGTCAAGAGTAATATCCTAACGGCGTCAAACGTAAAAACCATGACGGCCCAGAGAATTCATGAAGGCGTCACAAAGTAGAGCGTCAAGAGTTAAATGTGTGACGGCCTAGGACATGACGGCGTCAGATGTAGATCAAGGCAGTCCGAGGAATATTTTGGCGGCGAGATGACGACGTCACCTATTTGGTCTTGACGCCGTCAGACCCTATTTCCTATATATAGTTTTCTAGTTTTTACATTAAAAGGGAGGAAGTTTTGGAGAAACCCTAGTTACGATTTTGGTACGAATTTTACAGGTTTTTCAAGGGTTCTCAACCCTTGATACCTTTCATGTGTAATTGAGATAAGTACTCTTTTAATTCAATCAATATGTCTATGTGTTGGTTGTTTATATCTTGTTCTTGTCTTAATTCTACCATATTAGGCTAGACTTATCTTGTGTTTGCTTGGATCTAATGAAACCTAGATGTTAATTATGTGTTGATTACTTGTTTATGGTTGTATTGGGTGAATGAATTCGATGTTAGGCTTAAGAAAACTGGCAGATCTCCAAATGGTAACATGCTTGAACGTCTTAGGAAACATGAACTGACGTGCACTAGGTTTTATTGGTTGTATTTACTGCATGAGTAAATTCTAATGATCCCATGTTAGGAGCTTATATCGGCTCGACATAGGAGTGAAGTAGGCACTCATAGGATTGGGGAATTAAGTGTGCCACCCCATGAATGGTATTAAGGAATACAATCCGTCATCCACGCAACTATAACAAGTAATTAACATGTAAAAGATATCTAGGGAGTAGTGAAATCTAAGTAAACACATTTTCTCCACTTCTTGCTCACAACTTTAGTATAATTTAGTTTATTTTCATTTTCAGTATTTTATTTTAATTGCATCTTTAGTATTGGGTTAGTTGACTAGCAACTAATTCCGCCCAAATCCTTCAAACCCGAGATTTTTACTTGCTTTCTAAAAAATATAAAAATACAAAAATAATCATCCCTCATCTTTAGAGCTAGTATTTAGGTTTTCTAATCCTAGCGACACTATTCCTTGCTGAACAATCAATCCCCGGGTACTTGTCACTATACTATACTACAACGATCAGGTACACCGCCTGGTGGGGGTTGTAAGCTTCTCAAGATCCCTTGAGAGGTAAATCCTGGTGCGATTCCCACGTATCAATAGATCTTTCAGCTAACACCTCAACCAGGACTTCTTTTGTTAAGTGAGCGAAGACCATTGAGGCTAACTTGCTTAACGCATCTGCCTTCTTGTTTTGGTTTCTTCGGACGTGCTCAATGGTGTAGGATTCAAATCCCTGTAGGATTTCTTTTACTTTATCCAGGTATTGTTTGATAGTGGAATGCCTTTCCTCATAGGAGCCTTTGATTTGATTGGCGACCAGCTGTGAGTCAACGAAAATCAAAAGGTTGCGTACCTCCAAGTATTTAGCTAGGCGTAGGCCTGCTAACAAAGCTTCGTATTCTGCTTCGTTGTTGGTCGCCTCAAATTTGAATCGTAGTGCATAAGTGTATTCTTTTCCTTCTGGGTTGATTAACATCAACCCTGCCCCTGAACCGTCAGAGCTTGAGGCTCCATCTGTGAATAACTTCCAGTTATCCTCTTTTTTCAAAGGCCTCTTCTTGGGTGGTTCCTTATCATTTCCTGGCCCAGAAGGAGTTTCAGCGAGGAAGTCTGTGAGTATTTGACCTTTTATGGAGTTTCGCCCCTTGTATTATATTTCATGCTCTCCCAATTCGATGGCCCATTTAGATACCCTCCCCGACTTCTCGGGCTTCGATAGTATTATTTTGATGGGCTTATCAATTAATACCGTGATTGGGTGAGCTTGAAAGTACCTTCGGAGGCGTCTTGCGGCGTGAACTAGAGCAAGAATTAGCTTTTCCAATTCTGGGTAATTTAATTCAGCTCCCTGCAAAACCCGACTGACAAAGTAGATCGGAACTTGCCTCTTCTCTCTTTCTGCCAGGAGTACTACGCTAATACTTTCGTGTGACGCTGCGATGTACATATACAGTACTTCTCCATTAATTGGGGCTGTGAGTATTGGTAGGATTTCCATGAACTCCTTCAACTTTTGAAAGGCAGCTTCAGCTTCGACACTCCATTGAAAAGTCTTCTTATCCATACATCCTTTAAGGGTCTTAAAGAACGGCAGTGATAGATCTGCACCCATTGACAAAAACCTGCTCAATGATGCCAGCTTTCCATTAAGGCTTTGTACCTCCTTCAATGTCTTTGGGGTTTGCAGATCAGTGATGGCTTTCACTTTTGAAGGGTTTGCTTTGATTCCTTGCTTTGTTATTGATGATGTACCCTCCGATTAGCTCGAAGGATCTCCCTTCGAGTCTGATCGCAACCTACACAATCAAAGGCTCTGGCTAGCCTCCTTAAACTTTCTTTGGTGTAAAACTAATCATCAATGATCTAGTTACCAGGTGGGAATTCGCCAATCGAAGGATTAAGCCCTTCGGGGTATCTCTCGATAAGTTTTAAGGACGGAACGATGCCAAGTCCAAATATGGGTGAGACCAAGTCTTACCCACGTCTCCTCTTTCTCTTTAGCTCCCCCGCTAAACTAGGAGGAGTGGGATACTAAACCCTAGCGGTTACCACAAATCATGGGACGCCCCCATGATCTCTATCAAACGTGTGACCACTCTCCAGGACCGTTTTCTTCACCTATAAATAGTCCTGGACGATGACAAATCTGGTATGCAATCTCTCTCACCTTACTTTACTATATTTATACTTAAACTCTCATACCGATCACTCATTCACACGCCGGAGATGGTTCGCAGGGTCCAATCCCTACGCAATCACTTAACGTAGTGTTTTAGTATTTCTTATTTCAGGTTATATCCAAGCTTGGCGTAATCGCAACACCCCTCATTTCCTTTGATCACCATCGAAGGCCTGGTAGTGCGAATTATTGTACAATCAGTGGCGCCATCCGTGGGACACGCTACAATTAGTCCCGTTATTTCCAAGTAAAATAACCAAGTCAAATACACTCGCTATTATTCCGGAATGAATTCAGAACGAGAGGTTACACCTCCAACGGGTTTCTCGTCTTTAACCCCTTTACCTGTAACTGACCCAACAAACTTCCGCCAATCACGGCCTCCACCTTTACTACACGATCTCACCCTGAAATAATACCCAACCACCACGCATCCACATCAGCTAATCCAGAGCTCCTCATTAGCCCCGCCTTTGTCGATGCTAATTATGAAAAGCTAGATTCCTTGCTAAGGGCTCGAAGGAGGCAAATCAGAAACACGGAGATGCAAAGGGAGTTAGAATATTCCAGCGATGAGTATGATGAGGAGATCGAGATGGAGCCGAGGCCTTCGGTCCCTAGGGCTCATCACCCTATCCTGCGTATTGGGTCTCCCGCAGGTAGAAGGGCTGGAGGAAGGAATGTAGGCTTTGAGGGAGTTCCCGAAAGAACTCCCACGAGGAAGGAAGGAAGGAACTGTTGCTGAAGGCTCTAATGGGAGGAGCCAGGAGAGGGAGAACACGGAGGTAAACCTACCTCCATTACTAGCGGCACATTTGGGGAGGCCCGAAGGAGAAGTTCCACTGCAACCCTCCCACGCATCTGGTGTGGGGGGTAACCCAGGTTCGGTCAACACAGGAGGAAGTTTCCCTCCCGTTGGCCTGTATCCCCAGTTCCCAGTTCAAAGTTATCTTCCAAACCTTTATCCCCCCATTAATGGGCAACCTGGCAATCAGTATCCCTCACAAACTGCTGTACCCTATAATCATCCCATGATATACCCTCTGTATACCATGTATAATGGTTACCCTCCAAACACGAGTACGCTTCATCCTTTCTACATTAGTCAACCTTCTTCAGGGGTACCCCCTCCTTATAATCCATACCATAATGTTCCAATGAACATACCACCTTACGCCCATCCATACGCAGAGCCCGCAGGTCCTACGACACCCTTTGTAAGATGGATTGAAGATTATCCCTTGCCGGATGGTCTAAAGATGCCTTCACATATAGGCACTTACGATGGGAAGGGGGATCCAGATAATTTCCTGCTTTTGTTCGAAGGAGCCATAAGAATGCAGAAATGGGTCATGCCCGTAGCCTGTCATATGTTCACGTATACCCTCCGAGATTCCGCACGTATTTGGTGGAATGGGCAGAAACCAGGAAGCATCATCAACCTGGATGATTTGAAGGCTAAGTTTCGATCTCACTTCAGCCAACAGAAGAAGTTCACAAGAACGCACCTCAAGGTGCACAATATTAAGCAGAAGGAGAACGAAAGCACAAGAAACTTTGTTACTAGGTACACTGACGAAACTCTGCAGATTCTGGGCTTATACAAAGAGCAATGCATCTATGGCTTCGTCCATGGCCTACGCAACCGGAACCTTGTGGAATTCTTATCCACAGATCTTCCGGCAACATACAAAGGCCTGATGGAAAAAACATACTCATGGATAAAAGCCAAAGAAGTATCTACCAATGGGGCTCCGATGGAGAACAATAAAGGAGCGAAGCCGTCTTCATGGGAAGGACCAAAGAACAAACACAAAAGCCATAATAGGTTTACTCCCTACAACAAGGGTCCGAACCATGGTTTATTGGGAAATCTCACGAAGTCTCCGAGAGAGATTTTAGCGACATAGAAAGCTGCCAAAGCCTTCGAACCACCCCCTCGCATGGTGGGAAACAGCAAGAGTAGAGATACTACTAAGTATTGCCATTTCCACGAAGACATTGGTCATGAAACAAACAGCTGTCGAGAGCTGAAAAAGCAGATAGAAGAGGCAGTAAAATCCGGGCAATTAACACATCTCGTAAAAGGGATAAGAAAGGGCAAAGAAAAAGCCAATGATACGCAACTGGGAAAGGATAATACCCCTTAGGAAGCTCCTATCCTAATGGTTCGATGGGATTCCTCCCGACTGAAAAGAAAGGCCTCCGCAAGAGAAACATACGATGCTGGGGAAATAACGTTTCCGTCCGAAGCAGGAGGATTCCCTTCAAAGGATCCAGTGATCATTAAGGTCGTAGTCTCGAATGTGGAAGTTAATAAGGTTTATATGGACTGCGGGAGTTCTTGCGAGGTAATCTATGAACATTGCTTTAAGAAACTCATCCCTACAATCAGATCCAAACGAGTAGAGTCAAGAATGCCTCTGGTAGGTTTCTCGGGGGAACGATCGTGGCCCTTGGGAGAAATACCTCTGGAGGTAACACTCGGGAGTGGAAAGCTTGCGAGAACGGAAATCCTCAAATTTTTCATCGTAAAATCCAAGTCACCCTACAATATGTTAATCGGACGAACTGCCATGCAAAAGATGGGCATTGTGGTCTCTACGGTGCATGCAACATCGAAATTCCAAACCGCGAATGGTGTCGGAACCATATTCTCTAGTTATCACGAAGGGAAGCACCAGGAAGCCCAAAAGAATCAGGAAGAAAGTAATCGAAAGCGTACAATGGACATCAGATAAAGCTTCGGTCACAAAGAGCATGTGGCACTAGACGAATCTCACTCAGTACGAAAGGTGGAAATGGGGAAGCGACTCCCCGCCACTTTCAGAGAAAGATTAGAAAAGCTGCTCGAAGCTTATAAAGATGTGTTTGTTGGAAAACATCCAGACATAACAGGAGTTCCGAGGTTGCTCACAATCGGCGGCAGACCTTGTAGCACGGAACATAAGCTCAATGAATCCAAATACATCAAACCGGTCAACCATAAGCCTCATCAGGTGACACCTGAACGAAGTGCAGCAACTAAGGAAGAAGTGGACAAACTCACAGTGGCAGGGATACTCCGACGGGTAGAAAACCCACGATGGGTTACTAATCCAATTGCAGCCCAACGGAGAAATGGAGAATGGATAATACAGGTTAACTTCGAAGACATCAATAAAGCTTGCCAAAAAGAAAGCTATTTGTCGGTAGAAGAACAGCAACCACTGCCTGGAGTTCGTTGGGAATGCTTCCTTAGTACAACTATGGGATGCCATCAGATACAGATGGCGAAGGAAGACGAAGAAAAAACAGCCTTTCATGTAGGCAGAATCTCCTACTGCTTCAAACGCATACCCTCCGGTTTACGGAACACCGAAGCCACTTACAATATGCTGATTCGAAGGGTCTTCGAAAAACAGATAAGGAGAAACATGAGAATTCACGAAGGATACTTAGTCACGCAAAGCAAGACAAAAGAAGATCTCCTCCATGATGTCGAAGAAACCCACATACAACTAACGAGGATCAACCTAAAGCTAAATCCAATAATGTGCTCCTTCGGTATTCAAAAGGAAGGGTCAAACGAACACCCGTTCATAAGGCAAAGGATTCAAACCAATCCAGATAATGAAGAAACCTTCCCAGAGATGCAAACTCGGAGGATTCAAAACCTAAAAGACGACATGGAAACACTAAAAGCATTTTTATCGAAGGGTGTCAACAGGTCTTCATCTCTCTATAAAATCCGCAATGAAGTCATTAACAACATATCCTATCAATGGAACAAGGAAGCCGAAACATCTTTCCAAAGATGGAGGAATTGCATGGAGATCTTGCCAACGGTTGCGCCCCCAGCCAGAGGAGAAGTGTTGTTCCTACACATAGCAATGTCCCCTGATGAAATCGGTGCAATGCTCTTCGCGGAGAGAAGACGCTTACAGATACCAATATATTTCGTTAGCAGAGCTCTACCAAACGTAGAACAAAGCTACACAGCATCAGAAAAGCTAATCCTAGCCTTGATTCATGCCACAAGACGTCTCTGAAGGTATTTCAAGGATCACCCCATCAGAGTACTTACGGATAAGCCATTCGAAAGGGCATTCCTGAACCCTGATGGAACACGGAGAATGGTCAAATGGGCTAAAGAATTGGAGGAATATGACATAGAATATGGAGAAAAAGATCCTTTTGACGGACAAAATGATGAACCAGCTGAAACATGGGAATCGAGTACGTCCTCCAACAGAAGAGTATCCCAGACTGAACGAAAAGAAAAACATCACATAGGTGATTCAAAGACACGTTCGGTCCCACACAATCAAAAGAAAGAAGAACGCCTCGAATCCAGAGCGGAACAGAAGGCTTCGACAAAGTAACAAACCTTTTACACTCCGAATCACAAGCTTCATAGCAATATGCTACCTGTTTAATTGCAAGCATAATAAACAAGGGAGCTTCCTGGAACATATTTCGAGGAAGCATATTTGGAACAAGTCCAAATCAAAAGTAGCGAGGCTTACGTGTCAGCAACCCTCCTTCACCGTACGAATGACTTGCCATATCCTTCGTAAGTCCTACGTACAAGACTTGCAATTTTTTCCTATTATGTATTAAACTCTTCTCTTTCGGGAAAAAAACATTAATGGTAGGCGTCTTAGTGTTCATTTGTATAAATGATGTAATCCTCCCCTACCCACTTAATGATATCACATGTTTCCCTCGAATCTTTTGTCACATCTAACAAACAAAGATTTGCTCAGCCAAGTAATTACAAGTTCAATGTTTGAAGGATGGTACAAGATACTTATGTCTTGTATGCTACTAAACATCCAACAGAATTCACATTAACTTTCCTAAATAGTCTTAGGGTATGCAAAGCCCTTCGCACTTAAATGATGGAGACAGAGCGGGTCGCAACCCTCTGTCAGCACTTAAATTATACGATTGCTATAAAATCTTGGTTCAAAATACACACAATAAGGCTCCTTGTTCTAAGCCTTAGGATGTATATTAACGTTTAAGTAATAAACGATGAAGAGAAAAACATATAAGCAAATATGGGAACACACCCATTAAATTTAACCATTACTAATGCAACATATACTTTCCGCTGCTCAAAAGATGATCAATATTGTCTAAGTGCAACATAAACGTAAATTGTTCAGAACTTAAGACCATAGCCAACACAGCATAGATAAATATTGTCTTAAAGGGTACACGCCACCCTTGGAGCCAAATTACTGCAAACACTGCAGCCTTCACTTACCAGGAGACTTGGGCTTTTCTTGTTGAACCTGGGATGCCTCAGGACTAGCTTTGCTAGGGGAAGATGCTTTTACCAAATCAGTCTTCGGAGAGGGGGGCTGCACAGCAGAACCTTTACCCAGAGACTGAGGCTTCTCGATGACCACTTTCGGGGATGAGGACTTCTCAGGAGTTGCTTTCACAGATGCAGGTTTCACAGGGGTATCCTTCCTACTCACAGACGTTGGCTTCACCCTACGCGGCTTCTTTGAAAGAAGCGTCTCAACTGAGGCCATTGGATCCTTAGTAGCATCAACAAGGAAGGGGTACTCTGCTGCTGCGAGGAGGTTGCTTGCATGATCATACTCTGCTTTATGAGTGGCACGGTAGTAAGCTACCTCAGATAATTCCACAGGCTTTCCAGTCGCAGCAACTTCCTCCAATGTAGTGCATTTCCTATGATAGATGGCAGCATTGACAACATCACCTATCATTTTCCCCACCTCGTCGCTATGATATAACTCCATGGCTATGTACGGAATGACCTTCGAGACAACAGCAGCCCTATCTTTTTTAAGCGCATTATACTTGTGCTTGAGGCCATCGAGATCTTCACAAAGCTTGATCTCCAGCTCACCCAACTTTGACCTCTCTTCCTCGAGACTCCCACATTTGATCTCCAACTCAGCAATCTCCTCCTTGTACCTTACCACCTTTGCTTCCTCTTTTCGGAGTTTCTTACATTCTGTCTTCACCTTGTTTAGATCCTTCTCCAAATCTGCGATGTCAGAACGAAGGTCTTGAACAAGAGGATTCTGCTCAAGATCCCTCAAAGCCTATTCACACTTGGCTTGAACCTCCGCAAACTCTTGGTCTTTCTTCTTTTCTCTTGCCAAAATCTCATCCATCTTTTCCTTAGCAGAAGCAAGGGTTCGTACCACCTCCCTTGTTCGAGAATTGAGATGATTATCCAGCACAGCTTGCCTTGTATAACTCTTATCGTGCAGATCGCACAACTCCTCAATAGGCATGTTGGTTAGCACAGACTTCCAACTTGGGGGAGTAATGTGCAAAGCAAGACGATGGCAGGCCGAAGCATCAGGAAGCTCTTTGGTACTGGGAAGACCTGAGGAATACACAATCAATTAGTAGACATGTAAAAATGTTCTGTTAATAGCACATATACTTACCATGGATGTCTTCATCCAACGCTTCAGCAGCCTTCTTGGTGGTAATTTGACCTTTCTGCCTGGTGTTCCTGGAAGGAGGTGCTGGTAGCACCAATTTCCTTTTGGGAGTGGCCTTTACTGCTCTGGCACTCGTACCCTTCCTGTTTCGAACCCTGTCAGCAATGCCAGACGATGAGCCAATAATGGTCACCTGGTCATCCTCGGAGAGAGGGTCATCGGATTCAGCAACATTTTCCACCAACTGTGAAGTCTCCTCTGTGGTCACTGGCTTCGATTCTTTCAACGGCTTGGAAGACTGAATAGAAGCTATGGGATCCACCATCTGGGCTTCGTCCTCCTGGTTGTTAACTGAAACGGAGGGTGAACCAACCCCATAGCTGACTTCCTCAAGGTTCTTCGGAAGGAAGCTCGCCTCCCTGGCACCATCGGCAACAACAAAGTTCCGGAAAGACATTTCTGCAAAACGAAAGAACGAAGATAAATATCATCAGATAAGTTGTTTAAATTTATTTAAATAAGAGTGTACATACTTTTTCCATCACAAACTATTTCAGGCTTCATGGGGGAACCCTCCCAATGGTCAACAATACCAGCCATGAAAAGAATGGGCTCGGGGAAGGACTGAACATTCACTGGATGGTGAACAAGACGCTGGTACAATGGATTCCTTCGAACATTATAAGATTTCTTTTGTAGGGTCCTGCGAGCTAACGCGGTTAGATTACTTGACAATAGAGTTGAAAGCCATATATTCTTGTGTGCATATCTAACTTTCAACTGGGGGCTTGATGATGTACCCTCCGATTAGCTCAAAGGATCTCCCTTCGAGTCTGATCGCAACCTACATAATCGAAGGCTCTGGCTAGCCTCCTTAAACTTTCTTTGGCGTAAAACTAATCATCAATGATCTAGTTACTAGGTGGGAATTCGCCAATCGAAGGATTAAGCCCTTCGGGGTATCTTTCGATAAGTTTTAAGGACGGAACGATGCCAAGTCCAAATATGGGTGAGACCAAGTCTTACCCACGTCTCCTATTTCTCTTTAGCACCCTCGCTAAACCAGGAGGAGTGGGACACTAAACCCTAATGGTAACCACAAATCATGGGACGCCCCCATGATCTCTATCAAACGTGTGACCACTCTCCAGGACCGTTTTCTTCACCTATAAATAGTCCTGGACGATGACAAATCTGGTATACAATCTCTCTCACCTTAATTTACTACATTTACACTTAAACTCTCATACCGATCACTCATTCACACGCCGGAGGTGGTTCGCAGGGTCCAATCCCTGCGCAATCACTTAACGTAGTGTTTTAGTATTTCTTATTTTAGGTTATATCCAAGCTTGGCGTAATCACAACACCCCTCATTTCCTTTGATCACCATCGAAGGCCTGGTAGTGCGAATTATTGTACAATCAGTTATCAAGTGCCCCAGGAATTGCCCTCTTCGGCACCGAACAAACATTTCTTCGGATTGAGCTTCATATTTATGGCTCTTAGCTGGTTGAAGGTTTCTTGAATGTCGGAGAGTAGGTCTTCCTCTGTCCTACTCTTTATGACCATGTCGTCAACATATGCCTCCAAATTCCTTCCTATCTGTTTATTGAAGGCCTTGCCCACCAAACGCTGGTAGGTTGCCCCTGCATTTTTCAAACTGAAGGGCATTTTCTTATAGCAATAGACGCCTTTTCCCGTGTAGAAGGCCGTTTTTTCCTCGTCTTCTACTGCCATTTGTATCTGATGGTATCCCTTGTAAGCGTCTAAAAAGCATTTTAGACGAAACCCTGATAAGGACTCTACCTTCCAATCTATTTTTGGGAGGGGTAACAATCCTTTGGACACGCTTTATTGATGTCAGTAAAATCAACGCACATACGCCATCCTCCGTCACTTTTCTTTACCATAACTGGATTGGCCACCCACGTTTGGTATTTGACCTCTCTGAGTATACCCGCCTGTACTAATTCTTCTACTTCTTTGCAGGCTGCAGCGTTTCTCTCCGACGCAAGGCTCCGGCGCTTTTGTTTGATAGGCTCAATGTGCTTGAACTCATTGAGTTTGTGTTCCGTTCTGAAAGGCTTACCATCGATCATGAGACTTCTCGAAACCCCTGTCATATCGGAGTATGTCCATGCAAAGATATCTTTGTTGTCCTTCAAGAGTTGTTTCAGGCTTGCCTTGAAGGTGGCAAGGAGTTGTCTTCCGATTACTACCGTTTGCTCCGAATGGAGCTCGTTTATCACAATACGCTCTTCGGCGTCCCCACAGCTCAAGATAGCCTTCGGAGGCTCCTAAGGATTTTCTTTAATCTTCTTTCCCTCCTCTGGTGTCCTTTTCTTGTTGTAATTGGATAGTACGGTCCCTATCCCATTGGCTGTTTGGAACTTGATTACTGCGTGTATGGTGGATACCACAATGCCCATCTTCTGCATGGCGGTTCTCCCTATCAATAGATTATAAGGAGAATCTGACCTTACAATTGCGAAAGTAAGGGTTTCCGTCCTTGCCAGTCGGCCTTCACCAATGGTTACGTCTAGAGGGATTTCACCTAGAGGCCATGAGTGTTCTCCCGAGAAGCCTACTAAAGGTATCTTTGAATCTACCCTTTGCGATCTTATGGAAGGTTTGAGCTTCAGAAAACAGTACTTGTATATGATCTCACAAGAACTCCCGCAGTCCATGTAGGCCCTATTAACTTCTCGGTTGAAAATGAGGACCTTTATGACTACAAGATCATCTGAGGGAGGTTGACCCATTAAGGGTGGAAACGTTACTTCCCCTACATTGGGTGCTCCTTCCTCAATTTCTTTTCTTTTCTGACTCGGGCCTCCCCTGCGAACCATAAGGATCGGAGTCTCATGGATGTAGTCCTTAGTGTCGGCGACCTTTTCTTTCCCCTTTCTTATACCTTTTATTAGATGTGTCAACTGTCCTGATTTGACAGCTTCCTCTATTTGCTTCTTCAATTCTCTGCAGCTGTTCGTTTCATGACCAAAATCCTCATGGAAGTGGCAGTACTTGGTCATATCTCGGTTCCTCCCGTTGCTTGTCATGCGAGGAGGGAGTTCGAAGGCCCTTGCTGCCTTCTCGGTAGCCAAAATTTCCTTTTTGGACTTTGTCAGGCTTTCCTATAAACCAGGGTTCGGACCCTTGTTGTATGGAGTAAACCTGTTATGGCCTTTGTGTTTGTTCTTCGGTCCTTCCAACGAAGGCGGCTTCGCTCCTTTATTGTTCTCCATCGGAGCCCCATTGGTAGATACCTCTTTGGCTTCTATCCACGTGTATGTTTTGTCCATCAGGCCTTTGTATGTTGCCGGAAGATCTGTGGATAAGAATTCCACCAGATTCCGGTTACATAGGCCATGGACGAAGCCAGAGATGCGCTGCTCTTCGTGTAAGCCTAGAATCTGCAGAGTTTCGTTAGTGTACTTAGTAACGAAATTTCTTGTGCTTTCGTTCTCCTTCTACTTAATGTTGTGCACCGTGAGGTGTGTTCTTGTGAACTTCTTCTGTTGGCTAAAGTGAGATCGAAACTAAGCCTTCAAATCATCAAGGTTGATGATGCTTCCTGGTTTCTGCCCATTCCACCAAATACGTGCGGAATCTCGGAGGGTATACGTAAACATGTGACAGGCTACGGGCATTACCCATTTCTGCATTCTTATGGCTCCTTCGAACAAATGCAGGAAATTATCTGGATCCCCCTTCCCATCGTAGGTGCCTATATGTGAAGGCATCTTTAGACCATCCGGCAAGGGATAGTCTTCGATCCATCTTACAAAGGGTGTCGTAGGACCTGCGGGCTCTGTGTACGAGTGGGTGTAAGGTGGTATGTTCATGGGAACATTATGGTATGGGTTATAAGGAGGGGGTACCCCTGAAGAGGGTTGATTAGTGTAGAAAGGATGAGGTGTACTCGTGTTTGGAGGGTAACCATTATACATGGTATACGGAGGGTATATCATGGGATGGTTATAGGGTACAGCAGTTTATGAGGAATACTGATTGCCAGGTTGCCCATTCATGGGGGGATAAAGGTTTGGAGGATAACTTTGAACCTGAAATTGGGAATACAGGCCAACGGGAGGGAGACTTCCTCCTGTGTTGACTGAACCTGGGTTACCTCCCACACCAGATGCGTGGGAGGGCTGTAGTGGAACTCCTCCTTCAGTCCTCCCCAAATGTGCCGCTAGTAGTGGAGGTAGGTTTACCTCCGTGTTTTCTCTCTGCTGGATCCTTCCGTTAGAGCCTTCAGCAACAGTTCCTTCCCTCCTCGTGGGAGTTCTTTCGGGGACTCCCTCAAATCCTACATTCCTTCCTCCAGCCCTTCTACCCGCAGGAGACCCAATACGCAGGATGGGGTGATGAGCCCTAGGTACCGAAGGCCTCGGCTCCATCTCGATCTCCTCATCATACTCATCGCTGGAATATTCTAACTCCCTTCGCATCTCTGTGTTTCTGACTTGCCTCCTTCGAGCCCTTAACAAGGACTCTAGCTCTTCGTAATTAGCATCGACAAAGGCGGGGCTAATGATGAGCTCTGGATTAGCTGATGTGGATGCGTGGTGGTTGGGCGTTATTTTAGGGTGAGATCGTGTGGTAAAGGTGGAGGCCGTGATTGGCGGAAGGTTGTTGGTGTCAGTTACGGGTAAAGGGGTTAAAGACGAGAAACCCGGTGGGTGTGTAACTTCTCTTTCTGGCTTCATGCCGGAATAATAGCAAGTGTATTTGACTTGGTTATTCTACTTGGAAATAATGGGACTAATTGTAGTGGGTCCCATGGATGGCGCCACTGATTGTACAATAATTCGCACTACCAGGCCTTCGATGGTGATCAAAGGAAATGAGGGGTGTTGTGATTACGCCAAGCTCGGATATAACCTGAAATAAGAAATACTAAAACACTACGTTAAGTGATTGCGCAGGGGTTCGACCCTGCGAACCACCTCCGGCGTGTGAATAAGTGATCGGTATGAGAGTTTAAGTGTAAATGTAGTAAAGGAAGGTGGGAGAGATTGCATACCAGATTTGTCATCGTCCAGGACTATTTATAGGTGAAGAAAATGGTCCTGGAGAGTGGTCACACGTTTGAGAGAGATCATGGGGGCGTCCCATGATTTGTTGTAACCGCTAGGGTTTAGTGTCCCACTCCTCCTGGTTTAGTAGGGAAGCTAAAGAGAAAAAGGAGACGTGGGTAAGACTTGGTCTCACCAATATTTGGACTTGGCATCGTTCCGTCCTTAAAACTTATCAAGAGATACCCCGAAGGGCTTAATCCTTCGATTGGCGAATTCCCACTTGGTAACTAGATCATTGATGATTAGTTTTACGCCAAAGAAAGTTTAAGGAGGCTAGCCAGAGCCTTCAATTATGTAGGTTGCGATCAGACTTGAAGGGAGATCCTTCGAGCTAATCGGAGGGTACATCATCATATGTCAATTTGGATTTTGTTTTAGGACTCTGTATATAAGGTCAAATGGGTTAAACAAAAAATCAAGTAAAAAAACATTGATCAAAATGATTGATCAAAATGATTGATTATCATTCGGTGTGTGTTCAACTGTTGAAGTGCTTATCAAACTCTTGAAATGGTTTTATCTTCTTTTTTATGCTTACTTTGGTAACATGATTTGTGATCTATATAGTAGATAGATCATTTTTAGAGCTCAAAGCTTTGGAAAAATTAAGTTAATGACGGTCTCCTAATGTTACGTGTATTATTCGGATTCACATTAAAACTATTGATTATGACCTTTTTTCAAACTAGGAATCAGACTCTAATTATATTTGCTTATTCTTATTAATTATGCCATGTTACGTAATGTGTCAAATCTGAACCATAGAACATGGTAGCAACATTCGGAAGCACATAGAAAGCTTTGAATTTATGTTTGACCAACTCACATCCAATATTTTTCTTGATTTTAGAGGTGGAAAATGGTATGTTGGACGGGTTGGTAAAGGGTCAAAGCATGGGTTGCTGGTTTGGTTTACCCGAAAACACTTCGTGTTATAAATTATAGCTTTGTGGCATTTAATAGCATATACACATTTTGTATTACTTTTTAAAATGGCTGAACTATTGTTTTTGGTTTGGAGATTTCAGGAGGTTAAAGATGGCCACTGAGATAACCGAGCTTAAGGAGGAAGAAAACAGAGCCCTAACAGACATAATTAGAGGGCTTACAAAAATATTTATATTTTATTTGTTCATGATTTTGTAGAGCTTGAAACTAATGTTGATGATTTGGGTTTTGGCAAGTTGTTTAAAGAATTTAGAGGAAACACGTTATTGGTTTGTTTTTAGTTACTCCCTATTTGTAGATAATAATAGTCGACTTTTATTAAAACAATGATATTGTTGTGAACAAAAATTGAAGGAACTAGGAGATTTACAAAGAGTATATATAGAAAAACACAGGGCAAAACACTAATAGCTAACATGGGCCGTGGGCCTATTATGGACTATATGGACACCCATAAATAATTATTCATAACACTCCCTCTTGGATGTCCATATTGTTAATACGCTTAGAAAGTGCTGCCTCATTAAAAACCATGTCAGGAAAACCAGTGGGATAAAACCATGACTAAGGGAAAAAGAGTGCAGCGCGTATTATCTCCCTCTGATGACTACATCACTTGAGCTCTTTGAGTAGGTGCATTCCAATGTTGTGGTTCAATGTCCTAAATGTTGATGTAGAAGCACCTTGGTAAATAGATCCGCCATTCTTTTGTAAGTCATGATTGAAAAAGAACTTTAGCAAAATATGTTTTGTCTTGACGCCTTTGATGTAACCTTCCTTGAATTAAGCAATGCATGCTACATTATCTTCATGCAAAACCGTTGGTGCCTCCTTCCCAGAATTTCTAAATGGTTGGATAAACTATCCGCGATTGTTTGCTTTGCCGAACACCATGAAATTTCACTACCGTCACTCGTGAGTATGTATTCACTTTAAGATTATACCTTAAAGATATCAAAACATTTACATTATTCCATTCCATTGATTTATTCAATTTGATCAATTAGTATTCTCGAGAATTTTAAATCATAACATGTGATTTGTGCATTCTATATTCCTTAAGGAATCTCAACATCAAACGAGCTCTTGTATTATTATGTTAGACGCATACTTATTTCTTATATTACCAGACTTATACAATATTAAACTACATTATTGGATCCACCACATGTGAACTTGTATCTCCATGATCATTTACAAGTATTTGAGAAAATATACGTGTGCCATCACTTGTACCTTATGCATAATTTCATTTCATTTTCTCATAAAGATCAATGCATATCCAATAATTCATATGTATGGACTTCAAGTCCCAGTAACCATGTCTCGTCACAAGAGACTTTCATCTTTCATTAACTCTTTGCGTCTTTACTTATTTTGGCCATTCATTTATACATCTGCACTTCCTGCAGGTATGCTTTCATGATCCTCACTATGATTATAGCGCTATCTTATTTATTTACAAAATCATATATAATAGTACTATCGACGTCGATTTATTACTTTTCGATTCCACACTTTACTAGACATTGCATTATATCATTTATTGAGATCTCATTGTTTTTCACGTACCCGGGGTTTTTTCCAATTACCTTCATGTCTAGTGTCTCCTTAGGAGACTATTATGGGGTCTTTATTACCTCGATCCGACCATCTTAATTTTCTTGCTCCATTTTATTTATTTATTCGAGGACTTTTACTTGGAATCGATTAGTCTATCATGATGCAGTCATGCCATAGACTCACTACCAATCATTGGTTTTAATGTTGGGACACACATGTTAATTGGAGCATTAGCAGCGTATGTATGATCTAGTCACTTTATTTAGGTCACAAAACTTGTGTGGCAACTACTAGATCAGGAATGTAAATTGTCCCTTGAACTTCAAGTTCATATTTATTAGTGTGAGGATCAACATTTCTATATCATAATTCATTCCATATCCCTCGCTGCTCATTCTCTCCCCCTGAATGAATTATCCGTTTCAACATCCCATTGTTGTGGGTTGTTGTGGATTTACAAGAAACATATACCGCACATTACAAAATTCTTATGTGGGAAACAAATGGTTCGTGACCAAAACCATTCTAATGGAGATGATTCATTATAATTTGTTGGCATGATGCGAATTTAGGTTCTATATTTTTAAATCAAATGCCCCATAAAACTTAAAGTTTTGTTCTCACAATATTATTGGCTTTGCAATCAACTGAAAACGTTTTATAAACATTTCAACAAAAGCAATTCATGTATGAACATGGGCTACTATTATGTTCAACACTTATTCCAATAATCGCCCAATACTTGAAAGTATTCACCACCATTCTCAATAATATAATTTGGAAAACCGTGCTCACATTTTATAAGCTGATAACGTGTTGTGAACAAAAATTGAAGGAATGAATATACTTCTTATTGATTATTAACTAGGAGATTTACAAAGAGTATATATAGACAAACACAGGGCAAAACCCTAATAGCTAACATGGGTCGTGGGCCTATTAAGGACTATATGGACACCCGTAAATAATTATTCATAACAGATATCCTAATACATGTTGAAAGAAAATGACTTAGAACACTATGGGGGTGTTTGGGTGAGCTTATTTAAAAGAGTACATTTTGTTTTCAAAGTTTAGAAGACACCTGTTTGAATGTGTATTTATTGAGAGTGCACATCGTTTTTTTACTTTTTCATTTTGACTATTCGCTAAATTTTTTAATTTTTCTATGAAAATGTCTCATGGGTGGTTAAGGTGACAATGACATTCTGGTAGCATACCTTTGTCCTCATTTAAATCTAAATTAAAAGAAATTTTTGGGTGGTTAAATCCACAACTTACAAACAATTCTACTTCTGGGAACTATTCTAAAATATAAATTTTAATTGTAAACGATGATATTAGAATGTGATTTGAAAAATGAATAGGCATTATAATTAGTAAACTTGCTCCGCCTAATATTTTTGTGGCTATAAAATGATACGTCACCGTCATGTGAAATTGTGAATGTAGATGTTTTGTTGTGCAACTGTTAGGTTTTTGTCTTGATTTTAGTTTTCCATCATAATTGTATTTTGGATTTTCTTGATGCATGACCATAAGAAACTGGCATCTGCATGTTGTGTTTCTATGTTCATCTAACTTTATATTTGTGAATCCTATGATTTGCGCATGTAGTGTTTCTATGTTCATCTACCTTCATATTTGTGAATCCTATGATTTCCCTGAACAACGACCTTTTAGTTCTTCTCGCTGGTCATGTTAATTTGTATAAAGAAAAATATTAACAACGTTTGAAAATATTAACATATGTGTGAATCCTATGGGTTTGGTTTATTTTTTACTTTATATAAAGAAATGTAATTGTAAATTGTAGCATGATATATGCAACATATGATGTGTATAAATACACTAATAAAAGATAAGACTTTGATAAAATACATTTGTTCAACTCTTGCTATATATTGTGAACAAAATTGAAAATATTAATAGATAATAATATATAATTAAAATCTTATAAAAAAACCCCGTGCATGCACGGGGTATTATAACTAGTTTTCTTTTTTATAAAATTTTCTTTTAATATTAAGTTTGTAGAAAAGTCATTTTCACCCCCTTAGGATTATTTCTAGCTTAATCTCACTTTTTTCTCTGTTCGCAATTACGTTTGTTTTAATTGTAATTTACGTTTTAGGTTTTAATTCGTATCTGATTTACTGTAATTGTCAATATTTGTAATTTATCACATTTCCATTAGTATAAATCAATCCAAATCATTATCTGGTTACTTACCTCAAAATCACTCATTCCCATAACGTTCAAAAATACAATTTCAACCTCGTTGGGACATAACGACCCGTGAACACACTGTGCTTTCAACGGATCATAAATTGATCACTTTCTCCCTTATGGCTTGACCTGTTGACCATCCTTGGTTGATCTGGGCTGACTGTTTGGGAGGAGTCACCTACTATCACCACCACCTTCATCTATCACCATAATTCACCAACACCACCACCACCATCATCACCGGCTGTCGTTAGAGCCACAACACCACCACCACCATAGCCGGTTGTGGTTGGTCATAGATGAAGGTGGTAGTGGTGGGTTGCTGAAACACTGGTCATTTGAAAAGGTCGTCGAAAAATTTAATAACCGGTTAAATGTCTTGAAAACCTGCCGGTGGTCTTACACTCCAATAAAAAAAAATGTTTGTACACTAAATTGAGAAAATAAAAATGAGGTACATACACTTGTACAATTTGGCTTAAAAAAAAGTTACCCATAAATAATCAATAATAGTTTAAAATTGTGAAATTGTCACCTTTTTGAAAAAGTGACTACTCCTCAAGGACGAGGATTCACATCACTGCAAACACACTTTAAGAGATACAGAACGTCATCATGGTAATAGCATGACAATTGACATATTAAAAAAAAAAAAAAAAAAAAAAAAAAAAAAAAAAAAAAGGTTGGTATCATACCGCCAAAGCACTGGGAAACATGTTTTTAGCTCTTTGAGGTGCCTGTTCATCTGTTCCACTGGGTGTAGTCCCAATGTATTGAACCTTTTCAAGGGCACCGAGCTGCTGACCAAGATGGTCATCCTCACTTACCCCTGTCACTGCCAGTTATGCAAGATGCTTTACATCAGTCATACTTGGAGACAAAAAATTCATAGTCTGTAAAATTGCTTAGTCTCTTACCAATTCCAATCATGATACTGCTTTTAGTGATTGTGTCATTGTGGGAATGTGGCAAGGTGTCCTACTAACGAGAAATCGTGAATCCTCTATTTTATATAGATTGTGTTTACTTTTAAAACTTCTATGGATCAAGACTTTCTAAACTAAGGGACCAACCTATTCAATTTACTTGATATCTAAGAACGTCTACATCCGCAACATCCTAAATTTAGCTTGATAATAACAATACAAGTAAACAAACCTTACCTGATCAGCTTATACAAATCAATAAATCATATTAAAATAAAATAAAAAAAGCTCTCCTTTCACTACCAAACAAGAAAAATTCCTTTTAAACTCCCCTCAACTAACTACATTCTTAACCAATGTTTGCGAACCGGCTTACAAATCGGTTCACGGTTCAACTGGTCCAACCGGCGGTCAAACCGTTTAGGAAACAAAATCCAGCCAATCACAATTTTAATTAGACAGCTAACAATGTTTTGTATATTAAATATCTTTGTATCCAACAAGTTGCTTAAAATATATGATTTCATGTTTCTATGGACCACAACACCTACATCCCGGTGATATGTCAAAATCCAAAAGTCATCTTCTTCCACAGTGACATCAACAACACCACTTCGTCCATGACGAGTAGACGCCTCCTTCATCAACGACCAACGGCTGATTCGTCTCTTCCATCACAAAGTCACAATCGTTGACCGTTTTATTACCGGTTTTCTCCGGGTTGAACCGGCCGGTCTGGTTTTTAGAGGTGTTTGTTTCGGCTTATATAGCCGACTTATGGCTTATTGTCACATAAAGCTTATATAAGCCGAAAAGTTTCAAAATAAGCCACAAAAGATGACCTTTTGAAACATAAGCCGAAAAAGAAATAAGACGTAAGCCCGCTGATGACGTATAGCCTATATTTGGGCCACGAGTCAAAATAATATACATTACTAGCGCCTAAGCCCACCACGAGTGGGCTACCATGACAATGGTTTGGGCCGCAGTATCAATGGCTTGGGCTCACGAAGCCCAAAGCCCAACTAAACCAACCGGGTACGTGATAAGGATTATCTATTCATGGAATAGATATCCTTACCTCGGATAAGCACCATGCGTGCGAAGAGTAAGGAGCAAGAAACACGGTTTCTACGCCCCTATATATAGAATCACACGATTCTCATCCAAGGTACGATTTACTAAATCCCTAAACTCTTTACGAGAACCTAAAACCGATTACTCACTCGCACGCCAGAGTCTAATCGTGGGAGACAATCCCACGATAAGCCTAACGGTGTCTGTTTATTTTCTTAGTGCGCAGGTCCACAAGCATTAAGAAGTGAGTTGATACAAGAGCCCAAGCCTAAGCTAAGAGCGCCCAAATTTTGTAGCAACAAGTGGCGCCATCCGTGGGACCACACTAAGAACTCAAGACTAGAATGCCGAAGAATAAGAACTCAGGACAGCGAACTCCGCAGTCAGATAAAACTCGGGATAACTCACACAAGAAGAAGCATCAAAGCTCAACTTCAAGACCAACTTACGGAATGACCAGTACGCCTGGTCAACCCGAGATAACCCCAATTCCCACGTTGGAATTACCTGTGAGGATAACCCAAGCCACTACGGTGGCTACAAGCGCTGATGATCTCCAGCGCACCCTCTTCACCACGCCTTTTCAGCCGGTACCTGTAGTGCACACGGGATGCTAAAGTTCCCAGTGGAAGGAGGGATTGTCACCCTCTACAATACCACAGTACCGCCTAAAGAATGCAACGTGGTAACAAGTGAAGTGGAACATATCCCAGAGCAGTGCACACCAAAAGTACCAAATTTAAAGGTCGTCATTCATCCTGACTACCCAGATCAACAAGTATCAATTGGGGGATCTTTATCTGACAAAGGTAAAGCAGCTATATGCGCACTCTTGCAAAGGAACCTGAGCATCTTTGCGTGGGAACCAAAGCACATGACCGGGGTGCCACGCTCTATTACAGAGCACAAGCTACAAATCCGACAAGGATATTCCCCAATACGACAGAAGAAGCGCGGTCAGGCTCCAGAACGCACGAAAGCCATCTTGGAAGAAGTACACAAACTTGTAGAAGCAGGCATCATGCGCGAAGTTTACTACCACGACTGGCTCTCCAATCCAGTAATGGTAAAGAAAAGTGATGGCAGCTGGAGGATGTGCGTGGACTTCACGGACCTCAATAAAGCATGTCCACAAGACTGCTACCCGTTGCCTGAGATAGACTGGAAGGTAGAATCTCTGTGCGGGTATCCCCTTAAATGCTTCTTAGATGCATACAAAGGATACCATCAGATTCAGATGGCAGTGGAAGATGAAGAAAAAACAGCTTTCCACACAAGTCAAGGGGTCTACTGCTATACAAAGATGCCTTTTGGTCTAAAGAACGCAGGCGCAACTTACCAACGACTGGTGGATATGGCTTTTGAAAAACAAGTAGGTCGCAACTTGGAAGTTTATGTGGATGATCTCGTTATAAAGAGCTACACAGAGGAGGAATTGGTGCGCGACATCGAGGAAACGTTTAAAACGTTGGAGAAGATAAACATGAAAGTAAATCCAAAAAAGTGCACATTTGGTGCAACAGAAGGTATGTTCCTCGGGTACTTAATTGAACCAGATGGCATTAAACCTTGCCCAGAAAAAACAAAAGCAGTTATCGACCTCCCCTCGCCGCGCACACTAAAAGAAGTTCAATCCTTGAACGGAAAGCTTGCAGGGCTAAACCATTTCTTATCCAAGTCAGCAGACAAATCACTCCCTCTCTTTAAAACACTCACGAAGTGCACAAAAAAGGGAGACTTTCGTTGGAAAAAGGAAGCAGAGGAAGCTTTCCAACAACTAAAACACCATCTGGCATCTCTTCCTAAACTCGTCGCACCGCGACCAGGAGAAGAATTGATCATGTACTTATCGGCAACTCATGGAGCAGTCAGCGCAGTGCTACTAACAGATAGGAACACCATTCAAACTCCCATATACTTTGTAAGCAAGGCGTTAAAGAAGACGGAAACTAACTACAGCGCTATGGAAAAATTGGTCCTAGCCCTAGTATTCGCAGCCAAAAGACTGCGCAGATACTTTCATGCGCATCCAATAGTTGTGATCACCGACCAGCCCATTAAGCAAATTATTTCCAAACCTGACGCGTCAGGGCGATTACAAAAGTGGAGTGTGTTTTTGAGTGAATATAATATCTCATTTAGGCTACGCACTGCAATTAAGGGACAAATACTAGCCGATTTCATTGTTGAAAAGCCAGATACTGATACTCCACTTGCAACAAGCAAGACAGAGTTACAGGAACCATGGATTCTGTTCACAGATGGATCATCATGCGTAGATGGATCAGGTGCAGGCCTCATCCTAACCAACCCAGAAGGGATAGAATTTACCTATGCACTGCGCTTCGAATTCACAGCCACAAACAATGAGGCAGAATACGAAGCCCTACTCGTTGGACTACGCATGGCAATACAAATGGGTGTACGTAACCTAGAAGCAAATGTAGACTCCAGGCTAGTAGCTAACCACGTGTTAGGTGAATATGAAGCCAAGGATGAACACATGATCCAGTACCTCGAAAAGACCAAGTCCTTAATACAAAGATTTGATAGGTTCACAATCAAACAAGTACCTAGAGGAGACAACAGAAAGGCGGATGCGCTCAGCAAGATCGCATCTACAAGCTTCGCGCACCTATCAAAACAGGTCTTGGTGGAAACACTAAAAAACAAATCAATCTTGGAGATGGAAATATCCACGGTGATAGAGGAACACGATCCCACGTGGATGACACCTATCATCGATTTCATAAGCAAAGGAATCTTACCACAAGATCATAAGGACGCTCGAAGGGTACGGCGCACAGCGCAGAAATTTGAGTTACGAGATAACATCCTATATCGACGTTCCTTCTTACAACATTGGCTCAGATGTGTTGGACCCCTCCAAGCAGATTATGTACTCCGAGAAATTCATGCTGGATCATGTGCCATGCACTTAGGACCACGGTCCGTGGTGGCGCGCGCACTGCGCTCAGGGTATTATTGGCCTACTATGCATCGCCACGCGCGAGATATGATCAAAAAATGTAGTAACTGCCAAGTGCACAGGCCAATACCGCGCCAACCACAACAGGAGTTAACTCCCATTACCTCACCATGGCCATTCTATAAGTGGGGCATAGACATCGCAGGCCCTTTCCCAGTTGCGGCTGGAGGGCTCAAATTCCTCATTGTAGCCATTGACTACTTCACAAAGTGGATTGAGGCAAAAGCAGTAGTGAGCATCACTGGCAATCAAGTCAAACGCTTCGTGTGGGATAATATTGTGTGTCGCTTCGGACTACCGGGCGAAATCATCTCAGATAATGGAAAGCAATTCTGCGACAACCCATTCAAAGATTGGTGCGCACAATTGAACATCACACAACACTTCGCTTCAGTGAAACACCCACAAACCAATGGTCTAGTAGAACGTGTGAATCGCAGCTTAGGCGAAGGAATAAAGGCGCGTCTAGATAGACACAAAGGTAAATGGGTGGAGGAATTGTCACATGTCTTATGGGCACACCGCACATCAATAAAAATCAGCACTGGCGACACGCCATTCTCCCTTGTCTATGGAACAGAAGCCGTCATACCAGCCGAGATTGGGATGCCAACCATACGCACAGCGGAGGTAAACATCACAACAAATGATGAAGAACGGCGCATAGACTTGGATTTGCTGGAAGAAAGACGCGAACGCGCAGCTATTCGCGAAGCTAAGGCCAAAGCAAAAATGAAGAAGTATTATGACGCAAAAGTCAAACATACTTCCTTCAGGCCAGGAGACTTCGTATTACCGCGCCAATGACGCGAGCCATGCCGAAGACACAGGCAAACTTGGACCCAAATGGGAAGGACCTTACGAGGTCATAGACGCACTAGGTAATGGTGCATACAGGTTGCGCAACATGGAAGGTCACGAACTACCGCGCACTTGGAATATTTGCAATCTGAAAAGATGCTATCTCTAGGAAAGGCTACGGCACACAAACAGACATACTCGCACCCTAGTACGTGCCCAATAAATGTTTGTCCATTTAATTTTATTTTTCTTGGGAATTGTATTTTTTTTTCATACATTGGAAAGTTTTAATAAAACGTTATGGTTTCTAGCTAACTCCATAACACAATTTACTTTATTGCATACATCTTTTATATGTTACAATATTGTTACTCTATACTTTGCCTACATGGCGTGCATGCACCTATTAAGACCCACGATGGCATAAAGGACGAGTTAACCTACTAATTTACTCATTGAGTAAGAGGGTTGCAAACCCATCAACATTGGATCACGTATCCTTGCTAAGCGCCTTACTTACAAGACGTTGAAGTAAGTTCTCCTTGCGCACCCCACGCTGGATGCGCAAATATTACATACACTGTACAAAGCTTAGCAAATAACGAGCCAAGACTCTTGGTCACAAATATCAAAAACTTTGCACAATAATGCAAGTTGATTTATCTTAAGTCACACACTTAATTTAAGTACATTGTACAAATAACGAGCCAAGACTCTTGGTCACAAATATCAAAACTTTTGCACAATAATACAAGTTGATTTATCTTAAGTCACGCACTTAATTTAAGTACATTGTACAAATAACGAGCCAAGACTCTTGGTCACTCATAATTTATTTTAAGCCACGCACTTAACTTAAATCCTAGAAAAATATCTTTGTTGAACTTTTTTACATAAAAAGATAACAACAATACAAAAAGATACCATACAAATGACATGTTATTTATAAATACACAAGGCCTATATACTATGGCGGTGCTCAGGGCTATCCTCTGGCGCAGCGGAACTTTTCGCCTCTTGGAGCTTTATCAAAAGCAAGGCATCCTTCTGCGACACGGTTGGCACGCTAACTGGAACCCCATCCGACCTAGGGATATGCACCGCACCCAAACCGCACATAATAGCCTTGCCCTTGATACCCTTCTTCCTGGCAGCCCTCTCCGCGTGCTTTACTAATACATCCTTGAGAGGGACTTCCTTCTCAAGCGCAAACGGATTTAGCATATCTCGCGGCTGCACAAAAACTGGCACTTGCAGCTGCGATTCGTCAGGATTAAGGAAGAAATCAGGCTACGCCTCAGCATCCTCCAAAGTATGGCGTCCTCAGCTACCCCGCCATAATCACACTTATGGGCTGATCCTGGTCGCGCTTCAGTCGCGCGATATGGGGAAGCTCCAGGAGCTTCATCCCCTCTATGGCTTCCAAAAGCTCATCATAAGCGCCGGCATTGTAACCGGGCACCTCAGTCAGCGCCACAGTCAAGGCCTTAGCTTCATGAAGCTCCTCCATCGCCTGGGCCTTCCCACGCTCCATGGCGCATTGCACCACTTTGCCAAAGGCTTCCACCACCTCTGGAGACTCCAGCGTACCCAGAGCAGCAAGGCGCAGTCCATGACTGATCATCCACCTACATCAACAAGATAAACAAGGATCAGAAAAAATTAACAAGTATAACAAGGCAACATTATAGAAAAAAATGTACATCAATACCTGCGCTCGGCTATGGTAGACATCAGGTGCGGATACAGCTCCTCGTCATACTCTATGCTAAGGGCGCGCAACTTCTCCTCTTGCACCTGGATAAGCTTCTCCATACGCCCCCTGAACTGCTCTATGTGAGTGACGTGTTCAACCTTCTTCTCATCAAGGTAGCGCACAGACCAGGTCATGTCAGCTTGAACCTGATTCAGCTTCGCCTTCGCATACCTAAGATCCGCTAGCATACTCACCTTATCTTGGGTAATCTTCTCAGCATGCGCCTTGGCGGACTCCGCCTCTGCTAGCGCCTCACCCAGCTGCGCACGAAGGCGAGCGATCTCCGCATCCTTCTCAGCAATAACACTGCTCTCCCCAACATGCTGCGCCCTCAACTGAGCGACAAGCTCAGTTTGACGCTCAGCAGTAGCAGCCAGTTCCATCAGAAGCTCTTGCGCAGAGGCGCCCCCAGCCACTTTGGCTCCTCCCTACGCACTCTCATCCTGAGAAGGAGCCACAACCTCCACTGATGCAGCACCCTCCTCCTCAACAGGAACACTGCAAACACGCCACAGGCAAAAATTAACAAATGTTACAACAAGTAATATGAAAAAAGGAAAGGCATAAGACAAATTACTTACCGCAGTGGAGAAGCTTCAGCAACATCCTTACCCGCGCCATCAGCAACCCTCTCATCCTCCGCAGATGACTCCTCATCAGAGATCACGTGACGCCTTCTCTTAATGGTGCCACTACTGCCAGCCTCTCCCTTGCGCTTCAGATTCTGCGCAACCACCTCAAGAATCTCTACACTCTCTGAAGATGTAGCCTGCGCCTCCTCCATATGCGCAGGCTCCACAACAGGAGCCACGCTCTGCACGGGCGGCACAAGCACAGCTGCGGAAGGACCGCTAACAGTTCCAAACACTGTTAGGTGCCCATCCGTCGCCTCCAAAAGGGGCTGCTCACCTTCCCTTAGAGGACGCACCCCAATGGTCGCACGCTTGGGCTCCTTCAGCTTCACGAAAGCAAACAAGTCCATCTCTGTGCAGAACAAAAACAAATAACAAAGGACAACTTAGTTATTTAAGTAAAACAAAAAATATACTTACGTTCTAGAGGCAAATGCAAGAAGGGATGAGCACCCACCCTGGCTGTTCGCATTAATGAAAGTTGGAACCGCACCAGCGCCATCAAAATAATTGCGACTAAGACCCATGTGCACCAAAAACTCCTCAGGATAGGAGTTAATGGGAATGCAGTTATGGTCAATGGTCTCCGCATCCGCGACGCTGTACAAACCAGGGATAGGACGCTCATCCCTCGGCAGCACGCGTTGGGTATAGAACCCAAAGCGCGACGGAAACACTGCATCGTCCACCCAGAAAAAATGCTCTCTCCAGTTCCTTAATGCGTCCACTTTATCCGTGTAACACTGCAGGGGCCCAGGGCGCTTAGCAAAGGTAACCCACCCGTTCGACCATGTTGAATGGTAGAACGCGAGAAATAGATTAACAGTCGGGGTTATGGCAAGTAACCGGCAGTTAATCTCAAAATTGGATATCTTAGCCGCACCTAAACAGTGCAGCTGCGATATATGAAGCTGATAGTAATTGAGCAAATTGCTCAAAAACATGAAAATGGGTATGCGATAATTCGCGTAGTCAAAAAAGCGCGTGTATAGACCAATCTTCCCATCGGGAAAATCGGCAATACACGCGTCTACATCAGGAGCCTCCGGATGAACGTCGTAAGGAATGAAGTAGTCGGAGGCGAATTGACGTACATCATCCTCACTCATCGCGGAAGGAAAGTCTTCTAATTGAGCTACCATTTTTAAAAGTATCTTCCAAGATTACTGAATTGCGCACGCGCAGTTACCTCACAAAGATTGCAAATTGGTAAAGAAAGCTTGAAGAAAGTTATAAGTGGTAGAAATGTTTACTGTGTGTTTCAATACGAAGGGGGCGGTGCCTTATATAGGTATCCAAAACCCTAAAAAGGGATGCCACGTGGATCCCACTCACAGATCGTGTGGCTGGGAAAAGAGCAAGTACAGCACTTTTCCCACTTATCGAGGTACACATGGACACTCTCCCCATTTCTCAAAGCACATCTCAAGATATTTTAGGACCGGATACATAGTCCCAAATAAAGGGCTGGGAAAAGAGCAAGTACAGCACTTTTCCCACTTATCGAGGTACACATGGACACTCTCCCCATTTCTCAAAGCACATCTCAAGATATTTTAGGACCGGATACATAGTCCCAAATAAAGGGCGGGAAGCGCCTGATTCTTTCCCGCCACGCTTGCCGCTAAAATAAAATAGTCTAGTATCCGCAACCACGGGTCGTGCACACTAGACTGGGGGACATGATGACGTATAGCCTATATTTGGGCCACGAGTCCAAATAATATACATTACTAGCGCCTAAGCCCACCACGAGTGGGCTACCATGACAATGGTTTGGGCCGCAGTATCAATGGCTTTGGCTCACGAAGCCCAAAGCCCAACTAAACCAACCGGGTACATGATAAGGATTATCTATTCATGGAATAGATATCCTTACCTCGGATAAGCACCATGTGTGCGAAGAGTAAGGAGAAAGAAACACGGTTTCTACGCCCCTATATATAGAATCATACGATTCTCATTCAAGGTACGATTTACTAAATCCCTAAACTCTTTACGAGAACCTAAAACCGATTACTCACTCTCACACCGGAGTCTAATCGTGGGAGACAATCCCACGATAAGCCTAACGGTGTCTGTTTATTTTCTTAGTGCGCAGGTCCACAAGCATTAAGAAGTGAGTTGATACAAGAGCCCAAGCCTAAGCTAAGAGTGCCCAACTTTTGTAGCAACACCCGCTATATAAGGTTAAACAAACACTATGTGTGTGGCGGTGGGTTAAAACCTGGTGAATTAGTCAGGCCAAAAGGTAACAGGTTATAGTTAACCAAACAAAATAAAAGAAGCCTAACTATAATATTGCTCCGGATCTAAGGTTTAGTTTGGTGCGGGTTACGAGAGCCTGTTATGGTTTTCTTCGAATGTTTGGTCACGATTTTATATGGGTTTAGTTAGCCGGAGAAGATGAGGAGTAACATAGGGGAGGGCAGTAAAGTAGTCACAATTAAGAGCATAACTCAGAGCAAACAAGTAACACTTAGGGTCCGCTTGGTTTAAATTAGGGAAAGGTAAAGGGAAAGGGAAAGGGTAAGGGAATGCAAAGAAATGAGGAGGTGGGTAATCAATACCTTACCCCCCGTTTTACTCTATAATGGATGATTACCCCGTAGTGGGTAATCAATACCTTTGCCTACCTCTAACCAAGCACCTCTTTAGTTATTTAGTGGGCCCGAAATTAATTTCAATCCCTTTGCCCACCCCTTAACCCCCCAACCAAGCGGCCCCTTAATTGTTTTCTTAGGGGTCAAGACACACTACAATAGCTTTAATGAGAGAATTATAAAAGGGAGGAAGTTTTATCCAGTGAAGTCTTAATTGGTACCTGGTACACCAACATCAGCGGAACATCCGATCAATTCAACTCGTTTCCTAGGGGTGAATCATCCCCCCTATCAGATGAAACCTTACTTTTATCATTATCGGAATATCCAGCCCATTCATCATCAGAGGAGGATGAAACCGTACTTCTATCATTATCGGAATTTCTGATCTTACCACTCCCTTTTAATCGTTCTTGGCGCTTTCTTTTGGCCGCACCCTTACCCATATCACTCCCTTTTACTCGGCTTATGTTTCATAAACTCATTTTTTCTGGCTTATTATCTTCGCTTCTGGGCTTCTTTTTCTTAATAAAGTGACAATAAGCTCAAATATCCAAAATTAAGCCTTAAAAAAGAAAGGTTATGAAATATAAGCTGAGTCGAATAAACTCATAAGCCCAAACATAAGCTTAAACAAACAATCCCTTATTGGCTCTTCAAAAGTTCAACGACCTTATAAGCCAGAAAAATAAGCTAAAACAAACACTCCCTAATTGTCGATAAAGCCATTATATAGGATTTTTTTGTCAATTAAGCACTTAAGCCACTAAAAGATATTTTTATTGTTCTAAATAGTATATTTCACTTTCCCAACCGGTTTTCATGTTCATGGTTGTTAATTTGGCAACTTATTTTGTAACTAAAGCTGATACACAATCATGCATTCTTAAAGCACTTTGATGAAAGGATGGAATACCCAATGTTATGCTATGGTTCAAACTGCTTATATATGCTGCATATGTTAAGTAATTTGATATGAGAATCCTTATTGTTTCTGTTGTACTAACTGCATACTATTTCTGCATTTGATGTTCATAGTCAATTTTAGTTATGTTAAGCTCAATAGGTGTTATACCCACACATACACACATTTTGCACTCATCTAAGTAAGTTGATGCTAATGTATCATCGTATGGATTTATATTTAGGCGCATAAAGCCTGTAAAGTGTTGTCAGTTGTAGATTTGTGATAAGAGTTGGGCTAACTTTTGACCATTAGGTTCAAATCCCGCTAGCTGGCCCCAAACTTATTGGAGCCACAGATGTGGAGGGCTGGTGATTTACCAGGCTTTATGGGTCTTGGTCATCAAAGGTGGCTCGGGCGGGGTTACCTTGTAACCCCAGAACAAAACGTTTGATGAGAAGCCATGCGAATTGAAGATTCAAATGTTGTAATTGATCATTTTGTAGATTGTAATGGAGCGATGGGCCGATGGTTGGTTTGATGCCAAATGATCAAAATGTAACTCAAATTCTGTGATGTTATAGGTTACTTGAGCTCTTGGCTTAAGAAGATTAGGGCCACAATATGATATTAAGTAGTTAGGGGTCGTTTGCATATTTAGGGATGATATTATGCCCCAAAATACGGATACCGAACTGATCCCATACCGGTCCTGTACCGTCCGATACCGACCAAGTCACTATCGGTACCGGTCTCCTCGTTTTACCTTACAAAAATCAGTACTTCCGGTACCATATACCGAGAAAACCAAAACTAACGAATTACTACCAGAATACCGGAATATCGTTTTCAAGTTGTATTTGTTCAATGTCAGTGTGTCATGTTTACTTATCTTTGTTTAACAACAGCACTTTTAGCGGGTATTAGAGTAAATAGCAAATTTATCTATTCCGTATTTTGTAATCGATTTATTATTTAATATACTACATATATAGGAGCATAATAAGTTCATGCTAGAAGGCTCATTTCTATCATCTGCAATTTCTTTGTTTTTTCTTATATACAATGGAACACAAAAGCATCAACATGACATTAAAAATGAGACAATACGACTTGGATGCCCAAATAGGTTACAGAATATAGTTGCTGCAACCGAATGCTGTAATTCATTAGTTAACGATTAAGTTTTTGGATATTCTGGGCTTTGAAACCTTGAGTCAGGGGTGCTCTGAAACCACACACACAAAAATACTCTTTATGTTTTAGTTAGGTTAAAATGTTTATGCCATGCCTGTTAAACAATGGCTTTGATATCTATCTATAGGACTATATTTAGTTGGTTAGGTGCCCTAGGGATTTATAACCAGTTTCTATTTGGGTGATATCAAGCCTTGTATCGTGTAATACTTGCTTAAATGTTCAATAAAATCTGGTAATTTGTTCTTGTACTTTATTTTGCAGTTGATGTTCTGTGTGCAGTCTTTATATTCATTTTTACTATATTACAAGTTGATTCTAAATTAGATGAATGTTGGTGTGATTTTAGATTACGAGTATTCACTATTGGGACTACCAGAAGATTGTATTGAGAGGACAAGAGTTAAACATGAAGTCCACACCAGGAGTGCACGTAGGCTTGAAGAACTTTGCTTCAAAAACTGTGGATTATACATCAAGCTTGGTCAAAATATCTGTCAATTGGTAGGACCTTTTAACTTTCTATTGATGTCGGAATCTAAGTTTCGTATTTGATGACTGGATTCATAGTAAATGTAGTTTATACGTTTAGCTAAATGGAATGTTCTCATTTAGGAATATTGGTACCTCAAGAGTACATTAAAACGTTAAGGGAGTCAATGTTGAATAAATGTCTAACTTCTTCGTATGATCAAGTGTGTGCCAAGTTGTCAAGAAAGAGCTTGGCGGGGCACCTGAAGAAGTATGTTTACCTAATCTCACTTTGCTCTTACTTTTGTTTTAGTTATTTAGAGTCATAGATTTTATGAAAAACTATTTACTTATACAGCTATTTGATGAGTTTGACCCTGTCCCTATTGCAAGTGCTTCCCTTGCTCAAGTTCATGTTGCTCGAACTCATCGGCGCCGAAAAGTTGCTGTGAAGGTTTTAAGTTCTTACTATGAACTAATCTTGTTTTTGGGTTCCTTTCAACGTGTTTTGTTAATGGCCCAACTCATTTGATACTGTATTCATGTTTCAGGTACAACATATGCACATGACAGATACTGCAGCTGCAGATTATCTGATAGTTGAATTTATTGTTAACACTTTACATTGGCTCTTTCCTTCATTTGATTACAGGTTTGTATGTTATAACTTTCCGCCTATCTTCATTTTGTTATTTCTTTATGTATGCGTTTATTGATGGGGATATTTGGTAATAAGTAATAATCATAGTTGTGCCTGGGTTGTAATATAGGTGGTTCGTAGATGAAGTACACGACAGTCTACCTAAGGTTAGACATAAACTTTCGACAATTCGACCTAATTCCTTCTCAAAATGTCATGACATCCTTCTACATGTGTGCTTCTATGCATGCTCTACTCCTCTGGTTATCTGTGTATCCTTCAAAATAGTATTGTTAATAAGTTACAATGATAATCAGGAACTTGATTTCTTAAATGAGGCCAAGAACAGCATTAAATGTATGGATAACTTTCCAAGGTTATCTCCTCATATTGCAGACTATGTGTATGTGCTGCACTTAATCAATCTAAACATTGAGCTGGCTCACTGACCCACTCACATTACAAACCTAACCTTTAATCGAGTGGCTCACCTTAAGCTTGTTGTATGCAGAATGCTGCGGAGAAGCCACCATTTTTTCTGCCTAGCTGGACGGCCATGTACATTGTGAACATATTCATCGTGGTTTGGGTTTTTGTGATTGGTTTCGGATTTGGAGGGTGGGCCAGCATGACAAATTTCATCAAACAAGTAGATACAATCGGTTTATTTGCAAAGTGTTACCAATGCAAGCCTCCACCACCAGTCCCTCATAACCATTAAGTTTAATGATTTTGGTTCGTTGGTTGCTTTTCTTTGACATGGTATTTTGTTTTAGTCTAGCGATAATATATGATTCTAGTGTGTAAAATGGTCGGTGATGAATTTATTTAGTTATGGTCGATATATAGCATAGGTTTGCTTTTACTTTGGTTGTGACAGTTTTATGACTAAATCGACTTAAAATCGTTTTGATATTTGGGATGTTTAATGGTTTTGATATCTTTGTTGTTTAGCAACCGGAATAATTTTTCTCTTAAACATAACTTGTTTGACTTAACCAACGCAAGCCTGACTCACAGCTCATAGACTTTGATATCTGTCATCCATTTTTATTATTCACATATGAATGCATATTTTCGTGCTGTACCAATTGTCCTTGAAATCAGTCCTGTTACATGATATTAAAGTCAAAAACTACATGATTAGCAATCCACATTGTATGATCCAGGATGGTAGTTGCAATTTTGGGCAACATCGGTAAACCTTATATTGGTTGTTTTAGCAACACCGTCTTTCATAAGCTAGAGTGTCCTTTCTTTGCTATTTTTCTCATATGTGTAGCTCATTAACTCGACTACTTATTTCTTTGACTCAAAGTATATGACAGGGTTGAAGATGTTTTTAGAAACTTTAAAAGAAATTGTAACCAAATGATTTGTAACGAACGATAATTTATGCTGTGTGAGATGCTACATAACTAAATATTTTTGGGTCTAACCTTTGTTAAAGAAATGCGAGATAATCTTATGGTGTATACTAATGACATTCTTAGTTGTCTTTTGGAAATAAACAAAAAGAAATCTTGATACAATAATTCATAATTTAGTAAATATAAATTTTGGAGTATCAAACACAAGTTTGACATGTCATATATTGTATTATTTATTTTTTCTATCGTACACATTATTGGTACATTTTGCCCCAACCAAAAAGAAACCTTTGTTTAATCTGAAATATGAAGATATTAGATTTTACATTTTTGGTACATCAAGCACACCTTTCAAACGCATTGAAATATGAAGATATTAGATTTTACATTTTTTTTGTTTAATCTCTTGTCATGGTTGATGCTTTTATAAAAAATTTATACTTTTTTTAGCATAAGATTTTTCTACTATTTTAAATGGCATATTTGTTAATTTTATTTGAAAATGTATAAGTGGCAAAATGAGTGGGTGGAGTTGTAGATGGTTTTGGATTAAAAAGGTTCGGGTCTAGATTAGTCATTTAGAAGCGCGAGTCTAGACGGGTCTCGCGATCTCACGTCGGTTTAATTTCTTTTTTATTTTAGTGAAAAATGAAAATATGAAAAGAGGTGTTCAAGTTATTTTGATCTGCTAGACCTGCCTTAGACCTGTTGGTTGATTGTTATTCAATTAAAGGTCACGTTACCCATTACCTTATAAAGATTACCCAACTAGTAAATGACTTGTGTGTCCATGGAAGGGTCGGAAACGGTCACACGGTCACACTGTCAAGACTTGCCCTCCCAAAACGGTCCGATTGTTAGTGGAATAGAACCACCTCCGTTTGCAACTAGCGATGCAGTATGTGTTGGTTTGCATCTTTCTTTTGCTCCTATACTGTCATATGATTTTGTCACATCATAGTCTGTTGCTAAGAGTATAAAAATTCTACTTTGTTCCCTTCCCTTTTAAGAATTAAAATATAACCATATGCTATCTCGGGATCAACGTTTAGTGATTTTTGTATTCAGATAAAACAACAAACAAGCTGTGTTAGCCTGGCGTTCACCTGATGGCTTATTTACTCCATGAGGTTGTAACCTGAACAATTTGTTTTCTGCAGGTTCAAGAAGTCTTTGGTGAAGCTGGAATCTTGGGATTCTGGAAAGGTGTCTTCCCGACATTGGTTATGGTACTTGCTATTTAGCTTTGGACCATGCTGTTTAGATATCACTTCTTGACTTCTTGTCCACATGGTTAGCAATCCTTCGATACAGTTTATGCTGTATGAGACCCTACTAAAGAAGTTGAAGCAGCGTCGTGCCTTAAGCAACAGTAAAAAAGGTGTAACTGCGTTAGAGGCAAGTAACCGTTAATATAATCGACACAGTATTCTCACATAATTATGAGTTATTTATTATTTATTGGGATTATCTATAGGCAATATCTGATTTCTCCACATAATTTTTCAGATATTTTTGCTTGGGGCGTTGGCCAAACTTGGGGCTACAGTGGTAACTTATCTTCTTTTAATTGTAAAGGTAAGTACTTGGAAGTTCTATAGATAATTGTCATTTGAGATTTTTAATAGAGCACCAAATAGTGGCGGAACTTGAACGTTTTTGCGGGGGGGCCAAAGTTATTACGACGTAAAAGTAACTTTTCTATCGAAACTTCAAACTAATTGCTTAAAGGTGTTTCCGAATTCATTTCGAGCCATGAAACAACTTGATAAAGGTGTTTCCGAATTCATTTTCTTGCTCTAAAACAATTAGTTTGGTTTTAGATACTTACGATTGGCCTCTTGCAAGCTAAAGGTGTTTCCGAATTCATTTCGAGCCGTGAAACAACTTGATACCTTAGATCTCTCTAGCAACAAAATACATGGCCAAATTCCGCATTGGGCAGGGGAGATTGGAGGTAATCATTCATTGGTTTATCTAGATCTTTCAAATAACTTCATAACAGGATTGCCACAATTTCAATGGTATGGATTAACATATCTGTATCTGCCGTCCAACTTGATTGAGGGGCCATTCCCTCTGTCAATTTGCAACATGAGCAATCTAGGGTATTTAGATATCTCCAATAATCGCTTTGGTGGATTGATTCCACAATGCTTTGGAAATATCAGCTCATCTCTTGGAATGATAGATATGGGGAATAATAGCTTTCAAGGAACAATTCCAAACACATTTGGGGATTGTCGAAGTTTACAAGGGCTTAGTTTGAATGGAAATCAATTAAGAGGAGAGGTGTCAAGTTCCTTGTCCAAATGTCAATGGTTGACTGTACTTGATCTTGGAAACAACCACTTGAATGGTACATTCCCTGGTTGGTTAGGAGCTCTTCCAAATTTGCAGGCTCTTGTCCTCAAATCAAACAACTTTTATGGACACATTCAACCCTCTGCAACTGTTGATTCTCCCTTTCCATGTCTTCGAGTTCTTGACTTATCTCATAATGGGTTTGTAGGTCAACTCCCTGCAAAATATTTTCAAAATTTCAATTCCATGAAGAATGTTGTTAAAAGCAGCGAAGAACCAGAATATTTATACATGGGTGGAAAGTATTACTCAGTCGTTGTTGCGGTGAAAGGGGTGGATCAAAATTTTCCACAAATTTTGGTTGACTACACAATTATTGATCTATCCAATAACACATTTGAAGGACATATTCCAAACGTCGTCGGTGGTCTTAATTCGCTAATAGTGCTCAACTTATCCCACAACTGTCTTAGGGGTCCCATTCCACATGCTTTGGGGAATCTCAAAGAGATTGAGTCGTTAGACCTATCTTGGAACCAACTCTCTGGAGAGATCCCACAAAGTCTTGCACGCATCACAACTCTTGAAGTGTTAAATCTCTCGCAAAACCATCTTGTAGGACATATACCAGGAGGCCCACAGTTCAGCACATTTGAAGAGAAATCCTTTGAAGGGAATCCGGGACTATGCGGGCTTCCCCTGACAAAAAAGTGCAGCGAGCATACACACAAACAAGAGCTTGAATCACATAAGGAGGAGAGTGGATTTACATGGGAAGTAGTGACGTTGGGATATGGATGTGGGACCTTACTTGGATTGGTGATGGGATATCTAATGTTGTCAACAAGAAAAGTCAAGTGGTTCAACGCAATTGCTGATGCAACAGAGAGTTTGGTCTTGAAGAAGAAGAGAAGCATGTTTATATCGGGAAATGATGTTAGATAATCAAAGGTACGATTTTTCATATGTTTACTTATTTAATCAAATTTTTGCAAAATGCCTTACTCTATAAATTTTCTTGCTCTAAAACAATTTGTGATATAGAGGTATAGGAGTTTGGGGTGGAGCTGGGACTTTTTAAGTTATGCTGTCGTATATAAGCTTCTGTGAATTATGATATTTGTGTGTTGTCTCTTTGAATTATTGTTGTATGTATTTGACAATAAATTTGCGTTGGTCACTGTGTGATTGCTTATATTGCTGTTGAGCTTAATGGAAATTCAATACTTTTTTTTTATTTTATTTTTTATTTTTTATTATTTTTTTTTTGGTTATTTTGATGATTATAAAACCATTGCAGATACAGATGTGGAAACTATATAATCAACTGACAACTGTAATAAGTTGTATCGCTTTGCTTTTGGTAAAATTTATGCTTCTCATTTCTATCAATTTTAAGTTGCAGTAGAAATAAATATGTGAAAATGAAAGCATAATTACTAATAACATGTGTTATAATATATATACTTTGACCATCCATTGCGTTCTTGAGTTCTGCATATTAGTAAAGCAGCAAATCAGATGTTTCTAATGTGATCACTTAGAACTTGAGGTTAAGTTACATTGTATAAGGCCATACAAGACGATGCCAGTGACCCTGCTGCTGTTATGCAGATGTGTGCTTCCCCATATTTTCTTCAAATCACAGAATTTGTGCATTAACTGCTACATGTTATCCTTTTAATGAGTAATGATTGTTTGTGTTCAGTCAAAAACGAACTGGTATGTCTTTTCAGGATCCAAATAATATCTATAATTGGTAGAATTTAATATTTGGCAATTACTTATCGACAGATAAAAAGACCATCTGTGGACTGCCGAGTCTTCCATTAGTATCGGTGCTTGAGAAAAGTTGTCACATGCAAAGTCTCTCTCTAGATTGCTATATGTTTGGTTGGAGACTTGGAGGCGATTTCATTAGAAGCCCGATATTTCGTAATGCAAGTAGCCTTGTGGATACTACAGTTCCGTACAGCTTTGGCTCTGTAAACAAGTCCCAGCTGTTATAGTTCACTTATGTTATTGTGATGTATTGCCAACCTTGAAGACAAACGATATGTGTGTCCGAGTAAATAACACATGGTTACATCTTTTGGCCATCTAATTTTATTGGCCTTTTGTTCTGATTTACAGAAGATGAGTACTTTTTTTGCTTTTCTGTTACAGCAGTTATGAGATAATTAAGAAATTAGTTGACAGTTACAGCAGTTGTGAGATAATTAAGAAATTAGATGACCTAATGGTACACTATATAGCACGCTTTCTGACTTGTCAAACAACCTAAGTTGTATATGGTCATTACTCATATAAAAAGCCAAGTTTCTTGGTTTGAAATATAATGCAAATTGTTAAAAACATTGTCATAGGCTGTGAAGATATATCAGTAACAGCATATACAGTGTATCAAAAACCTTATGAGGGGCGCAAGATGACTGAGGCAATGACAATAAAACTAGCGGTCTCAAAATGGCGGGACGGGTCAGGTAATGGGTCAAAATGAGTTTGGGTCACGGGTTGAACCATTACTTTTTACCAATTCCCCCTCTCCCCCTTTTTTGGATTACTAAATTCAATTTCAGAATATAATATTTGTTATATGCCTATTTCTAAAACCAAAGGTGACAAACAGGTGTGGAAAATAAAAGTTATAGCCGATTTTGTTTATTACTAATTTGCTATAAACTTGACCCAAAAAGTCTAATGTTTTACCCTTAGGTAATTGTGTATTTGTGTGCAGTGGCTGAACCTTCAATATAATTCAACATGTTTCTATTATTTTAATGGTCATACACCCATTTATATTTCAGCAAGAACACATTTCACCAAAACTATAAGTTCGCAAGACAAGGATCATTCTTTGTGGCAAATTTTATGTTTAAACTGATAAAACTGCCTACTCTTTGATCTGGTTTTGTTTCGTTTGTATTACCTAGATTGGAAGTAGTACTAGACAATATTTGAATCTGACATTAATGAGGCTGGGATACTTGCCTTTAGCAAAAGTATTAAGACATAGCATGGCTATGCTGCTCGTTAATAGCACGAATAATTTGTTAGATAAGAGCTCCAGTCGTGCGCTTTAGTAAAAGCTCGTTTTGTACTTCACTGGAGCCACAAACATACTCTACACTTTTGGTGGACACGCTGTCACAGTGCAAGTATTCAGTCCTAAATTAAAGTTTAGTTTTCTTTTTCTAGTCAATTTAGGTTAATAATGACTTGAGTTACATGTTTATTTCAGTGAAATAATGCACACGATGTGGAAGCCACAGAAATTTAAGTATATATATCTGTTTGCAACATTATATGTGTTCACATTAACACTCCCATCAGCTGCTGCAATGTATTGGGCCTTTGGTGATCAACTTTTAAACCACTCCAATGCTTTTTCCCTTCAGCCAAAAACTCGTTTTCGTGATACAGCCGTTGTCCTCATGCTCATCCATCAGGTATAACTGCTTGAATGGTTAACTGACTTGCTACGGCTGTTTGATTCTGTGTTTGTTTTGCCTTATATTTTGCAGTTTATAACATTGGTTTTGTGTGTACTCTGCTGTACTTTGTGTGGGATAAAGTAGTGGGAATGCATGATACAAAGAGCATATGTTTACGGGCATTGGCTAGGTTGCCAGTTGTGATTCCAATTTGGTTCCTAGCCATCATCTTCCCGTTTTTTGGTCCAATCAATGCGGCTGTTGGGGCTTTGTTGGTTAGCTTCACTGTCTATATTATCCCTGCTCTAGCCCATATGCTTACTTACCGAAAGGCTTCTGCTCGCCAGGTAATCCATCCACACTGTCTCTAAAATCTCAATATCTGATAGACACAAACTAAGAAACCCACAGGTGATCAAAACTAGAGGTGAAAAATGGGCAGGTTGAGTTAAGTCAAAATTAGTTTGATTAAAATAGGTAAGTTTTGATACGGGTAAAACCAAGCTGGGTGATAGAAGCTGTTAGTAACAAGTGTTGGCACGTGTGGTGCACGTGCTTTGCTCCACACATGTGACTAACAGAAATTGGCACCTTTTCTTTAGTTTAAATAGTCCACAGACTTGTCATTTACATTTTTAGCTTTTGATAAACATTTCCTCTCAACTTCTCTTGTATCTCATTGTAACAAACACTTCCATATTCAAAGTAACTTTCGACTATCAATTCTCTCTTCTTGATTGTCCAAGTCTTTGACCCATTAACGAATCTTAACTGATTCCTAGTGGCATCTATCAAGTGGTATCAGAGCCCTTTCCTGGTGAGGTCTCAGTTATCAGAAAATTCAGTTGTAACAAATTCAGTTACATTTTCCCGCCAAAAATCAAGATTGTTACACTGACAATCTTGATTCCGGTTGTCTTCTCCGGTCAATTTCCGGCAACAAAACAGAGATTTCCGGCCCAGAATCAGTCACCACTGATTCTCTTGTTCTAATACAATCGACTAGTGCCAATCAACTGTACGATCACGAGGCTAACAGATTCTCATTAAATTTTTTAGCTTCGAACAAGCTGATCAGCAGCAGTTGGACTGGGTGGTCAAGAACAAGTGCGAGTAGTTGTTGTTCCATAGTTGATGAGTGATAACAATACGGTCGCTTTGGTGAAACAATAAACAATTAGTAGCAAGAACCACAATCAAGATCTTGGATTTAATGGCACCAACAACAAGAACAGTTGGTACAAGTGGTGGGGAAGGTGGTCTTGATGATAGTACAAGGAGGTACATTGATGAATCAATGACTGCATCCATGGCTGCGTTCAGGCAAAGCATGGAGCAGATGATGTCTCAATTCTTGCAAAGTCAACGTCAACCCAACACTGATATGGTGGAAAGAACACAACATCAGGGGCAAAATGGTCAAAATCCATTCAGCAGAATGACAAAGGTAGACTTTCCAAAGTTCTCAGGAGATGATGTTAGGGGATGGATGTTCAGGTGTGAGCAATTCTTTGCAATTGACAACATTTCAGATGATCAAAAGGTGAGACTCATCTCTGTGCATCTTTTTGATAAAGCATTATTGTGGCATAGGCAGTTTATTAGATTGCATGGTGAATTGGTGTTATGGAATGTGTATAGAGATGCCATTATTCAGAGATTTGGTAGTTTGTTTGATGATCCAATGTCTGAAATCAAGAATGTTAAATATGAGACTAATTCAAAGGATTACCAAGATGTGTTTGATACTTTGTTGAGTAGGGTGGAGATAAGTGAAGATCATGCAATTAGTTTTTATCTTGGTGGATTACCTACTGAATTAGAGATGGCTGTGAGAATGTTCAAGCCAAAATCATTGGCTGATGCATATTCATTGACCAATTTGCAAGAAGCCACTTTGAATGCTATTAAGAAGAAGAATAGATTTCAGTCTAATATGAATACTGGACGATTTGGTGCAAATAATGGAGGAGTTAATAATTCAGCTAAGCCTTTGTTACCTCTGCCAAATGCTAATAGGAATTGGAATAATAGGCCACAAAATGTACAACCTAGGAGACAATTGACACAGAAGGAGTATGAGGAGAAAAGAGCCAAGAATTTGTGCTTTTACTGTGATAAAAAGTTTGTTCCAGGTCACAAATGTGAGGGTCAATTGTATAGCTTAGTTGTATTAGCTGAAGATGAAGAAGAGGAAGAAGAGTATGAAGATGCAGTTGGTGAAACAGAGGAAAATGAGATGCAGCCACAAATTTCTCTTAATGCACTCAATGGTCAAAGTTCTTATAAGACATTGAGAGTAGTGGGTTTGTTTGGAGATAAGCATAAGCTGCACATTTTGGTTGACTCAGGGTCTACTCACAATTTCTTGGATATCAATGTGGCTAAAAGATTGGGTTGTCATATTAGGCAGACATGTCCATTGTCAGTTGCAGTGGCTGGGGGTAGACAATTGATAAGTGTTAGTGAGTGTAAAGGGTTTACTTGGATGATTGGGGGTGAAACATTTGTTACTGATGTGATGTTATTACCATTAGGTGGTTGTGAGATGGTGTTAGGCATTCAATGGCTTTCTACTCTGGGAACCATTAAGTGTGATTTTAAGGAATTGAAGATGCAATTCAAGTACAATGGGAAGAAGATAGCTATCAGAGGTACCATAAAGTCTGTAGTTCAATGGATGGAAGGAAAGAAACAATTGAAAGTGATGCAGGGTGGACCACAGGCTGAAATGTTCTTGTTGTCTGTCTATCCAAACACTGGGCTAACTTTGATGACAATGGAAGAAAATCAAGATGCAGGGGAAGAAGAGCCTGAATTAGCACAATTGGTGGATCAGTTTAAAGAAGTGTTTGAAGAGCCTAAGGAGTTGCCACCAAGGAGAGTTCATGATCATAGAATCCCACTGATTGAGGGTTCACAACCAGTCAATATTAGACCATATAGGCATCCTCCTATGCAGAAAGATGCCATTGAAACCATGGTCAAAGAACTACTAGCTTCAGGTGTAATTAAACCCAGTAAAAGCCCTTTTGCTTCACCAATTGTTATGGTCAAAAAGAAAGATAACAGTTGGAGGATGTGCATTGATTATAGGCAACTCAACAAGCACACTGTGAAGGACAAGTTTCCAATACCAATCATTGATGAGCTGATTGATGAGTTACATGGGGCTGTGGTGTTCTCTAAATTGGACCTTAGATCAGGCTATCATCAGATAAGGATGTATGAAGATGACATAGCCAAAACTGCATTCAAAACTCATGAAGGTCACTATGAATTCTTGGTTATGCCTTTTGGCTTAACTAATGCACCATCTACCTTCCAAGCACTTATGAATGATGTTTTCAAGCCTTACTTAAGGAAGTTTGTCCTGGTTTTCTTTGATGACATTCTAGTTTACTCAAAGAGCTTATCTGAGCATATTGGTCACTTAACTTTGATCTTGGAAACAATGAGGCAACAACAGTTGTATGCTAAGAGGTCTAAATGTGTGTTTGGGACGACTCATGTGGAGTACTTGGGGCATGTGATTTCTGCACAAGGAGTGTCCACTGAACCCACAAAGATAATTGCTATGCAAAAGTGGCCTGTACCTACCAATATCAAGCAATTGAGAGGCTTCTTGGGTCTCACAGGCTATTATAGGAAGTTCATCAAAGACTTTGCTAGCCTGAGCAGACCATTGACTCAGTTGTTAAAAAAGAATGCTTTCAAATGGTCAGATGAAGCACAAAGATCTTTTGAGGTGTTGAAAGAAGCTATGGTTGAGGCACCTGTGTTAGCTTTACCAGACTTCAGTATTCCTTTTGAGGTTGAGACAGATGCTTCAGGGGTGGGTATTGGCGCAGTTTTACAACAAAATGGCCACCCTGTTGCTTATCTAAGCAAAGCATTAGCACCCAAGCATCAGTCACTCTCCACATGTGAGAAGGAATTTTTGGCTGTGATGATGGCTCTAGAAAGGTGGAGGGGATACTTATTGGATAGGCATTTCATCATCAAAACTGACCACTACAGTTTGAAGTACCTATTGGATCAAAGAATCTCTACACCAGCTCAAATGAAATGGTTACCAAAGTTAATGGGGTTTGATTATGAGGTCAAGTACAAAAAAGGAGTGGAAAATGCTGCTGCTGATGCTTTGTCAAGAGTGCAAGATACTGCTGATGCTTTGTCAAGAGTGCAAGATACTGCTGATGCTTTGACAAAAGTGCAAGATACTGCTGATGCTTTGTCAAGAGTGCAAGATGATGGCATTCTAATGACAACTATGGTGGTTACTATGCCAGCTGGGTTAAGTGCAAGAATAACAGGTAGTTGGGAGCAAGATGTGACACTTAAGCAGTTGTTGACAGAATTGCAAGCTGGAAGCTGTACTAAGAAACACTATACTTGGTCCAATAATCAACTTTTCAGAAAAAATAAGTTGGTAGTGGGTAAAGACATCCAGCTAAGACAAGATTTGTTAGCTCACTTCCATGATAGTTCCATTGGTGGCCACTCTGGGGTAAAAGTTACAACACATAAGATGAGTTCTGTTTTGTACTGGAAGGGTATGAGGAAGGATATTAAGAAGTATGTGAAAGAATGCATCACTTGCCAGAGGTGTAAACCAGACTTAGCAGCTTATCCTGGTCTATTGCAACCCTTACCCATACCTAATAGAATCTGGGAAAGCATCTCTATGGATTTTATTGAAGGTCTTCCTAAATCTCAGGGGTACAATGTGATCTTTGTGGTGGTGGATAGGCTCACAAAGTATGCTCACTTCATGCCTTTAACACACCCTTTCTCAGCCAGTCAGGTAGCTCAGTTGTTCTTGGATACAGTGTACAAATTACATGGTCTTCCACTTACCATTGTTTCAGATAGGGACAAGATTTTCCTGAGTAATTTTTGGACAGAGTTGTTCAAAATGTTGCAAGTTAAGCTGCTTAAATCCACTGCCTATCATCCACAAACAGATGGACAGACAGAAGTGGTGAATAGGTGTTTGGAAGGGTACCTGAGATGTATGACTGGGGAGAAACCTAAAGAGTGGGCCAAGTGGTTATCATTAGCTGAATTATGGTACAATTCTAACTTTCATACTTCCACTCTTACAACACCATTTGAAGCAGTTTATGGACAAAGTCCACCATCACATGTGCCATATATGGGGGGTTTAAGCAAGGTGGATGCAGTGGATAGAACACTTTTGGCAAGAGAACAAGCAATTGAGGTGTTGAAGTTTCATTTAGCAAGATCACAGAATAGGATGAAGCAACAGGCTGATAAGAAGAGGTCTGAAAGAGTGTTTGCTGTGGGAGATTGGGTGTTTCTGAAGTTGCAGCCTCATAGACAAGTTTCCATTAGGCAAGGAAAGCAAAACAAGTTTTCTCCCAAAAGTTTTGGACCTTTCCAAGTGGTTGAAAGAATTGGCCAAGTTGCTTATAAATTGGAATTGCCTGCTTATGCTCAGATCCACAATGTGTTCCATGTCAGCCAATTAAAACTCTGCAAGGGCACTCCACAACCTTCACAGGTAGCTAAATTGCCCAGTTGTGATAAGGATGGGGTGATTGAAGTACAACCTATAGCTATTTTGGACAGAAAAATGCTTAAGAAGAAGAATGTTGCTGTGGTATATGGCTTGGTGCAGTGGACTAATGGTACAGTAGATGATGCTACTTGGGAGCCATTAGCAGAATTATTTGAGAGGTTTCCTGAATTTGCTGCACAAGCTTGAGGACAAGCTTGTTTTTAAGGAGGGTGGACTGATAGAAGCTGTTAGTAACAAGTGTTGGCACGTGTGGTGCACGTGCTTTGCTCCACACATGTGACTAACAGAAATTGGCGCCTTTTCTTTAGTTTAAATAGTCCACAGACTTGTCATTTACATTTTTAGCTTTTGATAAACATTTCCTCTCAACTTCTCTTGTATCTCATTGTAACAAACACTTCCATATTCAAAGTAACTTTCGACTATCAATTCTCTCTTCTTGATTGTCCAAGTCTTTGACCCATTAACGAATCTTAACTGATTCCTAGTGGCATCTATCACTGGGTTGGTTAACCTTAGTTGGTTTCAATAACCAATCAGTATGTCAAATATGACAGAAAATGTATGTTATTAGAAAATAATCCAAGTTTTTACATTTGACTTGTTAGACCTGTTAGAGATAAAATCCTAACCACAATCGACCCATTCTCAAGTAAACGGGTCAAAATCGCTACCTCTAATACTCAAATAAAATCTGCATATAAGTAGGTGATTTTATTTTAAATGTGAAACCGGTTTTTAGGCTGCAAGTGCGATACAACACATATGCAAGACCGAATAATCAGATCACTTCACATGAATATTTTCGAGATTAGAATGTACCTTCCATTCATACCTTTATAATTAGGGGTTTCAAAGTGGGAAAAGACAAAGTTTGGTGACATTTCATTATCATTGATTTATTGGCTTAGATGCATTAGTGATCACTGATCAGTCACATTCTTGCTATTATTGCACTTAATCAATCTAAACATTGAGCTGGCTCACTGACCCACTCACATTACAAACCTAACCTTGAATCGAGTGGCTCACCTTAAGCTTGTTGTATGCAGAATGCTGCGGAGAAGCCACCATTTTTTCTGCCTAGCTGGACGGCCATGTACATTGTGAACATATTCATCGTGGTTTGGGTTTTTGTGATTGGTTTCGGATTTGGAGGGTGGGCCAGCATGACAAATTTCATCAAACAAGTAGATACATTCGGTTTATTTGCAAAGTGTTACCAATGGAAGCCTCCACCACCACTCCCTCATAACCATTAAGTTTAATGATTTTGGTTCGTTGGTTGCTTTTCTTTGACATGGTCTTTTGTTTTAGTCTAGCGATAATATATGATTCTAGTGTGTAAAATGGTCGGTGATGAATTTATTTAGTTATGGTCGATATATAGCATAGGTTTGCTTTTACTTTGGTTGTGACAGTTTTATGAGTAAATCGACTTAAAGTCGTTTTGATATTTGGGATGTTTAATGGTTTTGATATCTTTGTTGTTTAGTAACCAGAATAATTTGTCTCTTAAACATAACTTGTTTGACTTAACAACCAACGCAAGCCCGACTCACAGCTCATAGACTTTGATATCTGTCATCCATTTTTATTATTCACATATGAATGCATGAGTATATTTTCGCCTTGTACCAGTTGTCCTTGAAATCAGTCCTGTTACATGATATTAAAGTAAAAAGCAACATGATTAGCAATCCACATTGTATGATCCTGGATGGTGGTTGTAATTTTGGGCAACATCGGTAAACCTTAGTTGTTTTAGCAACACCGTCTTTCATAAGCTGCATTGTCGTTTCTTTGCTATTTTTCTCATATGTGTAGCTCATCAACTCGACTACTCATTTCTTTGGGCTACATGGTCTCTATCTATATATTTTCTTTCGCGTTGAGGATAGTTTGAATTTTGAGCATATGCCTGTGACCACTTCTATTTTCAAGCTAATTGTTTCAGTTTTAGACACATTTTCTAATATGAACAAAACATAAAAATTGTCATATAAATAATTTGGTTGCAACATCCAAGAACTCTTTTCTAGACAATATTTAACGGAACACTTCGAGAAATTGCGAACGTTCAAGTATATGAGAGGTTTGAAGATGTTTTTATAAAATTTAAAAGAAATCTTAACCGAATGAGTTGTAGTGAATACATAACTAAATATATGTGGCTCTATAACCTTTGTTCAATACATGCGAGAAAGGGTATGTTTGGTGCAGAGCTTTTTGGGGCGATGAGCGATGAGCAATGAGCTTTTAGATTTTTAGTGTTCGTTTGACAAAAGAGCGGTGAACTTTGATATTTTTTAAGAAAGCTTATTTTTTCAATGCTTCTTTAAGAATCTGTGAGCGGTGAGCGGTGAGCAGTGAGCTACGGCTACAGCTAATAGCTAATGCTCACAGCCAAACATAGCCATACTTTTATGGTGTGTAAGTGCCTTTTTGAAAGAAACAAAAAGAAATCTTAGAGTATCAAACACGCATAGTTTTGACATGTCACACTACTTCGCATCACCAAACTAAAAAATCTTTTTGTAATTAAATTTTTATTCACTATACTTTTATAACTTTGGGCAAAAGAAAAAAAATATAACTAGCTTATCACATGACACATTTTGTTTTGTTGTGTATCTATTTTTATTTTTTTCAATTGTACACATTATACTTTTAATTTAGTCTATCGTGTGTATTTTGAGCTCATTTTACCCTCTCTGTTAATAAGAGTGCTGATAAATAAAAGAGTAAAGCGGTCACAAAATACACACAGTAGACATAATTTAAAAGTATGGTGAGTACAATAAAAAAGTTAAAAATAACTACAAAGCAAAATAAAAAATAATAAATAACAAGTTAGTTACATTTTCATACATTTTGCCTCAAAATTTTCTAGTTATCCCAATTCTCATACTTTACCGGGTATAAACCCTTAACCCAAAAAATACAATAGCTGCGTATTAAGAGGAATGAATATTGATATGGGAACCAGTGGGTTGTAAACCTACTACGATCGGTGGGTTTAGAAAATGTCTATGAAGTATGAACCCATGTCCAATATTTAACTATAAATTATAATGCATATATTCTTTAACTGCTGTTTCTTCTAACATCAGGCGAGATTCTGCTACATCCAACAACTCAGCCAATGTATACCATAACTTGAAGTCAAAAACAATATTCGTTACAACTTACAACTGGAGTACCCAAAAAAGTGTCTCAGACCAGACGTTCAGACATAACCGAAGTACCCAAAAAAGTGTCTCAGACCAGACGTTCAGACATAACTGAAGTACCCATAAAAGTGTCTCAGACCAGACGTTAAGACATTGGGTCTCTCTGATTCAAGCTCGAAATCAACCTCGAGGCATCATCATGATAATCATCACTGGTTGTAATGTTCTAATGTAATTTCCTAAATGTAAGTACTACGGTTGTTAACAGAAAGCATGCTGCTATTTTTATGTAATTGTTTAAGTCTATCATGTTGATTGGCAAGAGTGTGACACTACTTGCTATTTTGCCCTTTCTAGAAGCAATCATAAACTTTTTGTTGTCAATTTTTCTTTCCAAAATTAGAATGTTTTCCATCCCAACAGTCAAAAACAAGACAAACAGTTGCAGAGTATGCATTCTTTTTTTTTGCTTAAAATCAACCAGAAACTGAAAACAAAACTAACGCATTATAACTGACTATAGCAGCAGATACACGGTGACAGAACATGTACTATAACATTTTCAAGAAAGGCCACTCCAGGGCTTATAACATGTATTCAAAGACTAAGAGAACCAAACAAGCTATAAACCTATGTCCAATATTTTAGCACCTATTTGCGGCATTTGGCCTTTATACATTATATCTACAATCAATGCAACTCCATCAGTCCATCATACTCATATGCAAGTTTAAAGATAAATACACAAAACAGGCCACTCTAATGGCGGTTTCTATAAAAACAAACCGGCTAATACTCTAATGGCGATAAAGTAATTATTTGCAGCAGATAAACTATAAAATAAAATTAGATTATAACAAAGACTTACCAAGGCTAAATGGCAATGGAGAGAATTGGAGATTGTAGAGTATAGAAGATGATTGATTTACTGATTTAGGGTTAAGCCATTTAATTCCCATCACTTCCCAAGGCCAAGGCAACCGAATAGTATAGGCGTGTTCTCTGTTTTGACGTTTGGTTTACCCAAATTATTTTCAAACTTTTGATCCCTGCTTTTAGTCAACTTCCCAAGGCCAAGGCAATTTGGTTATAATTAGGAATATATCTAATTATCTATAAATAAAATATATTATAGTTAATGAAACGGTTCGGTTCGGTTTCCATGGTTCGGTTTTTATATCAAAACCGAAACCGAACCGAAAATTCGGTTATATGAAAAGTAAAAAACCAAACCATCGGTTTTTAGTTTCGGTCGATTTTTTCGGTTCGGTTTTTTCGGTTTTCGGTTCGGTTTCGGTTTTTTTGCTCACCCCTACTACCTTTGATAGTTGATACCTATTTTGAATTACCAACCTATTAACCAAACAAGAAAGGTGAAAGTAATCTTTGCATACTCATTCTCAAATCAAACACACCTTCAAACGCATTGAAATATGAAGATATTCAAGATCAATAAAAATTTCGCTAAAAGCATAACGTAGATGAGAAAAAGTCATAAGATTTTACATTTTTTTTCTTTGATATCTTGTTATAGTAGATGCTTTTATAAGTTTTTTCTACTTTTTTTAGCATAAGATTTTTCTACTCTTTGAATGGCATACTTGTCAATTTTATTGGTAAATGTATAAGTTTTTTCTAAACGGGTCCCGCAGTCTCACGTCGGGTTTAAATTTCTTTTTATTTGAGTGAAAAATAAAAAAAATGAAAAGAAGTGTTCAAAATTTTTTAATACGCTAGAACCGTTGATTAATTGATATATACAATTACAGGATAAGTTACCCATTACCTCAAAAAAAATTACTCAACTAGTAAATGACTTGTGTCCATGACACCTTGCGTCTAAGAATGCCCCCAAACAAGTTCAAATACTGACGTTAAAAAAAATGTCAAATTAAATAATAGTTTATCCAACTTATACTCAATTTCAATTTAATTTATCTCATTATTTTATTTTATTTTATTTATTTTTTAATTTTTTTTTTAAAAGTTAGTGTAACAAACTTTTTTGGATTGTAATGTAAGACCATCAGCGGGTAAGTCATTTAGCCAGTTACAAAATTTTCTGGCGACCTTTTCGTGTGACCTACCATCACCACCACCTTCATCTATCACTATAATCCACCAACACCACCACCACTACCATCATCACAGCCACCACCGGTTGTCGTTAGAATCACAACAACAACACCATCATAGCCAGCTGTGGTTGGTCATAGATGAAGGTGGTGATGGTGTGTTGCTGAAAAACTGGTCATCTGAAAAGGTCGTTGGAAACTTTGATAACCGGTTAAAGGTCTTGAAAACCAGCCGGTGGTCCTACACTCCAATAAAAAATAAGTTTGTACGCTAAATTGAGAAAATAAAAATGAGGTACATTAAGTTAAAATCTACTTTATCTAATAAACGCGAATAGTTTACAAGCCCTCTAATGCACGCGATGCAATTAATGCGCTGATGTGTTTTGGCTGTGATTGGTCGGCTATTTAATGCGTACAACATGCTAATGCACTACATATTGTTTATCAAAAACCCTCTTAAAACCCTCTAAAATCCGTAAATACCAAACGCACCCTACATTTTGGTTTATCTTATCACCAAAACACGCTCCTCCTACATTGATGGTAACTTTTCAAACACACGCTCCTCCATCAATACAGATTCAATCTATTTTTGTTAACTTTGAATCACCATTAACCTACATATTTTGTAACGCATCATCAGTTCCACTATTTTTGGTATGTTCAGACCAACACCATCAATCATACACGCTCCCTCTCATTCAAAAACTCATTCTATTCGATAGGTTTTATTTGGTAAGTAATAAAATCGATACTAATGAATACACGGTTTTCTAACCGAAAAGCTTGACCATATGAAAACAAAGGAATAAACACCCACATCAAACCTAATTTAGGGATCGATTGTAAGTTTTTTTTTTGTTTTTTATGGTATTGATTTTGTTAAATATATTTTATTTTGGTGCAATTGTTTTAATATGTATGTTTTAATTGCGTAATGGTGATGATTATGAATTTTTCTGTAATTAGGTTACAAAACATCTTCCACGGATTTGTAAAACATTCAGATAATTAGGTTACAAAACATTGAATTTATATAATTGTTTTATACAACTATGTATTGCATCTATGTATGAGTCTTGATTGGGATATTGTTATTAAAATAATTGTAATTGGGGGAAACTTATTTAAGTAAACAATTGTTTGTGATGAAACTGATTTTGCGAGATGTCTATTTGGGGGAAACTTATTTGTTTGTGATGAAACTGATTTTGTGAGATTTGACAGCAATATAATCAAAATATTGAACAACTTCTAAAAATAAGTTTCCCCTAATTTTAGAATTTTCACTATATAATGGCTAAGAAGTTTGCCTTTGATTCACGCATCCTTTTTCCTGATAAAACAAATCACATAACAAACAAAAAATGTCTCAAATCGTTAATGGGTTCATCAATGATCTCTCGGCTGTTAGAGATAACATCAAATTCCGCGTTCGAGTTCTAAGAACTTGGATGCAGCCTCTGTTTGCCAAACCAAATGTCAGTAATTTGGAGTTTATAGTTATGGATGAACAGGCAAGTCATACTCTTTTCTAAAACACATTTAAATTTATTCATTTAATACACTCATATAGAATATGTGCTGATATGTGTTTTTAACAGGGTACAAGAGTTCAAGTTCAAATCCGACAGAAATTGGTGGACCAATTCAAACATCAGCTTGAAGAGGGAAACGCTGTCATGCTTCAGCGTTACTCTCTTGGGGAGATTCAGCCCAAGTTTAGGATTATTAAGAAAGGCCTACGCCTATCATTCTTATCAAACACGATTGTTGAAAAGTGTCTAGACTTTTCTGGCTCTATGTATGGTTTTGACTTCCGTCATTTTACCACCATAACTAATGCTACAGTTGAAGAGGACGGACAGTTTGGTGAGTTGTTACATGTGTTATACTAAATTATTTACTAAAAGTAGCGCACATGCTCTTTCAATCTGTTTATTCTGTGTATTTTTCACCCGTGTCGAGATGTGATAGGGCAAGTTGTGGCTTGCGATGATATGGACTGTGTTGGGAATTATACTAACAGTTACCACGGCTAGTGAAGATGTTACAACTGCTGAAGATTGTACTTGCAGTGGAAACTCATTACCACTGCAAGAACAAATATTACCACTGCTTATTAGATAACTGTTAGAGAAACGCGCTTAGATAAATATAGAATAGATCTTGTGTATATCTTATTCTATTAGCTTTATACTTATCTTGTACAAGAGGACTCCTTGGTGTATAAAAGGAGATCCTAGGTTAAGGTTAGAGATATACTTAACTATATCTCTATACGTGGTTTTTCTAGAGCTTCAAGGTGTAACCCTAGTGATATCATAGATCACTCGTATTATTATCTTTAATAATATTGGAGCTATTTGTTTTGTTACATACATTGTTCTCACATACATACAATTGTTTCATACACAATCAATCTTCTAAGTATCATTAAGTAGATTCCGCATACTTAGTGGTATCACTCAAAGTATCATATCAACACAAGTTCAAGGTGTTCACGATCCAACAAGTGGTATCAGAGCAAGGCTTTGATATTTTGATTTAGAAGACCCTAAAGTTCACTCACAAGAAACAATGGAGACAGAAACAAGCCAATCAAACATTTCTGCAAAGCTTCCAAAGCTTAAGCTCAATGACTTTGAGATGTGGAGGCTTATGATAGAACAGTTCTTTATGGTTCAAGACTACACATTATGGGAGATCATTATGTGTGGTAATTCCTTCAAACCTGGTACAACTGTAGAACAGGTTGGTGACAAAACAGTAACTAAAGTTAACACTGGTCCTGTCACTAATGATGAAAGAGCTCAATTGAAGAATGATTTGAAGGCTAGAGGTTTGCTGTTGATGGCTCTACCTAGAGAACAAGTTCTAGCTTTCAGCAAATACAAGACTGTAAAGACTCATTTTGAAAAGAATGATCACAAGAATAACATGTGGAGACCCAAAGTTTTTAATCCAGCAGTTTCCACTGCTAGGCCTGCAGTTACCACTGCAAGACCAAATGTTTCCACTGGTGTCTCTGTGAACAAGAAAAGGGTAAACATGGGAAATGCTGTTAAGGCCTCAGCTCGTTGGGAATGGAAACCAAAAGGAATAACAACCTCAAACAATCCTAATGGTGTATCAATGACCTTTGATAGATACAATTATATTGATACACGAGGCAGATCCAAGTCATTTGTGGCTTGGGTCCCCAAAAGGTACTAATTCCATTATTTTTATGTGCAGGGACATTCAAAGACAAAAGAGGATCAAGGTTATTCAGATAGTGGATGTTCCAGGCACATGACTGGCAACAAGTCCTATCTCTCAGATTTCAAATCATTTGATGGATAGGCTGTCAGCTTTGGAGGAGGTATTGGTGGCAAGGTTTCTGGCAAAGGAACAATCAAGACTGGAAACTTGGATTTTGAGAATGTATACTATGTACCAGAACTCAAGTACAACCTCTTCAGTGTGTCACAGATGTGTGACAAGAAAAATAGAGTTCTATTCTCAGAAGATGAATGCTATATCTTATCTAAGGATTATAAGCTACCTGAAGAAGAAGATATTTTGCTTAAAATCCCTAGAAAAGGTAATCTATATAGCATTGACATGAAGAAGATAGTGGTTAAAGATGATGTTACTTGCTTACTTGCAAAAGCCACTTTGGATGAATCTATGCTTTGGCACAGAAGACTTGGTCATGTTAACTTCAAGACTATCAATAAAATTGTAAAAGATGGTCTAGTCATAGGCTTACCTCAGAAGAGATTTGAAAATGATCAAACATGTGTTGCTTGTCTTAAAGGCAAACAACACAGAGCTTCTTTCAAGACCAAGGCAGTGAATTATATTGATCATCCACTCTACATGCTGCATATGGACTTGTTTGGTCCTACTTCTGTTAGCAGCATCAATTTGAAGAAATATTGTCTAGTTGTGACTGATGATTTTAGTAGATTTACATGGGTTTTCTTCTTAAGTACCAAGGATGAAACTGCAGGCATTCTCAAGTCTTTCATCACTGAAGTTGAAAATCAAACTGACAAGAAGATAAAGATCATCAGATGTGACAATGGAACAGAGTTCAAGAATAGAGTTATGGATGATTTATGTAGAGACAAAGGTATTAAAAGAGAATTTAGTGTTGCTAGAACACCTCAGCAAAATGGTGTAGCTGAAAGAAGAAATAGAACACTAATTGAGGCTGCTAGAACCATGATAGCTGATTCAAAGCTTCCAGTGACTTTTTGGGCTGAAGCAGTTAACACTGCTTGCTACATTCAAAACAGGGTTTTAGTGGTCAAGTCAAAGAACAAGACACCTTATGAGCTATTCAGAGGAAGACCCCCTCTCTTGGATTTCTTGAAGCCATTTGGATGTCATGTCACAATTCTCAATACCATTGATCATTTGGGAAAGTTTGAAGAAAAGGCAGATGAAGGTTTCCTTGTTGGTTATTCAATGGTTAGTAAGGCTTTTAGAGTCTACAACTTAAGAACAAGGAAGATAGAAGAGAATTTGCATGTTCAGTTTCTTGAAAATAAAGCTAACATAGCAGGTTCAGGACCTGAATGGCTATTTGATCTTGAGACTTTATCAAATACAATGAACTATGTTCCTATTACCTCAGATTCAAGTGATGTAGATCTTGAGGATTCAGAAGAGTTCATTGATGAAGATGAAGATTGCAGAGATGATGAAGATGATAAAGATCAATTTGTTATGCCAATTTGGGATTTTGATGTTGCTGGAGACTCCCAACCTTCAAAGAATTATGCTAAAGAAGATGAATTTGTGAATTTTGATGTTCTGCATAAAGATATTCCTGAAGGCAGTGGTAATCCTGTTACCACTGCAACACATGATGTTTCCACTGATGGTCCAAATGTGGAAAATACAGCTCAGGAAACTCCAAATGATGATGTTGAAATCACAAATATGCCTACATCTTATGATATTCCTAGTACATCACAATCTAAAGTTCACAAAGAGCATCCAACTAAGAACATCATTGGTGAATTAAAATCAGGTGTGAAGACAAGAAAGCAAACAAAGATGACAGATGTTCATGGGTTTATAAGTGAAGTTTATGAGTCCAAGCAACACACTGACAGGAATGAATGTCTCTTCTTCTGCTTTCTATCTCAAATGGAGCCTAAAAATGTTTTTATGGCTTTAGGAGAGTCAAGCTGGGTTGAAGCCATGCAGGATGAGTTGTTGCAGTTTAAGCTTCAAAAGGAACAAAGCTAGATTGGTTGCTCAAGGATACACTCAAGAGGAGGGTATTGATTATGAAGAAGTTTTTGATCCTGTTGCAAGGATTGAGGCTATTAGACTATTTCTAGCCTATGCATCATTTATGGGCTTTACTGTCTATCAAATGGATGTTAAGAGCGCCTTTCTGTATGGTACTATTGATGAGGAGGTATATGTTTCTCAACCTTCAGGCTTTGAAGATCCTCACCACCCCAATAAAGTGTACAAAGTGGTTAAGGCTCTTTATGGTCTACATCAGGCTCCAAGGAAGTGGTATGAAACCTTAGCTAATTATTTGATGAATAATGGGTTTCATAGAGGCAAGATTGATCAGACTTTGTTCATCAAGAAGGACAAAGGTGATATCCTACTTGTGCAAGTATATGTTGATGATATTATCTTTGGTTCTACTAAACAGGAGATGTGCAAATGGTTTGAGAAGCTAATGAAAGATGAATTTCAAATGAGTTCTATGGGAGAACTTACATTCTTTTTGGGGCTACAAGTTCAACAGAGTAAAGAAGGCATCTTTATCAGTCAAGACAAGTATGTGACTGAGATTATTAAGAAGTTCAAGTTTTCTGATGCAAAATCTTCAAACACCCCTGCTGACAAGACCACTCACTTATTGTTGAAGAATTCTAGTGGTGTCAATGCTGATGTTCACACTTACAGGTCAATGATTGGTTCTTTGATGTATCTTACTTCATCAAGGCCAGACATTATGTTTGCTGTGTGTGCCTGTGCAAGATTTCAAGTGACTCCTAAGACATCACATATGACAGCAGTGGAAAAGATTTTTAGATACTTGAAGACTTATCCTAATCTAGGATTGTGGTATCCAAGGGAATCTCCTATGGAGCTGATTACATACTCAGATAGTGACTATGCTGGTGCAAGCTTGGATAGAAGGTCAACCACAGGAGGATGTCAATTCCTTGGATGTAGATTGGTGTCATGGCAGTGCAAGAAACAGACAATGGTTGCTACTTCAACCACTGAAGCAGAGTATATTGCAGCTGCTAGTTGTTGTGCTCAGAATCTTTGGCTTCAGAATCAACTCTTGGATTATGGTTACAATTTCATGAACACCATCATATATATAGACAATAGTAGTACAATTTGCATTATTAAGAATCCTGTGCAACACACTAGAACTAAACATATTGAAATTAGACATCACTTTATTAGAGATTGTTATGAGAAAAAGCTTATAAATGTTGTCAAAATTCACACTGATGACAATTATGCTGATTTATTAACAAAAGGGCTTGATGTGGGTAGGTTTCAGTACTTGGTAACAGGTATTGGAATGCTTAATCCATAAACTTCTGATGTCTAATACATTTTAGTGTTGCAGGATAGTTTTTAATGTACTATTATTGTTTGTATATATTTTTATGGTTTTCCACTAACACTTATGCAGAAGAAACAAGATCAGTGGAAACTATGCATCCTACAATGGAAAGATTTGCTTACACAATGGTAATATGGAAACAGAGAAAATCATTTATTTATCACTTCATAAGGTTGCTGAGTACATTCTTTCAAGACAAGTTCAAAACACAAGGAAAGTTAAACAAACAACCCACAACCTAACATCTAAGATCTTCAGACACTACATAGGTTTCTTTCCTTTGTCCTCATAAGCATGCTTGCCCTTAGCTGGCTTGTTCCTCTTCTCATCAAAGGACAGCTGCTTTCTTGGATAAGCAAGCCCAAGCACTTGTGGTGGAGGTTTCAGATCATTAGCAGGTTTTGAAGTCTCTGGCCACTTCATGTTGTGTATGGCAGACTTTAGGGCAGTTGTAAGTGCTTTGGGAAGTTCCTCAGAAAGGTTGAAGGTTGGATCATCTTTCTCTGAATCAACATCATAAGATGGAACTGATGCTGCAAAGATTTTCTTCTTGCTTGATTTCTTAGTTGTTGATGAAGTTGATGAAGCACATGGTGGAAAGTATCCACTCCATCCAGAGGAAAGCTCTTCAAAATCTGAGCAATAGCTGATTTCTTCATCAGAAGAGTTGTCAGAGGAGATGTATATGATTGGGAACCAGCTCATCTTGAAGTTTAGGGTTTTGTTAAAGTGATGATTTGGTTGATGCTGATAGATGTGTTTTGAGACCCCTATTTATATGCCAATGAAAAACTAAGCCATGTTTTTTTGATGTTTTATTTACAACCCTATCTTTATAATCAACCTATTTTTATACATTTGATTTAGAAAACCATGTTTTTAATCATCCTGATTTACATTACTTAAACTAATGTATAATTACAGGCTTGAAAAAATAGCCCACCAAATCAGTCAATTAAGCCCATATCCAGGCATCCCTTAAAAGCTTCAATTATAACGGCCCAAAATAAAGTATTTAGATAACAACATGTTCATTAACATGAAAATAAAACCATTCAACATATAACTACAAACCATATCAACGTATCCATTACTTGAACATGACATTCATAATATTTCATAGATACTGTACCATATAAGGTCATAAGGATAGGCAATGGCACATCATAAGACAAAACACAAAACATAAAGTAAATATACCAACTACATATAGTTATAGATGTCTAAGCATAACCGGGGTAATACATGAAACAAAGACACAGACTTTGGTGCATCACGAGGTAATTTTGTAAACTTTGCTGCATACTTCTGTCTTTCTTAACACATATGAAATACTGGAATATTAATTGGCTTACGGGAACGGACTAAAGCTCGCGTGTCTGGAATTTTTTCAATGAGTTTGAATCATACCATTTTGTTAAGTTCCCAATCACACGCTTCAACAATATTCTTCCATCTGCAGTTTATAGTCACATGGTTCTTGCTGTTTGGCCTGTCACTGTGTTTTTCTAGCTCAACATCCACATAGAACTCCTCTTCTATGAATCTTAATAGTGTGTTATGGTACTTCCACATTTTATGTGCCTTGACAAAGTTATGATGAATGTTCTGCATTAATACAAGGTCGCTTTTGTTAATACAACGTCGGTTTCTAAATATTGCCATCTATTCAGGTTCTAATGCTCCAATATATCATCTCACTTTTATAAGTGATCCAATAAAAACATATTTCAAGTTTTACCGTTAACTTTAGTATATAATACCAAATATCCAATAACATACTATCAAGTGAAAACAAAGTATGCTGAATGGATTCTAAAAGTAGGAGACGGGGAGCTTGGAGATGCAAACGATGGAGAGGTTTCAATAGACATACCCAAGGATATTCTAATAGAAGAGTCTTCTGAACCGATAAGTTCCATTGTAGATTTTACGTATCCAAACCTTATTGAACACATAAATGACCCGTCTTATTTTCAAGAAAAGGCCATTCTTGCTCCTGCCAATGAAGTGGTTGACAGTATAAATGATCATTTGCTTCAAACATTTCCAGGTGAATAAGTGGTCTACCTTAGTTGTGATAGCATTGATAAAATTGATCGTGGTTCATCAATCGATGAATCTGTTTTCTCAACAGATTTTATCAATGGACTAAAGTTTTCGGTGTTCCAAACCATAGGCTGGTGTTAAAGGTTGGTGTCCCAATAATGTTATTGAGGAATATTGATCAATCTAATGGGTTGTGTAACGGAACACGACTTCAGGTTTTACGATTATCAAGGACTTCTATTCAAGCTCAAATCATTAACGGGACACATTTTGGAAATAAGGTTATCATACCACGATTGAGAATTACTCCATCTGATAAACGTTTACCTCTAAAGATAGTTAGGAAACAATATCCCATTTCTGTGTCATTTGTCATGACAATAAACAAGAGCCAAGGGCATTCGCTTTCAAAAATAGGATTGTATCTTCCACGTCCTGTATTCACACATGGACAGCTGTATGTGGCTCTTTCACGTGTCAAAAGCAAAAAAGGGTTAAAGGTTGTTGTTTCAGATGAGAATGGTAACCTCTCAAATAGTACTATAAATGTTGTATATAAAGAAGTTCTTCAAGGTCTATGATCAAACGATAAATAGGTATGTACATTATACATATTAAATGTTTTCTCTTATTTTTCTTAGAGTTAACTACATTTTTGGTCCTCGTGGTTTACCGGGTATAACACTTTTGGTCCAAAAGTTTATTTTGTAACGGATCTTGTCCAATATCCGCTGACCCGTAACACTTTTGGTCCAATTTCACTAACACCGTTACTTTGACTTTGTTTGACCGTTAAATAAGAGGGTATTATTGTCCTTTCACATTATAACACAACAAAAACATACTCCTTATCTCTCCCACACATCACAATTTCCCCAAACATCACTGATAACTTCTTCCTTATCTCTCCCAAACAAAATCATATATACTTCACACACATCACACCTTCCTTATCTATCCCAACCGGCCACCACCACAACCGGCCACCATCACAATTGGCCGCCACTACTACTGGCCACGACATCACCACCAACCCACTTCATCTTTTTCATTCGACATCACCACCAACCCACTTCATCTTTTTCATTCGACATCACCACCAACCCACCAACCCATCACCACAAACACCCCCTGCCACAAAATCCTGAACAGATCCTTTAAGATCTTGAACCAAGAATCGAAACCCATCATCGATCTTGAACACAAATCGAATAGCAAAGCAAAGGTGGGGATTTGTAGATGAAAAAATTGAAGAAAAACATAACTAAATAGGTCGTTATCCGTTAAGGTTGGTACTTCATCATTTCAGCCTATTATGAAACTTCGTAAGTCCATGGACCATAGTGTGAAGAGTAGTGATATAGGTATAGAAAATGATTTGAGTAAGGAAATGATTCCAGTGGTGCTACTTTCGTAGTAACCTGGGAAGATATAGATGAAAATGAATCTGATGAGGGTCAGGAAAGTGAGGATTTGTGGATATGGAGGTAGGTTTGAGGGTTGTGGTAAGGATTTCGTAGTGGTTGTGGTGAGGATTCCGGTGGTGAGGATTTGGTGATGGTTGTGTTTACCGATTTGGTGATGGTTGTGGATCTATGTTTGTGGTGATATGTGGACTGCCCAGAAGATGTTTGTGGTGATGGTTGTGTTTACATATATTTGTTAGAGTGGTGATGGTTTTTGGTCGCCGGAATCTCGCCGGATTCTGGGTTTGGTTGTCCGGGAAGATGAAGATGAAGAAAAAAAATGGCCGGAGGTGTTTGGATTATGTTATGTATATGTATAAAGCTGGGTTTGTATATGTATAAAGCTGGGTTTGGTTTTTAAATAATAATAATAATAGAATTAAGTAAATAATAATAATAGAATTAATAATAATAATAATAATAAATAAATAAATAAATAAATAAATAAATGGAGGAAAAGGCATTTTAGTCATTGTACATCAACATTTGAGGGTATTTTAGTCATTTCGCATGTTTTTAACTAGTCAAACTATTGGTCAACAAAAATTGGACCAAAAGTGTTACGGGTCAGCGGATATTGGACAAGATCCGTTACAAAATAAACTTTTGGACCAAAAGTGTTATACCCGGTAAACCACGAGGACCAAAAATGTAGTTAACTCTTTTTCTTATTTCCAGTTATTATAAACCATAATATTATGTCACTTACATTTTTTTGTATGGTTATTAGGTGTTGACGGAAATAAGCTTTTCTTCAAGTTTTAGATTCCTCACTACATCCATTTTGCTTCTCAAGACAAAGACATTGTAGATAAAAACGTTTATTACATAGATATTTATAACCATTGTATTTTATTATTTTAGACACTTATAAGTTTATTCACGTACTTATGTTATCTTATTCATCAACCCTCTAAAATCCCGTGAATTTCACGGGTCGATAAGCTAGTTAGGTATATGTTGGCTACACTTTTGTACAAATTGGCTTAAAAAAAAAGTTACCCATAAATAATCATAATAGTTTAAAATTGTGAAATTGTCACCTTTTATGAAAAAGGGACTAGTAAGGTGAGTGTTTGGATAAAGTTATTAGAAAAAGGTCGCATGTCTTTTTTTTCCACTCATTTGTTTTAGGGATAAAACAAAAACATCAGCGGCTGCAATGAGTTGAAATTGAGGGTTCCGGCTAATTAATTAGCATCAACCAACACCATCAGGTATTCATTAACAGGGCTAATGTCACATAAGCCAATTACAATTTGCACTAATCTTTGTTTCTTTTCAAACCCGGTTGAACCGGTTCCGGTCAAATGCACGGGCCCAATTAATATTCGAAACCCAGTTATGTCCGCCGGTTTTTGATTTTTTCCTTTTTTGTTAGCAAATTACATCGAATTGATTTGTTGGTAAATGTTTTTCTAGGCCAATTAGTCATGATTCATATACATACTTTTTTTTTTTTAATTGTTGGAAATAAAGGTCTTTTTTTTAGTAAACCGGGTTGACCCGGTGGTCAAACCGGTTGAATCGGTAACCCGGTGACTTGAACGGGTCGATTAAAAACCCAATTCTCAAAACATTGCTTTTAGCTGGCTTATAAGCGTATGAACTTAAATGAGCCATGAGCTCCAAATTTGTTAGCTCAGAAGGCAGAATCTCTAAAAGCTGAGCTTTGTTTAAGCTTATTTTTGAGGTTACGAGATTATTTAACTCAGCTGATGTTTCATAAACCCATTTTTTCTGGCTTGTTATATCTTAGCTTATGGGCTTTTTCTCTTGATTAAGTGACAATAAGCTCAAAAATCCAAAATTATGCCATAAAACAAAAGTAAGGTTATGAAATATAAGCCGGTTCGAATAAACTCATAAGCCCAAATATAAGCAGTTTGAACCATAGCATAACATTGGGCGTTCCATCCTTTCATCAAAGTGTTTTAAGAATGTAAGATTGTGTATCAGCTTTAGTTACAAAAAAAGTTGTCAAATTAACCATAAACACAGGACATACATGCATGACATCAAATTGCCACATAAACTATGAAACATGGTTGTAAAAGTCAGATATACTACCCTTAAGAAGAGAAAATTTTTAAATGGCTTAACCGACAAAAAAGTTATACAATGTCTTTATCAACAATTATAACATCTTAAATGATATTTCATTGTTGGTCAACCTGTGTGCTCTTTTGTCTTTCCACTACACAGACCTTGGTCTTCCACTGGTTCAAAAATTATAATAAGTTATGCAAAAGTAGCGTGTAGAAAAATTGATTAGTAGTATATAGAAAGAAATGAATGTCTCAATATGCGTTATGCCGTTATGCCCACGCATGCACACACATCCTAAAACCATGATATTCATATGATGTTACACTATATGATGCTTGTTTTTGTGTCTCTGCTGCTATGCATTGGTGCATTTGTCAATGGTGATAATGTTACATTGGGGATTAAAAAGGACGGCAGTGTGATGAATACACGATCTTGTATCGACAAGGAAAGGCAAGCTTTACTTCGCTTTAAAGCAAACTTGGTAGACATTTTTAACAGTCTAGTTGATTGGAATACCGAAGGCGAAAAGTGGGATTTTTGCAAATGGCAGGGTGTTCTCTGTGACAAGCTTACTGGCCGTGTCATAGGAATTGATCTTTCTTCCATCGTCGGTGTGGCTGGTAAAATCAGTTCTTCATTACCACTATTGCAGCAGTTACAATACCTTAATCTTAATGGAATTGATTTTCAGTCCAATCCTTTACCAAACTTTTTGGGTTCCCTTAGCAACTTACGAAATTTGGATATTTCTCGTGCTAATTTCAGTGGTCCTATTCCTCGTCATCTTGCAAGTCTGTCCAACTTGCTTCGACTTGATCTCAGTCATAATTTTTTGACAGGGTCTATTCCATTTTTCTTGGGAGGATTGACTTCTCTTACATATTTAGACCTATCAGGAAATCGATTAGTAGGTGTTATTCCACTGTCTTTTGATAATTGTTCATCTCTAGTCCAGTTGAATTTGTCAGAAAATTTTCTTAATGGGTCGGTGCCCAGCTTAGCAGGATGTTCTTCCTTGAATAACTTGTCCCTTGGTTACAATTTTTTCAACGGAAGCATTCCTGACTTCAACGGGTGTTTGTCTCTGTTGTTTTTAGATCTCTCTAGTAGTCAGTTAACTGGAAGTTTACCAAATAGTGTGGGCCAACTTTCAAATCTTGAATATCTTGATGTTTCATCCAACTCCCTTACGGGTGTAATATCTGACGTTCGCTTTTTAAATCTCACCCATTTAACCTATTTGGACTTGTCTTTCAATAATCTTGCTTTAGAACTGAGCTCCCTTGCGATAATCCCTTTCCAATTAAGGACTATAAATTTGCAATCCTGCAAGTTGGGACCTACTTTCCCGGCGTGGCTCAAAACTCAAACAGGATTCACTCACATTGATATTTCCAGTGCCGGAATATCTGATAACATCCCAACGTGGTTCTGGGACCTACCATTTGGATTAAAATATCTTAACCTATCTTCAAATAAATAACAAGGTTATACCCAACATGACATCAGTCTTTGAACGATACCCTGGAATGGATTTGAGTAACAATCATCTCGTTGGTAGGGTACCGTCATTGCCTTCCAAACTGGCTGCTCTAAACCTCTCTGGAAACAAGTTTTCTGGCACACTTGCTTTCTGGTGTGAAATTGATGCAGCTTTAACTTTTCTCGACCTCTCCAACAATTTATTTTCAGGGAGCCTGCCTGATTGTTGGTTAAAGTTCCAAAAAAGCTTAGTGGTTCTTAATTTATCAAATAAAAATATTTCTGGGGGAATTCCTTCTTCTTTGGGATTCTTGTCTCACCTGCATTGTATATGCGAACGAATGCCTTAGTTGGTGAACTACAAATGTCACTAAGCAATTGTACAAGTCTAAGGTTTCTGGATCTCGGGGAAAATAAGTTATCTGGCATCATCCCAGAATGGGTAGGGGAAAAACTTAGAGTTATACGTTCTTGTTTAACGATCCAATAGATTCTATGGCAGTTTACCCTCTCAATTATGTTGGCTCTATAATCTTCAATTCCTTGATCTGTCTAAGAATGAAATCTCAGGAGACATTCCTGGGTGCTTTGGTAACTTCACAGCTATGGCTAAGAGAAGGTTTCAAGATAATATGATTACTCATTCTTATTCCTCTAACGTTGCAGATCTCCTTAGGCCACACCGAAGTAAAGTTTATAGATTTCCACTTCCCAATTTTGAATGTTCTGAATATATCATATGCAATCATGATGAAAATGCTCTTTTCATGGACAATGCGTTGGTTGCATGGAAGGGAGCATTACTAGTGCATAAAGCGTATACTCTATATAAGAAAAGAAATTGCGAATACCGTTGATTTCACCTTACATTTTACATGTTGCATGTGAGACCAAATCTACAGAACACCTTCATGTAATTTTCACATTAAAATAGTTTTTATCTGATTCCATGATATGATGATTCAGTTAAAATTATTTATTGACTACAAATAAGAAAAAATAAGCAATACAGAAACACCCTCATAGTTGATGTTTATTTTGTATGTATGATAAACTTTTGTTTAAATGTTGCTCATGATTTCATAAAAGAAAATTATAAACTTCGAGAATATCCATAAATATCTGAGGTTTCTCAGCACCACTCTGCACCAGTATCTAAAAAACATAAACCACTAGAAAATAAGCTGTTTTACAAAACCAGCAATACTTAAAGTTTGCAAATCCTACTAGAGCTTGGTATCAATATTCTCTTATCGTGGCGAAAGAGTTTCCTCAAGGATTGCAGTCCACATAATTTTCCACAATCTTGACGCAGGAATTAACCATGTTGAAATCCGTTAGTGGTATAATGCCGTTCAGTCAAAAATATTTGGAAGTGGTCTTACTTCCATGAGTGCGTCAACCATCTGCATAATGTCAGCATATTAATATCCATTCTACGAAAATTGTATGCCTTTAAATATGATGACTACAAATATTGGCAAGAATTTATATCATCTAATTGACCTAAACCCTAATTGACCTAAGCCCTCAGACGGGATTGGTTATCATCTAATAGAATTTTGTTCAAAGAAGGAACAAATACATAGTTACTCCCTCCGTCCCAAAATAATTGTTCTCATTTGACTTTTTAAAGTCTTAATTTCTCAACTTCAACTTTGATCTTTTTTTTTTGGGGTAAAAGGTCAAAAAGACCCGGTAAATGTATTACTCCAAAACACATTTAAGTACAAAGGATATAGGTGATATCTCAGCCCGTTACATAGGCGATAAAGCTTACATAACAAGGTGGACAACTAAATAGCTTAAGAAATAACAAAGAACTAGTGCTTATGACATGCCATAAGCACTTACAACTCAAGAAACAAAAAGAAACAAGCTAACCAGCCGATACTGTGAAAGATGGACTTTCACCTGTATTCGGATACAACTTAGCTGATTCTTCTTTCAAATTAGCAACGTGTTCTCCATCTTCAATTTCATCGTTCACCAATGCAGCATACGAATTAGTAGTAATGTTACCTTCCTTAAATGTAGGACCAGTAGACTTCAACATACACGACGATTTAGATACATTACCCATAGTATTAGCTCCCTTCTTAGGTTCACTAGTAGCCGCTTTCGGCTTATATCTGACATTCTGTTTAACAGATGGGCCAACAAACTGATTTCCATTAGTAGACTTGGCTTTAGCCTTTTTCTTCTTCTTACCCACCTTTTGGAAATCATCATTATTAAGCGTCACAGTAGGAGTTACCACATGTGAAGTAGAAACAACAGGAGGGCTCACCACTTGTTTGGGACATTGATCATGAGTATGACCAAATATTTTGCATATATCACACCTGGGAGGTCTCCATTCATATTCAAGCCGAATAGTATCTTTAGTAAAACCCTCCCCAGAAAGTGAAGGGAAACCAATAGTAACAACCTCTGCGAGATCAGCATCAGAATTGACCTCAATAAGACATCTAGCAAAACTACTTCTAACCCACTAATCCTTACACATAGAGCTCGTGTAAGAATCAAGCATAACAGGTTTACCAATAAATGTAGCAATCAAACTAATACCATCCTCTTCAAAAACTTGGAGAGGAACATCATGCAATTTAACCCACACCGGAATGCTAGTCAATTCTTCCTTACGCAAACTAGTATCCGTAGACCATTTCTTGAGAATAATTGGAGATTTGCGTATCATCCAAGGACCAACTTCCAAAACAGCTTCTAAACCAGCCAATGTATCAAATTTAAAGAAAAAGAAGCCTTTGGAATTCATCATAACCCTTTTTAAGCCATGTTTCGTCCAGTTATTCCTAACATAGTATTCAACAACTGGAAACACCATCCTCTTACCAATAAAATAGCCATACAAAGTATGTTCCAAGCGAGAACTAACCTTTTCAACCACTATACGGGGAATAGAGATGTTAACACCTTCAAATATGGGTTTGGCAACCAGGGGCGAAAATTAATAGCAACTTCAGGATGGTCATCCCTCAAACCCGCAGCTCCAGCATAGGATGTAGCATTAGCATTGATGTCCATAGCTTTGACAATAGGAGACTCATGAGGAGATTTAGGAGTATCTATTTCAGCTTTAAAAGCCTCCCACAAACCATCTAAAGCATCCATAATTGTGGTTCGAACATCACTTTCCAAATCAGCCCACATCGGATAATTACCCTCTTCAATACCCGTAACGAAATCAAGAATATCCTTTGGAGTCCTAATCGACACACCAAACAAAGTATCAATATAATATTGGTTACTCGTAATAGAAGACGACACACCTTCCTTAGGACATGAAGCATGTGGAACCGGCTCCACATGAATCACATGATCAGTAGCATTAACCTGATTAGACGGAGATGGTGTCGTATCACATGGCTGTCCAACCAATTCATCAACAACAACATTCCTACTAGATTTCTTTTGTTTCCTTATAGTCACATACGACAACGAATCCATATTCTCCTCCACCGTACTCAATTCATCAACATTTCCCATGTTATCTTTGGCCACTGGACGTGGCATACTAGTATTCGCCTCTCCCAAATTCGACATCAAAAATAATTCAACAGTCCTTAATCCCTTACAAAAGTAAATCGCATAATTTCTCAACTTTGATCTTAAAAATATTTGTTTGTGAAATATATGAATGAATTGATTTTGAAATGTTTTTTCATTGGTATAATTTTCATCAAAGTATTTTGAAAGTGATTATATGATCGTGGTTCAGCTTCTACAAGTAGCAATATGAGTTTCTTGTGTTTAGGAAACCTACTCAGCAACGGGTCAAACTCGAGCCGACCAACCAAACCCAACCCGAAAACCGTTTTTGAGGAAACGTGAACCGAGAACCGAACCGAAGTTAACCTAGTGAAACCAAAAACCAAACTGAAGTTAACCTAGCGAAACTGAAACCAAACCGATAGTTTAGGTGTATTTTCTTGGTTTTGACCCGAACTGAGTAAAACCGAAATAGAAAAACATAATTATATAAAACCGAAAACCTAACCGAATAAGGTCGGTTTGGTCCGGTTTGACCCGATTCAGCTCGGTTTGTCAGTTCGGCTGGAATTTCGGTTGATTTTGCTCGGCCCTAATTTAGAGTATTCAAATTTGATGATGGCTAAAAAAAAGTATGAAAAAGAAGATTAAGAACTATACTTATACCTAGGAGTGTTAATCGGGTCGGGTTGGTCGCGTTTGGGTCAATTCGGGTTGGGTTAAAGTCGGGTCAAGTTTAAATAGTCGAAACAAGGGTGCAAGTTACACCTAGCGCACCTAGCATGTTTTTTATATAGTATGGAAATAATAGATGAAACAAGGGTGTAAGTTACATTCTTGTCTTGACTATTATTTCCATACTATATAAACATGCAAACAATCACTACCATCAACAGTGATTATTACAACTTGAAGTGGTTCACGCACATTCAAACACTATCTACTACATGTTTTATCAGTATGATTGTATAACTTTCATCATTCAAGGTCACATAACCACTTTAAAAACCCACATCCAAACACCCCTAATATTCAAACTAACCTTCTATTTTGGAAAGTTATCTCATTAAAGCGTCAAAGTTGTTGGTGATTTTAGTGTCATCAACTATTTTCGGTAATTGCGATTACTACAGACTAATGAGAGTTTATATTAAGCTTGGATACGAGTTAGGGAAGTGTGGAGTGTACACTCGTTGAGCTAATATGTTTTCTACTAGACAAAGATGCGGAGGTCAAGGGGCAGCGTCCCTTGTTGGGGTCCCACTCCCAAGTGAGCAAGCGGGAGTCGAGGGGAAGCCTCCCCTCGCAGGGTTTAGGGAAGCGCCCCAAAACCTAAATGATTTTCATTAATTGTTATTAAAGGACTTAACAAATTTTCTTGCCAAAACACAACCAACATGTCTGTTGGTGAAGGGTTGTGACCCATGGTGTTTAACCGAAATTAATCGCCATAATTGTCAAATACAGACGCATCTGGTCTCATTCTAACATACGAAAACACACATTTTCTCCCTGTTTTGCTTTGTTTTCTTGTGCCTTGAAACAAAGTGTTCTTATTGAATTATCCCAGTAAGGATTCCGTGATACTCATGCAACAATAGGGCCGAAATACTTTATTCTGAAAGTGACCTTACACGATTCAAGCAAACACCCTAACCGTAATTTTCTAACAAAAGTCAAACTAACTCTTGAAAAAGACGCAAAGTAATCAGGTAAATGACATGATGTAGTGTAAGACTAGTTCAAATAAAGTGAAATGATTTCATGTATAAATACTTCCTCAGTCACCGCTGCCCTAGCTGCTCGGTGTCTTACCATCAATTCAGATAGAACCTCAATCAATCTCTTTTTCACATCATCTGTAAGCATGCGTCCTGACCCACATCTTTAGAGAAATTTGCATATGGAACACGGACTTGTCTTGTCACATTGCAACAAAATATCTCGAATCGTGGTTGTAATTTGTCATTGAACTGAGCCCGTCTTTCAAGCCAAGTGGCATGGAGGTGCCAATTTCAAATTTCCTAATTCCTGAATTGTACATGATTAGCAATTCACATCAGATTACTGTGCTTACTTGTACACTTGGAAGAGAAGACTGGGCACAAGGCAAAGTATATATGTGGCTAAGTGTGACATTTGAGTCCGCATTCCTTGTAACTAATAATTGTGGCCTTTTCTAACATTTTTTTTCTCAAAATAAGAAAATTATCCAGACGATTATGCAATACACAAGTGTATCTATCGTTTTCATTTAAAGTATTTAAGAAGCTTTAGCAAATAAATTTTGACACGTGGTCACAAATAACCATTGTATAATGCATCATTTCTTCAGAATAATTGTGACTTAATATTTCAATTTTGCAAAGATATTACAAATTTTGGTAAACTGTACTTAGAGGGTGTTTGAGTAAGCTTAATTCAAGTGTTTAATAACTTATCGTATCTTGGAAAAGCTATAAAGCAGAATCCCTTGGATTGGGGGATTTGTGAAAACAAATAAGCTTTTAAGCATAAGCTTACCCAAACACCTAATTATGTAACAATATCTACGAAATACATTTCAAATTGGTAGATTATACATAATACTCCAATATTTGCAAAATACATTTATGACCAAAAGTAACCGTTGTCCAACGGTCATTTTTTTCATTTCAAAATTTTCCAAGATTGATAATATAACCGTTGGGTAACGGTTAAGTAGTAAAACAATGTATATATTGTAGTTCATTTGCTTAAGGTTTTGCACTCATATATATTTTAAGTTCTGCTGTCGTTGTTACTGTATGATTCTTTGGTCTTTTCTTTTTCTTTTCATTCTCTTTAAACTTGGTCACATCTATCTCGTTTTTGAGGAAACTATTCCAGTTTAACTTCTTTGTGAGGATACTTGTTTCAAGGGTCTGATGTCGTCATTGATTATAGATGTAGCTGGAGATCATAATTTTAAATCTCAACACATAACTGAAATGAGCGGTTGCTAAATTATTGTTGTTCATTTTTTTGGGTAACACTGGGTTTATGAATAGATAACATTATTGCTAATCACCGAATAAATTTATTAATTTTCTCTTTTTTCTATGAGGTGCAGGATAATGACACACTAATATTAGACGGTATTAGGTTTGATGCAAATAAGTAAACCGGGCCTATAAACAATCAACTAATAAAGAAGACAATGGAAATAAAAAAGAAACTAAACGAATGGAGTTCAGAAGACGTAAAAGTTGCTGACATGGCAAACAGTCACTCAAAGAGTCACGAGGCTGATGTCCCAGATCAGGATTTTTCATGAGTTTTATATAGAAAGAAGCGAAAAGTGTTTCAAAGAGGGTCAACTATGGGCTGCTTATGATGATCATGAAGGGTTGCCTCGAAACTATATATGCCATAATTCACAAAGTAATTTCTTTAAACCCGTCTAAGATGAAAGTATGCTGGTTAGTTCAAAACCCAACAAAAAACATCTTCCATTTCCCGGATTCCTGGAAGCATTTGGGGAGTTACAAGCAGGAAAACACGAAACCGTTACCTCCCCTAATTATTTTTCTCACAAAGCTAAGTTTACGAAGCAGAAAAACGGTAACATTCGTGTTTTTCCCAATAAAATTAAGGAAGTGTGTACTCTATACAAAAATAATCAGACACCGGGTATAGTAAAACATAATTATGAAATTGTGGAAGTTGAGGAGTACAATGAAGAAACAGGAATTAACATTAGTGCCATTCTGTTTGTTTTTCAATTCTGCACAAAACCCAACCAAAAACACAACCGTCTAATAACTATTACATCAGCATCACAAAAATCGATGCTGAATATTGTAATGCAATTAAGAAAAGTTTGCAATCCTCCTTGTCTTATACAAGAAACCGAATCTGAATTGCGACGATCGAGTTTCTCCATGACATGCGAAAGAAGGCTTCTACTAAGCTCACTTTGCTTCATTCCATGCTAAAGATTTTGCATTGTGTTGTTTGTGTTCTTGTTCCTCTACTTGTGGGATGGAGATCAATATAGCAAGTGTTGACACGGTCATAATCTACGGGTCTGACTTTAACCCACATGCTGATATCCAGGCAGTGAATCATGCACATAGAATTGGTCAGTCGAAGAGGATTTTAGTATACATGCTTGTTGTTCAATTAGTGTTGAAGAAAGAATCTTACAGCTTGCAAAGAACAAACTTCCCAAAATCTTTCTTTGGCTAATTGTAATATAGTGAAATAGGATCAATTTTCATTTTACTTGTTTCTAATATACAACTTGAGTATAGTTTAATGTATGTATATGTTTAATCTATATCACCATTTTGTTAATGTTTGATTTTATTTATTTATTTATTTATTTATTAAGATTTAGATATCACAATTTGTTAACGTTTGATGAACTATGAAAACCAGTGTTCGATGAAATGCTTAACACTATTGATTGCTACGATTGTATATGTATATGTGTATTGTGGATTCTGATAAAAAAAATCTGAACACAAGGTGTTCTATGAGATGCTTAGCTCAAAAACCACATTTCTCCATGTAGTGATTTGTTAGCCTTTGTCAAATTATTAATCGGTGTGCGATTGAGAAAGGAATCAATTGCTTAATTATGCATGGTTAACATGTGTGAAGATGAAAGCATGCTTTTGTTAATACGAGTGTAAGCTGTTGTGGATATCGCACCTGCACACCCGCCTAACAAACAAAGAAACATAAACAATGCTTGCGGAAAAAATAAAATACACAAGATGTAACGTGGTATCTACGACTAGAGAAGTCATAGCAGTCCATGGGGTCGAACAAGAGAGATAAATTATTGATGTACGCACAAACACAAGAGATACAAGTTTACAATTACAATAAGAGGGGTATTTATAAGTGTGGAAACCCTAATCCTAACTTGATCCCCTAGACTGCATCTTCAAGCCCGACTAACTAAATATGGGTCAGGCCCATGTTCCAGAAGTTTCCGCCCAGCGGGGAGGGGGCCTTTAACCGCCTGTCGGAGCCTTTATCTCGGAGCCTTCGCCAATCTCGGAGCCTCTATCTCAGAGCCTTCATCAATCTTCTTTGCTCTACTTAAGAGTAGGATTGATGCGTGTTGTGTCACGTTGTAGTATAGAGGTGTTTATGCCTTATCAAGTTTTAAATTTATATTTTTCCGACTTATCCTATAACACACACACTAACGAGCAGTGTACCCAATCAATATGTAGATAGTGGTAAGCAGAGTGTCGATCACTATGAGTGGAACGTAATATCTAGTTAGTCTAATAAGTATTTTAATTCCCTAAGTTAGTTTTACAATATAATCTAACGCAAATGGGGGTTTAGTCTGAGAGAATAGTACGATTTGGTTAAATTAACTAAAACTATAAAATACAACTAATGAGATAGAATTACAACGATTGGCGAACATGTACATAAATAGATAATTGATACAGATAAGAAGGTCTAACTAATGATTAAGTAGCTTGTCACTTGTTTTATTGCTAGTTTTATATGATGAGTATCGTAATCTAATATGTCTCGTTGGATCTTAAGCAAGGTTTCAAAAATCGTGAATCGGTAGTGAAGCGGTCGACCACCTTGTAGCTTTTAATCAGTCTAGGCGGGATTAATCGGTGATTAATCGGATTGGCATTTCTAGCAAATTTTTGGGTATTTCCATCAAGTTTTGTGTATTTCCAGCGAGTTTTAAGTATTTCCGTCAAGATTTTTTCTAAAAAACAACTTGTAATGGAGTTAAACAGTTACGATAAGTGATCAAAATAAGTTTACAGTGAGTTTTGTGTACTTCCGATAAGATTTGCAGGCTCGAGGCATGTTTGACAACCATTAACCGCCGTTGACCACGATTGACCTATTTGTTTGACCCAGTTACATAAATCGGCAAGGTTGGTGGCCCTGTAGCGCCTAGGTGGCGATTAATCGGCCTTGTAGACCTTTTTTTGCAACACTGATCTTAAGTATAGGCGAGTAAACCCTTAATGATGACTTATGCTTAAGAATTAATTTACTAACTTATTAGGCTAGTGAACTAATCGTGGGAGGAGGTATGGCAGCCCCGAACAAGCCACTGATAGGCACAAAGGTTATCAACGCACATATAAAAAGAACAAAAAAAACATCATATAAACTTTAATCGATGGGAAAACAATTTTAAGGGGAGCAATATGGCGGTCACAAGCCCATCAATCCTGATGAATTAAAGCTTACTATTACAATAAAACAAAACTACTTAATTGAGTTAAATTACAAGCAAAACCTTCTTACTGCTCAAAGATCTTCAATGTGGTGTGTCTTGTGTTGTCTTTTCGTTATTCTTCCTCTCCTTAGGGTTTATGTTGCAGCTTCTCTAGGTTTTGGTACACGAAATTCGCGTATATCTTGGTGTATTTACTTAACTTCGCGTGGGTCCAAGATTATGTCTGAGGGTTCGATGCGGCGCATCTACTAAGTAGATGCGGCGCATTTACTTAACTTCGCGTGGGTCCAAGATTAATATATTCTGGAATATTCGTATACCGTCTTCAGATGCGGCGTGTCTTGAATCTTATGCTGCGCATGTCCTTCAGTATCTTGGATTGTCTGTGGTGAAGTCATGATAGTGATACGCCATATGTCAAAAGTTTAATGCGACGTATCTGAGCTTAGAACAAGTTGGTTCTTCTTCGTTGACCAAAGTTTCATATGCGGCGCATGATAATAATCAAATGTGGCGTATTCTTCAAAGTCAGGCAATGTTCTTCAAATTTATCTAAATATGATGATACGGCGTATCTGTCTAGAATGATACGACACATCTCCTTGATTTCAATAGACTTTTCAATCTTGATCATTTAGCTCCATAATTCGTCCAAAATCATTAAGTTTCACCAATTGATTGTTTTTACCTCAGAATTACTAAAGTAAATAATTAAGTATCAATTCTCATACATAATATAATAAAAAAAAGTCAAATAAATAGAATAAATAATGACAATATAATGTACTTATTTGATGTCATCAAGGATCCCAAGGAGGTTCTGTGTAAGTAGATTCCTACCTCTGTTACAGTGCATCTGATTGACATCAGAGCCTTTGTAGGCTTCTACTAGAAGCCTACTGCTCGGAGCCTAGATCAGTCTCCACTACTCAACATAAGCCTTTTGAATTATTTCAAAAGAAAGAGAAAAGTAGAAGCCTAAATTATTACTTCAAAAGGAAGGGTAAATGCGAAAAATTGAACGAGCTTGGAGTACATTCCGAATAACTACATATATATACTACTGATTATTTTCATATTTTTCAAGTTATTGTTATGCTCTCAATGCTATATTATAGTACTAGGGATAATAAAGGACAAATGACCTATGTTTGAGGTTGCATATGGATCACAAACGTGCATTAAATCCTTTATGTTATTAACTTTCTAAAGCAACATTTCATGAATGGTGTTTCTAGTTTCTAGTTTGTCATGAAACCGGAGCCCATCTTTCCATTCATCTGAATTACATAAGGTAGCATAAAATATGCAAAGAAAGATTGTTAGAAATAGAAGTGACGATAATTTATTAAGTCATTTAGTCTTGTAATACTATTGTAATAGTTTAGTATTTTAGTTAAGGGTAAACGGGCTTGGTTTAATATAATATTGTATTAGTTTAGGTCTTGTCTATTACAAAAGCCCAAGCCCGGACCATCTTTCTTATCTTACCTATAAATACCTCCAAATGCTCCCATTTGGAGGTGGTGCTTCTAGGGGTTGCTTCTAGGTTATTCTATCTTGTATCCTTCTCTCTTAATCTAATACATCTTTCTCTCTCTAGAAGTTACCATCTCTCTCTACTAATCTCTTCTATAATCTTTATATATACTTGTGTTAGATATAGTATTTTAGGGTCCTACAAGTGGTATCAATCGCCAAGGGATAATTTTAGGTTGTTTTAGGTTAGATTTGGGTGAAAATTTGAATTTGTGGGCTGTTTATACGTGTTTCAGCGAGTAAGGTTTGAATTTTAGCGAGTAAGGAAGCATTTTAGTGAGTTAGGTACCGAGTAAGTACTACATTTAGCGAGTTAGGAAAGTCTTCGCGAGTAAGGAACCGAGTAACTGTCTGTTTCGTGAGTAAGCTTCTTTTTAGCGAGTAAGGTCTCAGTTTTTGGCGAGTTAGCCTTTTAGCGAGTAAGCTAAAATTCCTTATAGTTTATCTAGTAAGGATTTTTATTGATTACTTCTAAGGGGAAACTATACTTCGTTCAAATTTATCTTCCATGTAAGCATTCTATACAACTTCAGTGAATTAGTACACAGTTCTTGCGAGTAACACTTTATCAAGTTAGAATCTACCAAGTATCCTGCGAGTAAGAAAGTATCTGCGAGTAAGCAATTTCTTCATATTCAACGAGTATTCGAGTAAGAATTTCAAGTTCCAGCAAGTAAGAACTTTGTTTGATAACCAGCGAGTAAGAAACTTTAGTCCCAGCGAGTATGGATTTTTAAGTTCCAGAGTGGAAGGGTTTTTAAGCTCTAGCGAGTAAGCAATTTCAGCATTTCAAAGAGTAAGGAATTTATAACCGAATCTTCTTCGACTTTCGCCTAAACATCTAAACTTCTACAACAACCTTGCTTATCCTTCAAAGATCAATCTACTACACAAGTTTTGGTATAACAGTGAAATTTTGGCCCAAAATTCAAAATTTTAGGTCAAAATTCAAAAAAATTCGGTAAAATTTGGCGGCAAAATTTTTATAACTCAAATTTTTCTTGTAACCTTAGAATTACATTTTATAGTGATTTTCAAAATTCTGGGAGAGAAAAATTTTTCAAATTAAAATTTGGAGGGAAAGTAGATCTCACTATATCGTCCACGGTTTTCATTAAGCTTCACGTTCAAAATGTCTTTTCTCAAAAATTTCTTTCCATCAATGGACATGGAACCTCTCAATGGAAACTACATCTTTATGGCAAATCAGCAGGCAACAACATCATGCAGTGATTATGATATTTCTCCTACTTATGATTCAGATCCACTCAATGAGGTACCAAATTATGGTACTGATGCTAATAATCTGTTTTCTCATGAGAAGACACATTATGTGCCTCCTGAACCTAATTATGATACATATATGGGGGAGCAAGTTAATAGCAATGTTAACTATGCAACTCCATACATGGATCCTAATGGAGTTCAAGTTGCACAAAATGGTGCTAATGATGAGGAAACCCGTGCTCTCTTTGAATCTTTATTGAATAATTGCAGCATTGAAATTGAGAAAGTAAAAAAGGTCAATCGCGATGTTAAGGCCGCGAATGAGAAATTGACCGCTGAGCTTCAGAGATACAAGAAAAATGAAAAAAGCTTTCAAATTGATTTAAAACGCGAGTTAGAATTTGAAACTGGTTATAAGAAGTTACTTGTTAAAGATAGGGAATTGAAAAACAAATTTGATAATCTTCAAATTAGTTCAACAAAAACGATCAACTCTTTAAAACAAGAAATTTCTGATTTAACAAACCAACTTTCAAAACAAAAATCAGCTTATACCAATCTTGAAAAAGAATATTGATTGAATGACATCTGAATTACATAAGGTAGCATGTCTATTTATAATAGAACATAGCTTTGAGAATAAGCTAACATAAACCTTAAACCTAATGGACCTCAAACCCATAATCGGGTTTGGGCTAATAATCTAATCGTCTAACAATCTTTCCAATCATGTAGTGGTGCCATCTTACAATTTTTCTAGGTGTATGCAATTACTCTCACAAACAAGATGATAAGCAATTTTTCACATCATATTACTGCACTCACTTGTACAATTGAAAGAGTCGTGACTCGGCAACAAAGTAAATTTGTGGCAAAGTGTGACATTCAAGTTCCGAATGCTTTGGTAACTTAAAATTCTGACATTTTGAATATTGTTTCTCTAAGTAATCATATTATTAGGACCATTATGCAATGCACAAGTTTATCTTTGTCATTATAATGTAATTAAAGTAATTAAACACATCATCTTTTCAAATAATATTTTACTAGCTCAATATTTCAAATTTTGTAAATATATTTAAAATTGTGGTAAAGTATACTTAAGGGGTGTTTGGGAATTCTTATTTTAAGTGCTTAATAGCTTATGGTAGCTTGAAAAAGCTATAAAGCACTTTGAAGGTGTTTGATTAAGCTTATGTCAAAAGGCTCAAATCAGTTTTGGGAAGTAAATAAACTTGTTACCGGAATCCATTGGACCGGGGATTTTTGAAAACACATAAGCTTTTGAGTTTTAAGCATAAGTTTACCTAAACACCTCCTTAACTTAAGAATATCAAAAGAATAAATTTCAAAATTAATAGATTATACTTAATACCCTAATATCTACAAATTTATTTTATGACCAAACCTAACCGTTGTCCAATAGCCATTTTTCATATTTTTTTTCAAACTTTATAAATATAACCGTTGGGTAACAGTCAAGTGGAAAAACAATATAAATACTGTAATTCATTTGCCTAAGGTCTTGCACACACATATATCTTTAAGTTTTGTTGTCATTGTTATTGTATCATTCTTTAGTCTTTATTATCATTCAATTCCAAATTGGTTGGATCAATCTTGTTTTTGAAAAATTAATCTAGATTAAATTATTTGTGAGTGATACATGCTTGAAGTGTACGATGTCGTCATTGGTCATGGATGTTGAGGATCATAATTTTGAATCTCAACACATAACAGAAATGAACATACTTGCAGAAAGTACTCACCCCTGGCCAGAAAGTTTCTAAAGAAGCTAAGTAGAACTTTTCACATTCCATATAACAACATGCATGCATCCAATCTTTAATTTATTTGTTTTGGCCTAGTAGTATTGATATGAAACAATTGTTTAATAATAGCCGCAGGATTAGTAATAAAAATTATTTCAACATACAAATTTTTTGTATATAAGTTAGATTAATGATGTTCGTTTTTTGGGGTAACAATGGGTTTATGTGTAGATAACATTGGTGCTAATACACACTGAATAAATTCATTAATTTTTCTTTTGTTCTTATGAGTTGCAGCATAATGGCACTAAAAGAACAAGATCACCACAATCGATGTTGGATATTGTTGCTGGGACAAAACCAAAAGATTCAAAGAATGGAACACAATGAGGTGACTATTCACCTCGCCATAGGCCGGTGGGTTGGATGCTTCCCGCGATCCTCAGCATGGTGAGTAGTACCTGTTGGTTATTTAGTGTTTGCAAGTGTTTACAGATTATGGTTAAGATAATCAATGAGTACCGGATATTCACTTGAAATCGTGTTATCACTTTCCAATAGAAACTATTCGACCCTATGCATAAGTTACACAAATATCTCTATGGGATAAGACCAAGTGATGTTCTTGTTTTAGGCACAAATCAAGAACAGAAACGTATTCAAGTGTTTAGGGTTTGTGTTATGTATCGTACATGTAAATCTGTTATGACCTCTATTTATAATAGAGAATACTCAAACCCTAGCCCATGGAATTATGTATAATTAACGGCCCATTAATTATACCATAATAGTTTCCATAATAGTATGAATCAGTGGTTACCAGCGGAAACAATAAGCTTACCAGCAGGAACAAGTTATCAGCAGAATCATATCAGCAGGAAAAAGCTTATCAGCAGAAACATATCAGTAGAAATGAATAAGCTTATCAGCAGGAATAAGCACAACCACTATATGAGTCAGGGTATTTAGTGACCAAATGGGTGTACACCCAGTACCTCCAAACCCATTACCAGGTGTGAATTAATCCCTCAAGTGCACTAAATTTTCCACCAATCCTCCCCAAATTTAGTTCACTTCCTTTGCTTGAAAAATTAAACACAAAACAAACATATGCATAAATGAAAATATCTTGAAGATTGAATTCTCATCTTAGTACATTACACGTTCAAATATTCGAGAATCATGGTGTTCCAAAGAATTGAACCCTTAGACCCATTTGGATACCTGAAGATAAAATACACATACATTTTCAAACACTTAAATAATCCTGACACTATACAAGCCATGTGTCCATATCCAATTTATAAATGTTGTAAAAGCTAAAAGTCCAAAGCTTCCTGAAGCGGCAAAACTTCAACATTTACATAGGTGGTTCCTCTTTATTCATGCTCATTCTTAGCACTTTTTCAAAGAAATTAACCATTGAGAAGTAAAGACTTCATCCTCCTTTTCCAGCAGGTTCTGAGCACAACCTTGGGATGACAATAAAACATGTGCTCCAGTCCACTAAATGTTCAGCTTTCCACATTGAACTCAGCTCCCAAGTTTCCTCAGGAGGGAGTTGGGTGTCTTAGCATTCAGTGACTAAGTTAGACTTCAAACCCATCCCTTTAGCAGACTTTAAAACCAAGTCTCTAGCTAAACCCTTCGTCAAGTGATCAGCTAAGTTTTGTTGAGATCTAACAAACTCTATAGATACCACCCCATTCATGATAAGCTCACGAATCATGCTATGCCTGACACCTAAGTGTCTAGACTTCCCATTGTACATCTGGCTATAAGCCTTTGCCAATGTAGCAGCACTATCACAACGGATAGAAATAGGTGCTATAGGTTTAGGCCACAATGGAATCTCAAGAAGCAAGTTTTTCAACCATTCAACTTCTTTGCCAGCAGCTGCTAAAGCCACAAATTCAGATTCCATAGTTGAACTGGTGATGCAAGTTTGTTTCTTGGATGCCCAAGAAATTGCAACTCCACCAAGTAGGAATACCTAGCCACTAGTAGACGAATTGTCTTCAGTGTTACTGATCCAACTTGCATTAATACATCCTTCTAATACTGAAGGATAACCAGTATATGAGAGACTATAATCCATAGTTCTCTTCAAATACTTAAAGACCCTTTGAATTGCTTGCCAATGATGAGCACTAGGATTACTAGTATACCTGCTCAGTTTATCCACAGCAAAAGCAATATCAGGTATTGTACAAGTCATGGCATACATCAAGCAGCCAATTACCCTGGAATACTCAAGTTGAGATACAGCTTTGCCAGTATTAGGCATTAGCTTCTCACTTGTATCTATAGGAGTACTCACTGGAGTACAATCATAGTAATTAAATTTATTTAACACCTTCTCAATGTAATGAGACTGAGAGATAGAAATTTTGTTACTTTCATGTTTAATCCTAATGCCAAGGATAACATCAGCCTCCCCCATATCCTTCATGGAGAACTTTGATGATAAAAATGTCTTAGTCAGGTCAACCTGATTTTGGTCAGTGCCAAAGATCAGCATATCATCAACATATAGACAAATATTGACTTCTTTACCAGATTTATCAAATTTTCTATATACACATTTGTCAGCTTGGTTAAGTAAATAACCATTAGACAAAACACTTCATCAAACTTTTGATGCCATTGCTTAGGTTCCTGTTATAGTCCATAAAGAGACTTAATCAGTTTACACACCTTCTTTTCATTTCCAGGCATGATGAAGCCCTGAGGTTGGTTCATGTAAACCTCCTCATCTAAGTCACCATTCAAGAAAGCTGCCTTCACATCCATCTGATGAATAATCAGATTGTGAATTGATGCCAAATCAATCAGCAATCTTATGGTACTGATACGAGCCACAGGAGCATAAGTATCAAAATACTCTATCCCTGACTTTTGTTTAAAGCCTTGAATGACTAGTCTAGCCTTGAACTTTTTAACAGTTCCATCTACCTTAAGTTTCTTTTTGAAAATCCATTTGCTACCTAGAGGTTTGCAACCAGGTGGTAGATCAGTCAACACATAAGTGTTGTTGCCCATGATGGAGTCCATCTCATCATTAATTGCTTCTTTCCAGAAAGCAACATCCTGGGACTTCATTGCTTCTTCAAATGTTTTGGGATCATCCTCAACAATGAAGCAATGGGAGTATTGATTAGAGACCTCGCTACTTGTACCTTCAATTAAGTATAATTGAAACTCAGGTCCAGATGACTTTGGAATCTTCACCCTACTACTCCTTCTGAGCTCAGGTTCAGGTTGTTGTTCCACAACCTCATCAGAAACTTCATCAGGAATATATGAAACACCAATATCATCAGTTCCATTTGGAATTTTATGACTTGGTTTAGGGATAGATGAGAATCTATTCTCATCAAATAGTGCATCCCTTGATTCTGTTGAGGCAACATGATCAAGATCTCTTTATGTTTTAATGGTGACAAATAAACCATCGAAACACATAAAATTACAAACGTTAGCCAAAATTCCCCGAATCATAAGTCTGCTGCTGGCGCGCCACCCACGCGTCAACGCGTGGGTAACGCGACAGGCGTCTATGAATATCGGGATGAATTTTGAAAGTCGGCTTTCCCCTTACCCGACAAATGTGGATCTTTCAATACAGGTATGAATATGCTATGTGCTTAATTGAGAACACTCGAAACGAGTTTTGGGATTAGAGAGATCCAAATTTTAAAGCACCCATTTAGGGGAAAACGACAACTCGTGTTTTCTAACTATCGCCTCTAGCCAATGCTTTTCTAAACTTAGGGAGCTTATATACTTCACGTAACATCATGTGAAAGCATCCATATGCTCATATCCCGTGCTTACGTCTTCTCTAATTACGTAACGGGTTTACTCCCTTATTGGTTAAACTAAGTAAAAGGTCACTTTGCGTAAACACATCCTTTCCCACTTGGGTTATGCTTTACATCAAGGCAAAGCACTTAACTTGTTTGAACCAAGGTATTAGTTAAGAACATCGAGTCGTGGAAAGTCACGAGATATGAAACTATTGATTCTCGACGTTGTGTTACTTAAACTTATAAGTAACCTATGATTTTCTCAACTCATAATCTTAATTGTCTAAACATTCTCATCTTAATGACAATTAGATTATTTCTTAATCTTCTTCTTAATCTCATTTTACAAAAGACAACAAAACCAAATCTCCCACAATCCTTCCCAAAATCATTCCCAACATTCTCTTACAACATTCCCTTACACTCTCTTACAAAAGTGTACCTTTGTCCCTTCATATTCTCCCACACAATATTCCCTAAATCTACCAACTTCCCATACAATCTTTATACACACACTTATAAACCTTGTGTACACACACTTGATTTCAAAATACACACACTACTCTCACAACCAACTCTTCTCTACACACACTTGCCAACTCACCAAGATTTCCATATCCAATCCAATCCATATCTCTTACACAATCCAACCCATATCATATATTCCTTACACACATCAACTCACATACAACTCACCCTCTTCTCCATTCCATCACATGGGAATAATCCTAGCCATGCAATTCAAACCAACTCATCTCAACCATCCATTCCCTTACAACATCACATCTCTTACACAACTATAATCCAAGCCATCCATTTCAAACCAAAACCATCTCAACCATCCATCTCACCCTTCCCCCCAAGCAAAGGAATATACCTTTGTAATATCCTTTCTCTAACCCAACCATGGTTACTCTAACCTAACTATGGTTAGCTTTCTACACTTAATGTGACACCCCCAAAATTTACAACGCATCGGAATACCAATTTGGGTGTCACTTCATAGTTCATACACACAAGTTACATAAAACGACCTCAAAAGAGACGTTTAATAAAATGTCACATTCGATTTGATAAATCAGAGTACAAAGGTCCCAACAATTTCTATTTAAAAGTTAAGTTACAAGAATTAAAAACATGACACATATGTATATTAAAATAAAATAACTATCGAATGTGAAGAAAACAAGTCCTTCAATATTTGATATCCACGCGACTCCAATTGCTCCCAATGCTCAGCTGATAGAGACCTGAGATAAAACATGCTAAAAAGGTCAACACAAAGGTTGAGTGAATCCATGGAGTTTAAGTAATAATTAGTTGATCACAATATAATTCAGTTTGTAAAAGTGACTAAGCAACGAATACAAAGTCAGAAAAGTTTATTATTGCCCTAAGCTCGTGACACCGAACCTTAACGTCATTTTTCGTCATTGATCATATAATAAATTTGCCCTTCGACAATAGGTAATAGCCAATTTACCTAGCAACCTCAAATACAGTGCACACGATAGCCCAACAGGGCAAGTTCGGCATGAGGGCGGTCAGGCCCAATAGATCTATTCATAGTATTCACGTTTACATGCATGTAATTAACGGTTCACGATAGAAGGGACTTTCAGGCTATGTTAAACTTAGGCAATAATAATGTTATGAAAGCATAAATTTCAAAGCAATTGTGATCATAAATATTGATAGCATGTATCTCCCCCACGGAGTTTGTAAAACAATTGAAGTAAAAACAATTTGAAGTAAAAACCACGGAGTTTGTATCTCCCCCACGTAGTGATTTTTCAAAGGAATGGAATGAATGCGCGCGAATAAAAACAACCGAAGGACTGAAGCGAAACTAGAAAAGACCTATAACAAGAAAAGTGTCTAAGTGTATGGTAATTGAATAAGAGAAAGGATGCACATTATTATACTTGATTCATACATCCAAGACATGGTACTAAGGGTTTTCCCAATTCATATGGTCATGGTTTTCAAAAATAGTGAGTTCCCGAGTTGTGTACCCATCACATTTTTTTAGTTTTACTAGTGACTGAAAACTTTCCCGACTTCCAAAAATCACTACTTTCAAACCGTAAGTCAAAATTTTAAGTTCTTTATATCCCTAGTTTCCTCTAAATCCCTAGTGTACTGTAAAAATAATTTTACTCAAAAATTTGCAGGTCTAAATACTTTTTATAAATTTTCTTTACAGACCTGTCCGAAAGAAAAGTGCGACTGAAATTTACGGCTTACCGTATCGGCCGTCATTTGAAATCTACAGGTGCTATGAAGGTGAGGCCAATTGGAGGTGATACCTATATTTGTCTAGTACAGGTAGCATATTTGGTTTTCAAACATTTATGGAATAAAACTTGATTTTTGCCCCGAATGCCAACAGCATACAGAATCTGACCCTTTTTACCATAAAATTCATAGTTTAATCATCCTAACACTTCTAAAGGTGAGCCTTTTTGAAAAATGACCCTGAGACATATACCTGGGTCTTTATATTTTTTCCTTATTTTATAGAGCCACGTTTCATTCTTAAAACATTCAATAATCACAGCCTACAATTTTCTGCAATCACAAATCAAACCTAACTCTAAACCTAACCATCTAAATCACAATCATCCTCATCCAATGCCTTAGGTGAATCAAGTATAGTATGAATATGAAATAAAAGGTTCATTCTCAGAAGTAAAAACAATATTCCATTGAAAAACAAAAACCCATTTCCATGAGCAAAAATCAAAAAGGAAAAGATGGAATTAACTTACTAGAAGTGAAAATCACAAACAACCTAATTAGGCCTTGAATAAAAACGACCCAATTGACACCAAAGCTAATGAAACACTTCTCTTCTAGCCTTCAAAATATGATTAGGGGCTGATGGAAATTGGAATAAACTCTAATCAATCTTGAGGAAGACTTCAAGAAAACATAAGAAAACACTAAGAAACTCTTCAAATCTTCCATTCAAATCACCATCTTTTGCAAGGACCTTCAAGAGAATGATTTGGTGATGATTTTATGATTAAAAAGATGATGATATGGTGGTCTTGGGCTGTATTTGTGTCGTTCATAACAATGGGGGTAGAGAGGATTTGGTGAATTTGGTGATACAAACAAGAAAAATGAAGTATTAGCTTTATATATGTAAGAATCTAGTGGAATACATGTGTTGTGATATTATGTAAGGTGTGACACCACAAGGACAAATATCCTTATGTTTTGAACGTGTATTTTGGTGGGTGAGGAGAGGTTTAGTGGGTTTTGGTGATAAGTTTGTGTATTTGTGGTATTATAAGGTGTATTTTGCTCACGGTAATTTAAAACGTGAGTTTTTAAGACGCGTAATGTAATATCGGGTAGTAATAATTTTTAAAACTTTCAAAAATATTAAAACTTGATATCATAACCTATTTTAGTGATTTAGATGAGTGGTGAGTTCATCGGAGGATTTAAACATTGTTAAAACTAAAACCGTGAGTTAAAAACGCATTTGGTGATACCGGTTCTTGATAAAAGTGGCATAAGCTATAAAAATGACACGACAAGTATAAAACTCATTTGTAAACATGAAATAGTTTAAAAATTCATAAAATATGTAAATTATCATAGTCTATGGTTGGTTCACCTTGTTAAAACATTAAAACGTAAATTTAAATTGCGTAAAACGTAAAAGGTGCAAGGTTTATGTAAAATTGGAAAAAGTTAATTATGACTTTTAAAATAGGATTGTAAGGAACCAAAAATGCATAAAAAGTGTAGACTGAACATAGTCTAGTCGCGGTTGAATTAATTGAACGTGTCATGACGTATGCGGATAACTTCCGACGAAGTTAATTAGTTAAAATAGAATAGTTGAATAATGAACTATTAAAATAAATGACAAGAATTTTTAGAAATGTCACACTTAACCTTGCTTAACTCTTAACCACACAAAGGATGGAACATTCCCTTGAATATACCCTTCAACCCAACCATGGTTTACTCTCAACCCAACCATGGTTACTTCTCAACCCTTCTCACCTAACCATGGTTAACCTCAAAACCTTTAACCTAACCTTGGTTACACCTTAACCCAACCTTCCCCACACTTCCCATGAGGAATACACCATGGTATATTCTCTTCTCACTTATGCCATGTGAGGAATACCATTTCTACCATTCCAAATTACCCTATCTACACTTTATACCTTTGGTAATTTGTTTTCTCTTTAAACACTTCACAAAATGTTTTTCAAATTGGCTATTTGAGTTGGTAAACCTTAGATTGATTAATTTTAAGGTTTAGTGTGAAGTACAATTTGGGGTTTAGCAAGGTAAGGTATTAACAAGGTCCTAAACCCAAGATTTTCGGAAATTGTTACAGGGGCCTGGCGCGCTGCCCGCGCGCTGACGCGAGGGTGACGCGCCGGCCTCGGTAAAATTTCCCAAGTTTGGGTTCTTGGCCTATAAATACTCCCTTGCCTCTTGTATTCCTCACCCTTGCCATTATTCTTTCTCTCTACATTCTTTCTCTCAATCTCTATCAAATCTCTCTATCTCTAATCTTGTGTTCTTGATTTTCACATTAACATCTTTGAAAGAACACATCTCCTTGCAAGGGAAGAATCACAAGAACCTAATCCACATTATGTCGAGGGTCTTCTTCTTACACCATTTCTATTACAATCGAGTCTCTAGGTTAGGTTAGGACTTGGTTTAACAAACACTTATTCATTCATTTAATTGTTTGTACGGGAAGTCTTGTATCTTTGTGACCAAGCCTAGATCATTGGGGATCTAGTTGGGGTTTGATACTTCTGGGTGGAAGTTTTTGTAGTGGTCTTGGTGACCAAGTGTAAGTCGAGTCACGAGGTTCTTTTGGGTGGTTTCTGAGGCCGGAATACCGTTGGGGAGTAACTCCTTCTTTGTGAGCATCAATATTAGGGAATATTGGTGGAGTGAATTGTAACGGTTTATAGTCCACCAAAAGGATTATACTAGTGTAATAGTATCGGTGTCGTGGATTCGCAACTGGACGTACGGATGGTATAAACCCCCCATCCGGAACCAGTATATATCGTGGTTTATTTTACTCGCTTTATATACTTTGGATTGTGATTGCGATAGTGGTTGTTCTTGTCTAGACCACTTGGTGTTCTTCTTGGCTTAAAGTTTTTAAACCACTTGGTTCTACAATTGGTATTAGAGCGGTATACTCAAGTTTTTGAGCATTAAAACCTTCCCGAAAAGTCGTTTTAAGTCAAAAACTTCTTTCCCAAAAGATCTAAATCCTAAACAAGACTTTTGGTAAAGTTGAGTATAGATCCATGGCTCAAGAGAACCTTAAGCTCTTTGGGGTGAACACTTTTGATTATGAAGATCTACGAATGAAGAATCCAAAGATTCGCTTCGATGATACTTGGAGTTATAGCAATGACGATGACAATGAAGAAAGGAATGATTCATGTCTCGCGGGTTTGAAATCTTCGGAGGTATAGGCTTGGACTGATCTATTAAATCGTTGAAAGTGGTTGTTCCAAGCACATGACGTAGTAGAAGATTGTTTACTATATAAGGAGCATGATGGTGTACATAAGTAAACTTTGAGGAAGGTCGTCGGTAGTCTAAACATCAATGGTGAATCTTTATCTCGTGGTCATGAAACAAAAATCATCCATTAAAGTCGAGCTAAGTTTTCCCTTATGCTTATGAATCTTTATGTGCCTTAAATGTTAGTTGTTAAAAATGCTATGTGTTTAGGAAATATAGTTATGTGCTTAAAACTTGAACACATCATAATCTAAGTCTTAGATCTTTAAGAATATCTAAAAACAATCAACAACTAAACCCAAAAGAAGAAATTAAGTTTTAAAAGTTGATTTAGTATTTTGATCATAATTTCTTCATCCAAACTCCGATTTAGTTGACTCAAAAGGCCACGGAAAGAGAAAAAGGAGATCTAAATGATGAGAGTAAGTTGGGGTCAGTTCCTGGTTCGTTAACGCACCAGCCACGGTAAAGTTTTGCAAAAATTTTGAAAAACTTTCTTTTTGAGTTCTTGAGTCTTAAAACTTGTTTTAAACACTCCATTGGAACCCTATTAAGTCTTTATAAACATAAAACATGTCAAAAAATTCATTAGAAATAGGAAAACAATCTTTCAAACTGAAGTGAGATGTCTAGTTGGTCATTTGTAAGGTCCTTTTGTGTGCTCTTAGAGCGTTTGTGCTTATGTGACTAGGACTTATGTGAAGGAATGAAAGGAAATACAAATAAATGTTTTCCGAGAGGAAAGATATCTATCAATGCATTATTCAAATGATGGATGATAATATCTTAGAGTCTACATGTCCATACTATGTGTTATGAACAAGAAGTTTGACACAAAACATCCTACTACACTTGTTAGGTTTTGAAGTCATTTGTGTCGAATTATCAAGACTAGATAAAATTTCGGATCACAATTCATACTTGAGTTGAAGATTTTATATCTACTTCTACTTGTTCAATTTATGTGAAAATTGAATGCTTTGTGTTTTTAGGGTAGAAAAGAAAAGATAAACATCTATGCAAAGATACAAACTATTTACATAGTTGAAGAGAATTCCCGTGGATTGAATTCGGTATGGTATTGCATTACAAACTAAAAATACCCAATGAATAGACTTGATAAATTAAGTATTTCATCCGAAGTCTTAGAAACTTATTTTGTTAATGCAAGTGACAAATAAGGATTATCAAAGTCGACATACTACACAACAAACTATAAATCGGAGATATCGATATCATGCATTGTATATTGACTTCTATACATGTTTTGATGGTTTATAGGATCTAGTTTGTGTATCTAATAATAAAATATACACTTGATTTCTATGTGCAAACAACTACATTCTTGGGATGACTTGCATGAAAATACTTGCATTTGGTTCATGCATGATAAGATGTAGGATCTATATTGTGTGTAAATAGAATCATTTAAATTTCCAAATGATGATCAAGGTTCTATAAACAATCAACTATGATGGAAAGTATCATGCATGCATAATTATAGGAACGAACTTGTTTTACTTGATCATCCAATTTCAACCCAAAACACCAACAAAGAATTGAGATTTTTGGAACTTAAAACAAAAGCAAGCTGTTTCAAATTAAGAGAAGTAACAAACCAACAATAATTCCATCAAACATATAAAAGGAAATGTCTCAAGCATTAACTTACCAAACCTTTAAGAACATCATCCTAGACTTCATATAGATAGTTGCATAACATTCTTGAGTGATTTTTGGGTATATGCCTACTAGCAATTGTTTGTATGTGATTATGTGACTTTTGCTATTTATGATTGAAATGGTATGCTTGGCGATATGTTATGCTCACTTGTCGTAATGATTAATTGATGATAGGTTAGATACTATGTGGTTACATGCTTACTTTCTAATGTTATTAAGCGATGATATGAAAAGTATACTTGCATGAAAAATATGTTTTAATACTATTTGCTTATGTGCTTCCCTACAATGTTATTTTCTAAAATGCCATATGCTTAGTAGTTGTATGAGAAATGTGCTTATATGAGAAATATGTTTTGGTGCTATTTGCTTACATGTCTACTTGCCATGATTAATTGCTCTTTGAGTTTGATGTTATGTGATTATGTGCTTACATGCCATAATGATTAAATGGTAATATAAAACATATGTTTGCATGTGGAACATGTTTTAATGTTATTCGCTTATATGCCTACTTGTCATGATGATAAATTGGAAATTCATGGACATTATGTTTACTTGTCTTAAAGATCAATTGATTATAAGATGGATGCTATGTGGTTATATGATTACTTTTCGGTGTGATTAATTATATTTGCATGAGTAATACGTTTTAATATTATTTTCTTATATGCCCACTTGCCATGATGTTAGATGATTTAGTGCATATTGCTAACATGTTAATTGCTTACAACTATTAAAGATAGTAGATCATGTCCTCACAACTTTCAAGTATTATATTTAATTAGAAACTAAATGCACATTTACATAATACTTAGACAAACAAGGTCTTGCAAGAAATAGGATTTGTAAAGCAATTTCGACTAATAGATTTTTAGAATTACTTCATATCGATTTGTTTGGTTCATTACATATTTGAAGTTACAAAGGCAACTTCCATACGTTAATGACAATTGATGACTATTCACATTATATATGGACTCTATTTATAGGTGCTAAGGAAGATGCCCTAGATAAGTTTAGAATCTTATGAAGAAGATTAGAAAAACCCACTTGAGCTATGATTCAAGCTAATCATAGTAGTTGATTTGAACATAGGGTGAAGTTTAGGAATTTTTGCAAACAATATGGAATCTCACATAACTTCTCGGACATTAGTCCTACTAAAACTAATGAGGTTTTCCAAAGGAAGGACAAGAAGTTACAAGAGATGTGTCGTGCATATAGCCGTGCAATCCATTTCGCAAAAAAAATTGGTTTCATGCCTTAGAAACCACGTGTTACACTTTATTCTAGGAAAATACTTCTAAGACAATTAAGTAAGCTAAGGGATATCCAATAAAACAAGTATTAGGAGAGATGAATAAGCAAACCCTTAGGACGCAAGTTAGGAATACTTAAGATTTTTCATGACACTTCCCAAAATCCTAATTGCACATTTTAAGCCATAGAAAGGATTGTTCATGGTTAATATAGACTATAGAATGTTGAGTCACTTAGAGTCTCTAGAAATACAATGCTTTCTTGATCTTTACCAAACTCTTAAAGCATGGTTAAATTATGTGCTAAGGTATTATGTAAATGACATGGGTTTAGCTTGAACAAATTTGATTCCCAAGAAGTAGGAAATGTTGTAGTCTTTGAGGTGACCTTTACATCATATATGTATTTTCTTGGAAAGATTGAATTAATCAAGGGAAAGGGTAATACACGGTGTTATTCACTAAATTAGGAATCTCCTTATGCCTTGTCTTGCTACTAGGTGGTAACTTGTTTTTAGGTCTTGATTTGCACTCTTAATGTATTTATATGTGTAACTATGTGCTCTAATTTGAAAATTTGTTATCTACACTTGAGTTAGTGATATGTTTACGCTTGATTGATAGATCCGTTCCATGAATAACTATGTGAGGATGTTATGAATGTGTTTGTCAACATTTGGGATATAATGCTTCGAATATGTATTATATGCATAGGTTATGATGTATTGTGCGCAAATGCATGTGATGTTATGCTTTGTCATGAATAATACATTCTTGTTGTGAACTAACCCATGTTGCAAGAGTCCAAATGGTAACCTAACCCACTTTGGACTTCCACATGTAAGGATTGTTTGGTTGTTGCGTGTTGTGTATGTTTTTGTGTAGCTAGGCCACCACAAAGGTGAGGCTCTTGACCCATGGATCCACGCCTTGAAAAAAGGGGGAGCAACGATCTAGGGGGAGCTATGTTCAAGGGGGAGCACGTTCGGGTGCTATTGGAACAAGCTACTTTCCCATTCAATGGAAGTCCCACCTTTTTTATTCGACAAAAGGGGGAGAAAGAAAGCAAGAGCGTGAAGACCAAAGGTACGTGATGCGTGGGAATTGCACCAGGCTACACCAAAGGTACGTGATGCGTGGGAATTGCACCAGGCTTTACCTCTCGAGGGATCTCGAGAAGCTTACAACCCCCACCAGGCAGTGTACATGATCGTTGTAGTATAGTATAGTGACAAGTACCGGGGGATTGATCGTTCAACTCAGGAATAGTGTCGCTAGGATTAGAAAGCCTAAAAACTAGGTCTAGAGGTGAGGGATGATTCTTTTTGTATTTTTATGTTTTATAAAAGCAGGTAAAATTTTGGGTATTGGAAGAGTGGGCAGAATTAGTTGTTAGTCAACTAACCCAATGACTAAAGATGCAATCAAAATAAAATAAAAAAAATATAAATAAACTAAATTAAACTAGTGGTGTGAGCAATATATGGGAGAATTGTGTTTACTTAGATTTCACTACTCCCTAGATATCTTTTACAGGTTAATTACTTGTTATAGTTGTGTGGATGACGGGTTATATTCCTTAATACCAATCATGGGGTGGCGTACTTACTTCCCCAATTCTATAAGCTCCTACTTCACTCCTATGTCGAGCCGGCTAAGAAGCTCCTAACATGGGATCATTAGAATTCGCTCATGCATTAAATACAACCATAAAAACCTAGTACACATCGGTTCATGTTTCTTAAGACGTTCAAGCAAGTTACACAATGGAGATCTTCCAGTTTTTTTAAGCCTAACATTGAAATCATTCATCCATTACAACTATAAACAAGCAATCAACCTATAATCAACATCTAGGTTTCATTACATCTAAGCAAACACACAAAAGATCTAGCCTAGCATGTTAAAATCAAGACAAGCATAAGATATATTCAAACAACACATAGACATATTGAATGAATTGAAAGAAAACTTATCTCAATTGAACATGAAGGGTTTCAAGGGGTGAAAACCCTTGAAAATACTGTTACAAACGACCTAGGGTTTATTAGGTTCGGCCCTAGAATTCGCCACCCAAGTTCCTCTCTTAATGAATGAAAATTAGAAAAGTATTTATAGATTTAAAAAGGTGACGGCATCAAGAGTAAAATTCTGACGCCGTCATCTCGCCGGCAATAAAGTTCTCGGACTGCCTAGATCTGGATCTGACGCCGTCATGTGTAACCTCATTCCAGGCCGTCACCAAAATAACTCTTGACGCCTTATTTCTGACGCCGTCACGTTTTCTTTGGGCCGTCATCCATTTTGCTCCTGACGCCGTCATAAAATTCTTCTTGACGCCGTCATCTACTGTTCCCAGCAAGGAAAATTAAGTCTTTGCCGTTTTCTTTACTTTTATGCTCCAAAAACGTACAAAATGCTTCCTTTTCCAGAATTCACTCTCAAAGTACCTAAAATCACATAAGGAACGATTTAGGGCAATATTTGATAAAATAAATTCCATTTCCGGCTTAAATGACCCCCTAAAAATGGTTCATTTTTCGCCTCATCAGCACGCTTTGTCTTCGCTAAGTTTTGTAATTTTATTTGCTTTCGGTTTTTATTTGTCATCATCAAAAAAGGGGGAGATTGTTGAGGCAACATGATCAAGATCTCTTTATGTTTTAATGATGACAAATAAACCATAAAAACACATAAAATTACAAACGTTAGCCAAAATTCCCCGAATCACAAGTCTGCTGCTGGCGCGCCACCCACGCGTCAACGTGTGCTAACGCGCCAGGCGTCTGTGAATATCGGGATGAATTTTGAAAGTCGGCTTTTCCCTTACCCGACAAATGTGGATCCTTCAATACAGGTATGAATATGCTATGTGCTTAATTGAGAACACTCGAAACGAGTTTTGGGATTAAAGAGATCCAACTTTTAAAGCACCCATTTACGGGAAAACGCCAACTCGTGTTTTCTAACTATCGCCTCTAGCCAAGGCTTTTCTAAACTTAGTGAGCTTATATACTTCATGTAACATCATGTGAAAGTATCCATATGCTCATATCCCGTGCTTACGTCTTCTCTAATTACGTAACGTGTTTACTCCCTTATTGGTCAAAATAAGTCAAAGGTCACTTTGCGTAAACGCATCCTTTCCCACTTGGGTTATGCTTTACATCAAGGCAAAGCACTTAACTTGTTTGAACCAAGGTATTAGTTGAGAACGTCGAGTCGTGAAAAGTCACGAGATATGAAACTATGGATTCTCGACGTTGTATTACTTGAACTTATAAGTAACCTATGATTTTCTCAACTCATAATCTTAATTGTCTAAACTTTCTCTTCTGAATGACAATTAGATTATTTCTTAATCTTCTTCTTAATCTCATTTTACAAAAGACAACAAAACCAAATCTCCCACAATCCTTCCCAACATTCTCTTACAACATTCCCTTACACTCTCTTACAAAAGTGTACCTTTGTCCCTTCACATTCTCCCACACAATATTCCCTCAATCTACCAACTTCTCATACAATCTTTATATACACACTTATACACCTTGTGTACACACACTTGATTACACACACTACTCTCACAACCAACTCTTCTCTACACACACTTGCCAACTCACCAAGATTTCCATATCCAATCCAATCCATATCTCTTACACAATCCAACCCATATAATATATTCCTTACACACATCAACTCAAATAAAACTCACCCTCTTCTCCATTCCATAACATGGGAATAATCCTAGCCATCCAATTCAAACCAACTCATCTCAACCATCCATTCCCTTACAACATCACATCTCTTACACAACTATAATCCAAGCCATTCATTTCAAACCAAAACCATCTCAACCATCCATCTCACCCTTTCCCCCCAAGCAAAGGAATATACCTTTGGAATATCCTTTCTCTAACCCAACCATGGTTACTCTAACCTAACTATGGTTAGCTCTCTACACTTAACCTTGGTTAACTCTTAACCACACCAAGGATGGAACATTCCCTTGAATATACCCTTCAACCCAACCATGGTTTACTCTCAACCCAACCATGGTTACTTCTCAACACGCAACCCTTCTCACCTAACCATGGTTAACCTCAAAACCTTTAACCTAACCTTGGTTACACCTTAACTCAACCTTCCTCACACGTCCCTTGAGGAATACACCATGGCATAGTCTCTTCTCACTTATGCCATGTGAGGAATACCATTTCTACCCCTTCCAAATTACCCTATCTACACTTTATACCTTTGGTAATTTGTTTTCTCTTTAAACACTTCACAAAATGTTTTTCAAATTGGCTATTTGAGTTGGTTAACCTTAGATTGATTAATGTTACGGTTTAGTATGAAGTACAATTGGGGGTTTAGCAAGGTAAGGTATTTACAAGGTCCTAAACCCAAGATTTTGGGAAATTTTTACAGGGGCCTGGCGCGCTGATCGTGCGCTGACGCGAGGGTGACGCGCCGGCCTTGGTAAAATTTCCTAAGTTTGGGTTCTTGGCCTATAAATACCCCTTTGCCTCTTGTATTCCTCACCCCTTTCCATTATTCTTTCTCTCTACATTCTTTCTCTTAATCTCTCTCAAATCTCTCTATCTCAGTTGGGAATTCTGCTAAATAAGAATTCTGCTGAAGTTACTGCTGATGGTTCCTGCTGAAGAGTTGGTTTCTGCCGAAGCGATATTTCTGCTGAAGAATAGATTTTGTGTAGTTTGTTTCTGCGGATATAGATATTCCGTATATTTTATTATTTAGTTAGGATATGCATGAGTTTTATTAGGAAGTGATAATGCATATCTCTTTAAGTTTTATAGAAGATACGTTTCTTGTGAAACCGTTTAGGGTTCCTTGTCAATAAAAGGAACACATTATTATGTATGAGATAGAAGTTTGTAAAAACAAGTTTTAATATTATTCAAAGATCCATAGAGGATCATAGTATTCGTAATATGCTGGTGTTTTCGAGGGACAATGTGATTTATCATGGGTCCAAATCAGAATTCTGGCATGCTTTAATTATACGAGGTACTGCTGAAGTCACAATTGGTGCAGCATGTGGGGTAAGATGTGTTTAATAGCTTCTGTTGGTAATTTTTGTTCCTACTGATCGGATGTGTTTCTGCTGGTACTCTACTTTATTTATGCTGCTGATGACATTCGGTTCCTCCTGGTCACTGTTGGTTTCTGCTGATCGGTTTGTACTGGTCGGTTCCTAGGATTAGTAACATTGATAATAAGCACAACGGAATAAGAACAAGAACAATCAAAGTTACTAATAAGGTTTTCTTTATTATAAATATAAAATAAACTACTACAACTACTACTAAACTACTACACGCTCTATGCGTTTCTAGACTCTCATTGGAGAGACTAGCTATGAAAGGATTAAGTTACTCATAACCTAGACGCCACCCTCTATATATAATAGAGGGAGGTTACAAGAAACCATAGCTTCCTATGAAAGCTATCTAACTATTACATAATAGGCCCCTCTTGTTTCTTCTTTCTTCACTTCAAGTTGTTTGTTTTGTAATCTTCAAATCTTAAAATCTATAATTCCCAACAATATTCCCCTATTTGATATTACAAAACAATCTGCATGAAGAAATAATGCTAAACATGTCATCACGAATAATAAGTTGCACATCATAACTCTTCTTCCCCTTTTTGTAATCATCCAATAGGGGTCTTGTGCATCTCGTAAACGCTTCCCCTCAAGTGATGCATGTAGATGGATAAGTATTTTTGAACAATAAGCTTCCCCTTAAAATATACTAACCATCTCATGAATCTCGGACTTTAATTGGTTGCAAATATCCTTCTCTGATTTAGTGCGAACAAGCATATTTATTACACCCCAGGTACTCGTGTGGTCCCAGCCATCGCACGACCTACCTGCTTAGTTATGCGTGTGGTCCCAGCCATCGCACGACATAACCGACAACAGTTATTTGTGTGGTCCCAGCCATCGCACAACATAACTGTCCCTATAATAATGTGTGTGGTCCCGGCCATTGCACGCCATTATTACGTCATGTACTAAAGAACCTCTAAACACCAAACCAAATGAATAAAAGTAACCAACACGTCATCTATGATCCAAGGGCGTCTTCGGACCTATAATAACCAGTAGAAATAAAACAATAACTTTTTTACCTTTTTTTTAACACAGCAGCAGAATCCGAGCATCAGTAACCGATCAGCAGGAACCGACCAGTATAAACCGATCAGCAAGAACCGATCAGCAGAAACCAACAGTGACCAGGAGGAACCGAATGTCATCAGCACCATAAACAAAGTAGAGTACCAGCAGAAACACATCCGATCAGTAGGAACAAAAATTACCAACAACAGCTATTAAACACATCTTACCCCACATGCTGCACCAATTGTGACAACAGCAGTACCTCGTATAATTAATGCATGCCAGAATTCTGATTTGGACCCATGATAAATCACACTGTCCCTCGAAAACACCAGCATATTAAGAATACTATGATCCTCTATGGATCTTTGAATAATATTAAAACTTGTTTTTACGAACTTCTATCTCATACATAATAATGTGTTCCTTTTATAGACAAGGAACCCTAAACCGTTTCACAATAAACGTAAAGAGATATACATTATCACTTCCTAATAAAACTCATGCATATCCTAACTAAATAACAAAATATACGGAATATCTATATCCGCAGAAGCAAACTACGCAAAATCTATTCTTCTGCAAAAATACCGCTTCGGCAGAAACCAACTCTTCATCATTAACTTCAGCATAATTCTTATTTAGCAGAATTCCCAACAATCCTCCCCTAATCTTGAATTTGACATCATTCTTGATAGATCTTTAAAGTCACAAACCAAGAGGATTGAATTCGAACATCAGCAGCAAAGAATCACAATAACCACATCTCTATGAATGGCAAACATGAAACCTTCAGGTCTTTGCAGCAACAAATGACAAATTGTACATCAAAACATATTAGTTTCATACTATTCTCATCACATCCAGGTGTGTTAACTCCTGTGAGAGGCGAATCATTGAAAATAATGGATTTGATGTCTCTTTACCAATAGCCATCACTACTGGAGTAGCCAAATGTTTAAGTTCGAAAACTATGGTACACTGATGAACATATGATTTTTAGCAAATCATTAGCTATAAACGGATTTGAGGTGTCTTTACCTGTAGCCGTTTGCTCAGGACTAGGCAATTATTTGGTTGATTAAACACCTTGGTAAATTGAATACCAAATATTGTTTTCCACTGCCTTTACCACAAGCCATACACTTGTGGGCTAGTCAACTCTTGTGTCAGTAAGACATGGTGAGCTGAGAACCATATGTGTGATAATTAACCACTACAAGTACTTGTAAACAAGATAAAACAAAAACTATACACATTTGTTTTTATATTTTTTATCGAATAAAAGAAAGAAAGAAAAAGAAATACAAAATATGAAAAATATACCATCAATCATCAGTAGAAACCAAAGAAAAATGAAATTAACCACTACAAGTACTTGTAAACAAGATAAAACAAAAACTATACACATTTATTTGTAAACAAGTACTTTTTAGTAGTATATAATTATTCCGAAGAAATACCGGTGAAAGTATTTCCCGAGTCGTTTTCCCAACGAAGGTAGAATGGATTTGTGAATTATCGAATCGCGAAATCGTGTCGTGAAAAGTGGTAAAGAGAAGAATATGATTTTGAAGTTCAAATTATGATAAGAAATAGTAAACTAAGCAGAATGTACAAGCTATATATGCACAAATGTTAAAAACGTAAAAACGGAAATGCAAACACGAATATTAAACGTAACGTACGAAATAAAACGTGACTTTTATACTAAAAATGATCCTACAAACGTGAAACAAGTTTCTAAAAATCTTAAACTACTAAAAAGAATTTCCAGAAAAAGAAAAATATTTTTTAGACTTTTTATTTATTTTCTATGAATTATTTTCTATTTATTGATTTAAAAATAAAGGAAAATGTAAAAATTAATTGGAAAATTTTAAAATCTATTCTGAAAAATCTAGAATATTATAAAAGAATTTCCTAAAATATTTTTGTATTTTTAAAAGCTTTTTCTGATTTTTTTATTGATTTTTGATTATTAAAAAGTATTTTAAAATGATTATTAATGAAGAGAAATTAAGAAATATATCAAATCAACTTAGAAAAATATGAAAAATTTACAGAAAATCTAGAATAATATGGAAAGCTTGCAGAAAAATTTTGAAAATAAAATGATAAGCAGAAGTGCTTATATGGACAGAAACAGTTTATGGCAAGTGCTTATTTATAAGCACTTGCCACAAAACTATACCAAACTTGAAACTCAGATGCAATGTACTCTATAAGACTCAAAGGTACTCAGAAATGATGAAAAATCACACAGACTAGATGCAAGCAATTAAGCAGTTTAGCAATATCAAGAAATAAGCAAATCAATGACAGAAAAAGCTAGGAAGCTAGGAACTGAATGAAATAACTAAAACACAACTAAAGTAACTCAGATATGTCAATAAAACTCAATTACAAGCTCAATCAAATAGTAGCAGCCCTATGGTTCAATACAGAAAACTAGTTCTACCACCTATTAAGCAGGACCAATAAGCTAGTCCAAATAAGCTCTAAGCTACAAAATTAAGGGGGCAAAAGCTTCACTTTACTACTAAGTTTACAAAACAAATAAAATCCTACTCAGAATCAACCATAAGCTATTCTAAAATAACCCTAGTTCAGCAGCTATTAGTCACAAATAGCATGAAACAGTTGACTTTATAAATCCTACACTAGTTTGACCAAATCTGATTTCATGTGAATTTATCAACTCCTAAATGTAATTTTAAACTAGGATTATACAGGATTAAGCTACTCTTAACTGAAATGCAACTATCATTACAAGATCTCTAACTGATTTTAATAAACTAACAGTTAAACTATTATGAAATCTAATTTTTACTTTCACTTAATTAAACTACTATCATAATGACCTATGTGACTAACTCTAAACCAATGTAACTAGAGAAAAGCTTATAACAGTAACTTTACTACTACAAAGCCAGTTACTATCAGATCCAAACACCCCCTTATATTACCTCTATAACTATGAAACAAAGAAACAATCATCAAAACTACAATCTAATTATCAAGTAAGCTAAAACAATACTACCAGAAGCAATTTCAAAAATCAGAAACAACTAATATCAAAAGAAACTCATATCCACAGATGTATGCAAAATTATAAAATAAAATGGGAACAAAACTTACGATCCAATTCACCTCAGCTCTAAATAGAGGTGATTCACTTAGCAAGCCTGTCTCTAGACAGGCTGACATCAGACTATCAACTTTACACCATTAATCAACTGATTCAATATCAGTTGACTTTCGTTGACCAACTAGGAACAATTATGAAATTGAAATTAAAACAGTTCCAACTAAAGAGTAAGAGCTTATTTAAACTGTATAACTCCAAATGAACTTATTTGAAAGCTCAGCTGCTATATTGAAAACATTTTATTTTTTATTTTTCTGATTTCTTTTTGATTCTCAAAACTATTGGAAACTGAATTTAAAAGACAAAGGAATTAAAATGATTGAAAACTAAAATTTAACTAAGATTTGAATAGAAATAAGCTAAACTTATAAGCTGAATCAACAAACTGAATTGTAAAGGATAAAAGATTGATTTTCATTAAACATAAAACATTACAATTAGAAAGTAAATTTACACTAAAGAAACTGAGAAATAAATTTGGCAGAGTTTGGCTACTCCAAACTCCACACCACAATAGGCTACACTAACACTCTATATATAGGAGAGGTGAGGAGGTGAGCTCACGGATTGCCAAGCTGGCAATCCGTGTGACTTTGTGTTTCTTTGGAGCTCTTCTTAGCCGCTTGATCATTCTAATCATTGCCAAACCAATAATAGCCCTTAGATTAGATCCCTATGACGCGTCCGCACCAATAGCAGCTTGCCATGTGTACGTTATTGTGCTTCTTTAGATACTCTGACACGCCCTGACAATCCTTGACCTTCTAGAAACCCTCTGAATTGACAGTACTACCCTTAATTGTGGTAATTATTTTGATAGGGGTCTAGGGTTCTTGGGTGAATAGTGATTTCTGGGAAAAGAGATGAATTTGGGGGGCGGGTAAAAGGTACGGGGTAATATTAAATTACTTGGTTTTGACCTTTTGACCAAGGGTGTGGACCGGGTATGGGATTTTTTGGGAATGGGCTTTGAGGTTGTGATATGGATATTGGATTTGTAAGTATTAGATTTGGGCTTTGTAAAATTATCTTGGACCAGGCTTAGATTTTTGGTTTTCAGATTTTGGTATAAAATTACAAGGACTAATAGTGTAGAATCTGAAATATCAAGGACCAAAGCAGTACTTCTTCCAAAATATTATCCAAGGGCTTATGATGTAAATTCCTGATTTTCCAAGGATCATGGATGTCATAAGCTGAAAAGTATTTTCCAGGGACTAAAATTGCCAAAGTATGGAACTTGGAGGACCAATTCTGATAAACTCATGAATCTTCATTAAGGGATCAAAACTGATAAATCACATAACTCTGAGGTCTTCTAAAGCTCAGCATTGACTTTCCTTGACCATTCTGCACATGTTCCACTCTCATGCTCGTTTTTGCTTGATTTCCGTTTGTTTTTCGTTATTTCACGAAATATCCGTTCCTGCACATTCACAATCACAAAAACATGTTTTCTTTGGCGTTTTGGTTAGTTTTTGGTCTCATTAGTCCGGTTTTTGGTCAAATAATAGTGAGTGAATAAGCACTCACCAGAATCTGTCATAACCCTTGTGGATGCCTTCTTCCTCAGAAATTTGAAATTCTTGAAACTGCTGTTTCAGCATGGATTTCTTCATCCTTTTTGACTCATCGTTTCCACCAAACCTAGCATTGATTGCCATCCAGATGTCCTTAGCATCTTCCATGAAGTGAAAGTCACCCATGTGATCGTCTGGTATAGCCTGAAGGAGAATAGTTCTGACTTTATTCTATCTCTGAACAGCTAGTATCTCTTCAGCAGTTTTAGGACCCACAATGGTAACAAACCCATCAGCATCTTTGACGTGTTTCTTCAAACTGTTACCCTTACGGACAACTTCCCAAAGATTCCAGTCAATGTTGGTGATCCAATTTTTCATTTTCATAGCCCACAATTCATACTCCTCTGCGTTTTTAAGGTATGGGAATTTGGCACTGCTGTTTGTGAGAGATAGTGTAACACCCCCAAAATACCGCAGCGGAAGACTGTGTCACAGGGGTGCTACTTCATAATACAAAGCATAAGATATAGAAAACGACCTCTAAATGAGACGTTTGAAAAGTTACCATTCGATTAATAAATTCCGAGTTACAAACATGAGTTCCATAATACAATACATAAGAGTTTTAAGACATATCGAATGGTAAAGATAAAAGCATAAGTCTTCAAAACATGCCAAGCGACTCTATGCTCCATGCAACAGCTATCACCTTACAGACCTGAGATAAACATGCTAAAGTGTCAACACAATGGTTGGTGAGTTCATAGAGTTTGTTTTAACACATTTGAAAAGCCTTAAAAGAATGTTCACACAGCAAAGGCATTGTGAATCCACTCAGTTGCAAGTCCCGCCATAAGAGACTTGCAACCTGTGTGTCCACAACCCACTGCTACAATATAATATGATTAAGATATGTATATACGATATATGCACTCTTAATGTAAAGTATAAAATGTCTACTGAACCTCATGACAAGAATAAGCTCAAAAGCTTCGTAAGAATAAGCACAAATGCTTCATGACAAGAATAGATTTACACATAAAGACTACACATCAAGTATAAACAGAATCAAGTATAATGCAATCAAGTATAATGTTTTGAGTATTTGTACAAGTAAACAAGTAGTTGAGCATGTATCTCCCCCAAAGAGTTAAAACAAGTATGAAAAGAGTAGGGGCTATGACTCACCTTAAGTTATGTAGTGAGTATAGAAAATGGTAGTCGAATCGCAAAAGTCTCTACGAGTAACAACTTGAGGCTTTCTAAAAGAAAGGTAAGTAACTAGTAAGGTACGGACTTTGATAAACTTAAGCTTCACTCTTTGCAATCTATGATAAACCGAGGTTATTTGAAGATTATAACGACGCCTTCTTGAAAGTCCAAAGCTATTTGAAGATTATAACTACGTCTTTTTGGAGACTTTAAAGTTATAACAACTTTTCTTAGAAAATTTCCAAGATTGAAGATCAAACACTAGTTTTCTTTCAAAAACTAGTTAACTTTCTTACAAAATATAAGAAAAGTGCCTTAGGTTTTAGGACTTGAAGGTTATAAGAAGGTGTGGTGCAAGTTTTCTATGTGTTTTAGCTTGGTATTTATAGGGTAGGAAAAATAGTTAACCATATATTGGGTTAGAATTTAACCATGGTTAGTTTTAGACACTTGTAACCATCCTAGAGATCAATGGTTAAGATTTAACCACACATGGTGACTCCCCCCCCCCCTTAAGTCGGTTCCATAAGGATAAGGGTGACTAGATGATGACTCTTGGTGCTATCTTGCTTAGTTTGTGCATTTTGACTCCGTAAAATGCTAACCGTAAATGATTAAGCCTCAAAACGTAAAACCGGGTATCGTAAAAATATGAAACTTGAAAGTATGGTTAAACATGTCAATATAGTCCATAATAAAATATAAAATGAGTGGTAGGTTCTATCGGGTGCTAAAACCCTGCTAAAAACTGGAAACACGGGTCTAAAACGCGTAATTCGCGTAAAACGCTGAACTGAAAAACGTAAAATTCCAAAACTTTTGGAATTGTCCTAAAATGAGAGAAAATCATATTTCTATTATTTATAATGTTTTATGGACATATCGGGATGCTGGAATGACGTTTAAACCTAAAAGTAAATCTCGGACACGGCTTTGTGATTTTTGAAGAAATGATCCGACGAGCGTCAAACTCTCGGATTATCGTTAAAATAGTTTAACTTACGAGAATATGAAATAAAAATTTCTGAGATGAATAGTGAAAGTGAATAGTAAAAGTGAATAGTAAAAATGAATAGTAATCCAAAGATGCGAATTGTTACAGATAGTTGTTGGAAGGATGTGGTGTTTTGATTCTGATTAACATCTGATTCATCGTCTGATCCAGCCATTTTTTTGGTTGTGTGGAAAACTAGAAGAGGGGGGGTTGAATAGTTTTACGTCTTTTTAATTTTATTATGAAAACTTAGTTTAGTTTTACAACCTTGTTTGCTTTTAAAACTTTGATTCAATCTTATGTGAACTCAAATCTTGAACAATATGAACAACTATATCAAAATATGAACAATAATAATATAAGCTAAGTATGTGAAATCAGCACATGCATAATATAAACAATTATAGCTATATACGAGAGATAAGTAAGTAATCGTTTATTTTATAGTCCTTAGTTATATTATGTATGAAAACTATACTTGATCGAAATGATCAATTATATGTATGTTACCTTTTTAGTTTGATTGTAAAAACTTTGTTTTGTGAATGAAACTTTCGTTAGATCTTTAAGTAAAATCTATACCAGCACTATATGAGCAAATATATAAATACGTCTACGTCTACAAAAGTAATAACGATATAAGCAAGATAATAAGTAAGATATGGAAAGATCTAACCGAGAGACAAAGGATTTATAGTGGTTCGGCTACAAGGACACCTTCCTTGCCCTACTCCACTCCTCGAGTCACCTACTCGAGAGTTTTCTTCACTATGTCAACAAGCTCCCTTATGGCGGAGAAAACCTTACACACCAATTTACACACCACAACTTCGTCACAACTAAATCACAACAAAATCACAACTTCTACACAACTTCTTCACACCAATCTACTTCACAACAAACTACTTCACACCTATCTTCTTCACACCAATTTTCTTCACAACTATCTACTTCACACCTATCTTCTTCACACCTATCTTCTTCACTTCTTCACAACACTACTTATATCTCACTACTTCTATTCACAACTTCTATTCACAACTTCTACTCCTAGATCTATCTAGTTACAATACAATCACACCTTTACAATGAATGTACACAACAACTAGACTATATACATCAATCTACAATACTTCACAACTTGATGTTGAAGGAGTATTCTTCTCTTGCACTTTGAGAGATGAGAGGTGAGGGAATGAATCACTTGAAACAAGGATTAACAATTATATGATCAAAGGGTTTTTAGGAGGATGTTTAGAGAGATTTAGATCTGAAAATTTTCGTGCAAGAGGTGGGAAAAATTCCAGATTTAAGGTGGTATTTATAGGGAAAAATTTCTGACAGAATCTGACAGGGGAGCGTGGCCGGTCCCCTTAATTCATGGCCGGCCCCCTTAAAATTAAGGGGGCCGCCCAACTGTAACGGCCAAATTTTCTGTCTTTTAGTGGGGAAAGTTTATTTGGTTAAAAACTAACTGATTTTGGTTAAAAATTTGAATTCATATATTTACTATGAATTAAACATTTTCCTTTATTACCAAAAATGTTTTTCAAGAATATATAATAAGTTTATTTAATTTTATAAACTTTGTATTATTTAAATAAACATCCCTTTGATCATAAAATGTATTAGTCACTTGTTTATTCATACCTTAAGTGATTATGTTGGATGAGATGATATAAACTTGCTTAAAACTTGTTTACGTATTAACTTTGCGTTTAATGTTCTTATATTTTGTGAGCGTCAAAACTTAAGGATATCGAAAAATATTAATAACGTTTTTATACATTATTTATATCAACAGGTTGTTTTGGTTGTAAGGGTGTAAGAAAATCGTTCTTAGTATCACAGAGACTCTCCCGAGGCTCTGATACCAATTGTAAAATCACGATCTTTGAAGCTCTTCTAGGATTAGTAACATTGATAATAAGCACAACGGAATAAGAACAAGAACAATCAAAGTTACTAAAAAGGTTTTCTTTATTATAAATATTAAATAAACTACTACAACTACTACTAAACTACTACACGCTCTATGCGTTTCTAGACTCTCATTGGAGAGACTAGCTATGAAAGGATTAAGTTACTCATAACCTAGACGCCACCCTCTTTATATAATCGAGGGAGGTTACAAGAAACCCTAGCTTCCTATGAAAGCTATCTAACTATTACATAATAGGCCCCGCTTGTTTCTTCTTTCTTCACTTCAAGTTGTTTGTTTTGTAATCTTCAAATCTTCAAATCTATAATTCCCAACAATTTCTAATCTTGTGTTCTTGATTTTCACATTAACATCTTTGAAAGAACACATCTCCTTGCAAGGGAAGAATCACAAGAACCTAATCCACTCTTGTGATTGTGTCGTTCTTCTTATACCCTTTCTATTACAATCGAGTCTCTAGGTTAGGTTAGGACTTGGTTGAACAGACACTTATTCATTCATTCAATTGTTTTTACGGGAAGTCTTGTGTCTTTGTGACAAAGCCTATATCATTAGGGATCTAGTTGGGGTTTGATACTTCTGGGTGGAAGTTTTGGCAGTGGTCTTGGTGACCAAGTGTAAGTCGAGTCACGAGGTTCTTTTTGGTGGTTTCCGATGGCGGAATACCGTTGGGGAGTAACTCCTTCTTTGTGAGCATCAATATTAGGGAATATTGGTGGAATGAATTGTAACGGTTTATAGTCCACCGAAAGGATTATACTAGTGTAATAGTATCGGTGTCGTGGATTCGCAACTGGACGTACGGATGGTATAAACCCCCCATCCGGAACCAGTATATATCGTGGTGTCTTTTACTCGCTTTATATACTTTGGATTGTGATTGTGATAGTGGTTGTTGTTGTCTAGACCACTTGGTGTTCTTTTTTGCTTAAAGTTTTTAAACATCTAAAGAGCCGAAGAAACCGTATTCACCCCCCCCCCTCTACGGTTCTACAGATTCAATTATTGAGTTAATTGAAACAGATTCATTAGGTTCAATAACATAGAACCTATATGCCTTGGAATGCTCAGCATATCCAACAAAGATGCATTCAATGCCTTTTTCACCCAAAGTTTTCTGCTTTGGATTAGGAAGTCTTACAACATCCCTAAAACCCCAAACCCTGATAAAGTTCAGGTTAGGTTTTCTTTTAGTCCAGAGTTCATAAGGGGTTATCTTGTTCCTTTTATTGGGAACCCTATTTAATAAATAGCAAGCTGTCAACATAGCTTCACCCTAGAACCCTTGACTCAGCCCTGAATAGGACAACATGGAATTAACCATCTCCTTCAGCACCCTGTTTTCCCTTTTAGAAATACCATTTTGTGAGGAGTATAAGGGGCAGTCGTTTCATGGATTATACCAACAGACTGAAAATACAGAGTATCCATGTACTCACCTCCCCTATTAGTCCCGAATCTTTTGATTAGAGACCCTTGTTGCAATTCAACTTCAGTTTTAAATACTTTAAATTTATCTAATGCTTCATCCTTGTTATGTAACAGATAAACATAATAAAACCTAGAAGCATCATCAATAAAAGTCACAAAGTATTTCTTGTTCCCCAAAGAGGGAGTAGCGTGTAGATCACATAGATCATTATGAATTAGCTCCAAAACTTTAGTTTTACGTTTTACACTTTGAAATGGTTTCTTAGTTATTTTGGTCATCATGCAAGTTTTACACTTTTCATTGTCCATATCAAAGGCTGGAATTAACCCATCCTTAAACATATCTCGCATTCTTTTAAAGTATACATGGCCAAGTCTAGCATGCCATAGGGTTGAATCATTAAGTTTAGAAGTTGACATAAAAGCCGAATTACCAATATCATTAACAATATTAAGCCTGAACATTTGATTACATAAATAACCAAAACCAATAAACACACCATGTTTAGATAAAACAAACTTATCAGATTCAATCACTTGTTTATAACCACAATTATTCAAAACACTACTAGAAACCAATTTCTTTCTAATATCAGGAACATATAAAACATTAAACAAAGAAACAATCTTTCCAGAACTAAACTTCAAATCCACACATCCTCTTCCATGCACCAGGGCTGTTGACTCATTTCCCATATGAAGAATAGAACCATCATTCATTGACTCATAGGTCTTGAACCAGCTTCTATCTTTACACACATGAATTGTTGCTCCAGAGTCAACCCACCACGCAACATCATCATCCTGCACAAAGTATACATCAGATATATATGTAACATAATTCAAGCAAACACCCTAACCGTAATTTTCTAACAAAAGTCAAACTAACTCTTGAGAAAGACGCAAAGTAATCAGGTAAATGACATGATGTAGTGTAAGACTAGTTCAAATAAAGTGAAATGATTTCATGTATAAATACTTCCTCAGTCACCGCTGCCCTAGCTGCTCGGTGTCTTACCATCAATTCTGATAGAACCTCAATTAATCTCTTTTTCACATCATCTGTAAGCATGTGTCCTGACCCACATCTTTAGAGAAATTTGCATATGGAACACGGACTTGTCTTGTCACATTGCAACAAAATATCTCGAATCGTGGTTGTAATTTGTCATTGAACTGAGCCCGTCTTTCAAGCCAAGTGGCATGGAGGTGCCAATTTCAAATTTCCTAATTCCTGAATTGTACATGATTAGCAGTTCACATCAGATTACTGTGCTTACTTGTACACTTGGAAGAGAAGACTGGGGACAAGGCAAAGTATATATGTGGCTAAGTGTGACATTCGAGTCTGCATTCTTTGTAACTAATAATTGTGGCCTTTTCTAACATTTTTTTTCTCAAAATAAGAAAATTATCCAGACGATTATGCAATACAAAAGTGTATCTATCGTTTTCATTTAAAGTATTTAAGAAGCTTTAGCAAATAAATTTTGACACGTGGTCACAAATAACCATTGTATAATGCATCATTTCTTCAGAATAATTGTGACTTAATATTTCAATTTTGCAAAGATATTTTAAATTTTGGTAAACTGTACTTAGAGGGTGTTTGAGTAAGCTTAATTCAAGTGTTTAATAACTTATCGTATCTTGGAAAAGCTATAAAGCAGAATCCCTTGGATTGGGGGATTTGTGAAAACAAATAAGCTTTTAAGCATAAGCTTACCCAAACACCTAATTATGTAACAATATCTACGAAATACATTTCAAATTGGTAGATTATACATAATACTCCAATATTTGCAAAATACATTTATGACCAAAAGTAACCGTTGTCCAACGGTCATTTTTTTCATTTCAAAATTTTCCAAGATTGATAATATAACCGTTGGGTAACGGTTAAGTAGTAAAACAATGTATATATTGTAGTTCATTTGCTTAAGGTTTTGCACTCATATATATTTTAAGTTCTGCTGTCGTTGTTACTGTATGATTCTTTGGTCTTTTCTTTTTCTTTTCATTCTCTTTAAACTTGGTCACATCTATCTCGTTTTTGAGGAAACTATTCCAGTTTAACTTCTTTGTGAGGATACTTGTTTCAAGGGTCTGATGTCGTCATTGATTATAGATGTAGCTGGAGATCATAATTTTAAATCTCAACACATAACTGAAATGAAGATACTTGCAGTAGGCACCCAACCCTGGCCCAGAAAGTCTCTAAAGAAGGTAAAGCTCTTCCCATTCCATATAACAATATGCATTCAATTTTAACTATTTTTTTTCGAGTAGTAAAGATATGAAGCAATTGTTCAATAATAGGTGCAGGATTAGTAGTAGAGGTTAGTTCAACATCCAAAATTCTTGTATGTAGGTTAGATCTTCCGCGGTTGCTAAATTATTGTTGTTCATTTTTTTTGGGTAACACTGGGTTTTTGAATAGATAACATTATTGCTAATCACCGAATAAATTTATTAATTTTCTCTTTTTTCTATGAGGTGCAGGATAATGACACACTAATATTAGACGGTATTAGGTTTGATGCAAATAAGTAAACCGGGCCTATAAACAATCAACTAACAAAGAAGACAATGGAAATAAAAAAGAAACTAAACGAATGGAGTTCAGAAGACGTAAAAGTTGCTGACATGGCAAACAGTCACTCAAAGAGTCACGAGGCTGATGTCCCAGATCAGGATTTTTCATGATTTTTATATAGAAAGAAGCGAAAATTGTTTCAAAGAAGGTCAACTATGGGCTGCTTATGATGATCATGAAGGGTTGCCTCGAAACTATATATGCCATAATTCACAAAGTAATTTCTTTAAACCCGTCTAAGATGAAAGTATGCTGGTTAGTTCAAAACCCAACAAAAAACATCTTCCATTTCCCGGATTCCTGGAAGCATTTGGGGAGTTACAAGCAGGAAAACACGAAACCGTTACCTCCCCTAATTATTTTTCTCACAAAGCTAAGTTTACGAAGCAGAAAAATGGTAACATTCGTGTTTTTCCCAATAAAATTAAGGAAGTGTGTACTCTATACAAAAATAATCAGACACCGGGTATAGTAAAACATAATTATGAAATTGTGGAAGTTGAGGAGTACAATGAAGAAACAGGAATTAACATTAGTGCCATTCTGTTTGTTTTTCAATTCTGCACAAAACCCAACCAAAAACACCACCGTCTAATAACTATTACATTAGCATCACAAAAATCGATGCTGAATATTGTAATGCAATTAAGAAAAGTTTGCAATCCTCCTTGTCTTATACAAGAAACCGAATCTGAATTGCGACGATCGAGTTTCTCCATGACATGCGAAAGAAGGCTTCTACTAAGCTCACTTTGCTTCATTCCATGCTAAAGATTTTGCATTGTGTTGTTTGTGTTCTTGTTCCTCTACTTGTGGGATGGAGATCAATATAGCAAGTGTTGACACGGTTATAATCTACGGGTCTGACTTTAACCCACATGCTGATATCCAGGCAGTGAATCATGCACATAGAATTGGTCAGTCGAAGAGGCTTTTAGTATACATGCTTGTTGTTCAAATAGTGTTGAAGAAAGAATCTTACAGCTTGCAAAGAACAAACTTCCCAAAATCTTTCTTTGGATAATTGTAATATAGTGAAATAGGATCAATTTTCATTTTACTTGTTTCTAATATACAACATGAGTATAGTTTAATGTATGCATATGTTTAATCTATATCACCATTTTGTTAATGTTTGATTTTATTTATTAAGATTTAGATATCACAATTTGTTAACGTTTGATGAATTATGAAAACCAGTGTTCGATGAAATGCTTAACACTATTGATTGCTACGATTGTATATGTATATGTGTATTGTGGATTCTGATAAAAAAAATCTGAGCACAAGGTGTTCTATGAGATGCTTAGCTCAAAAACCACATTTCTCCATGTAGTGATTTGTTAGCCTTTGTCAAATTATTAATCGGTGTGCGATTGAGAAAGGAATCAATTGCTTAATTATGCATGGTTTACATGTGTGAAGATGAAAGCATGCTTTTGTTAATACGAGTGTAAGTTGTTGTGGATATCGCACCTGCACACCCGCCTAACAAACAAAGAAACATAAAAAATGCTTGCGGAAAAAATAAAATACACAAGATGTAACGTGGTATCTACGACTAGAGAAGTCATAGCAGTCCATGGGATCGAACAAGAGAGATAAATTATTGATGTACGCACAAACACAAGAGATACAAGTTTACGATTACAATGAGAGGGGTATTTATAAGTGTGGAAACCCTAATCCTAACTTGATCCCCAAGACTGCATCTTCAAGCCCGACTAACTAAATATGGGTCAGGCCCATGTTCCAGAAGTTTTCGCCCAGCGGGGAGGGGGCCTCTAACCGCCTGTCGGAGCCTTTATCTCGGAGCCTTCACCAATCTCGGAGCCTCTATCTCAGAGCCTTCATCAATCTTCTTTGCTCTACTTAAGAGTAGGATTGATGCGTGTTGTGTCACGTTGTAGTATAGAGGTGTTTATGCCTTATCAAGTTTTAAATTTATATTTTGCCGACTTATCCTATAACACACACACTAACGAGCAGTGTACCCGATCAATATGTAGATAGTGGTAAGCAGAGTGTCGATCACTATGAGTGGAACGTAATATCTAGTTAGTCTAATCAATACTTTAATTCCCTAAGTTAGTTTTACAATCTAATCTAACGCAAAGGGGGGTTTAGCTTTTTGAGAATAGTATGATTTGATTAAATTAACTAAAACTATAAAATACAATTAATGAGATAGAATTACAACGATTGGCGAACGTGTACATAAATAAATAATTGATACATATAAGAAGTTCTAACTAATGATTAAGTAGCTTGTCACTTGTTTTATTGCTAGTTTTATATGATGAGTATCGTAATCTAATATGTCTCGTTGGATCTTAAGCAAGGTTTCAAAAATCGTGAATCGGTAGTGAGGCGGTCGACCACCTTGTACCTTTTAATCAGTCTAGACGGGATTGGCATTTCTAGCAAATTTTTGGGTATTTCCAGCAAGTTTTGTGTATTTCCAGCGAGTTTTAAGTATTTCCGTCAAGATTTTTTCTAAAAAACAACTCGCAATGGAGTTAAACAGTTACGATAAGTGATCAAAATAAGTTTATAGTGAGTTTTATGTACTTCCGATAAGATTTGTAGGATCGAGGCATGTTTGACAACCATTAACCGCCGTTGACCACGGTTGACCTATTTGTTTGACCCAGTTACATAAATCGGCAAGGTTGGTGGCCCTGTAGCGCCTAGGTGGCGATTAATCGGCCTTGTAGACCTTTTTTTGAAACACTGATCTTAAGTATAGGCGAGTAAACCCTTAATGATGACTTATGCTTAAGAATTAATTTACTAACTTATTAGGCTAGTGAACTAATCGTGGGAGGAGGTATGGCAGCCCCGAACAAGCCACTGATAGGCATAAAGGTTATCAACGCACATATAAAAAGAACAAAAAAAACATCATATAAACTTTAATCGATGGGAAAGAAATTTTAAGGGGAGCAATATGGCGGTCACAAGCCCATCAATCCTGATGGATTAAAGCTTACTATTACAATAAAACAAAACTACTTAATTGAGTTAAATTACATGTAAAACCTTCTTACTGCTCTAAGATCTTCAATGTGGTGTGTCTTGTGTTGTCTTTTCGTTATTCTTCCTCTCCTTAGGGTTTATGTTGCAGCTTCTCTAGGTTTTGGTACACGAAATTCGCCTATATCTTGGTGTATTTATAGTTTATGTCTGAGGGTTCGATGCGGCGCATCTACTAAGTAGATCCGGCGCATTTACTTAACTTCGCGTGGGTCCAAGATTAATATATTCTGGAATATTCGTACACCGTCTTCAGATGCGGCGTGTCTTGAATCTTATGCGGCGCATGTCCTTTAGTATCTTGGATTTTCTGTAGTGAAGTCATGATAGTGATACGCCATATGTCAAAAGTTTAATGCGACGTATCTGAGCTTAGAACAAGTTGGTTCTTCTTCGTTGACCAAAGTATCATATGCGGCACATGATAATAATCAAATGTGGCGTATTCTTCAAAGTCAGGAAATGTTCTTCAAATTTATCTAAGTATGGTGATACGGCGTATCTGTCTAGAATGATACGTCACATCTCCTTGATTTCAGTAGACTTTTCAATCTTGATCATTTAGCTCCATAATTCGTCCAAAATCATTAAGTTTCACCAATTGATTGTTTTTACCTGAGAATTACTAAAGTAACTGATTAAGTATCAATTCTCATACATAATATAATAAAACAAGTCAAATAAATAGAATAAATAATGACAATATAATGTACTTATTTGATGTCTTCAAGGATCCCAAGGAGGTTCTGTGTAAGTAGATTCCTACCTCTGTTACAGTGCATCTGATTGACATCAGAGCCTTTATAGGCTTCTACTCGAAGCCTACTGCTCGGAGCCTAGATCAGTCTCCACTACTCAACATAAGCCTTTTGAATTATTTCAAAAGAAAGAGAAAAGTGGAAGCCTAAATGATTACTTCAAAAGGAAGGGTAAATGCGAAAAATTGAACGAGCTTGGAGTACATTCCGAATAACTACATATATATACTATTGATTATTTTCATATTTTTCAAGTTATTGTTATGCTCTCAATGCTATATTATAGTACTAGGGATAATAAAGGACAAATGACCTATGTTTGAGGTTGCATATGGATCACAAACGTGCATTAAATCCTTTATGTTATTAACTTTCTAAAGCAACATTTCATGAATGGTGTTTCTAGTTTCTAGTTTGTCATGAAACCGGAGCCCATCTTTCCATTCATCTGAATTACATAAGGTAGCATAAAATATGCAAAGAAAGATTGTTAGAAATAGAAGTGACGATCATTTATTAAGTCATTTAGTCTTGTAAAACTATTGTAATAGTTTAGTATTTTAGTTAAGGGTAAACGGGCTTGGTTTAATCTAATATTGTATTAGTTTAGGTCTTGTCTTTTACAAAAGCCCAAGCCCGGACCATCTTTCTTATCTTACCTATAAATACCTCCAAATGCTCCCATTTGGAGGTGGTGCTTCTAGGGGTTGCTTCTAGGTTATTCTATCTTGTATCCTTCTCTCTTAATCTAATACATCTTTCTCTCTCTAGAAGTTACCATCTCTCTCTACTAATCTCTTCTATAATCTTTATATATACTTGTGTTAGATATAGTATTTTATGGTCCTACAAGTGGTATCAATCGCCAAGGGATAATTTTAGGTTGTTTTAGGTTAGATTTGGGTGAAAATTTGAATTTGTGGGTTGTTTATACGTGTTTCAGCGAGTAAGGTTTGAATTTTAGCGAGTAAGGAAGCATTTTAGTGAGTTAGGTACCGAGTAAGTACTACATTTAGCGAGTTAGGAAAGTCTTCGCGAGTAAGGAACCGAGTAACTGTCTGTTTCGCGAGTAAGCTTCTTTTTAGCGAGTAAGGTCTCAGTTTTTGGCGAGTTAGCCTTTTAGCGAGTAAGCTAAAATTCCTTATAGTTTATCTAGTAAGGATTTTTATTGATTACTTCTAAGGGGAAACTATACTTTGTTCAAATTTATCTTCCAAGTAAGCATTCTATACAACTTCAGTGAATTAGTACACAGTTCTTGCGAGTAACACTTTATCAAGTTAGAATCTACCAAGTATCCTGCGAGTAAGAAAGTGTCTACGAGTAAGCAATTTCTTCATATTCAACGAGTATTCGAGTAAGCATTTCAAGTTCCAGCGAGTAATCACTTTGTCTGATAACCAGCGAGTAAGAAACTTTAGTCCCAGCGAGTATGGATTTTTAAGTTCCAGCGTGGAAGGGTTTTTAAGCTCTAGCGAGTAAGCAATTTCAGCATTTCAAAGAGTAAGGAATTTATAACCGAATCTTCTTCGACTTTCGCCTAAACATCTAAACTTCTAAACTTCTACAACAACCTTGCTTATCCTTCAAAGATCCATCTACTACACAAGTTTTGGTATAACAGTGAAATTTTGGCCCAAAATTCAAATTTTTAGGTCAAAATTTAAATTTTTTCGGTAAAATTTGGTGGCAAAATTTTTGTAACTCAAATTTTTATTGTAACCTTAGAATTACATTTTATAGTGATTTTCAAAATTCTGGGAGAGAAAATTTTTCAAATTAAATTTTAGAGGGAAAGTAGATCTCACTATATCGTCCACGGTTTTCATTAAGCTTCACGTTCAAAATGTATTTTCTAAAAAATTTATTTCCATCAATGGACATGGAACCTCTCAATGGAAACTACATCTTTATGGCAAATCAGCAGGCAACAACATCATGCAGTGATTATGATATTTCTCCTACTTATGATTCAGATCCACTCCATGAGGTACCAAATTATGGTAATGATGCTAATAATCTGTTTGCTCATGAGAAGACACATTATGTGCATCCTGAACCTAATTATGATACATATGTGGGGGAGTAAGTTAATAGCAATGTTAACTATGCAACTCCATACATGGATCCTAATGGAGTTCAAGTTGCACAAAATGGTGCTAATGATGAGGAAACCCCTGCTCTCTTTGAATCTTTATTGAATAATTGCAGCATTGAAATTGAGAAAGTAAAAAAGGTCAATCACGATGTTAAGGCCGCGAATGAGAAATTGACCGCTGAGCTTGAGAGATACCAGAAAAATGAAAAAAGCTTTCAAATTGATTTAAAACGCGAGTTAGAATTTGAAACTGGTTATAAGAAGTTACTTGTTAAAGATAGGGAATTGCAAAACAAATTTGATAATCTTCAAATTAGTTCAACAAAAACGATCAACTCTTTAAAACAAGAAATTTTTGATTTAACAAACCAACTTTCAAAACAAAAATCAGCTTATACCAATCTTGAAAAAGAATATTGATTGAATGACATCTGAATTACATAAGGTATCATGTCTATTTATAATAGAACATAGCTTTGAGAATAAGCTAACATAAACCTTAAACCTAATGGACCTCAAACCCATAATCGGGTTTGGGCTAATAATCTAATCGGCTAACAATCTTTCCAATCATCTAGTGGTGCCATCTTTCAATTTTTCTAGGTGTATGCAATTACTCTCACAAACAAGATGGTAAGCAATTTTTCACATCATATTACTGCACTCACTTGTACAATTGAAAGAGTCGTGACTCGGCAACAACGTAAATTTGTGGCAAAGTGTGACATTCAAGTTCCGAATGCTTTGGTAACTTCAAATTCTGACATTTTTAATATTGTTTCTCTAAGTAATCATATTATTACGACCATTATGCAATGCACAAGTTTATCTTTGTCATTATAATGTAATTAAAGTAATTAAACACATCATCTTTTCAAATAATATTTTACTAGCTCAATATTTCAAATTTTGTAAATATATTTAAAATTGTGGTAAAGTATACTTAAGGGGTGTTTGGGCATTCTTATTTTTAAGTGCTTAATAGCTTATGGTAGCTTGAAAAAGCTATAAAGCACTTTGAAGGTGTTTGATTAAGCTTATGTCAAAAGGCTCAAATCAGTTTTAAGCATAAGTTTACCCAAACACCTCCTTAACTTAAGAATATCAAAAGAATAAATTTCAAAATTAATAGATTATACTTAATACCCTAATATCTACAAATTTATTTTATGACCAAACCTAACCGTTGTCCAATAGCCATTTTTCATATTTTTTTTCAAACTTTATAAATATAACTGTTGGGTAACAGTCAAGTGGCAAAACAATATAAATACTGTAATTCATTTGCCTAAGGTCTTGCACACACATATATCTTTAAGTTTTGTTGTCATTGTTATTGTATCATTCTTTAGTCTTTATTATCATTCAATTCCAAATTGGTTGGATCAATCTTGTTTTCAAAAAATTAATCTAGATTAACTTATTTGTGAGTGATACATGCTTGAAGTGTACGATGTCGTCATTGGTCATAGATGTTGAGGATCATAATTTTGAATCTCAACACATAACCAAAATGAACATACTTGCAGAAAGTACTCACCCCTGGCCAGAAAGTTTCTAAAGAAGCTAAGTAGAACTTTCACATTCCATATAACAACATGCATGCATCCAATCTGTAATTTATTTGTTTTGGCCTAGTAGTATTGATATGAAACATTTGTTTAATAATAGGCGCATGATTAGTAGTAAAAATTATTTCAACATACAAATTTTTTGTATATAAGTTAGATTAATGATGTTCGGTTTTTGGGGTAACAATGGGTTTATGTGTAGATAACATTGGTGCTAATACACACTGAATAAATTCATTAATTTTTCGTTTGTTCTTATGAGTTGAAGCATAACGGCACTAAAAGAACAAGATCACCACAATCGATGTTGAATATTGTTGCTGGGACAGAACCAAAAGATTCAAAGAATGGAACACAATGAGGTGACTATTCACCTCGCCATAGGCCGGTGGGTTGGATGCTTCCCGCGATCCTCAGCATGGTGAGTAGTACCTGCTGGTTATTTAGTGTTTGCAAGTGTTTCCAGATTAGGGTTAAGATAATCAATGAGTACCGGATATTCACTTGAAATCGTGTTATCACTTTCCAATAGAAACTATTTGACCCTATGCATGGGTTACACGAATATCTCTATGGGATAAGACCAAGTGATGTTCTTGTTTTACGCACAAATCAAGAACATAAACGTATTCAAGTGTTTAGGGTTTGTGTTCTGTATCGTACATGCAAATCTGTTATGACATCTATTTATAATAGAGAATACTCAAACCCTAGCCCATGGAATTATGTATAATTAACGGCCCATTAATTATACCATAATAGTTTCCATAATAGTATGAATCAGTGGTTACCAGCGGAAACAATAAGCTTACCAGCAGGAACAAGCTTATCAGTAGAAACATATCAGCAGGAAAAAACTTATCAGCAGAAACATATCAGCAGAAATGAATAAGCTTATCAGCAGAAATATATCAGCAGAAATAAGCACAACCACTATATGAGTCAGGGTATTTAGTGACCAAATGGGTGTACACTCAGTACCTCCAAACCCATTACCAGGTGTGAATTAATCCCTCAAGTGCACTAAATTTTCCACCAATCCTCCCCAAATTTAGTTCACTTCATTTGCATGAAAAATTAAACACAAAACAAACATATGCATAAATGAAAATATCTTGAAGATTGAATTCTCATCTTAGTACATTACACTTTCAAATATTCGAGAATCATGGTGTTCTAAAGAATTGAACCCTTAGACCCATTTGAATACCTGAAGATAAAATACACATACATTTTCAAACACTTAAATAATCCTGACACTATACAAGCCATGTGTCCATATCCAATTCATAAATGTTGTAAAAGCTAAAAGTCCAAAGCTTCCTGAAGCGGCAAAACTTCAACATTTACATAGGTGGTTCCTCTTTATTCATGCTCCTTCTTAGCACTTTTTCAAAGAAATTAACCATTGAGAAGTAAAGACTTCATCCTCCTTTTCCAGCAGGTTCTGAGCACAACCTTGGGATGACAATAAAACATGTGCTCCAGTCCACTAAATGTTCAGCTTTCCACATTGAACTCAGCTCCCAAGTTTCCTCAGGAGGGAGTTGGGTGTCTTAGCATTCAGTGACTAAGTTAGACTTCAAACCCATCCCTTTAGCAGACTTTAAAACCAAGTCTCTAGCTAAACCCTTCGTCAAGTGATCAGCTAAGTTTTGTTGAGATCTAACAAACTCTATAGATACCACCCCATTCATGATAAGCTCACGAATCATGCTATGCCTGACACCTAAGTGTCTAAACTTCCCATTGTACATCTGGGTATAAGCCTTTGCCAATGTAGCAGCACTATCACAACGGATAGAAATAGGTGCTATAGGTTTAGGCCACAATGGAATCTCAAGAAGCAAGTTTTTCAACCATTCAACTTCTTTGACAACAGCTGCTAAAGCCACAAATTCAGATTCCATAGTTGAACTGGTGATGCAAGTTTGTTTCTTGGATGCCCAAGAAATTGCACCTCCACCAAGTAGGAATACCTAGCCACTAGTAGACGAATTGTCTTCAGTGTTACTGATCCAACTTGCATCAATATATGTAACACCCCCAAAATCATCACGTCAGCGGAAGACTTAAAATGTCAGCGGAAGACTTTTTGGGTGTTACTTCGAGGATCTTTGTCACAATCATAGAAAACGTGTGACACCCCCAAAATTTACAACGCAGCGGAATACCAATTTGGGTGTCACTTCATAGTTCATAAAAACAAGTTACATAAAGCGACCTAAAAAAAAAAAACGTTTAATAAAATATCACATTCGATTTGATAAATCAGAGTATAAAGGTCCCAACAATTTATATTTAAAACTTAAGTTACAAGAGTTCAAAAATGACTCATTTGCATATTTAAAAATAATAATTATCGAATGTGAAGAAAAACAAGTCCTTCAATGTTTGATATCCACGCGACTCCGATTGCTCCCAATGCTCAGCTAGCAAAATAATACCTGAGAAAATACATGCTAAAAAGTCAACATAAAGTTGAGTAAATTCATAGAGTTTAATAAGTAATAAGTTGAATACAAGCATTATTTATCGGGCGACAAGTATTGCAATTACATGTCGGTTTATTTGATTATAGTATTGAGTTCATGTAACCGAACCTTGACGATTTTTAATAATGCCCCGGAAAGGTAAATTTTGCCATTTACCACAATTCTAACTATTATGTGTCCGTATCCCGAACAAGGCCCGCCAAGCCTAATATGCATATCCATAATACTAGCGTTTACTACTCGAGTAATTAACGGTTCATGAGGGGACTTAATTGGCAAAAAGCATTCAATATCTATAATCGTATAATCAGGTCCAGCATACCAAAAACTACTTGTATTCAGTTTGTAAAAACTAGCATGTATCCCCCTCGCGAGGTTTATAAAACATTTAAGTAAGTAAAGGCGAGGCTATGAACTCACCTTAGAGTGTAGAGGCGTGAGTATCGTAAAATAGAATCAAGAAGCAAAGCATAACCGTACACGGTTGGCACGACCTAGAAGATAATAACTTATCTTATAAATATGTCACGCGAAATTCAAGTAATGCGTATGAGTTAGAAGAAGTTGTATCATGTTTTAGTATCATTGTTTGTAAAAGATTTTGTATCATCGTTCGTGTGGTGGTCTGAATGTTAAGACTCGAGTACACATACCAAAGTATAAAACATATAGCACACGTATGAAAGAAAATAAACACATAAAGATCAAATAGCAGATAATTGCTAAGATGAGTTGATGGTTAAGTTCAAAGTTATTTAATGTACCAGCCTTTTAAAAGAAAATAATATTCACTTATAAATTACGACACTTTTTCAAAGAATTTCCATTTTGACCCATTACCGCAATTTAGACTTTTAGACATACACAAAGCCAACGACTAATTTATTAGTCGCAAAATATTTAGTCTTACTTATTAAGTTCTACGCTAAAACAATTTTATAATGTTACTAGACTATTAGAAGAGTTTTGCCGAAATTGACTTTTGTAATATATTCTCCAAATCTGACCCGTCCGAAACGACCCGCTAGATGACATTTTCACGTTTCGGACTCAAAAGAGATTTTGTGTAAAACGACATTCCGGAAAACTTTTTAGTTATAGCCGAGACCTGAATCTCAACATAAAATGACCAAAATGCCCCTGCAAGTTTCAGTTCGTAGTTTGACTTTTAAAATAAACTGCAGTAGTTTGACTTTCCGTTTTGACCAGTTATATTACATTTTCGTGACTCGGACTCTAAAGAGATTTAATGCAAAACGACATTCCGAACAACTTTCGTGTTTTAACGGAAGGCCGGTTCGGACCAGAAAAGGCTCAAAACCTTGCTTAAAAACTGCATCAGCTCACTTTTATAAACAAGTGCTGTCATTTTTAAAAGAAAAATGTAGAACTGATTTTAATCAAAATCACCTTCACTTTCGCACTTTCACACCCCAATTTCTCGCGGTAGACTAAAAACGTCGTTTCGGACAACTTTCGTGTTTTGGCCGAAGGCCGAAACGGGTCAGAAGGTGTCCGAAACAACCCATTTCAGTTCTGCCAGAATTTACCCATTTTCAGAAGTCCAGAAATTACATATAAGAATTTTTCCCATTTTTGAATCGCCATAAAAACTTCGTTTTTAAGAGTTACGGGGCGATCCTTATATCAAAACGATCGACTTGACAAGTACTAACATAATTTGAAGCATAAACTTTATAAAAACATATTTACGACCCCCGAACACTTACTTCTAATTTTCTGCATATATATATATATATACCGAAACTTATCCAAACGCCAATTTCATCTCAACAAAACTTCACAACGCACCTATACTAGCCTATCTTCGCCATCTAACCACCTTTACTCAATCAAAACCATATAAGCTTATCAACCAACCACGAAAAATTTAAGCACATCGAGTAAAAACAATAATAACCACAAACCACGATTCTTACGATGATACACTTGTTTATAAAGAAATTTTCTAATCCATTCAAACTATATGAGATAAAAATAATAAGCTTAGCTTAGTGGGTTTTCGACATACCATACGAGCCAAGAAAATTAGTCACACCGAGACCATGGGTCTCGGCCAAGCTCCAACGAGCCAAAACCAAATCCAAACGCGACCCATCATCATGAATCGAGCACCAAACTCGAGTCAAAACCACACCCAAGATACCAAACGAATTTTTATTATCAAAATATCATTTCCCCGCTTGTTTTAATCAAAACCCAACAAGAAAAGATGAAAAAGTGATGTTATAGTGGCGGTATTTAAATTTTTCGTGGTGTTAGAGGAGGTTTTAGAGCGCGTGATTGGTACCAATAGATAGATCTCGAAAAGGTGGTGAAGATGGTGGTGTTATTTTTGTGGTGAGGGCGGCGGTGGCGGCGCTATGGTGGAAAAAGGGTGGCGGTGGTGTTATGTTAAAGAGAAGAGAGAGAGAAATAAAGTGGTGAGATATTGGTGATGGTTTGTTTGTTGCAGGGACGATTCATGTGTCTACTCTTATTAAAAAAAAAAAAACTTTTATTAATAATAATAATAATATAAAGTGGGTAAGGTTGGTTAAGTACCCCGGTGTAAATACACGGACCAAACCCGAAACCTTAAATAACCAAACAACTTTCTCAAACCGAACCCGTTCCAAAAATAATAATATCCGAACCAATATTTAAAATATATATATACAATTGTTAGGTTATCCTAGTGCCGGAGTGTTAAAATGTTGTTAAAATTGAAACGTAGCTCGTAGACGTGAAAAGAATAAAAAAAAAAAATAAAAATAAAAAAAAATAATAATAATAATAAATGTGAAATAAAAAATATGTTTGTGAGGTAATTAAAATGTATAAAATAAGTAGACTAATCATAGTGTATAGTTTGTTTAAATTAAATGTACGTTTAACGACGTACGCGGATAACTTCCGACGAAGTTAATTATTACATAAAATAAAATAATTAAATAATAAGATATAAAAATTAATGTCATGAAAATTTTGAAATGTCACAGCACGTACCCCTTAAGAGAGCGACGTCCCGGCGCTCAATTCTTCTTAATCATTTTTGGTCGTTTTAAAGATTTTTGGTATGGAATCATATATAAAAACCATGTTGAAACTCGGGTTTATGGTTGTGATTGTAGAATGTCTATTTTCAAATCTCTAGGAATCATTAGTTGAAACGAGGTTTAAATCGGTCATATTCTTAAGACGTGATTAAAATGTGATGTATAAAATATGAATTTGAAAGATAGGGCATGGTGTCATTAAAAATTTAGTTATGGTTTTTACAAAAGAGGGTTGGTTAGAACCGACTCTTTAACTTAAGAAGGTCATTTTGGTAATTTAAACACTTGTGAAGTATTTTTAAAATTTTCATAAAGACGCATAAAATTTTATAGAAGTCCATGGAGGTCCTTAATGCATTTTGTGCTCGGGATTTTGACAAGGTAACAAGATAGCAACGAAGATAGAATAAGTGATAGAAATCACCTAATGTGTAAGTGATGGTATGAGGGAACGAATAGAATGTCATGAGGGTCCTTAAAGGAAATGATAAAGTAAAAGTGTTGGCAATAAGACAATAGGAGACAAGGAATTTATCAAGTCGTCAATTCGTGGAAGCGAATAATAGTACATTACTATTAGCTTATCAAGCTCGCGGCGGTTGATACAAAATCGGAAAAAATCAACGTAACAAATTACGAGTCGAGAGAAGTTCATAGCCCAAAGAATGATTCGTACACACGCTATGGTAGATACACATAAGCCCACTCATTCATAACTCGTCACTTACATAAAGAGGCGTCCCGATCCATGTAAGTGAAGATTTATGAATTTATGGTTCGGCAGTTTATAATTTCCTTATTCAAATGAAGAAGCGTCCCAATTCATTTCAATAAGACGATTATAAATCATCCTACTTAAGTATGTCCATCACAAAAAATACACAACAAGATCAAGTGCTAAAATAAATAAAAGAATGTCTAATTAACGATATGATTCATCAAAATCATAAGAAGAAGTAACGAGAATAATAATATGACATTAGTCAATCGCATTCGCAAAGGTAAGTGCCAAAAGATGACATGATCTGAGATGACAAGTTAAGGTCGTACTCCCATCAATTGGAAGATTTCAAAACAATGGATAATGAAAACATATGTGATTCAAAGGCATAAGAAGAATGTTCACACTCAGAGTTGAATAATAAAATAGCTAGTGGAATTGACAAAGTGCACCGAATGTCAATATGATCAAAAGGAAATAAAGTAAAGTAGCGAAAATGTTTCAGAGATCACCGCATCGTTCATAAACGGTTAAAGTAAACGAACTCATTAATACATACAATAGCATAACACACATGTGTAAGGATTTGAGAAGAGAGTAACAGATATGTACGGGTATCCTTATACAATACTAGTATCGACGTTCGAGGGAGTAAGTAAGAACACATGAAGTACGCGATAATCGGAGTGGTCAGCGTATAAATAACCGACCGATATAAAGTAAATAGTATGACACCATAAGATAGAAGTGAAAGAGTGAATCATGACTAGGGGATATATTCATAAGTCATATAATAGAAGTATAGATGCAAAATAGAGTATATAAGTTACCTGGGAGCAAGCGTCCGCGGATATCGAACAATGGTGAAAGACTTAAAAAAAAATTTGAAAATCAGTTATAGTTTAGGTTTTGAAAACGACCTATTTCTCTATAACTAATGCTCTGGTACCATTCTGTGACACCCCCAAAATTTACAACGCAGCGGAATACCAATTTGGGTGTCACTTCATAGTTCATAAAAACAAGTTACATAAAGCGACCTAAAAAAAAAAAACGTTTAATAAAATATCACATTCGATTTGATAAATCAGAGTATAAAGGTCCCAACAATTTATATTTAAAACTTAAGTTACAAGAGTTCAAAAATGACTCATTTGCATATTTAAAAATAATAATTATCGAATGTGAAGAAAAACAAGTCCTTCAATGTTTGATATCCACGCGACTCCGATTGCTCCCAATGCTCAGCTAGCAAAATAATACCTGAGAAAATACATGCTAAAAAGTCAACATAAAGTTGAGTAAATTCATAGAGTTTAATAAGTAATAAGTTGAATACAAGCATTATTTATCGGGCGACAAGTATTGCAATTACATGTCGGTTTATTTGATTATAGTATTGAGTTCATGTAACCGAACCTTGACGATTTTTAATAATGCCCCGGAAAGGTAAATTTTGCCATTTACCACAATTCTAACTATTATGTGTCCGTATCCCGAACAAGGCCCGCCAAGCCTAATATGCATATCCATAATACTAGCGTTTACTACTCGAGTAATTAACGGTTCATGAGGGGACTTAATTGGCAAAAAGCATTCAATATCTATAATCGTATAATCAGGTCCAGCATACCAAAAACTACTTGTATTCAGTTTGTAAAAACTAGCATGTATCCCCCTCGCGAGGTTTATAAAACATTTAAGTAAGTAAAGGCGAGGCTATGAACTCACCTTAGAGTGTAGAGGCGTGAGTATCGTAAAATAGAATCAAGAAGCAAAGCATAACCGTACACGGTTGGCACGACCTAGAAGATAATAACTTATCTTATAAATATGTCACGCGAAATTCAAGTAATGCGTATGAGTTAGAAGAAGTTGTATCATGTTTTAGTATCATTGTTTGTAAAAGATTTTGTATCATCGTTCGTGTGGTGGTCTGAATGTTAAGACTCGAGTACACATACCAAAGTATAAAACATATAGCACACGTATGAAAGGAAATAAACACATAAAGATCAAATAGCAGATAATTGCTAAGATGAGTTGATGGTTAAGTTCAAAGTTATTTAATGTACCAGCCTTTTAAAAGAAAATAATATTCACTTATAAATTACGACACTTTTTCAAAGAATTTCCATTTTGACCCATTACCGCAATTTAGACTTTTAGACATACACAAAGCCAACGACTAATTTATTAGTCGCAAAATATTTAGTCTTACTTATTAAGTTCTACGCTAAAACAATTTTATAATGTTACTAGACTATTAGAAGAGTTTTGCCGAAATTGACTTTTGTAATATATTCTCCAAATCTGACCCGTCCGAAACGACCCGCTAGATGACATTTTCACGTTTCGGACTCAAAAGAGATTTTGTGTAAAACGACATTCCGGAAAACTTTTTAGTTATAGCCGAGACCTGAATCTCAACATAAAATGACCAAAATGCCCCTGCAAGTTTCAGTTCGTAGTTTGACTTTTAAAATAAACTGCAGTAGTTTGACTTTCCGTTTTGACCAGTTATATTACATTTTCGTGACTCGGACTCTAAAGAGATTTAATGCAAAACGACATTCCGAACAACTTTCGTGTTTTAACGGAAGGCCGGTTCGGACCAGAAAAGGCTCAAAACCTTGCTTAAAAACTGCATCAGCTCACTTTTATAAACAAGTGCTGTCATTTTTAAAAGAAAAATGTAGAACTGATTTTAATCAAAATCACCTTCACTTTCGCACTTTCACACCCCAATTTCTCGCGGTAGACTAAAAACGTCGTTTCGGACAACTTTCGTGTTTTGGCCGAAGGCCGAAACGGGTCAGAAGGTGTCCGAAACAACCCATTTCAGTTCTGCCAGAATTTACCCATTTTCAGAAGTCCAGAAATTACATATAAGAATTTTTCCCATTTTTGAATCGCCATAAAAACTTCGTTTTTAAGAGTTACGGGGCGATCCTTATATCAAAACGATCGACTTGACAAGTACTAACATAATTTGAAGCATAAACTTTATAAAAACATATTTACGACCCCCGAACACTTACTTCTAATTTTCTGCATATATATATATATATACCGAAACTTATCCAAACGCCAATTTCATCTCAACAAAACTTCACAACGCACCTATACTAGCCTATCTTCGCCATCTAACCACCTTTACTCAATCAAAACCATATAAGCTTATCAACCAACCACGAAAAATTTAAGCACATCGAGTAAAAACAATAATAACCACAAACCACGATTCTTACGATGATACACTTGTTTATAAAGAAATTTTCTAATCCATTCAAACTATATGAGATAAAAATAATAAGCTTAGCTTAGTGGGTTTTCGACATACCATACGAGCCAAGAAAATTAGTCACACCGAGACCATGGGTCTCGGCCAAGCTCCAACGAGCCAAAACCAAATCCAAACGCGACCCATCATCACGAATCGAGCACCAAACTCGAGTCAAAACCACACCCAAGATACCAAACGAATTTTTATTATCAAAATATCATTTCCCCGCTTGTTTTAATCAAAACCCAACAAGAAAAGATGAAAAAGTGATGTTATAGTGGCGGTATTTAAATTTTTCGTGGTGTTAGAGGAGGTTTTAGAGCGCGTGATTGGTACCAATAGATAGATCTCGAAAAGGTGGTGAAGATGGTGGTGTTATTTTTGTGGTGAGGGCGGCGGTGGCGGCGCTATGGTGGAAAAAGGGTGGCGGTGGTGTTATGTTAAAGAGAAGAGAGAGAGAAATAAAGTGGTGAGATATTGGTGATGGTTTGTTTGTTGCAGGGACGATTCATGTGTCTACTCTTATTAAAAAAAAAAAACTTTTATTAATAATAATAATAATATAAAGTGGGTAAGGTTGGTTAAGTACCCCGGTGTAAATACACGGACCAAACCCGAAACCTTAAATAACCAAACAACTTTCTCAAACCGAACCCGTTCCAAAAATAATAATATCCGAACCAATATTTAAAATATATATATACAATTGTTAGGTTATCCTAGTGCCGGAGTGTTAAAATGTTGTTAAAATTGAAACGTAGCTCGTAGACGTGAAAAGAATAAAAAAAAAATAAAAATAAAAAATAATAATAATAATAATAAATGTGAAATAAAAAATATGTTTGTGAGGTAATTAAAATGTATAAAATAAGTAGACTAATCATAGTGTATAGTTTGTTTAAATTAAATGTACGTTTAACGACGTACGCGGATAACTTCCGACGAAGTTAATTATTACATAAAATAAAATAATTAAATAATAAGTTATAAAAATTAATGTCATGAAAATTTTGAAATGTCACAAAACGACACAAAAGTGACGTTTTAAAGTTTAATTTATTCAAAATACCAAATATTCGAGACATCAAGATGTTTCATAGTTTAAACAACAATTTTATTTGAAATATGTCAAAACGTTAATTTAAGCCCATGCCGGGTTACAAGCCCACTCCGTGCCTTCAAGTTCCTTCTTGTTTAGTTACCTGAGATAAACACATGCTAAAAAGTGTCAACACAAAGGTTGGTGAGTTCATAGAGTTTATAGTTTAAATTGTAAATCAAAAAAAATGAGTGATTTCCTTATCAATTTAATACAATTCAATCCGTTGGTTTGCCCTTCACCGGGTCAACATCAAAAATAGTAATTGGTTTATAAATCCATATAATACGAGTTTCGAATCACAAGTTAAGAATGTATTGTAATCACATACAATCAATAAGTTTAAATCAATGTTCCTGTTATTGCCTTAAGCTCATGATACTCAACGATTAACAGCCAATCATAATCTCAAGTTATGACGGTAAGTAGTAGGCCCTCAAGATAGGTATTTGCCAATAACCTATAATAAGAACAATAAAGTGCGCCTGGTGTTTTCTCTAACAACCAAACGAGGATTGTCAATCACTAATAGTACTATCCACATTTATTTACGTTCACCCTTCAAGTGATTAAGGTTCATGATCGAGGGACTTTTGGCAATAGTAACTTAAGCAAATAACATTGGCCTGACGGTATTTCAATACCCGGTATAAAAGACTTGTGTTCGAGTTTTAAGCATGTATCTCCCCCACGGGAAAAATAGTTAAAGAGTGGGTTATGAAATCACAGTAATATGTAAATAGTTAACGAGTACTTATAAAAGTATAAAACAGTAATTAAGCATGTATCTCCCCCAAAAACGTTTATAAATCATTGTAAAACAAGTAAGAGTAGGGGCTATGACTCACCTTAGTAGTACAGTGGTATCGTAGTCTCAACAAAGCAAGGAAATGGCTTCACACAACACAACCTAAAAGATAAGGTATGTTTTAGTTGATAGTCTAAATCTCGTTTTATCGCGAATATTAGTCATTTCGTTGTGATTATATCTCGTGTTCGTTTAAATGATAAAGTTATGTTCACGTATAACTTGTGAGTACAATGATCGATGATCGATGTTCGATGGAAAATCATCAAGAATAAGTCGAAGTTTGTAGACGATGTGTTATGATGTCGATTTTTTAAAAGAGAGAGTTATTGTATCTTTATATCGTTAAATAATAAGAGTTACTATATATTAGTAGTTATGCGAATATTCGTATCGTATTTATATAAGTTAAATTTATAAAAGTATTATACTAAATATGTGTGTTTATATAAAAACATTAATATTATTTTTATAAAATAATATTTACAGAAAAATCCTTTACGTTTTACCAAGGTTACACTTTTAACCCTAACGAATATGATTTTACACCGTTAGTCCAAAATATATGTAATTTACATTTTAGGTCCAAAAGCATCAATATTTACATTTTTCAACTCCAAATATCGTTTTTAACAGTTTAGAACTCAAAGTTTTCTGTTTTGACAGTTTCTACCCTAAGTTTGCATGTTTTGTATTTTTAGTCCTCGGTTTAAGAAATTTGCATAGTTAGTCAAAAATTACCAAATTAATAACTTAGCTTTTTGACATGATAAATAAGCTCAGGGCATTTAAAATATTTCATAATAACAGCTTATTAGCTTATTAAGAGCTTATTTTCACAAATGGGCTTTAACGAGTATATTTAAGGCCCGTTAACATTTTTAAATCCATTGGGCTTACGAAAGGTTTGGGCCCTGACTTGGGCTCATTTTTGGATGCCAAAAACACCGGAGTTGGGCTCCCAGGCCCAGTGTATCACGTTGGCTTAGTGGGCTTGAGATAAGCCCACGTTAATGGCTTATTAGCTTATAGAAAATGACTAGGTAGGTTAAAAAGGGGTCTCGTATTCTGCTTATATAAGTTCATGGGGTCGAATGAAAAGTGTTTACTAATTGTTTACTAAGTTAATAATGAGGTCGAACTATAAAAAGTGTGGGTCGTGTGTTTACATTTCGAATTAACGAGGCCAAGTTCATGTATGAAACTCATTATGAAAACTGCTCAACACTTAGAAATATTCTAAGTATTTTGTTAAAAACGTATGGGTCCAAGTGACTTTCACAACGTGTTATATTTATTAGGTAAACGTTATTCTTAGCTTGAAAACTTTATACCACTCGTTTGCTAGTATATTAAGTAATTAGTATGTCGAATAAAAAGTATATAACACGTTTTTAATTAACGAGATAACGGATCGAAGTAAAGTGTCAAAACAGAATGTTATTGAAATAAAAACATGAATTATGTGTCGAGTAGACTCACTTTGCTTCAAAAGGGGGCGTAAAAACGTGGGTAGGGATTGAGCTGGAACAAAGGAGGAATGTGGTTCGATTCTCAACCCACCAAGGATCTAGGATGAGCTAAACTTGGACCTTGGACGTGGTTCTAATCCCTTGCGAACTAGACAAACCGATTGTCCCATTTACTAGAATAACTTGATGAAAAAATGGAAATTTGTTACGTTTTGAAGTATGTCTTGCAACTGAGTTTACAAGGCAGTTAAGTAGTGAGTTTTTGGAGGTTGGGGATAAGTACAAGGGGTCAGAAAGTTGTGTGTTGGCTTGAAACTATATGTGGCACCACTTTCTTGTCCAATCAAACGAAAACAACAAATGCAATGTGTAAGTGAGATCTACTGTGCACTCTGACACTCCTGGATAGCTGATATAACATTCTAAGAGTGTTGGGGAATGATTGGGAGTCAGTATTGGTCGAATAGAAAGCATACATCAAATTTTACAATTTCGAATCAAGTGATTTTGAAGGTTTACTTTGGACAGAAAAGAGGTAGTAAACGAGCATGATATTTAGTGAGGTTTGTCACTCTCAATTCCTTGCCAAGTGGTCAATGAGTAGGTGTAAAAATATAATTGGTTTGTGAGTCGAAATCGAAAGAAAATAGGGCATGTTGGTGGCTGGTCGCGACTGAGAAAGAAAAGAAAGAAGAAAACAAAATAAACTAACACAAACACCCCTCGCTGGGCAGGCCTGGTGGGCTTATGTTGTGGATTGGGCCCAAAACAAAAAGAAAGGATTAAGCAGTCCGTTTGGTTTGGCTGTTTGGGTTTAAGTGTGGCCCTTTGGGTCACGTAGGCCCAATTCGTGAGTTTCGAGAGTCGGGTTATGTTCCAAAAATATTAGTGAGTAGTCTCGGGAATTTTCGTAGGCTCCGGGATGATATAAATAATGTACGTTAAATGTACGAAACGTATAGTTTTAATTATTAACGTTTAAAATATAAATATTTATATTCGCGATATTAAATCTATCAAGGTTGTGTGCAAGCATCGTTCCTAGGTAATTGGTTAATTACAAATATCGTAGTGGTTCACATAATAGGTCGTGCATAAAAAAAAATTTGTTCCCCGTAAAAATGCTATTAAATTCACGTAACATCCTTTTATTTAAAAATTGATATTTACTAATCGTACGGGAAATTACGGGATGTTACAGTACATACACCTTACAGTGAATTCCGTCCCGGAATTCGAGTTTGGGAGGGTTGTCAAGGGTGTCTAAGAGAAGAGGTGTGGGTACTTGGTGCGAATCTGGTCCTCGCGTTCCTTAGAAATCCTATATCTCAAGTATTACTTACTTACACCTTAGAGACAATTGTTCCCTTCATTGCATGATTCTTCCTAAATTAGACATAGGTGATCAGGCTATGTATAATTTACGAGTAATAATGCAATGCTTGGACCAATCGACCCGTATGATGTCCGGTCTAGCTGTTGGTTCGTAGAGCTTATAAGTTAAATGGTTGATTTCCTAAATCAAGGTATGAGTGATTGCTCTAACTTAGTCAATACTAAAATAGTTTGTCAGTTTGGTGTTGAAATGGATTTTGGTCATATCATAAGTGAAAGGATAGTTAAAGTAGAAGGAGCGGATAAAATGGATTTCAGGAAGAACTAGGTAGTACAATAGGTGAGGGAAAATCACAGCGAGTCGCTTATTGGACAGAAAGTAGACCTAAGTCGTGAAAAAGAACACTTAAAGGTGACATCACTTAGTACAACCAAGTGCTTAAGGAAATTCGGACGGTCAGATTCTAAACTTCATCAGTTTGTTGCGTTGTTGAGACCCTGGTGAGCTTCTCCAGCTCCTAGCATATACGCTCTTCCACGAGCGACCTTGATTTGTTGACTTTAGTTTTGGGGACATTGGTTTCTATAGTGTCCTTGCTCTCCACATCCAAAACATGTAATCATAGTTTGGCCTTTACAGTCCCTAGTAAGGTGTCTCGGTTTTTGATAGTTGTAGCACTTAGCAGGGTAAGGACTCGAGTGATGATACTTATAGTGGTTGGGTCCTCGCACAACTTTTGCCTTGTGCTTGTGTTGCCACATATCCTATTGCAGCCCCTTGTTTCCTATTCTGTTGTTGATGGCGATTAGGATTATGGTGTTGGTTGTTATTATAACCTCCCTGGTTATTCTTCTATTTTCCGTTGTTGTTGTTGCGAGGTTTGTTGTTGTTGTTGTTGATGGTGATAGCACAGGTGGTATAAGTGGTAGTGGCACAACTGATTCTGGTGGTGGTATGATAAGAGCTGGTAGTGATATAACAGAATTTGTTTCATACAGCTGAAGTTGTCGAATTTTCCTATTTCGGTGAATTGGATTAGGTGATGTTGAAGGGGAAGCCTATAAATCCGATGACAAGACAATAGGGTGGGAATATGAAGACATGGTAAGTGTAATAATCCTGATTAGTAAATATAAGTTATAATCATATCATGTTAACATATATAAGAAATCATGTAAAAGTAATGTCTCTACCAGATGTTGGAAACGCGTAGGCACGGAGGGCATAAGGTGGTATTTTGTAAAAGTGGTCCGTTTTAAACGTGTAGTTATAGTCCAATGTTCAAAACACTTGGTTCTCTATAACTGTAGCTCTGAATACCAATCTGTAACACCCCCAAAATCATCACGTCAGCGGAAGACTTAAAATGTCAGCGGAAGACTTTTTGGGTGTTACTTCGAGGATCTTTGTCACAATCATAGAAAACGACACAAAAGTGACGTTTTAAAGTTTAATTTATTCAAAATACCAAATATTCGAGACATCAAGATGTTTCATAGTTTAAACAACAATTTTATTTGAAATATGTCAAAACGTTAATTTAAGCCCATGCCGGGTTACAAGCCCACTCCGTGCCTTCAAGTTCCTTCTTGTTTAGTTACCTGAGATAAACACATGCTAAAAAGTGTCAACACAAAGGTTGGTGAGTTCATAGAGTTTATAGTTTAAATTGTAAATCAAAAAAAATGAGTGATTTCCTTATCAATTTAATACAATTCAATCCGTTGGTTTGCCCTTCACCGGGTCAACATCAAAAATAGTAATTGGTTTATAAATCCATATAATACGAGTTTCGAATCACAAGTTAAGAATGTATTGTAATCACATACAATCAATAAGTTTAAATCAATGTTCCTGTTATTGCCTTAAGCTCATGATACTCAACGATTAACAGCCAATCATAATCTCAAGTTATGACGGTAAGTAGTAGGCCCTCAAGATAGGTATTTGCCAATAACCTATAATAAGAACAATAAAGTGCGCCTGGTGTTTTCTCTAACAACCAAACGAGGATTGTCAATCACTAATAGTACTATCCACATTTATTTACGTTCACCCTTCAAGTGATTAAGGTTCATGATCGAGGGACTTTTGGCAATAGTAACTTAAGCAAATAACATTGGCCTGACGGTATTTCAATACCCGGTATAAAAGACTTGTGTTCGAGTTTTAAGCATGTATCTCCCCCACGGGAAAAATAGTTAAAGAGTGGGTTATGAAATCACAGTAATATGTAAATAGTTAACGAGTACTTATAAAAGTATAAAACAGTAATTAAGCATGTATCTCCCCCAAAAACGTTTATAAATCATTGTAAAACAAGTAAGAGTAGGGGCTATGACTCACCTTAGTAGTACAGTGGTATCGTAGTCTCAACAAAGCAAGGAAATGGCTTCACACAACACAACCTAAAAGATAAGGTATGTTTTAGTTGATAGTCTAAATCTCGTTTTATCGCGAATATTAGTCATTTCGTTGTGATTATATCTCGTGTTCGTTTAAATGATAAAGTTATGTTCACGTATAACTTGTGAGTACAATGATCGATGATCGATGTTCGATGGAAAATCATCAAGAATAAGTCGAAGTTTGTAGACGATGTGTTATGATGTCGATTTTTTAAAAGAGAGAGTTATTGTATCTTTATATCGTTAAATAATAAGAGTTACTATATATTAGTAGTTATGCGAATATTCGTATCGTATTTATATAAGTTAAATTTATAAAAGTATTATACTAAATATGTGTGTTTATATAAAAACATTAATATTATTTTTATAAAATAATATTTACAGAAAAATCCTTTACGTTTTACCAAGGTTACACTTTTAACCCTAACGAATATGATTTTACACCGTTAGTCCAAAATATATGTAATTTACATTTTAGGTCCAAAAGCATCAATATTTACATTTTTCAACTCCAAATATCGTTTTTAACAGTTTAGAACTCAAAGTTTTCTGTTTTGACAGTTTCTACCCTAAGTTTGCATGTTTTGTATTTTTAGTCCTCGGTTTAAGAAATTTGCATAGTTAGTCAAAAATTACCAAATTAATAACTTAGCTTTTTGACATGATAAATAAGCTCAGGGCATTTAAAATATTTCATAATAACAGCTTATTAGCTTATTAAGAGCTTATTTTCACAAATGGGCTTTAACGAGTATATTTAAGGCCCGTTAACATTTTTAAATCCATTGGGCTTACGAAAGGTTTGGGCCCTGACTTGGGCTCATTTTTGGATGCCAAAAACACCGGAGTTGGGCTCCCAGGCCCAGTGTATCACGTTGGCTTAGTGGGCTTGAGATAAGCCCACGTTAATGGCTTATTAGCTTATAGAAAATGACTAGGTAGGTTAAAAAGGGGTCTCGTATTCTGCTTATATAAGTTCATGGGGTCGAATGAAAAGTGTTTACTAATTGTTTACTAAGTTAATAATGAGGTCGAACTATAAAAAGTGTGGGTCGTGTGTTTACATTTCGAATTAACGAGGCCAAGTTCATGTATGAAACTCATTATGAAAACTGCTCAACACTTAGAAATATTCTAAGTATTTTGTTAAAAACGTATGGGTCCAAGTGACTTTCACAACGTGTTATATTTATTAGGTAAACGTTATTCTTAGCTTGAAAACTTTATACCACTCGTTTGCTAGTATATTAAGTAATTAGTATGTCGAATAAAAAGTATATAACACGTTTTTAATTAACGAGATAACGGATCGAAGTAAAGTGTCAAAACAGAATGTTATTGAAATAAAAACATGAATTATGTGTCGAGTAGACTCACTTTGCTTCAAAAGGGGGCGTAAAAACGTGGGTAGGGATTGAGCTGGAACAAAGGAGGAATGTGGTTCGATTCTCAACCCACCAAGGATCTAGGATGAGCTAAACTTGGACCTTGGACGTGGTTCTAATCCCTTGCGAACTAGACAAACCGATTGTCCCATTTACTAGAATAACTTGATGAAAAAATGGAAATTTGTTACGTTTTGAAGTATGTCTTGCAACTGAGTTTACAAGGCAGTTAAGTAGTGAGTTTTTGGAGGTTGGGGATAAGTACAAGGGGTCAGAAAGTTGTGTGTTGGCTTGAAACTATATGTGGCACCACTTTCTTGTCCAATCAAACAAAAACAACAAATGCAATGTGTAAGTGAGATCTACTGTGCACTCTGACACTCCTGGATAGCTGATATAACATTCTAAGAGTGTTGGGGAATGATTGGGAGTCAGTATTGGTCGAATAGAAAGCATACATCAAATTTTACAATTTCGAATCAAGTGATTTTGAAGGTTTACTTTGGACAGAAAAGAGGTAGTAAACGAGCATGATATTTAGTGAGGTTTGTCACTCTCAATTCCTTGCCAAGTGGTCAATGAGTAGGTGTAAAAATATAATTGGTTTGTGAGTCGAAATCGAAAGAAAATAGGGCATGTTGGTGGCTGGTCGCGACTGAGAAAGAAAAGAAAGAAGAAAACAAAATAAACTAACACAAACACCCCTCGCTGGGCAGGCCTGGTGGGCTTATGTTGTGGATTGGGCCCAAAACAAAAAGAAAGGATTAAGCAGTCCGTTTGGTTTGGCTGTTTGGGTTTAAGTGTGGCCCTTTGGGTCACGTAGGCCCAATTCGTGAGTTTCGAGAGTCGGGTTATGTTCCAAAAATATTAGTGAGTAGTCTCGGGAATTTTCGTAGGCTCCGGGATGATATAAATAATGTACGTTAAATGTACGAAACGTATAGTTTTAATTATTAACGTTTAAAATATAAATATTTATATTCGCGATATTAAATCTATCAAGGTTGTGTGCAAGCATCGTTCCTAGGTAATTGGTTAATTACAAATATCGTAGTGGTTCACATAATAGGTCGTGCATAAAAAAAAATTTGTTCCCCGTAAAAATGCTATTAAATTCACGTAACATCCTTTTATTTAAAAATTGATATTTACTAATCGTACGGGAAATTACGGGATGTTACAATATATCCTTCTAATACTGAAGGATAACCAGTATATGAGAGACTATAATCCATAGTTCTCTTCAAATACTTAAAGACCCTCTGAATTGCTTGCCAATGATGAGCACTAGGATTACTAGTATACCTGCTCAGTTTATCCACAGCAAAAGCAATGTCAGGTATTGTACAAGTCATGGCATACATCAAGCAGCCAATTACACTGGAATACTCAAGTTGAGATACAGCTTTGCCAGTATTAGGCATTAGCTTCTCACTTGTATCCATAGGAGTACTCACTGGAGTACAATCATAGTAATTAAATTTATTTAACACCTTCTCAATGTAATGAGACTGAGAGATAGAAATTTTGTTACTTTCATGTTTAATCCTAATGCCAAGGATAACATCAGCCTCCCCCATATCCTTCATGGAGAACTTTGATGATAAAAATGTCGTAGTCAGGTCAACCTGATTTTGGTCAGTGCCAAAGATCAGCATATCATCAACATATAGACAAATATTGACACCTTTACCAGATTTATCAAATTTGCTATATACACATTTGTCAGCTTGGTTAAGTAAATAACCATTAGACAAAACCACTTTATCAAACTTTTGATGCCATTGCTTAGGTGCCTGTTTTAGTCCATAAAGAGACTTAATCAGTTTACACACCTTCTTTTCATTGCCAGGCATGATGAAGCCCTGAGGTTGGTTCATGTAAACCTCCTCATCTAAGTCACCATTCAAGAAAATTGTCTTCACATCCATCTGATGAATAATCAGATTGTGAATTGATGCCAAATCAATCAGCAATCTTATGGTACTGTAACGAGCCACAGGAGCATAAGTATCAAAATAGTCTATCCCTGACTTTTGTTTAAAGCCTTGAATGACTAGTCTAGCCTTGAACTTTTTAACAGTTCCATCTACCTTAATTTTATTGTTGAAAATCCATTTGTAACCTAGAGGTTTGCAACCAGGTGGTAGATCAGACAACACATAAGTGTTGTTGCCCATGATGGAGTCCATCTCATCATTAATTGCTTCTTTCCAGAAAGCAACATCCTAGGACTTCATTGCTTCTTCAAATGTTTTGGGATCATCCTCAACAATGAAGCAATAGGAGTATTGATCAGAGAACTCGCTACTTGTACCTTCAATTAAGTATAATTGAAACTCAGGTCCAAATGACTTTGGAATCTTCACCCTATTACTCCTTCTGAGCTCAGTTTCAGGTTGTTGTTCCACAACCTCATCAGAAACTTCATCAGGAATATCTGAAACACAAATATCATCAGTTCCATTTGGAATTTTATGACTTGGTCTAGGGATAGATGAGAATCTATTCTTATCAAATAGTGCATCCCTTGATTCTGTTGAGGCAACATGATCAAGATTTATTTATGTTTTAATGATGATAAATAAACCATCGAAACACATAAAATTACAAACGTTAGCCAAAATTCCCCGAATCACAAGTCTGCTGCTGGCGCGCCACCCACGCGTCAATGCGTGGGTAACGTGCCAGGCGTCTGTGAATATCGGGATGAATTTTGAAAGTCGGCTTTCCCCTTACCCGAAAAATGTGGATCTTTCAATACAGGTATGAATATGCTAAGTGCTTAATTGAGAACACTCGAAACGAGTTTTGGGATTAGAGAGATCCAAATTTTAAAGCACTCATTTACAGGAAAACGCCAACTCGTGTTTTCTAACTATCGCCTCTAGCCAAGGCTTTTCTAAACTTAGGGAGCTTATATACTTCACGTAACATCATGTGAAAGCATCCATATGCTCATATCCCGTGCTTACGTCTTCTCTAATTACGTAACGGGTTTACTCCCTTATTGGTCAAACTAAGTCAAAGGTCACTTTGCGTAAACGCATCCTTTCCCACTTGGGTTATGCTTTATATCAAGGCAAAGCATTTAACTTGTTTGAACCAATGTATTAGTTGAGAACGTCGAGTCGTGGAAAGTTACGAGATATGAAACTATGGATTCTCGACGTTGTGTTACTTGAACTTATAAGTAACCTATGATTTTCTCAACTCATAATCTTAATTGTCTAAACTTTCTCATCTTAATGACAATTAGATTATTTCTTAATCTTCTTCTTAATCTCATTTTACAAAAGACAACAAAACCAAATCTCCCACAATCCTTCCCAACATTCTCTTACAACATTCCCTTACACTCTCTTACAAAAGTGTACCTTTGTCCCTTCACATTCTCCCATACAATATTCCCTAAATCTACCAACTTCCAATACAATCTTTATACACACACACTTATAAACCTTGTGTACACACACTTGATTTCAAAATACATACACTACTCTCACAACCAACTCTTCTCTACACACACTTGCCAACTCACCAATATTTCCATATCCAATCCAATCCATATCTCTTACACAATCCAACCCATATCATATATTCCTTACACACATCAACTCACATACAACTCACCCTATTCTCCATTCGATCACATGGGAATAATCCTAGCCATACAATTCAAACCAACTCATCTCAACCATCAATTCCCTTACAACATCACATCTCTTACACGACTATAATCCAAGCCATCCATTTCAAACCAAAACCATCTCAACCATCCATCTCACCCTTTCCCCCCCAAGCAAAGGAATATACCTTTGGAATATCCTTTCTCTAACCCAACCATGGTTACTCTAACCTAACTATGGTTAGCTCTCTACACTTAACCTTGGTTAACTCTTAACCACACAAAAGATGGAACATTCCCTTGAATATACCCTTCAACCCGACCATGGTTTACTCTCAACCCAACCATAGTTACTTCTCAACACTCAACCCTTCTCACCTAACCATGGTTAACCTCAAAACCTTTAACCTAACCTTTGTTACACCTTAACCCAACCTTCCTCACACTTCCCTTGAGGAATACACCATGGTATATTCTCTTCTCACTTATGCCATGTGAGGAATACCATTTCTACCCCTTCCAAATTACCCTATCTACACTTTATACCTTTGGTAATTTGTTTTCTCTTTAAACACTTCACAAAATGTTTTTCAAATTGGCTATTTGATTTGGTAAACCTTAGATTGATTAATGTTAAGGCTTAGTGTGAAGTACAATTGGGGGTTTAGCAAGGTAAGGTATTAACAAGGTCCTAAACCCAAGATTTTGGGAAATTGTTACAGGGGCCTGGGGCAGCGCCCGCGCGCTGACGCGAGGGTGACGTGCCGGCCTCGGTAAAATTTCCCAAGTTTGGGTTCTTGGCCTATAAATACCCCCTTGCCTCTTGTATTCCTCACCCATTGTCATTATTCTTTCTCTCTACATTCTTTCCCTCAATCTCTCTCAAATCTCTTTATCTCTAATCTTGTGTTCTTGATTTTCACATTAACATCTTTGAAAGAACACATCTCCTTGCAAAGGAAGAATCACAAGAACCTAATCCATGTTGTGTCGAGGGTCTTCTTCTTATACCCTTTCTATTACAATCGAGTCTCTAGGTTAGGTTAGGACTTGGTTTAACAAACACTTATTCATTCATTTAATTATTTGTACGGGAAGTCTTGTGTCTTTGTGACCAAGCCTAGATCATTGGGGATCTAGTTGGGGTTTGATACTTCTGGGTGGAAGTTTTTGTAGTGGTCTTGGTGACCAAGTGTAAGTCGAGTCACGAGGTTCTTTTGGGTGGTTTCCGAGGCCGGAATACCGTTGGGGAGTAACTCCTTCTTTGTGAGCATCAATATTAGGGAATATTGGTGGAGTGAATTGTAACGGTTTATAGTCCACCGTAAGGATTATACTAGTGTAATAGTATCGGTGTCATGTACGGATGGTATAAACCCCCCATCCGGAACCAGTATATATCGTGGTGTCTTTTACTCGCTTTATATACTTTGGATTGTGATTGCGATAGTGGTTGTTCTTGTCTAGACCACTTGGTGTTCTTCTTGGCTTAAAGTTTTTAAACCACTTGCTTCTACAATTGGTATCAGAGCGGTATACTCAAGTTTTTGAGCATTAAAACCTTCCCGAGAAGTCGTTTTAAGTCAAAAACTTCTTTCCCAAAAGATCTAAATACTAAACAAGACTTTTGGTAAAGTTGAGTATAGATCCATGGCTCAAGAGAACCTTAAGCTCTTTGGGGTGAACACTTTTGATTATGAAGATCTACGAATGAAGAATCCAAAGATTCGCTTCGATGATACTTGGAGTTATAGTAATGACGATGACAATGAAGAAAGGAATGATTCATGTCTCGCGGGTTTGAAATCTTCGGAGGTATAGGCTTGGACCGATCTATTAAATCGTTGAAAGTGGTTGTTCCAAGCACATGACGTAGTAGAAGATTGTTTACTATATAAGGAGCATGATGGTGTACATAAGTAAACTTTGAGGAAGGTCGTCGGTAGTCTAAACATCAATGGTGAATCTTTATCTCGTGGTCATGAAACAAAAATCATCCATTAAAGTCAAGCTAAGTTTTCCCTTATGCTTATGAATCTTTATGTGCCTTAAATGTTAGTTGTTAAAAATGCTATGTGTTTAGGAAATATAGTTATGTGCTTAAAACTTGAACACATCATAATCTAAGTCTTAGATCTTTAAGAATATCTAAAAACAATCAACAACTAAACCCAAAAGAAGAAATTAAGTTTTAAAAGTTGATTTAGTATTTTGATCATAATTTCTTCATCCAAACTCCGATTTAGTTGATTCAAAAGGCCACGGAAATAGAAAAAGGAGATCTACATGATGAGAGTAAGTTGGGGTCAGTTCCTGGCGCGTTGGTGGCTCGTTGACGCACCAGCCGCGGTAAAGTTTTGCAAAAATTTTGAAAAACTTTCTTTTTGAGTTCTTGAGTCTTAAAACTTGTTTTAAACACTCCATTGGAACCCTATTAAGTCTTTATAAACATAAAACATGTCAAAAAATTCATTAGAAATAGGAAAATAATCTTTCAAACTGAAGTGAGATGTCTAGTTGGTCATTTGTAAGGTCCTTTTGTGTGCTCTTAGAGCGTTTGTGCTTATGTGACTAGGACTTATGTGAAGGCATGGAAGGAAATACAAATAAATATTTTCCGAGAGGAAAGATATCTATCAATGCATTATTCAAATGATGGATGATAATATCTTAGAGTCTACATGTCCATACTATGTGCTATGAACAAAAAGTTTGACACAAAACATCCTACTACACTTGTTAGGTTTTGAAGTCATTTGTGTCGAATTATCAAGACTAGATAAAATTTCGGATCACAATTCATACTTGTGTTGAAGATTTTATATCTACTTCTACTTGTTCAATTTATGTGAAAATTGCATGCTTTGTGTTTTTAGGGTAGAAAAGAAAAGATAAACATCTATGCAAACATAAGAACTATTTACATAGTTGAAGAGAATTCCCGTGGATTAAATTTGGTATGGTATTGCATTACAAACTAAAAATACCCAATGAATAGACTTGATAAACTAAGTATTTCATCCGAAGTCTTAGAAACTTATTTTGTTAATGCAAGTGACAAATAAGGATTATCAAAGTCGACATACTACACAACAAACTATAAATCGGAGATATCGATATCATGCATTGTATATTGACTTCTATACATGTTTTGATGGTTTATAGGATCTAGTTTGTGTATCTAATAATAAAATATACACTTGATTTCTATGCGCAAACAACTACATTATTGGGATGACTTGCATGAAAATACTTGCATTTGGTTCATGCATGATAAGATGTAGGATCTATATTGTGTGTAAATAGAATCATTTAAATTTCCAAATGATGATCAATGTTCTATAAACAATCAACTATGATGGAAAGTATCATGCATGCATAATTATAGGAACGAACTTGTTTTACTTGATCATCCAATTTTAACCCAAAACACCAACAAAGAATTGAGATTTTTGGAACTTAAAACAAATGCAAGCTATTTCAAATTAAGAGAGGTAACAAACCAACAATAATTCCATCAAACATATAAAAGGAAATGTCTCAAGCATTAACTTACCAAACCTTAAAGAACATCATCCTAGACTTCATATAGATAGTTGCATAACATTCTTGAGTGATTTTTGGGTATATGCCTACTAGCAATTGTTTCTATGTGATTATGTGACTTTTGCTATTTATGATTGAAATGGTATGCTTGGCGATATGTTATGCTCACTTGTCGTAATGATTAATTGATGATAGGTTAGACACTATGTGGTTACATGCTTACTTTCTAATGTTATTAAGCGATGATATGAAAAGTATACTTGCATGAAAAATATGTTTTAATAGTATTTGCTTATGTACTTCCCTACAATGTTATTTTCTAAAATGCCATATGCTTAGTAGTTGTATGAGAAATGTGCTTATATGAGAAATATGTTTTGGTACTATTTTCTTACATGTCTACTTGCCATGATTAATTGTTCTTTGAGTTTGATGTTATGTGATTATGTGCTTACATGCCATAATGATTAAATGGTAATATAAAACATATGTTTGCATGTGGAACATGTTTTAATGTCATTCGCTTATATGCCTACTTGTCATGATGATAAATTGGAAATTCATGGACATTATGTTTACTTGTCTTAAAGATCAATTGATTATAAGATGGATGCTATGTGGTTATATGATTACTTGTCGGTGTGATTAATTGTATTTGCATGAGTAATACGTTTTAATATTATTTGCTTATATGCCCACTTGCCATGAAGTTAGATGATTTAGTGCATATTGCTAACATGTTAATTGCTTGCAACTATTAAAGATAGTAGATCATGTCCTCACAACTTTCAAGTATTATATTTAATTAGAAACTAAATGCACATTTACGTAATACTTAGACAAACAAGGTCTTGCAAGCAATAGGATTAGTAAAGCAATTTCGACTAATAGAGTTTTAGAATTACTTCATATCGATTTGTTTGGTTCATCACATATTTGAAGTTACAAAGGCAACTTCCATACGTTAATGACAATTGATAACTATTCACATTATATATGGACTCTATTTCTAGGTGCTAAGGAAGATGCCCTAGATAAGTTTAGAATCTTATGAAGAAGATTAGAAAAACCCACTTGAGCTGTGATTCAAGCTAATCATAGTAGTTGATTTGAACATAGGGTGAAATTTAGGAATTTTTGCAAACAATATGGAATCTCACATAACTTCTCGGACATTAGTCCTACTAAAACTAATGAGGTTTTCCAAAGGAAGGACAAGAAGTTACAAGAGATGTGTCGTGCATATAGTCATGCAATCCATTTCGCAAAAAAATTTGGTGTCATGCCTTAGAAACCACGTGTTACACTTTATTCTAGGAAAATACTTCTAAGACAATTAAGTAAGCTCAGGGATATCCATTAAAACAAGTATTAGGAGAGATGAATTAGCGAACCCTTAGGACGCAAGTTAGGAATACTTAGGATTTTTCATGACACTTCCCAAAATCCTAATTGCACATTTTAAGCCATAGAAAGGATTGTTCATGGTTAATATGGACTATAGAATGTTGAGTCACTTAGAATCTTTGGAAATACAATGCTTTCTTGATCTTTACCAAACTCTTAAAGCATGGTTAAATTATGTGCTAAGGTATTATGTGAATGACATGGGTTGAGCTTGAACAAATTTAATTCCCAAGAAGTAGGAAATGTTGTAGTCTTTGAGGTGACCTTTACATCATATAGGTATTTTCTTGGAAAGATTGAATTAATCAAGGGAAAGGGTAATACACGGTGTTATTCACTAAATTAGGAATCTCCTTATGCCTTGTCTTGCTACTAGGTGGTAACTTGTTTTTAGGTCTTGATTTACACTCTTAATGTATTTATATGTGTAACTATGTGCTCTAATTTGAAAATTTGTTATTTACACTTGAGTTAGTGATATGTTTACGCCTGATTGATAGATCCGTTCCATGAACAACTATGTGAGGATGTTATGAATGTGTTTGTCAACATTTGGGATATAATGCTTCGAATATGTATTATATGCATAGGTTATGATGTATTGTGCGCAAATTCATGTGATGTTATGCTTTGTCATGAATAATACATTCTTGTTGTGAACTAATCCATGTTGCAAGAATCCAAATGGTAACCTAACCCACTTTGGACTTCCACATGTAAGGATTGTTTGGTTGTTGCGTGTTGTGTATGTTTTTGTGTTGCTAGGCCACCGCAAAGGTGAGGCTCTTGACCCATGGATCCCCGCCTTGAAACAAGGGTGAGCAACGATCTAGGGGGAGCTATGTTCAAGGGGGAGCACGTTCGGGTGCTATTGGAACAAGCTACTTTCCTATTCAATGGAAGTCCCACCTTTTTTATTCGACAAAAGGGGGAGAAAAAAAGCAAGAGCGTGAAAGCAAGAGGGTGAAGACCATTAAAGAAATGTTAAAGGCTTCACCTAATTACAAGGCAAAGGTCAAGACGCAAGCTACAACAAAGGCACGCTTTGTCTTCGCTAAGTTTTGTAATTTTATTTGCTTTCGGTTTTTATTTCTCATCATCAAAAAGGGGGAGATTGTTGAGGCAACATGATCAAGATCTCTTTATGTTTTAATGATGACAAATAAACCATCAAAACACATAAAATTACAAACGTTAGCAAAAATTCCCCAAATCACAAGTCTGCTGCTGGCGCGCCACCCATGCGTCAACGCGTGGGTAACGCGCCAGGCGTCTGTGAATATCATGATGAATTTTGAAAGTCGGCTTTCCCCTTACCCGACAAATGTGGATATTTCAATACAGGTATGAATATGCTATGTGCTTAATTGAGAACACTCGAAACGAGTTTTGGGATTAAAGAGATCCAACTTTTAAAGCACCCATTTACGGGAAAACGCCAACTCGTGTTTTATAACTATCGCCTCTAGCCAAGGCTTTTCTAAACTTAGGGAGCTTATATACTTCATGTAACATCATGTGAAAGCATCCATATGCTCATATCCCGTGCTTACGTCTTCTCTAATTACGTAACGGGTTTACTCCCTTATTGGTCAAACTAAGTCAAAGGTCACTTTGCGTAAACGCATCCTTTCCCACTTGGGTTATGATTTACATCAAGGCAAAGCACTTAACTTGTTTGAACCAAGGTATTAGTTGAGAACGTCGAGTCATGGAAAGTCACGAGATATGAAACTATGGATTCTCGACGTTGTGTTACTTGAACTTATAAGTAACCTATGATTTTCTCAACTCATAATCTTAATTGTCTAAACTTTCTCTTCTTAATGACAATTAGATTATTTCTTAATCTTCTTCTTAATCTCATTTTACAAAAGACAACAAAACCAAATCTCCCACAATCTTTCCCAAAATCATTCCCAACATTCTCTTACAACATTCCCTTACACTCTCTTACAAAAGTGTACCTTTGTCCCTTCACATTCTCCCACACAATATTCCCTCAATCTACCAACTTCCCATACAATCTTTATACACACACTTATACACCTTGTGTACACACACTTGATTTCAAAATACACACACTACTCTCACAACCAACTCTTCTCTACAAACACTTGCCAACTCACCAAGATTTCCATATCCAATCCAATCCATATCTCTTACACAATCCAACCCATATCATATAATCCTTACACACATCAACTCACATACAACTCACCCTCTTCTCCATTCCATCACATGGGAATAATCCTAGCCATCCAATTCAAACCAACTCATCTCAACCATCCATTCCCTTACAACATCACATCTTTTACACAAGTATAATCCAAGCCATCCATTTCAAACCAAAACCATCTCAACCATCCATCTCACCCTTTCCCCCCAAGAAAAGGAATATACCTTTAGAATATCCTTTCTCTAACCCAACCATGGTTACTCTAACCTAACTATGGTTAGCTCTCTACACTTAACCTTGGTTAACTCTTAACCACACCAAGGATGGAACATTCCCATGAATATACCCTTCAACCCAACCATGGTTTACTCTCAACCCAACCATGGTTACTTCTCAACACTCAACCCTTCTCACCTAACCATGGTTAAGCTCAAAACCTTTAACCTAACCTTGGTTACACCTTAACTCAACCTTCCTCACACTTCCCTTGAGGAATACACAATGGCATATTCTCTTCTCACTTATGCCATGTGAGGAATACCATTTCTACCCCTTCCAAATTACCCTATCTACACTTTATACCTTTGGTAATTTGTTTTCTCTTTAAACACTTCACAAAATGTTTTTCAAATTGGCTATTTGAGTTGGTAAACCTTAGATTGATTAATGTTACGTTTAGTATGAAGTACAATTGGGGGTTTAGCAAGGTAAGGTATTTACAAGGTCCTAAACCCAAGATTTTGGGAAATTGTTACAGGGGCCTGGCGCGCTGCCCGCGCGCTGGCGCGCTGCCCACGCGCTGACGCGCTGCCCGCGCGCTGACGCGAGGGTGATGCGCCGGCCTCGGTAAAATTTCCTAAGTTTGGGTTCTTGGCCTATAAATACCCCCTTGCCTCTTGTATTCCTCACCCCTTGCCATTATTCTTTCTCTCTACATTCTTTCTCTTAATCTCTCTCAAATCTCTCTATCCCTGTTGGGAATTCTACTAAATAAGAATTCTGCTGAAGTTACTGCTGATGGTTCCTGCTGAAGAGTTGGTTTCTGCCGTAGCGATATTTCTACTTAAGAATAGATTTTGTGTAGTTTGTTTCTGCGGATATAGATATTCCGTATATTTTGTTATTTAGTTAGGATATGCATGAGTTTTATTAGGAAGTGATAATGCATATCTCTTTAAGTTTATAGAAGATACGTTTCTTGTGAAACGGTTTAGGGTTCCTTGTCAATAAAAGGAACACATTATTATGTATGAGATAGAAGTTCGTAAAAAAAAGTTTTAATATTATTCAAAGATCCATAGAGGATCATAGTATTCTTAATATGCTAGTATTTTCGAGGGACAGTGTGATTTATCATGGGTCCAAATCAGAATTCTGGCATGCATTAATTATACGAGGTACTGCTGTTGTCACAATTGGTTCAGCATGTGGGGTAAGATGTGTTTAATAGCTGCTGTTGGTAATTTTTGTTCCTACTGATCGGATGTGTTTCTGCTGGTACTCTACTTTGTTTATGGGGCTGATGACATTCGGTTCCTCCTGGTCACTGTTGGTTTCTGCTGATCGGTTTGTACTGGTCGGTTCCTAGGATTAGTAACATTGATAATAAGCACAACGGAATAAGAACAAGAACAATCAAAGTTACTAATAAGGTTTTCTTTATTATAAATATAAAATAAACTACTACAACTACTACTAAACTACTACACGCTCTATGCATTTCTAGACTCTCATTGGAGAGACTAGCTATGAAAGGATTAAGTTACTCATAACCTAGACGCCACCCTCTTTATATAATAGAGGGAGGTTACAAGAAACCATAGCTTCCTATGAAAGCTATCTAACTATTACATAATAGGCCCCTTGATGAGTGTCTAAATACTCATCATTTCTGTTACATTTAGACTACAAAAACATCTGAAAACATACATATATGCTTTAAAATATATGAAATATCACCAAACTGTGTTTTTAGGTATTACAAGTGCAAAAGGGATGAAAACTGATAAAAAACAACAAAGTTTACATAATTTACAGTTTCAGTCCCCAAACTTTCACAAATTGGCAAATCTAGTCCCTGGTCATTTAAAACTTGTTCAAATATCATAAAAGGTCCTTGAGATTCATAAGTTGTTAGGAAAAGTCCTTTAAAGTTAAAATTCACAAATTTACAACTTTGGTCCCTCAACTTTGAAAAGTGTCAAAATTAGTCCCTAAGGTTTTAAAAATAAGAAAATAATCAAAATAAACCTTATACTATTTATAAATGACAAAATTGGTCCTTTTTGTTAACTATTGGATATTTACAGGTTAGCCCTTCAAGTTTCAGAAAATTACAATAATGGTCCCTGGAGTTTGTGGTATTGACAGAAATAGTCCCTGGGAAATCAAAAATGGAAAAATATCAAATACTACCCTTGTACTATTCACACTTGGCAAAAAAAAAACCCTAGGAATAATTTTGGAACAGTTGCAACTCACATCCCTCAACTTTCAGCTTGTTTCATATTTGGTCCTTGTGTTTACTAAATACCAAACGGACCCTTGGCTGTTTTTATAAACCCAAATCCAACCCACCCTTAATAAATAAACCCAAACAAACCCCCAGCCCAGTCCTCTCCTTGGCCCAACCAACCCACAGCCCACACCCCCGTTAATTATAAAAACGGTGTTGACCGTTTGACCATCCAAATACCGCCCAAACCACTCTCACTGTAGCCTCTCCTCCCACCTCCCTGCTTCACCAAAACCATGGTGGTTTTCCACCACCTGTCCACCCTCCAGCTCACCCAATCTACTCCCCTAAATCCTCCTTTCCACCTCACAGCAAACCCACACTTCATTTAATGCATTCCACACCTCTTTTACCTCCAAACAACTCCACAACCTCTGTTTTCTTCCATAAAGTCCAAACTTGGCCTCCAAACATTCCCCTTGCCCCCTGACACCTCCACATACTCCCAATTATCTTTAATTGCAGAACGTAGTCCCCAAGTTTACTTGTACGACTTTGGCGCCAAAAATCAAGATTCAAAGGTCAGGATCAAACAGACCAAATCAAAGGCTTAGATCAATTGGGAAAGTCACACAAAGCTTCCAGGAACAAGAAAAGTGTCTACAAATAGAGAGAGAAGCAGAAGAGAAGCCTATCACTAATTTCATAATTTTTGATCACTTTACTTAACTTGCCATTTACTGTTTTTCTTTAAATTATTGCAATTTACTGCTTTTGAATTGTTATTAGACCTTGACAAGTATAATAACATTCATTTACTGTCTTTGATTCCAATCTATCTTTATTTTCTTGTTGTTTCAAATTCGTACCAAATTTCAATATCTAGTTTTTGATTTGTTGTTGATCATTGTTGTTTCTTTGGACTCAATAGCCCACATAAGCTCCTGACATAGCTTATCAAGCTATTAGTAACCTTAAAAACAAGTATTAGTTAAAAAAAGAAAAGTACTAAAAAAAATCAAGAAAAATAGAAAATAAATAAAAAATAGTTGTAAAGAAGAAGGAAGAAGATTGGAGCAGTGTTATTTGGATATGTTGCTGGTTTAGAACCTTTGGGGAGGTATTAGATTGGTTATTTGTTCTTGGTTCATCATATCTCAGTCAACTCCATTTTGTAAGCAATTTTACTAATTTTTTGCATTTCATTGTTCTGGTATCTTTCATGCTTTGATCTTTATGCTTTTCTAGTTAGTTGTTATTGTTAATTATAAACAGAGTTTAATTTTGCTTGTTTGTTCACTAGATTAGGAGTTGCTAAATTTTGAACCTCACAGTGTGAAAGAAAAAATTGACATACTTGTGTTTCATGCCTGTGGTGTGATTGATTTTTGCTTAATTGTTTTTAAATAATATCAATATAGTGTTAGGAATTAGATTTAAGGCTTAAAACATTGAGTTGCTTTGAAAACTTCTTAACAGATTCACAAGAAGGGGTGTTTGGTTTTGCTGAGTTAGATAGGTTCTTAGTTGTTGTAGTTGTTATTTTCTATTCTATTATGTTACAATAGGTCTAATTAGGTAATACAAGTCATTATAAACTAGAGTTATTTAGTATAAAGTCAAAATCCAATTCCAATTCCCTTGACAGTTAACTGTCAAGGATTTTGGATCCACAAACCATCATATTAGCTTATAAGTTGTATCTTTCTCTTAATATAGGTTCAAAATAGCTTAATATAACTTATACAATCTGTAGTGATCCTTAGAAGTTCAAGAAAGTCAAACTAGTTAAGTTTTATCAAAAGTCAAAAGTTCATCTCTCAGATTTTCTCAAATCTTGAGAGATTTTTGTAGAATTGTGTAATAGGTTTTAAGGTCTGAAAATTCTCAGGATCATAGTCCACCACCTAGTCTTGAAGAATCAAAAATTACTAAAATTTTAGGATCCTTCCTGTGGGCCCCACTCACCCTCAAACTCACCTGCAGGGCAGGGAACTCCCCTGTGCACAGAGCAGCTACTCAGCCATCACCACCACTTTGGTGGTGATTTGTGGCCACCACAGTGGGGCCCACACATCAAACCTTATACCTTTGAACCCCCCTCCTACCAGGGTTCAACCATTGACCCTTTGTTTGACCCTTAGATCACTGGGCCCCACCTGAATTTGGACCTAATCTTTGTCCCATTTCTGACCCAGAACCAAATAAGCAAACAGCTTATTGTGGTCTTGTGGCTTATTCAGCTAGCTTATTTGATTGAAACTTGCTCAAACAAGTTCCAATAACTTAAGTGAACCTGACTTAACCATTGTGGACCCCACATTAGCTCATTTGAGCTTATTTGCTTATAAAGTCAAACCTTGGTCAACTGTTTTGGTAATAAGCACTCTTAGTGCTTATTTTGAGTTTCCATATTATTTGTCTTTGTAAAAGTTTGCTATTTTAAGTATTTTATTAGTTTTGTAAAATAAAATCCATAAAAAAACCAAATTTAATTATAGTGATAGCTTCTATTTAATAGAAACTATCTATTTAATTTTCTTTTTAGCTTATTTTAAGCACTTCTGCATTTTTATATTTTTATTAAATATCTTTTATATTAAACTAGTTTTATAAATTTTTCCAGATTTTTCTTTTGTCATCTAGTGACATTTAGAATTAATAATAGTTTAATTAATTATAAATTAATATTAAGTAATTAAATAGCATAATTAGATTTTATTAAGTAACACATAGTTTTTATAATTTTTCTAGCTTTTATATAAGTAATAACATTTTTAGGAATTTTTCTAGAATTTTTACTGTTCATATTCTAGTATTTATAATTTAATTAGTTTAATTAGTGAATTAATAATCAAATAATAATTAAATAATAATTAATAATAATTAGATAAATAGTGTGATAAATATAATTTTAGTTTTAAAATAAGTTTTATAAGATTTTAGATTTTTCTAAGTTTTAATTTTATTTTTCTAGACTTATTTTGCATTTTCTTATTAATTAGTGTATTATTAAAATAGTTAAAAATAGTTATTAATTAATATTAAATAATTAAAAAGTTAAAAAAAATATTTATCTTTTTCTAATAATTTTCTTAAGTCCTTAGGTTTGTAAAAATATAATTTTCATCTTTATAGCCTTTTTATTTATTTAATTTCACTTTTTATTTGGTACGTTTACGTTTATTTAAACTAAACGTACGTTTTTATTTTCTTTTACGTTTTTAAGTTTTCTTATTTCAAGGTTTGTTTTTATAGCTTATTTAAGCTATTTTATTTTCTCCTAGGGTAATCACAAATCACATACCCTTTCCTGTTCAATAATTCCCGATCAAAGATCCGTTCTAACTCAGGATATCACACTTCCAAGGGACATAACGACCCGGGGACACTAAACTCCTTGGATTATTGTATTTGCCTCTTTCTAGTTTGACTTCTATTGTCGGTCATTCACAAGTGATTGACTCTAGAACATATAGCTAGTTTGGAGCAAGTCAAATTTTGGCGCCGCTGCCGGGGAAGTGTGCTGCGTTGAACGATTCTGAAGTATCAGATTTGTTGAATACCTATCCATAGTACATATATCTTATATAATATCCTATTTCCATCTTCCATAAACATATAAAACACCAAAAATATTTTCTTTTTCTTTCTATATATATATAACATAAATTAAAAACCTAAAAATAATCTTCTTACCCTATCTAAGTTTCCTTCATTTTCTAGGATTCTTAGACTCGTCCTAGTGCATGCGCACTCGTTCTTCTAGGTCTACAAGCCCTTTCCGTGAGCTTGCCGACATACCTCGAAGAAGCCGTGGACGTTCAGCTCCATCAGTCGTACCCGAGATACGTACTGATCCTAAACCCCCTGTCATAATGACGGAAGATCGTCCGATGAATGAGCTTCTCCAAGCACCCACCGAGGGTTACGGAGATGCTATTGTTGTTCCATCCATCGCAGCTGAGAATTTTGAGCTTAAGACTGGGTTGATTAATCTAGCAACCCAGAAGCAATTCTATGGTTTTGATAGGGACAATCCTCATGATCACATTAGATGGTTTAACCAAATCATTGGTACCATCAAATGTAAAAATGTCCCTGAGGAATCAATCAAACTTCTTCTTTTCCCATTTTCCATCGATGGCAATGCCAGGATTTGGCTTGATAAACAGCCCCCTAAATCGATTGAAACATGGGTAGATTTGGTTCATAAATTCATTAATGAATTCTTTCCTCCTTCCAAAACCACATTTCTTAAGAATGAGATCATGAAATTCTCTCAAAGGTTTGATGAACCATTTGGAGAGTCATGGGATCGTTTCAAAGAATTGCTCCGCAGATGTCCACATCACGGTTTCACCGAATTGATGCAAATGGACACTTTCTACAATGGGTTAAACCCATCTGATCAAAATTCTCTAAACGCCTCAGCTGGAGGTAATTTTCTGAGCAAATCCACAAAGGAAGCCATTGCTCTCATTGAAAACATGTCTAAGGTCCGTACTACGAGAGATAGAACTTATAATTCTCATGCTAGTGCTGGTCCTTCTACATCATCTCCCGTGACTTCTAGCACTGATTCTCAGATTGCTGAACTCACGAAGGCTATTCAAGCTTTGGTTTCCAAGAAAGAGTCCGCTCCGCAAACTTCTCAAACTGCAGAAGTTAAAAAAGTAGAAGTTTGTGTTACTTGTGGAGGTCCTCATCCATACTACAATTGTACCCACACCGCTGGCAATGCAATTGAAGTCAATGCTATAGCAGGCAGTTCCAATCAAGGAGGAATTCCATTCCGTCCTCAAGTGGAAACAAACTACCGTGCTAACAATCAAGGAGGACAGCCCGGATTATACCAACCAAACAATGCTAATAGGTTCATTCCTAACCAGCAACGAGGGCAAAACCCACAGAATCAATATCATGCCCCGAGCAATCAAATGGTTCCTTTTCAATACCCACCCCACAAGGGGACTTCTAATCCTGGGTATTCAGCTCCTGCTCATCAAATGGTTCATTATCAAGAATCTCCCTCCAATGAGCTCGCTAACCACATCAAGGTTAATGATGCTAACATGAGGGCAATGCAGAACCAAATCACCAATTTGAAGAATGAATTTGATTCTTCAATTGCTAAGAACAACAATGAGCTGAGGAACGATATTAAGGACATGTTTGCTGGTTTAGTGAAACAACTAAATCCACCATCTACTTCGGGAAGTCTCCCAAGTAACACTGTTCCAAATCTAAAGGGTGAACTTAAAGCTATTACCACTCGTAGTGGTAAAGCTCATAACTCTACACCCCCTGTCACTCCTACATCGTCAAGAGTAGATCCTACTCTTTCACGATTCACGGTTAAAAGTTTGTCAAGCAATCTTTATGACCAAAGGGCAGCTATGACTTATTCTCATATGCTTAATTCTGCCCGTAGGAGTGTATTAGACGACAGTGATGATGAGGAGGAGGATTCCAATGTCATCAAAGCTATCACCACTCGTAGTGGTACTGCTTATGATGGACCCTCAATGCCTATCCCTCCTCCATTATATGATGTGGAGAAAGAAACGGAGGATACAACAGACAAAGTGCAAATTCCAAGCTCACAGAGTACAGCACAAGTCTCTCCTCCGGCCCTCCCTAAAAAGAAATCCAAACTAGGAGTTGTCTTTGAATCTGTAGAGACTCCTGAGGATACCGTCCCTAAATCCAAACCTTCTCTTCCGTACCCATCACGTATGAATGAGGAAAGGACCCGTGAAAAGAATAGTCAACAAATAGATAAATTCTTTCAAATCTTTAAAGAATTACATTTTGACATTAGTTTCGCGGATTCTCTCATTCTAATGCCTAAGTTTGCAGCGACAATCAAACAACTGCTAAACAACAAGGAAAAGCTGTTTGAGATGGCAAAAACTCCAGTTAGCGAAAACTGCTCTGCAGTTATCTTAAAAAAGCTTCCGGTAAAGCTTGGAGATCCTGGGAAATTCCTAATACCTTGTGTATTCCCAGGAATGATTGAATGCTACGCCTTGGCCGATCTCGGTGCTAGCATCAATCTGATGCCTTATTCAGTGTGGAAGAAACTTTCTCTTCCTGAACTCTCCCCTACCTGCATGACTCTCGAGCTTGCAGATCGTACCATATCTATGCCCCTCGGCATTGCTGAGGACGTATTTGTGAAAGTAGGGAGGTTCCATTTTCCTGCAGATTTTGTGGTCGTTGACTTTGATGCCGATCAAAAGGTTCCTCTCATTCTTGGTAGAGGATTCCTTAGAACAGGCCATGCTCTTATTGATGTTTTGGAGCATGAGATCACCTTACGTGTTGGTAAGGAAGCTGTTACCTTTGGTCAAGATCAAACTTCAAGGTACTCCTCAAACTATAACTCTGAATCGGTTAACCGAATCGATTTCATTGATGTTTCTTCAAAGGAGTATTCTCAAGAAAATCTTGATTATTTTCATAATTCTGTGAGTGGTAATCTCACTCCATCTTCTACTACTATCTTAGCCGAATCTTCAAATTCTCTCACTCTGGATGAGGAAAGTGATCCCATTTGGGATGAAGATGAGTCTGAGAGTGATGAGGAGGGAGATATTCTTCTCCTTGAAGAATTGTTAAATAATGATCCAATTCCCCCTCCTCCGCTAGACTCTTCATCTTCTCTCACTCTAGTTGAGGAAAGTGATCCCATTTGGGATGAAGATGAGTCTGAGAGTGATGAGGAGGGAGATATTCTTCTCCTTGAGGAATTAATGTATAATGATCCAATTCCTCCTCCTCCACTAGAAGAACTTCATAATGAGAGTACTGATTCTATTCTGGATGAAATCGATGTTTATCTCGATTTAGATACATTTATGCCAGGTATTGATGATGCCGAGAGTGATCAAGAGGGAGATGTCAGTCTTCTTCTTGAACAACTTTTATACCCAGAAAATTATCCCACCCTCCCACCCAAACCACTTCATAAAGAGGAATTCAAATCAGTTGAAGAAACTGATAAAATTCCTGAGATCAAGCATAAGACCTTGCCACCTTCAATTAAATTTCAAATTCTTGAGGAGGAAGTTCTTGTGATTACAGCTGTTCTGATCTCCCTTCTTCCCTTCACCTACCCGGTGATTTCTCCTTCCCTTCACTCATTCGAGAGTGAGGATGTTACTTTTGACCCTGGCATTTTCCATATAACATTGGTTTAAATGCCAGATATATCTCTCTTGGTGTGGAACTTTCATATACTTCAGTCTTTATACAAACATTTTGAATGAAAGTCCGATGGAGATGGTTTCTTCCACTTACTTCCCCATAGATTTTAAAATTGCTTTTTCTCCCGGTCTGTTCAGGAGCTCTTTATTACAGTTAACCGTTCACAAGCGGTTAGCTTGCGTGATAAACCTGACACTTTGGGAGGAAAGAAATCAAATTAGGGGTCGAGTCCGGCTAGTGACTCGGGAATCAAAAACATTAGCAAAAACATGGGTTTTCACCCGTGTGTAACACCCTAGTGTGGGGGAGATGCCCCACATGTTGTATATATGTAAAAAAAAAAAATGTAAATATAGTGATAGCTTCTATTTAAGAAGTTTTATCTAAAAAATATATGTATGTATATACACTTTAAATAAAGGCTAAGAGTATTTTCCCTTTTACGTTCTAAGTTCGGTTTAACACCCGGTACTTTGAATATTGAGGGCAATATTCAGTTCTAAGTGTGGGGGGGGGGGGGGGGGGGGGGGATTCTCACGAATTCAAACACATGTTCCATCAGGAACCCCCAATTTAGCCAAAAATTTTAAAATTTTTTCTCACTTAGAACGCAATAAATGGTAATCAGTCCACCATGTCTAACCCACATAAGGATTGGCTAATCCAGGAACAAACGGCTTGTCACAACCCGCTATTTCCCAGGTCAATACTATTTTCTAAACTCGAATTTAAATTCTCGACTTTTAATTTGAAACATTTTACGTGAGCCCTTTTACTTGAATCGACGCGAATATCTAACTAAATTCTAAGTACACTAGGACTTAGGCTAATTTTAGTCCACAACGCTCCGGTACCTTGCTCCTTCTTCATTTCACCATTTTATACTATGAAACAAAATTTTATTCTTTAAACACTTACGGTTTTAAATTCAACAAACGTTAATTTTTATTCACGAATTTAATACTCGACATACACGACTTTCTCAACAATTATTTTTAGGGTATTTTTATACTTCTAAAATTATTACAAAAGTCCCAAAAATATTTTCCGATGTTCAAGTTAAATTCTTTACACCTTACGTTTAATTACGTATAACTTTCGTTAACTACCAAACTAATACCCAATACATATTTTTACTACCTAATACATTTAATAAAAATTACATCTATTTTCTTCCTATTTTAGGCTATGTGCCGCCCACCCTAGCTACATGATTACTCACTATTAATTTTTTTTTTACTTGGAACAACAAAGCATGAAACATGGTATTTAATTAAGGTGGCTAGAGCCACCCTTTTTTGGCCCCTTTTTCCCCTAAAAATACGGCAAGACCACAAGGGCCAATTCAACAAACTTTGACCACTTTGAAATCTCTTACTATATATACATATACTCATACTAGTAACTTTAGTTACAAAGAAAAACATATCACCTCCCATCTATATACATATTTCGACACCACCAAGGAGCAAGGGAAGAGTTTGTTGTTGGGCACTTTCAAGGGTACCTAAGGTAGATTAACAAGGGTTTGATACTAGTCTTGGGGATTACACGAGTGTTTTACCAACCTCACCTCACTAACCTCTTTGTAAGTGATTTTTACCCTACTTATACTTCATGATCTTTCATGAGTTTTATGCTTGTTTAGTTTATATACTTGGTTATCACTTGGTACATGTTGAAAATCTTTACATCCACTTTGATCTCTTACAAGAAAAGGTGTTTTGAACAAGACTTGGTTACAAGAAAAATTGTTAACAAAGATCTTTACAAGAAAATAATAAAATCTTTATATATAACTATATGTTATTTGTAGTTTTAAAAAAATACTTGGATGATCTTGTACATGGATCTTGAATATTGATTAAGTTATGTTAGATCACCATATACTAGTTGAGAAGTTGATGGAGGAACTAGGACTAGATTTGGAGTTGTTGTAAAGTGGTGAAAATAAATAAAACACTAGGAAATATGGTTTGACATTATTTATATTAGATCTGTCCTATTCGACCCTTCACAGAAAAATCAGTACCTTGGTGGCCACATTAGGCTAGAAATATAGAATATAGACTTAATAACGAAAACATAGCCGCTTGAACGAGTTAAAACGGACTTATAACGAAAAAGATATGCTATTTCCAAGATTGACGACTAAAACTATATTTTCTGAAAAATGGTTTCTGTCCCGATTTTTTTTGAGCTAGGAAAACTGAGGTTAAATGACATTTAGGCTAGCCGAGACCTTGAAAAACCTAAAGTGTACTTGATTACCTTCGCGGGAATATATAGAACTTGAAAAACGGAGTTACGAAGCAAAAGTTATAGTCCAAAGAAATTGCGACGAAACAATACATTTTGACAGCTTTTTATTCTTCTCTCAAAAGCTGATGGAAATATTAAAATGAGTTTTTGGATATTTTAGAGTGTAAATTGGCTAAAATGACGTAAATAAAAATGGTAGAACATTGTGTATACTTATTAGGTGCGTTAGAGTTTTTCAAAATATATATTTACAAGACGACTAATATTTGGTCGTGAGATTTACAAGCTACGTTTTTCTAAAATGGTGGATGACTTAAATACGAGATCACTTTGATTACCTACATTTTTGACGATAAAAATTTCAACAACATGTACAAGTGATAATGTAGTGTATGACTTGCATGCTTGATCTTGTTTTGAACCTAAGACATATGTATTATCTAGGTTGCGCTTAGGGTAACCGGACCTTATTTCTTACTACTACTTTGTCTATCGGATATTGCTTTTGCTAAGGTGAGTCATAGCCCCACTTTTACTCTTTACACTTGTTTTAACTCTTTGGGGGAGATACATGCTCAACTACTTGTTTATACTTGTACAAATATTTAAAACTTTTATACTTGATTCTTTTATACTTGATTTCATACATACGTGATTGTGCTATACTTAACTGTGTTATACTAAACTGTGATGGTGTATTCTTGAGCAACTGAGACTTCCAATGGCCCCAGATTAAGTTGCTGGGCACAACCATGGAAACATACATACTTCCAATGGCCCCAGATTAAGTTGCTGGGCACAACCATGGAAACAAACATACATACATGCTTCCAATGGCCCCAGATTAAGTTGCTGGGCACAACCATGGAGATGTACATACAAACGTGAGGTCTTCGGAGATGAAGTGTAGACTCACGACTAAATGCTTAACTGTTGTGATAAACTTATACATATTTTACTCATACTATATATTGTAGCAGTGGGTTGTGAACACACAGGTTACAAGTCTCTTATGGCGGGACTTGTAACTGAGTGGATTTACGATGCCTTTGCTGGGAAACAGTCATACTTATGCATAAACTTTGTTTGTTAAACAACTCTATGAACTCACCAACCTTTGTGTTGACACTTTTAAGCATGTTTATCTCAGGTTAGAAAGGCGATAGCAGGTTTGTGGAGCGGAGAGTCTTAGGGCATGCATTTTGAAGACTTTCGCTTTTATCTTTTACCATTCGATACTTTTAAAAACCTATGTACTATTAATTTGGGATCTTTTGGTTTGTAAACTATGACTTTTATCTATTCGAATGGTAACTTTTTAAAAACGTCTCTATTAGAGTTCGTTTTCTATATCTTGTACTTTGTGCCCTGAAGTAGCATCCCTATAACACAGTCTTCCGCTGCGGTATTTTGGGGGTGTTACAGATTGGTATCAGAGCCTTGGTTATAGAGAACTAGGTTGTTTTTAGAGTCTAGACTATAACTACATACATTTAGACTCTCCTCCCTATCGCCTTGCATTTTTTTTTCATACACGTACGCTTGCTGATAATTTTCTTAGACCTACGCTATTAGGTATTTTGTGGTACCGATGGGGAAGTCCCAAAATCTAGGCAAGTTATCAGAAACATGGAGCTCGGTAATAACTGATCATTTAACTTAATCTTGTGACAGTTCTTGTTTGATGAGACATGAGACTAAGTTAAATGAAGGTTATTACTTAGCTGTAGAGATTTGATGATTTGCCCGAGGATGGGAGTTCTCTTGAAGATACTCTTTAGAAACCGTTAGAAACTAGACTACCCAGTGACTTTAGCACTTAAGGGAGAATCCTTTGTTCCTTCGTACTGAGCGTGACATTCCCTAGATTCCCATTTAAGCAACGCCTACCACTGAGATATGTGTGCCTGGTGATATGTACACCTGTGAAAGGAAACATTTATAATTGTGGTGGCCAACATAATTATAAGTGCTTCACGACACACGTGGACATATGACTATGCATATGTAGATCGGTGTTGGCACAACTTAGGAGCAAATTGGTGGCACGGTATTATATATGAGGATGTTAAGTATAGACTTGGGTTAATCAACGGTTTCCCCTCAACTCTGACGTTCACTAAATGTCCTTCCTCTCAGGAAATCATGGCACCAAGGAGAGTGACTCGTAGCTCTGGTCGAGGAGGCGGAACACCAAGGGGTGGAAGGACTGGTGGACGTGGAGGTAGAGGAGGTAGAGGAGCTGCTCATGACACTAGTAACCCAAGTAACGATGGTCGAAGAACTGGTAGACGTGGAGGTAGAGGAGGTGGTCACGGCGTTGAAAACAATGATAACAACAACAGTGGAAATACTGATTTTGAAGCCATCATCGCTCGACAACTTGAAAACTTTCTCCCCACTATTGTCACTCAAGTTGGCGATCATATGAATAACTTGGCAAATCACGAAAGCGGAATTAACAACACCAATGGTTTAGGCCAGAATGGTAATGGCAACAACAACATTAGGACTGGATGTACGTATAAGGAATTTACATCGTGTAAGCCAATTGAGTTCGATGGTGTAGGAGGCGCGTTGGGGTATACTAGATGGGTTGAAAAGATGGAGTCGGTGATCGACATTAGTGACTGTGCACCACATCAAATGGTGAAGTACTCCGTATGCTTGCTATCAGGAAAGGCATTGACATGGTGGAATACGCAGGTTCAAGCTAGGGGTAGAGAGGCAGCTGTAGGTATGACATGGGATGATTTTAAGGCACTACTGAAGGAGGAATACTGCCCGGACAATGAAATGCAGAAGCTAGAGGATGAACTTTATCATCACTCTATGATAGGGGCTGGACATGCAGCCTATACAGATCGATTCCATGAATTAGCCAGACTAGTTCCACACCTGGTTACCCCTGAGTCCAAGAGGATCGAGAGGTACATATATGGTCTTGTCCCAGAAATTCGCGGGACTGTGAAAGCAACTGAGCCTTCTACAATTCAGAGTGCAATATTGAGAGCAGGAACTCTGACAGATGAGATGGTTAGAAATGGAAGCTTGAAGAACAATGATAAAAGGAAGGGAACAAGCGAGTCGAACAAGCATATAGGCGCAATAGCTGACAACAAAAGAGCAAGGACCTTTGCGGCGACTAATTCTGGTCAGAAAGAGTATTTAGGCTCGCAACCTAAGTGTACAAAATGTAATTTTCATCACCAAAAGACTGTGCCCTGCCGTATTTGTGCTAATTGCAGACAGTTTGGTCATTATGCAAACCAGTGTAGAGAGCCGGTAAATGTGGGCAATGTGATGAACAATCAAAAGACATGCTATGAGTGTAACAGCCCGGATCACTTTCGGAACACCTGTCCTAAGTTAAAAAGGAATCTTAACCAAGGAGGAAATCGTCCAAAACTAGCAGCAGCAATTGAAGGGCCACAAGATGAGGCCGTTGAGATTCCACCCGCGCGTGGCAGAGCTTACTTCCTAGGAAACCCTATCACCCAACATGTCCAAGATAGCATCACGGGTACATTCTCTTGAACAACTATATTATTTTAGTAGCACTTAAGTCTTGGCACAGAACTTATACCCAACCTCGACTAATCTGAGACCTAGCATCATTAACCTAGTTATATTGGTAGTAGATGATTTGATTTGTGTAAGCAACTCTAACGAGTTTGGGAAGGAATGAGCTGAACACTAGGAACATATGTGGAATGAATAAGCTGAACTTCGGGACGAAGTTCCCTTTAGGGGTAGAGACTGTCACAACCCGCTATTTCCCAGGTCAATACTATTTTCTAAACTCGAATTTAAATTCTCGACTTTTAATTTGAAACATTTTACGTGAGCCCTTTTACTTGAATCGACGCGAATATCTAACTAAATTCTAAGTACACTAGGACTTAGGCTAATTTTAGTCCACAACGCTCCGGTACCTTGCTCCTTCTTCATTTCACCATTTTATACTATGAAACAAAATTTTATTCTTTAAACACTTACGGTTTTAAATTCAACAAACGTTAATTTTTATTCACGAATTTAATACTCGACATACACGACTTTCTCAACAATTATTTTTAGGGTATTTTTATACTTCTAAAATTATTACAAAAGTCCCAAAAATATTTTCCGATGTTCAAGTTAAATTCTTTACACCTTACGTTTAATTACGTATAACTTTCGTTAACTACCAAACTAATACCCAATACATATTTTTACTACCTAATACATTTAATAAAAATTACATCTATTTTCTTCCTATTTTAGGCTATGTGCCGCCCACCCTAGCTACATGATTACTCACTATTAATTTTTTTTTTACTTGGAACAACAAAGCATGAAACATGGTATTTAATTAAGGTGGCTAGAGCCACCCTTTTTTGGCCCCTTTTTCCCCTAAAAATACGGCAAGACCACAAGGGCCAATTCAACAAACTTTGACCACTTTGAAATCTCTTACTATATATACATATACTCATACTAGTAACTTTAGTTACAAAGAAAAACATATCACCTCCCATCTATATACATATTTCGACACCACCAAGGAGCAAGGGAAGAGTTTGTTGTTGGGCACTTTCAAGGGTACCTAAGGTAGATTAACAAGGGTTTGATACTAGTCTTGGGGATTACACGAGTGTTTTACCAACCTCACCTCACTAACCTCTTTGTAAGTGATTTTTACCCTACTTATACTTCATGATCTTTCATGAGTTTTATGCTTGTTTAGTTTATATACTTGGTTATCACTTGGTACATGTTGAAAATCTTTACATCCACTTTGATCTCTTACAAGAAAAGGTGTTTTGAACAAGACTTGGTTACAAGAAAAATTGTTAACAAAGATCTTTACAAGAAAATAATAAAATCTTTATATATAACTATATGTTATTTGTAGTTTTAAAAAAATACTTGGATGATCTTGTACATGGATCTTGAATATTGATTAAGTTATGTTAGATCACCATATACTAGTTGAGAAGTTGATGGAGGAACTAGGACTAGATTTGGAGTTGTTGTAAAGTGGTGAAAATAAATAAAACACTAGGAAATATGGTTTGACATTATTTATATTAGATCTGTCCTATTCGACCCTTCACAGAAAAATCAGTACCTTGGTGGCCACATTAGGCTAGAAATATAGAATATAGACTTAATAACGAAAACATAGCCGCTTGAACGAGTTAAAACGGACTTATAACGAAAAAGATATGCTATTTCCAAGATTGACGACTAAAACTATATTTTCTGAAAAATGGTTTCTGTCCCGATTTTTTTTGAGCTAGGAAAACTGAGGTTAAATGACATTTAGGCTAGCCGAGACCTTGAAAAACCTAAAGTGTACTTGATTACCTTCGCGGGAATATATAGAACTTGAAAAACGGAGTTACGAAGCAAAAGTTATAGTCCAAAGAAATTGCGACGAAACAATACATTTTGACAGCTTTTTATTCTTCTCTCAAAAGCTGATGGAAATATTAAAATGAGTTTTTGGATATTTTAGAGTGTAAATTGGCTAAAATGACGTAAATAAAAATGGTAGAACATTGTGTATACTTATTAGGTGCGTTAGAGTTTTTCAAAATATATATTTACAAGACGACTAATATTTGGTCGTGAGATTTACAAGCTACGTTTTTCTAAAATGGTGGATGACTTAAATACGAGATCACTTTGATTACCTACATTTTTGACGATAAAAATTTCAACAACATGTACAAGTGATAATGTAGTGTATGACTTGCATGCTTGATCTTGTTTTGAACCTAAGACATATGTATTATCTAGGTTGCGCTTAGGGTAACCGGACCTTATTTCTTACTACTACTTTGTCTATCGGATATTGCTTTTGCTAAGGTGAGTCATAGCCCCACTTTTACTCTTTACACTTGTTTTAACTCTTTGGGGGAGATACATGCTCAACTACTTGTTTATACTTGTACAAATATTTAAAACTTTTATACTTGATTCTTTTATACTTGATTTCATACATACGTGATTGTGCTATACTTAACTGTGTTATACTAAACTGTGATGGTGTATTCTTGAGCAACTGAGACTTCCAATGGCCCCAGATTAAGTTGCTGGGCACAACCATGGAAACATACATACTTCCAATGGCCCCAGATTAAGTTGCTGGGCACAACCATGGAAACAAACATACATACATGCTTCCAATGGCCCCAGATTAAGTTGCTGGGCACAACCATGGAGATGTACATACAAACGTGAGGTCTTCGGAGATGAAGTGTAGACTCACGACTAAATGCTTAACTGTTGTGATAAACTTATACATATTTTACTCATACTATATATTGTAGCAGTGGGTTGTGAACACACAGGTTACAAGTCTCTTATGGCGGGACTTGTAACTGAGTGGATTTACGATGCCTTTGCTGGGAAACAGTCATACTTATGCATAAACTTTGTTTGTTAAACAACTCTATGAACTCACCAACCTTTGTGTTGACACTTTTAAGCATGTTTATCTCAGGTTAGAAAGGCGATAGCAGGTTTGTGGAGCGGAGAGTCTTAGGGCATGCATTTTGAAGACTTTCGCTTTTATCTTTTACCATTCGATACTTTTAAAAACCTATGTACTATTAATTTGGGATCTTTTGGTTTGTAAACTATGACTTTTATCTATTCGAATGGTAACTTTTTAAAAACGTCTCTATTAGAGTTCGTTTTCTATATCTTGTACTTTGTGCCCTGAAGTAGCATCCCTATAACACAGTCTTCCGCTGCGGTATTTTGGGGGTGTTACACGGCTCTTGGTAAAGATAACTCAAATCCGTTTATGGCTTGCAATTTGCCCAAAATTGTATGGTACCTCAACTCCCCATCATCCTCAAAAGATAATGAGTTGGCTAGCCCGCAAGGTTATGGCTTGTGGTAAAGGCAGTGGAAAAACCATAATTGGTAATCAGCTCACCAAGATGTTGACTATTCCATCAAGAGTTGGCTAGTCCAGAAGCAAACGGCTTTTGGTAAAGACAATACAAATCCGTTGACAGCTGGTGGTTTGCTCAAAATCACATGGTTATCAGGTGGACCATAGTTCTTACTTGAACTGAGACATCTTGGCTACTCCAGAAGTGATGGCTTTTGGTAAAGAGTTCTTTCAAATCCATTAAAACTTCATAAAATATTGCTAGGGACTAGCAATAGTTTAGTGTGGGGGATTGATGAGTGTCTAAATACTCATCATTTCTGTTACATTTAGACTACAAAAACATCTGAAAACATACATATATGCTTTAAAATATATGAAATATCACCAAACTGTGTTTTTAGGTATTACAAGTGCAAAAGGGATGAAAACTGATAAAAAACAACAAAGTTTACATAATTTACAGTTTCAGTCCCCAAACTTTCACAAATTGGCAAATCTAGTCCCTGGTCATTTAAAACTTGTTCAAATATCATAAAAGGTCCTTGAGATTCATAAGTTGTTAGGAAAAGTCCTTTAAAGTTAAAATTCACAAATTTACAACTTTGGTCCCTCAACTTTGAAAAGTGTCAAAATTAGTCCCTAAGGGTTTAAAAATAAGAAAATAATCAAAATAAACCTTATACTATTTATAAATGACAAAATTGGTCCTTTTTGTTAACTATTGGATATTTACAGGTTAGCCCTTCAAGTTTCAGAAAATTACAATAATGGTCCCTGGAGTTTGTGGTATTGACAGAAATAGTCCCTGGGAAATCAAAAATGGAAAAATATCAAATACTACCCTTGTACTATTCACACTTGGCAAGAAAAAAAACCCTAGGAATAATTTTGGAACAGTTGCAACTCACATCCCTCAACTTTCAGTTTGTTTCATATTTGGTCCTTGTGTTTACTAAATACCAAACGGACCCTTGGCTGTTTTTATAAACCCAAATCCAACCCACCCTTAATAAATAAACCCAAACAAACCCCCAGCCCAGTCCTCTCCTTGGCCCAACCAACCCACAGCCCACACCCCCGTTAATTATAAAAACGGTGTTGACCGTTTGACCATCCAAATACCGCCCAAACCACTCTCACTGTAGCCTCTCCTCCCACCTCCCTGCTTCACCAAAACCATGGTGGTTTTCCACCACCTGTCCACCCTCCAGCTCACCCAATCTACTCCCCTAAATCCTCCTTTCCACCTCACAGCAAACCCACACTTCATTTAATGCATTCCACACCTCTTTTACCTCCAAACAACTCCACAACCTCTGTTTTCTTCCATAAAGTCCCAACTTGGCCTCCAAACATTCCCCTTGCCCCCTGACACCTCCACATACTCCCAATTATCTTTAATTGCAGAACGTAGTCCCCAAGTTTACTTGTACGACTTTGGCGCCAAAAATCAAGATTCAAAGGTCAGGATCAAACAGACCAAATCAAAGGCTTAGATCAATTGGGAAAGTCACACAAAGCTGCCAGGAACAAGAAAAGTGTCTACAAATAGAGAGAGAAGCAGAAGAGAAGCCTATCACTAATTTCATAATTTTTGATCACTTTACTTAACTTGCCATTTACTGTTTTTCTTTAAATTATTGCAATTTACTGCTTTTGAATTGTTATTAGACCTTGACAAGTATAATAACATTCCTTTACTGTCTTTCATTCCAATCTATCTTTATTTTCTTGTTGTTTCAAATTCGTACCAAATTTCAATATCTAGTTTTTGATTTGTTGTTGATCATTGTTGTTTCTTTGGACTCAATAGCCCACATAAGCTCCTGACATAGCTTATCAAGCTATTAGTAACCTTAAAAACAAGTATTAGTTAAAAAAAGAAAAGTACTAAAAAAAATCAAGAAAAATAGAAAATAAATAAAAAATAGTTGTAAAGAAGAAGGAAGAAGATTGGAGCAGTGTTATTTGGATATGTTGCTGGTTTAGAACCTTTTGGGAGGTATTAGATTGGTTATTTGTTCTTGGTTCATCATATCTCAGTCAACTCCATTTTGTAAGCAATTTTACTAATTTTTTGCATTTCATTGTTCTGGTATCTTTCATGCTTTGATCTTTATGCTTTTCTAGTTAGTTGTTATTGTTAATTATAAACAGAGTTTAATTTTGCTTGTTTGTTCACTAGATTAGGAGTTGCTAAATTTTGAACCTCACAGTGTGAAAGACAAAATTGACATACTTGTGTTTCATGCCTGTGGTGTGATTGATTTTTGCTTAATTGTTTTTAAATAATATCAATATAGTGTTAGGAATTAGATTTAAGGCTTAAAACATTGAGTTGCTTTGAAAACTTCTTAACAGATTCACAAGAAGGGGTGTTTGGTTTTGCTGAGTTAGATAGGTTCTTAGTTGTTGTAGTTGTTATTTTCTGTTCTATTATGTTACAATAGGTCTAATTAGGTAATACAAGTCATTATAAACTAGAGTTATTTAGTATAAAGTCAAAATCCAATTCCAATTCCCTTGACAGTTAACTGTCAAGGATTTTGGATCCAGAAACCATCATATTAGCTTATAAGTTGTATCTTTCTCTTAATATAGGTTCAAAATAGCTTAATATAACTTATACAATCTGTAGTGATCCTTAGAAGTTCAAGAAAGTCAAACTAGTTAAGTTTTATCAAAAGTCAAAAGTTCATCTCTCAGATTTTCTCAAATCTTGAGAGATTTTTGTAGAATTGTGTAATAGGTTTTAAGGTCTGAAAATTCTTAGGATCATAGTCCACCACCTAGTCTTGAAGAATAAAAAATTACTAAAATTTTAGGATCCTTCCTGTGGGCCCCACTCACCCTCAAACTCACCTACAGGGCAGGGAACTCCCCTGTGCACAGAGCAGCTACTCAGCCTTCACCACCACTTTGGTGGTGATTTGTGGCCACCACAGTGGGGCCCACACATCAAACCTTATACCTTTGAACCCCCCTCCTACCAGGGTTCAACCATTGACCCTTTGTTTGACCCTTAGATCACTGGGCCCCACCTGAATTTGGACCCAATCTTTGTCCCATTTCTGACCCAGAACCAAATAAGCAAACAGCTTATTGTGGTCTTGTGGCTTATTCAGCTAGCTTATATGATTGAAACTTGCTCAAACAAGTTCCAATAACTTAAGTGAACCTGACTTAACCATTGTGGACCCCACATTAGCTCATTTGAGCTTATTTGCTTATAAAGTCAAACCTTGGTCAACTATTTTGGTAATAAGCACTCTTAGTGCTTATTTTGAGTTTCCATATTATTTGTCTTTGTAAAAGTTTGCTATTTTAAGTATTTTATTAGTTTTGTAAAAGAAAATCCATAAAAAAACCAAATTTAATTATAGTGATAGCTTCTATTTAATATAAACTATCTATTTAATTTTCTTTTTAGCTTATTTATAAGCACTTCTGCATTTTTATATTTTTATTAAATATCTTTTATATTAAACTAGTTTTATAAATTTTTCCAGATTTTTCTTTTGTCATCTAGTGACATTTAGAATTAATAATAGTTTAATTAATTATAAATTAATATTAAGTAATTAAATAGCATAATTAGATTTTATTAAGTAACACATAGTTTTTATAATTTTTCTAGCTTTTATATAAGTAATAACATTTTTAGGAATTTTTCTAGAATTTTTACTGTTCATATTCTAGTATTTATAATTTAATTAGTTTAATTAGTGAATTAATAATCAAATAATAATTAAATAATAATTAATAATAATTAGATAAATAGTGTGATAAATATAATTTTAGTTTTAAAATAAGTTTTATAAGATTTTAGATTTTTCTAAGTTTTAATTTTATTTTTCTAGACTTATTTTGCATTTTCTTATTAATTAGTGTATTATTAAAATAGTTAAAAATAGTTATTAATTAATATTAAATAATTAAAAAGTTAAAAAAAATATTTATCTTTTTCTAATAATTTTCTTAAGTCCTTAGGTTTGTAAAAATATAATTTTCATCTTTATAGCCTTTTTATTTATTTAATTTCACTTTTTATTTGGTACGTTTACGTTTATTTAAACTAAACGTACGTTTTTATTTTCTTTTACGTTTTTAAGTTTTCTTATTTCAAGGTTTGTTTTTATAGCTTATTTAAGCTATTTTATTTTCTCCTAGGGTAATCACAAATCACATACCCTTTCCTGTTCAATAATTCCCGATCAAAGATCCGTTCTAACTCAGGATATCACACTTCCAAGGGACATAACGACCCGGGGACACTAAACTCCTTGGATTATTGTATTTGCCTCTTTCTAGTTTGACTTCTATTGTCGGTCATTCACAAGTGATTGACTCTAGAACATATAGCTAGTTTGGAGCAAGTCACCCCTCTTGTTTCTTCTTTCTTCACTTCAAGTTGTTTGTTTTGTAATCTTCAAATCTTCAAATCTATAATTCCCAACAATCTTCCCCTATTTGATATTACAAAACAATCTGCATGAAGAAATAATTCTAAACATGTCATCACAAATAATAAGTTGCACATCATAACTCTTCTTCCCCTTTTTGTAATCATCCAATAGGGGTCATGTGCATCTCGTAAACGCTTCCCCTCAAGTGATGCATGTAGATGGATAAGTATTTTTGAACAATAAGCTTCCCCTTAAAATATACTAACCATCTCATGAATCTAGGACTTTAATTGGTTGCAAATATCCTTCTCTGATTTAGTGCGAACAAGCATATTTATTACACCCGAGGTACTCGTGTGGTCCCAGCCATCGCACGACCTACCCGCTTAGTTATGCGTGTGGTCCCAACCATCGCACGACATAACCGACAACAGTTATTTGTGTGGTCCCAGCCATCGCACAACATAACTGTCCCTATAATAATTTGTGTGGTCCCGGCCATCGCATGCCATTATTACGTCATGTACTAAAGAACCTATAAACACCAAACCAAATGAATAAAAGTAACCAACACGTCATCTAAGATCCAAGGGCGTCTTCGGAGCTATAATAACCAACAGAAATAAAACAATAACTTTTTTACTTTTTTTTAACACAGCAGCAGAATCCGAGCATCAGTAACCGATCAGCAGGAACCGACTAGTACAAACCGATCAGCAAGAACCGATCAGCAGAAACCAACAGTGACCAGGAGGAACCGAATGTCATCAGCACCATAAACAAAGTAGAGTACCAGCAGAAACACATCCGATCAGTAGGAACAAAAATTACCAACAACAGGTATTAAACACATCTTACCCCACATGCTGCACCAATTGTGACAACAGCAGTACCTCGTATAATTAATGCATGCAAGAATTCTGATTTAGACCCATGAAAAATCACACTGTCCCTCGAAAACACCAGCATATTAAGAATACTATGATCCTCTATGGATCTTTGAATAATATTAAAACTTGTTTTTACGAACTTCTATCTCATACATAATAATGTGTTCCTTTTATAGACAAGGAACCCTAAACCGTTTCACAATAAACGTATCTTCTATAAACTTAAAGAGATATACATTATCACTTCCTAATAAAACTCATGCATATCCTAACTAAATAACAAAATATACGGAATATCTATATCCGCAGAAACAAACTACGCAAAATCTATTCTTCTGCAAAAATACCGCTTCGGCAGAAACCAACTCTTCTTCATTAACTTCAGCAGAATTCTTATTTAGCAGAATTCCCAACAATCCTCCCCTAATCTTGAATTTGACATGGTTAAGTTCAAGATTCTTGATAGATCTTTAAAGTCACAAACCAAGAGGATTGAATTCGAACATCAGCAGCAAAGAATCACAATAACCACATCTCTATGAATGGCAAACATGAAACCTTCAGGTATTTGCATCAACAAATGACAAATTGTACATCAAAACATATTAGTTTCATACTATTCTCATCATATCCAGGTGTGTTAACTCCTGTGAGAGGTGAATCATTGAAAATAATGGATTTGATGTCTCTTTACCAATAGCCATCACTACTGGAGTAGCCAAATGTTTAAGTTTGAAAACTATGGTACACTGATGACCATATGATTTTTAGCAAATCATCAGCTATAAACGGATTTGAGGTGTCTTTACCTGTAGCCGTTTGCTCAGGACTAGGCAATTATTTGGTTGATTAAACACCTTGGTAAATTGAATACCAAATATTGTTTTCCACTGCCTTTACCACAAGCCATACACTTGTGGGCTAGTCAACTCTTGTGTCAGTAAGACATGGTGAGCTGAGAACCATATGTGTGATAATTAACCACTACAAGTACCTGTAAACAAGATAAAACAAAAACTATACACATTTTTTTTATCGAATAAAAGAAAGAAAGAAAAAGAAATACAAAATATGAAAAATATACCATCAATCATCAGTAGAAACCAAAGAAAAATGTACTGCCAGCAGAAACACTAAGCAATCAGCAGAAACCGTGTCCACCAGCAGCAATGAGGATCCATCAGCTGCAAAAATTGTTAGAAAACAAATAATACAACAATAAGCCTCCCCTTAGGATTATGCCTCCCCTCAATCATTGCATCTGATAAAGACTATTGGTCTTGGGTACCCAGATTGAACCTTTCCTTTGAGTTTTCCAAGAATAATTTATTGAGGGTTAACAGTAGTATCCCATCTTGTCCCCCCATATACATTGGGTCATAATAGCCAGGCCAAAAACCATTCTGAAATTAAGTGCTAGTAGGTATGTAGAATGGTCTAGCAACATGTCTTTTCCAATGAGCTGGAAAAGATCTACCAGCAGAAACTGACTTATCAGCAGGATTGGGTCTGCTGGTTTTCACATGTGTTGCTCTGGGAACAAAACGAGGAACATTAGTCCATGTGGGTCTAAAGGTCTGTTGGCCATAGGAAACACCCATCCTTTTCTCATGATAATCACAGTCTTTAATAAGATGGAATTTACTACCATACACAAAACAAGATTTCTTCTTAACATTACTTGCCTTTTGATTAAAACAACCATTCTTATTACAAGAAGTCCTAGAATTGTATTTATTCTTATCAGATTTATTACAAGTGAAACTAGGTAAATCTTGAACAACAATGGGTTTTTGAATAGGTTCCCTAACATTAGATTCAAACTCAACCTTACTCTTAGATGTAGAAACACTAGAAGTAGATGCAAAGGAAGTAGACTCAGTAGAATTGGACTCTGAGCTTTTGACACTAAAAACATTGGGGGAAGGGACATTGAACTTTGAAGACTTGTCACTTGAATCAGTGTCTGGTAAGTCAGTAGACTTTTTGCCATATAAATGGTGTGATCCATCAAAGTCTATGGTAGTTGTAGTGGGCATATGTTCTCCTCTAATAGGTCCAGGTACAACATGTAATTTTCCTTCTTTTACATAATTAGCTAATCCTGCTGGTGTAGATTTACCCAGATCATTCCTAGCTTCTAAACCAACATACTTCTTAAAACCTAAACCTATCCCAGAGTTTACAGATTGACTACCATAGAGTAAGCTAGCTAAATTGTCACCTGACATTAACCATGTTTTATGTCTAGCTACTTCCTCATCTAGTTTCTCTTTCAGCACTTGGTTTTCTGAAACTACATTAGCTTTTTCTTTCTCAGTACGCTTTAAGTCAATTCTAGTACATTCTAAATCACTTTCTAAAACCCTTATCTTTTCATCATAAGCAAACTGATTCTTTTGAAACCAAATTTTTTGTCTTTCTAAAGTTTTTAAAGTCTGTTTGTAAGTCTCAACTTCTACATAACATTCATTATATTTATGTTTCAATTCATCATAAGCCTCCTTAAGTTCATTATATCTTACACTACAACCAAAAACACGGTTATGCACCTGAGAGATGCCCATCAAGGCAACTTGATCATGATGATCCTCTGTAGTGCAGCTTACCAGCATAGAAATCTGCTCAGAACCAGAAGCTTCATCATTAACAGGCTCATGAACCGTCCAGTTGACATGGTCATCTAGAGTGACCAAAGCTTTGGAAGATCCAACTTCCACTTAATTCTGCTGATAGGTAGTATATCTAACCTCATCACCAGCCTTCCTATCCTTGCATTCTCTTGAGAAGTGATCCATCTGACCACAAGTATAGCACTTGACCTTTCTTCTGTCAAATCTTGTTGGATCTCTTCCCTTGAAACCAAACTTTCTCCCAGACTTATTCTCAAACCTCTTGATGTTCAATGAAATCATGGCCAACTGCCACTTCAAGTTCATCTCTTCCATATCCAGTGGATCCAACTGTTCAAAATCCTCATAAGCAAGTTGCTGCTGATTGTCATAATCATCAACAAAAGAGTGAACTACATCTTCCATTATGCTAATGGATTTTGGTTGAGAATTTGATTTAGTGGAGATGTGAGAAGATGATGCTGAGGAGTATGGGCTTGAGGCATGAGTCATCTGAGGAGTATGGGTGCTAACAAATGCTGAGTGAGTGGATGTACGAATGAGACTTCTGACATCAGGCTCAAGAGATTTAAGCCTGTTGTAGAGATCATCAAAAGAGATCATATCCAATCCACCTTTAGCTTTGAATGGAATGCTCAGTTGCAACCAAGATGGTGGCAAAGATCGTAGGAACTTTGCATTGCAATCCTCATTGTCTGGCCTAGCCTTCAGCTGATTTAATTGACTCAAAAATCCTATGGAACTTGTCATAACCCTTTTGGATGCCTTCTTCCTCAGAAATTTGAAATTCTTGAAACTACTGTTTCAGCATGGATTTCTTATCCTTTGTGACTCATCGTTTCCACCAAACCTAGCCTTGATTGCCATCCAGATGTCCTTAGCATCTTCCATGAAGTGAAAGTCACCCATGTGATCGTCTGGTATAGCCTGAAGGAGAATAGTTCTGACTTTATTCTATCTCTGAACAACTAGTATCTCTTCAGCAGTTTTAGGACCCACAATGGTAACAAACCCATCAGCATCTTTGACGTGTTTCTTCAAACGGTTACCCTTACGGACAACTTCCCAAAGATTCCAGTCAATGTTGGTGATCCAATTTTGCATTTTCATAGCCCACAATTCATACTCCTCTGCGTTTTTAAGGTATGGGAATTTGGCATTGCTGTTTGTGAGAGATAGTTGTTGGAAGGATGTGGTGTTTTGATTCTGATTAACATCTGATTCATCGTCTGATCCAGCCATTGTTTTGGTTTTTTTGGTTGTGAGGGTGTAAGAAAATCGTTCTTAGTATCACAGAGACTCTCCCGAGGCTCTGATACCAATTGTAAAATCAAGATCTTTGAAGCTCTTTTAGGATTAGTAACATTGATAATAAGCACAACGGAATAAGAACAAGAACAATCAAAGTTACTAAAAAGGTTTTCTTTATTATAAATATAAAATAAACTACTACAACTACTACTAAACTACTACACGCTTTATGCGTTTCTAGACTCTAATTGGAGAGACTAACTATGAAATGATTAAGTTACTCATAACCTAGATGCCACCCTCTTTATATAATAGAGGGAGGTTACAAGAAACCCTAGTTTCCTATGAAAGCTATCTAACTATTACATAATAGGCCCCTCTTGTTTCTTCTTTCTTCACTTCAAGTTGTTTGTTTTGTAATCTTCAAATCTTCAAATCTATAATTCCCACCAATTTCTAATCTTGTGTTCTTGATTTTCACATTAACATCTTTGAAAGAACACATCTCCTTGCAAGGGAAGAATCACAAGAACCTAATCCACTCTTGTGATTGTGTCGAGGGTCTTCTTCTTATACCCTTTCTATTACAATCGAGTCTCTAGGTTAGGTTAGGACTTGGTTGAACAAACACTTATTCATTCATTCAATTGTTTGTACGGGAAGTCTTGTGTCTTTGTGACCAAGCCTAGATCATTAGGGATCTAGTTGGGGTTTAATACTTCCGGGTGGAAGTTTTGGTAGTGGTCTTGGTGACCAAGTGTAAGTCGAGTCACGAGGTTCTTTTGGGTGGTTTCCGAGGGCGGAATACCGTTGGGGAGTAACTCCTTCTTTGTCAGCATCAATATTAGGGAATATTGGTGGAATGAATTGTAACGATTTATAGTCCACCGAAAGGATTATACTAGTGTAATAGTATCGGTGTCGTGGATTCGCAACTGGACGTACGGATGGTATAAACCCCCCATCCGGAACCAGTATATATCGTGGTGTCTTTTACTCGCTTTATATACTTTGGATTGTGATTGTGATAGTGGTTGTTGTTGTCTAGACCACTTGGTGTTCTTCTTGGCTTAAAGTTTTTAAACATCTAAAAAGCCGAAGAAACCGTATTCACCCCACCCCTTTCCGGTTCTACAGATTCAATTATTGAGTTAATTGAAATAGATTCATTAGGTTCAATAACATAGAACCTATATGCCTTGGAATGCTCAGCATATCCAACAAAGATGCATTCAATGCCTCTTTCACCCAAAGTTTTCTGCTTTGGATCAGGAAGTCTTACAACATCCCTACAACCCCAAACCCTGAGAAAGTTCAGGTTGGGTTTTCTTTTAGTCCAGTTTTCATAAGGGGTTATCTTGTTCCTTTTATTGGGAACCCTATTTAATAAATAGCAAGCTGTCAACATAGCTTCACCCTAGAACCCTTGACTCAGCCCTGAATAGGACAACATGGAATTAACCATCTCCTTCAGCACCCTGTTTTTCGTTTCAGAAATACCATTTTGCTGAGGAGTATAAGGGGCATTCGTTTCATGGATTATTCCAACAGACTGAAAATACAGAGTATCCATGTACTCACCTCCCCTATTAGTCCCGAATCTTTTGATTAGAGACCCTTGTTGAAATTCAACTTCAGTTTTAAATACTTTAAATTTATCTAATGCTTCATCCTTGGTATGTAACAGATAAACATAATAAAACCTAGAAGCATCATCAATAAAAGTCACAAAGTATTTCTTGTTCCCCAAAGAGGGAGTAGCGTGTAGATCACATAGATCACTATGAATTAGCTCCAAAACTTTAGTTTTACGTTTTACACTTTGAAATGGTTTCTGTTGGAACCTAAGTTTTACTATTTTATCAAGTCTCGGTCATTTGTAATAATGCTAGGTTGCTTAACTATTATTTATTTACATTTATGTAATGTTACAAGTTTACTAGGCTTAAGGTATGAAACCCATGGGCCTCAAAGCCCACGTTAAGGATGAATGGAAGGAGAGGGAGTGTTGCCCTAGCTCCTTCCCTATAAATAGAAGCCTTAGGTCATTTGTAAACTTGGTTGGTTATTTGATATCTTAAAGATACTCTTGCACTTTTATTCTTCATATTCTTATAATCACCCAACTCCTTATATCTATCTCATTCTTATACTTGTGTTTACAAAATGGTGACCTAACAAGTGGTATCATTCGCCTAATAGAGATTGAAGTGTTGTTCTTATTGTTTACTTGGGTTTTTTACATCATATTTCTTCTATTTTTTGCTTTTTTCTTGGTTTCTTACACTCAAATCTTGAAGCTTGGATAAGTTTTAAGGTTGTTATAGTGTTTAGAAGCTTTGATATTGCATAAAGTATTGATCTTTGATAGTTTCTAGGTCATTTTTCATCAAAAAATTGAGTTTTTGGATGAACAGTACCTTCCTACGCGTAACTTGGTCGACAAAAGTACTATTTACAGCTGTCTACAGTGTTTTTTGGTCTGTTTACGCTTAAGTTTTGGTCCAAAACCCTTTTCTTATGCGTAAAATAGGTCAAAACCCTTTTCCTACGCGTAACAGTGGTCAAAACCCTATTCCTACGCCTAACTTGCTATTCTACACCTTAATCCTACGCCTAAGTGAGATCCTACGCGTAAGTCTGACTTTACGCGTAAGTTGCCAGTTTCTTTGCTTAAGCTTCATCAAAGGTCTTCTCCTAGTGTAACGGTGACTCAGTACTTCCCTAGCTTGGATAAGTTAGTGGAATACTTCGACTTTGGATATCTTTCAAGCTTGGATAAGTTTGAAAGATTTGTTTGGTTGTTTAACCTTACGCATAAGTCTAATTCTTACGCATAAGCCTAAGCTTACGCGTAAAGAGAAAACTTACGCATAAACTTTTAGTTTACGCATAAACCTACTCTTTACACTTAATCTAAAGTTTACGCGTAAAATTAAAATTTACGCGTAAGATTATAGTTACGCGTAAGATTTCACCTTACCCCAGGAATTTTGAATTTACGCTAAGGAACGTGCATTTCAATCTTCTACAAAGATCCATTTCTACACAAGTGTTCTAAGATGTCTCAACAACCTAATCATTACTTACCTCATATTCAGCAGCAACAACATCAGCAGCAACAACAACATCAGCAGTATCAGCAACAACAATACCTTCCGCACCAAATGAATCAACAACCTTCTCAACAACAAATATACAATCCACTACATCATTACCTAATGATGCAACAACATCAAATCATTCCTCAACAACAAACTCATCAAATGTCACAACAATACAATCAATTTTCCTCAAAACAACCTCACTGGTTTGATCGGATGTGTGAAGTTATCACTACTCAACAATCCCGACATGAGGCAGGATCACTTGAAACACCTCCAATGCTTACACCCGGGAACTATATTCAATGGTCAAGTAGATTCCTCAGATTTCTTGAACTTAAGAAACCTCATGGGAAATTTCTGAAGCAAGTGATACTTGAAGGAACTTTTGTGTGGCCTACAAGAATTGATACTGGTGATATAACTAATGATCTTCCACGTGCTCCTGAAGAAACACTTGTTCCAGAAAATCAGCTTACAGATGAGCAGAAACTACATCGTGAAGCTGATGAATATGCTATGGCTTACATACTTCAAGGGATTCCTAATCCTATTTATAGAAGTGTTGATGCTCAGAAAACAGCCAAAGATATGTGGGAACATGTTCATCTCCTCATGGAAGGTACTCAATTGAACAAAGATGATATGGAGTCCAAACTCTATATGGAATACACTGACATTACAATTGAACCTGGAGAAACACTTGAATCCTACTATCATCGGTTCACCAATGTGGTTAATGATTTGGAACGTCACAAGATCACTGTACCAAGGATTGCCGTAAACTCCAAATTTGTGGGTAGTCTTGGCCCTGATTGGCAAAAATATGTGACATTTGTCAGGCAAACAAAGAATCTTCATGATGCACCGTATGGGTTGTTGTATGACTTTCTGAAACATCATGAACCTGAAGTAGAGAAAGATAGAGCTCTTCGAGGAGGATACTCACCAATTACTACACCAAATACTTTGGCACTCGTAGCTCAATCTCAATATGCTCCACCAATGTCAAATCATGCTTATGCACAAGAGCAGAACTACTTCAGTTATCCTCAGACTACTACCTCAAACCAGATGGTTACTTATGATTCATCTCCTCACAATACTACAACTCAACTCACCCCTTACAACAACAATGATGCTGTGTATTACTCAAACTCAAATGATGATGATGATGAGGATTTCAATACATTGAATCAAGGCCTTGCTCTTATTGCTCGTGCATTCAGCAAATTCTCAAACAAGACGAACAACCGTCAAAGATCATCTTCAAACACAAGGAATCAAGCTGTTGTTCAGGATGGTAGGGTTGAGGTTCAGAATCGTAACTTCGGTAGATCAGGCTCAGGAAATTCATCAGGAAGTTATGGGAATGGACAGAGGTTCAACAACAATGGGGGATTCCGAAACAACTCAGGTCCTTCTCAGCAAAGATCAGAACCAGTTGTCACTAGGAACTCCAACTCTGGGAATGCAGTATGGTGTTACAATTGCAATGAGAAAGGTCACATTGCTATAGCTTGTCCTTAACCAAGAACCAGAGGTAGTAAGTTTCACAAGCAGGTATTGCTAATGGCTCTACAAGATGAAAAAGATGGAAACTTCACTGAACAAGAGAACAACTTCATGGCTAGTGCTTACAATGATGATGACATGGAAGATCTCGAAGCAAATGCTGCTGTGATGCTTATGGCCAACATGCAGGAACTTCGTTTGAATGATTCAGGCCCTGTGTATGACACGGATGGCTTGTCTCAGGTACAAGATCTTAATGCATGCCTTATAAATGCAATTGCTTCACCCTCTGCTACTGAATCAGATAAGGCGCAAGTTGTTTCACATGAATCATCTTTATTCTCTCCAGACGATGAACAAATAAGCACAGTTGTCATATTTGATGATGACACGGTTGTTTCATTTGATGATCCTATTGAGAATGATAAATATGACCATGTAGAACAACATGAACCATCATCTGATCCAGACCCTGACCTAGTATTGTTGTCTGAACAACTGAATGCTCAAAAAATGCAAATTATTAAATGCAACGAGAAAAACAAAGTTTTAAAAGAAACTAACGCAGCTCTTGCAAATGATATTGAGAAATATAAAATACAACTTTCGTATCAGGAAGAAAAGATTAAACGAGCAAAAAGTTTTGAAAAAGATTTTCAAGAATCTTACCTCAAAGAACAAAATCTTCAACATCAAATGCGAGTTTTAATCGAGTCAAACGGAAAGTTGGTTTCAAAATTGGAAAATGAAAAGCGTGAACTAAAAAATCAGGTGGATGAAATTCAAAAGTTGCTTTCTAAGACAGAAACGGAATTGTCAAATTGCAAAAAGGATTTTTGTGAATATAAAATACGAAAACGAAATTTTATCGATGAATTAATCATTGAGAATGTTGATCTTGAAAAACAAATCAAAGAATTTCGTAATGTTGTTTACAAAACCGGGGGCTCAGTCACAACAATTCAAAAGTTTACTTTAAAACCGAGACCCGACAAAGGATTTGCACTTGGTGATTTCAAATCAATGTTTCTTCATAAAGCACTCAAAGCTAATCCTAAGATATACAGTGTTGAACAAATGCTTGATAATACTGTTTTACGTACTGTTGTGCATGATACTGAGGAAGAAGAAGAACTGGAAGAAGAGAGTCGATCAAAAATGAAACAAGTTGAATTTTGGAAACCATATGATTATTCAAAAGCACCTCATATTTCAAAGTCTTTTGTTAAACAAAAGGAAATACCTGAAAAATCATGGTTTATCACTGAGTCATATGTTTCGTCTTCCAATACGGTTCCGGTCCAAACTGTAGCACAAGTCAATGGTCCTTTACCATCTAATGGTGAAGTTACACCTTACCCAAAAAGTTGTCGTGTTTTAAATTACTATAAAACATTTATGAAAGACATCGATATTTTGGAGGAAACAATTGAACATAATTCAGAAATAAAAATTGAAACTTTTCAATCTGCTTACGAGCGAGAAAAGAGAGATATTTTTCAAAAACAAATGAAGCCAATTGTTAAACACCTCCGTCTTTGTGCTGCACGTTGGGAACATGAACTTCAATTAGAATTCAGAACTATGATTAACATTTTTGATTCAAATGAAAATGCGATTTTGGTTCAACAGCAAAGAAACAGAACTTTAAAAAATGACGCTGATCGACTCTTGGAACAAGTTCTCAGTGCTGATATTTTGTCTGTTATCATGAATGATCTTTATAAATCTGGTACTTCTATGCTTAAGAACGATCATTGTGTTGATAATAATCTGCTGAATGAGGAAATTGAGAAACTTAAACATGAAAACGAAGTTTTGAGAATGACCAATGATGATGTGTGCAAACAATTTTGAAAAGAAAGTCTTCGACTCAAAAAGACTCTCGATTTATATGAAGCAAAAAGTATGGAAATGGAATTGAAACTTCACAGTCATAAGATTTCAAACTCGTGTCAGCTTTGCAAAAATCTCGAGTCTTTCAAAAGTTTGTGTCTCAAATATGAAAAGGAAATTGAATTCTTGAAAAAAGAAAATGCAGAATGGCAACAAAACAGTGTCGATTTCAAATATTGCATTGGTTTACTTGAGTCTGAAATTCAGGATAAGAAACACATCATCATTGAGTTCAAAGAGAAAATTAAGCTACTTCAAAAAGGAAAGTTTGTAGAAACCACAGTGATAGCACCAGGAATGTATGAAGTAAACAAAAAGGTTAATTATATTCAAACCACTAATGATGAACCTTCCACTTCCACAGGAATAGTATCCACTAAGAGCGTTAGCAGACCCAAGCGAAAAAGTAACAAGAAGAATAGGTTCTGGCAACGTAAAAGAGGATCACTAGAAGCTCAAGAAGTAGAAGATCACCATAGGAATTTGAATAAAAATCATGTTGCATCAGATTTAGATTCTAATCTGGCAAATTGTAATCAAGATCTAAATGTAACAAATGATGTACCTTTGAATGTTTTGAATATTAATGCATCTTGTGTGTTTTGTCGTAAACATGTATCATCTGGTGATCATACAAAATGTGTAGCTAATTCTCTCCTGAATCGTCTTAAGAAACGTAGGACGCGCATTCCTTCTAGGTCCACTACTGCCTCTAAGTCGACTTTAGGAAAACCGCCATCTACGGTTTCTAATGATGTTGAAGTTACCCCCATCCGTCTAGAGAATAAATCTAGGAGCAAGCACCACACTAGTGCATTCAACACTAAGAAAGCAAAAACTAGTTGGAATTGGCAACGTTGGTTACAACACAAACCAGACTTTATATGGATTCCTAAATTGTTGAATACTTGTGCTGCTAACCAACTGGAACCCGCACTTTCTTTGGGTTCCACCCTTACTTCTGTTCCATCCTCGTCGTCTTCTTGTGATGCAGGTGGTACAGATAATTCTCTGGATTGTTGATAGCGGATGCACCCGACATATGACAGGCAATCTTAAACTGTTAATCAACTTTGTCTCAAAGTTCATCGGTACTGTCAGATTCGGGAATGATCATTACGCTTTAATCATGGGATATGGTGACTATGTAAGTGGGAACATCGAAATCAGTCGTGTTTATTATGTGGAAGGCCTTGGACATAACCTTTTCTCAGTCGGTCAATTTTGTGATGGGGATCTAGAAGTTGCATTTCGGGAGAAAACTTGCTTTGTTCGTGACTTACAAGGGAACGATCTTATGTCTGGCTTACGTGGTTCCAATCTTTATACAATATCAATGTCAGATATGATTGCAACATCTCCGATATGTCTTCTCTCCAAAGCGGAATCGACTAAATCTTGGTTATGGCACAAACGTCTTTCACACTTGAATTTCCGAACTATGACTGACCTTGCTCGGTACAAACTTGTTGACGGCTTTCCGAGATTCCGTTTCACCAAAGATCACTTATGTCCAGCCTGTGAACAAGGAAAAAGTACTCGTGCTCATTTTCCCTCAAAACCTGAGCAAAGTACGAATCATGTATTACAGTTACTGCATATGGATTTGTGTGGTCCGATGCGTGTTCAAAGTATCAACGGTAAACGCTACATACTTGTAATTGTGGATGATTACTCCAGATGGACTTGGGTCTACTTTCTTCGAAGCAAAGATCAAGCTCCCTCAATGATCATCACCTTTCTCACGAAAATTCAAGTTCAGTTACGCAACACGGTCCGAATAATAAGAACTGACAATGGAACAGAATTCAAGAATCAGACACTGAGGTCATACTATGAGAAAGTGGGAATTGAACATCAAACATCTATTCCTAGAAGCCCGGAACAGAATGGAGTTGTCGAAAGACGCAACAGGACGTTAGTGGAAGCTGCTAGAACTATGTTGATTAATGCTCAATTACCAGATTACTTATGGGCGGAAGCTGTTTCAACTGCATGTTATACCCAAAACCGTTGCATGATCACAAAACGGCATCGCAAAACACCTTATCAAATTGTTCACAAAAGGAAACCAAACATCGATTACTTTCATGTATTTGGAGCACTATGTTATCCGAAAAATGATCGTGATGATTTAGGTAAACTTAAAGCAAAGGCTGACATCGGAGTGTTCGTTGGATATTGTGAAAATTCCAAAGGTTTTCGGATATGGAATCGTCGGACAAGAGAAATTCAAGAAACCATTCATGCTAATTTTGATGAACTCACATAAATGGCTTCTGAGCAAAACAGCTTAGGACCCGAAATCAACCGTCTTAACTTTCCGGACTCTTCGGCTGTTACATTGCCTCTCAACCGCAAAGAATTGGAAACCTTGTTCAATCCACTATTTGATGATACAATTGATTACCGGTCTACTGAGGTCTCACCAAATTCCGCTGCACAACCTGATTTTAATCAAGTACCAGACTCACCTCAACAAACTACAACAAATGTTGAGAAAGACGGTCCTCCAATTGCATCACCATTTACAGTTGAACAAACTGCTTCCAACTCTCGACAATCAGCTGAAGATCCGACACCACAATCAGTTCCACAACCCGCAGAGTTCGATCCTAATGCGTTCATTAACCCGTTTGCACCGGCTCCAACGTATCATGAAGTTACTGAGTCGTCAACACGCAACTTGGATCCTGCTAACATGCGAGATACCTATCAACTTCACCCTTCGACACATAAATGGACTCGAGATCATCCTCTCATTCATATTATTGGCCATCCAGATGCACCTGTCATGACTAGACAACGACTTCACACTGATGGTGAAACTTGCATCTATGCACTCACAGTTAGTATGGAAGAACCCAAAAACATCAAAGAAGCAATGACTTATGATAACTGGATTGAATCTATGCAAGAGGAATTTCAGCAATTCATTAGATTGGAGGTCTGGGAATTAGTTGAAAGACCTGACGGAATCTATGTCATTGGGTTAAAATGGATCTGGAAAAACAAACTTGATGCAGAAGGAACTGTCATTCGCAACAAATCACGTCTGGTAGCTAAAGGTTACTCTCAACTAGAGGGACTCGATTTTGCTGAATCCTTTGCTCCAGTGGCTAGACATGAAGCCGTTCGGATCTTTCTGGCTTTTGCAGCACATCGGAACATGGTCGTTTTTCAAATGGATGTGAAAACAGCATTTCTTAATGGTGATCTCCGTGAAGAAGTGTATGTAAGCCAACCAGACGGCTTCGTTGATCCTGAGCGTCCCAATCACGTTTACCGACTCAAAAAGGCACTCTACGGACTCAAGCAAGCCCCCAGGGCGTGGTATGACAAATTATCTGCATTCTTACTGGCCAATAAATTTTCTAAAGGATCGGTGGACCCAACACTATTTACAAAAACCTACGGGGAGGACTTAATTGTTGTTCAAATATATGTCGATGACATTATTTTTGCCTCAACAAAAAGAAGTTACTCTAATGATTTTGCAAAATTAATGAAAGATAATTTTGAAATGTCCATGATGGGTGAACTTTCGTTCTTTCTAGGACTACAAGTTCATCAATCACCCCGTGGAATTTTTGTAAATCAGTCCAAATATGCCATTGAAATTTTGAAGAAACATGGAATGATGTCTTGTGATACTTATAATACACCAATGGGCTATACAACAAAACTAGATGCTGATTTACATGGGACTCCAGTTGACCCTACCAAATACCGAAGTATGATTGGGTCTCTCATGTATCTCACAGCTAGTAGACCTGATATAGTATTTGTTGTCTACATGTGCTCTCGCTATCAGTCCAAACCAACTGAAAAATACCTCAGTGAGGTCAAAAGAATCCTTCGATACATAAAGGGAACCATTAACTTGGGAATCTGGTATCCGAAGGATTCTGGTTTTGAACTAATTGCTTTTTCAGACGCTGATCATGCAGGATGTTTAGACACACGCAAAAGCACATCCGGTGGATTACAGTTTCTCGGGGATAAACTTGTGTCATGGCAATCAAAGAAGCAGGACTGCACATCACTGTCGTCAACAAAATCTGAATATGTAGCTATGTCTGCGTGTTGTGCTCAAGTCATCTGGATGAGATCACAACTCAAAGACTATGGCTACCTATTTAATAAGATTCCGATCTACTGCGACTCCAAAAGTGCAATTGCTATCTCCTGCAACACCGTTCATCATTGCAAATCCAAACACATCGATCTCCGATATCACTTCATAAAGGAGCATGTCGAAAAGGGTACTGTTGAATTATATTTTGTGGGAACTGAGTACCAATTGGCGGACTTACTTACCAAATCCTTAGCACCATCAAGGTTTGCTAGTCTAGTTCACCAAATTGGTATGCGATGTTTGACTCCAGAAGATCTGGAAAAGTTTTTAAAACATTGATGGTAGTCAAACATGAAAACTATCTTTGTAAATACTATTTCCAAAAAAAAAAAAAAAAAAAAAAAAGAAAAAAAAACCAACAAAAACACAAAAAGATTTTAGTTTTTTTTTATCTTAAAAAGAAAAAAAATAAATAAAAAAAAAATAAAAATGCAAGTATAAACCTTTCTTGTCAACACTCATTTTTTATAACAAATGTCTCAAATTATTAAAAACAAGTGTTGAGGGGGAGGATAAGTATTTTTCTAACTATTTCAAAATGTTTACTTAATACTTGCATTTTACAAAACCAAAAAAAAACAAAAAAAAAATATATATATATATATATATATATATGTTTACGTTGTAAATTTAAATGATGCTAGTATAAGTTTTTCGGGTTACTTTCCTTGACCAAAGGTTTCAAATCATTTATAATTTCAAAAGGACTCCGGTCTAAGGTCAAGGGGGAGTAATATCATCAAAAGTTGTTCTTTGATAATACGTTATGGAGTTAGGTTCAAGTACATGTTACTAGGGTATTAAGTTTGGGACTTATACTTAGGTTAAGGGACCAATATTGCCAACTAGTTAAAGTTGTTTTACCCTAGTCAACTCTTAGCTGACCCACGGTTACATCACTTTTCACCAAACATCATTTAATACTTTCACCCACTTGATCAAACGGCCCATAATCATTCTACCAATCCGTGAAGTTTTCATCTAATCTGTAAGTAACAACATGTTTTGATCATGATTCTTAACAAAGGTTTTCAATATCACAACAATCCAACGACTTTATCTCTCTAGATCTCTTTATTTCTATAATATGTTATGCGTAGAATATGAGAGTGAATTTGAGAGTGTTAGGACGAATTTTTGTTAGTGGGAAATAATAATATGATGTTACTAAACATGTTAGTGAACTCTAATGATACCCAGAAACACCAATTGTGTGTTCTAGGAATTAGGGTTCATACGTATAGATTAGGGGTTCTTGATTGTGGATGTTCTGATGATGATTGATGATAGGGTTAGTGTATATTAGTGTTAAGGAACATATCCCAACAGGTTAATTGCATCTTAAATTGTGTTAGAATCATGAATCTTAGTTCTAAGGTTCTATGACACTAGCAGGTGTGATGTTGAGATTTGATGGTCAATTAGTGTTATAACTTGGTCTAAATGTTCTATAGCATGTACTTAACTCCTATCTATGATCAATTGTTACCCAGAATCATGCAAGCATAAGTTTGTGATTATGTGTTCATACATGTTTACGCGTTAAGTTGGATATTGGCATGTTTACGCTTTAAATGCGTGAATTAAGTGTATTGGGTCAAATATTGATCAGTGGTATGTTTGTACACTTTCAGGAATCATATTACTCATTTTACGAAGGTGAATTTCTGGAAATAAACGTCTTTACGCGCAAAATTGTTCATCCTACGCGTAAGATTCGACACGTGGACAAACTGTGTCTTGGATAAGACATAGTTTACGCATAAAAAGAAAAACTTACGCTTAAGTTATTTCTTACGCATAATTCTTGATCTTACGCGTAAGTTAAAACCTACGCATAAGTTATATCTTACGCTTAAAATTCGATTCTTTGCCTAAGCTCTAATCCTACGCCTAAGATATAATCCTACGCGTAAAATTAAGCCTACGCAGAAGTTGAACTTACGCGTAACATATAAAGTTAAGCGTAGAATTCGAACCTACGCGTAATATCATTTCCTACGTGTAATATAAGTTATGCGTAGATTTTTCCACTTACGCGTAAACTTGTCAAAATCAAGAAATTTTCTAAGTGTTGTAATATTTCCAATGTGTAATCTCTTGTAGTGATGAACTCATGTTGTAACTTAATTACTAAAAGATTCTACCATGTAATAAAAACACAAGTTTGTCATATAACATAAGTTTTTCACAAACAAACACCCACTGATCAATCAATAATGTGTTCATAATCAAATAATTGAATGTCTGTGCTAACAAAGTATATCGTTGCTATGTTTGTGATTTTCTATGATCAAACCAGATGGCAGAACACGATGACATTCCTTATGGTCCTGAACTTGAACCAGTGCGTGCATGGGAAGATACCTTTCCCGCAGACTACTCCAGAAAGATAGGAAAGAACAACCTAAGAGTCAATTTCCTCAAAATGACATGCAATGAGTCCTCGTGCCTTGTTGCTGTTGATGCTCTTCTCTATCACACGTACAAAATTCTACTCACCAAGTCTGCATCTGTTGCCTGCTTCTATATTCATCAATTCTGGCACACACTTCACCTGGACATTAGTGAAGAGTTCTTTACTTGTATGCTTCACATGAGACAAGTCACGGTCGACAAGGATCTTCTCCGAAGTGTTCTTGGACTTCCCGTACTTGAACCTAATGAAGAATATGACCTAGTTCCCAGTGAAGAAGAATTGATAGAGTGGCTGAGAGATATTGGGTATGATGAGTCTGAAGAGGTGATGACAAGGCACTCTAAGGTCAATATCAGATTTCTTCCACAACCATGGAGAACCCTCTACATCATAATTGCCAAATCTTTATCTGGCAGAGACTCGGGACATGAACACCCAAAGCTCCAACATCTCAAGCTGTTCTTGGCAATGACTAATGTCAAGAAGGTTGACTATGCCAGCATAATCTGGGAAGACATTGTATGGCATATACAACACAAGTCGATTAATATTCCATTCGTCCGCTTCACCAAGCTTCTCATTGAAAGTTTCCTCCGTGAACATGATGACATACCTCAAAGACTGAACGATGAATTTAAGCACACATACAGGAATGAGGAAACACTCAAAGTCATCAAGAGAATGGATACAAGCACAAGGAAACAAGGTAAGATACTTCCTGATTGTCTCCTAACCAAGAAGGTTAAAGAGAGCAAGAACTACATTCATTACACTCTTGCACTCAAGGAAGGTAAAGTTGGGTTTCTGGACGATGTCTCTCTACATTCGGTCATGATGAAGAAAGGCAAGAAGGGTAGCAAATCTGGCAGCTCTGAAAGTTCTACAAAGACTAAACCTAAGAAAAAGGGGACACTCAAATTCAAGATTCCTGTCAAGAAACCAGCTCCAGAACCCACTCCTGTCATGAAGCCCACATCCATTCCTGAACCTGGGTTGCCTGCCTCACCACATCCTTCTCCAATACCATCTGACTCTGAAACCGAGTCCGATGAAGGTCCAGTATATAGGGAAGCCTATGCTAATATCGAAAAGAATATTAATCTTGAAGATATTCATGATATGGACATGACTATCAAAGACTGGGTCAAGAATATCGATGAATATGTTGAAGAAACAGAACATCTTGCCCAAAGACCTCTTACCAAATCCGATACTAAATTGGAAGAAGAAAAGTTGCAGAAAGAGAAGATGAAGGAACCAATGCCTGAAGAGTCCAATATTGGTCTATCTGTGGAAGAGGAGAACGAGAGAGCTCTCAGGACTGGCATACTCCACAGCAAGATAGATGCCTTCCTAGCTGATCAACCACCACCACCATCTTTTACTCATACTACTGGGGCTGGGGAAACAAGCAGTGTCCATGAAGCAGGGGGATCAAGCACAATACCAGAACCCACTGCTACTGGTACCGGTGCTACTATGACGACCTATGAATCTCCAACTATATCTCCTGCTGATGTTGACATGCACCCGACTTCAGATCAAGAGGAAGATGCAGCAGCTGATCATATGGACACTGAGGTTCCTTATCTACTTTCTACGGAAGAAATTGAAATAAGAGAGAGATCTCAGGAAGAGGAAATAAGGAAGAAGCATGAAGCTGAAGAAGCAAGGCTGGCAGAGTTAGAACAAGCTAAACTCGAAGAACTTATTCGCCTTGAAGAAAGCAGAAAAGCTGAGGTAGCAGCTAAACTTGCTGAAGAACAAAAACTTCAAGAAGAAAAGTTAGCCGAAGAAAGATGACTCAAAGCTGAGTCTGAAAGATTGATTGAGGAACAAAGGCTCAAGGATGAAGTTGCCAAAGCTAAAACCGAATCACCAAAAGGAGATGACTCTACCACTCTTAGGGAATCCTCACAGTCATCTCCACCTGCATCTGAATCTACCAATGACAAATCAACAAAGAAACCAAGCACTATAACCTCTGCTGCATCTAAGGTCATTAAGAAAGCTTACATGAGAGTTCGTGAGAAAAAGCAAAACAAACTGGAAGATCAGGTTGCATTACTAGCAAGCCAAGTAGCTGACCTGACAAAGCTCAACACTACTGTCCAAGTGCTGCAAGACAAAGTTGACACCTTCCTGGCTAAGGACGTGCAAGAGAACTTGGAAGCGACATTAGCAGCTCACACACACCAGTATGTGGAACAACACTTAGTTCCTGAATTAAAAGAGTTGCTAGCACCCATGAGAGATGAACTCACCAAGTTCGCAGAGCAGGCTGTCAAGAAGGTAATTCGATCGACCTCATTCACCCTTCGAGCCGACAAGTCAACTGTTCCACTACCAGGGTTATTTATGGACGAATTAGAAACCCAACTCTTGGACATACTGGCAAGCAAGTTCACCTTATCACCTGAAGAAGCTAAAATCCTGGAAGCTATGAAAGCTAAAATGACCAAAGTAACTTGCAGCACAGAGGCAGATAAACTGAAAAGACTAAGAGATGACGAAGACAAAGATCCTAACTCACAGGCAAAGAAACAAAAACATGCCGAAGGACCGTCATCTCAACCGCAACAACCCGTCAAGCCTTCAACCACTACTACTTCTACCCAACCACCAAAGGCATCCGGCTCCGGACATAAGGCACATGACCATTTCGAGTACACCGGCAACGACGAGATCCCACAGCCTGACGAAGTTCCCGAACCAGCATCTACCAAGAAGAGACAAAGGAAGGAAAAACAACCTAAGCACAAACCAGATACCTCGTCCATTAGTAAAGAGTCAATGAAGGCAGATGATGTGCTTCACTGGCTGGACGAAGACCAAACTGAAGACTATACATGGTTTGACAAGATGGTGAACTCCCAACCTCCGCTTGCTGAAGATCAAGAACCACTTGATGGTCGTACAGTGGAGTACGCTCAACTGTTTCAACGCAAATTCCACATGAAAAAGATGAACAAAAAGGAATTACGTCGAATCAAGACTACAGCATTCAATCTTCTTCGTGATCGGTCCGCAAACTCCATCGAGCTAGAGTATCATCTGGAAAATATTGCTAGAGCCATGTCAAGCAATATTGACTGGATTAACCCAGAATCTCGAGTTGATCCAGTTACAAAGAAGTCTGCACCTTACATCACAGACTGGTCTAAACCACTGCCGTTGATCGGAAAGCCAAAGGAACCAAAGATCCCGTTTATTTACTTCTTCAACACTGATTTGGAATTCCTTCAGCATGGAAATGCCTTTGAAAAGCGTTATGCCGCATCTATCACTAAGATTCCAGCTGCTCGATATTTGAACAATGCCATTGAAGAAAATGCTACAAGGCTGTTCGTCGATAAACAAGTACCGTATGACAAAAATGCACTTTTCGGGATTCACAACTGGCCCGAGAACCGTGCACAGTATTACCGAAGCAGCCGATTGAATCAAACAACGGGTGAAGTTATGAGTGAATTGAAGATTGTCTCCATTCAGTCTATCTCCACTCTCACTTTCTTTGGGTACCCGTATCTCAGCAAGCTCATACTCAAAAGAATTGATGAAAAAGAGTATGAGATTTCCGAAGCTGACTTTCCACGGCTATACCTCAATGACATCGAAGATTTGTACCTACTCAAAGTACAAGGAAAGTTGTGCAACCTTCCAAAGGAGATGCAGCTTGCCTTGATCACAGCTCTGCTTATCTACATGAGGCACATCATAATCAAAGAGCGAGTAGAAGATCTTCAATTGGGTGTAGAAAGCTATCAGAAAAAGTTGAATCTCACCAAGCCAAACCTCTATGATGTTCCCGATCTTCAATATCTACCTCAATACACCTTGATCAAGCACCCGGCATTCGGATTCACCTATCGCAGTGTCAACCGCCGAAACTGCTTTATGGCATTTGATGAAATCCACAAGTTCTGCGACGAAACTCTTAAGTTCGTCAGAGATGGAATCAAAAGCCGACTGGATGACAACGCACTTTACAAATCAGAAAGGTGGAATACCGATCAAGCCCGACAAGCTCGCAGATTCATTACAAGGATTGAGCACCGATTAAAGAGAAGGGATCAGTTCAGGAGATTGGAAAGCTATGTGGGAGGCAGACCCGGATTCCCTGTGCTGACATTTTAGAGACCCGAATGGTAGTGAACTGTAAGAGGTTGATTTGATTTGTCAATTATATATCTCATAATGGTTTGTGTACATATCACAGTGCACAACCCGAACTTGTAAAGAAAGGACCCTGAGGTACGCTTCAGTGCCTCAATCCTAATATAAGGAGTGAAGGCTTCTTACTTTTAAGTAGAATTAATCAAACATTTTCTGATTTTCATAATTCTGCTCAAAAGACAAGTATTTCACCTCAATAAGTATTCACTTGTTGAGGGGGAGCACTTGTACCAAAATCATCGTTCTTGTAAAACAAAAGTTCTTGTTGATATTCTCCCCATAAGACTCAAAAAGCATATTTTAATCAAATGTTTATCAAAAACAACATCCTATATGCTATTTTTGAGGGGGAGAAAAGTAAAGTGATTAAAATATGGAAGTTCATAGTTGCTTAAAGTTGAATATCATGCGAGCCAGACTCAGATTGACCCAAGAATTGACGAAACAAAAGTTAGTAATCTCGAAAAGACTTATCCTCGACGGGTAATGACATCAAGTTAGTTACTAGAGCTAGTTGTCACCTAAAAGCTGACAATGGAACTCTCTAACTAGCCACGTAAGAGTGTCTCGAAAAGGATTTGTCCTAGTAGAAATGTACCGTTTCGAGAAACTTTATGTGGACTTGACCAGGCCGGGTAATAACTTCAAGCTAGTCTAACTAGTGATGTAAGCGTGTCTCGAATCGGTCTTGTTCACTAAAAGTGGATCAATTCAAAAGTGCTTGCTCCTCCTGCATGTGCAAATTTATTAATTACACATGAGCACATGTGAAGGGGGAGCCCTTCATAAAGACAACACAAAACTCTCAAAGTGTTAAACAAAATGTTTGATAAACACAAACGCTTTGAGAGATTTTCAAAGGTTTCAAAGGCAATTATAGGATAGTCATGGAGTTATAAGGTGACTAAGGTTAGGTAATAACCGTCCTATGATCCGCCTAAGCCGGAGGGATCTACCCAAGGACATCACCTATAGTTAGAACTAGAAGTACTTAGGTATGATATGAAAAAAGGAGAAAAGAATGAAAGGAGAAAGAAGGGGTTGAAGAATTAAAAAGAAAAGCTAAGAAAAGGGTGAAAAGAAATAGCCCTCCATATGATTCAACCTTAGGGCAGACACCGGGTTCAATTCATATGCTACTGGTTGTTGCTAAGGCAACGCCGGTATTGAAGATAAAGCCGTCATGGACCCAGTGACGCACTGCACTTAACCTTCTAGCCACTCAAGTTCTCTTAAAAGAATTTGTTTCATTCTCACGGGGAACCGGTGTAATCTAGAAACTGGAGACCCCTCCCTAGTCTCCGCATAAGAAACCTAAGTGAGCACTTATTGAGTCTAGAGCCACGAGATTCATCAAAAGATCTCTTAGGAACACTTAGTATTTCTACAACTGGTGTTCTACATCAATGGACACCAGCTGTAAATTATCGAGTCCTTCGCAGATCTTAGCAATCTGCCGAGAACGTTTATGAGAGAAGTACTTAAGTATTTCTCAATGATTGAACGGAAACTCCTGTCAAGGTCATCATCAAACAGCCTTGACAGGTCACTTCGGTAACTCCTCGTGAGTTACGCTTAGTGTTTGCGGTGGTTTCTTATCGGTCTACAGTCGTGGAGTGATCCCAGCGACTCACCCAGTCATTGAGCTACCTTGTAGGTCTCGTAAGCTCCTTCGGGAGTATCTGATATGGGAACGGCCTGGATAAGGGTTAGAAGGAGTCTTCACACTATGCTGTTGACGATCTCTAATTCCTTATCTGTAAGTACCGGAAGTTTTATTGCTAACTGTTTATATGCAGGGAAATGTCATCTCCATGGAGACTGATTCCGCATGCTCATACATACATCTTGAAGACAACAAAAGCTCCCTCAAGGATCTAAGCAACACAATGTTCAAAGTTAGATTCTACGCCAAAAAGAAGAATCTACAAAGTTTAAAGATTAAAGATCCATGTGAAAGAAAGGGAACTACGTGCATGCAAATGTCTAAGTTCAAAGGTGTATGAGCATGTTGGAATGGCCGACGACCACCACAGACACAGAAGTGACGCATGGCAGATAACTTCATTTGATGATCACAACTACATCAACAAAGAACAAAGAACGATGAACGATTTCTAAGACGTCTAAAGCTATGAAAGTCAAAGATTAAGACGAAGACGTCAAGCAACCTTGATGACCGACCCTTAGGGGGAGATTGTTGGAACCTAAGTTTTACTATTTTATCAAGTCTTGGTCATTTGTAATAATGCTAGGTTGCTTAACTATTATTTATTTACATTTATGTAATGTTACAAGTTTACTAGGCTTAAGGTATGAAACCCATGGGCCTCAAAGCCCACGTTAAGGATGAATGGAAGGAGAGGGAGTGTTGCCCTAGCTCCTTCCCTATAAATAGAAGCCTTAGGTCATTTGTAAACTTGGTTGGTTATTTGATATCTTAAAGATACTCTTGCACTTTTATTCTTCATATTCTTATAATCACCCAACTCCTTATATCTATCTCATTCTTATACTTGTGTTTACAAAATGGTGACCTAACAGTTTCTTAGTTATTTTTGTCATCATGCAAGTTTTACACTTTTCATTGTCCATATCAAAGGTTGGAATTAACCCATCCTTAAACATATATCACATTCTTTTAAAGTATACATGGCCAAGTCTAGCATGCCATAGGGTTGAATCATTAAGTTTAGAAGTTGACATAAAAGCCGAATTACCAATATCATTAACAATATTAAGCCTGAACATTTGATTACATAAATAACCAAAACCAATAAACACACCATGTTTAGATAAAACAAACTTATCAGATTCAATCACTTGTTTATAACCACAATTATTCAAAACACTACTAGAAACCAATTTCTTTCTAATATCAGGAACATATAAAACATTAAACAAAGAAACAATCTTTCCAGAACTAAACATCAAATCCACACATCCTCTTCCATGCACCAGGGTTGTTGACTCATTTCCCATATGAAGAATAGAACCATCATTCATTGACTCATAGGTCTTGAATCAGCTTCTATCTTTACACACATGAATTGTTGCTCTAGAGTCAACCCACCACGCAACATCATCATCCTGCACAAAGTATACATCAGATATATATGTAACATAATAAATCTCTAAAGACTTATTAAATATATTCTGACCTTTTAGAGAATTGGTATTACCATTCCCTGATCCACTTGTGCCTGATCCATTGGTTTTATTGCCAATCTTAATACCTTTACAATCCTTTCTGAAGTGTCCAGTTTTACCACACTTCCAACAAGTCACTTTTGGTTTCTTGTTAAGATCAGATTTGGTGTTATCCTGATGCTTACGTTTGCCCTTGTTGTCATTGTTCCTAGAGAAGTTGTTATGCTCCACCATATTGACAACCGATGGACCAGTAGCATTGCTACTCTTTGGCTTGTCAATGTCTTGTGCTTTGAGTGAATCCTCAAAGCGCAAGTGACTGCCCAACTCAACAAGAGTTAATTCTTCCTTCTTATATTTCAACATATGCTTAAAATCTTTCCAAGAAGGAGGTAATTTATCAATGATACAAGAGACTGAAATAGCCTCATCCATGTTCATCTTGTGTTGTGTGAATCGACCAAGTATACTAAGAAGTTCATTGTATTGTTCCATGACAGGTCTAGAATCGACCATTTTGTAACTGTTAAAATTACTTACAAGGAACTTCTTACTTGATGCATCCTCAGCTATATATTTTGCTTCCAAGGAATCCCATAGTTCTTGAGAAGATTCAACATTCTGATAAATATCAAAAAGAGAATCAGACATACCATTGAGAATTAAACCCCTGCAGACGTGATCACCATTCTCCCATTTGCTTCTTACCCTTACTTGTTCCACAGTAGCATCATCCCCATAATCTTCAGGAATAACAGTTGTTAGGACATACACCACATTCATACTTGACAACAAGAAGTGCATCTTCTTTTGCCATCTTCTGAAATCAAAAACTTCAAGATTTTCCAACTTGGAAAAGTTAGCAGCCATTTGTCTCATAGCAGCAGCCATTGATTATCACTAATAGTTTCTATTGATTGTTGGTTATTTAGTGTTTGCCAGTGTTTCCAGATTAGGGTTAAGATAATCAATGAGTACCGGATATTCACTTGAAATGGTGTTATCACTTTCCAATAGAAACTATTCGATCCTATGCCTGGGTTAAACGAATATCTCTATGGGATAAGACCAAGTGATGTTCTTGTTTTAGGCACAAATCAAGAACAGAAATGTATTCAAGTGTTCAGGGTTTGTGTTCTGTATCGTACATGCAAATCTGTTATGACCTCTATTTATAATAGAGAATACTCAAACCCTAGCCCATAGAATTATGTATAATTAACGGCCCATTAATTATACCATAATAGTTTCCATAATAGTAGGAATTAGTGGTTACCAGCGGAAACAATAAGCTTACCAATAGGAACAAGCTTATCAGCAGAAACATATCAGCAGGAATAAGCTTATCAGCAGAAACATATCAGGAGGAATGAATAAGCTTATCAGCAGAAATATATTAGCAGGAATAAGCACAACCACTATATGAGTCAGGTTATTCAGTGACCAAATGGGTGTACACTCCGTACCTCCAAACTCATTACCAGGTGTGAATTAATCCCTCAAGTGCACTAAATTTTCCAACAGTACCAGTACTCGGGTGTAGTTGGTCCAGGATTCCTCCCTCTTCTTATAGTATTATGAGAAAAGTCTGTAACCATCCATATCCATACAAGGAAGTCGGCTAACGTTAATATGGGGTGATCGAGTTTCCACTAGACATGCGAAATAAGGCTTTATTTATACTAAGCTCTCTTTGCTTCATTCTATGTATAATATGATTCTGATTTCAACCCACATGCTGATATCCAAACAATCAATCGTGCACACAGAATTGGTCAGTCGAAGAGTCTTTTAGTATACAGGTTTGTTGTTCGTTTTAGTGTTGAAGAAAGGATCTTACAGCTTGCAAAGACGAAACTTTCCAACATTTTTTCTTTTGGCTAATTGTATAGGATCAATTTTCATTATAATTTTTTTCTAATATACAATTATAATTTCCCACTATGGTATTGTTTATGCTATTAAGGCGATCCCCAACTGTTGTAATTATATAACATGACATGCATAAATATAAACAATAAACATCGAGTAAACACATGCGGAAGCGTTATAACAAGATCATATAATATGTAATTAATTAATCAATATTAAATAGTAAACATACCTTTGTGATTCTAGCCCGAACAAGAATCAATTGAATCTTCAATTCAAGAACCCTAATTAGGGTTTATGTGGATTATAAGAATAACCCCTTACCTTTTTGTTATTCAATCCAAGATATAACCAATAGTGGGGTTATATCATGTTCTTGTACACACGTACTAAAACAAGTTAAAGTTATGCAAGTAAAACAAAACAAAACACTTTTGATGCTTCAAAAATTCGACTCCCCTTATAGAATAAGATGGATCGATTTTTGCAAGAGAAAAAGAGAGGAGAAAAACACTTTAGGTTATGTGTACAAGTTATGAGAAAACAATAACCCATGAGGTGTTTATATACTTGAGATAACTTGGAGTCCAAGGAACAAAGGAGGTGGAATCCCCCCTTGCCGATCGGTTATGGAACCCCTAGGGGATTCTAGAACTTTCCTTGACTTTCCAATTATTCACAAGTAATACTTTCCTTTTATTCATCTAACGGTCGTTATCCTTTTCCGTTAAATGTTAACGATCGTTAAGTGTTTATGTTTAATTAATAATTAATATAACATTTATATATAATTATTAATCTTTAACTTTCATACGTAAAGTGTGCAATCCCATGATCTTGAGTTCGATCCTAACACACGACTATTAATTTATGTTCATAAAACTAACATCTCCCACTTGGACATATTTTAATAGTGTGATCACATCGGTTAGCGTCTTGCAACACGCCGATGCCTCTAGTACGATCTCGAGTAAGGCTCCTGAACAAACCTTTTAATGATTTCTCATTATTATTATCCTTTTATTTCTAATACCATGTTAATAAGGATATGGATTAAAGTCATTCCTTAATTAACCATTATGTTTCTCGTTGTTTGTGATTGAGCAAGATTACCAAATCTTCTGAACATATTCAGGGGAGATCTTCGGTGCGGCAACACATACATCTTACCAACCCTACGAGGGGCCCAGCAGTATTAAACTCCAAAATTAAATTTGAAGGAACAAATTCTATATTGACTACAAGCAAAACCCACAAACTTTGTAACACTTCCGAAAATAACCCTTATGACTACCAGTTACGTATAGCGTTAAGTTGTTCCACAAAAATGTACTACAGTCATGACACTTATCTTGCATCTCAAGTCTGAGGATAACTTCTTATGATTTACTTAATGACAAGATCCATAAAGTAACATCATGTAGTTGGGATAAGTCCTACATTCGTTATCATTGAATATCATCTGAAATGGCATAACTACACATCAATATACATTAAGTATATTATACCAACCTTCAGATTTGTCTTGCTTTAATAATATTTCCATATTATTAACTAACAATGGACAATTTAAAATAACATTTATTCATGGATTAAACAAGCAAAAACAGGATACAATATATTATAAATTAAACATACCATGTATTTAAATTTATTATAATAATTGTTTAACATCCCTTATCCAAATACTAAATAGATCAATGCATGATAACTCTTGTTGATGAATTATGTCTCAAATAATGACATTCATACGTGTTGACAAGGCATAATTCATCCAACTTTGATCTATCGGAATTTTAAGAATACTTATCTCAAGAATTAAACTATTGAAGTTCTTGTATGTGCATACTCAACTATTTTGATAATGCCATATAATATTTCATAAAATGTGTGACATCCTTAACCACCAATTTATGATAATCAAACTTCCAAACATTTTACAGTTTAAAGTATTCTTATTCTCTTAATGTATAATGCAACTATGCTCTTAGTAAGCACAACTAGTACATATAGCCACGGATGAAATCCTTACCATAACTAGTATTGAGTGTTATCTCAATTTCATTAACATTATTGTATGCAAACAACAATATGCTCTTAAAAACTCCCCGTAAACATTAATATCTATTGTGTAATGTTTGATGCCCTTCAAACTTTCAAGTTTGTTAGCTATGACAATTTGCACAACAATTGACCAATTGTTCATCTATAGAATTTGGAAGCTGTTCCAGACTGAGGATGTGATTCAATAATCAAACATATTCTTTTAGAATATTACACAAGTTATCTAATAACTTTTTAATTAGATATTAATATTGCCAAATCATCTTATAATCAAGCATGATACAACAAAACATGATGTTCATGAAAAATCTTTGAGTCATACTTAGATTTTATTCATGTCATACATATCCATTTAGACTTTCTAAATAATATATCATGTTATATTAGATTCATTTACCACACATGTTTATTAAATAATAAACTTTTATTTCAAGGTTGTATTTTTTTTATTTTCTAAATCTTTCAAGTAAAGTTTCATTCCAATCTAAGACTTAACATTTTAGTTATATGGAATATTACTTTTTATATGTTTTACAACATATATGATTTAGGAATTTAAACATAATACTCCCACTAGCTTTCAGGAATACTTAGAAATTATCTTATTTCAATTTTAAATCAAAACATGGATTTAATAATTAAACATAAGAATAATCTTCTAGATGCACGCATTTATCCATCCATGGTTTATTGCACTTTGTACACTTCCAAAGATTTATTTGAATTCATAAACTCCTTTTGATTACTTATCGTCCTCGCTCAAATAATCACTCAAGAAAGAGTTTTGATATTCCATTGTCAAATTCATAAATATGACAATCATAATCTTTATATATTTAATGTATTTAGAAAAGAATATTCAATCACAGTTAATTGCTTAAGTGTGATTAATAATATTGTCATAAAACATGCATTAAATACGTGCACAATATTGTCCATGTGATTTCTATACAAAGATTTAAACCACAAGTGTTACCTTATCTTTGATGAAACTCATCTTCATTTTCTAGTCTTACTATTAAGATAAACCAAATTTCTAAAATTGATTATCTTTTATGGACAATATCTTAATTAATCATTCATATCATGTGTACTTTACCCAATTTCATATTTGGTAATGTATCATGATGATTATCATGTTTACAATAATCCTGTAAATCATAGCCCTCAGCATATTAATCAAATATCTAAGATATTTTGCTGTTCTATGAATGAGAATTCCATCATCTTGAGATTTAACATTTAAATGTCAAGCTTCATTATGATATTTACTAGTGTATTTTAGAAGATTATGTATCTTGTAATTTTATCTTTTAAAAGATCAAAACACCCACTTGCATTCAGTAATTTAAAGACTATCTTTAAATATTTAGCAAATAAAGCAACAATACAATGTTCTCTTTTGGGATATTACAAATGCATATTGACAGTTTCTGACTTTACTTTGTTAATAACCTCTTCATAAGTAGTTGAACAAATTTAGAACTTCAATTTAAGACTTAATGTAATTTATCACATTCCATCATGTCTTATTAATCTTCTAGGTTGGAGTTTTATTAAGTATGTCCAAGCCATACTCAATATTCTAACCTTGATAACCTTTGGAAGAAAAGAAATCATAGTTATCTTTAATCAAACAATATAAGAAGAGTTTGATTTTCCTAACTGAACATACCATAAACATTTGGCATTTCATTAAGATTAATATTTTAAGACAATCTAACAATATTTAAGATAACCATATTTCTTTTGACTTGTCTATTTACCAATTAAGTCATTATAATGGTATAATAAAATTTTCAAGGCAATTACATGCTTTATAACACAAGTACTTTTGACAAAGTCACTTCATGTCCATGTCTCTACAAGAAAACATAAACTGTTATAATCGCACTATACGTTATAAGTCATTTAACAATTTAATGACTTCATGTATATGTCTTAATTAAAAACATAACAAGATAACATCTTACTTTATTATAAGTCTTGTAACAATTAAAATACTTTATGTTTATATCTTTACAATGAAACATAGACATGTTTAACTAAAGTAATTATGAACACCATCTCTTGGTTTCAATAGTATTTTCAAGTTAATTTATTACTTCACAATAATATAAAACAATGTTATTTCTTCATTTATTTATGTCATTCCAAGAACACATAAATATTTAGGTTGAAGTAGCATTAGATTACTTTATTAATTTATGTCATTCCATGAATTTATAAATATATAAATTATAGTAGTCTTGATATCATATTGACACATGTTCTAGTAGGTATCTAATTTAGAAACTGCAAATTCTCATATTTCAATTACATCAGTTGATCTGCTAGTAATGAAAATATGAAATTTACCTTGTTGTTGCAATCTAGCTAAGCTCTCACATAACATAAATTGTAACACCAAGTGTTTCTTGAATTAGATTAGTATAATTCAGATTAGAACGTTATTCTCTTACCTTGCAGTCAAGAGAATCCATTAAATCGTATCTTTATGAGTTGTTTCTTGCACACATTAAAGATAACATTTCTCCCACTTGTGCATGGAACAACCTCATATAGTTGATAAACAACACGCCATGCATTTGTTTATGTGATCAATATGATTGTGTCATAGATTTTAGCATAACAAGTAGTTATAGAACAACAATGTCTAGTAAAGAAATGTACAAGACTATCCTTAAAATTATGAGTGTCTACACTTGGAAAGTAATTATCTTTAGCTACCAAGATGTCAAAGCTTGTAACTCCCACTGAATTAAAGATCATTACAATAATTCCTTATTCAGTAATAACTACACAATACTCCCACTGAATTTGACAACATTGTAAATGTTTCATATCCAGTGAAAGAAAATAGTGTGCTTTTAACTTTCCTACACCTTTAAATGTCCATACGTAACAATTACTTATGAACTAAAGTGTGTATCCTACTGTGTAAATGATGGACTATCCATAAAATGCTATTAACTTGAAAAATTGGGTATGCAATTTCTTCCTTAACTAGTCTACCATCCTACAATGTATGTAGCACCTTTAAAATAATCAAAACAACTAGTTTGTCTTTAAACATTTTGTGGTAATTAGTCTAGCTTCTAATTATAATAACTCATAAAATGTCATACATAATTTTCTGTTAACCAAATATCATATTTGTTATTAAGAATTTAATCACCGAATAAGGATGATGAAATCCTTATGAAAAATATGCAATTATCTTAACTTTTTAAAAAATTTGCTATGAGTTATATTAGAATTTAGACATATCTAATATTCCTATTATTCTTTTTCATTCATGAAAATAAATAGGATTATATCTCACTCTTCTTTCATAGAAAGGAGACTTCTTTTGTCTTTTAAGTAAATTATTCTTAATCAAACATTTGTTTGAAAACACAACAAGATCAATTTACCAAAGCCCAAAGTGTATTTACGGTTTGAACGTTGCATTAATACATTAAAACGAATTACAAAATTCAATTTTAGTATTTTCAATAATTAGGTCTTTAAAAAAATAAAATACCCATTGGTAAATATTCATATAAACCATAGTATTTTCTTAAAGATAGGATCCTAATTGACATAGTATCATTACATCAGTTGATCTGCTAGTAATTATAGTATTCAACAAGGTAATTGTCGAACAATAATTGCCAATATCATATTGCAATTCCTAGATCATTATGGGATTTACATTCACAAAACCTTTTTGCAATGTAAGCATGTTTCATCCCCATCTAATGCCTTGAATCTAAGCTCTCACTTCCTACTCAATTTAAGTCGTCTAACTTAAAAACTGCAAACCCATAATTCCATTACATCAGTTGATCTGCTAGCAATTAAATTATGAAATTTACCTCTCCATTGCAATCTAGCCAAGCTCTCACATGACGTAAACTACAACTTCAAGAGTTCTTAATTAGATGACATTCGACTTAATTTTATAAGGGTATTAATTTTGATGTGCTATCAAAATAATGTATGAAGAAGCATGCATACAACTTCATAACATTGGTTTTACAAAATAATTTTAATTACCAATTCACTAAGAGTAAAATAGCAAAGTTTTGATTGAGGTATCGGGTTCACCAATTAAAGAATTACCAACAATTATCGTCCACTTATATCGTACTTTTGCATAAGCCCTAAAGCTTAGTGTTTCGGATAATCATTGTGGAATTGTGGTCAATTCACCCTTAAGATGACAGTGTACGTAAAATAGTGATATAGGTAAGTCTAGATCGGCACACAAGCGGTTGTAGAGAACCGGTAGGAGCATGATCTTTAAGAACCCCTCTCTACAAGCACATTGTATGGCGATTTCGGTATGCCTTTCACACACTATTGTACAAAAACATCAATCAACTAAACCTTTGAAATTTTAACTCTTAAAACAAAAACAAATTTCGCCATTTATTTAGTCCATATTATTTTTCTATTCAAAATTACCCTTTTTCGTTTATAAAAATGTCTCACATAAATAATAAACAAAAACAAGTAATGCATAATAAAAAATAACACAACTAAATAAACATATACATAACATAACAATTAAATATGTATAAAACATGTAGCCACATGCAAATTTTATTCAATAATTCTATTAATAATCAAATCTAGGTGTATAATGTATTTATTCAATTATGGCTTTCTTCTTCAAAGGAAAAAGATCCACATACATCGACAAATCGATTGCGTAAGCCAAAACTAAACAAACACCACATAGCACGTAATTGATTATTTAATATTGGAGTCTTCCCCAATTCGACATCTATTAATAAATTTACATGTTTCGATATAACTTAACAATTTAATTTATATATCCTATTTAAACAATTTAAATTCAAATACAATAAAAATCCATGCAAACATGCACTTTTCATGGATTATGCTTAACAATTAACATATAGCACCAAGATCGTTTACTAAAACGAATAAACAATTACATGACAATCTTAGGGTTTCTAATCATATTAAAAACAAAACCAAAACCCTAAAAACCATTTGGGTAAATCGACCAAAAAAATTTAGGGTTAGGATTATGTAAACCTTAAATCGACAAGCATGTAACAAAAACCAAATCAAGATTCAATTTTTATTCGTTTCGATAATTAATTACACATTATAACGGCTCATGATGCCACTGTTGGAATTATATAACATGACATGCATAAATATAAACAATAAACATCAAGTAAACATATGCGGAAGCGTTATAACAAGATCATATAATATGTAATTAATTAATCAATATTAAATAGTAAACATACCTTTGTGATTCTAGCCCGAACAAGAATCAATTGAATCTTCAATTCAAGCACCCTAATTAGGGTTTATGTGGATTATAAGAATAACTCCTTACCTTTTTGTTATTCAATCCAAGATATAACCAATAGTGTGGTTATATCACGTTCTTGTACACACGTACTAAAACAAGTTAAAGTTATGCAAGTAAAACAAAACAAAACACTTTTGATGCTTCAAAAATTCGACTCCCCTTATAGAATAAGATGGATCGATTTTTGCAAGAGAAAAAGAGAGGATAAAAACACTTTAGGTTATGTGTACAAGTTATGAGAAAACAATAACCCATGAGGTGTTTATATACTTGAGATAACTTGGAGTCCAAGGCACAAAGGAGGTGGAATCCCCCTTTGCCGATCGGTTATGGAACCCCTAGGGGATTCTAGAACTTTCCTTGACTTTCCAATTATTCACAAGTAATACTTTCCTTTTATTCGTCTAACGGTCGTTAGCCTTTTCCGTTAAATGTTAACGATCGTTAAGTGTTTATGTTTAATTAATAATTAATATAACATTTATATATAATTATTAATCTTTAACTTTCATACGTAAAGTGTGCAATCCCATGATCTCGAGTTCGATCCTAACACACGACTATTAATTTATGTTCATAAAATTAACACCAACTACAAGTGTGATAGGAACATGGAGACAAGGTTTTAACTGGCCTCAACTGTGAGTGTTGGTTAAACAGAATGAGGCACGTATAACTGTACAAGGAATCGAAAAGAAAATAAAATGCCAAAGTAATTGGCCTGGGGTTTTGGGAAATACCCGCATCCAGATTTGGATAAAGAACAATTTTTGTATTTGGAACTAGGGGTGTTCACAATGCGGTTTTTAACCACATGATCCGGAAACATAACAAAACCGAACCGAATTTGCCAAGTCTATGGATCACATTGGGCCTAACTTAATCACATGGGAATATATTAATGTTGCCATGAATTATGATTGTGACTTCATAGGTCCAACTTCACTGTCTAGTTAATGAATTTGTGCAAACAACATGTTTGTTATAATGAATAACTGAGTTTAGTTTAAGCTATCCAACAAGACTAATGGACTCTTGTGCCGCGACCTAAGGATGCGAACATAGTTCGTTCCATGTGGTTATTTCGGCTTGAGTATCTATGAGATGGTACTCTTAATCACTACACGGCTTGTCTTGTGATGAATGGCAGCACTCAACTTATTGGTATTGACGTTGATGAGACTTTTAGTCCAATTGATAAACTGACTATTATTCTGATTGTCCTTAGTCTTGATGTTTCTCAGCATTGGCTTGTTCATTAGCTCGATGTACTCAAGAATGAATTTTTACATGAGGCGTTGTCTAAGACAGTTTATATGCACCGGCCACTAGGATTTCGAGATTTGCGGTATCCTGATTATGTTTGATTATTACAATGGTCTCTTTATGGACTTAAGCAGGATCCTCGGCCATGGTTTCAGTGATTTGCAACTTATATTACTCGGGTTGAATTTTGTCATATATAGTCAATGAAATTCCTCAATATTTATTTACCGACAGGTTCTCACACATCTTATTTGCTTTTATATGTTGATGACATTGTATAAATCTACAATTTTTCTACAAAAGATCATTGCCTCTCTTCATCAGGAATTTTCCATGAGTGATCTTGGACAGCTAAATTACTTTCTCTTGACATTTCTATTACTCGTAATGCTTCGGGTATGTTTTTGTCTCAACGGGAGTATTCTTCTGAGATTCTTAATTGTGCTCATATGGTTCACTATAATCCTTGTCGGACTCCCGTTGATACGAAATCCAAGTTGGGGGATCTGATTCTTTATCATAGTTTAGCGAGTGCTCTGCAATATCTTACTTTTTAGTGCCCTGGTCTCTCTTATGTTGTTCAACATGTATGTTTATGTATGCATGATCCAAGAGCCTCATTTCTCGAATCTGAAGCTTATTATGCAATATGTTCATTCTACTTTAGATTTTGCTTTACGGCTATATTCCTCTTAAACATCTTCATTGGTTGTCCCACTACTTGCATGTCTACTTCAGGTTACTGTGTGTTTCTTGGAAACAACTTACGCTCTATCAGTTAAGAGTTAAGTGCTGAGGCTTAGTATCGTTATGTTGCTAATGTTGTTGTTGAGACTTGCTGGTTACGGAACTTGTTACGTGAGCTTCACACACCCTTGTTTTCAGCTACTCTTGTCTAGTGTGACAATGTCAGTGCGGTTTATCCATCATCTAATCATGTACAACATCAATGTACGAAATATATTGAGACTGATATAGTGAGGTTCGGGTTCTTCATGTACCCTCTCGTTTTCAATATGATGACATCATCAATAAAGGCTTGCCTACATGGTTATTTGATGAGTTTCGTTACAGTTTGAGTGTTCGTTTCTCTTCCGCTCCAACTACGGGGGGCTGTTTGGGTGTGTTTGGCGCGGAGCGGTGAGCGCCCATTGGGTGTTGTGATCTTTAATACTCGTTTGGCAGGCACGAAGTAGCTTTATTTAATTTTTCGGAATGCACATTTTTCAACGCTCTATGAAGTATCATTTAGGAGCGTTGAGTATTTAAGAGCTATTTTACACATTATAATTACACCTACAACTAAGTTACAAAAAAAAATGCTACTGCTATTTATGTCAAACACACCCTTAGTGTGTTATTATTAGTCTAGGCCCATTGTAATGTTATTGTGAGGCCTAGCCCATCTTGTCATTATTTATATTGTAATCATACATTATTGGCTAATTAATTGATTAATTCACCCCAATATACAAAAGCTTATGTTTATCATTATAAAATACAGTAATTAATAAGCTTTATCAACCATTGTATAAAACATCATTTTTTTTAAATAATATTTACTAGCTTAATATTTCAAACTTTCCAAATATATTTGAAATTTTGGTAAACTATACTTATGGGGTGTTTGGTTATATTTATTTGAAGTGCTTAATAGCTTATGGTATCTTGATAAAGCTATAAAGCACTTTGAAGGTGTTTGATTAAGCTTGTGTCAAAAGGCTTATATTAGTTTAAGGAAGTAAATAAGCTTATTACCAGAATCCATTGGACTAGGGATTGTTTAAAACACATAAGCTTTTAAGTTTTAAGCATAAGCTTACCCAAACAACCCTTAATGTATGATATCTACGAAATACATTTCAAAATCAGTATGTTATACTTAATATTCTAATATCTGCAGCATACATTTATTACCAAAAGTAGCCGTTGTCCAACGGTTGTTTATTCATTTCAAAATTTTCCAAGATTTAAATTATAACCGTTGGGTAACGGTCAAGTAGTAAAACAGTATATATACTCCAATTCATCTGCCTAAAGTCTTGCACTCACATACATTTTTTTTTCATTGTTATTGTATTTCTTTGGTCGTAAATCTCATTTTTGAGGAAACCATTTCAGTTTAACTTATTTGTGAGTGATACATGCTTAAAGTGTACGATGTCGTGATTGGTCATAGATGTTGAGGATCATAATTTTCAATCTCAACACATACCCGAAATGAACATACTTGCAGAAAGTACTCACCCCTGGCCCAGAAAGTTTCTAAATAAGGTAAGTAGAACCCTTCCCATTCCATATAACAATATGCATTCATTTTTTTTATTTTAATTTTTTTTGGCCAAGTAGTACTGATATCAAACACTTATTCAATAATAGGCGCAGGATTAGTAGTAGAAATTATTTCAACATCCAAATTTTTTGTATAAGTTAGATTCATGCTGTTCGTTTTTTGGGATAACAATGGGTTTATGCATATAGATAACATTGGTGCCAATACACACTGAATAAATTCATTAATATTTCTCTTGTTCTTATGAGTTGCAGGATAATGGCATTAAAAAAATAAGATCACAACAATCGATGTTGGATATTGTAGGTGGGACGGGACCAAAAGATCCAAAGAATGGAACACACTGAGGTGAGTATGCACCCCCGCCATAGCCTGGTGGGTTCGACGCTTTGCGATCCTCAGCATGGTGAGTAACACCACTACTCGGCCCTGCTTCATTTGTAGAACCACTACGGACCTTGTGAGCTGGTATAGCTGGTCCAAGACTCCTCCCTCTTATAGTATTATGAGAAAAGTCTGCAACCATGCATCCATATCCATACAAGGAACCCGACCAACCTCAATATGGGCCGATCGAGTTTCTACTCGACATGCGAATTAAGGCTTCAATTATACTAAGCTCTCTTTGCTTCATTCTATGTTTGATATGATTCTGATTTCAACCCACATGCTGATATCCAAGCTATGAATCGTGAACATAGAATTTGGTCAGTTGAAGAGGCTTTTAGTATACAGGCTTGTTGTTCGTTTTTTGAATATTAGGTGCAACCACATTGACGACATTCAAATATTTTCCATCTTTAAGGACGAGATTAGAAAGTCGAGGGGCGATGATTTCAAATACCTCCACATTCTTGACATAAAGTTTTACTAAAGTGAGTGTCTGTAAGTTAACACACTTTGAGAAGAGATCAACAGATCCATGATTATCGTCACACAATGAGAAAAGTTTTCTGTGACATCATAACCACCAAGTAGAAGTCTCCTCACTAAATTCAAATTTCCATGGTGCAGCTAGTCAGTTTTTTGTGAGAAACATTGCAAACTATGCATTTTCTCACAATGTCCAAGAATTAACCATCGTTAGCAATGCCAAAAAACACCATGATGTAACAGAAAACTGACTAGCTACAGCATGGAAATTTAAATTTAGTGAGGAGACTTCTACTTGGTGGTTACGATGTAACAGAAAAATTTTCACATTGTGTGACGATAATCGTGGATCAGTTGATCTTTTCTCAAAGTGTGTTAACTTACAGACACTCACTTTGGTAAAACTTTATGTCAAGAATGTGAAGGTCTTTGAAATCATCGCCCCTCGACTTTCTAATCTCGTCCTTAAAGATGGCAAATATTTGAATGTCGTCAATGTGGTTGCACCTAATATGCTGAAAACGAACAACAAGCCTGTATACTAAAAGCCTCTTCAACTGACCAAATTCTATGTGCACGATTCATAGCTTGGATATCAGCATGTGGGTTGAAATCAGAATCATATCAAACATAGAATGAAGCAAAGAGAGCTTAGTATAATTGAAGCCTTAATTCACATGTCGAGTAGAAACTCGATCGGCCCATATTGAGGATGGCCGGGTTCCTTGTATATATGGATATGGATGGTTGCAGACTTTTCTCATAATACTATAAAAGGGAGGAGTCTTGGACCAGCTATACCAGCTCACAAGGTCCGTAGTGGTTCTACAAATGAAGCACGGCCGAATAGTGGTGTTACTCACCATGCTGAGGATCGCAAAGCATCGAACCCGGCCACCAGGCTATGGCGGGGTGCATACTCACCTCAGTGTGTTCCATTCTTTGGGTCTTTTGGTCCCGTCCCACCTACAATATCCAACATCGATTGTTGTTATATTGTTCTTTTAGTGCCATTTTCTGCAACTCATAAGAACAAGAGAAAAATCAATGAATTTATTCAGTGTGTATTAGCACCAGTATTATCTATACATAAACCCATTGTTACCACAAAAAAAGAAACATCATTAATCTAACTTATATACAAAAAATTTGGATGTTGAAATAATTTCTACTACTAATCCTGCGCCTATTATGGAACAAGTGTTTCATATCAATACTACTTAACTGGTTAAAACAAATAAATTAAAGATTGAATGCATATTGTAATTATATGGAGTGGGAAGAGTCCTACTCACCTTCTTTAGAAACTTTCTGGGCCAGGGGTGAGTACTTTCTGCAAGTATGTTCATATCAGTTATGTGTTGAGATTCAAAATTTTGATCCTCAACATCTGTGACCCATGACGACATCCTACCCTTCAAGCATGTATCACTCACAAATAAGTTAATCTGGATTAATTTTTCAAAAACAAGATTGATCCGACCAATTTGGAATAGAATGATTATAAAGGCCAAAGAATGATACAATAACAATGACAACAAAACTTAAAGATATATGTGAGTTCAAGACTTTAGGCAAATGAATTACAGTATTTAGATTGTTTTACTGCTTGACCGTTACCCGATGGTTATATTGTTAAAGTTTGAAAACAAAAAAAGAAAAAATGACCTTTGGACAATTTTTTTTTTTTTTTTATTTTATTATATATATTTTTTTTGGTGCAAAAGGGTGAAATATATTATTAACATCAAACTAGGGATGAGCATTTCGAACCGAATCTCGGAACCGAACCGGAACTGTACCGGTACCGTACCGAAACGGTACCGATCCCGATATACGGTACGGTACCGGTACTATGAAATAAGGAGGAAAAAAATTCGGTACCACTAATTCGGTACGGGACCGGTACCAAATCGGGAAATTCCCAAAAAAAAACAGGAAAATCCCGATTTCCCGATACCGGTACCGATACCGATACCCGAATCCCGTTCGGTACGGTACCGGTACCTTAATTTATGCTCGGGAAAAAATCGGTACCACTAATTCGGTACGGGATCGGTACGGTACCGGTACCGTGCTCATCCCTACATCAAACAATTTACACTCAACCATTCAACTACAATGGACATGCCCATTCAGTGAGAAACAAAACAATACTATCTCTCATAGAAGCAATCCACATCAGATACGTCAAACACAAATTCTGCATAATATGAAGCCTGCAGATCCTCTTTAGCAGCAAAGTAGCAACCAACCCCCATGATTGCATACTTCAAAATTCACCCATAAATTGCACCAAGACCATAGCCTCACAATATACATTTCCCTACCATCATCATATTTGATCATTCAACCAGCACCCACAATGACCAAAAGGAGAGGATGGCGGGCATCATTGTGTGGGCTATAGCCACCCATTCACTCAACCAGTCAAGGGCTCTTCCAATGTTCCTACATTTCCATCTCTAAAATGGCTTCAGAACATTAGAAACACTCACCTTGAGGGGATCACACCTAACCTCCTATGGACGGTGTATTGCTAGGACCAAGTAGGTTCATCTCTGTTGGACAATGGTTACGTTTGGTCATAAATGTAATTTGTAGATATTGGAGTATTAATTATAATCTACCGATTTTAAAATGTATTCCGTTGATATTCCTAAGTTAAGGAGGTGTTTGGGTAAACTTATGCTTAAAACTTAAAAGCTTATGTGTTTACAAAAATCCCCAGTCCAATGGATTCTGGTAATAAGCTTATTTACTTCCTAAAGCAGGCGTCACTTACTTTGGTCAAATAGTCAACTTACTTTTAGCAACCACAAGCGTCACTAAAATTTAGTCATTCGTCAATAAGTCAAAAAGACAAATCAAACAAGTAGTCGCTATAAGAAAAAACATGTGGTCGCTAAAACCAATAGCGTCGAAGCGAAACCGACTAAAAATGGACCGACTACCCGTGGTCGCTAAAGACTTTAGCGACCACTTTCTGGGATTTAGCGACTACAAATGTAGTCGCTATTACCAAAATCTGGTGTTGTGAGACGAGATACTGATTTCCAAAGAAACCTCCATCTCGGAGACAACAAATGTTGGTGGTTACGAGCCCAGAACAGGGTTAAGATAATCAAAGACCTAGCTACGTACCAATGAAGGTTATCGGATATCACTTGGGATCGTGTTATCACTTTCCAAAGTAAACTATTCGACCCCAATGCCTGGGTATCACGAATATCTACTTGGGATAAGACCAAATGTTGTTAGTGATTTAGGCACAAATCAATAACCCTTCGTGAATAAGTGTTATATGTTTTCTGTGTGTCCTTTCATGCATAATATGATTTCCTATTTATAGGAAGATACTCATGGCTAGTCAAATGGAATTATGAGAATTAATCGGCCCATTAATCTCCACATAATTATCCCCATTATAGCCTAAATAGTGGTTACTTGACCAGTTAAACGAGGTCATAAGTGTAGATGTAACTGCCATTTGAATAGGTCAAATCAGTTACATAACCATCAGCAGAATCCACTTATCACTAGCAGCAGAATCACTGCTCAGCAGCAGAGTCATACTGTTAGCAGCAGAATTGCTATCAGCAGAATCCTGATGCTAGCAGCAGGATCCACTATCAGTGGAAACCACTACTAGCAGCAGAATCCTACACAACCACTATTTGAGTCAGGATGTTCATGGACCTGATGGGTGTACACTCCGTACCTCCAAGCCCATTACCAGGTGTGAACCAATCCCACCAGTGCACTAAATTTTCCAACAATCCTCCCCAAATTTAGTTCACTACCTTTGCATGAAAATAACCATAATACAAAACAAGTGCATAAACGAAAATATCCTGAGGATTGAATTTTCATATTAGTACATTACACGTTCAAATATTCGAGAATCAGGGTGTTCTAAGAATTGAACCCTTCAACCCATTTGAATACCTGAAGATAAAATACACACAAGTTTTCAAACACTTAAACACTCCTGACACTATACAAGCCATGTGTCCATATCCAATTCATAAATGTTGTAAAAGCTAAAAGTCCATAGCTTTCTGAAGCGGCAAAACTTCAACATTTACATAGGTGGTTCCTCTTTATTCATGCTCCTGCCAAGCACTTTTTCAAAGAAAATTAACCATTAAGAAGAAGTGACTTCATCCTCCTTTCCAGCAGGTTTCAAGCACAAACCTTGGGATGTTTGTAAAACATGTGCTTCAGTACACTGAATGTTCAGCTTTCCACATTGAACTCAGCTCCCAAGTTTCCTCAGGAGGGAGTTGGGTGTCCTAGCATTCAGTGACCAAGTTGGACTTTAAACCCATCCCTTTAGCAGACTTTATAACCAAGTCTCTAGCAAGACCCTTTGTCAAGTGATCAGCTAAGTTCTGTTGAGATCTAACAAACTCTATAGAAATCACCTCATTCATGATTAGTTCACGAATCATGCTATGCCTGACACCTAAGTGTCTAGACTTCCCATTGTACATCTGGCTATAAGCCTTTGCCAATGTAGCAGCACTATAACACCGGATAGAAATAGATGCTATAGGTTTAGGCCACAATGGAATCTCAAGAAGCAAGTTTCTCAACCATTCAGCTTCTTTACCAGCAGCTGCTAAAGCCACAAATTCAGATTCCATTGTTGAACTGGTGATACAAGTTTGTTTCTTGGAAGCCCAAGAAATTGCACCTCCACCAAGTAGGAATACCCAGCCACTGGTAGACGAATTGTCTTCAGTGTTACTGATCCAACTTGCATCAGTGTAACCTTCCAACACTGAAGGATAACCAGTATATGAAAGACTATAATCCATAGTTCTCTTCAAATACTTCAGTACCCTCTGAATTGCTTGCCAGTGCTGAGCACTAGGATTACTAGTATACCTGCTTAGTTGACCCACTGCAAAAGCAATATCAGGCCTTGTACAAGTCATGGCATACATCAGGCAGCCAATCACCCTGGAATACTCAAGTTGAGATACAGCTTTGCCATTATTCAGCATAAGCTTTTCAGTGGTATCCATGGGAGTACTCACTGGAGTACAATCAAAGCAATTAAATTTCTTCAGTACCTTCTCTATGTAATGAGACTGAGAAATTGATATACCATTGCTTTCATGTTTGATCCTTATACCAAGGATAACATCAGCCTCCCCCATGTCCTTCATGGAGAACTTTGATGACAAAAATTCCTTTGTCAGGTCAACCTGATTTTGGTCAGTACCAAAGATCAACATGTCATCAACATATAGACAAATGATGACCCCTTTACCAGATTCATCAAATTTGCTATATACACATTTGTCAGCCTGGTTAAGAACATAACCATTAGACAAAACCACTTCATCAAATTTTTGATGCCATTGCTTAGGTGCCTGTTTGAGTCCATATAAGGACTTAATCAGTTTACACACCTTGTTCTCATTACCAGGCAAGATGAAGCCCTGAGGTTGGTTCATATAAACCTCCTCATCCAATTCACCATTCAAGAAAGCTGTCTTCACATCCATCTGATGAATAATCAGATTGTGAATTGATGCCAAAGCAATCAACAATCTTATGGTACTGATACGTGCCACAGGGGCATATGTATCAAAGTAGTCTATCCCTGACCTTTGTTTAAAGCCCTGAATGACTAGTCTAGCCTTGAACTTTTCAATAGTTCCATCTACCTTCATTTTCCTTTTGAAAATCCATTTGCAACCAAGAGGTTTGCAACCTGGTGGTAGATCAACCAACACCCATGTGTTGTTCCCCATGATGGATTCAATCTCATCATTTATTGCTTCTTTCCAGAAAGCAACATCCTGGGACTTCATTGCTTCTTCAAAAGTTTTGGGATCATCCTCAACAATGAAGCAATAGGAATATTGGTCAGAGACCTCATTCCTTGTACCTTCAATTAAGTATAATTGAAACTCAGGTCCAAATGACTTTGGAGTCCTGACCCGTTTACTCTTCCTGAGCTCAGGTTCAGGTTGTTGAACCACAACCTCATCAGGGGCCTGAGATGATAAATCATCAAGGACCTCTGATACACCATTGTCATCAGTTCCATTTGGAATCCTGTGACTTGGTCTAGGGACTGATGAGAATCTATTCTCATCAAATAGTGCATCCCTTGATTCAATTATTGAATTAATTGAAACATATTCATTAGGTTCAATAACATAGAACCTGTATGCCTTGGAATGCTCAGCATATCCAACAAAGATGCAATCAATGCCTCTTTCACCCAAAGTTTTCAATTTTGGATCAGGGAGTCTTACAACAGCCCTACAGCCCCAAACCCTGAGATAATTCAGGTTGGGTTTCTTTTTATTCCAGAGTTCATAAGGGGTAACCTTGTTCCTTTTATTGGGAACCCTATTTAATAAATAGCAAGCTGTTAACATAGCTTCACCCCAGAACCCTTGACTCAGTCCTGAGTAGGACAACATGGAATTAACCATTTCCTTCAGTACCCTGTTCTTCCTTTCAGAGATACCATTTTGTTAAGGAGTATAGGGAGCAGTCGTTTCATGGATTATACCAACAGACTGAAAGTATTGAGTATCCATGTACTCACCTCCCCTATCAGTCCTGAATCTTTTGATCAGGGACCCAAGTTGTAATTCAACTTCTGTTTTAAATACTTTGAATTTATCTAATGCTTCATCCTTGGTATGTAACAGATAGACATAACAAAACCTAGAAGCATCATCAATAAATGTCACAAAGTACTTCTTGTTCCCCAAAGAGGGAGTGGCATGCAAATCACACAGGTCACTGTGTATAAGCTCCAAGAGCTCAGTCTCACGTTTTACACCCTGAAAGGGTTTCTTAGTAATTTTGGTCAACATGCAAGTTTTACACTTTTCAGTGTCCATGTCAAATGTTGGGATTAACCCATCCTTAGACATATCTTGCATCCTTTTAAAGTGTACATGGCCAAGTCTAGCATGCCACAGGGTAGAGTCATTCAGTTTAGAGGTTGACATAAAGGCTGAATTGACAATGTCAGTGACAATATTCAGCCTGAACATTTGATTACACAAATAGCCAAAACCAATAAACACACCATGTTTGGACAAGATAAATTTATCAGATTCAATAACTTGTTTATATCCATGATTATTCAAAACACTACTTGAAACCAAGTTCTTCCTTATATCAGGAACATGAATAACATTAAACAAAGTTACAATCTTTCCAGAACTAAAATTAAGATCTACACAACCACGACCATGCACCAAGGCTGTTGACTCATTTCCCATGTGAAGAATAGATCCATCATTCAGTGACTCATAAGTCTTGAACCAGCATCTATCTTTGCACACATGAACAGTTGCTCCAGAGTCAACCCACCACGCAACATCATCATCCTGCACATAGTTAGATTCAGATACATATGTAACATAATAAACCTGAAGAGATTCATTAAACATATTCTGACCTTTCAGTGAGTTGGCAGAACCACCACTCCCTGAGCCACTAGTGCCTGAACCATTGGTTTTACCACCAACCTTAACACCTTTGCAATCCCTTTTAATGTGACCAGATTTGCCACATTTCCAACAAGTAGGTGTTGCCTTCTTGTTAGGATCAGACCTTGTGTTATCCTGATGTTTACGTTTGCCTTTGTTGTCATTGTACCTGGTGGAATTGTTATGTTCCACCATATTGACAACAGATGCACCAGTAGCATTGCTACTCTTTGGCTTGTCATTATCCTGCGCCCTGAGAGAATCCTCAATACGCAGATGACTACCCAACTGAACAAGTGTCAGTTCTTTCCTTCTTATGTTTCAAGGTATGCTTGAAATCTTTCCAAGAAGGAGGGAGTTTGTCAATGATACAAGAGACTGAAATAGCCTCATCCATGTTCATATTGTGTTGTGTAAACCTTCCAAGTATTCCAAGAAGTTCATTGTATTGTTCCATAACTGGCCTTGAATCAGTCATTTTGTAATTTGTGAAATTACTTACAAGAAACTTCTTACTTGAAGCATCCTCAGCCATATATTTGGCATCCAAGGAATCCCACAGTTCTTTAGAAGATTCAACATTCTGATAAATGTCAAATAGAGAATCAGACATACCATTGAGAATTAAACCTCTGCATACATAGTCATCATTCTCCCATTTGCTTCTTTTCCTTATCTGTTCCACAGTAGCAGCATCCCCATGATCTTCAAGAATGGCAGTGCTTAGAACATACACAACATTCATGCTTGATAGCAAGAAGTGCATCTTCTTTTGCCATCTTCTGAAATCAACACCTTCAAACTTTTCCAATTTGGAAAAACTAGCAGCCATATGCCTCATAGCAGCAGCCATTGGTTATCACCAAATAGTTTACTTTGATTGTTGGTGGTTACGAGCCCAGAACAGGGTTAAGATAATCAAAGACCTAGCTACGTACCAATGAAGGTTACCGGATATCACTTGGAATCGTGTTATCACTTTCCAAAGTAAACTATTCGACCCCAATGCCTGGGTATCACGAATATCTACTTGGGATAAGACCAAATGTTGTTAGTGATTTAGGCACAAATCAATAACCCTTCGTGAATAAGTGTTATATGTTTTCTGTGTGTCCTTTCATGCATAATATGATTTCCTATTTATAGGAAGATACTCATGGCTAGTCAAATGGAATTATGAGAATTAATCGGCCCATTAATCTCCACATAATTATCCCCATTATAGCCTAAATAGTGGTTACTTGACCAGTTAAACGAGGTCATAAGTGTAGATGTAACTGCCATTTGAATAGGTCAAATCAGTTACATAACCATCAGCAGAATCCACTTATCACTAGCAGCAGAATCACTGCTCAGCAGCAGAGTCATACTGTTAGCAGCAGAATTGCTATCAGCAGAATCCTGATGCTAGCAGCAGGATCCACTATCAGTGGAAACCACTACTAGCAGCAGAATCCTACACAACCACTATTTGAGTCAGGATGTTCATGGACCTGATGGGTGTACACTCCGTACCTCCAAGCCCATTACCAGGTGTGAACCAATCCCACCAGTGCACTAAATTTTCCAACAACAAAGATGTCTGAACTGTGTATTTTGTGTCATTGCAAACTGAACTGAACTTGCCAAGTCTATGGATCACATGGGGAAATATTAATGTTGCCATGAATTATTATTGTGACTTCATTGGTCCAACTTCACTATCCAGTTAAAGCATTTGTGCAGATAACATGTTTGTTATAATGCCTCAACTGAGTTTAATTTATGCTATTTTTTATTGTTGCTTCAAATTATACGCGAGTAGTTGGCATTAAAAAAATCGATGTGAAAACAGTCGGATATGTGGATCAATGACTTTAGATGCAATGACTACTAGTGTTAATAGTATTTGGCATTAAAAAAAAAGTCACAAAACCAAAAATGCAAATCACAATCACCGTCCATGTAATTTACTCAGTATTTTATAGTCTATCAATGTCCTATGTTGTTGTTTACCTTTTTTTTTTTTTTTTTGAAAGGTATATAATTGATGACAACTGTATAAAGATTCCACATTGACCTTAACTAGTTGACTTTTGATTTGCAGCCTTGCAGTTGTGGCAGTTCAATGGCTAAGACAACGACCCAAGTAGCCACAGCAGCCAGCGGGTTAGAAATTTGACATTTGACTTTGACTATTTCATTTTGTATAATTTTCTATATATGTGTAGTCCAGCCTTGTTAGAATCAAGCATTTGGTTCAGGCTCTGATTAACAACACTTGATACATGATACAATGCTTGTTTATGTGTCTTTGTTGGTATGTGTATTGATTATGAGTGGTGAGTCCTGCATTGAAAAAGAGAGGCAAGCTCTGCTAGACTTTAAAGCAGACTTACAAGACCCTCAGAATATGCTACAAGAGTGGGGTGGCAGCCTAGAACAAAACAAAGATTGCTGCAAATGGGTTGGTGTAAGCTGTAACAATCACATTGGTCGTGTTATCGGACTTGATCTGTCTACCTCTAGTGGATTGGCTGGTAATATTAGTCCTTCATTACCTCTTTTAAATCAATTACAGTACCTTAACCTACATTATATTGATTTTCTGTACAATAAAATACCAGCCTTTTTGGGTTCACTTACCAACTTACAAAGTTTGATTCTTGCCGAAGCTAATCTTACGGGACCTATTCCTAGTCAACTTGGTAATCTTTCCAGCTTGGTTCATCTGGATCTTACTGGTAATCATTTGGTAGGATCCATTCCTTTTTCATTGGGAGAATTAAGATCTCTTACGTATTTAGACCTCTCATTTAATCAGTTAGGAGGTGTCATTCCAGAGTCTTTTGGGAATCATTCATTTTTAATTCTAATGTATCTTTCAGGAAACATCCTTAATGGGTCAATGCCAGACTTTTTTGGATGTTTAAATTTAACTGAATTACACCTGAATGATAATAATTTGCACGGGGGACTTCCTAATTTCACAGGATGTTCCTCCTTGAGTGTTATGTACCTTTTTAACAATTCTTTGAACGGAAGCATTCCTGACTTCACGGATTGTCTGTCCCTCACGACTTTATACCTGGCTAATAATCAGTTGAATGGGAATTTACCAAACACTGTGGGTCAACTTCCAAATCTTGTAAACGTTGATGTCAGTCACAATTCTTTAGATGGAAGCCTTTCTGACTTCACAGGATGCCAGTCCCAGCAACACTTGAATCTCTCAAGTAACCGGTTAAGTGGAAGTTCACCCAACAGTAGTGGTCAGGTTTCAAATCTTCAACATATTGATGTCAGCTACAATTCATTGTATGGAAGCATTCCAGACTTCACAGGATGCCCATCCCTGACTTGGTTAGACCTCTCTAGTAATCGGTTAAGTAGAAATTTATCCAACAGTACAAGTCAACTCAAATATCTTATTAATCTTGATGTTTCAAACAACTCCCTTGAAGGTGTAATATCTGACGTTCATTTTTAGACTTTCATCCAGTTAACAGATATAGACTTTTCTTTCAATTCTTTTGCATTAGAATTGAGCTCAATCCCAATCCAATTAGATACTATAAAATTGCGATCCTGCAAATTGGGACCTACTTTTCCAATGTGGCTCAAAACTTAAAAATCTTACTCACATCTTGATATTTCTAGCGCTGTAATATCGGATAACATCCCTGTGTGGTTCTGGGACCTACCAAATGGATTAAAATTTCTGAACCTCTCTTCAAATGAAATGAAAGGTAAGGTACAACCAGGCATAAATTCTATTTTTAATGGCTTCCCAGGAATGGATTTGAGTAACAACCACTTTGAAGGAAGTGTGTCAATTCCTTTTAACTTAACATCGTTAAAGCTCTCTGGAAATAGGTTTTCTGGAAACCTCTCTTGTGTCATTTTAATTGGGAATTGAATTTCCTTGACCTCTCCAACAATTCATTTTCAGGCAGCCTGCCTGATTGTTTCCAAAACACAATAATTGTTCTTAAATTATCAAATAACAACCTGTCTGGCAAAATTCCTTCTTCTTTGGGTTCATTGTCTAAGCTTGAGGCGTTGTATTTGCGCTCTAATTCATTTTCTGGTGAACTACCAATGTCACTGAGCAACTGTACAAGTTTAAGATTTTTGGATGTTGGGGAAAATAAGTTATCTGGCGCCATTCCGGAATGGATAGGGGAAAATCTTGTAGAGTTATATGTTCTTGTTTTAGGAGCCAATAGATTCTCTGGTAGGTTACCTCCCCAGATATGCTGGTTGTATAATCTTCAATACATTGACCTGTCTCATAATGGACTATCGGGAGACATTCCAGGGTGCTTTGGTAACTTCACTGCTATGGCTACAGACAAGTTCTGGGATGATATGACTAGCCATTTGTATTCTTTCCAAGAAGTATTTTCCCCCATAGTCACACTCTCCCCAGGAATTAACGGATGGGTCGAATTTGTTGACAATGCATGGGTTGCATGGAAAGGAACCAAACGCATATTTGGAAAAACCGTTCTTGGGCTACTCATCAGCATTGATCTTTCAAGCAACAACTTTTCTGGAAATCTTACCTCTGATATTACTAATCTCATTGAACTGGTCTCGTTAAATGTCTCCTTCAACAAACTGCATGGAGAAATCCCAAAAGATATGGGCCAGTTAAAGTATCTCGGTTCTCTTGATTTGTCAAGAAATGAATTTTCTGGGAATATTCCCTCGAGTTTGTCCCTGATATATGGTTTAAGTTATCTAGACGTCTCATACAATAACTTGTCAGGAAAAATACCAACTGGGACTCAACTCCAAGGCTTCAATTCTTCTTACTACAGAGGTAACCCTCTACTTTGTGGACCTCCACTTACACGAACATGTGGTGGGCTTACACCTGCTGTTACTGTTGATGGGAAGAAAGATGATGAAAAAGATGGAGACGATTTTTGGAGACCATATCAGTTGGGGATGGGCGTTGGATTTGCTGCTGGATTTTGGGGATTGTGTGGTACATTATTTCTCAACCGCCGTTGCAGATATGCCCTATTTGCTTCATGGAACCAGGTAAAGGATTGGATATACGTAGCAGTGGCCTTACAAATTCGCAAGTTTAAAAGGTATATTGTAGCTGTCACTCTCTTGCATCTTAAATGAACAAGATCATATTATCCATAGTTCTTTAACATGATTAGTTTACTATCATAATTTTATATTATTTATTTTGCAGGTTTTAGAAGGGTGCTGCATTCTCTCATAGTGGTGTTATCTGTGAAAGTCAAGTATTGTTTAAGATTCTTATCACAGTGATTGTAATATACAAACAAAGTATTTCACTACTACTTCATTTGATCATCTATTTATTTATTTTCTATTTTTTATTATTATTTTTTTTTTCTACTGTAAAAAGTGTTGGAAAATTTAGTGCACTTGAGGGATTAATTCACACCTGGTAATGGGTTTGGAGGTACGGAGTGTACACCCATTTGGTCACTGAATCCCCTGACTCAATAGTGGTTATGTATTGATTCTGCTGATAAGCATGAATTTGTTTCTGCTGATAGCATGAATCTGTTTCTGCTGACAGTGGATTCTGCTGCTAGTAGGATTCTGCTGCTAGTGTTATTATTACCACTGATAGTGTTAACATTACCACTGCTAGTGTTATTGTTTCCACTGATAACCACTGATTCCTACTATTTTGGAAAGTATTATGTTATAATTAATGGGCCGTTAATTATACATAATTCCATGGGCTAGGGTTTGAGTATTATCTATTATAAATAGAGGTCATAACACATCTGCATGGATACGATCAATACAAACCCTAAACACTTGAATACGATTCTGTTTTTGATTTGTGCCTAAAACAAGAACATCACTTGGTCTTATCCCATAGAAATATTCGTGTAACCCAGGCATAGGGTCGAATAGTTTCTATTGGAAAGTGATAACACGATTTCAAGTGAATATCCGGTACTCATTGATTATCTTTACCCTAATCTGGGAACAATCAAACACATAATAACCAACAATCAATAGAAACTATTAGTGATAATCAATGGCTGCTGCTATGAGACAAATGGCTGCTAACTTTTCCAAGTTGGAAAAGTTTGAAGGTGTTGATTTCAGAAGATGGCAAAAGAAGATGCACTTCTTGTTGTCAACTATGAATGTGGTATATGTTCTGACAACTGATATTCCAGAAGATTTTGGAGAAAATGCTACTATGGAACAAATGAGGGCAAGAAGCAAATGGGAGAATGATGACTACATATGCAGGGGTTTAATTCTCAATGGTATGTCTGATTCTCTATTTGATATTTATCAGAATGTTGAAACTTCTTAAGAACTATGGGATTCCTTGGAAGCCAAATATATGGCTGAGGATGCATCAAGTAAGAAGTTCCTTGTAAGTAATTTTAACAATTACAAAATGGTTGATTCTAGACCTTTCATGGAACAATACAATGAACTTCTTAGTATACTTGGTCGATTCACACAACACAAGATGAACATGGATGAGGCTATTTCAGTCTCTTGTATCATTGATTAATTACCTCCTTCTTTGAAAGATTTTAAGCATGTGCTGAAACATAAGAAGGAGGAATTAACTCTTGTTGAGTTGGGCAGTCACTTGCATATTGAGGATTCACTCAAAGCACAAGACATTGACAAGCCAAAGAGTAGCAATGCTACTGGTCCATCAGTTGTCAATATGGTGGAGCATAACAACTCCTCCAGGAACAATGACAACAAGGGCAAGCGTAAGCATCAAGATAACACCAAATCTGATCTTAACAAGAAACCCAGAGTGACTTGTTGGAAGTGTGGTAAAACTGGACACTTCAAGAAGGATTGTAAAGGTGTTAAGATTGGCAATAAAACCAATGGATAAGGCACAAGTGGAGGGAATGGTAACACCAATTCTCTGAAAGGTCGGAATATATTTAATAAGTCTTTTGAGATTTATTATGTTACATATATATCTGAAATATATTTTGTGCAGGATGATGATGCTGCTTGGTGGGTTGACTCTGGTGCAACAATTCATGTGTGTAAAGATAGAAGCTGGTTCAAGACCTATGAGTCAATGAATGATGGTTCTATTCTTCATATGGGAAACGAGTCAACTGCCCTGGTGCATGGAAAAGGATGTGTTGATTTGAAGTTTAGTTCTGGAAAGATTGTTTCTTTATTTAATGTTTTACATGTTCCTGATATCAGGAAGAACTTGGTTTCTAGTAGTGTTTTGAATAATTGTGGTTATAAACAAGTGATTGAATCTAATAAGTTTGTTTTATCTAAACATGGTGTGTTTATTGGTTTTGGATATTTGTGTAATCAAATGTTCAGACTTAATATTGTTCATGATAATGTTAATTCTGCTTTTATATCAACCTCTAAACTTAATGATTCAACCCTATGGCATGCAAGACTTGGCCATGTACACTTTAAACGAATGCGAGATATGTCTAAGGATGGGTTAATTCCAGCCTTTGATATGGACACTGAAAAGTGTAAAACTTGCATGATGACCAAAATTACTAAGAAACCATTTCAAAGTGTAAAACGTGAAACTAAAGTTTTGGAGCTGATTCACAGTGACCTATGTGATCTTCATGCTACTCCCTCTTTGGGGAACAAGTAATACTTTGTGACATTTATTGATGATGCTTCTAGGTTTTGTTATGTTTATTTATTACATACTAAGGATGAAGCATTAGATAAATTTAAAGTATTTAAAACTGAAGTTGAATTGCAACAAGGGTCTCTAATCAAAAGATTCAGGACTGATAGGGGAGGTGAGTACATGGATACTCTGTATTTTCAGTCTGTTGGTATAATCCATGAAATGACTGCCCCTTATACTCCTCAGCAAAATGGTATTTCTGAAAGGAAAAACAGGGTGCTAAAGGAGATGGTTAATTCCATGTTGTCCTATTCAGGGCTGAGTCAAGGGTTTTGGGGTGAAGCAATGTTAACAGCTTGCTATTTACTAAATAGGGTTCCCAATAAAAGGAACACGATAATCCATTATGAACTCTGGACTAAAAGAAAACCCAACCTGAACTTTCTCAGGGTTTGGGGTTGTAGGGCTGTTGTAAGACTCCCTGATCCAAAGCAGAAAACTTTGAGTGAAAGAGGCATTGAATGCATCTTTGTTGGATATGCTGAGCATTCCAAGGCATATAGGTTCTATGTCATTGAACCTAATGAATCTGTTTCAATTAACTCAATAATTGAATCAAGGGATGCACTCTTTGATGAGAATAGAGTCCCTAGACCAAGTCAAAGGATTCCAAATGGAACTGATGACATTGGTGTATCAGAGGTCCATGATGATTTATCATCTCAGGTCCCTAATGAGGTTGTGGAACAACAACCTGAACCTGAACTCAGAAGGAGTAATAGGGCCAGGACTCCAAAGTTATTTGGACCAGAGTTTCAATTATACTTAATTGAAGGTACAAGGAGTGAGGTCTCTGACCAATACTCCTATTGCTTCATTGTTGAGGATGATCCCAAAACATTTGAAGAAGCAATGAAGTCCCAGGATGTTGCTTTCTGGAAAGAAGCAATTAATGATGAGATAGACTCCATCATGGGCAACAACACTTATGTGTTGACTGATCTGCCACCTGGTTGCAAACCTCTAGGTAGCAAATGGATTTTCAAAAGGAAAATGAAGGTAGATGGAACTGTTGAAAAGTTCAAGGCTAGACTAGTCATTCAAGGCTTTAAACAAAAGTCAGGAATATACTATTTTGATACTTATGCTCCTGTGGCTCGTATCAGTACCATAATATTGATGATTGCTTTGGCATCAATTCACAATCTGATTATTCATCAGATGGATGTGAAGACAGCTTTCTTGAATGGTGACTTAGATGTGGAAGTTTATATGAACCAACCTCAGAGCTTCATCATGCCTAGCAATAAAAACAAGGTGTGTAAACTGATTAAGTCTCTTTATGGACTAAAACAGGCACCTAAGCAATGGCATCAAAAGTTTGATGAAGTGCTTTTGTCAAGTGGTTATTTACTTAACCAGGCTGACAAATGTGTATATAGCAAATTTGATGAATCTGGTAAAGGAGTCATTATTTGTCTATATGTTGATGACATGTTGATCTTTGGCACTGACCAAAATCAAGTTAACCTTACAAAGGCATTTTTGTCATCAAAGTTCTCAATGAAGGATATGGGGGAGGCAGATGTTATCCTTGGTATTAGGATTAAACATGAAAGTAACAAAATTTCTATATCTCAGTCTCATTACATTGAGAAGGTGTTGAAGAAATTTAATTACTTTGAGTATACTCCAGTGAGTACTCCTATGGATACAAGTGAGAAGCTAATGCCTAATACTGGCAAAGTTGTATCTCAACTTGAGTATTCTAGGGTGATTGGCTGCTTGATGTATGCCATGACTTGTACAAGGCCTGATATTGCTTTTGCAGTGGGTAAATTGAGCAGGTATACTAGTAATCCTAGTGCTCATCACTGGCAAGCAATTCAAAGGCTCTTTAAGTATTTAAAGATAACTATGGATTATAGTCTCTCATATACTGGTTATCCTTCTGTATTAGAAGGATACACTGATGCAAGTTGGATCAGTAACACTGAAGACAACTCGTCTACTAGTGTCTGGGTATTCCTACTTGGTGGAGGTGCAATTTCTTGGGCATCCAAGAAACAAACTTGCATTACCAATTCAACCATGGAATCTGAATTTGTGGCTTTAGCAGCTGTTGGCAAAGAAGCTGAATGGTTGAAAAACTTGCTTCTTGAGATTCCATTGTGGCATAAACCTATAGCACCTATTTCTATCCGTTGTGATAGTGCTGCTACATTGGCAAAGGCTTATAGCCAGATGTACAATGGGAAGTCTAGACACTTAGGTGTCAGGCATAGCATGATTCGTGAACTTATCATGAATGGGGTGATATCTATAGAGTTTGTTAGAACTCAACAAAACTTAGCTGATCACTTGACGAAGGGTTTAGCTAGAGACTTGGTTTTAAAGTCTGCTAAAGGGATGGGTTTGAAGTCCAACTTAGTTACTGAATGCTAAGACACCCAACTCCCTCCTGAGAAAACTTGGGAGCTGAGTTCAATGTGGAAAGCTGAACATTTAGTGGACTGGAGCACATGTTTTATTGTCCTCCCAAGGTTGTGCTCAGAACCTGCTGAAAAGGAGGATGAAGTCTTAACGTCTCAATGGTTAATTTCTTTGAAAAAGTGCTAAGCAGGAGCATGAATAAAGAGGAACCACCTATGTAAATGTTGAAGTTTTGCCGCTTCAGGAAGCTTTGGACTTTTAGCTTTTACAATATTTATGAATTGGATATGGACACATGGATTGTATAGTGTCAGGAGTATTTTATTGTTTGAAAATGTATGTGTATTTATCTTCAGGTATTCAAATGGGTTGAAGGGTTCAATTCTTTGGAACACCCTGATTCTCGAATATTTGAACGTGTAATGTACTAAGATGAGTATTCAATCTTCAAGATATTTTCATTTATGCATATGTTTTGTTTTGTGTTTATTTTTCATGCAAAGGAAGTGAACTAAATTTGGGGAGGATTGTTGGAAAATTTAGTGCACTTGAGGGATTAACTCACACCTGGTAATGGGTTTGGAGGTACGGAGTGTACACCCATTTGGTCACTGAATCCCCTGACTCAATAGTGGTTATGTATTGATTCTGCTGATAAGCATGAATTTGTTTCTGCTGATAGCATGAATCTGTTTCTGCTGACAGTGGATTCTGCTGCTAGTAGGATTCTGCTGCTAATGGATTCTGCTGCTAGTGCTATTATTACCACTGATAGTGTTAACATTACCACTGCTAGTGTTATTGTTTCCACTGATAACCACTGATTCCTACTATTTTGGAAAGTATTATGTTATAATTAACGGGCCGTTAATTATACATAATTCCATGGGCTAGGGTTTGAGTATTCTCTATTATAAATAGAGGTCATAACACATCTGCATGGATATGATCAATACAAACCCTAAACACTTGAATACGATTCTGTTCTTGATTTGTGCCTAAAACAAGAACATCACTTGGTCTTATCCCATAGAAATATTCGTGTAACCCAGGCATAGGGTCGAATAGTTTCTATTGGAAAGTGATAAAACGATTTCAAGTGAATATCCGGTACTCATTGATTATCTTTACCCTAATCTGGGAACACTCAAACACATAATAACCAACAAAAAGTTTGTAACTGCTGTCTCTGGAACCAATGTTAGCATGCAGCTCTTCTCTCTTTTTAACTATTTAATAAATATAAGGTTTGCATATGGAACATGAACCTCTCTTTTCACACTGAAGTTGTCTTGTTAATATATTTTCTGATGCTAACTTAAAGGGTGTTTGGGTGAACTTATTTTGAGTTCTTAACAGATTATTGTATCTTGGAAAAGCTACAAAGCACTTAAATAAGCTTACCCAAACATCCCCCTAGTATAATTTACCAACACTTTGAAATATCTTTGCAAAAAACAATAAGTCACTAAATGATGTAGTATACAATAAGTTATTAAGCACTTTCAAGGTGTTTGGTTAAGCTTATGTCAAAAGGCTTATAGCATTTTTGGGAAGGAAATAAGCTAAGCATATAAACAAAATCCCTTGCATAAGCTTATCCAAACACCTCCTTAATGTAACAAATCTGCGATATACATTACATAATTGGTAGATTATACTTGATACTCAATATCTGAAAAATACATTTATGACCAAAAGTAACCGTTGTCCAGCGGTCGTTTTTCCATCTCAAATTTCCGAGATTTAAAATATAACCGTTGGCTAACAGTCAAGTAGTAAAACACTATTGTAAATCATTTGCCTAAGGTTTTGCACTGTAATATATTAAATAAGTTATGTTTTCAACTTAGTCAAATCAATCTAAATTTTGAGAAAACTAATCCACTTTAACCCCATTCCTGAGTGATATGTTCTTAAAGGGAAGGATGTCATCATTGACCATAGATGTTGAGGATCATAATTCTAAATCTCGACACATAACCAAAATGAAGATACTTGGAGAAAGTACTCACACCTGGCCCAGAAAGTCTCTAAAGAAGATAGGAAGAGCTCCTCCCATTCCACATAATATGCATTCAATTTTTATTTTATTTTTTACCTATTTGCCATGTAGTATAGATATGATCAAACACTTGTTCAATAATAGGTGAGGATTAGTAGTAGAATTATTTCAACATTCAAAATATCTTGTATATAAGTTAGATTCTACAGGGTTTCTAAACTAATGCTATTCAACTTGTGGGGTAACAAGGGGTTTATGTGTAGATAACATTGTTGCTAATACACACTGCAAAAATTCATTAATTTTCTCTTGTTCTTATGAGTCACAGGATAATGACACTGATACATCAGCATCACCGCAATCGATGCGGAAAAATTATGAAAAGTTTGTAATCATCCATGTCTCGTGCAATGAACCAAACCTGCATTGGGACAATCGAGTTTCTCCATGACATGCGTATCAAGGCTTCTACTAAGCTCACTTTGCTTCATTCCATGCTAAAGATGTTGCATAAAGTCTGTCACATGATCTTGTGGGATAGGGATCAATTTAGAAAGTGCTGATATGGCTATAATCTATAATGTGGATTTTAACCCACATGCTGATATCCAAGCTATGAATCGCGCACACAGAATTGGTCAGTCGAATAGGCTTTTAGTATACAGGCTTGTTGTTCGTGTTAGTATTGAAGAAAGGATCTTGGCTTGCAGCTTGCAAAGATGAAACTTCCCAACTTTTTTTTTTTTTTTGCCAAGTGTAATATAGTGAAATAGGATCGATTTTCATTTTACTGTATTCTAATAGACAGTTATAATTTTCCACTATATGTATATGCTATTATGGCTATCCCCAACTATAAGTGTGATAGGAACAAGGAAACAGAGTATGGTATGGTTTTATTGGAAAATAAGGAACCGAGAAAAATATTTATGTGAGAGAATATCACTTGACTGCAGTAACTTCTGTCATATTTTCTGTACATTGGATCATTTGTTAATGGTAGTGGCTACCTTGGGTATCAAAGAAGATGCCAACACCATGATGACGCTGTCCTGTGTCGATAAGAAGATGCAGTCTTACATAATGTCCACAACAATCTACATAACTTGGGTCAAAGAAGAAACGAAGCATGTTGATGCAAATGGGTTGGTGTCAATGTAACGACCACACTATTCATGTTAATAGACTCAGTCTTACTAACTTTTCTAGTTGTTTTTTCAGTGAAATTAGCACACCATTACCAATACTAAACCAACTACTGTAATCTCGGTGGGCCTATTCATTTATTGGTTCTATCATATAAATTAGATATTTGAAAATTTTATATATATGCTGGTAGATGTCCCTTTATAGCTATTTATTGCTATAAAAGACTTGGTCTCCCTCCTCAATCAATCTGTGGATAGCATTTGTTCCATTATTTGTATGTCACACATGATAACTGAGTAACAAAGATAACCATTAACATACTATCACTACAATCTTGATTATACTAGTTCCAAAAATGAATGTAAAACAACCCGGCCATATTTTCCTTATCGTCTCCCTCCTGTATTTCTTTAATCTTTTCTAGTCTCGTTATATTATCTATTACCTCTGGCGTTAGTACTTCCTATGGCGGAAATGAGACCGATCATATGGCCTTGTTATCATTCAAGTCAATGATACAAGATCCATACGGAGCTCTGACCTCATGGAACACTTCACTACATTTCTGTGATTGGAATGGAATTAGATGTGGGAAGCAACGCAAAAGAGTGACTGGTGTGATACTTTATGACAAAGGCTTAGCAGGATATTTATCTCCTCATATAGGGAACCTCAGCTTCCTTATTTCATTTTCACTCTTAAACAATAGTTTTAAAGGAGCAATTCCTCCTGAACTTGGTCGTTTATCAAGGTTGCGTTTACTCAATCTTGACAGTAACCAATTCGAAGGAGTTATTCCGTCTAACTTGTCTGGTTGTTCTAACCTTGATACACTCGTGATATCTGCTAACAAGTTAATTGGAAGCATACCAAAAGAGATAAGTGTCCTTACGAAACTTATTTTTAGTGTTATACATAGAAATAACTTAACAGGTGGAATCCCGGCTTTCTTGGGTAATTTTACATCAATTGAATCATTCTCTGCAAGTAGAAATCCATTGGGTGGGAGCATTCCAGATACCTTAGGTAATTGGAAAAACTTGAAAGAATTATATGTTGGTGTTTGTAACTTAAATGGAACAGTCCCTCGTTCCATTTATAACCTCACACTCCTTACTAATCTTTCAATGCCTTATAATCAACTTACTGGTAATCTTCCTTCATCCATAGGTGCAATGCTCCCTAATCTAGTGAGCCTTCAATAATTAAGTGTAAACGAATTCAGTGGACCTCTTCCACTCTCAATATCCAATTGTTCAAAATTAGAACTTATTGAAATAAGTGAGACTAAAATGAGTGGCAAGTTGACAGTCAACTTCGGGAAACTAATACATATTTATCAAATAAGCTTAGCTGAAAACCTTTATGGAAGCGGTGAAGCTGATGAAATGAAGTTTATTGATTCTTTGAGAAACTGTAGCAGTTTAGAGATATTGGATCTTTTTCATTGCAAGTTTCAAGGAGTGGTTCCGAGATCAATTGGTAATCTTTCTGATCAACTCTCTTATTTAGATTTAACAGGAAATATGCTACATGGAAGCATCCCTTCAAGTATAGGTAATCTAGTTGGCCTCACCAATTTGAATTTAGGAGAAAACCGATTCATAGGAAAAATCCCCTCAACCATTGGCATGCTTAAAAAACTAGGAGTTATTGCTTTGTATCAAAACCAATTTTCAGGGTTGATTCCAGATGCCATTGGAAACTTAACGTTCTTGATTAAACTTGCTTTAAGTTCTAATAGACTGGAAGGGCGTATTCCTTCAAGCTTGGGGAATTGCCGTAGTCTATCACAATTGTTCCTTTTTGACAATAAGCTGAGCGACGAGATACCTAAGCCACTTCTTCAACTTTCATCTCTATCCGTGATATTAAATCTTTCTCAAAACAATCTATTTGGTTCACTTCCATCTGAGGTTGGAGACCTCAAGAAGCTGAATTATTTGGATTTATCCAGCAATAATTTATCAGGTAATATTCCTAGTAGCCTTGGCGGTTGTATAAGCCTTACAACATTATCTCTCAAAGGAAACCTGTTTCAAGGTATGATACCACCATCATTAAGTTCTTTGAGAGGCTTAGCGTTACTTGACCTTTCTCATAATAATTTATCTGGCCAAATTCCTCGATTCTTGGAGAAGTTCTCCTTAGTATATATTGACTTATCATTTAATGATTTTGAGGGTGAAGTACCCGTTGTAGGAGCGTTTTCCAATGCAAGTACATTCTCAATTTTGGGGAATAGTAGGCTATGTGGTGGCTTAGCAGAACTTGGGTTACCAAAATGCAAGAAGACGAAGAAAAGTGATAAAGTATTTCCTTTCTTTGTAATATTCATTTTGATTGTTTTCATACTTGGCATCGTGTTATGGGTTGTGTACATTTGGTCAACAAAGAAAAGTGAAAGCCAGCATTTTCGCGAATTATCAATGAGCAGACAATACTCACAAATTTCATACAGTCAACTTTGGAAAGCTACGAATGGTTTCTCTGAAACTAATTTGATTGGCAATGGTGGCTTCAGCTCTGTTTATAAAGGCATCCTTGATGATGGATTGGTTGCAGTCAAAGTTCTAAATCTTCACATTCGAGGAGCTCACACAAGCTTTCTGGTAGAATGTGAAGCATGGAGGAGTATCAGACACCGGAATCTGCTTAAGATAATAACTTCATGTTCAAGTCTTGATTTCCAAGGCAATGATTTTAAAGCTTTATTATACGAGCTCATGCCAAATGGGAGTTTACATGATTGGTTGTATTCAAATGCAAATAAACCAAGACTTGACCTTCTTCAAAGAATAAATATCCTCATCAATGTTGCAAGCGCACTTGATTACCTTCATAATCATTGCCTAACAACCATTGTTCATGGTGACTTGAAGCCTAGCAACGTTCTACTCGATGATGATATGGTGGCCCATGTTGGAGACTTTGGTTTAGCTCGATTTATTGGAACAAATACCAACCAAAACAACTCTACTGGGATTAAAGGAACCATTGGTTATGCACCCCCGGGTAAAATTCTAGTATATCTGATGTTTAGATTTACATACGATATTGCATTTTTCTAAAGTAAATGAGTTTTAAAACTTGCAGAGTATGGTCTTGGGAACGAGATGACAAGTAGTGGGGATGTGAATATTATTATTGGAGGTGATGACCGGGAAAAAACCAACAGACGACATCTTCAGCGATGGCCTAAACCTCCATAAATTCGCGTACATGGCCTTACCAGACCATGTAAACGATGTAATTGATGGTGACATTCTAAAATTTCATCAAGATGGTGAAAAAGCTATGAAAACAACAGTTTCGAATGCAAAGATCATAGAAGAATGTGCAACTTCAACAATCAAGATTGGAGTTTTATGTTCCACAGATTCCCCACCACGACGTATGGATATAAAAGATGTTGTCCATGAGTTGCAAAATATTCTCGATGTGCTTCAAAATATACTAGGTTGATATGTTCTTGCTATTACAAGTATTACCGTATTAGTTATATTTGCTTTTATCGGATCATCATTTATCAATTACACAGTTGCCTTTTGCTTTTTTTTATTTTTTGGCGCAAAAGTGAATTATATTATACAAGTTGATTGTAACACATAAAATGAATGCTAGCTTAAAGCGTCCCCATTTTGAATTCTTCTCCCACCTAACTTGCTTGTTTAAAAAGTTTTTACGTAAAATTATATTTTATAATCAAATTTCAAGAATCATATCGTGGAAACATATGATTTCCAGACAAGACAAATATAAAGGTTTGGACTGAACAACAAGCCAACTATATATCATAAAACCCAGTGGACCATATGACCCATGAGAGCCCAAAGTTATTGGGCCTGGGTTTCGGGCAGTATCCAGGTTTGGCCATATACTTGTAAAGTTGTATTTTAATAGTTTCAAAAAGAAAATAATAATAAAAAATAAATAAATAAATAAAAAGTTGCTAGTCATATTTTTCGCTTCTCATACAAACAATTACTAGATTCAAATTGAGTCGAGTTATTCTACAAACCAAACATTCCTTACATACCAAGGGACTCATCTCCACCATCCATCTAAGAAGGAAATCAATGGTTGAGATTAAAAGCATTTTAATATTTCACCCATTTTTTATAATTTAAATATCTCTTAAACCGTTAATCGTTAAGCGAAAATAATTACACCATCGCGACAGGCATTTAATTATCTTTCTATAGACGGGCACTTTGATATACTTTCGAAAAAAAAAAAAAAAAAAAACGTTTTTTTCACGTTTTTTTTTTCGTGACCGAAAAAAAATCATATATGATATTACATATCATATCATATATGATATTACATATCATATATGATTTTTTCGGCAACGAAAAAAAACGTGAAAAAAACGAAAAAAAAAAATTGTCGAAAATATGTCAAAGTGCCTATTTATAGAAAGATAATTAAATGCCCGGCGTAACGGTATAATTTTTTTCGCTTAACGATTAACGGTTTGAAAGATATTAATATTTGAAGAAAAAAAATGAAAGTGAGTTTTTTAAATTAATCTCATCCATTAGATCAAATAAAGATGAAGGGAAGATGGAGGGTGGAGATTAGTCCCTTGGTATGTAAAAAAGGTTTGATCCTCAAATGATCTTATATCATTCAATTTTAACTTAATTTAGTTCAATCGAAGATTCATACTGTTTTCTTCTATTATCTAGAAGATAGCTAAGATATGTGACCACTTGTAAACAAGTTGGATTATTTAGCAACTTTTTACATGTTGTAAAAGTTCCAAGAGTTTATTTGATTGTTGTGACAAAAAAAATAATGATTAAAAACCTTTTTACATCTAAAAGTTGCTTTCGCACACAACAACCTTTCTAACCTTTTATCCTCATTTGATTGTTTGTAACAAAAAATAATGATTAATTTTACATATTTTAAGTCACCCAACCCATGTATAAGTAGCAGGTAAGACATGTTCTACATTGACTGACTATTTCTTGGGTTCTTAGAGTCAAAACTTTTCCTTGTGATCATTTAATCTAGTCATTTTTTATGCATATTTAGCGTGTGGAAAACTTTTCACAACAACCTTTGTTTTTTCTATACTTCTAGATAACATGCAGAAAAAAGGGTCAGGTGATATATATATTGCAATCATGGTGTCTTAAAGCCATTTACCTTTCTATAGAAATATATAGTTATACACCCGAGTTATTCAATTCGTGCTAGTCTGTCGTTTTTATTAGATTCTTAGTTTCCTATACTATGCTCGTTATAGTGTTGTTTCTGCTAAGCATTGGTTCATTTGTCGATGGTGATAATGTTACGTTGGGGAGTACAAGGTCTTGTATCGAGAAAGAGAGGCAAGCTTTACTGTTAGTAAAAGAAAATTTAGTTGGTGTCCATAATAGTTTAGGTGATTGGGGTAGCGAAGAAGAAAAGAAGGATTGTTGCAGATGGGTTGGTGTAAGTTGCGACAACCACACTGGTCATGTTATCGGACTTGATCTTTCTAACTTTTCTAATCGCTTGGTGGGTAACATTAGTACATCATTACCTGTATTGCATCAATTAGAATATCTTAACTTAAGTGGTATTGACTTTCAGTCCAATCCTATACCAAACTTTTTGGGTTGTCTTACAAGCTTACGACATATGGATATTTCTGCTGCAAATCTCAGTGGACCTATTCCTCGTCATCTTTCAAATCTCTCCAACTTGCTTCATCTTGATCTTAGTCAAAATATTTTGACGGGGTCTATTCCGTTTTCCTTTGGAGATTTCACTTCACTTACATATTTAGACCTCTCAAGAAACCAATTAGAAGGTGTCATTCCAAAATCTTTTGAAAATAGTTCATCTCTAGTTCAGTTGAAGTTGTCTGAAAACCTTCTTAACGGGACGTTGCCCAGCTTTACAGGATGTTCATCCTTGAGTGAATTGTCTCTTGCATATAATTATTTGAATGGCTCCATTCCCGACTTTACAGGATGTCAATCCTTGAGGAAGATAGACCTGTCTAGTAATCGGTTAACTGGAAATCTACCAAATAGCATAGGTCGACTCTCAAATCTTGAGTTTCTTGATGTTTCATCAAACTTCTTGGAAGGCGTAGTCTCTGACGTTCATTTTCTAAATCTCACTCAGTTAGCATATTTGGACTTATCTTTCAATTCTTTAGCATTAGAATTAAGCTCCCTTGCGAAAATTACTTTCCAATTGAAGACCATATATTTGCAGTCCTGCAAGTTGGGTCCTAGTTTCCCACTATGGCTCGAAACTCAAAGAAATTTCACACATCTTGATATTTCTAGTGCGGGAATAGCAGATAGCATTCCTGCGTGGTTTTGGGACCTACCACTTGGATTGAAATTTCTAAATCTCTCTTCAAATGAAATAAAAGGTATGCTACCAGATATGCAGTTACATTTTGATGCGTATCCTGGAATAGATTTGAGTAAAAACCATCTTGAAGGTAGGATACCGTTATTGCCATCCAAACTGGTAGCCATAAACCTCTCTCGAAACAAGTTCTCAGGAACACTTTCATTTATGTGTCAAATTGATTCTGCTTTAACTTTCCTTGACCTCTCAGATAACTATTTATCAGGGACCCTGCCTGATTGTTGGTTGAAATTCCAAGAACAGCTTGTGGTTCTTAATCTTTGCAATAATAATCTATCTGGGAAAATTCCTTCTTCGTTGGGATCCTTAAATCAGCTTGAAGCATTGTATTTGCGAGGAAACACCTTTGTTGGTGAACTGCCGATGGCATTGAGCAATTTGACAAAACTAAGGTTGTTGGATGTTGGGGATAATAAGTTATCTGGAAAATTCCCTCTAGCGTTAGGAGAAAGACTTTCTGAATTGTATGTTCTCATATTACGGTCCAATAGGTTTTATGGCAGTTTACCTTCCCAAATCTGTTGGTTAAATAATCTTCAATTCCTTGACCTCTCTAACAACGGGTTCTCGGGAAACATCCCACCGTGTTTTGGTAATATCACAGCTATGGCTAGGAAAGGCTTCCGAGATTATATTACCAACCGTAATTCATCTTATGCAGGATCCCTGCTCCCAGATGACCTTGTGCCTCGTGCTATCTCATATGCACCATCTGGCAGAATTCCTGATCCATGTTTGGGACGAGGTGCAAGTTCTAACAATTGCCGAGCTTATGGCAATAATCTTCATTCTGATGAAGTATTGAGAGGATCTGAAAAGGCTCTTTCTATTGACAAAACATGGTTTGTGTGGAAAGGAAAAGACCGTGCATTTGAAAGAGGCCTCCATCTACTAATAAGCATTGATCTTTCAAGCAATAAGCTATCCGGAAAACTTCCTAATGATATCACAAGTCTTCGTGAGTTGGTTTCTTTGAATTTTTCGTTTAATAAACTTCACGGGGAAGTCCCAAAAGATATAGGTCAGTTAAAATCGCTTCAATCTCTTGACTTGTCAAAAAATGAGTTTTAGGGAATTATTCCCATGAGTTTATCTCAGTTAACATTCTTAAGTTATCTTGACCTCTCTAACAATGACTTATCGGGAAGAATACCATCGGGGCCTCAACTCCAACTCTTCGATTTTTCGTTTTATAGTGGTAATCCTCAACTTTGTGGACCCCCACTTACAAAAAGATGTGCGTTTCCACCTGCCACACCTGTTGAGAAGGAAGATGATGAAGATGCAGATGATGTATGGAAATCAGACTTCACAAGTTTGGGTGCTGGATTTGCAGTTGGATTTTGGGGGATCTGTGGTACTCTATTGTTTAACCGCTGGTGCAGAAATTTCCTTTTTGCTTCATTAAGTCAATTTAAGGATTGGATGTATGTAACAGTTGTTGTGCAGTCTGGCAAACTTCAAAGGAAGATTAGAAGGAGAATGAACATATCTATTCATAGTGCTATTGTTTCCTCTTAGTTACATAGAACATCAAAGGACTGAAAGCCGTCATTAGATCTATACTAGTTGAACATGAAACAACTGATACATTTAGTAGTATCTTTCAGTCAAGATATATGACTTCAGTTGTAGAGATCGTTATTATAGTGTTCGTGGAGAAGGAAGTAGCTCATTTTTTTTAATGTATATATTGGTCACTTTCTACTGTAAAAAAGTTTTCAAATGTCATTGAATGAATTATAGATTTTGATTTTCTTGTCATAATCAAGGTTAACCAATGTTGCTATGCATGACATTTATGCGTCATTTTTACTATGAAGCATACTGTATAAAAGGTTCTTATATTATGTAGCACTTTCAGCTCCTGAACTAAAGACAAAAGGCAAGTTCTACTCAGTCTTAACGCACATGTTGTATATATATACGATATTACCATTCTACTTGTAACAACTGTTAGAATATTATTACCATGACAATCGGTAAACACATAAGCGGAAGCGTAGGAACATCTATAACATATAAAGATTAACATAAACTTAAATAGGAGCGTACCTTTAGTGATTCTAGCAAAACAAGAATCAATTAATAATTTTGAACATTATGATGAACCGTAATTAGGGTTTATATGGATCAATGATTAACCCCTTACCGTTTTGTTAATCGATCTCTTGATAATTACTATAGTGAGTAATTACCTCGTTCTTATACACACGTACTAATACCAAGTAAATGTTTATGCAAGTAAAACAAAACACAAAACAATTTTGATCAAGAAAATCGAAACCCTTAGGGTTCTAGGGGTGTTCGATTGGTTTGAGCAAGGAGAGAAAAGAAAGAAAGCCTTTAGGTATTGTGTGTGTAAAGAGTATCCCAAAACCTAGAAATCCCAATTGTATTTATAGGCTAGTAATCTTGGAGTGCAAGTTTGACAAGGATTGGGTTTCCCCTCTCCTTTGGCCGATCGGTTTTACAAGCCCAAGGGGTATCCTAAACCTTCTTGATATTTCATAATACACACAATAAAACTTTCCTTATTTTCGTCTAACGGTCGTTAGTCACTTTTCCCGTTAAGTACTAACGGTCGTTATATATTTTGTGTTTATATAATAATTAAATAAATAATTATTATTCATTTACTCTTCATACGTAAAGTGTGCAATCCCGAGGTCTCGGGTTCGATACTAGACATATGTATATATTAATATTTTGTGTTTTCAAAACCTTTTTAATTACCAATTTGCTAAGATTAAGTCAAAAAGTTTTACTTAAGGTATCGGGTTCACCAATTAAAGAAGTACCTTCAATTATCATCCACAAAAGTGGAATTGAGGTAAATCACCCTTAAGATGATATTGTACAAATAATGGAGATAAAAGAAAATCGTCTAAGACGCATTCATAAGTGTGATAACCACGGTAGACTCTAGGCTCTTTCCAAACCTTCTTACCATCACTATGAATTTGTCTTATAAGGTTTACTTTTAAAACCATGTGTACAAAAACATTAATCAAGCAAAAGTTTATGAATTAAATCTTAAAACATGTAATAAAGTATGAATCTTGCTAGTCTCGCCTGGGAGCCAATCACCGTGCGAAGCGAACCACTGTCGGCACATAAGACACCGCAAGAATCATTCTTTATCACTTAAAGTTTCACCATTATTAGTCCAATTTATTTTCTTTATAAAAATTACCCTTTTATTGCTTACAATCATGTCCAAAAAATAAAACAATAAAACAAGTAATAAAAGACAAATCAAGCAACTAATAATCATAACAATTTAAGGTGAAACAATTAGCCACATGCATTCTTGATTAGAAAAGATCCTAATAAAATCAATTCTAGGTTTCAATATGCATATAATCAACTAAGGCCTTCCCTTCTAAAGGAAGTGAGCCACATTCATTGACGAGTCAATTGCGTAGGCCAAAGTCAATCACATACAATGTTGCAAAAATCGGCCTACAAGGCCGATTAATCGGCGATTACAAGCTGAACGGCCTTGAACCTTGGAGCGAATTACAAGGTAATCGGCCGATTAATCGGCCTTGGACCCTGGAATCGGCGATTAATCGGCCAAAAATCGCTACACGGCCCTCGACCGCCTCGGGACCGATTCACAATTTTTGCAACATTGATATTCACATACCACATATAGCACATAAGATGATTTTAATAAGGAAATCGGGTCTTCCCCAATATATATAAGGTCTATCTAATTAAACATGTGATAAAACATAACAATTAAATCAATCAAAAAATCCATGACTAACATGCATGCTTCGTCACGGATTTATGCATAACAATTATCAATTAGGTCAAGGATACACCCAATCAACACATAAACATGTAGGCAACCTAAGGTTTCTAATCCAATTAATATTAGTCATAAACCCTAAGTTGGATAAGAGAGTAATCGACTCCCCCCCCCCCCCCCCCCCCAATTTATAAGGGTTTCGAAATACATAAACCCTAGATTAAAAAAAACAACCTAACATGTATCTAAAACAATCAAAATTCGTTTTTTATGTGTTTTATGTAATCAATTACATGTTATAGCAAGCTCGTGATACCACTTTAGAATATTAGTACCATGACAATCATATAAACATGTAAACATATAAGCGGAAGCGTAGGAACATCTATAACATATAAAGATTAACATAAACTTAAATATGAACGTACCTTTAGTGATTCTAGAAAAACAAGAATCAATTAATACTTTTGAACATTATGATGAACCCTAATTAGGGTTTACATGGATCAATGATTAACCCCTTACCGTTTTGTTAATCGATCCCTTGATAATTACTATAGTGAGTAATTACCTCGTTCTTTTACACATGTACTAATACCAAGTAAATGTTTATGCAAGTAAAACAAAACACAAAACAATTTTGATCAAGAAAATCGAAACCCTTAGGGTTCTAGGGGTGTTCGATCGGTTTGAGCAAGGAGAGAAAAGAAAGAAAGCCTTTAGGTATTATGTGTGTAAAGAGTACCTCAAAACCTAGAAATCTCAATTGTATTTATAGGCTAGTAATCTTGGAGTCCAACTTTGACAAGGATTGGGTTTCCCTTCTCCTTTGGCCGATCAGTTCTACAAGCCCAAGGGGCATCCGGAACCTTCTTGATATTCCATAATACACACGATAAAACTTTCCTTATTTTCGTCTAACGGTCGTTAGTCACTTTTCCCGTTAAGTACTAACGGTCGTTATATATTTTGTGTTTATATAATAATTAAATAAATAATTATTATTCATTTACTCTTCATACGTAAAGTGTGCAATCTCGAGGTCTCGGGTTCGATACTAGACATATGTATATATTAATATTTATCCACAAACTCTAACAACAACGATATTCTATAGTCCCTATTCGGGAGTAGGCTTGCCCACCGAATTAAAAATTGTGAAGACCGTTGTCCAAATGAAATCAAGTGCATGCTAAGTAATATGTGTTTTTACTGGTTTTTGGCTTTTAACTTTCTTGATGTTTTGGAAATTCCTACGTCTTTATAGAATTGATCAAGGTTGAGATTCGTAGATCTAGGGTAAAACAGGTTATCTGGGATTTGACGAGATGATAGGTGAGGTCACTACACCAAAAAGGACTTTTAGGGACGGGGAGAATGGGAGACGACATGATGTCGTCCCTAAAGGTTAAGTGGGACCCATCATTTTTGACATTTTTTTATCGAAGGGTTGGCTATGGGACCCTCACTTTTAAAGACGATGCATGTCGTCTCTAAAGTGATTGGCATATACATATTTTTTAAGTTTAAATGGTTTGGCTGTAGGATTCACACTTTTAGAGACGACACATGATGTCTCCAAAAGTGATGTTACAAAAAATTTGGGCTTTGCCTGAAATTAAAATAGCCGCGAAAAAGTCAAGAAGTTCGTACATGTCCCAAAAGGTGTAATTTTATACGTTTTTAATGGGTCATTTAACTTGTAAATCCGTACATATCTGATATTCTGATCAATTACTATCCTAAATCGTTTCTATTTGAGTTTTAGGCACTTGGGAAGCAAATGCTGGAAATTGGAACATTTATGGCTCGATTGGACAAGAAAACGACAAAGTCAAAAAAAAATCACAAAAAGGAGCTGTGACGGCGTCATGATTACTAAGTGACGCCGTCACTTGAAGAGCAACGAAGATTACCAAGCTATAATTTTACCAAATGACGCTTCAGACGATGGCGACGGTCTTGAGCTGACGGCGTCAGGACCAGAAAAGTGAAGAGCGACGGCGTCACAACCTATAAGGTGACGTCGTCACAACTAAGTCAGTGCAATGGACGACACCCTAATGACGGCGTCACACTTGTAAAGTGACGTCGTCACAAGTGTAAATCTATATATATTTTTCGTAGATTTTTCATTCAAGGTAACATCTTGGAGAGACCACTTGAGAGGACGAATTTGACAGCTTTTGTAGGGTTTTTAGCTCCCTTAACTTCCATGTTTTATTTAAGATAAGTTATTCAATCTTTAATCATTACAATATGTCTATGTGTTGTGTGGTTATTTTTTTTTATCTTCTCTTCTATTTAACATGCTAGGCTAAATTTAATTGTGTTTACTTAGAGTTGAATGAAACATAGTTATTGATTATTAATTTTCGTCTCTTGTTTAATTAGTTGTTGTTGCGTTAGGAGTAGGAAAACTGGATTTATCTTAGCATACTAGCTTGAACATTCGACTAAACGCCCCACTACATAGATAGTTGGTTGATTCGTTGTATTTAATGTGTGAATTGAGTTTGCTAACATTGGTTAGTCCCAACGAGAACAAAATTCATAGTGTTAGGGATTGACGGCCCTTAGCGATTGATAATAAGGAATACACGCACTAATTAAAACAAGGAAGTGACAATTCGACCAATTAATAGGAGATAACTAGGGAGTAATAAGATTCTAAGTAAGTACACTTTACCTATCATACGAGTTCCTACCAATTTATCTTTTCCACATATTTAGTTAGTTTAATTTAGTTTAATTAGTAGTTATAAACCAAACTCTTCAAACCCCGAGATTGTACCTTGCTTTATAAAAAATATAATACAAAAATAATCATCCCTCAACCCTTAGACTTATTCCGTTATACACTTCGAGCCTACCCAAACTATTCCCCTAGAGAACGATCAATCCCTATGTCTTGCATATACCATACTACAACGATTAGGTACTCTACCTAAGAGGATTGTAAAACTTCTTGTGTTTACAATTATCCGCATCACGTTAAAAAAAACCCCTAAGTCGACCACGGATAACTTGCGTATGTGCGATTGCAGGTAAAAACTAACATAGCCCACGGATAACTAGTATATAACTGCAACTACACATATCTCTCTAACTAACTACCAAGAGCATTAGGGGGTCATAATAACACCATAAAACCTGTGCCAAAACCCCCTTTTTAGTGCCACATCGGCTTTTATGTCATAACATCATTCCTTCACTCATGCCACCCAAAACATTTTCACTCATAACATGCGATAACATATCATTTGGGACACACAATTTATCTTTTTTCCATTTGTAAAAACAAATATACTTTTTTTCATTAAAAAAGGGAAGTTTAAATTATTTATACAAAGTTAAATAATTAAGGCCTAAATTTGGAACTTCAATAGTTTTTGAGTTTAATATAAAAATAAATTAAAAATAGATAAAAAGATTATAATAACGCAAAAAACCTCAAATAAATATATATATATAAAAAAAAAAAAAAAAAAAAAAAAAAAAAAAAAAAACAAGATCCGCATTATAACGCAAGTCGTGTGTGTGTAGCGTGCGGTATGGCGTCGGCCCTTAGCGCCACCATCGGTGTCATGGCAGGGCGTTGGTGTCGGCTACATAAGCCGAGGACCACATCAGCTTTGGCGTCAATGCAAAGTTACAATGTTATGGTAACTAGTGCTCTAAGTACACAAATGGATCTCCTAGTTTGCCTATCCCTCAACTAATTTTGTCTTAAAATCGTTCCATCGATTACTTAGCCAGACTTGTGGCGTAGATGCGCATATCATATAAAATCCTTATGTTTCTATTAAAAGGCGAAACCAAAACCTTACCAGAGATAGTAAAACTTGAGATTTCAAAATTGCTAGAGATGAGTCGTACACAACATTCATTTTGACACCACTTTTTTAAAGGTGGCAAATGGGCGAGTCAGGCAGGCTCGGGCAACGGGCCAAACGGGTTCAAGTCCTAATGGGCATGAATCAAACGTACAAAGTTGAAATATGGGTCAAACGGGCACGGAACAAAACGGAAACGGCTGGCCTTAAAAATTTGGTGTGGTTTAGAAAAAAAATATTCTCATGTTCATTTATTAACCAATACTAATAAACTAAATTTTATTGCTATATTTGTGTCACAAAAAATAAGTTAAAAAAATTACTGTAAAACAAGTACAAAATTACATGGCTATATATATACACTTTACAAAGTTTAGAAACATTGATCAAGCAAACAGGAATACTAAAACAAAATACTCCGTAAAAACATAAATTTAAAAAAAAAATGAAAAAAGAATAAAAAAAAAAACATTTTGGTGTTCTTACCGCACAAGTGAACTAGCCGGAGTCTATCAAACCACCCGTTATTAATAAAGCCTACTATTATTTTGCCCAAATAAACCCACTAAAAATGTTTATGCTGCCTAAAGAAGTCATCAACTTTTGAAAATTTGCCTATATCAACCCAACTTTTTGGATATGGGGAAATTTTGACACCTCTACTTTTTTTATTTGACCCAATCTTTGGTTGACTTAATTTTTGAAATGTGTAACGTACTAAAAAATGTAATCCAAGAAAAGAAGTTAAAATAGGCAGACACAATTTCAAAACGATATTCAACTTTCACAAAACTAGTAACAAAAAATACCATTGGTGGGAAGAAGTATTTAGCCATAAACTGAAAAATGACAAATGAAACCTGGTAAAAAAAAGGTCTGATAGTGTGGGGCACTGTATAATCATTTTGGGTAATTGCGTGTTTATCATTTAAAAAAAGATTCTTAATTTGTTTTCCGTACAACCCACAAAACAAAACAAAACCATCTGTGTGCTCAATACGCATGCATTTTCTAATTATCTCCAAGATTCTTGTTTTTGGTTAGTGTGTTTTTTCGTATGTTGTTGTGTGTTTAGTACGTACCATTTTGTCTCCAAGTTGCTATATTTTTTTTTTCTTTGTGAAATAACACATAGAAATACAAAGTGGGTTTATTGAGGGTTTAAAGAAAATGGCACCAAGAGGAAGACCTCCAAAGGTTTGATTTTTAAACCTTTTTATGAATCTTTTTTGTTGTTTGATGATGACCCATTTGTGTTTTTATACTTTTTTTTGTGTTTTATGAAATCTTTTGATTGTTTGATGATGACCCTTTTTAGTTTTAGTCACCAAGTACACATTTGGCGTACCTGGTTAGGCGGTTAGGCCGTGTAAGTGTGAGTCAAAAGACTTGCCCTCCCCGGGTAACCTAAACACGGAGAAACTCATCTGACGATTATTTTGGTTTTTGTGTGAAATTTTTTGATAGTTTGATGACGACCCATTTGTATTTTCTACCTTTTTTAACTAGTCTTTTGCGGTTTTATGAATCTTGTGATTGTTTGATGATAACCCATTTGTGTTTCTTGAAATGATGTTGCAGCGTACAACACGGATGGCTGCAGCCGTCGAAGCGATGAGGCCATGTGGGTTCACTGAAGATGTTGTCAAAGCTAAGATGAAAGAGCTCCTTAAGGTATTCAATCTTTCCTCTGTTTCTTTCACTATAATCTTTAAATTCGAACCGTTGTTGTTAACTTTTAATATTTGGGTGTTTTACAAGATCTTATTAGCTTTAAAGTTATATTTACTTGTGGGTTTATACAAAATGTTGATGGTCATTATTGTTAGAGCTCCCTAAAGAGTCAAATAACGGGTGAGTATGGGTCTGAATGATGGTGTTTTAGGTATAATTTTTAGAAACTGTACAAAACCCCCAAATTTATATAGAATTTATGGTCTAGTTTGAAAGGGAGCCAATTTCAAACTGGAGCAAAATCTGTAAAATGTCAGCCTACTATTCAATTTAGTTATTCATTGTTTTTCAATTTGTAGTCAGATAGTGCGGTTTTGACCAATATTTCAAACCAACATTTTATTAATAAGTTAAATTTTATTTCAAGTGGTTAAATGTTGGTTTTGACATAGGATTCACTTGTTACCTTGTGGGAAACTTTATGGTTTGAAGTGGTGTGACATGTGGATCATAACATGGTTCGGTTACTAGCGATGACCTGCCACACCAAGGTAGTTGCTAGAAATGTGTGGAAAGTTGCTCAACGTTAATGATGTTTAGTGTTAACTTGCCTTCATAAGGCTTTCTTTGATTTCTGCAAAACTCACCTTCATAAGGGTAATACTGAGGTTTGTTTCGTGGTACACAAGGGATTTTGGCTTGTAGATAAATATAAATACTGATTTTGTAGTGTTGGTTTGTATTAGTCCCTTAGCCAATAAAAATTCCTACTTTCTTATCTTGGTTAGTTGTATGGCTTCGGATCTATGGTCAAGTCTTAACTCTTACGATCAATTGGTTAACACAAAATTGTTGTTGGTCATCATGGATGAAGCTCACTGAAGGGTCAAATTATAGATCCGCAAGTTTGTTTAGGGTTAAAGGTTTATGGTCTTGCTTGAAAAGGGGCCAATTTTAAATCAAAACAAAATTTGTAAAGGATCAGCCTTGTGTTCAGTTTAATTATTCTTTACTTTTCACTTGTGGGAAAATGTATAGTTTGAACTTTGAAGTGGTGATCATTGGATCAGAACAATGGTTTGCTTAATAGTAATGACAAAGCTATATTACTAACGAGGTTTGTTTCATAATACACAAGAGGTTTTGGGTTGATACAGATTCTTTGGTGTTAGTTTGCTTTAGTCCTTTAGCAAGAAAAGATTCCTACTTTTCTTATATGGTTAAGTACTTAAGTCTCAAGATCAGTTGGTTTCATCTTGTCGGGTTTTTTGGTGTAAGTTCTTTACCCTGCCTTGTGTCCTCTTTGGTCGTTCTTTAACATATTGATAAACAAGCTTTTCTTTTGACAGATCAAAAAACAGAAATATGTTAGTCACCATTTATTATCACAGATAGATTTCTTTTTATTGTATAATGGTATTCTTATATTTCATATGTTGCAAAATTGTATCTTGATTTAGGAATATGAAGGGGAATATTTCTTTATTGAACAAGAAGCTTATAAGGTTCTATTCGATGCTCTTCTTGATGATCAAGAGAACGAAACGCAACATGAACAAAATCAAGTAAAAGCTGTAGAAGACGAGACAGCAAAGGTGGTAATTAAATTGGATTTTGAAATATTAATCACTACATAGCTTTACATGCTTTCTTATATACATTCTATGGACCATAAGATTATAACGGAAGATTATGAAATGGGCTAATCGATATCAGGCTGATGAATTTTAGTGTCTTAATGCAGAATGAGATCACCAACTTCACCAACTTCATTGACATTGCAGTATGCTCTTCCACCCCTCTTCCTATCCTTCCATCATCATCACCGAAACCATTGGCTGACTGTATACCAACACCACCGTCACCGCAACTGCTGGTTGACTCTATACCACCACCACCACCTATGCTGGATGAATTTCTACTACTGCAGCCACCACCCCCATCATCACCACCACCATCGACACCACCACCACCATCATCACCACCACCACCATCACCACCGCCACCACCTCCTGTTTCGGATGCATCTCAACCTCTATGGCTGCCGTCGCCACCACCACTTCCACCATCACTTATCATGGCTTCCACCCTTCCACCATCACCTCTTAATGCTGAACCTCGAAAAAGAAAACCATGTCATGGTTGGTTCACTGATGCTGCTGCTGATGATGTCTATAAGGAGTGGAACTTCATAAATTTACCACCATGGTTCAACAAACCGATTTCACCACGAGTAACACCATCAACAAAACCAGGACGCCGTACAAGGTGGGACGTGAAGCCTGAAGAGATTTAGTTAGCAGACATTCTTCGGCGCAGTCTAATTGATGGATTACTTGTATCATACTTCATATTAGTATATCAAAAATCCTAACATTTTGTTAAAAGTTAGAAATATGACAATCATATTGAGAATCAAGTCAAAACTGAAACTTTTTAGTTCAGTTATTTTGTAAGCTACTAAGCTAGTGATGGAGCTTAAGTATGCTAGTAGGTGCTTGTTGCTTTCTTAACAAGATATATAGACGAGCGTAGTTGATAGTACCGAACAACATCAGGAATTATGGTTTTGTTGTGAATCTGGTATGCTGTAATGCTGCAATATGTATCAGTGAAAAAAGGAGTCTGTGGACAAAGTCAAAGCTTTTCATTCTTATGAGATGTTTGCATGAATTGGATATGTACTCTATAGAGTTTAGAATCTGTAATGAAATGCCATTACATATAGACTGTACATGAATGACAATCACTTTATTAGCAGATAGACAAACTTAAAATTTATATCTTTCAAGACAGAATGTTGACTTTTAGAATAAGTCAAAGTTAAAAATTGCATTTTTAAAGGTAAAAGAAAATTGCAAGAAATGATTATAGGCTACCTTGTTGCACATTTTACTATAATTTCTTTCACAAAAGTATATGATTTTATTTTTAAGACCGTTTAAGACATGTAGTCTGGACATCTAGTAAAGGTTTTGCCAACATAGTTGAAGAACAATGCATAAAATGGTCATATATACTTGTGATTTGCATATAACTAAATACAACACCGCAAAAAAACATTAGTTTACACTTTACACTATAAACACTACAAATATACCACAGATTTGTCTCATACACTCTCAAACAAGACTCGAACCACACTTTTTTAATCCAAGAACATCTCTTTCTGACAGAACATTAAACTACAACTATTTTATTCATATTAGTTTTGACTATTAGTTGTTTCTTGAAAATTTACATTTTTGCACACAGCATGAAAAACAAATGGTTGAAATCAAACCAACATCTCTCAAGTCGCTCCACATGTGTTAAAACTTAGTTGAATACTTTTTCTGTCTCAAATTAAATGTTTGCTTTTTAATTTTGATTTGTTTTAAAATAAGTGTCAGTTTAAACCATTTTTCCAATTAAAACGTATTTTAAAAGACAAAATTAGATTTTGATGCATAGTGTGATAGGTTTGACATTTCTTAAACTATGTGTAAATAAAAAATAAACACTTAAGGTGTATTTGTTAAAATTAGCAGTGAGCTATGAGTTGTGTTAAATGTTACGTATAAACATTAATAAGTAAATGTCTAGTATCGAACTCGAGACCTCAGGATTGCACACTTTACAAACAAGAATAATGTATAAATATATATATATATATATTAAATGTATAGTATATATGTATTTATAAACACTTAAAGGACTTAAATGATCGTTAGTTATTAAACGTATGGACTAATTATCATTAGGGACAAAAGGAAAAGGACTAGAGTGTAATTTGGGAATCAAGAAGGATCTAGAACACCCATAGGGTGCCTAGGCCGGTCGATCAAGGGGAGGGGAAGCCCAACCCATGCTTGTCTTGTCCTCCAAGTTTACTCTAGTATAAATACAAGGCTAAGGGTTAAACTTTTATATCTTTTGTGCACACACACAAAACCCTAAAGTCTTTTCTTTGTCTTTGTTTTCCTTGGCCGATCGGTACAACACCTCCATAGGGTTTGGATCGATTTTCCTAAACCAAAATATTAAGTGTTTTGTTTACTTGCATCAAACCTTTATTCATTGGTAGTTTGTGTGTACAAGAACGAGGTAATTACTTACTTTAGTAATTATCAAGAGATCGATAAACAAAACGGTAAGGGGTTTATCATTGATCTAATTTGTACAAGATTAAAGGTTTATTGAAGTGCTAAAAGGTACGTCTATTTATGTTTTGGTTAATATTTATGTGTTATACATGATCCTAGCTTCCGCAATATGTGCTATTTAATTGTTAAACTCTAACAGTGGCATCACGAGCCTCGTATAACATGTAATTGATTACTAAAACGTAATAAAAATCGGATCTTTAATTGTTTTAGATACATGTTTTTGATCTAGGGTTTTTTCCTTATTTTTTTTATAAAATTCGAAACCCTAACCCTAATTTATGGGGGGGTCGATTTTCCATGAAACCCTAATTAGGGTTTTGTGGTTTTCTTGAATTATGTGTTATCACTAGAAACCCTAGGTCATTAACCGGTTAATTGAACGTATCTTGTGACCTAATTGCTAATTGTTAGGTTTTAATCCGTGACTTACATGCATGTTAGTCATGGATCTTGTTGTTTTTTTTTTGTTTTGTCACATGTTTTAGATAGATCTAAAATTGGGGAAGACTCCAATATATATACTAAAATCGATTTATATATGCTATGTGGTGTGTTTATTAGCTTTGGCCTACGCAATTGATTCGTCAATGTATGTGACTCCACTTCCTTCAAGAAGGGAAGGCCTTAGTTGATTACATGCATTATTATACCTAGAATTGATTTTATTAGGATCTTTTCTAATATGAATTGCATGTGGCTAATTGTTTCACTTATTTATTATTAGTTGTTTTGATTTTCTTATGATTACTTGTTTTTATTGTTTTCTTAATTGTTATGACTTGTTGTAAGCAATAAAAAGGGTAATTTTCATAAAAGAAAATAATATTGACTAATAATGGTGAAACCCTAACGTGATAAAGTAAGAATCTTGCAAGGTCTTAGGTGCCGATAGTGGTCCGATTCACACGGTAATCAGCTCCCAGGCGAGACTAGCAAGATACGAACTTTATTATTTGATTTTGAGATTGAATCCATAAACTTTTGCTTGATTGATGTTTTGTACAAATATGCTTTTAAAATTAAGTCCTTTAAGATGATATTCATAACCGTGATTTGAAGGCTTAGAAAAGAGCCTTAGAGTCTGCCTTGGTTATCACAATCTTGAATATGTCTTAAACGAATTACTTTTAAAATCATAATTGTAGAAAGTCATCTTAGGGTTTTGGCATAAACCTCAAGTAAAATTTTGTGTATTAATTTCACGAATTGGATATAAAAAGGTTTTATGAAAACTTATGCTATAAAGGTGAGTGCATGCATCTTTGTACATATTTTGATTGATACATCAAAAACAAATACCCTTATAATTTAAGTTACATGCCATCTATCTATAAGAAACACTTGGAATTTTAATTTAGTAAACGTGAGACCTAGGCTAAATTACTATAACAAGGTAAAATTCTTTTAACGCGTGAGACCATAATTGTAATTTTACAGTTTCTAAGGTAGACGACTTAATTAAGTTGTGCGTGAGACCTAGAACTTAAGGCATGAGATGGGATGAAACATGCTTACAAGGCAAATTGATGAATCAATTTGATGTAAATCCCATAATGATCTAGGAATTGGAAATCTTGTTTGCCAATTATTGTTCGACAAATTACCATCTTTTATACTTTCACCACTAGCAGCTCAGCTGATGTGGTGGAATCTATGTAAAGTTGGATCCTAGATTTTCAAGAAAATTAGTTGGTTATATGAATATATCCATGGGTATTTTATTTTCTTGAAGATATTGATTATCGAAAATACTAATATTTGAACTTTATCTGTAGATATGGCTCAACCCGATAACCAAACTGTGATTTCTGCTTTCAAGAGTCATCTTGAGAGAGAAAAACTGACTGGAAAGAATTTCAATGATTGGCACCGTTCGCTCAGAATTGTCTTGAGGGCGTCCGGAAAGCTAAAATACTTGACCGATGAATGCCCAGCTGAACCTGCTGCAACTGCAACAGATGAAGCAAAGGAGGCATGGAGGGTGACAAATGCTAAGTTTAATGAGGTTGCTTGTTTAATGCTCACTAGCATGAGTGCTCAGTTACAAAAGAAGTATGAGTACGCGTTTCCAAAAGATATGCTTGAGATGCTTAAGCAATCTTATGAGAAAGCACCCGCAGTTGAATTGTATGATGAACTTTACAAGCTACACAACTGCAAGCATGGTGATGGTAAACCAGTAGCTGATTATGTGGATGAGATGAAAGATTCGTTTGATCAACTTCACAGAATTGGTTTTGGTTACCCTGATAATGTGCAAGTGCATTTGATCAACAGGTCCCTTAATAGGGATTTTGCTGGTTTTGTGCAGAATTACAACATGCACTGCTCGGGGAAGACAGTCTCAGAATTACTCGCATTGCTTGTTGATTATGAGAAAAGTCTACCAGCCAAGGTCAAGGCTCCTACCCCACAAGTGTTGGCAATTCATGGGGGGAGAATCCAGAAGAAATCGCATGTGAACAAAGGCAAAGGTAAAGGTGATAAAGGCAAGCAGGTCATGGCCTATCAACCAGAACCCAAGATGAAAAAGCATCAGCCTAAGCAGTTCAAGACTAATCCTCCAAACAAGAAGGATCAGGCATGTCACCACTGTCATGAAAAGGGTCATTGGAAGCGCAATTGCCCTCTCTACATTCATGACTTGCGACAGAAGAAGCAGGGGAATGAAGCTGGTAAACCCAGTTCATCAGGTGCGTTCTTTATGATTGAATTATTCACTCTTACTCCTAAATTGAATTCATGGGTATATGATACGGGATGTGGCATTCATATTTGCAATACCTTGCAGGGGTTTAGAGTTGAGAGAAAGCTGGCCTATGGACAACAATTCTTGCACGTTGGTAACGGAGCGCATGCAGGAGTTGAAGCTATAGGAGTTTTTAATTTAGTGTTGCCTTCGGGCTTAGTACTATCTTTAAATAATTGTCATTATGCACCGTCAATTGTTAGAGGTGTAATTTCATTTTCTTGTTTGTTAAACCTTGGTTTTCATCATACTATTTCTAGCAATGGAATTTCAGTTTCTTTAAATGATGTTTTTTATTTTAATGCTATTGCTGTGAATGGTGTATTTGAAATTGATATGAATGACAATGATAATGCTTTTGTTAAAAATAATTCGATGTATAGCATCAATAAGAGAATCAAGAAAGGTCTAGATTCGTCTTATCTTTGGCATTGTCGACTTGCTCACATTGGCAAGGCTCGCATGATAAAGCTGCAACATGATGGGCTTTTAGATAAGATCAATGATGAATCATTTGATAAATGCGAATCTTGTATTGCTGGGAAGATGACAAAGAAACCCTTTAAAAATAGGATTGAAAGGGCTAATGATCTACTTGGTCTTATTCACTCAGATGTGTGTGGACCACTTAGACATGTGTCAAGGAGAGGTGCTAGCTACTTCTTAACATTTACGGATGATTACAGCCGTTATGGTTATGTTTATTTACTTAAACATAAACATGAGGTATTTGAAACATTCAAAGTGTTTAAAGCAGAAGTAGAGTTGCAACTAGGAAAGAAGATTAAAGCTCTTCGATCCGATAGAGGTGGTGAATACCTGAGTCAGGAGTTCATAGATTATTTAGCAAAGGAGGGAATTGTCCAGCACCTTACTTCTCCATATACTCCACAACAAAATGGTGTATCTGAGAGAAGGAATCGTACATTGCAAGACATGATACGATCTATGTATAATCTAACAACTCTTCCCTTTTCGTTTTGGGATTATGCCTTAGAATCTGCTGTTCGCATTCTAAATATGGTTCCAACAAAGAAGGTTGATAAGACACCATATGAGTTATGGACTGGAAAAGCTCCTAACTTGTCTTATCTTAAGGTCTGGGGTTGTGAGGCGTATGTTAAACGTGACTCAGCAGACAAACTCCAACAAAGATCTGTGAAGTGCATCTTCGTAGGATACCCTAAGGAAACTAAGGGATACTACTTTTATTACCCACCTGAAAACAAAGTTTTTGTTGCAAGGTATGGAGACTTCTTAGAAAAGGAGCTCATATCTCAAGAATTCAGTGGGAGAGTATATGATCTGGAAGACGATCATGAAGATGTAGCACCTTCTGAAAACACTAACCAACTTCCGGTAGAACCTGAAAGTTTAGGTCCTCCACCTGAAGTTGAAGTGATTCCCATTCGTAGGTCAACAAGACCAGTGAAAGCTCCTACTCGTCTATGTCTTAATGTAGAGAGTGATGAGAACTTACTGGGTGATCTTGATGAGCCTACAAGTTATAAAGCAGCCATGAATGGTCCTGAAAAGGCTAAATGGAAAGTTGCTATGGATGGGGAAATGCAATCCATGAATGACAATGAAGTCTGGGAAGAAGTAGACCTACCTCCGGGTGCCAAACTAGTTGGGAGTAAATGGCTCTACAAGAAAAAGACTGACATGGATGGCGTTGTACACACCTATAAGGCCCGTTTGGTAGCTCAAGGCTATACTCAAACCTTTGGTGTTGACTATGAGGAGACCTTTTCTCCTGTAGCTGACATAAGGGCAATTAGGATTCTTATAGCCATAGCTGCTTACTATGACTATGAGATTTGGCAGATGGATGTCAAAACCGCCTTCTTAAATGGTCGCCTAGATGAAGACATCTATATGGCGCAGCCTGAGGGGTTTGTGAATCCAGAATTCCCAGATCGTGTATGCAAACTTCAAAGATCCATTTATGGATTGAAGCAAGCATCACGACAATGGAATAAGAGATTTGATAGTGAGATTAAAAAGTATGGATTCACTCAAAATCTTGATGAGCCATGTGTATATCACAAAGTTAGTGGGAGTAATGTGATTTTCCTTATATTATATGTTGATGACATATTGATCATGGGAAACGACATTCCAAGTTTGAAAGATGTTAAGGTATATCTTGGAAAGTGTTTTTCTATGAAAGATTTAGGGGAAGCTGCATTTATTCTGGGAATCAAGATATATAGAGATAGATCTCAGCGATTAATTGGATTAAGCCAAAGTGCTTACATTGATAAAATACTGAAGAGATTCAGTATGCAAAATTCCAAGAAAGGATATTTGTCAATGCAAGAACAACATGGCTTGAGCAACAAGGTATGTGCTTCAACACCTGCAGAGGTGCAACGCATGAAGAGAGTCCCTTATGCTTCGGCTGTGGGATCTATAATGTATGCGGTGAAAAGTACAAGGCCTGATGTGGCGTTTGCTCAGAATTTAACCAGTCGATATCAGCAGAATCCAGGTGAAGCTCACTGGACTGCTGTTAAGAATATTCTTAAGTACCTTAGGGCTACTAAAGATATGTTCTTGGTTTATGGGGGTACTCCATCGGCAGAACTTGATGTTACAGGTTACTGCGATGCTTCTTGGAAAGGTGATAAGGATGATACGAAGTCTCAGACTGGTTATGTCTTTGTCATTAATGGAGGAGCTGTGGATTGGAGGAGCAGAAAGCAGAGTGTACTAGCAATGTCTGCTACAGAAAGTGAGTATATAGCTGCTTCAGAAGCTGCAATGGAAGCTGTTTGGATTAGGAAGTTTGTTTCAGGGCTAGGAGTTATGCCTTCGATTCAAAGACCTATTAAAATGTATTGCGACAACTCAGCTGCAATAACATTTGCCAATGAGCCTGGAATCATGAAAGGCACCAGACATTTCCTGATTAAGCATCACTATGTTCGAGAACAAGTCGAAATAGGCGAAATCGAAATGCTCAAAGTTCACACAGATGAAAACTTGGCAGATCAATTAACAAAGCCTCTACCTGGCACCAAGCTTTATAAGCATGCTGAAGGTGTAGGACTTAGATTAGCTGAAAGTTTCATGCCCATTTGTGATTAGTATTTGGATAAGGGATGTAATGTACAATTATTATTTTAATGAAATAATATATGGTTTATGCTTATTTATTCATTATCTTAATAATATATCCTATATTTGCATGTTTAAGATCCATGAATAATTAATTATTCTAAATGTCCATTGTCGATTAATGATATGGGAATATCATTAAACTAAGACAAATTTGAGTATTGGTTTATAATATACTTGAAAAGTATATTGATGCGTAGTCATACCAATTTCACATGATATTCAATGAATTGAGTATAGGACTTATCCCAATAATATGATTTAATATTTATTGTGAGAATCATATTTAAAAGTTATCCTCAGACTTGAGATACCAGATAAGTGTCATGGATGTAGTGCATTTTTGTGAAGCAATCTACCGCTCACCGTAAAAGGGAGTCATAAGGATTGTTTTCAGAAGTGTTGCAAAGTTCATGGGTTATTCTTGTAGTCAAGAGAGAATTTGTTCCTTCTGATTTGTTTAGAAGTTTAATACTGCTGGGCCCCTCGTAGGGTTGACAAAATGTTTGCATGGCCATGCCCAAAGTCTATCTGGAATACGTTCAGATGTTTTGGTAATTTTGTTCAATCATAAAGAGACGAGAAACAGAAATTTAATAAAGAACCTCACATCTTTATTAATGTGGTATTAGTAATGAAAGGATAATTATAATGATGAATCATTAAAGGTTTTTCCAGGAAACCTAGCTCGGTTTGAACTAGGGGCATTGGAGTGTTGCAAGACGCTAACCAATGTCATTTTACTATTAATGGATATACGAGTGGGAGCTGTTAAATGTTACGTATAAACATTAATAAGTAAATGTCTAGTATCGAACTCGAGACCTCGGGATTGCACACTTTACAAACAAGAATAATGTATAAATATATATATATATATTAAATGTATAGTATATATGTATTTATAAACACTTAAAGGACTTAAATGATCGTTAGTTATTAAACGTATGGACTAATTATCATTAGGGACAAAAGGAAAAGGACTAGAGTGTAATTTGGGAATCAAGAAGGATCTAGAACACCCATAGGGTGCCTAGGCCGGTCGATCAAGGGGAGGGGAAGCCCAACCCATGCTTGTCTTGTCCTCCAAGTTTACTCTAGTATAAATACAAGGCTAAGGGTTAAACTTTTATATCTTTTGTGCACACACACAAAACCCTAAAGTCTTTTCTTTGTCTTTGTTTTCCTTGGCCGATCGGTACAACACCTCCATAGGGTTTGGATCGATTTTCCTAAACCAAAATATTAAGTGTTTTGTTTACTTGCATCAAACCTTTATTCATTGGTAGTTTGTGTGTACAAGAACGAGGTAATTACTTACTTTAGTAATTATCAAGAGATCGATAAACAAAACGGTAAGAGGTTTATCATTGATCTAATTTGTACAAGATTCAAGGTTTATTGAAGTGCTAAAAGGTACGTTTACTATTTATGTTTTGGTTAATATTTATGTGTTATACATGATCCTAGCTTCCGCAATATGTGTTATTTAATTGTTAAACTCTAACACTATGAGCATTAGCCACAACTCACCGCTAATCGCTTTCTAAAAAAACATTGGAAAAATGATTATTCCTAAAAAAAATTAGCAAAGCTTGCTTTGCCAAACGACTACTAAAACTCAAAATGATGATTGCTCACCGCTTACCGTTTCAAAAAGCTCTACACATGCCAAACATAGTTTGAAACGAAATAAACATAACCAAAAAATGTTACATGTAAATTTCGAGTCAAAACTTTATCAACGACTGTTGTTTCAAAGTGGAAAAAGAAAGTAACTCGTACTTTTTAAGAAAAAAAAATAAAAATAAAAACGAAACTGGTACGACGTCGTATAACCAAAAAACAGAGTTATCTATCTAGTTGGGATATATGATAGTACTTGTGACTAGTGAATAGAAGAACAAAAACACATTTCTTTTCTTATCTTGTTGACAAAACAAACTGGTTCCGGCAATGGCGTCCATGGCGGTCGGCGTTACAACAATTCCAATGTCTTTGAATAATTCTCTCTCATTCTCTCGTTCTGCATCAGTCACTTCCGTCCCTATTATTTCCCAATCACCCACTTCAATGTCTTTAACTGCCACCTCAATTTCACCACTCAGTAAGTAAAACTAAAACCCTTTATTTGTTTTTGTTTTTTGTTTCAAATTTAATAATGACTTTGCTGTTTTGGGGTTTATAGTTTATTGTGGAAGAGGGGATAAGAAGACTGCTAAAGGCAAGAGATTCAACCACTCCTTTGGAAATGTAAGTTCTTTTCCTGTGTTTTAACCCTTTCTTTGTGAATGAATTTTGAAAATGATATTATGGGGTGTTTGGGGTTGTTGCTGTGCTTATTTCTTCTTAAATTAGGAGATGTTTGTGATTGCTTATCTGCTCTAAAAACAATGCATTAAGTGGATAAGCAGTTTCATACCGTCTTCGCGATAGGTTATTTAAGTGTTTATGATTTATTGTTTAAACAAGAAAAGCAGTTTTGAGTGTTTTAGTAAAAATGATTGATTATCCAGTTCTTTTGGTGTAAATAAGCAAAATTGTCAACTTGCTTATGAATTCTCTCATCAACTGTTTGGGATTTTGCTTATTTCAAAGTCGTTTACTGGTTTTAATTGTTTTAATTTTTGGCTTAAAGGGTGTTTGGGATTTTGCTTATTTCAAAGTTGTTATCTGGTTTAGCTTAAAGGGTGTTGGAATTTTGCTTATGTAAGTGCTCAGTGTTTGGATAAGATTATATATCTACTTATTTTACTACTGTAAACTATGTGTCTGCTTATTTTCAATCTATTAAATGAGCATCCCGAACACCCCCCTTAGTTTTGTTTGCAGATAAGCAGTTTTCAGTAGTGTTTGGAATCGCTTATCTGCTTCAACTTTTTTAGACTATGCACTTAAATAAGCAATACACGGATAAGCACCTAAATAAACAATGCAATATTTGCTCTATTTGTTCAACATTGTTATGCGAGTATGGCAACTCTGATTTTTCTAACAGCTTAAGAGTCATGGATAATCAGTAAAGATAAAAAAAAGTCTCATGATGGTTATTTTAAGCTCGTTATCTTAAGAGCTTGCCTTCATCCAGTAACTCAAAAGATGCTCTTCTATGATTTATAAACGGGATAGTCTTGGACTTATTATAAATATGGTGTACGATTGATAGGCGAGACCAAGGAACAAGAAGAAGGGGAGAGGACCACCAAGGGTGCCGGTTCCACCAGCACCTCCAAGGAAGGACAAATTTGACGATGGTGAAGTTGTCAAGATTGAGATAGATGAGTCCATCTTCTCAAACTAAAACATCTAGTTGTATCATTTCTTTGTTTTCGTGTTGTATGTTTAAAACCCTTTTGTAAGAGAATTATCATTATCATATATTCATATTTGCTACTTGTCTGTGAATTTTGTGTAATCTGAATGGCATTTGAATCCACAATACTCGGATGTGATTGCTCCAATACTTCGAAATATTAGTATACCTATACATGTATTGTCATCCTCTATATTTTTTGTTTTTTTTACTATAGGGCAGGGTTACCACAAACAAGGGTGTTTGGTATATTCATTGTAATTTGTAATACTAGTCATACGATAAATCGATAATGCATTGATATGGTGCTGCTTTGCTATGGTGTATATGGTTTATGTTGGCTGCAGCCTGCAGCAATCTTACTTTTACAAAAGGTCAAGACTAGGCTATACAAGTTTTTTTTGGGTAAAAGGGATTCACCCTGGCAAAATAACAGGCTATACAAGTTGAATCAGCAAAATAACCAAACATAGTTCAATATCAGATAGCTGTAAATCTTCCACACAAGTTAATAGGAACATTATAACTGTAAATCTTCCACACAACTACACAAGTTAATAAGAAGATTATAATCTGTACATGACTCTCATAGGTGGTAAAGTTGCATTAATCCAACAACTTTCACAATCTCTTCCTCGAGGGATGTTTCAGCACAATCACTAGTCATAATACATATTTTCAAAGAGCCTTACACAATCACTATAAGTGATTACATAATACATATTTTCACTCAAGCAAGCATGAATCCAATTGAATAAAATGTGATAAAAGTCGTCAACTGTTCATTAAGAAATATATGCCAAAAACACGAGAAACATTTGTCATTAAATAACCTCTGTTCATGTGCCTACAAGGCCAGTTACAGAGCCTTTTGTATCTCGTGAAATTGATGAATGAGAAAGTTCAAATTTCAATCTTTTAAGGTCATTGAGGATTCACATCAGCACATGATTTGCTTCCTCGAATTGCAAATCAGAGAAACTGTTAACATAAAGTACCTGGGGCATTCGTTTCATTGGAAAATGAAACTATCAATCAGAATCCATTAAGACGGTCTAAAAAAAATTCAGTTAAACATCACATTCACACCCACTGGTTATCAAATTACCATCCTAGCTAACAGGCTAATGATTGTTCAAATGTACACCACGCACTCAAGAGGAACCCGAACAGGCCAACACCTTACTTTCAAGCAGCTAAACATATGCAGGTTTCTCAATCACACTAAGGCAGGGGTTGAATCAACATGTATGAAGTTTTCAATATATACAAACATGAGCAAATGACGCAACTCCCATTGGACGATACCACTAATACATCAGTAATGAAACAAACACGAGTAAACACTACAAGATATTTAGCACCTTCCCAAAAACTACAAACTTGTGATCTTCATACTACCACCCTATCACAAGTAACAATCAAGACTATGTACAGATTCCGCAGCAATTGCAAACAAAACCAGCCATAACCAAATCAAGATCATATAAAAAGAGCAATTTCGTCTAAATTAAGTTCTTATAACTTAAATGATCATAATCATCTATTAGTATGATCATAATCAGTAATCTCCTTATCAGCAAAATAACCGAACATAGTTCAACATCAGATAACTGTAAATCTTCCACATAAGTTAATAAGAACATTATAACTGTAAATCTTCCACACACCGACACAAGTTAATACGGACATTATAATCTGTACATTTCTCTTATAGGTGGTAAAGGTTGCATTAATCCAACAACTTTCAACAATCTCTCCCTCGAGGGATGTTTCAGCACAACCTTACCAGAGTTGCTGAATGACCAACAAGATATAGAGCCTTACACAATCACTATAAGTGATATCATAATACATGTTTTCACTGAAGTATGTATGAATCCAATTGAATAACATGTGATAAAAGTCGTCAACTGCTCATTAAGAAATACATGTCAAAAACTCAAGAAACATTTGTCATTAAATAACCTCTATTCATGTGCATTGAACTTTATCAGTGTGTGTTATCAGTAGCCTACAACAAGGCCAGTTACAGAGCCTTTTGTATCTCGTGAAATTGATGAATAAAAAGTTCAAAGTTTAATCTTTTAAGGCCATTGAGGATTCACATCAGCACATGATTGCTTCCTTGAATTGCAAATCAGAGAAACTGTAAACATAAAGTACCTGGGGCATTCGTTTCACTGGAAAGGAAACTATCAATCAGAATCCATTCAGACCGTCTAAAAAGTTAAAGTTCAGTTAAACATCACATTCACACCCACTGGTTATCAAATTAACATCCTAGCTAATGATTGTTCAAATGTACATCACACACTCAAGTGCAACCCGAACAGGCCAACACCTTACTTTCAAGCAGCTAAACATATGCAGGTTTCTCAATCTCCTATCAACCTCAAGGCAAGGGTTGAATCAACATGTATGAAGTTTTCAATATATACAAAGATGAGCAAACGACACAACTTCCAGTGGACAATACCACTAGTACATCAGTAATGAAACAAACACGAGTAAACACTACAAGATATTTAGCACCTTCCCAAAAACTACAAACTTGTGATCTTCATACTACCACCCAATCACAAGTAACAATCAAGACTTTATGTACAGATTCCACAGCAATTGCAAACAAAACCAACCAAACCAAATCAAGATCAAACACAAAAAGGGGGCAATTACATCTAAATTAAGTTCTTATAACTTAAAGATTATTCAACAATACACACAAAAACAAAAGACACAAAAAACATCATAACAAAGTTGTTTACAAACCAAATACCATAAACTTAAACCTTAAAACAAACAGACAATTATCTATTAGTATGATCATAATCAGTGATCTCCTTATCAGTAACAGATCTAGAAAGCTGAACAATAGACCTTCCAATAGAATTAATCCAATCCTCCTTCTCCTTATCCGAATCCGCAATAAAATACATGGTATCAGACCGCGTAGAAAGCTCGAAAGAAAACTCTTTATTTATAACATCTTCAGCTCCTTTAACAGTAAGACAGCCACCCAGTGGGATCACGCCTCGCGGGCGTGATCCCCGGGTGACAATTGACTCTTTAAACCAAAAGAGCTTCCCCTGTTTCAATACGAACCAACGCCTGCGCCATGTTTTGATGTATTCGCCTTGTTTGGTCAGCCAGCCCGTGCGTTCGGGGTGGGACCAGTACTCGACGCCGTCGTAGTCTTCTGGGTTCGGGGGTGTGTCGCCCATCACGGCTCGCCATAAGCTGGCCATCTCAGTGGTGGTTGATTGAATTAAAAGAAGATGTGTTTTTTTTGTGTTTATGTGTGACGGAGATATCTAGTAATTTTCAGCCACGCGATATGTATTAAAGGGGGTTATTCTTTATTTTTGTTTTTAGTAAAGACTAAAGAGGTGTATAAAAGAAAAAAGATATTTTTTCTATAGGGAGATTTGAAACAGATTTTTATTTCTAAAATCTTTTATATAATAATAAAAAAAAATTACATTCTTTCTCAAAGAATTTTTATTTATAATTTTATTAAGAAAAATTGAGCCAATCAGTTTGCTTTATTTGACATGTAGCAAAATCAAGCAATATGATTAGCTGAATAAAGTCATACTTCTTCCGTCTCAGAATTATAGTTCATATTTTTTTTGATGTTTCAAAATAATTGTTCACTTCATTTTTTAAACTTTATATTTCTCTCTCATGACAATAATTTTGAGATGAAAAGAGTAATTAACAATGATTTTCGTTAAACTTTGTTTAATTTTGTATTGCAAGCAAAATGCGTAAAAAAATTAGTGTGTCAAATTTCAAAAAAAAAAAAAAAAAAAAAAAAAAACAAACCTTAGAAAAAATGGGTATAACTTTATAAAAATTTGGAATTGAATTAAAAAAGAACTATAAAAAAACAGACACTCAATGTTCTCTTTCCTCAGTTTCCTTCTCATAACTCTAACCATAAATTATTAATCGAATTTTGTTTATTATCTAAATAAAACGATCGTACAATCAAAATCATCGATATTTTTTCATTAAAGTGAGGAAGAAAGCCAAAATGAACGATAGAAAATTATTGATTCTTACAACTCAAAGTTTATAATGTAATACAATCTATTACAAACTTCTTCATTCAAGGTTTAAACGTCTTCGGCTCAATTAAGATGTTTGAGTATTGTCGCACTCATTACACTAACACATCTAATGGTCCCTTATGTATAGGGCAGGCCTATATGACACAAATATGTTAGTTAGTGAGAGTGTTGTCAAATTTTTGGTCATTAGCTAAGTGTAAGAACTAGTCAAAATGTGTGGTTGTGGTTTCTTATTATCTTTCTTATTTTAATTTTTTTTTTATTTGATCCTAACTATATATATATATATAGAGAGAGTTAGGATCAAATAAGAAGATTACTTAAAATAAGAAGGAATAAGAAGAACTATAACCACAAATCCAAGATGCATCGACCTAAATTAGATGCATCTCTATAATCTTAGATGCATTATAACGCACCATAGTGTGTTTTCTAGCTTTTAATCAGATGCATATACGTATATTAGATGCATTTCATGATTTCTCTTGTTTTTTGTTCTTCTGCACGTGTCAAAATCATGAAAATCAATTTGCATCATCTATACATCAAATTAACTTTCAAAACTCAAGATGTTGCATCTTTATGAATAGAAATGCATCTATTGCAAGTCGTTGCGTCTCAAATGCGTGGTTTTGGTCACTTCTCACCACTTCTTATTTTAATTTACTTCTTACTGGATCCCTACTTTCTCTCTCTCTCTCTCTCTCTCTCTCTCTATATATATATATATATATATATATATATATATATATATAATATATATATATATATATATATATATATATATATATATATATATATATATATATATTAATAAATAATTTGCATGAACGCCGTTAAAATTTTGGTCATTAGCTTAATTGTAAAAATAATTTGCCAAAAAAAAATGTTATTAATAAATAATTTGCATGACCAAAAAATATATTTAAAATAAAATTAACCATGAGATTGTAAAATGTGGGGCAAAATTAGGGTGAGCAAACAAAACCGAAACGAATCAAAAATCAAAAAAATCGAACTGAAAAAATCGACCAAAACTAAAAACCGATGGTTCGGTTTTTAATTTTTCAAAAACCGAAAATACGGTTCGGTTTCGGTTTTCGTCCAAAAACCGAACCGAACCAATTTTATTATATAATAATATATAGTATGAATAAATAACTAAATAAATCAAATTTATAAATTCATATTCATTTTGTGGGTATATTTATAATATATTTATCTTAATGTTTATGTTTATATGCGTGTTTATCGTGTCGTGTGTTTACTTGAGAATATATCAATAAATATATGACGATGATCATACTATGTGTATGTTCACTTGCATGTATGTGTCATATCTATATGTGTTTAATTATAGAATTAGGCAATAAACATTATTATGATTAAATTGAAAATAAGAAAATAAAATAAATAAATAAATAAATAAATAAGAATAACCAATTTTTTATGTAATACAAGTTTGTTAGTATAAATTTGTCATGCCTAAATATAAACGGTTAGAAACCGAAAAAACTGAAAAACCGAACCGAAACCGATAAGAAACCGAACCGTCAAAAACCGAACGGTTTCGGTTTTGGGTTTTCATAAAAACCAAACATTTCGGTTCGGTTTCGGTTTTAGCCAAAAACCGACCCAAACCGAACCGTGCACACCCCTAAGCAAGATAAATGATGTAGATAAATAGAAATAAATTGAGTAATATACATCTAATTAATGTTTTAAAAACTGGTTTTTTAATTGACTTGGCCGAGCTGTCGGGTCACGGTTTAACAGGCGGTTCAACCAGGTTTTTCGCTCCAAACCACCTTCCGATCACCTGACCGCTTCACGGTTCAACATGTTCAACCGGTCGGGTCAACCCGAGTTTTAAAACAATGCATATAATATTATGATTTTTCATGCGTGTATTTAATCATATTTTAGATCCATCATGGTGAAATTTAATAAAAAGCAATTTTTTTTTTTATTTTCCTTAACTTTTTGACAAATCTTTTAAATAGCATATATATTTACTTCCTAAATATTGCAAAAAAATTTCACACACACATAAAAAAAAAAAAAAAAAAAAAAAAAAAAAAAAAAAAAAAAGGAACCCAAAAAAGAGTAAAACCCAAACTGATTGACTTTTTTATGTAAAAAGGAACACAAAAGGGCACAAATTAAGCTCCTAATTCCGTCCGGCAATAAACCTCCGTCAAACCATATCACGGTACTTCCATCACCCAAATCGTTTTCCATTATTATTATTCTAGTTATACATAAAATCATCTATCTTTATTATCTGTCCAATTGTTTACTAGATAGGGTTTATATAATTTTAATTCTTCGCTATTTATTTATTTTTCATCTAATTCGCTGACCTAGATTGATATTAATAATAATTGATATTATGTAATGTGTAAACCACATAAACTTAATTCATCTCTTAATTTAATTGACATTTTATCCAATTAGTTAATGATTTTACGCGAATGTTCCTAACATTCAGGATTACAGCTTATGCAGTTATGTAATTTAAGATACTATGATTTTTCTCATATAGCAATTAGCAAGTGGCGTTATCGGATTGTTGATGTAACGTTTTTTATGTTAATTCTAACCAGCAAAAAATATTGGTTTGTGTGGGTACAAGTTACGGTTATGAATTCTCCAAACAAATATATAACGTCAGAATGATGACAGTGATTTGTTGATAATGTTTTTGCATATTTTATAATGGATCATATTTAGGCGGTGTTTGTCTAAGCTTATATGATGAGCTTATGGCTCATTGAGATATTCATAAGCTCATTTTTTTTGGGCTTATGAGCTTATATATTTTTGAGATTATAAACTTTGTAAGCTCATAAGCCAAAAAAATGAGCTTATGAGTTTATCAAATTTCTAATAAGCTCATAATCCCATCAAATAAGCTTAGACAAACACCCCCTCAATTGAGAGGTTTGAAATTTTGAATTGTTAGTCGTACAGTTTTGACAACCAGGATCGTAGGTAGATGGTGGGCCCCCCATAGTTGTATACTTGTATAGAGATGTAAATGGAATCTTATGCTTTATGCAGAACGTAGAGAACCTAAACTGTGAATCACCCGCCCTCTTATGTTTTCCTGAAAAGTGATTATACACAATGCACATCGTATATCAGAATTCATAACTCATATATTAGGGGAGGAGGATCCTCTTATGCTTTTGTAGTCATTTGAGGCTATTAATCTATGATACTACGTATATCATTATTTGATATCTTAGCTTTAAGTATCCTATTAGAGGAAGTTTGCGACCATTCTTGAATTTGTTAGGAAGTCACAAGTCAGGATAATTGATACTGAAACCTTAATGAAAGTGTTAGCGAAATAAATAAACTTTGAGGCTATAGTACTTATATTATATGACTATCATATAATTAATGTTTTTTTGTTAAATTTTACAAAATGAGTTATGTGTCACAAATTAAGCAATCAATAATCTATTTTTAAAGCAATATATTCCCAGCGTCCGATACATTTGTTTTCTTCATCTTTTTCATATACCTGTGTATTCAACATTGATAGCTTTTCAAGTATTAAGATTTTTCATTTTTAGGAAATTCTTGGGTTCGATCTGTTGTGATTAAGAGCGGCGTCTTGAAATGAAGAAGAGAGCAGCAGCAGCAGAACTTAAAGTAAAAGCAGAAGAAAAGAAATCTAAGATAGTGGCTAAGCATGAGACATCTGAGGAGGAAGAATCAGAAGGTGAAGAGGATCCAGAAGAAGTTGAAGTATCTGATAGTGAACAAGTAAATGAGGACGATGAAGAAGAAGTCGAATATGAAGAAGTTGAAGAAGAAGTAGAAGTCGAAGAAGAGGAAGAAGAAGAAGAAGAGCAAGAGGAAGAAGAGGATGAAGAAGAAGAGCAAGAGGAAGAGGAGGAGGAGGAAGAAGAAGAAGATGATGAGGCTTCTAAAAAGGAGACTCTTAGGAAGCTTCTGGAACCTTTACCAAAAGAAAAGATTGTCGAGTTTCTCAAAGAAGCAGCCCTAAACGACCCGTCAATAGTGGCCACTCTCACCCAAACTGCTGAGGTGGACCCGGCTCACCGTAAGATTTTTGTCTTTGGCCTCAGCTGGGATGCCACAACAGACCAAGTACTTTCTGTCTTTAAACAGTATGGTGATATTGAAGAGTGCAGAGTTGTTACAGATAAAGTTACTGGAAAGGCCAAAGGCTATGGCTTTGTCCTCTTCAAAACCCGAAAAAGTGCACAAAAATCCCTCAAACAGACACAAAAGAAGATAGGACGCCGCATGGCTACTTGCCAATTAGCTTCTGAAGGTCGGAGTGGGTCCAATAACGACCAGACCACTCTTACGACGGATATAGTTGGACGGAAGATTTTTGTAGCAAATGTTAAGTCTCATGTGAATCCCGACGCACTCAGGTCCCACTTCGCCAAGTTTGGAGAAATCGAGGAAGGGCCGTCAGGGATCGATAAAGCTACTGGAAAATTTAAAGGGTTTGCAATCTTTGTATACAAAACAGTTGAAGGGTGTAAGAAAGCTTTGGAAGAGCCCACTAAGGTTTTTGATGGTTGTCAGTTACAGTGCAGACAAGCTGTTGATGGTCAACGTGGGAACAAAAAAACCAAAAGTTTGCCATCAGCTGCTTCTAATGGTGACATTGGTAATGTGGGTTTCGGTTATGGAGTGTATGCTCCTCAGCTTATGGACCCAGCAGCAGCAGCTGGAATTATGGCTGGTCAAAACCCGATGTTGGTCTCTGCTTTGAATCAGAACAGTATATCATCAACACCACAGTCATTTGGGCTTGGTGCTGGTTATGGAATGAACACAGTGAGCCCAAGCATGATTGCCAATTATGGTCTCGGGGCATATCAGTATCCTCAGGTGGAACGTTCTTCAGCAGCTAACACAACTCCAGCACTGGCAGCTAGACAACAATCTGAAATTGGGTCTTTGGGAACCAGTCTTCCACCATACCTTGGCCGCTAGTAATTTATGATTTTTTTTTTCTTTTGTAGAATGGTTAATCTTGTTGGGTTGCGATTGACATTTTGGTTTCCATATGTTTTTTTTTAAAGAAAGATGTAATGTTTATGTGTTTTAAAGTAGTTCTGAAATCTTTGGAAGCTGTTGAACATCATTGTTGGATAGTCGAAAATGCATAAGCTAAGAGAAATGTCATCCTGATGGGTTCTTGCACATTTTTGGCTATTTTCATTATCATCGTTTTCGGGAATAGTTCATAGTATTTATTTGAGTTGCTGTTTTGGCTCTTGAGCTCTGAGTGCAGGTCTGGTGTATATGCATATTGAATTCTGCAGGAACTTTATACAGAACATCAACCTAATCAATTAAAGGTGATACGTTTCTCAGGTGTTCTGGTCAATTTGTAGGATGTAACTTAGGGGGTGCTTGGTTGGGGGTAATGGGGGTGGGGAATGGGAAAGGTAATGATTAAACATGCTTGTTTATGACTAGAGAATGCAATCATTGTTTAGTATGGGGTAATGAGGCATTACCCAGTAAATTGGGAGGTATGGTAATGATTACCGACCAGCAGCAACCACCACCAGCCACCACCACCACCAGCCACCACCAGCCACGAACCACCAACAACCACCACCACCACCACCAGCCGCCATCACCACCACCACCAGCCACCAGTAGCCACCACCACCACTACCAACCACCACCACCACCAGCCACCAGCCACCACCACCAGTAGCCACCACCACCAACCACCCACCACCATTAGCAGCCAGCACCACCAGCCACCACCACCACCACTAGCCACCACCACCACCAGTAACCACCACCACCACCACCACCAGTAGCCACCACCACCAGCTACCACCACCAGCTACCACCACCACCAGTCACCAACACTAGCCACCACCCACCAGCACCAGCCACCACCACCAGCATTAGCCACCACCAATAGCCACCACCACCACCACCACCAGCCGCCATCACCACCACCACCAGCCACCAGTAGCCACCACCACCACTACCAACCACCACCAGCCACCACCACCAGTAGCCACCACCACCACCACCCACCACCATTAGCAGCCAGCACCACCAGCCACCACCACCACCACTAGCCACCACCACTACCAGCAACCACCACCACCACCAGCCACCACCACCACCACCAGTCACCACCACCAGTAGCCACCACCACCACTACCAACCACCACCACCACCAGCTACCACCACCAGTCACCAACACTAGCCACCACCCACCAGCACCAGCCACCACCACCACCACTAGCTACCACCATCAGCCACAACCACCACCACCACCAGCCGCCATCACCACCAGTAACCACCACCACTAGCTACCACTACCACCACCACCACCACCAGCCACCACCAGCAGCCACCACCACCACAAGCCACCATCACCACCACCACTAGCCGCCATCACCACAACAACCAGCCACCACCACCACCACAAGCCACCATCACCTTAGAGGTTAATGAGTTTTTGTTAAACAAAGCACCATCAAAGATAATGATAATCTTCATTCCATTCCTTTGCATTCCCTTTCCCATTCCCCATTTTGAACCAAGCGCACCCTTAAATGTAATGGATGGTCTCTTGTATCTGCAGATTTGTTCTCTTTATTCTGAACAATATTTCCTCTAATCAAGTTGTTAGACGTGAGATTAGTCCTTAAACATGTCATAATCCAGGCTATCGATTGTTTTACTATCCAATACTCACAAGCATAGCAATGACTCGTTATAGACAGACGATTTATAATATAATCAATACAATTGCATCTTTCAACCTTTAAACAATCATAATGACCAATCAAGACAAGAGATAGTAATCTAAACTATGACATATCAAATACATATTCCATAGATTCAGAATTCATCTTACATTTCCTGTTTATAACTTATGGCCACAATGCCTTACACAAACATAATTCGACTACTCAATATTCATAACAAAGTAACAAACGTAACACAAATAAATAACTTCCGAATTCATAATGTAATAATTTATACCGAGATTCCAAGGTAGGACCACGTTCACAATACTTTCTCCACAGGTACTACTTGCTTCCAACTCCTTAGCAAGTGGTTTTAGGTGCAAAACCACTTCTATTCTTCTTATGATTACAAGAATGATGATTCTTGATTGAGGTGTGTGTAATACTCCGAATGTAGCCTCTATTTATAGGTAAAATGTAGCCCTAAGACGTGCCTGGTTAGTAATGATAGGCAAGTGATCGGCCTCATCATAGATGTATCTCATTAATGGAGAAGTATAACTGCTAGGGGAAGTACGCCGCACATTTGATATAAAATCGGCGGGCTTCTCTTTATGTAACCGGCGCTCTTGAAGTATAAGACCGACGTACTTCAATATTGACTCATGAGTACATAGTTTGACCAATGGTGCTCTTGAACTATAACTAAAACACCATCCCCAACTATAACTGGCAAGTGGGCCCCATAGCACACCAACAAAAATACCCTACTCACTCACAAAACAGAAACAGATACAACAAAACAATCACGCCCGTTAAGGGCTGGCGAAGGGACGAATGGCACAACAATGGCACAACCACAAGTGGAGTTTGGCGTGTTAGTGAGTGAAAAAAAAATCCCAATGGGCACTGCAACGCTTACTCTAAGATTGGCAAATGTCATTACACTGCTGTATTTTGGTTGATTCACCAAACACTCCAATTTTAATTCAGATGTGCTAAAGCAGGCAGTCGGGGTTGCATAACGGCTAATGCGTCACAATATGTCGGGGTCAAAACGGGTTTATCAAAAAAGTTCATACAGGCCGGGTCAAGTTGATGCGCCTGCTATTATTTTTGAAAATGAATGCATGTTTTATAGATATTGTGATGTCCCTTTTAAAAGACACAAGACAAATAACTGAATTGTTATTGTGATAAAACCCATAGGCTAAACTTTGTTAATCATCAAATATTTATATACTTTAGTACATAGCATAAAATCCTAACGATAAACCCTAATGGACCTAAGCCATATCTATCGGCTAATATGAATTACTAGCTAATATGAATTAACTATGCATGTGTCAGGTGTACTGTTAACTTATTGCAGAAAGTTCGCAAATTAACACGTAATGATTAAGGTGTCACTAATTAATCATCAAATTTTTAGTACATATTGAAAAATAAAAACAATACGTAGTTCGTATATATACACACATGCATACATGCCCTTAACTTAACCCATATAGAGATTAAATTCTCAAATAACTCTGGTTGTGTAAGAAAAATACATTTTGCTTCGAATTTATAAAGTCTAGACCTGATTAAAGAGATTTGAAAATAACGTGGCGTTGATTTTGTTAGTTGTAGTAAAGACGGTTAGATGGATAACTAAATTATTCATGTATTGAAGTATTTCAATAATTCATTTGAAAACTCATAAATAATATATTTAAACCAAATGATATCTAACCTTGGACTTTTCAGGTCAACTTTATAACAGTTTTGTCATTGAATGGTATAAACAAAAAGTCCATGGAGTTGGAAAAAGAAAAATGAAAGACTAAACCAGAATGCATGCGTTGTGTTAGCTCGGGTGTATTAATAGTTTAACTTTTTGTTTTTCTTTTCTCAAGACAAATGAAATTATTTTGTGATTAATCTATCAGCATTCATGGTTTGAAGCTAGTGAAAGTGGACTGTAATTTGCAATTTCTTTCAGAAGAACCGTAGTTAATTCAAGCTATTTGGCTACTCAAATCTTCAATCTAAAAACTGTTTCAAATCTTTTAAAGCAATAATTGCTATAAATGACTTGGCAAGTGGAATCAATTAATTTATGTATGTTGGCCAATAACTCAATATGAAAATATGAAGATAACAAGCAAACACTTATTCATCTGAGTTTAAGCTTATTTTCAAAAATGAAGTTCAACCAACTAATAATTTGCTTATCATGTTCTCCACGCACTGTTTTCTCTTGTAATGTTGTTATATTTGTGATTATCGCCACCATCTCTTCTTCCTGTGGTGGAAATGATTCTGATCATGAGGCTTTGTTGTCGTTCAAGTCAATTGTCATCGATCGTAATGGAGCTCTTAGCTCATGGAATGATTCCTTTCATTTTTGTGACTGGAGTGGTGTTACGTGTGGAAGGCGACACAGAAGAGTGACAGCTTTATATCTGGAGTCACAAGGTTTAGAAGGCTCGTTGTCTCCTCATATAGGGAACCTCAGCTTCCTCCATGAGTTTTCTCTCTTTAACAACAGCTTTCAAGGAACCATCCCTCAAGAATTTGGTCGTCTATCCAGGCTACGTTTAATTCTTCTAACTCGAAACAAATTCAACGGATTCATTCCAGCTAATCTGTCTGGTTGTTCCGAGCTTCGAGTGCTTCGACTTGGTTATAATGAGCTAGTTGGAAGCATACCCAAAGAGATCAGTTTCCTCTCAAAACTTACTTATTTGGCAGTTGATGATAACAAGTTAACAGGTGGAATCCCACCTTTCTTGGCGAATATTACATCAATGGTAACCTTCTCTGCTAAGAATAATCCATTTGGTGGGAGCATTCCAGACACCTTAGGTCGTTGGAAAAGTTTGAGTCAATTTGGCTCTGGTGCGTGCATCTTAAGTGGTACAATCCCTCGTTCCATTTATAACCTCTCCCTCCTTACTATTTTTTCCTTACCTGATAATCAGCTTACTGGTAGTCTTCCTCTTGAAATTGGTGCAATGCTCCCAAATCTTGAGTACCTTCAATTATATAGTAACCAACTGAATGGAGTTATTCCACCATCTATATCTAATTGTTCTAAATTAGGGCTTCTTGAATTAGGTAATAACAATTTTAGAGGAAAGTTGACAATCGACTTTTCAAAACTAAGTGGTATTTCTAACATTACCTTTTACGGTAACAACCTCCATGGAGTCGGACAAGCTGATGACATGAATTTTATTGATTCTTTGAAAAACTGCAGCAGATTATGGATTTTGGATCTTAATTATTGCAGTTTTCAAGGACCGCTCCCTAGTTCAATCGGAAATCTTTCCAATCAACTCCACTATCTAGATTTAAAAGGAAACCATTTACATGGAAACGTTCCTTCAAGTATAGGTAGTCTAGTTGGCTTGACAACTTTAGATTTAGGACTTAATCAATTCAAAGGTAAAATCCCTGTGACCATTGGCAAGCTTCAAAATCTACAAACTTTGGGTTTATATCACAATCAGTTTTCAGGGCCTATCCCAGATTCCATAGGAAACTTATCATTGTTGAACACCCTTTGGTTATATTCCAACAGATTAGAAGGACATATTCCATCAAGCTTGGGGGATTGTCATGACCTATTGGCGTTATCCCTTTATGACAATAAACTACGTGGCAAAATACCAAAACAACTTCTTCTACTTCCATCTCTAACCATAACATTAAATTTTTCTCAAAACCAACTGTTTGGTTCACTTCCTACCGAGGTTGGAGTCCTCAAGATGTTGACTAATCTTGATTTCTCAAATAATAACTTATCAGGTGAGATTCCGAGTACCCTTGGTGGTTGCACTAGCCTTTCATTTTTATCCCTCCAAGGAAACTTATTCACAGGCGTAATTCCACCATCATTAAGTTCCTTGAAAGGATTGGCGAAACTCGATCTTTCACATAATAAGTTATCCGGCCAAATTCCTCCATTCTTGGAACAGTTTTCATTAGAATTTTTGAACCTATCCTTTAATGATTTTGAGGGTGAAGTACCAGTCAAAGGAGTGTTCACCAATGCAAGTGCCTTCTCAGTTTCAGGGAATAATAGGCTTTGTGGAGGTTTGTTTGAACTTGGGTTGCCCAAATGCAAGGGGGCAAAGAAACATAAAAAAAGATTTCCTACATTCTTAATTGTCATTTTGATTGCATTCACACTTTTCACCATTTTATGCATTGTGTATGCACTTTGCAAGAAGAAAAGCAATGGCCAACCATCTCAATCATCAATGAGCGAACGGTTCTTGAAACTTTCATACAATCAACTTCTAAAGGCTACTGATGGCTTTTCCGAAGCAAATTTGATTGGAAAGGGTGGGTTTAGCTCTGTTTATAGAGGAAACATTGATAATGATGTTGATAGCTATGTTGCGGTCAAAGTTATACATCTTCAAAACAGAGGAGCTCACAAAAGTTTTTTAAGAGAGTGTGAAGCATGGTGCAACATTCGACACCGGAATTTACTGAAGATAATAACTGCGTGTTCAAGTGTAGACTTTCAAGGTAATGATTTTAAAGCTTTGGTATATGAGTTCATGCCCAAAGGAAGTGTACATGATTGGTTGCATTCAAATGCAAATACAACGAGGCTGAACCTTGTCCAAAGAATAAACATTCTCATGGATGTTGCATGTGCACTTGATTATCTTCACAATCGCTGCCAAACAGCCATTGTTCACGGGGACTTGAAGCCTAGCAACATTCTACTTGATGATGATATGGTGGCTCATGTTGGAGACTTTGGATTAGCTCGATTTCTTGGAACAGATGCAAACCAAAGTAGCTCAACCGGCATTAAAGGAACAATTGGTTATGCACCTCCAGGTAATATAATTGTATTCCAGGATGCTTATATTTACTTACAATATTACATTTCTAAAGTAATTGCGTATATAATTTGCAGAGTATGGTCTCGGCAGTGAGATGACAAGTAGTGGGGATGTATACAGTTACGGAATATTATTACTGGAGGTGATGACCGGGAAAAATCCAACAGACGAAATATTTAATGAAGGCCTTAGCCTTCATAAATTTGCTTACATGGCATTCCCATATCATGTTATCGATGTTATTGATGGTGACGCAATTGTGTTGCAAAGCACGGAGGAAAATGCACGGAAAATGGAGGAATGTTTGACTGCAATTGTGAAGATTGGAGTATCATGCTCTGTGGATTCCCCAACACAACGAATGAATATAGAAAATGTTGTTCATGAGTTGCAACATATTCTGGACGCACTTCATAAGATCTGAGGTAGTCTCTTCTTTCCTTTTACATACCATATTAGTAATTGTTCATGTTTGTTGATTATTTGTATAACCAGTTTGCTAGAATGTGATTTTAGATAGATCATCACTAACATGGTTTGATTTGAACACTCTTTCAGGCCTGTTACAAAGCTTGCATGGTGCAGTTGAAAGAAACTCTAACAAGGAGTGGCGTGTGTTATAGTTGAATAAATGTTACTTTGGCAAACATGTTCGTAAGTGTGGTTTGATTTTCTTGTAGCATAAGTGTAAGAGCTAAAGTTTCTGGTGACGTGTTAAGTGTCAAAAATGTTTATACATAAGTGTGGTTTAATTCCCTTCAACCCAATTTTTGGTGATACGTTCTACTTAGGTATGGAGTACAACTTTTACTTGCCACAAATTTGTCTAGATCATACTGTTCGATTTCTTAATTAATACCCTAATGCTATTCCTGTTCTTTGAGCTTTAATTCCATATACTTGACTTTTGTTAGAATCTTTGAATGAATGATAAGAAAAAATAAAATGAGAAACGAGAGAATAAACTATAACCACACATTTCAGATGCAACTGTATATCCTCTTTAAATTCTTTTTTCTGATTTAAAATGAGTGGCTAAAAATTTCTTAATTTTTTCATTTTAGTTTTTCTTCTCACCGGATCGCTTCCCTAAATAAGAAACCTTAAGGATTTTCCCCTCTTTTGATTGGAAGCAATAAAGGCAAGCAGTGTATGATTCAATTTCATAGAAAGTGGACATTTTGTATAGTATCATGTTTGAGGATGTAACTAGGGGTGTAAAAAAAACGTGACCCGAATCCTATTTAAATCTATTCGGGTCGGGTTATTCGGATCAGAAAATTTATTTGGGTCATTCGGATGACCCATTACTAAATAGGGTCGGGTATCAGGTTGAAAATATTTGGCTAATTCGAGATCGGGTCAACCCGTTTGACCCGGATAAGATTTTTTTTAATATACTTTTTTATAAATTATCTATTATAAAAAAGATAATGAATAGTAAATTTGTAAAAAATAACTCAAAGTTAGTCGCTAGGTTGCTCAACATTAGGAAGAGGCAAAAAGATTAAAATAATATTATTCGAAGTCTAACTATTTTGGAACAAAAAGACAAAATAGAAGTTCGTTCAAACTTTTAAAAGTCGCTACTTATAAGTAGCTCAAAAGATACCCCTACTTGTGCCTTACACATGTATGACACAAATGATTAGGCGCGACTTTTTTTAGTGTCACATGTCGCATTTGTATTAACTTCGCAAGTCGTTTGGTCCATTTGAAGAAACCAACCAAAGTGGGTCTAAAAAAACCCGCACACCTGAGCGACCGGGCCATTTGTAGAATTGTCCATTCTAAAATTTATCTTCTTCAACTTTCTATTTCATATTCTTATTGTGTTAGTTAAGAGCATTATAGCTAAAGTCGCGAGTTCAATTTACGATTTCTAATGTTTAAAAATAGAGATTTACACATATACATTTTTACTAATGAGAATCATCACGCCGCAACGCACGGGTAACAAAAATCCTTATAGAAATCAATGATCGGATAATTAAATCATTTGTGTTATACTTTTTAAATGAAATTATTTGGTCTATTTGGCTAGGTTATTCAAATGCCTTTATGGGTAATTGAGATAGTTTTGTACTTGGTTCTTGGTTTAAGATCAAATCAAGAACCCTTGTTGCAAATAAGTGCTTCAAATTTATGTGTCTCATCTCATGCATGTGCTTCTTTTATATATATATACTACTCAATCAGTTGTAGTTATGAACATTAATCGGCCAACTAATCTCCACATAATATTTCATCATAATAGCTAAAGTGGTTACAAGACCAATTCATTATGAGCCATTAAACCATTTTAAAACCTACCCATCAAATAGGTCTAAGAAGTTACAAGTCAGTATAAACAGCTCCAACGAAGTCACTTATCAGCTCAGTCATTGAGGAGCTGACTCACTTATCATTTATCTGATTTCCATAAATCGTTCATGGGTATGTTTGGTAAAAGTAACAATGAGCAGTAGTAGTGAGCTGTGAGCAGTAGCCACAGCTCACAGCTCACCGCTCAAACCTTCTTAAAGAAGCATTGGAAAAATGAGCATTCTTAAAAAATAGCAAAGCTCACCGCTCCTTTGCCAATCGAACAATAAAAATCAAAAAGTTCATTGCTCACCTCTCATCGCCCCAAAAAGCTCCGCGCCAAACATAGCCACTATCTGAGTAATGTTTGTACATTGAGTTAATGAGTATACACTCCACATCTCAAAGTCATTTTCAAGTATGACCAAATCCCTTAATTGCACTAAAACACTAACAATCATTCCTAATTTAGTACAATTCTTTTACATGAGATTAAACAACCAAAACAAACCTAATGCATAAATGAAAATGCTTTGGAGATTGAATTTTCATCTTTATACATAACACATTTCAAATATCCGAGAATCAGAGTGTTTTAAGAATTGAACCTTTCAATTTATTTAAATAACTAAAGATAATACACGCAGAAATTTTTAAACATTCTAAAGCTATCATGACACTATACAAGCCATGTGTCAATATCAACTTGAATATATCCAAAGCAAAAAGTCCAAAGTTTTCTTGAAGAGCCAAAACTTCACATTCACATAATTAGTCTAAATGGAATATTAAAAAAGGGTTAAATCCAAAAATAAGCAATGGACTATCTTATATTTTCATATCTAGGTAACTTACTTTGTAAAATACTATTACCACCATTATAACTTTTGAATATGTTCCATACTTACAAATTTCGTCACATTTCTTGGTGGGTTACTTGTCGTTTAGGTAAAAACATGCTACGTCATTTTTTTGTTTATTCTAAATGTCTACTTGAGATCAATTGACGTACATGCCCCTGTCTTCTTCCCTAAAAAAACATGATGCTGTGTTATTGTGTGTTTTACATAAAACCTCAAAATCAAAACAAAAACATCAAAATCTAAACACATAATTTTTACCGCTTTCTCTTTCTTACTTTTGCAGAATGACAATTTTACCCACAACTAATTAATTATTATCTTCTTTAAAGTTTGTAATATTAACTTCAACCAAGGGTAATATGGTAAACTTAATCAAACTTCCACATCTATTTGTAGTGGACAATTAAATTGTGACAGCCCATAAAGGAATCGTGGACTATTAATTAGGAAAAGAGGGAGTACAACAAAAGAAGTTGTTGATACAAAAGTTGGGCGTACCTGATTGTTGGGCTTTGCTCTTATATCAATTCGTTCCTTAGCACTTTGTTACCTGCGTACTAAGAAAATAAACAACACCGTTAGGCTTATCGAGGGATTGTCTCCCCCGATTAGACTCCGGCGTGAGAGTAAGTAATCGAATTTAGGTTTTGGTTTAAGAGTTTAGGGATTCCGTGAATCGTACCTTGAATGAGAATCGTGTGATTCTATATATAGGGGCTAAGAAACCGTGTTTCTTGCTCCTTACTCTTCGCACGCATGGTGCTTATCCGAGGTAAGGATATCCATTCCTTGAATAGATGATCCTTATCGGATATCCGGTGAGTTAGATTGGGCCTTTGGGCTTCGTGAGCCCAAGCGTTGATACCACGGCCCATACCATTTGTCATGGTAGCCCATTCGTGATGGGCTTAGGTGTAAGTAATGTCTATCATTTGGGCTTGCGGCCCAAATATAGGCTATACGTCATCATGTCCCCCCAGTCTAGTATGCGCGGCACGTAGCCGCGGGTACTAGACTTAATGTAAGCAGCGGTAAGCGTGGCGGGATAACGAACAAATTGTTACCGCCTTTTTGGAGGTGCAATGCACCTAACAGGTTCAAAATAGTTACCTCGGTAATTGGGGGTGGTGTCCACGTATCTCTTGGAATTCGGGAAAAAGTGTTGTACCTTTTGATCTTCTAGCCACACGTTTACTGTGAGTGGGATCCACGTGGGCGTGAATTAGGGTTTTTACCACCCTATATAAGAGTGCCGCCCCCCTTTATTTTCACCACACAGTAAAATACACACACAACCACTATTCATCTTCTTCATTTTGAGAGCGTTTTTGCTAAAAAACCTTTGAACTTCTGTAGGTAACCTTTGTGTGCGTCCACTTAGTTTTAAGATGAACATGGTCGCTCAATTAGAGGAGTTTCGCTCTGCGTTGTCTGTTGAGGACGTGATGCGCTTTTCTTCCGACCATTTTGTGCCTTTGGATGTGCATCCAGAGGCGCCAGATGTCGATGCGTGTATAGCCGACTTCCCCGAAGGGAAGATAGGTTTATACACGAAATTTTTCGAGTATGCTAATTACCGCGTACCTATATCTATATTTCTGAGCGATTTGCTCAATCACTATCGCCTCCACATCTCTCAGCTGCACTGTATAGGTGCGGCGAAAGTGTCGAATTTTGAAATAAACTGCCGTTTGTTGGCGATAGAACCCACTGTGGACTTATTCCGCTCCTTTTACCACTCAACGTGGTCAAACGGTTGGGTCTCCTTTGCGAAGCGCCCGCGGGCGTTTCAATGTTATACGGAGAAGGTTGACGCCCTCAAGAATTGGAGAGAATTTTTCTTTTGGGTAGACGACGTGGTCTTTCCTTCCAATTTTGAGTTTTATACTCAGGCGTCTTTACCAAGGGATGGGCATCCCGCACCCGGTTCCTATAGTATTGCTGACGCGCAGACGTTAAATGCCAATCGATTGGCCATTAACCCCTATCCGGAGGAGTTTTTGGTGCATGTAGGATTGAGTCGCGCGTATTTTGGCGCAGCGGATGAGGTTCCCACTTTCCTGAGTGAGGATGGCCGGGGTGGGTGTTCATCCTTTGTAATTGTTTGTAAGTTTTTCATCCTTTTTCTTCGCGCATTTACCAACTAATCTTTCGTTGTTTTCTTGCTTCATTTTTATATGTGCAGAGATGGACTTATTCGCAGTGGTGAAGCTTGATAAGCCAAAGCAGGTGACCATAGGGGTGCGTCCTCTGAGAGAAGGGGAGCTGCCTTTGCTGGAAGCGACCGCGGGGCGTTTGACTGTTTTGCCCGCGACAGTCCCCGAGGACACGCCACCACTTGTGGTGACGCCCGTCCAGAGTATGGCGCCAGAGGTAGTGGTGGCGCCCACTGTGGTGCCTGAAGTGGAGGTGGCGCACGAGGAGGCGCGCTCAGGGTCATCTGATAGTATTCGGATCCTGAAACCTGAAGAGGTGCTGAGGGAAGAGGTTGCGCAGAACTTAAAGCGCAAGGGAGGTGCTGGAACCAGTGGCACCAGCAAGAGGCGTCGACACGTCATCAAAGACGCAGAGTCGAACGCGGAAGAAACTTCGACCTCCGGCGCACGGTTGAAGGCTGATGCTCTTGTATCAATTCGTTCCTTAGCACTTTGTTACCTGCGTACTAAGAAAATAAACAACACCGTTAGGCTTATCGAGGGATTGTCTCCCCCGATTAGACTCCGGCGTTGTTTTTTACGAGGTGGTCCATCCTTCCTTCTCTCACTAATTTTTCGATTAGTTGTTTCAGTTGGACGCACTCGTTAGTTGTATGGCCCTTTTGGCCGTGGTACTCGCAGTATCCACTACCTTGGCGTTTTTCTTCTGCCGTTTTAATTGGTGGTGGTCTTGGGAAGTTCGCACCTTCTGTTGCAAATATCTCCCTTGGAGTTTTAGTGAGAGGAGTATATTTGTCGTTGTCTCTTCCACTGCGGTAGTTCCTGCCGCGGTTATTGTTTTGATCATTGGATTGTCTCCGCGGCTGTTCTTGTTGCCTATAGTTTGAATATCCTTTTTTGCTATCCGCAGCAGCTGCTTCTCCTTGTATAAAGGATCTGGTGCGTTTTGTGAGTTCATCGAAAGACTGTGGAACTCTATCATTGAGCTTTCGGATGAGTTCTGGATTATTAATTCCATTCATGAACCCTGAAATTTTTAGTATTTCGGGACATGCTTTGACTTGTATGCACTCATCCTTGAAGCGCTCCATGAAGGCGCTGGTTGATTCTCCTTGGCGTTGCTTCACCCTTGCCAATTCTACAGGATTTTTAGCGCACTTCTTTCGCTGGGTGAAGTTGTGGCGGAATGCTTTTCGTAATTCCTCAAAGCCGCCTATACTCCTACGTGGGAGTTTGCTAAACCATGTGCGCGCGTTCCCTACCAATGTGGAATTAAACATGTGACACCACACAGGCTGTGGCCAATTTTCGATAGTTGCGGCTGACTCGAAAAATTTTAGGTGGTCATCTGGGTCACCTGTTCCATCGTATGTCTTCACATTAGTGGGCATGCGCCTGCGCCTGTCGTCTGAGTAATCACTTATGCGACGTGTGAACGCATCGATTTTGTGGCGTCGCCATGGGAGAGACATATCCTCGTTCTCTTCCTCGCGACGTTTTCCTTTTGATTTCCAGTGCCCTGTTTCTTTATCCTCGTTGTCCGAGGAATCGCTGGAGGAAGAATAATCTCTCCTTCGGCGTTTGCGCCTGCTCCTTTCAGAAGAGGAGCCTGAGGGATCTCTGCTTGGGGATCTCCTCCTCCCCAATCTATCTTGTATTCGCCTACTTTCAGGTTTGGAAGATCCTTGGCTTGGCGAATGCTGAGGCCCTAATCGATCGTGTATTCCCCGACTGCCAAGTCTGGAATGGACATTGGTGCGCCTACCGCTGTCTCCAGAGTTTTGTGAGTCAGGTACCGCACCTAGCCTATCATGGACAGAGGTACGTTCTGTACGTCTTCCTCGCGGGTGGCGCGGTGGTGATGGTTCGCGCTCTGGACCAAGATTAAGTCGGGTTTGCGGATCCGCACCTGCTCTCCTTGCCGCTTCTTCTTGCATGAGGGCATTTAATGTTTCATAATTTTGGGATACAAAGTTTCCCAAAGTCAGATCTGGTGCGTCCTCAGTTGCAAGAATTTCTTCCTCAGTGTTAGGCGCCCTGTTCCGTTCAGGAGCGCCTGGCGGCACAGTGTTGTTCACTGCGGGTGTAGCCTGATGAGGAGTGGTGAAGAGGGTGCGTTGGAGTTCTTCAACGCTGGGGACCTCTAAAGTAATCCTGGGTAGTTCTACCGCTGGGGGAGGTTGGGTTGTCCCTGCCTCATGGTGACCAGGTGTTCTGATTGTCCCAGCGACTTGTCTAGAGGTTGGATCTTGTTGATTCTTCCTCAGATGGTCACGTTTTTCTGGCTGCGGAGTCCGCTGGCTCGAATTCTTATGTTTCGTCATTCTAGTTCGTTGTAGGGTCCCACGGATGGCGCCACTTGTTGATACAAAAGTTGGGCGTACCTGATTGTTGGGCTTTGCTCTTATATCAATTCATTCCTTCGCACTTTATTACCTGCGTACTAAGAAAATAAACAACACCGTTAGGCTTATCGAGGGATTGTCTCCCCCGATTAGACTCCGGCGTGAGAGTAAGTAATCGAATTTAGGTTTTGGTTTAAGAGTTTAGGGATTCCGTGAATCGTACCTTGAATGAGAATCGTGTGATTCTATATATAGGGGCTAAGAAACCGTGTTTCTTGCTCCTTACTCTTCGCACGCATGGTGCTTATCCGAGGTAAGGATATCCATTCCTTGAATAGATGATCCTTATCGGATATCCGGTGAGTTAGATTGGGCCTTTGGGCTTCGTGAGCCCAAGCGTTGATACCACGGCCCATACCATTTGTCATGGTAGCCCATTCGTGATGGGCTTAGGTGTAAGTAATGTCTATCATTTGGGCTTGCGGCCCAAATATAGGCTATACGTCATCAGAAGTAAATCACTTATTTTATACTCTTCACACATAACCACAATTCCTCCCCAACACCGGTAAAGCGGTGTTCTGGAGTTAGTCGTATTTATAACGAGAGATGTATTATTGTTGATTGGTTCTCTGATGACGAATATGACTGCGATTTCCAAAATAATCTGATACCTCATTATGCTACTGTTTGCGTATTCTAACAATATTTATTTTGATAGTTTATGATTTGATTTTGGACTAACTTGGACTTAAAAAGGGATAAAGACGTTGGAAAACTGACCCAATCGGGTAAAAAATGGGTCAATATTATCTAGGTGAAAAATGATAAGGGACAGGTGGAAAATAGTTATTGAGGTGGAAACCTAATTGATCATCTTGCTTATATTTACCGGTTCCAGCAAGTTATGTAGACGGTAATGGCCTTTTACAAAGTTATCTAGATGTAAAAATTTGAGAAAGTAAGTTGCCTATATTTGGACTTAACCCATTAAAAAGTTATACTTCAACCTAACCAGGAGCACGTATCTAATTGGGATTATATGTGTATATACTCATATGCTCCAATTTCCTAGTGTTAATTAAGCTCCTAATTCATATATTAGGAGGGAATTGGGTGTCTTCATAATCAGAAACTAAGGTGTACTTTAAACCCATTCCATCATCAAACTTGTTAACTAAGTCAGTAATCTGAATAACTACTTAGACAAAGTACAACATCAAGCAATCAACAGAAAAAATAACACCATTTGTCTATATAGTACAAACAAAACATAAAGATCTGCACTTCCATCACCTCCTCATTTTTGACGGTTTAAGCTTTGGCATTCAGCTTTACAGCTTCACAAGCACACAAGAAACAACTCACAACGTACTCGAACCATTCTTCCATTGTTGGTAACTTGGTTGGCACTAACTAATGGAACGACGTGCTACAAGTCATGAAATGGAACACCGGATAATTTTTTAGGATATTTTGTGCGTTGTGCCACGTGCCAATAATGGCCGGCTAAAAACTTGTCCACTTAGGTTTTTGAGGTCAACTTTATAACAGTTTTGTCTGCTATAAATAAAAAGTCATATAAAAAGTTCAAGTAAACCATGACGTACTAAATTGAAAAGAAATAAATTACATAAACTGAAAGTGATGCATTGATGCAGGCGTTGTGCTTTGGCGTAATAATTAATGGTGGTATTTTTGGTTCGGAAATGAAAAAAAGGGATGCATAAATGGGTACTCGCTTGTTGTGACGACGGGTACCTTGAAATAAAAATTTCTGATGAATCATGTTTTTAAATTTATTACATTTTTGTTACGGATACCAAATATTTCATGTCACATATTTCAACTATTTAATCAATAACAATGTTTTTTATTATACAATTGTGATTATACATATTTTATTAAGCATTATTTTTCGTTGTTCAATATGACTATTTGATTTACATAAAAGTTAAGCTTTATGGATATGTGTGTTCAAAAAATCTGTGAAACCGCCAAACCAAGTTGACCCGCTCAATTCGAAACCGCAAAAAATGATAACTAAAAAATCGAAACCGAAACCGGAAAACTTGAAACCTGAAAAACCTTCTTATCATTGTTCGATGTCGGTTTTTATTTTCAAATATCCAAGGTTACTCAAACCAAACCGTGTTTAATATACATGTAGTTTTTAACAAAATATTCATAAGAGTGTATAAACATTGGCTATATATATGTATTCAAGTTTAATGATTTTTTTAAATGTCTTGGTTGACTTAGATACTTTGTTTGTGGTGTTAAATTGGATTGTACGTCAAGTTTTATTACTTGTAATGCTTAATATTGCATTTATGAGATATCTTAGTAGATTAAATAGAGAGAATCTCATCCTTGCATTATATATATGCACTATAGATAAGGGATAACATACGAGGAGAGCACAAACTTTTAAGGTTTTCTCATATAAATCACTAGTTATAATGCCCGTGCACGCACGAGGTTTTTTCTAATTTTTTTAAAATAAAGTATTTTTATTTATTAGAAAACAAATAATTTAATTTTTGTTTTTTTGTATTAGGGGAAATATCACAAAAGTACCCCAACTTAAGTGTCATTTTCAATCAATGTATCACACTTTCTTTCTTGTGTAAAAAGGTATTTAACTTATTTTTTCCCCAGTTTAGGTATTTTCATTTAACATTTAACGACCATCCATTGCAATTTTTAAAAAATGGTAAAAATAAATAAGGGTGTTTACATGTAGTCCGGATATATATAAACTAATATGGTGATGCATTACCATTAAAAACCATTTTTTATAGTATATATAGATCAGCAAGTCAATATTTATTATACACAAAGTTTCTTAACTTAAAGTGTGTTAGCAATTCATCATAGTCCCATTTATAATACCCGTGTACGTACGGGTTTTTGACACCAAAAAAAAATAATGATCATGTGTTTAATACCGAATATATTGTTTTAAATTGTATTGCATAAATTACCTTATTTTTTAAAGATTTTTTTGGAAGTTGGTGACACAGAGTGATAAGGTCTTGTTTGCCGATGGGGTGATTGCATAATTACCTTGCCGCCATCCTGTTAATTACCACTCATAGATTGAGTTTCCATTTTCAATTTCTTAAACAAAAACAATAGTGTAGCAACTATTAGAAAGCAAACAATAAAGTTGACCATTATGATTTTGTTGGCTCTAAAGCAAATAGCCTATGGTTTTTAATGTGAATAGTATGTTGTGAACTATGGTGATCATATACGTATATTAAGTGACCAACTCATAAAGTGAAGATGCGTGATACAAATGCTATTTTTGGGAGCTTATACTTTGAACTATTCTTGTATTGTCGAAAACTTTGGCCGATACCTCTCCGTAAACAGCTACATCATGCAACCCAGTGTTTCGAGTAAACAGCTACGTCATGCAACCACCATCCATGGATTTATAAATACCGTACCAAAAAGTCTTTTTGGTGAAAGGTGATGCACGTATAAATTTTTAAAGCTCAAAACTGATAAAAGACTAAATAAAAGCTACTACATTAGTACACCCGAGCAAAGAAATCAAGGAACCCGTAGATGCGTTGTGAAACATAATCAGCGAATGTTAATGCTAAATGTATTCATACAGATGATCAAAAATCAAAACTATACACATAAGTTTTATAAAATATACACCAAAACATTGATGGGTTGACTTCTATCAATATTCACCACTAACTTCTGCACTCGAAGGAGTCAAAGGCATAAAGGATGTACCATTAACCATCAAGTCCCCTTTAGTTCTCCAATTCCATCCTTTCCATTCATCATCATTCGATTCCATTCTTTTTGTCACCTACAGTCCTATAAATACACATTTTTAAGTAACTGTATGCTCACACCAACGGCATACAACTAACATTCAGTATAGTCGTTGTTTACGACATGGAAATATCCATGCCGGCATCTCGGCATTCTCTCCAAGAGTCCTTTTGTGAAGTCATTGAAACCTATGCAAGCTATCTTTATGAGTATTGTAACATTATAGAACATAAATTTAAGGTTATACATCTTTGACCCAACATTGGTTATACCTGCATTCCAGCATTGGCTAAGAAGTCATCCGAATGACCCAACAACATGACCTTATCATGTTCGGTAAAATAGAAATTGGTTACCGTGACGGCTGTGGACCCCTCCGTGATGTCCACCAATCCATCTGTGAACCTAGCAAAAGATCCACAAATTTCGTACCCCCTTATAGTCAGTCCATCACCGTCCAGTTTTCCTCTTCCCACAATGTCTAGTACAGTGACTTACTAATGGTTAAATATTGTAGAGTACTTAAAACAGGAAAAATGTGAAAGTGCGGAACTAATACAGTCATTTATCCCTTCTTAAATCAAGCGGGTATTATAATCAGTTACCGGCCGATATTTGTTATTGATTTTACTTTGTAATTGAAGGTTTTGTAATCCAAAAATTAAATAAAACAATGTTTTTTTTAAATTTTTTGTCAGACTTGTCAACTTATTTTTTGAAGCTAAAACATCAGTATTTTAGACATTATGACAGATTCCAAAAAGCTGAAAGCTCATACTTATTTTCAAAATCTATTATTAGAACATGTTATGAATCATGACATCAGTATTTTAGAAATTATGACAGATTCATAAAAACTAAAAGTTCATACTTATTTTAAAAATCTGTTATTAGAACATGTTATGAATAAACAATTAAAAAAAGTCTGCACGTCAAGAACATTTATAACTTTTAGCTTCAACGGAAAAACATAAGTATTATAGTCCAAAAATAATACTTGCTAACGTTAGCGCAAATACTCGTGAAAAAGAGTAATTATTTAAATTTTCTAGAATACTAACTGAATATAAAGAAGATAATATATTTACACAAAAATTTTAAATAGTGTCGTAATTAGATCTACAGAGTAGAATAAATACCAGTCACAAGTGATATTAGATAAAGTTATTGTGAACTATATTGACAATGTAAGTTGACCTTGATGATCAAAACACGTTAAACGCCATTTCATGTGTTCCTTGCAGTAAAGAAATATTGTCATATTATTATTTAATTATCTAAAAAAACATGTATAAAAATGGAATAATAATAAATAAAACGTTGGAAGAGTAAAAAAACCCAGTGGAGATAGCAAAAGAGCCAGGTCACTGTGAGAGATTACCGATATGAACCTATTGTCTACTTGCTTAATAAGACAAATAAACTACACTACACTCCCTTATCATACATGCCTTCGAAGGTACCTTAAAATCACAAAAGAGTAAACAGAATATAAACCATAAACATCTAAAAAGAATGAACCAATCAAATCTGTCAAAGCTTCATAAGTAGCATGAGATAAGAGAGATCAAATACCCATGAAACACAAATCTTAAAAAACAACTTAACTTCTTCTAATATAACTTACTGATGTTATAATTTACGAAGAGCTCATTATAATAATATTAGGCAAACAAACCTGGAAATTTGAATTCACTAAAACCATCTAATGTTATCCACTAACAACATTATAGAATCCAAGTTCCTTACAGAAAAAATAACACACAACAATTAAGTAGATATAAAAAATAAAAACATACCTTGGAGCTCCTCAAAAGTTATTGAATGGCAAATCTGAGAGGATATGAGGGTATGATGGAGATGTTAGATTTTCTTTGGCTATGGTGCGTTTAAAGATGGTTAACAGGGTATGGGAGACTCAAGTTGGAGCAGACCAAATGTTCCAATATGCAAGGATAGATGTATGGAAGGTTTCTCAAGTCTTCAAATGGTGCCTAACTATTTATGACTTAGATGGCATTTTTGGAGATCATGAGCAGTAATTTAGGACTTTTTTTTATATAATAGTAAGATTTAAGCTTTCATATATATTGTAGCTTTCATAAGTTCAGTTGTATTTGGGTAGTTTTCAACTTGAAACAAAGGGTAAATTGGATAGATTAAGATAATTCATTCTGCACTAAAAGTTAAAGTAAAACCTTTGCAAAAATTTACTTTTTCATTACATAAGAATATACTATAAAAGTATTATATGATGCTACTGCATATATAAAAACAACCTTGCTCTCCACTTATACATTGAAGACAGAGACCTCAAGATAAACATGTGATTATGTGAAAGAGTATTAAAGATTAATGATCATAAATTGATAGCTCTAAGTCATACATACTGCATTTAAGTAACTCAAATCTTTTACTTTTTAGCTTAAACTTGCTGCTAATGATTGACAAAGATACAAAGTTCTTAAAGTGTTCAAGTGTAACACCCCCAAAATTTGGTACAGCGGAAGACTCAACAAGCTTTCGGGGTGTTACGGGGATTGGTATCCAACACAAGACATAACAGAACGAGATAAAGTAAACATAAGAAAAACACAACCAAAACGGGGTTTTAAAGTTTACATTTATCCCAACATCATACAGAGTCAGGCCCAAAAGAAATAAACGTAGGTCCACAATTAAATATCAGAGTTTAGAAAAATAGATCCATAAACCAGGTGCCTTAGCCGAGCCTTCCAATCCATGCATCCAAATCATCACTTAATTACCTGAGAAAACGTGCTAAAAGTCAGCTTTCGCTGGTGAGATCATAGGTTTAAATTCATAATTCAATATAGTAGACATATACGCAAAACGCTTACTAGCTAGACTAAGGATTCACTAAAAGCCTGCGGATACCCTCCGCTCCAACATAATACACGGATACCCTCCGCTCTAACATAGATATTCGGGTAACCCCTGCAATATCATAAATACTCGGATAACCTCCGAAGTATTAATAACCTATATGTGCACACTATAGTATCTAAATAAGCCAACCTTGAATAGTACACACGAAACTATGTGACTAAAGTTGACAATTCACCAATAACCAAATAAGCCAACCTTGAATAGTACACACAAAAATATGTGACTAAAGCTGACAATACATCCTAGTCCATACGCATAGCAAGTTTTAGAAAGAATATAGAAGCGATAATAGTCCACATAAAATAATGTGCACGTTTCTCACCCCAAGTATTGAAAACATAGTTCAAGATTAAAAGTGGGGCTATGACTCACCTCAAGTCCAGAAAACAGCAATAAGAACTTGGTAGAAGTAAGACGTATAGTAACTCACAAGACGGCAACTACGGACTCGGCACGACCTAACAATATCAACTCGTTCAGAAATCATTTCCTCAAAATCAATTATTCCCAAACCCGAACGTATTCCATTTTACTTTTCCGAAAATCCATTTCTCGTATTAGTTTGGAGTTTTACGTTTGGTATGCATACGGGTGGTGGGTCGACACAAACAAACCAAAAAGTCTCACAAAAGAATAATAAAACAAACTATAGATCTAATATTAGCCCAATATATTATTTAAATAAATCATCGAAGTTTATCAAATCCGTCGATTTGATAATCCCCATATTTATTTACGTAACATACCGTTCCAAGATTACACCTAACCTAAAGCACATAGCACAAAAATACTATATGGTACATATCGTAGTCTAATAAATTCCTTATATACATCGTCAAATTGGCCAGATTTCACGATATATACATTTAGTGATTTGTTATCCTAATACATATACCACAACCTATGGGCGTCGTAGGATACGATGCCCATTAATATACTCATTTCGTATAGCCAAATAACTCGGTTTAACCTGTCGATTAAATAAGTTATTTAGTTATAGAAAGTGTTTATATTAATCGTCATATATCCGTGACAACACAAAAGTCACAAACAATAACCCACTTGAACTCAAGTGACCACGACTCCGTATAACTCGATAGTTTTCCCTCGTTATATGTAAAAGATATTATTTCATTTAATGTTTTAGTTAACGTCGAGAATTCCTCGTTATTTAATATTTATTCATAATAGCGCTTCCAATAATATTACACTACTCTCGTAGCATAATATATTTAGTCGCGTTATTATTATAATACTACTCGTGATTTTTGTTATTATTAATATACGCATTTATATATTTATATATACGTTATTCACGTCTATATATTTATATAAACGTTTATATTACCAATAATATTATTACGAGTTTTATTATTTGCGTTTTAAATTGTAAATAATTATCGAGTCATACGAAATGGTCACATGTCCGAGTCATTACTCTCGGCTCATTGTCCAAGTCCAAAATAATATAAGCAAGTCATAAATAATCAATCCAACTCCGTCCAAATCAATCCCAATACACGTGCTACAACAATAGGGTCCGACTACGGCACCCGACTAACCTATCTCCGTCAATCTAAGTGACCGTCTCACAATCGGTCCCCACTTTACCATTCGTCAACAACTTCTCAATATTACAATAAATCCCTTGTCGAGACCAAGAATGATCTCGACTCAACAAAGCATTCGGCCGGAACCAAAGTACCACAACAATAACAAGTTAAGTCCACAAAACATAACAAGAAATAAAATATCAACAAGGTCAAATTTCGGGTTGGTTTACCAAGCTAAACCCGAGCCCTTCGACTCACTTGAGTCTCGGCTCACACCACGAGTCACAAAGACTCGAACCAAGACCAATAGGTCTCCAAAAATAAGCTCCAAAGAGCCACCCAAAGCTGCCCAAGTCGACCCACTTGGGTCGCGGCATCAACAACCATAATCGACCAAATAAAAATCAAGACTCAATCGAGTCAACCAAACTCCAAGCAAATAATCATGAAAAACATGAATTCAAGGCCACACAAGATCAATAACGAGCCAAAATGCTCGAACCCACATCAAGTCGTGAGTCCTAGACTCACGGTTCACTCGACCCACTTGAGAAATCACCAAGACCCGGATACCAAACCCATTTTTATCATCAAAAACATTATTTCATAACATATTAATTCGATTCCCATGAAAATACTCCATGTATCCACGGATTTAACACCAAGTCGAGACACCCAAGTGCCAAAATCGAGCATACTCACCTTCTTGTACCTCCAAACGAATAGATCTAGTAAAAACAATAAGATTTGGATCGGATTTGATAAGATTTCGAGATGTTAGGGTGGGTTATATGACGGGTATTATACACCAAATGAAAGGGAAAAAGATAAGGAACAAGATGGTGGTGGTGGTTTTGTTGTGAGGGCGGCGAAATGATGGTGGTGGCCGGTTTTGTGTTCGGCGACTAGGGTTAAGAAGAGGGGAGAGAGAGAGTGTTTTGGTGAGGGTGATGTGTTGTGTTTGTGTGTGTGTGGTGATAACAACAAAGACGATTTTTGTATATTACTCTAAAAAAAAGTCTTTTTTTCTTTTTAATAATAATAATAATAATAATAATAATAATAATAATAATAATAATAATAATAATAATAATAATATTAATATTACTAATAATATGAGTGGGTAATAAAAGTGAGTGTAAAACACACGGTCCGAAACCCGAACTCATTTTAAAACGTTTAATATCATGCGAAACGTTCCGTAAGTAATTAAATATTGTCGAACTCGTAAAATCAAGTCATAACATTTCTGTTAGGTAATCCTAGTGCCGGAGTCAACGTAGTACCAAGTGAGAATTCAAAAAATAAATCACCATGTATATTCCATAACAAATCATTAAATAAATCTCAAATCCCATAACGATATTAAATATAATCAACCATAAAATAGGTCTTACAAGTTCGTTACGAATAAAATTTCAAATAAAAATTTATAAACGAACTTTAACGTAATGCGGGTTTTCAAAATGGCTCCCTAAATTGCCGGTTGTCACATCCTCCCAGTCTCAGAAGAAACCCGTCCCGGGTTTCTCTCGGAACAATTCATCTACGAAGTGAAAAGCTTCGGATATCTCTTCCGGAACTCGTCCTCACGTTCCCACGTAAATTCCGGTCCATGTCGGGAATTCCAACGAACCTTGACGAGCGGAATGCGACTTCGCTTGAGTCGTTTAACCTCACGATCCAAAATCTCAATCGGCTCTTCCACAAAATTCAATTTCTCATCAATACGGATATCCTTCATTGGAATAACCGGCGTCTCATCAGAAAGACATTTCTTCAAATTACTAACGTGAAACACATCGTGAACTTTACTCAGTTCATTTGGTAATTCCAACCGATAAGCCACGGGCCCAATTCTTTCCAAAATAAGAAATGGTCCAATGTAGTGAGGGTTGAGTTTTCCACGTTTCCCGAAATGTATCACACCCTTACAAGGCGAGACTTTCTGCATCACTTTGTCTCCAACCTGGAACTCTAGGGGTTTACGTCTCTGATCGGTGTAACTCTTCTGCCTATCTATGGCTGCTTGCAACCAATCACGAATCTGAGTCACTTTTTCAGTAGTCTCAAAGATAAGTTCAGGGCCTGTGAGTTGGCTATCTCCAACTTCCACCCAACCAATAGGTGAACGACATTTTTGGCCATACAAAGCTTCAAATGGTGCAGCTTTAAGACTTGTGTGGTAGCTATTATTATAGGAGAATTCCGCAAGGGGTAGATATTTCTCCCAGCCTTTACCAAAGTCTATAATACATGCACAAAGCATATCCTCTAAAGTCTGAATGGTCCTCTCACTTTGACCATCAGTTTGGGGATGATATGCAGTACTCATATCAAGTCTCGTCCCCAAAGCAGTTTGAAGTGATCGCCACAAAGCTGACGTAAAGCGGCTATCGCGATCAGAAATAATCGATATAGGGACTCCATGACGAGAGATAATTTCCTTCACATACAACCTCGCAAGTTTGTCGACACTATCATCTTCACTAATCGCCAGGAAATGAGCAGACTTAGTCAATCGATCCACAATTACCCAGATAGCGTCACAACCGCTAGCTGTCCTTGGTAATTTGGTAATAAAGTCCATTGTAATCCGTTCCCAGTTCCAAACTGGGAGTTCTGGTTGCGTTAATAATCCTGACGGTCTTTGATGTTATGCTTTAACCTTAGAGCATGTCAAGCACTTACTAACGTACAACGCTATTTCTGCCTTCATGTTTGGCCACCAATATAACTTTTTCAAATCCTGGTACATCTTGTCGGATCCAGGATGAATAGAGTACCTTGACTTTTGCGACTCATGCATAATCAACTCTCGAATTCCTCCATATAAAGGTACCCAAATCCGATCTCCAAAACATAATACTCCATCGGAACGCTTAACAAATCCTTTCTCATTCTTAGCCATCCCAAATATGTTCTCGGCAGGTCGGTTTTCTGCTTTCAACGCTTCCGTTTGAGCTTCAAATATTTGAGATGGTAACGGCGATACGATAGTCATTCCCAGTGACCTAACTCGTAACGGTGGTATTCTCTCCTTTCGACTAAGAGCATCAGCAACAACGTTTGCTTTACCAGGATGGTAGCGAATTTCGCAATCATAATCGCTTAGCAACTCAATCCAACGTCGTTGTCTCATGTTGAGCTCTTTTTGATTCAAGATGTGTTGTAGACTTTTGTGGTCAGTAAACACAACACACTTGGTTCCATACAAGTAATGTCTCCATATCCTCAAGGCGAAAACCACAGCACCTAACTCCAAATCATGGGTGGTGTAGTTTTTCTCGTGCTTCTTGAGCTGTCGGGAAGCATAAGCTATCACTTTCTCTCGTTGCATTAACACAGCTCCCAAACCTTTATGTGAAGCATCACAATAGACTATGAAATCCTCATTACCTTCAGGTAACGCCAAGATAGGAGCACTACACAACATCTCCTTAAGTAATTGAAATGCTTCCTCTTCCTTATCTCCCCATTCATACTTAACACTCTTTTGAGTCAATTTGTCAACGGTTTAGCTATCCTCGAAAATCCCTCGATGAACCTTCGGTAGTAACCGGCTAAACCCAAAAATTGACGAACTTCTGTTGGGGTTGTAGGTGCAGCCCAATCTTTAATTGCTTCAATCTTAGCAGGATCTACATGAATGATGAGGCGAAAAATGATCCGTTTTTAGGGGGTCATTTAAGCCCGAATTCGAATTTATTTGATCAAATATTGCCCTAAATCGTTCCTTTTGTGATTTTAGGTACTTTGGGAGAGAAATTTGGAAAAGGAAGCAATCCGGACGTTTTTGGAGCATAAAAGTGAAGAAAACGCCAAAGTCTTAATTTTCCATGCTGGGAACAGTAGGTGACGGCGTCAAGAGTAACTTCCTGACGGCGTCAAGAGCACAATTCCATGACGATCCAGAAGAGATTTGACGGCGTCATGAAGGTAGGGCGTCAAGAGTAAAAGTCATGACGGCCTGGAAATGATTAATACTTGACGGCGTCAAATGTAGATCTAGGCAGTCCGAGATTAGTTTTGGCGGCGAGGTGACGGCGTCACCTAATTGGTCTTGACGCCGTCAGACCCCTTTTTCTATATATAGTTTTCTAATTTTTCACATTAAAGAGAGAAGTTTTGGGAGAAACCCTAAGTACGATTTTGGTGTAACTTTACAGGTTTTTCAAAGGTTCCATCCCCTTGATACCTTGCATGTTTAATCAAGATAAGTGTTCTTCTAATTCAATAAATATGTCTATGTGTTGGTTGTCTATATCTTGTTCTTGTCTTAATTCCATCATGCTAGGCTAGATCTATCTTGTGTTTGCTTAGATCTAATGAAACCTAGATATTGATTATGTGTTGATTACTTGTTTATTCTTGTCTTGGATGAATGATTTATATGTTAGGCTTAAGAAAACTGGCAGATCTCCAATTGGTAACATGCTTGAACGTCTTAAGAAATATGAACCAACGCGCACTAGGTCTTTATTGGTTGTATTTAATGCATGAGCCACTGTTTACAATCCCTATAGTTGTGCTGGGCATGGTGTAGGAGGAGATAAGAACTCATAGAATTGGGGAGTTATGTGTGCCACCCCATGAATGGTATTAAGGAATACGATCCGTCATCCATGTAATTATAACAAGTAATTAACATGTAAAAGATGTCTAGGGAGTAGTGAAATCTAAGTAAACACATTTTCTCCAATTACTGCTCACAACCTTAGTATAAATTAGTTTATTTTCATTTCTAGTATTTTATTTTGATTGCATCTTAGTATTGGGTTAGTTGATTAGCAACTAATTTCGCCCCAAATCCTTCAAACCCGAGATTTTAAATTGCTTTCTAAAAAATATAAAAATACAAAAAGAATCTTCCCTCACCTTTAGAACTAGTATTTAGGTTTTCTAATCCTAGCGACACTATTCCTAGCTGAACGATCAATCCCCCGGTACTTGTCACTATACTATACTACAACGATCAGGTACACTGCCTGGTGGGGGTTGTAAGCTTCTCAAGATCCCTTGAGAGGTAAAGCCTGGTGCGATTCCCACGTATCAAGTTTTTGGCGCCGCAGCCCGGGGAATAGTTATTGTCTTAGTTAGAATTTCTTTTTATTAGGTCTACTTGCTAGATTCCTTTCTAGCAAGATTTTATTTTTATTTTTAAGCTTTCTTTAGTCTATCTCATTTCTTTGTGTCTTTGTTCGTAACTCTTCACCACCCAACATCATGGAAGGTGGCAACATCTTTGAACCCGTCATCCCACCACAACAAAACCCACCATTAGAACCCCTTAGGCCCCGAACCTTAGGAGAGTATTCCCGACCTAGCCACCAAGGCTACCGAAACACCATTGAGCTCACCGGAGCCAATGTGACCCCCTTGCGATCTGACACCATCCGGTTGGTGCAAAGCGGATGTGCATTCCATGGACTTCATTCCGAAGATCCAAACCAACATCTTAAGGACTTTCTCAAAATCGTAGATTCCATAGACCTAGGTGTTGAAACTAGAGAGACTACCCGTTTACGCCTATTCCAATTCTCTCTACGGGATCAAGCTAGTCAATGGCTTGAGCGTTTACCCGCGGGATCCATCACCACATGGGATGATCTCACCACTCGTTTCCTTGCTCAATTTTTCCCACCGGGGAGAACTACTAAGCTTAGAAATGACATCTTGATGTTCCAACAACGTCAAAATGAATCTCTTTATGAAGCATGGACTCGTTTCAAGGACTTACTCCAAAAAGTCCCTCATCATGGCATAGATCTTTGGCTCCAAATCCAAATTTTTTATGACCATATTGACATCTCCACGAGGCGAGCCATTGACCAATCGGCCGGTGGTAAGCTTCGTGATCTTAGTGCGGAACAATCATGGGAACTCATAGAAGATCTTGCTCTCCATGACAACGAAAGTTGGAAAGATCCCCGTGATTTGAACAAAACGGTCAAGGCAATATCTTTGCCTTCGAACAATTCTAGCACTCCCGACCGTAGGATCATGGAACTTGAAGGTCGAGTCAAGTCTCTTATGAAATCTTACGAAGCTCAAAAACCTTCAAGCCAAGTAAGCAGAATCGCTTCTACATGCAAATTATGCAATGGCCCTCATGAGACTCATAACTGCATGGAACTTCCAAAACGTGCTTATAACGAATTCACATCATCACACGTAGGTCAGGGTCCTCGAACTTCTGGCGAGGCCTATGAGGCATGGAAGGATAAACCTAATTTCAGAGGGTACCAAATGCGAAGCGTATCCTTCAATGACTCCTCACCACTCACTTGGTCTGAGCATTTTCCATCACAAGGCATTCCTAGGCAAAGCTGTGAAGATACTTAAAAAAAATTCATTCTATCTCAAGAATTACAGCTCGCTACGCTCGAGGCCAAATTTAGACAACAACAGGCTGATGTGAACAACAAGATTTGTAATCTGTTGACTGCTATCAAAGAGCATGTTGATAATAAGCCCGTTCACATTGATGAGGTTAAATCTGCTACCGTCATAAGTCCACCAACCTCCCCTGTGAAAATAAAAAGTCCTAGCAAGTTATTCAAACATCTATCTCCTAAAGGAAAAGAACCTGTCAACCCCCTAGGACCAATCCACTTCGTAAACACCATCACCACGATATTTGCTTCAACACCCAACCCAAACCAACAACAAACTAACAAATTCAGTCGGACAACTAAAGATGAGACCTCAAGGGTAGACCATGATTCGGCCAGAAAACCTACCAACTCACCCGAGCAATACACCGCGCAAGAATCTGGCAAACCGGATGAAAGGAAAGAGAAATCGGAAGAGCATGAGAGAAATCCAACCATTTTGGGTAAATCTATTATAGAAGAACCCGAGAGAAAAATGGAGGATGTTATTAGTGGGAGTAGCGATAAGACTAAGGAAAGTAACCCTAAAGTTTTCAAGATCCCCTGTACCATTAAGGAAAAGCTCTTAACCGATAGTCATATAGATCCTAGCTTCCCAGTCAACATAATCCCCCTTTCCCTATACCACGAAACCTTCCCAGAACGCATTGCGTGCGAGAGAGTAATAGAAAATTTATCAATTAGGATTGGAGAGCTTGTTTACAATACTGACCTCACCGTGGTTGATGACGTGGACCCTCTCACCAATCAAACGTTAACCAACCTTGTCCTTGGGACACCATTTATCAGTGAATCAGGAGCAATCCTTGATGAGAAAGATGGTAGTGTATTACTCACCAATGGTGTTAGGAAGGTAATTTTTCGTAGGGATAATGAGGAGGTGAACAAGTATCGTCCTTCCCTTGAGGGGAATCTATATGGGTCAAAGGATGGAGAGTCGGGGAAGATAAGACGGAGTGATCCGAATAATCTCAAAATCCCCTGCATGATAGGTCATAAGTATTTCGATAACATCTACATTAATGTATTCCTGCCAAAGAATGTTATGTCATTGTTCCATTATAACAATATCTGCATATGGGGGATGATTTACAAGGGAGAGAAAGTGGTTGGTAAGGATCATGAAATCCAGGTGTTCGTAGGAAATATGACATTCACTATGGAATTCACGATTGTGGATAACATAGAAGACTATGTCGACCCCAGGTTATCACAAGTAGTTTTGGGAGCACCCTTTTGTGAAATCACTAATTTGATAGTGGATGACTTGAACGGAATCATGACCTTCACTGATGGGATTAGGAGAATTTCATACCAAACGCCATACAAGAGAAAATACCTTAAGGAAATCGATTGTGACGGGCTTGATAAGATAAGTTCCCAACTTATTTTGTGTGATGAAGATGTTAGGAGAGGGTGTAAAAACGTTTCTGATTTATCATGTTGATTCTTTAAGAATGTTAGTAAGCTTGGTTCTAAGTATCAACAAGATGTTTTCAAGTTCGAAGACCCGAAGTACTTGCACTATGAAAGCGATACTGGTTTAGAAGACGACCTAGAGAGTGGAACCAATGATGAGGTCACCTAGTAACCCATGACCTTGAGTCTAGCTACAAGACTCGTAAATAAAGAAAAGCGCTTCTTGGGAGGCAACCCATGTTTTGTGTGATTTTATAATTGTTTGTTTGTTATTTGTTTCCGTATGCATGCTTAATCTTTATTGTTGGTAGATCATGTTTCTAAACTAAATAGTGGAAATACTTTACTTTGTTGTTGTGGCCTAGTCTTAACTCCACCTAAAAGTATTTTTGCAAAAGATAAGTGTAAGGGGAAACCCCAAATATGTTTTCAAGAAACAAACCGATCATGATTCTCCACAATATTAAATGAGCATGTATATTCGTATTTGTTAGAGTCAAATGCTTGTATTGAGTCATAATGAAGTTTTGCAGGATTTTCCAGGAAGTAGGACCAAGTTTTTCCAGAAATTTTCCGGAAACTTAACATAAGAATTTCTGCAGGTCAATTCTGACGGCGTCAGGAGTTTACTCTTGACAGCGTCAGGTGTAAAAATCTGGAAATTTTACCGGTTTTGTTTTTCTAACGGAGTCTTATGGTTTTTGTGAATTATTAAGTTTTATAATCTCCAGGAGATCTGCAAACTTCATTCCACAAGCATTATATCTTATCTTGTTTTCTTGGATTTAGTAACTTATATAGGATGCCGCCGATTTTACGCGAGGTTGCCTTGTCTATTTTGTCAGGTTTTACAGGTTATGTATGACAAGAAGATGATTTATATTCTGGAAGGGAAGCTTTGATTGTTCATTTTCTTGGAGGAAGATTTAACCTGGCCACCTTATTATCCATACCGAGCGAATCAGGGGAGTATTTGATTTCATTCTCTTTACTTTTTCACTTTTACATTCTTTACTTGAACATTGGGGACAATGTTCATCTTAAGTGTAAGGGGAGGGTAAAAAGATGATACCTTACATATGCACTTTCGCTTGAGTTTGTTTTGTTCAATGGTAGATGTGTAATAAAACTATGAGAAATACTTGTTAGTGCAATTTTAACGCCAAATTTAAATTTTTTTACAACATTTAGGAGTGAAACTGTAGCCATAGCAAGCGTCTCATGGATAGGAGATTGTATGACTAGCACATAACCGTATATTCAGAAAAATTTTCCACCCAAATATGTGAGGTTCGCCTTTAGATTTGATAGGAAAAGCATTCATTATTAGTGCTTATGAGTGTACCGGTAGCATTTAGATTCTAGAACTTGCGTTAGTGATGCATCCCGAGACCGCTAGTGAGACTACATTCGTGTGGTAGGATTTACTACATGATAAGAGGCATTAGGATCACCCTTATGTTAAACCCGTATCATAATTACTTGACCATTTAAGTCATATTACTTGGCTAGTTAAGTCAACTAATTTTTCCCACACCCTTAGCGTTGTACTCATTTTTAGTACACGAAACCCCTAGTACACCCCTCTGAGCCTATCTTTTCGTTTCTAACTTTAAGCATTTTACTTAAAGGAAGAATTTGTTACACCCCACTTAAATATACAACCAAATCGCCTTAGCCTTCCGTGTATGCGCTCATTTTTAGTGCATTATTGTTATTTGTTAAACCCTAAGTTAACTATCTAATTGATTACATGGTTGCTAAGTCGAGTCATATCCTTGTACATATTGTTTTGGGACGATTGGGACTCATGGGTAAAGTACTTTGATGAGTTCATAAAAACTCATCATTTTTGTCCTGTTTAAAATACAAAAAACAGTTAAAAACACACAGAAACACCACATAATACTACAAATATCTTTGAAATGTGTTTTTATATGTTTCAGGTGCAAAAGGATTGAAAACAGATGAAAAACGTGCAAAGTTTGCACACTTGGCAAAATCAGTCCCTGAACTTTCAAGAAATGTCATAAATGGTCCCTGGGAAAATTATTTTGAAGAAAAGTCAACAACAGTCCCCCAGGAATCATGAAATAACAAACTTTACCCTTGAAGTTCAAAATTGCACAAATGGCAAAACAGGTCCCCCAAGTTTCAAAACTTGTCAGTTTTAGTCCCTGGTAGTTTATTTTGGAAAGAAAAGTCAATTTTAGTCCTTGGGAATTCACAAAGTATCATAATTAATCCCTGGATAAAAAGTTTGAGGAATTTACAAAATTGGTCCCTGAAGTTTCAAAAATGGCAAAAATAGTCCCTGGGTATTTAAAAATGGAAAATTATCAAAATATACCCTTGTACTATTCATAATTAACAAATCAAGTCATTTTTGATTAACTTTTGGAAAATTACACTTTTTACCCTCAAACTTTATAAATTTGGCAAAAATGGTCCCCGAGTGTTTTTAAATTGGAAAAATATTAAAAAGACCTTATAATATTTTTAAATGGCAAAGAAGGTCCTTTGTGATATAATTTGGAAAAGTTTCAAGTTTGGTCCCTGGAAATCAGATTTTACAAGTTTAGTCCTTGGGCTAAACTTTACAAAACCAAACGGATCAAATAAATAACAAAATCTAAAATCCAATCCAAGAAAAAAAAATAATAAGCCTGGTCCATATTAAATCCAAAAGCCCAAACAACACCGAGCCCATTCCCCTTTTTGTTAACACGGGCATTGACCCGCGTTGACTCCACCTCCACCTTCTTCAACCTCTCCCCCCTCCTCACCTGCTGCATCACCATCCACCATACACCACCCCCCCTCCATGTGCCTTATCTCCATCTCAATTACACGTGTAACCCTCTCCAAGAGTCCTCAAACCTCAGCTTTGCTCCACAATTGGACACGTACCACTCCACCATCCCTGCATCACCCCTACACACCATACTACACCACCATCACCCATGACACCTCATTTGGTTCCCTTAACCCCCCATTGTCACATCAGAAGCATTAAATGCTTGAAAAATGGCTGCAAGCAACCTATGTGGGTTTTGGCGCCAAAATATCTTTTAAACAGGTGTACTTAAATTAGATACGTGTCAAGGTTGAAGAGTGGTGGGATTTGATCTAGAGGACACCTGGAACACTTTGGAGTGCTATAAAAGGAGCAAGAGACTGAGGAAGAAGATATAATTTTTAGTTTTAATCAATGTATGTCGTTTAAGTTGTAATTTATAATTTCAGTTCAAATTTAAGTTTCCAAATATTGTACTAAGGTTCTAAGGTTATAATAAAACTTATTTCAAGCTTTAATCTCAGTTTCATATTTATTTGTAGTATTTGCAATTTTAAAATTTCCAATTTTCATGTTTAACTTAAACAGTTGTTATATATGTTGTTATAAGGCTTATAATCTCATATAAGTCCTTATACCAACTAGTTTAAACTATTAGAATAGTTAAAATTAATAATCTTACTAAAACAGAAAAATATAAAGAAAAATAAAATAAAAATCAAAAATTCATGAAGAAAGCATGGAGCAAGGTTTATATTGGATTGCCTCTGGGTTAGAAACCTTGTGGAAGGTTAATAGGAGTAGTAATTGATCCTTGTTTTTGGTTTTCTGCTGGAATGCAAATTGTAAGTTTTCTCTTTGAATGTTGTGATTCTACTGTGTATTTGTGTTAACTTAGGTGTTATTATGCTTATTATGGTAAAATTAGGTGTTAGATATCTTAAACTTATAAGTGTTGGATCAGTTGTGCAAAATTCTTAGTGTATTGTTAAAATTTTCTATATTAGATTTTGTACTGTGCTTATTGGAAGTTATTGTTGTTGACTGAAATCTACTTATTAAGTGTTTGTGAACAAGTCTTAAACATAATTGCTCAATTGCACATCAAAATTACTTGAGTCTCTTTGAAAAATCATCTCAGATATTTATTTAAGGGGTGTTTGGATCAGCTTGTTACCTTATGTTCCAAAGCTTACTTGTTGTTATTTGCTGTTTGAACAAGTCACAATAGGTCTAGGATAGTTAACCAAATCACAAAAACCATTACCCTTTTGAGAAAAAAAGTCAATATCATTCTCAAATCTCATAACTGTGGACTGTCAAGGTTTTAGGTTATCATAACCTTGGATTTGGTTTAAAAACTAAAAAGATAGATTAAAGTAGCCTCATAACATCTTAAAACATCAAATCTAATCAGTAGGTATAGGCTAAAATTCACAAAAGTCAAATGGGTTACAAATCTTGAAAAGTCAAAAACTTGTTTATGTGAAATTGTTCAAACTTTGGAGGTCTGTAATTATCTTGATTCTAGGAATTAGCACCTGAGATTTTACAAGCTTTCTCACTACCAGCTTGTTGATTTTTAGTAATTTTATCAAAATTTTTGGAATTTTTTTTAATGGGTCCCACAAGGCCTCAAAGAGACCTGCAGGGGAACTGATTGCCCTGTGCATCAGTTACTCACCACCACACCACCACCTTTGGTGGTGGATTGTGGCCACATCAGTGGGCCCCAAGCCTTGTTTTAGCTTTCAAATTTCTCACAAGCTAGCAGACTAGCTTATTCAACTAAGCTTAAGCTTTTAACCTTAGTGGACCCCACATGACACAAGCTTGAAACTTGTCCAATTGACCCTTGTAATCAGAACAACTCAGGCTTTGGAGCTTATTTCCAAAGCTCATACTGAGCTTATTACTTAGCTTATTGGTGAATTTATTGGTCCATTTGATAGACCAACAGTCCAACCTCAAAGTTCAATCATAAAATTGAACCCCTGAACCCCCTTGTGGATCCCACAGGGGACCAAAGGTTCTCAATTTGGCCTGTTGTGATCTGTGGTATTTTGGTGTGGCTTATTCCAGCTTATTAGCTCATTCAGTGTACTCCATGCTTGTTTCTGCTTATTTTCCAGTATACTTAACTTGTTTGTAGCTTATTAAGTTTTAGTTTTATATTGTAGCTTATTTGTAGCTTATTGCAACTTAAAAATCCAAGTTTAGTTTTTTTTAAACCAACTGTTGAGCAAATAAGCTCATTCTGAGCTTATTTGGCTTTTATAAAAAAGTTGTATTTTTAAAAGTTGTTTATTTTTAGTGTTTTAATAGTTTTGTAAAAAGAAAATAAAAAAAAAAAAAATAAAAAGTTAAAAAATTTGGGGTGTGTGAGAATCGAACCTGGGACCTCTAGATAGCATGCATGTATAAGTGACACACCCCCTTCCAGTAGCTCTGGGGCACCAGTTCCGTCATCCTTTCCCTAAACAATATACTTAACACCATTTTTGGGATATAAGCTTAAATAAGCTGTTTTGGCTTATAACTGCTTATTTGGATAAGCTGTAGTACCAAGCTTATTTTTCCTAAGCTTTTCATCACTTAATATACTAGCAGTAATTTTTTCATAATTTTTACTTTTCAAATACTAATTATTTTAATTAATCCGAATTAAATTAGTAATTAAATAATATTAGGTAATTAAATAGTTTTAATAATTTTTAGTTAATAACAACATCTTTTTATATTTTTTAAAAGTCTTATAGACCATAGGGTCTTTGTAAAAAATAATTTCCTAATTGTTACTGTTCATTTCCTATTTTCTTTAATTAAAATTAGTTAAATAGATCTTAAATAATAAATAAGTAATTAATTAGTAAATTAGCCTAAATATAATTTTTAGAATAATTTTATAATTTTTTAGGATTCCTGAGATAGTTAATTAGTTTTATAAATTTTTTCATAATTTTATAAGTCATTTTGGTAATTTTAGTAACTTAAAATAGTTTATTTAGTTTAATTAAAATACTTAGTAATTAATTAATAAAAAACACATAAAAAGACAAAAATATTTATTTTTAATTTTTTATACTTTCTTCAAGTTCATTTAAGTTTTAAAAAATATTTTTGCAAGTTTTTAGTTTAATTTGTAGTTTTAATTATTTGTAGTTTAAATTAAAGATAGTTTTAAATTAAATAGATAAATAGTTTTTATTTAAATAATTAATATTAAATATTAAAATAATCTAAAAAATAATTTTCTTTTTAAATTAAATTTTCTTTTAAGTTTAAGTTTGTAGAATTTTCAAATTTACCCCCTGTAGTTTAAATTTTCATTAAAACTCACCTTTTTCCCTGTGCGTAGACGTAAGTTTTAAAGTTGTATACGTTTTTAAGTTCCCGTAACTGTTTAAAGTTATTTTCTTATTTGTTTAAATTGTATAAATCATTAGTATAAATCAAACTCACCTTTGCCCATTCATAATCACCCGATCCCAAATTTCGTTTTATTACAGATTTCACGCCTCGTTGGGAAATACGACCCGAGGATACATTGTACTCCACGGAGCATTAGTCTAAGCTGTTTTTGACTTATTAACTTTGGTTAATAATAATCTGACGGTTCAGCACTGATCAAAAATTTGGCGCCGCTGCCGGGGAGGTGTGCTGCGTACTACGAATTTGGAAGCATACGTGGTTCTGAATATCAACTCACTGTACAAATATCATCAGTCTGTAAATTTTTGTAAAAATAAATATCATAACTGAAAAGTTCACTAACACTTTTCCTAAAGTGTTAAAAACACCAAAAAAATTAAATAACAACAAAATACATCGTGAAGTTAAATTACTTCGTTTTCTTTAAAATCACAACCTATACAGCTGGTATAAGGTAAGTTCTGACATTAAATTGCGAACTGAAGAGGAATCCATTTATTTCCTCCCGCTAGCCTGCGAGTGATTTTAAAAGAACGATTTCGGTTAACGAATCGATTCCAAAAATATTTTCCAAGTTTTCACCCATACACATATACCCAAAAACATTTTCTTGTGAATAAATTAAATAACCTTCAGAATAAGTTCCCAAACATAAGATAAAAAATTTAACGTAATATCCGTGTAAGTGGTGTACCTTTTATAAAGAAGCCATTTTACCTGTGATTATTGGGTTAAGTTTACTGTGGTTTTGCCTCGATCTTGTTTTGAAAATTTTGTTTTTAGTACATGCACACACGTTCTTCTAGGTCTACAAGTCCTCATCGCGAGCTTGTCAGTATTCCTCGAAAACGTACACAATCTGCCCCGAAAATTGAAACTCAAATACAGACTGAACCTAAACCTGCAGTCATCATGGCAGAAGAACGCCCAATGTCAGAACTTCTCCAGGCACCCATTGAGGGTTATGGAGATGCTATTATTGTACCCGCCATAGTATCTGATAATTTCGAATTAAAAACCGGATTACTTAATCTGGTTACTTCTAATCAGTTCTATGGTTTCGAAAGGGACGATCCTCATTCACATATAAGATGGTTTAACAAAATCACATCTACCATCAAATATAAGAATGTCCCGCCGGAGGCTATTAAACTACTTCTGTTTCCATTTTCTCTCGAGGGAGCAGCCAGAGTCTGGCTGGAGAAACAACCCCCTCGATCCATTGAAACATGGGAAGATCTAGTTAAGAAATTTGTGAATGAATTCTATCCACCATCCAAAACTGCCTATCTGAGGAATGAGATCACCAAGTTTTCACAAAGACCTGGTGAGACATTCAGTGAAGCATGGGATAGATTCAAAGAGTTGCTTCGCAAATGCCCCCACCATGGATTTTCTGAGTTAATGCAACTCGACACATTTTATAATGGAGTAAGCCAAGCAGACCAAGATTCCCTTAATGCCTCAGCAGGAGGGAATTTTTTGAGTCGTACTGTCAAGGAAGCTTTAGCAATAATTGAAAATAAGTCTAAGGTTCGAACCATACGTAATAAACAGGTCGATCCTTCTTCTTCTTCTACCGTGAGTCAATCTAGTACCGATGCTAAGATTGATAAACTCACGGATGCTATACAAGCCTTGGTTCACTCCAATCAGAAGAAAGTCTCGTTCCCACAGAATCCTTCACATGCTGAAGTGAAGAAAGTGGATGTTTGTGTTACCTGTGGTGGACCACATGCCTACTATAATTGTACTGCCACAGACAATAACACATTTGAAACCAACGCGATTGCTGGTAGCTCTAGCCAAGGAGGCAATCCATATCGTCCTCCTGCTGAGCCACCATGGCGTCCGAGCACTTACTCTGTACCACCTGGTTTTAACCAGAACACCCAAAACCGTCCCCAAAACCCAAACAGAAGTAACCAAAGTTATTCTAACCAAGGTCACTTTAATCAAGGGTATCCCCAAAACTTTCAAAATCAGGGGAATAGAAATCAGGGACCGAGTAACTATAATCCTGGCTACTTTCATGGAAACCCTAATCAGGGACAATTCCAAAATCAAGGGTTTCAGCAGAACACTCGAGGGCAAACCCCTCCCGTTCAAACACCAGTTGTTGTTCCAAACCCTAACTCTTCTGATGAATTGTTAAAACAATTCATGAAAGCACAGGAAGAAACCAACAGGTTGTTGATCAGCCAAATTTCTGACATAAAGAAATCTTTAAATGATCGACCCTCGGGCTCAGGTACTTTACCTAGCAACACGATCGCTAATCCGAGGGGCGATGTTAAGGCAATCACCACAAGAAGTGGAGCTTCTTATAAAGGACCTAAAACTCCATCTACCTCTTTCTCTTCTCTTGAGGTACTGGAAAAAGAAGCTGAGGTTACAACGGACACGATACCTCCTATTCATAATGGAAGTACCGACGACGTCCCACCTCCAGTTATCCCGACTCCTCCTAAAAGAGTTGTGTTTGAAACTACCGAAGGTCCTGTTGAAAATCCAAAAGCCAACCCAAAACCAACAATTCCATATCCCTCACGATTGCAAGACCAGAAGCTCCGTGAAAAAGCTAATCATCAGATGGAAAAATTCTTTCAGATTTTTCAAGAACTACACTTCGATATTAGCTTCGCGGATGCTCTTCTTTTAATGCCCAAATTCGCATCGACAATCAAAAACCTGTTGAGCAATAAAGAAAAACTGTTTGAGATGGCACGAACTCCACTCAATGAGAACTGCTCTGCAGTTCTGTTGAAACAGCTTCCCGCGAAGCTAGGAGATCCTGGAAAATTTCTAATACCTTGCGTATTTCCAGGAATGGTTGACTGCTTTGCCTTGGCCGATCTTGGTGCAAGCATCAACTTAATGCCCTACTCAGTTTGGAAAAAGCTCTCTCTTCAGGCACTTAGTCCCACATGCATGACTCTCGAGCTTGCAGACCGTTCAATTTCACGTCCCCTTGGTATTGCCGAGGACGTATTTGTAAGAGTGGGAAAGTTCCATTTTCCGGCAGACTTTGTCGTTGTTGATTTCGATGCGGATCCAAGAGTTCCTCTCATTCTTGGGAGGGGATTCTTAAGGACGGGTCGTGCATTAATCGATGTTTTCGATGAGGAAATCACGTTACGAGTTGGCACTGAAGCAATAACGTTCAACCTTGATCAAACCTCGAGATACTCCTCGAATTATGATGCTGAATCGGTCAACCGAATTGATGTCATTGACATAGCATCCGAGGAATATGCTCAGGAAATCCTTGGTTTCGCTGATAGTTCTCCGAGTGGCAATCCCACTCCCTCTTCTCACCCCATAATCGCTAATTCTTATCCTTCCCTCACTCCGTTTGAGGGAAGTGATTTCGTCCTTGAGGAATTAGAGGCCTTTCTCAAAAGTCATTCAGTTCCCGATGGAATTGATAACCAAGAGATTGACCCGGAAAGGGATATACTTCTCCTCGAGAAGTTATTGAACAAAGATCCCTCTCCCATTCCTGTTCTACCTCCACAACTTCATAACGCGGAAGTCAAATATGTTGAGAAAACTGATGATTTCCCCGAGGTCGAACTTAAGGACCTGCCTCCTCATCTAGAATATGCATTCTTGGAAGGTAACGATAAGTTACCGGTCATTATTGCCAAAGACTTAAAGGATGAGGAGAAAACCGCGCTGCATAAGGTTTTAAAGTCCCACAAGCAAGCAATTGCTTGGAAACTCTCAGACATAAAGGGTATTAACCCGGATTTTTGTACACACAAAATCCTAATGGAAGAGGACTTTAAACCTACCGTGCAGCATCAAAGAAGGGTAAATCCAAAAATCCACGAAGTTATCAAGGAAGAAGTTATCAAACTTCTCGATGCGGGATTGATTTACCCTATATCAGATAGTCCTTGGGTTAGCCCAATACATTGTGTTCCAAAAAAGGGTGGCATCACGGTTGTCACAAATGAGGATAACGAGTTAATACCAACTCGTTTGGTTACAGGGTGGCGAGTATGTATTGATTACAGAAAGCTTAATGAAGCCACCCGCAAAGACCATTTCCCTCTACCCTTTATGGATCAGATGCTCGAGAGACTAGCGGGGAATGAGTATTATTGCTTCCTCGACGGCTTCTCGGGTTACTTCCAGATTCCCATTGATCCACAGGATCAAGATAAAACTACCTTCACATGCCCTTACGGAACATTTGCCTATCGTCGCATGCCTTTTCGGTTATGCAATGCTCCGGGCACCTTCCAGAGGTGCATGATGGCTATTTTCCACGACATGATCGGGAAAACTATGGAGGTATTCATGAATGACTTCTCAGTCATTGGGAATTCTTTCGACTCATGCCTTTCCCATTTAGAAAAGATGCTTCAACGTTGTGAAGACACTAATCTTTGTCTAAACTGGGAGAAGAGCCATTTTATGGTTAAAGAGGGCATTGTCCTCGGCCATAAAATTTCAAAAAGTGGGATTGAGGTCGATAAGGCCAAAATTGATGTTATAGCTAAACTGCCTCATCCCACCACTGTTAAAGGAATAAGGAGTTTCCTTGGCCATGCCGGGTTCTATCGGAGATTCATTCAGGATTTCTCTAAAATAGCCCGACCCATGACTCATCTTCTTGAAAAGGATGCTCCTTTTATCTTTTCCCCCGAGTGCATCGAAGCTTTCTCTACTTTAAAGAAAAAGCTTACCGAGGCACCAATCCTTGTTGCCCCCGACTGGGACTTACCCTTCGAACTTATGTGCGATGCTAGCGATTTCGCTATTGGTGCAGTTCTGGGGCAACGAAAATCCAAACATTTTCAGCCAATACACTACGCAAGTAAGACCATGAGTGAAGCTCAAGTACATTATACCACCACAGAAAAAGAATTATTAGCTGTGGTATATGCCTTTGAGAAATTTAGGTCTTACTTAATCCTAACCAAATGCGTGGTGTACACGGACCACTCGGCTTTGAAATACCTGTTCACTAAACAGGATGCAAAGCCAAGACTGCTCCGTTGGGTCCTGCTCCTTCAGGAATTCGATATACTCATACGAGACAAAAAAGGAGCAGAGAACCTTGCTGCTGATCACTTATCCCGGTTAGAGAATCCTCATCAGGATATTCTCGAGAGAAAAGAAATTAATGAAACTTTTCCTCTGGAGACTCTCAATCTAATCTCTACCAGGGATGATACCTCTACCCCATGGTTTGCAGATTTTGCAAACTACCATGCGGGTAATTTCATAGTGAAAGGGATGTCGTCCCAACAGAAGAAAAAATTCTTCAAAGACGTTAAACACTATTTCTGGGACGACCCCTACCTCTTTAAGATATGTGCGGATCAAGTCATCCGACGGTGTGTCCATGGTACTGAAGCCATGGAAATCCTTAAAGCTTGTCATGATGGACCCACTGGGGGACATCACAGCTCAAACTATACCGCCAAAAAGGTGTTTGATTCTGGTTTCTATTGGCCCACCATCTATAAAGATGCCCAAGAACTTGTCAAAACTTGTGATGCTTGTCAGCATCACGGGAATGTTTCTAAGAAGGATGAAATGCCTCAAAACATCATCCAAGTCTGTGAAATATTTGATATCTGGGGCATTGATTTTATGGGCCCATTCCCATCTTCAAGAGTTAACAAGTATATACTCGTGGCTGTTGACTATTTATCTAAATGGGTCGAAGCAAAAGCTTTACCCACTAATGATGCCCGAGTTGTTGTGAAATTTCTGAAGTCTCTCTTTTCTCGATTCGGGACTCCTCGGCCATTATCAGTGATCGTGGTACACACTTTTGCAATGATCAATTTGCAAGAGTAATGCTGAAATATGGTGTAACTCACCGTCTTTCTACTGCATATCACCCCCAAACTAGTGGGCAGGTGGAGGTCTCAAATCGGGGCATTAAGAGAATTCTGGAGAGGACGGTTGGTGAAAACCGTGCCTCTTGGTCGGACAAATTGGACGACGCACTCTGGGCTTTTCGTACAGCTTATAAGACACCCATTGGGTGTACTCCATACAAGTTGGTGTACGGAAAGACATGTCATCTTCCGATCGAATTAGAGCACAAAGCCTACTGGGCTTTGAAACATGCAAACTTTGACATTCAGACAGCGGGTGATCACCGTAAGGTTCAGCTAAATGAACTAAATGAACTACGTGATCAAGCTTACGAGAATTCTTTAATCTATAAAGAAAAGACTAAGAAGATACATGACTCTAAAATAAAGAACCGCGTTTTCAACGTTGGTGACAGAGTTCTTCTTTTCAATTCAAGATTGAAAATTTTCTCAGGCAAGCTAAAAACCCGTTGGTCTGGACCATTTACTATAGCTAAAGTATACCCATACGGAACTGTTGAGTTATTACAACCCGACGGTCCCAACTTTAAAGTAAATGGACATCGTTTAAAACACTACTTTGGAGGGGACATACCACAAGTGGTTGTCCCAGATCTCCAAACTTTCCCCACGGACTAATTAATACGGGGTCGAGTCAAGCTAGTGACTCGGAAAACAAAAACATTAGTATCATGTACATAAATAATAATGAATTTTGTAAATTTTGTTCAAATATCTATCCTTGTATGTATATTATATACTTTATCATTCAACTTCCGGGCTGTCAGGACATATTTATTACAGTTAATCATTCACAAGTGATTAGCTAGCGTGGTAAACCTGACACAAGCCTGGGAGGTAGTGATTACATATACTATATCATATTTCATTTCATAAACAATATAAAATACAAAAATATTTTTCCTTTGCACACAACTTGCCCAGTTTGATTAGTCTCTTAGTTACAACATTTGGTTGTTGGCTGTTTACAGTTACTGAGCTCTGTCAGACCCAGATTCCCTTTCGAGGGGCGGTTGTTAGGAATTTTCTTTCTTTTGTACATATATATAAAATTTAAAAAATACAAAAACATTTATAAAAGTAAAAAAAATCAAAAACAGTAGCATAAACATGGGTTTTTACCCGTGTGTATCACCCAAGTGTAGGGGAGTTGCCCTACTGTAAATAAAGTACATAAAATAAAAATGAAAAATTCAAAAATAAAATAAATGTTGTTCCTCCATTTAGCTTGTGATATTCCCTTTTTACGTTCAAAGAGTCGGCATAATAGTCGGGACTTTGAATATTGAGGACAATATTCATTTCTAAGTATAGGGGGGAAATTCTAGCGAATTTAATCACATTATACATCTAGTACCCCCGTTTTTGCCAAAAATTTTAAAAATTTTTCAAAATTTTCCACTTAATGAAGTACTTGGCATTAACGCAACAAATGGTTATTAGTCCATCATGTCTAATCCACACAAGGACTGGCTAATCCAGGAGCAAACGGCTCTTGGTAAAGATAACTCAAACCCGTTTATGGCTTGCAATTTGCCAAAAATTGTATGGTTCCTCAACTCCCCATATCCCATAAAGCAAATGAGTTGACTAGCCCGCAAGATTATGGCTTGTGGTAAAGGCAGTGAAAATCCATAATTGGTAATCAGCTCACCAAGATGTTGACTTTGTCCATCAAGAGTTGGCTAGTCCAGAAGCAAACGGCTTTTGGTAAAGACTAATCAAATCCGTTGACAGCTGGTGGTTTGCTCAAAATCACACGGTTATCAGGTGTACCACAGTTTTCACACCTGGCTACTCCAGAAGTAATGGCTGTCTGGTAAAGAGATATCAAAAATCCATTAAATTTTAAAAATGGGTTTTTAGTGGATGCCAGATTGCTAGGGACTAGCAATAGTTAAGTGTAGGGGATTGATGAGTTCATAAAAACTCATCATTTTTGTCCTATTTAAAATACAAAAAACAGTTAAAAACACACAGAAACACCACATAATACTACAAATATCTTTGAAATGTGTTTTTATATGTTTCAGGTGCAAAAGGATTGAAAACAGATGAAAAACGTGCAAAGTTTGCACACTTGGCAAAATCAGTCCCTGAACTTTCAAGAAATGTCATAAATGGTCCCTGGGAAAATTATTTTGAAGAAAAGTCAACAACAGTCCCCCAGGAATCATGAAATAACAAACTTTACCCTTGAAGTTCAAAATTGCACAAATGGCAAAACAGGTCCCCCAAGTTTCAAAACTTGTCAGTTTTAGTCCCTGGTAGTTTATTTTGGAAAGAAAAGTCAATTTTAGTCCTTGGGAATTCACAAAGTATCATAATTAATCCCTGGATAAAAAGTTTGAGGAATTTACAAAATTGGTCCATGAAGTTTCAAAAATGGCAAAAATAGTCCCTGGGTATTTAAAAATGGAAAATTATCAAAATATACCCTTGTACTATTCATAATTAACAAATCAAGTCATTTTTGATTAACTTTTGGAAATTTACACTTTTTACCCTCAAACTTTATAAATTTGGCAAAAATGGTCCCCGAGTGTTTTTAAATTGGAAAAATATTAAAAAGACCTTATAATATTTTTAAATGGCAAAGAAGGTCCTTTGTGATATAATTTGGAAAAGTTTCAAGTTTGGTCCCTGGAAATCAGATTTTACAAGTTTAGTCCTTGGGCTAAACTTTACAAAACCAAACGGATCAAATAAATAACAAAATCTAAAATCCAATCCAAGAAAAAAAAAATAATAAGCCTGGTCCATATTAAATCCAAAAGCCCAAACAACACCGAGCCCATTCCCCTTTTTGTTAACACGGGCATTGACCCGCGTTGACTCCACCTCCACCTTCTTCAACCTCTCCCCCCTCCTCACCTGCTGCATCACCATCCACCATACACCACCCCCCCTCCATGTGCCTTATCTCCATCTCAATTACACGTGTAACCCTCTCCAAGAGTCCTCAAACCTCAGCTTTGCTCCACAATTGGACACGTACCACTCCACCATCCCTGCATCACCCCTACACACCATACTACACCACCATCACCCATGACACCTCATTTGGTTCCCTTAACCCCCCATTGTCACATCAGAAGCATTAAATGCTTGAAAAATGGCTGCAAGCAACCTATGTGGGTTTTGGCGCCAAAATATCTTTTAAACAGGTGTACTTAAATTAGATACGTGTCAAGGTTGAAGAGTGGTGGGATTTGATCAAGAGGACACCTGGAACACTTTGGAGTGCTATAAAAGGAGCAAGAGACTGAGGAAGAAGATATAGTTTTTAGTTTTAATCAATGTATGTCGTTTAAGTTGTAATTTATAATTTCAGTTCAAATTTAAGTTTCCAAATATTGTACTAAGGTTCTAAGGTTATAATAAAACTTATTTCAAGCTTTAATCTCAGTTTCATATTTATTTGTAGTATTTGCAATTTTAAAATTTCCAATTTTCATGTTTAACTTAAACAGTTGTTATATATGTTGTTATAAGGCTTATAATCTCATATAAGTCCTTATACCAACTAGTTTAAACTATTAGAATAGTTAAAATTAATAATCTTACTAAAACAGAAAAATATAAAAAATATAAAGAAAAATAAAATAAAAATCAAAAATTCATGAAGAAAGCATGGAGCAAGGTTTATATTGGATTGCCTCTGGGTTAGAAACCTTGTGGAAGGTTAATAGGAGTAGTAATTGATCCTTGTTTTTGGTTTTCTGCTGGAATGCAAATTGTAAGTTTTCTCTTTGAATGTTGTGATTCTACTGTGTATTTGTGTTAACTTAGGTGTTATTATGCTTATTATGGTAAAATTAGGTGTTAGATATCTTAAACTTATAAGTGCTGGATCAGTTGTGCAAAATTCTTAGTGTATTGTTAAAATTTTCTATATTAGATTTTGTACTGTGCTTATTGGAAGTTATTGTTGTTGACTGAAATCTACTTATTAAGTGTTTGTGAACAAGTCTTAAACATAATTGCTCAATTGCACATCAAAATTACTTGAGTCTCTTTGAAAAATCATCTCAGATAATTATTTAAGGGGTGTTTGGATCAGCTTGTTACCTTATGTTCCAAAGCTTACTTGTTGTTATTTGCTGTTTGAACAAGTCACAATAGGTCTAGGATAGTTAACCAAATCACAAAAACCATTACCCTTTTGAGAAAAAAAGTCAATATCATTCTCAAATCTCATAACTGTGGACTGTCAAGGTTTTAGGTTATCATAACCTTGGATTTGGTTTAAAAACTAAAAAGATAGATTAAAGTAGCCTCATAAAATCTTAAAACATCAAATCTAATCAGTAGGTATAGGCTAAAATTCACAAAAGTCAAATGGGTTACAAATCTTGAAAAGTCAAAAACTTGTTTATGTGAAATTGTTCAAACTTTGGAGGTCTGTAATTATCTTGATTCTAGGAATTAGCACCTGAGATTTTACAAGCTTTCTCACTACCAGCTTGTTGATTTTTAGTAATTTTATCAAAATTTTTGGAATTTTTTTTAATGGGTCCCACAAGGCCTCAAAGAGACCTGCAGGGGAACTGATTGCCCTGTGCATCAGTTACTCACCACCACACCACCACCTTTGGTGGTGGATTGTGGCCACATCAGTGGGCCCCAAGCCTTGTTTTAGCTTTCAAATTTCTCACAAGCTAGCAGACTAGCTTATTCAACTAAGCTTAAGCTTTTAACCTTAGTGGACCCCACATGACACAAGCTTGAAACTTGTCCAATTGACCCTTGTAATCTGAGCAACTCAGGCTTTGGAGCTTATTTCCAAAGCTCATACTGAGCTTATTACTTAGCTTATTGGTGAGTTTATTGGTCCATTTGATAGACCAACAGTCCAACCTCAAAGTTCAATCATAAAATTGAACCCCTGAACCCCCTTGTGGATCCCACAGGGGACCAAAGGTTCTCAATTTGGCCTGTTGTGATCTGTGGTATTTTGGTGTGGCTTATTCCAGCTTATTAGCTCATTCAGTGTACTCCATGCTTGTTTCTGCTTATTTTCCAGTATACTTAACTTGTTTGTAGCTTATTAAGTTTTAGTTTTAGATTGTAGCTTATTTGTAGCTTATTGCAACTTAAAAATCCAAGTTTAGTTTTTTTTAAACCAACTGTTGAGCAAATAAGCTCATTCTGAGCTTATTTGGCTTTTATAAAAAAGTTGTATTTTTAAAAGTTGTTTATTTTTAGTGTTTTAATAGTTTTGTAAAAAGAAAATAAAAAAAAAAATAAAAAGTTAAAAAATTTGGGGTGTGTGAGAATCGAACCTGGGACCTCTAGATAGCATGCATGTATAAGTGACACACCCCCTTCCAGTAGCTCTGGGGCACCAGTTCCGTCATCCTTTCCCTAAACAATATACTTAACACCATTTTTGGGATATAAGCTTAAATAAGCTGTTTTGGCTTATAACTGCTTATTTGGATAAGCTGTAGTACCAAGCTTATTTTTCCTAAGCTTTTCATCACTTAATATACTAGCAGTAATTTTTTCATAATTTTTACTTTTCAAATACTAATTATTTTAATTAATCCGAATTAAATTAGTAATTAAATAATATTAGGTAATTAAATAGTTTTAATAATTTTTAGTTAATAACAACATCTTTTTATATTTTTTAAAAGTCTTATAGACCATAGGGTCTTTGTAAAAAATAATTTCCTAATTGTTACTGTTCATTTCCTATTTTCTTTAATTAAAATTAGTTAAATAGATCTTAAATAATAAATAAGTAATTAATTAGTAAATTAGCCTAAATATAATTTTTAGAATAATTTTATAATTTTTTAGGATTCCTGAGATAGTTAATTAGTTTTATAAATTTTTTCATAATTTTATAAGTCATTTTGGTAATTTTAGTAACTTAAAATAGTTTATTTAGTTTAATTAAAATACTTAGTAATTAATTAATAAAAAACACATAAAAAGACAAAAATATTTATTTTTAATTTTTTATACTTTCTTCAAGTTCATTTAAGTTTTAAAAAATATTTTTGCAAGTTTTTAGTTTAATTTGTAGTTTTTATTATTTGTAGTTTAAATTAAAGATAGTTTTAAATTAAATAGATAAATAGTTTTTATTTAAATAATTAATATTAAATATTAAAATAATCTAAAAAATAATTTTCTTTTTAAATTAAATTTTCTTTTAAGTTTAAGTTTGTAGAATTTTCAAATTTACCCCCTGTAGTTTAAATTTTCATTAAAACTCACCTTTTTCCCTGTGCGTAGACGTAAGTTTTAAAGTTGTATACGTTTTTAAGTTCCCGTAACTGTTTAAAGTTATTTTCTTATTTGTTTAAATTGTATAAATCAGTAGTATAAATCAAACTCACCTTTGCCCATTCATAATCACCCGATCCCAAATTTCGTTTTATTACAGATTTCACGCCTCGTTGGGAAATACGACCCGAGGATACATTGTACTCCACGGAGCATTAGTCTAAGCTGTTTTTGACTTATTAACTTTGGTTAATAATAATCTGACGGTTCAGCACTGATCAAAAATTTGGCGCCGCTGCCGGGGAGGTGTGCTGCGTACTACGAATTTGGAAGCATACGTGGTTCTGAATATCAACTCACTGTACAAATATCATCAGTCTGTAAATTTTTGTAAAAATAAATATCATAACTGAAAAGTTCACTAACACTTTTCCTAAAGTGTTAAAAACACCAAAAAAATTAAATAACAACAAAATAAACCGTGAAGTTAAATTACTTCGTTTTCTTTAAAATCACAACCTATACAGCTGGTATAAGGTAAGTTCTGACATTAAATTGCGAACTGAAGAGGAATCCATTTATTTCCTCCCGCTAGCCTGCGAGTGATTTTAAAAGAACGATTTCGGTTAACGAATCGATTCCAAAAATATTTTCCAAGTTTTCACCCATACACATATACCCAAAAACATTTTCTTGTGAATAAATTAAATAACCTTCAGAATAAGTTCCCAAACATAAGATAAAAAATTTAACGTAATATCCGTGTAAGTGGTGTACCTTTTATAAAGAAGCCATTTTACCTGTGATTATTGGGTTAAGTTTACTGTGGTTTTGCCTCGATCTTGTTTTGAAAATTTTGTTTTTAGTACATGCACACACGTTCTTCTAGGTCTACAAGTCCTCATCGCGAGCTTGTCAGTATTCCTCGAAAACGTACACAATCTGCCCCAAAAATTGAAACTCAAATACAGACTGAACCTAAACCTGCAGTCATCATGGCAGAAGAACGCCCAATGTCAGAACTTCTCCAGGCACCCATTGAGGGTTATGGAGATGCTATTATTGTACCCGCCATAGTATCTGATAATTTCGAATTAAAAACCGGATTACTTAATCTGGTTACTTCTAATCAGTTCTATGGTTTCGAAAGGGACGATCCTCATTCACATATAAGATGGTTTAACAAAATCACATCTACCATCAAATATAAGAATGTCCCGCCGGAGGCTATTAAACTACTTCTGTTTCCATTTTCTCTCGAGGGAGCAGCCAGAGTCTGGCTGGAGAAACAACCCCCTCGATCCATTGAAACATGGGAAGATCTAGTTAAGAAATTTGTGAATGAATTCTATCCACCATCCAAAACTGCCTATCTGAGGAATGAGATCACCAAGTTTTCACAAAGACCTGGTGAGACATTCAGTGAAGCATGGGATAGATTCAAAGAGTTGCTTCGCAAATGCCCCCACCATGGATTTTCTGAGTTAATGCAACTCGACACATTTTATAATGGAGTAAGCCAAGCAGACCAAGATTCCCTTAATGCCTCAGCAGGAGGGAATTTTTTGAGTCGTACTGTCAAGGAAGCTTTAGCAATAATTGAAAATAAGTCTAAGGTTCGAACCATACGTAATAAACAGGTCGATCCTTCTTCTTCTTCTACCGTGAGTCAATCTAGTACCGATGCTAAGATTGATAAACTCACGGATGCTATACAAGCCTTGGTTCACTCCAATCAGAAGAAAGTCTCGTTCCCACAGAATCCTTCACATGCTGAAGTGAAGAAAGTGGATGTTTGTGTTACCTGTGGTGGACCACATGCCTACTATAATTGTACTGCCACAGACAATAACACATTTGAAACCAACGCGATTGCTGGTAGCTCTAGCCAAGGAGGCAATCCATATCGTCCTCCTGCTGAGCCACCATGGCGTCCGAGCACTTACTCTGTACCACCTGGTTTTAACCAGAACACCCAAAACCGTCCCCAAAACCCAAACAGAAGTAACCAAAGTTATTCTAACGAAGGTCACTTTAATCAAGGGTATCCCCAAAACTTTCAAAATCAGGGGAATAGAAATCAGGGACCGAGTAACTATAATCCTGGCTACTTTCATGGAAACCCTAATCAGGGACAATTCCAAAATCAAGGGTTTCAGCAGAACACTCGAGGGCAAACCCCTCCCGTTCAAACACCAGTTGTTGTTCCAAACCCTAACTCTTCTGATGAATTGTTAAAACAATTCATGAAAGCACAGGAAGAAACCAACAGGTTGTTGATCAGCCAAATTTCTGACATAAAGAAATCTTTAAATGATCGACCCTCGGGCTCAGGTACTTTACCTAGCAACACGATCGCTAATCCGAGGGGCGATGTTAAGGCAATCACCACAAGAAGTGGAGCTTCTTATAAAGGACCTAAAACTCCATCTACCACTTTCTCTTCTCCTGAGGTACTGGAAAAAGAAGCTGAGGTTACAACGGACACGATACCTCCTATTCATAATGGAAGTACCGACGACGTCCCACCTCCAGTTATCCCGACTCCTCCTAAAAGAGTTGTGTTTGAAACTACCGAAGGTCCTGTTGAAAATCCAAAAGCCAACCCAAAACCAACAATTCCATATCCCTCACGATTGCAAGACCAGAAGCTCCGTGAAAAAGCTAATCATCAGATGGAAAAATTCTTTCAGATTTTTCAAGAACTACACTTCGATATTAGCTTCGCGGATGCTCTTCTTTTAATGCCCAAATTCGCATCGACAATCAAAAACCTGTTGAGCAATAAAGAAAAACTGTTTGAGATGGCACGAACTCCACTCAATGAGAACTGCTCTGCAGTTCTGTTGAAACAGCTTCCCGCGAAGCTAGGAGATCCTGGAAAATTTCTAATACCTTGCGTATTTCCAGGAATGGTTGACTGCTTTGCCTTGGCCGATCTTGGTGCAAGCATCAACTTAATGCCCTACTCAGTTTGGAAAAAGCTCTCTCTTCAGGCACTTAGTCCCACATGCATGACTCTCGAGCTTGCAGACCGTTCAATTTCACGTCCCCTTGGTATTGCCGAGGACGTATTTGTAAGAGTGGGAAAGTTCCATTTTCCGGCAGACTTTGTCGTTGTTGATTTCGATGCGGATCCAAGAGTTCCTCTCATTCTTGGGAGGGGATTCTTAAGGACGGGTCGTGCATTAATCGATGTTTTCGATGAGGAAATCACGTTACGAGTTGGCACTGAAGCAATAACGTTCAACCTTGATCAAACCTCGAGATACTCCTCGAATTATGATGCTGAATCGGTCAACCGAATTGATGTCATTGACATAGCATCCGAGGAATATGCTCAGGAAATCCTTGGTTTCGCTGATAGTTCTCCGAGTGGCAATCCCACTCCCTCTTCTCACCCCATAATCGCTAATTCTTATCCTTCCCTCACTCCGTTTGAGGGAAGTGATTTCGTCCTTGAGGAATTAGAGGCCTTTCTCAAAAGTCATTCAGTTCCCGATGGAATTGATAACCAAGAGATTGACCCGGAAAGGGATATACTTCTCCTCGAGAAGTTATTGAACAAAGATCCCTCTCCCATTCCTGTTCTACCTCCACAACTTCATAACGCGGAAGTCAAATATGTTGAGAAAACTGATGATTTCCCCGAGGTCGAACTTAAGGACCTGCCTCCTCATCTAGAATATGCATTCTTGGAAGGTAACGATAAGTTACCGGTCATTATTGCCAAAGACTTAAAGGATGAGGAGAAAACCGCGCTGCATAAGGTTTTAAAGTCCCACAAGCAAGCAATTGCTTGGAAACTCTCAGACATAAAGGGTATTAACCCGGATTTTTGTACACACAAAATCCTAATGGAAGAGGACTTTAAACCTACCGTGCAGCATCAAAGAAGGGTAAATCCAAAAATCCACGAAGTTATCAAGGAAGAAGTTATCAAACTTCTCGATGCGGGATTGATTTACCCTATATCAGATAGTCCTTGGGTTAGCCCAATACATTGTGTTCCAAAAAAGGGTGGCATCACGGTTGTCACAAATGAGGATAACGAGTTAATACCAACTCGTTTGGTTACAGGGTGGCGAGTATGTATTGATTACAGAAAGCTTAATGAAGCCACCCGCAAAGACCATTTCCCTCTACCCTTTATGGATCAGATGCTCGAGAGACTAGCGGGGAATGAGTATTATTGCTTCCTCGACGGCTTCTCGGGTTACTTCCAGATTCCCATTGATCCACAGGATCAAGATAAAACTACCTTCACATGCCCTTACGGAACATTTGCCTATCGTCGCATGCCTTTTGGGTTATGCAATGCTCCGGGCACCTTCCAGAGGTGCATGATGGCTATTTTCCACGACATGATCGGGAAAACTATGGAGGTATTCATGAATGACTTCTCAGTCATTGGGAATTCTTTCGACTCATGCCTTTCCCATTTAGAAAAGATGCTTCAACGTTGTGAAGACACTAATCTTTGTCTAAACTGGGAGAAGAGCCATTTTATGGTTAAAGAGGGCATTGTCCTCGGCCATAAAATTTCAAAAAGTGGGATTGAGGTCGATAAGGCCAAAATTGATGTTATAGCTAAACTGCCTCATCCCACCACTGTTAAAGGAATAAGGAGTTTCCTTGGCCATGCCGGGTTCTATCGGAGATTCATTCAGGATTTCTCTAAAATAGCCCGACCCATGACTCATCTTCTTGAAAAGGATGCTCCTTTTATCTTTTCCCCCGAGTGCATCGAAGCTTTCTCTACTTTAAAGAAAAAGCTTACCGAGGCACCAATCCTTGTTGCCCCCGACTGGGACTTACCCTTCGAACTTATGTGCGATGCTAGCGATTTCGCTATTGGTGCAGTTCTGGGGCAACGAAAATCCAAACATTTTCAGCCAATACACTACGCAAGTAAGACCATGAGTGAAGCTCAAGTACATTATACCACCACAGAAAAAGAATTATTAGCTGTGGTATATGCCTTTGAGAAATTTAGGTCTTACTTAATCCTAACCAAATGCGTGGTGTACACGGACCACTCGGCTTTGAAATACCTGTTCACTAAACAGGATGCAAAGCCAAGACTGCTCCGTTGGGTCCTGCTCCTTCAGGAATTCGATATACTCATACGAGACAAAAAAGGAGCAGAGAACCTTGCTGCTGATCACTTATCCCGGTTAGAGAATCCTCATCAGGATATTCTCGAGAGAAAAGAAATTAATGAAACTTTTCCTCTGGAGACTCTCAATCTAATCTCTACCAGGGATGATACCTCTACCCCATGGTTTGCAGATTTTGCAAACTACCATGCGGGTAATTTCATAGTGAAAGGGATGTCGTCCCAACAGAAGAAAAAATTCTTCAAAGACGTTAAACACTATTTCTGGGACGACCCCTACCTCTTTAAGATATGTGCGGATCAAGTCATCCGACGGTGTGTCCATGGTACTGAAGCCATGGAAATCCTTAAAGCTTGTCATGATGGACCCACTGGGGGACATCACAGCTCAAACTATACCGCCAAAAAGGTGTTTGATTCTGGTTTCTATTGGCCCACCATCTATAAAGATGCCCAAGAACTTGTCAAAACTTGTGATGCTTGTCAGCATCACGGGAATGTTTCTAAGAAGGATGAAATGCCTCAAAACATCATCCAAGTCTGTGAAATATTTGATATCTGGGGCATTGATTTTATGGGCCCATTCCCATCTTCAAGAGTTAACAAGTATATACTCGTGGCTGTTGACTATTTATCTAAATGGGTCGAAGCAAAAGCTTTACCCACTAATGATGCCCGAGTTGTTGTGAAATTTCTGAAGTCTCTCTTTTCTCGATTCGGGACTCCTCGGCCATTATCAGTGATCGTGGTACACACTTTTGCAATGATCAATTTGCAAGAGTAATGCTGAAATATGGTGTAACTCACCGTCTTTCTACTGCATATCACCCCCAAACTAGTGGGCAGGTGGAGGTCTCAAATCGGGGCATTAAGAGAATTCTGGAGAGGACGGTTGGTGAAAACCGTGCCTCTTGGTCGGACAAATTGGACGACGCACTCTGGGCTTTTCGTACAGCTTATAAGACACCCATTGGGTGTACTCCATACAAGTTGGTGTACGGAAAGACATGTCATCTTCCGATCGAATTAGAGCACAAAGCCTACTGGGCTTTGAAACATGCAAACTTTGACATTCAGACAGCGGGTGATCACCGTAAGGTTCAGCTAAATGAACTAAATGAACTACGTGATCAAGCTTACGAGAATTCTTTAATCTATAAAGAAAAGACTAAGAAGATACATGACTCTAAAATAAAGAACCGCGTTTTCAACGTTGGTGACAGAGTTCTTCTTTTCAATTCAAGATTGAAAATTTTCTCAGGCAAGCTAAAAACCCGTTGGTCTGGACCATTTACTATAGCTAAAGTATACCCATACGGAACTGTTGAGTTATTACAACCCGACGGTCCCAACTTTAAAGTAAATGGACATCGTTTAAAACACTACTTTGGAGGGGACATACCACAAGTGGTTGTCCCAGATCTCCAAACTTTCCCCACGGACTAATTAATACGGGGTCGAGTCAAGCTAGTGACTCGGAAAACAAAAACATTAGTATCATGTACATAAATAATAATGAATTTTGTAAATTTTGTTCAAATATCTATCCTTGTATGTATATTATATACTTTATCATTCAACTTCCGGGCTGTCAGGACATATTTATTACAGTTAATCATTCACAAGTGATTAGCTAGCGTGGTAAACCTGACACAAGCCTGGGAGGTAGTGATTACATATACTATATCATATTTCATTTCATAAACAATATAAAATACAAAAATATTTTTCCTTTGCACACAACTTGCCCAGTTTGATTAGTCTCTTAGTTACAACATTTGGTTGTTGGCTGTTTACAGTTACTGAGCTCTGTCAGACCCAGATTCCCTTTCGAGGGGCGGTTGTTAGGAATTTTCTTTCTTTTGTACATATATATAAAATTTAAAAAATACAAAAACATTTATAAAAGTAAAAAAAATCAAAAACAGTAGCATAAACATGGGTTTTTACCCGTGTGTATCACCCAAGTGTAGGGGAGTTGCCCTACTGTAAATAAAGTACATAAAATAAAAATGAAAAATTCAAAAATAAAATAAATGTTGTTCCTCCATTTAGCTTGTGATATTCCCTTTTTACGTTCAAAGAGTCGGCATAATAGCCGGGACTTTGAATATTGAGGACAATATTCATTTCTAAGTGTAGGGGGGAAATTCTAGCGAATTTAATCACATTATACATCTAGTACCCCCGTTTTTGCCAAAAATTTTAAAAATTTTTCAAAATTTTCACTTAATGAAGTACTTGGCATTAACGCAACAAATGGTTATTAGTCCATCATGTCTAATCCACACAAGGACTGGCTAATCCAGGAGCAAACGGCTCTTGGTAAAGATAACTCAAACCCGTTTATGGCTTGCAATTTGCCAAAAATTGTATGGTTCCTCAACTCCCCATATCCCATAAAGCAAATGAGTTGACTAGCCCGCAAGATTATGGCTTGTGGTAAAGGCAGTGAAAATCCATAATTGGTAATCAGCTCACCAAGATGTTGACTTTGTCCATCAAGAGTTGGCTAGTCCAGAAGCAAACGGCTTTTGGTAAAGACTAATCAAATCCGTTGACAGCTGGTGGTTTGCTCAAAATCACACGGTTATCAGGTGTACCACAGTTTTCACACCTGGCTACTCCAGAAGTAATGGCTGTCTGGTAAAGAGATATCAAAAATCCATTAAATTTTAAAAATGGGTTTTTAGTGGATGCCAGATTGCTAGGGACTAGCAATAGTTAAGTGTAGGGGATTGATGAGTTCATAAAAACTCATCATTTTTGTCCTATTTAAAATACAAAAAACAGTTAAAAACACACAGAAACACCACATAATACTACAAATATCTTTGAAATGTGTTTTTATATGTTTCAGGTGCAAAAGGATTGAAAACAGATGAAAAACGTGCAAAGTTTGCACACTTGGCAAAATCAGTCCCTGAACTTTCAAGAAATGTCATAAATGGTCCCTGGGAAAATTATTTTGAAGAAAAGTCAACAACAGTCCCCCAGGAATCATGAAATAACAAACTTTACCCTTGAAGTTCAAAATTGCACAAATGGCAAAACAGGTCCCCCAAGTTTCAAAACTTGTCAGTTTTAGTCCCTGGTAGTTTATTTTGGAAAGAAAAGTCAATTTTAGTCCTTGGGAATTCACAAAGTATCATAATTAATCCCTGGATAAAAAGTTTGAGGAATTTACAAAATTGGTCCCTGAAGTTTCAAAAATGGCAAAAATAGTCCCTGGGTATTTAAAAATGGAAAATTATCAAAATATACCCTTGTACTATTCATAATTAACAAATCAAGTCATTTTTGATTAACTTTTGGAAAATTACACTTTTTACCCTCAAACTTTATAAATTTGGCAAAAATGGTCCCCGAGTGTTTTTAAATTGGAAAAATATTAAAAAGACCTTATAATATTTTTAAATGGCAAAGAAGGTCCTTTGTGATATAATTTGGAAAAGTTTCAAGTTTGGTCCCTGGAAATCAGATTTTACAAGTTTAGTCCTTGGGCTAAACTTTACAAAACCAAACGGATCAAATAAATAACAAAATCTAAAATCCAATCCAAGAAAAAAAAATAATAAGCCTGGTCCATATTAAATCCAAAAGCCCAAACAACACCGAGCCCATTCCCCTTTTTGTTAACACGGGCATTGACCCGCGTTGACTCCACCTCCACCTTCTTCAACCTCTCCCCCCTCCTCACCTGCTGCATCACCATCCACCATACACCCCCCCCCCCTCCATGTGCCTTATCTCCATCTCAATTACACGTGTAACCCTCTCCAAGAGTCCTCAAACCTCAGCTTTGCTCCACAATTGGACACGTACCACTCCACCATCCCTGCATCACCCCTACACACCATACTACACCACCATCACCCATGACACCTCATTTGGTTCCCTTAACCCCCCATTGTCACATCAGAAGCATTAAATGCTTGAAAAATGGCTGCAAGCAACCTATGTGGGTTTTGGCGCCAAAATATCTTTTAAACAGGTGTACTTAAATTAGATACGTGTCAAGGTTGAAGAGTGGTGGGATTTGATCAAGAGGACACCTGGAACACTTTGGAGTGCTATAAAAGGAGCAAGAGACTGAGGAAGAAGATATAGTTTTTAGTTTTAATCAATGTATGTCGTTTAAGTTGTAATTTATAATTTCAGTTCAAATTTAAGTTTCCAAATATTGTACTAAGGTTCTAAGGTTATAATAAAACTTATTTCAAGCTTTAATCTCAGTTTCATATTTATTTGTAGTATTTGCAATTTTAAAATTTCCAATTTTCATGTTTAACTTAAACAGTTGTTATATATGTTGTTATAAGGCTTATAATCTCATATAAGTCCTTATACCAACTAGTTTAAACTATTAGAATAGTTAAAATTAATAATCTTACTAAAACAGAAAAATATAAAGAAAAATAAAATAAAAATCAAAAATTCATGAAGAAAGCATGGAGCAAGGTTTATATTGGATTGCCTCTGGGTTAGAAACCTTGTGGAAGGTTAATAGGAGTAGTAATTGATCCTTGTTTTTGGTTTTCTGCTGGAATGCAAATTGTAAGTTTTCTCTTTGAATGTTGTGATTCTACTGTGTATTTGTGTTAACTTAGGTGTTATTATGCTTATTATGGTAAAATTAGGTGTTAGATATCTTAAACTTATAAGTGTTGGATCAGTTGTGCAAAATTCTTAGTGTATTGTTAAAATTTTCTATATTAGATTTTGTACTGTGCTTATTGGAAGTTATTGTTGTTGACTGAAATCTACTTATTAAGTGTTTGTGAACAAGTCTTAAACATAATTGCTCAATTGCACATCAAAATTACTTGAGTCTCTTTGAAAAATCATCTCAGATAATTATTTAAGGGGTGTTTGGATCAGCTTGTTACCTTATGTTCCAAAGCTTACTTGTTGTTATTTGCTGTTTGAACAAGTCACAATAGGTCTAGGATAGTTAACCAAATCACAAAAACCATTACCCTTTTGAGAAAAAAAGTCAATATCATTCTCAAATCTCATAACTGTGGACTGTTAAGGTTTTAGGTTATCATAACCTTGGATTTGGTTTAAAAACTAAAAAGATAGATTAAAGTAGCCTCATAACATCTTAAAACATCAAATCTAATCAGTAGGTATAGGCTAAAATTCACAAAAGTCAAATGGGTTACAAATCTTGAAAAGTCAAAAACTTGTTTATGTGAAATTGTTCAAACTTTGGAGGTCTGTAATTATCTTGATTCTAGGAATTAGCACCTGAGATTTTACAAGCTTTCTCACTACCAGCTTGTTGATTTTTAGTAATTTTATCAAAATTTTTGGAATTTTTTTTAATGGGTCCCACAAGGCCTCAAAGAGACCTGCAGGGGAACTGATTGCCCTGTGCATCAGTTACTCACCACCACACCACCACCTTTGGTGGTGGATTGTGGCCACATCAGTGGGCCCCAAGCCTTGTTTTAGCTTTCAAATTTCTCACAAGCTAGCAGACTAGCTTATTCAACTAAGCTTAAGCTTTTAACCTTAGTGGACCCCACATGACACAAGCTTGAAACTTGTCCAATTGACCCTTGTAATCTGAGCAACTCAGGCTTTGGAGCTTATTTCCAAAGCTCATACTGAGCTTATTACTTAGCTTATTGGTGAGTTTATTGGTCCATTTGATAGACCAACAGTCCAACCTCAAAGTTCAATCATAAAATTGAACCCCTGAACCCCCTTGTGGATCCCACAGGGGACCAAAGGTTCTCAATTTGGCCTGTTGTGATCTGTGGTATTTTGGTGTGGCTTATTCCAGCTTATTAGCTCATTCAGTGTACTCCATGCTTGTTTCTGCTTATTTTCCAGTATACTTAACTTGTTTGTAGCTTATTAAGTTTTAGTTTTAGATTGTAGCTTATTTGTAGCTTATTGCAACTTAAAAATCCAAGTTTAGTTTTTTTTAAACCAACTGTTGAGCAAATAAGCTCATTCTGAGCTTATTTGGCTTTTATAAAAAAGTTGTATTTTTAAAAGTTGTTTATTTTTAGTGTTTTAATAGTTTTGTAAAAAGAAAATAAAAAAAAAATAAAAAGTTAAAAAATTTGGGGTGTGTGAGAATCGAACCTGGGACCTCTAGATAGCATGCATGTATAAGTGACACACCCCCTTCCAGTAGCTCTGGGGCACCAGTTCCGTCATCCTTTCCCTAAACAATATACTTAACACCATTTTTGGGATATAAGCTTAAATAAGCTGTTTTGGCTTATAACTGCTTATTTGGATAAGCTGTAGTACCAAGCTTATTTTTCCTAAGCTTTTCATCACTTAATATACTAGCAGTAATTTTTTCATAATTTTTACTTTTCAAATACTAATTATTTTAATTAATCCGAATTAAATTAGTAATTAAATAATATTAGGTAATTAAATAGTTTTAATAATTTTTAGTTAATAACAACATCTTTTTATATTTTTTAAAAGTCTTATAGACCATAGGGTCTTTGTAAAAAATAATTTCCTAATTGTTACTGTTCATTTCCTATTTTCTTTAATTAAAATTAGTTAAATAGATCTTAAATAATAAATAAGTAATTAATTAGTAAATTAGCCTAAATATAATTTTTAGAATAATTTTATAATTTTTTAGGATTCCTGAGATAGTTAATTAGTTTTATAAATTTTTTCATAATTTTATAAGTCATTTTGGTAATTTTAGTAACTTAAAATAGTTTATTTAGTTTAATTAAAATACTTAGTAATTAATTAATAAAAAACACATAAAAAGACAAAAATATTTATTTTTAATTTTTTATACTTTCTTCAAGTTCATTTAAGTTTTAAAAAATATTTTTGCAAGTTTTTAGTTTAATTTGTAGTTTTTATTATTTGTAGTTTAAATTAAAGATAGTTTTAAATTAAATAGATAAATAGTTTTTATTTAAATAATTAATATTAAATATTAAAATAATCTAAAAAATAATTTTCTTTTTAAATTAAATTTTCTTTTAAGTTTAAGTTTGTAGAATTTTCAAATTTACCCCCTGTAGTTTAAATTTTCATTAAAACTCACCTTTTTCCCTGTGCGTAGACGTAAGTTTTAAAGTTGTATACGTTTTTAAGTTCCCGTAACTGTTTAAAGTTATTTTCTTATTTGTTTAAATTGTATAAATCAGTAGTATAAATCAAACTCACCTTTGCCCATTCATAATCACCCGATCCCAAATTTCGTTTTATTACAGATTTCACGCCTCGTTGGGAAATACGACCCGAGGATACATTGTACTCCACGGAGCATTAGTCTAAGCTGTTTTTGACTTATTAACTTTGGTTAATAATAATCTGACGGTTCAGCACTGATCAAAAATTTGGCGCCGCTGCCGGGGAGGTGTGCTGCGTACTACGAATTTGGAAGCATACGTGGTTCTGAATATCAACTCACTGTACAAATATCATCAGTCTGTAAATTTTTGTAAAAATAAATATCATAACTGAAAAGTTCACTAACACTTTTCCTAAAGTGTTAAAAACACCAAAAAAATTAAATAACAACAAAATAAATCGTGAAGTTAAATTACTTCGTTTTCTTTAAAATCACAACCTATACAGCTGGTATAAGGTAAGTTCTGACATTAAATTGCGAACTGAAGAGGAATCCATTTATTTCCTCCCGCTAGCCTGCGAGTGATTTTAAAAGAACGATTTCGGTTAACGAATCGATTCCAAAAATATTTTCCAAGTTTTCACCCATACACATATACCCAAAAACATTTTCTTGTGAATAAATTAAATAACCTTCAGAATAAGTTCCCAAACATAAGATAAAAAATTTAACGTAATATCCGTGTAAGTGGTGTACCTTTTATAAAGAAGCCATTTTACCTGTGATTATTGGGTTAAGTTTACTGTGGTTTTGCCTCGATCTTGTTTTGAAAATTTTGTTTTTAGTACATGCACACACGTTCTTCTAGGTCTACAAGTCCTCATCGCGAGCTTGTCAGTATTCCTCGAAAACGTACACAATCTGCCCCGAAAATTGAAACTCAAATACAGACTGAACCTAAACCTGCAGTCATCATGGCAGAAGAACGCCCAATGTCAGAACTTCTCCAGGCACCCATTGAGGGTTATGGAGATGCTATTATTGTACCCGCCATAGTATCTGATAATTTCGAATTAAAAACCGGATTACTTAATCTGGTTACTTCTAATCAGTTCTATGGTTTCGAAAGGGACGATCCTCATTCACATATAAGATGGTTTAACAAAATCACATCTACCATCAAATATAAGAATGTCCCGCCGGAGGCTATTAAACTACTTCTGTTTCCATTTTCTCTCGAGGGAGCAGCCAGAGTCTGGCTGGAGAAACAACCCCCTCGATCCATTGAAACATGGGAAGATCTAGTTAAGAAATTTGTGAATGAATTCTATCCACCATCCAAAACTGCCTATCTGAGGAATGAGATCACCAAGTTTTCACAAAGACCTGGTGAGACATTCAGTGAAGCATGGGATAGATTCAAAGAGTTGCTTCGCAAATGCCCCCACCATGGATTTTCTGAGTTAATGCAACTCGACACATTTTATAATGGAGTAAGCCAAGCAGACCAAGATTCCCTTAATGCCTCAGCAGGAGGGAATTTTTTGAGTCGTACTGTCAAGGAAGCTTTAGCAATAATTGAAAATAAGTCTAAGGTTCGAACCATACGTAATAAACAGGTCGATCCTTCTTCTTCTTCTACCGTGAGTCAATCTAGTACCGATGCTAAGATTGATAAACTCACGGATGCTATACAAGCCTTGGTTCACTCCAATCAGAAGAAAGTCTCGTTCCCACAGAATCCTTCACATGCTGAAGTGAAGAAAGTGGATGTTTGTGTTACCTGTGGTGGACCACATGCCTACTATAATTGTACTGCCACAGACAATAACACATTTGAAACCAACGCGATTGCTGGTAGCTCTAGCCAAGGAGGCAATCCATATCGTCCTCCTGCTGAGCCACCATGGCGTCCGAGCACTTACTCTGTACCACCTGGTTTTAACCAGAACACCCAAAACCGTCCCCAAAACCCAAACAGAAGTAACCAAAGTTATTCTAACCAAGGTCACTTTAATCAAGGGTATCCCCAAAACTTTCAAAATCAGGGGAATAGAAATCAGGGACCGAGTAACTATAATCCTGGCTACTTTCATGGAAACCCTAATCAGGGACAATTCCAAAATCAAGGGTTTCAGCAGAACACTCGAGGGCAAACCCCTCCCGTTCAAACACCAGTTGTTGTTCCAAACCCTAACTCTTCTGATGAATTGTTAAAACAATTCATGAAAGCACAGGAAGAAACCAACAGGTTGTTGATCAGCCAAATTTCTGACATAAAGAAATCTTTAAATGATCGACCCTCGGGCTCAGGTACTTTACCTAGCAACACGATCGCTAATCCGAGGGGCGATGTTAAGGCAATCACCACAAGAAGTGGAGCTTCTTATAAAGGACCTAAAACTCCATCTACCACTTTCTCTTCTCCTGAGGTACTGGAAAAAGAAGCTGAGGTTACAACGGACACGATACCTCCTATTCATAATGGAAGTACCGACGACGTCCCACCTCCAGTTATCCCGACTCCTCCTAAAAGAGTTGTGTTTGAAACTACCGAAGGTCCTGTTGAAAATCCAAAAGCCAACCCAAAACCAACAATTCCATATCCCTCACGATTGCAAGACCAGAAGCTCCGTGAAAAAGCTAATCATCAGATGGAAAAATTCTTTCAGATTTTTCAAGAACTACACTTCGATATTAGCTTCGCGGATGCTCTTCTTTTAATGCCCAAATTCGCATCGACAATCAAAAACCTGTTGAGCAATAAAGAAAAACTGTTTGAGATGGCACGAACTCCACTCAATGAGAACTGCTCTGCAGTTCTGTTGAAACAGCTTCCCGCGAAGCTAGGAGATCCTGGAAAATTTCTAATACCTTGCGTATTTCCAGGAATGGTTGACTGCTTTGCCTTGGCCGATCTTGGTGCAAGCATCAACTTAATGCCCTACTCAGTTTGGAAAAAGCTCTCTCTTCAGGCACTTAGTCCCACATGCATGACTCTCGAGCTTGCAGACCGTTCAATTTCACGTCCCCTTGGTATTGCCGAGGACGTATTTGTAAGAGTGGGAAAGTTCCATTTTCCGGCAGACTTTGTCGTTGTTGATTTCGATGCGGATCCAAGAGTTCCTCTCATTCTTGGGAGGGGATTCTTAAGGACGGGTCGTGCATTAATCGATGTTTTCGATGAGGAAATCACGTTACGAGTTGGCACTGAAGCAATAACGTTCAACCTTGATCAAACCTCGAGATACTCCTCGAATTATGATGCTGAATCGGTCAACCGAATTGATGTCATTGACATAGCATCCGAGGAATATGCTCAGGAAATCCTTGGTTTCGCTGATAGTTCTCCGAGTGGCAATCCCACTCCCTCTTCTCACCCCATAATCGCTAATTCTTATCCTTCCCTCACTCCGTTTGAGGGAAGTGATTTCGTCCTTGAGGAATTAGAGGCCTTTCTCAAAAGTCATTCAGTTCCCGATGGAATTGATAACCAAGAGATTGACCCGGAAAGGGATATACTTCTCCTCGAGAAGTTATTGAACAAAGATCCCTCTCCCATTCCTGTTCTACCTCCACAACTTCATAACGCGGAAGTCAAATATGTTGAGAAAACTGATGATTTCCCCGAGGTCGAACTTAAGGACCTGCCTCCTCATCTAGAATATGCATTCTTGGAAGGTAACGATAAGTTACCGGTCATTATTGCCAAAGACTTAAAGGATGAGGAGAAAACCGCGCTGCATAAGGTTTTAAAGTCCCACAAGCAAGCAATTGCTTGGAAACTCTCAGACATAAAGGGTATTAACCCGGATTTTTGTACACACAAAATCCTAATGGAAGAGGACTTTAAACCTACCGTGCAGCATCAAAGAAGGGTAAATCCAAAAATCCACGAAGTTATCAAGGAAGAAGTTATCAAACTTCTCGATGCGGGATTGATTTACCCTATATCAGATAGTCCTTGGGTTAGCCCAATACATTGTGTTCCAAAAAAGGGTGGCATCACGGTTGTCACAAATGAGGATAACGAGTTAATACCAACTCGTTTGGTTACAGGGTGGCGAGTATGTATTGATTACAGAAAGCTTAATGAAGCCACCCGCAAAGACCATTTCCCTCTACCCTTTATGGATCAGATGCTCGAGAGACTAGCGGGGAATGAGTATTATTGCTTCCTCGACGGCTTCTCGGGTTACTTCCAGATTCCCATTGATCCACAGGATCAAGATAAAACTACCTTCACATGCCCTTACGGAACATTTGCCTATCGTCGCATGCCTTTTCGGTTATGCAATGCTCCGGGCACCTTCCAGAGGTGCATGATGGCTATTTTCCACGACATGATCGGGAAAACTATGGAGGTATTCATGAATGACTTCTCAGTCATTGGGAATTCTTTCGACTCATGCCTTTCCCATTTAGAAAAGATGCTTCAACGTTGTGAAGACACTAATCTTTGTCTAAACTGGGAGAAGAGCCATTTTATGGTTAAAGAGGGCATTGTCCTCGGCCATAAAATTTCAAAAAGTGGGATTGAGGTCGATAAGGCCAAAATTGATGTTATAGCTAAACTGCCTCATCCCACCACTGTTAAAGGAATAAGGAGTTTCCTTGGCCATGCCGGGTTCTATCGGAGATTCATTCAGGATTTCTCTAAAATAGCCCGACCCATGACTCATCTTCTTGAAAAGGATGCTCCTTTTATCTTTTCCCCCGAGTGCATCGAAGCTTTCTCTACTTTAAAGAAAAAGCTTACCGAGGCACCAATCCTTGTTGCCCCCGACTGGGACTTACCCTTCGAACTTATGTGCGATGCTAGCGATTTCGCTATTGGTGCAGTTCTGGGACTTACCCTCGGGCTCAGGTACTTTACCTAGCAACACGATCGCTAATCCGAGGGGCGATGTTAAGGCGATCACCACAAGAAGTGGAGCTTCTTATAAAGGACCTAAAACTCCATCTACCTCTTTCTCTTCTCCTGAGGTACTGGAAAAAGAAGCTGAGGTTACAACGGACACGATACCTCCTATTCATAATGGAAGTACCGACGACGTCCCACCTCCAGTTATCCCGACTCCTCCTAAAAGAGTTGTGTTTGAAACTACCGAAGGTCCTGTTGAAAATCCAAAAGCCAACCCAAAACCAACAATTCCATATCCCTCACGATTGCAAGACCAGAAGCTCCGTGAAAAAGCTAATCATCAGATGGAAAAATTCTTTCAGATTTTTCAAGAACTACACTTCGATATTAGCCAACCCAAAACCAACAATTTCCTAATTGTTACTGTTCATTTCCTATTTTCTTTAATTAAAATTAGTTAAATAGATCTTAAATAATAAATAAGTAATTAATTAGTAAATTAGCCTAAATATAATTTTTAGAATAATTTTATAATTTTTTAGGATTCCTGAGATAGTTAATTAGTTTTATAAATTTTTTCATAATTTTATAAGTCATTTTGGTAATTTTAGTAACTTAAAATAGTTTATTTAGTTTAATTAAAATACTTAGTAATTAATTAATAAAAAACACATAAAAGACAAAAATATTTATTTTTAATTTTTTATACTTTCTTCAAGTTCATTTAAGTTTTAAAAAATATTTTTGCAAGTTTTTAGTTTAATTTGTAGTTTTTATTATTTGTAGTTTAAATTAAAGATAGTTTTAAATTAAATAGATAAATAGTTTTTATTTAAATAATTAATATTAAATATTAAAATAATCTAAAAAATAATTTTCTTTTTAAATTAAATTTTCTTTTAAGTTTAAGTTTGTAGAATTTTCAAATTTACCCCCTGTAGTTTAAATTTTCATTAAAACTCACCTTTTTCCCTGTGCGTAGACGTAAGTTTTAAAGTTGTATACGTTTTTAAGTTCCCGTAACTGTTTAAAGTTATTTTCTTATTTGTTTAAATTGTATAAATCAGTAGTATAAATCAAACTCACCTTTGCCCATTCATAATCACCCGATCCTAAATTTCGTTTTATTACAGATTTCACGCCTCGTTGGGAAATACGACCCGAGGATACATTGTACTCCACGAAGCATTAGTCTAAGCTGTTTTTGACTTATTAACTTTGGTTAATAATAATCTGACGGTTCAGCACTGATCATACTTATTTTATGGAATAATGGGGAAGAACATCATATATTACCCCCATATGTACGTTAATCTTAAAAGTGCTCCAAGTGTTTTGATTTTCTTAATTCGAGTCATTAGATTAGTTAATTGTAAAGTATGTAAAAATTCAAGTGTAAGGGGAATTCCCATTCCCTATGATGTATTATTTTGGATGGTAGGGTAAGAGTGTATGCAAATAAAAAAAAAAAAAAAAAAAAAAAAAAAAAAAAAGGACTACCATCCCGTTTTCATTTTATGTTTTTGTTATTTTTCATTTATTAGCTTAAGTCGAGTCTAGTCTTGGCTTAGCAACGCCACATTGTACATGTAATTAACCAAGATTGTTAACTCGCCACCAGTAAAACTTCCTTTATCCAACAAAACCGTGTATTTCATATCCCTACACCTAACGTTACAACCCTTTAAAAGACCTCTTTGATAGTTTATCCTAGGTGCTTACGCCATGTGGTGGAGGTTTGATCATTTCCCAAGCCTATGGTAATCTATTTCGCTATGACAGGTAGTGAGAGATATCTTCCGTTTCCATTTTGTAATTTACACTTTATTACAACCGAGAGATGTGAGTATCTAAACACTATTTGTGAGGTGCTTGTGTATGACCTCCGTGCTTGTCTATTGGTCTTTAGTGGAACGATTATTTGTTGTAATTACTTTTATATTAGTGTTAAATGACCCCTAACTTGTATTTTGATTAGAATAAAAGTGCATTTGCTTGAGGACAAGCAAATCTCAAGTGTAAGGGTATATGATGAGGAGAAAAATGATCCGTTTTTAGGGGGTCATTTAAGCCCGAATTCGAATTTATTTGATCAAATATTGCCCTAAATCGTTCCTTTTGTGATTTTAGGTACTTTGGGAGAGAAATTTGGAAAATGAAGCAATTCGGACGTTTTTGGAGCATAAAAGTGAAGAAAACGCCAAAGTCTTAATTTTTCATGCTGGGAACAGTAGGTGACGGCGTCAAGAGTAACTTCCTGACGGCGTCAAGAGCACAATTCCATGACGATCCAGAAGAGATTTGACGGCGTCATGAAGGTAGGGCGTCAAGAGTAAAAGTCATGACGGCCTGGAAATGATTAATACTTGACGGCGTCAAATGTAGATCTAGGCAGTCCGAGATTAGTTTTGGCGGCGAGGTGACGGCGTCACCTAATTGGTCTTGACGCCGTCAGACCCCTTTTCCTATATATAGTTTTCTAATTTTTCACATTAAAGAGAGAAGTTTTGGGAGAAACCCTAAGTACGATTTTGGTGTAACTTTACAGGTTTTTCAAGGGTTCCAACCCCTTGATACCTTGCATGTTTAATCAAGATAAGTGTTCTTCTAATTCAATCAATATGTCTATGTGTTGGTTGTCTATATCTTGTTCTTGTCTTAATTCCATCATGCTAGGCTAGATCTATCTTGTGTTTGCTTAGATCTAATGAAACCTAGATATTGATTATGTGTTGATTACTTGTTTATTCTTGTCTTGGATGAATGATTTATATGTTAGGCTTAAGAAAACTGGCAGATCTCCAATTGGTAACATGCTTGAACGTCTTAAGAAACATGAACCAACGCGCACTAGGTCTTTATTGGTTGTATTTAATGCATGAGCCACTGTTTATAATCCCTATAGTTGTGCTGGGCATGGTGTAGGAGGAGATAAAAGCTCATAGAATTGGGGAGTTATGTGTGCCACCCCATGAATGGTATTAAGGAATACGATCCGTCATCCATGCAATTATAACAAGTAATTAACGTGTAAAAGATGTCTAGGGAGTAGTGAAATCTAAGTAAACACATTTTCTCCAATTACTGCTCACAACCTTAGTATAAATTAGTTTATTTTCATTTCTAGTATTTTATTTTGATTGCATCTTAGTATTGGGTTAGTTGATTAGCAACTAATTCCGCCCCAAATCCTTCAAACCCGAGATTTTAAATTGCTTTCTAAAAAATATAAAAATACAAAAAGAATCTTCCCTCACCTTTAGAACTAGTATTTAGGTTTTCTAATCCTAGCGACACTATTCCTAGCTGAACGATCAATCCCCCGGTACTTATCACTATACTATACTACAACGATCTGGTACACTGCCTGGTGGGGGTTGTAAGCTTCTCAAGATCCCTTGAGAGGTAAAGTCTGGTGCGATTCCCACGTATCAATGAACTCCTTGTCTATCAATCACATGACCCAAAAATTGTACCGTCGGAATCCAAAATTCACATTTGGAGAACTTGGCATACAGTTTCTCCCTCCTGAGCAATTCTAAAATAAGTCTTAGATGCTCCTCATGCTCCTTCTCACTCTTTGAGTAAATTAAAATATCGTCAATGAATACGATCACAAATTTATCTAAATAAGGCTTACACACCCGATTCATGAGGTCCATGAATACCGCTGGTGCGTTAGTCAACCCAAACGGCATCACCTGAAACTCGTAATGCCCGTAACGGGTTCTAAAAGCCGTTTTCGGAATATCTTCCTCGCGAACTCGAAGCTGATGATATCCCGATCTCAAATCGATCTTTGAATACACACTCGATCCTTGAAGCTGATCGAACAAGTCGTCGATCCTCGGTAACGAGTATCTATTCTTCACCGTTAACTTGTTCAGCTCTCGGTAATCAATATATACAAAACGATCCATCCTTCTTCTTCATGAATAAGACTGGGGCTCCCCAAGGTGAAGAACTTGGTCTTATGAATCCTTTTTCGGCTAACTCCGCTAATTGTTTCGACAACTCTTCTAGTTCGGTAGGTGCAAGTCGATAAGGCGCTCGTGCTACAAGTGCAGCACCAGGTATCAACTCAATCTGAAACTCCACTTGTCGAGTAGGCGGGATTCCCGGCAAATCATCGGGAAACACATCAGGAAAATCATGAACTATAGGCACATCTCCAATGCACCTTTCCTTCTTCTCCTTCCCTCCTTTCTCAGAGATTTGAGCTAAGAAAAGGTAACATCCTTTTTCCATTAGCTTTGGTAACTTAGTGCAAGAAATGACTGCTAACCGGGATGGGCTCCTCGAACCTTTTCGATCTCCTAGTATATTTAGAATCTCCTTTCCGTAAGGTACACGCACGATCTTTTCATCGCAAAGTATGTGAGCACGATGCTTCGACAACCAATCCATACCAATGATGACATCGAAACTTCCTAACGTGACGGGTAGAAGATCTATGTTGAAAGGGTGATTCAAGAAATTTAACGTGCAGCCGCGAATGATGGTCTTAATCCTTTCTATGTTCCCATTTGCTAACTCTACATCATACCCAATTCCTAAGGCCATCGGGGGTTTCTCTAGTAAGGGTGCAAACGTAGTGGACACAAAACTTCTATCGGCACCAGTATCAAATAGTATGGAAGCATAACGATTATTGAGAAGGAACGTACCAGTAACGACGTTCGGATCTTCTCCTCTCTCGTTCCCGAGTGCATACACTCTTTCCTGAGCAGCTCCAGCTTCCACACGTTGGTCCCCGTTATCTTGTCGTCCACGGTTTCCTCCAGCTCCACGATTTCCATGATTGTACCCATTTCCACCCGAGCCTTGATTTCCTCGGTTCCACGATTCTCTACACTCATTCCTATAATGTCCCTTCTTTCCACACCCATAACAAGTAACGTCTGCCTTATTTCTCATTTTAGGAGCAGCTTGAACCATAGCAAGAGGTCGAGCCCTACAATCCTTAGATGTGTGTCCTTTCTTTGAGCAGTTCTGGCATCTTACACTACACCATCCAGAATGATTCTGGTGGCAACGACCACACTTGGGTGCATCACCGTTTTGGTTCCTCTTATCTCCATTCCCAATAGCATAAGCCTTAGCTTGTCGCTTGTTTCAGTGATCATTACCCTTAGAGTGATGGTCTCTCTTTCTCTTTCCATTCTTATCCTTATCAGCACCTTCCAATTCCAACGAATCCATTAGTTGTTGAGCAATTGTGATTGCCTCATGGATGTTTGCAGGTCTAGCAGCAATCACATCATTCCTTGTAGCCACAGGCAACCCATCGGTATACCGCTCGATCTTTTGAGTCTCAGTTTTTACCATATCTGGGCAAAGCAAGGCCAACTCCTGGTAACGACGATTGTAAGTCGCCATATCAGTACCCTTCACTTTGTGATTCCAAAACTCAATTTCCAGCTTCTTAACCTCATTTCTTGGGCAATAAGTCTGAATCAGCAGAGACTTAAATTGCTCCCAAGTCATAGCATAGGCCACATCACTCCCAACCGAATTTCGGTAATTGTTCCGCCAAGTTAAAGCTTCATCCTTGAAAGTAAAAGAAGCAAACTTTACCTTCGCATTCTCCGCACAACCACTGACATTAAACACTGACTCAGTCTTCTCTATCCACCTGACCAAGTAAACCACTCCTTCGGTTCCACCAAACTCAATAGGTCCACAAATCTTAAACTCCTTGCAGTGACATCCACTAGCACGAACAGGCGGAAAAGTTCCAGTAGAATTGTTGGAATGATTTGACTCAGCCAGTAGTTCAGCAACTCTTTGCTCCACAAGTTGATTGATCATTGCTTGATCCACAGTAGGTGCATTAAGTGGAACATGATCATTGTCTCCCTGAACATCAACATTTTGATTCCTGTTGTTGCGGTTAGTAGTGTCCAGGTTGTCAGGAGTAGGGGTTTCAACATTTCGAGTAGGACGGCGTCCTCGGCGACCAGGGGTAGTCACTGCAGGACCAGTTCTGGTAGCTCTAACAGGGTTTCGTCGTGGGGCCATTGATCTGAAACATCATACAAGTTCATGAGTCTCCGATAGAACTTATCATATGCTCAACAAGAATTAAATCAACGAAGCCAAGTCATGGAAAGAATATCAACGATACACCACAAAACATCAATAAAGCGAATAGGGACTCAATTTCCATAACATCCAAAAACCACATAATACCATATAATAATAACCAGCAACTATACAATAGAGATCCAACATCGTTCCAACTACCGAAAAACACAAAATGTGCTAATCGTTCCAAACGAGACGAATACTGAACGAAAAATACATCAAAATATGATACTAGCTTTTCTAACCGAACACTCCTCGGTGTAGAAAGCAACAAGACAACATAACCCAAACATCTAGCCATGCTGCTGGTGGAGGCTCCTCAACTCCTGCCTCAAGCCATCAAGATCTCTCCATAATGATCCTAACTCCACACTATGGGTGTCGGTGTCTCTCTTGAGGTCAGCTACCTCCTTCTCCAGCTCGGCATTCCGCTGTCATAACTTGCGGTCGGCCTCTCGAGCTGTAATAAAACCTCGCTGTAAACTCCCAATGTGCTCGTGAATCTCCATCAAAACTCTCCTCATCTCAGTAACTCTCCTCTCAGCCGTAACCATGTCAATCCTCAACTCCCCAATGAACTCAACGGTCACCCTATCGATCCGCTCAGACATACGTGTAACTCTCTCACCAAGATCAGTAATCTGAGCCCACATCCTACCAGTCTCACCTAACTCTGCATGCTCAGCAGAAACCTCAGATAACGCATCCGACGCCTCGGGACTACTAGGTGGCAACTCAAACAAAATGGATGATCAGGTGAAATAGGCTCAATCGGATGTATAGGTGAATCAGGCTCCTCAGCCTGAGCTGGTGGCACTAACAAATCATCATCATCAGGCATCTCCTCCTCCTGAGGGTCATCCTCCTCCTCAGGGTCATCATCATCACCCTGCTCAGCCTCCTGAAGGTCATCAGCCTCATCCTCACCCTCGTACTCCTCCTCCTCCTCATCGGAAGAGTACGTCATCAATCGTTGTCTCCTAACAGGTGAACCATGTGGAGATGTGGTAGGTGATCTAGGACGACGACGCAATGATGTAGGTGGCGCCTCTGACAGAAGAGAGTGAGCATCTATCTGTAAAGGTGGTGGAGTAGGGCGTACCGACATACGTGCCGTAGCTCGGTGGGCAAAGCGTGGAGCCACACGAGCCAAAGCCTGATGAAAAGTAAGTTGCCTCGATGTACCAGGGAGCCCTAGAGAAGATGAGGGTCCCTGCGTAGATGCAGCAGGCGGTGCTGAAGTAGAAGTTGTCGGCGACAGAGTAGCTGAAAGCATGGCAACCTGGTAAGGATCATCAGGTGCCATAGTGAACTGTGCTGGAAATACCGGTGCAATAAGAATATCCTCGACAACATCAGGCATATGGGAGGTCATAGTCTGTGACAACGGCGTAGGGTAGGTGTAAGTGTTTCAAAACAACTAAATCGCAACTCAAAATACCATACCAAAAATCCTCATCATATAATTTCAATCATATAATCTCAATAAAGAATTTCAAATACCGCATTACTAAAACATTTATAAAGCATTAGACCATATAATTCCTCGAAACGCCATCTTATCACTAAATCTATATATTCCATAATCTCAAGTCATCTCAAATATCTCATAATACCTCAAAATAATCGAAGACACTTTGGCTTGGCGGGCTGGCGGGCAATAGTCAAGGATCATTTTCTATAAAAATTTGGTTATAGTTTAGGTGTTTATTTACCTAGTTCTCTATAACCTTGGCTCTGATACCAATCTGTAACACCCCCAAAATTTGGTACAGCGGAAGACTCAACAAGCTTTCGGGGTGTTACGGGGATTGGTATCCAACACAAGACATAACAGAACGAGATAAAGTAAACATAAGAAAAACACAACCAAAACGGGGTTTTAAAGTTTACATTTATCCCAACATCATACAGAGTCAGGCCCAAAAGAAATAAACGTAGGTCCACAATTAAATATCAGAGTTTAGAAAAATAGATCCATAAACCAGGTGCCTTAGCCGAGCCTTCCAATCCATGCATCCAAATCATCACTTAATTACCTGAGAAAATGTGCTAAAAGTCAGCTTTCGCTGGTGAGATCATAGGTTTAAATTCATAATTCAATATAGTGGACATATACGCAAAACGCTTGCTAGCTAGACTAAGGATTCACTAAAAGCCTGCGGATACCCTCTGCTCCAACATAATACACGGATACCCTCCGCTCTAACATAGATATTCGGGTAACCCCCGCAATATCATAAATACTCGGATAACCTCCGAAGTATTAATAACCTATAGGTGCACACTATAGTATCTAAATAAGCCAACCTTGAATAGTACACACGAAACTATGTGACTAAAGTTGAATATTCACCAATAACCAAATAAGCCAACCTTGAATAGTACACACAAAAATATGTGACTAAAGCTGACAATACATCCTAGTCCATACGTATAGCAAGTTTTAGAAAGAATATAGAAGCGATAATAGTCCACATAAAATAATTTGCACGTTTCTCACCCCAAGTATTGAAAACATAGTTCAAGATTAAAAGTGGGGCTATGACTCACCTCAAGTCCACAAAACAGCAATAAGAACTTGGTAGAAGTAAGACGTATAGTAACTTACAAGACGGCAACTACGGACTCGGCACGACCTAACAATATCAACTCGTTCAGAAATCATTTCCTCAAAATCAATTATTCCCAAACCCGAACGTATTCCGTTTTACTTTTCCAAAAATCCATTTCTCGTATTAGTTTGGAGTTTTACGTTTGGTATCCATACGGGTGGTGGGTCGATACAAACAAACCAAAAAGTCTCACAAAAGAATAATAAAACAAACTATAGATCTAATATTAGCCCAATATATTATTTAAATAAATCATCGAAGTTTATCAAATCCGTCGATTTGATAATCCCCATATTTATTTACGTAACATACCGTTCCAAGATTACACCCAACCTAAAGCACATAGCACAAAAATACTATATGGTACATATCGTAGTCTAATAAATTCCTTATATACATCGTCAAATTGGCCAGATTTCACGATATATACATTTAGTGATTTATTATCCTAATAAATATACCACAACCTATGGGCGTCGTAGGATACGATGCCCATTAATATACTCATTTCGTATAGCCAAATAACTCGGTTTAACCTGTCGATTAAATAAGTTATTTAGTTATAGAAAGTGTTTATATTAATCGTCATATATCCGTGACAACACAAAAGTCACAAACAATAACCCACTTGAACTCAAGTGACCACGACTCCGTATAACTCGATAGTTTTCCCTCGTTATATGTAAAAGATATTATTTCATTTAATGTTTTAGTTAACGTCGAGAATTCCTCGTTATTTAATATTTATTCATAATAGCGCTTCCAATAATATTACACTACTCTCGTAGCATAATATATTTAGTCGCGTTATTATTATAATACTACTCGTGATTTTTGTTATTATTAATATACGCATTTATATATTTATATATACGTTATTCACGTCTATATATTTATATAAACGTTTATATTACCAATAATATTATTACGAGTTTTATTATTTGCGTTTTAAATTGTAAATAATTATCGAGTCATACTAAATGGTCACATGTCCGAGTCATTACTCTCGGCTCATTGTCCAAGTCCAAAATAATATAAGCAAGTCATAAATAATCAATCCAACTCCGTCCAAATCAATCCCAATACACGTGCTACAACAATAGGGCCTGACTACGGCACCCGACTAACCTATCTCCGTCAATCTAAGTGACCGTCTCACAATCGGTCCCCACTTTACCATTCGTCAACAACTTCTCAATATTACAATAAATCCCTTGTCGAGACCAAGAATGATCTCGACTCAACAAAGCATTCGGCCGGAACCAAAGTACCACAACAATAACAAGTTAAGTCCACAAAAACATAACAAGAAATAAAATATCAACAAGGTCAAATTTCGGGTTGGTTTACCAAGCCAAACCCGAGCCCTTCGACTCACTTGAGTCTCGGCTCACACCACGAGTCACAAAGACTCGAACCAAGACCAATAGGTCTCCAAAAATAAGCTCCAAAGAGCCACCCAAAGCTGCCCAAGTCGACCCACTTGGGTCGCGACATCAACAACCTTAATCGACCAAATAAAAATCGAGACTTAATCGAGTCAACCAAACTCCCAGCAAATAATCATGAAAAACATGAATTCAAGGCCACACAAGATCAATAACGAGCCAAAATGCTCGAACCCACATCAAGCCGTGAGTCCTAGACTCACGGTTCACTCGACCCACTTGAGAAATCACCAAGACCCGGATACCAAACCCATTTTTATCTTCAAAAACATTATTTCATAACTTATTAATTCGATTCCCATGAAAATACTCCATGTATCCACGGATTTAACACCTAGTCGAGACACCCAAGTTCCAAAATCGAGCATACTCACCTTCTTGTACCTCCAAACGAATAGATCTAGTAAAAACAATAAGATTTGGGTCGGATTTGATAAGATTTCGAGATGTTAGGGTGGGTTATATGGCGGGTATTATACACCAAATGAAAGGGAAAAAGATAAGGAACAAGATGGTGGTGGTGGTTTTGTTGTGAGGGCGGCGAAATGATGGTGGTGGCCGGTTTTGTGTTCGGCGGCTAGGGTTAAGAAGAGGGGAGAGAGAGAGTGTTTTGGTGTGGGTGATGTGTTGTGTTTGTGTGTGTGTGGTGATAACCACAAAGACGATTTTTGTATATTACTCTAAAAAAAGTCTTTTTTTCTTTTTAATAATAATAATAATAATAATAATAATAATAATAATAATAATAATAATAATAATAATAATAATAATAATAATAATATGAGTGGGTAATAAAAGTGAGTGTAAAACACACGGTCCGAAACCCGAACTCATTTTAAAACGTTTAATATCACGCGAAATGTTCCGTAAGTAATTAAATATTGTCGAACTCGTAAAATCAAGTCATAACATTTCTGTTAGGTAATCCTAGTGCCGGAGTCAACGTAGTACCAAGTGAGAATTCAAAAAATAAATCACCATGTATATTCCATAACAAATCATTAAATAAATCTCAAATCCCATAACGATATTAAATATAATCAACAATAAAATAGGTCTTACAAGTTCGTTACGAATAAAATTTCAAATAAAGATTTATAAACGAACTTTAACGTAATGCGGGTTTTCAAAATGGCTCCCTAAATTGCCGGTTGTCACATCAAGGATATTCATTATTGCATTGAAAGCACAACGCTATAGGTACAAAACCATGTACCAAGATCCTAAATTCCTAATGATGTGTGAAATGAAACACAATTGCTAAAAAATCAAAAGGTAAAAAAATTGAATTTCTTTGTTTATAAATATACTACTGTAGGGGTTGTTGGGAATTACTTATTGCAACTCTTGTGTAATAGTGTTTGGATCATTTCTTTTCAAGAACACATAATAATCAAATAATCTACTGATCGAATGTTGGAAAATTAACTTGTTTATATTTTCGAGTTAAACTACTTATTTAGCTCGCAGTACTTATTTCACATTCAAATATGTTAATACTTATAAGCAGTATTCTTTTTTCCAAACGCTTGGGGTGTCTAGGATTATTTACCTCAAACTGCTTAGTTGTCTCATAATAAAGAAATTGACAGTTTTACCCAATCATTCAGAACTACTTTTCAGCCTAATCTAAAAACACCCTTAACTAATTTACACTTTTGTGATGTATTCAATAATACCTATCAATAAACTAATCAACACCAGAATCTACAATCGGGCCACATTTGATACAAATTTACAAAATTCGAATATTCCAATAACATTAATCAAACCTTTTGATCGTAACCGCCCATAAATCAACCGAAAGAAGTTTCTCATTCGCAGTCCTCCGTCTCCTTATCTCATTTCAACATTTGCGGTAAGTTAACTCCTTCCCCAATTTCTTTGACCTAGATGATATCTTTATAGACATATTGAGTTAGATAGATGTTACAGTGGGACAATGAAAATTGTACAAACGCAATCAAAGATGATGTATTCGGTATTAATAGAGACTCTCTGCTGATTTTCCTAACTTCACGGAACATTGTACTTTTCATGAAAGAACATTACTCTAAGTTATAAATAAGTTACTTTATTTAATGCAAGAGCTTAAGCTACAAATGAAATCAGGTATACTATCCTAAGCTTTCAGTTTGAGAAGACTTACAATTAGTTTATAATGGGTCATATGACAATGTTTTAACACGTGTGTGTCCTTATCACTTGTTGTGGGTTAGGCGGTCAATTATGAATCATGCTTGGCGGCCAATTATTTATGAATCATGGTTGGCGGCTAATTATGAATCTTTTTTTGGACTAACTCAATGCATTTATTATAATGAATATTTTTTTGAACAATAATTCAACCGCCGAACCACCCATTGCTCTACCTTTAATGAAGTAGAAAGTTTTATGATTTAACCATGAACTACAAAAGTCTCATGATCTTACCTTATTCTGGTATGTAGTTTTAGTTATTAACCATCAAGTTCATCGACATAAAGATAGCTGGAAAAACTTCCTTTTTACTTAAGTATGTTGTCAGCTTTGGTTCTCAGAGATCCGAATACATAAAGATTGTCTTCAGAGATCTCATGTTCATGTTGTTCATTTGAACACTTGTGAAAGACTCGGGATACCAAAACATTGATAGCTTTCCACCTGTGTTGATATTAAAACCAAATAAATTTTAAGTTTGATGTAATAGCTTGAACTTACAACTTCACATTTAAAAGAAAAGTGCACCGACCTGGATTGTGATATCCAAATAACAGCTAACGACGAAACATCATGCTTTTGCAGAGGTAGGAACTTGTTACCGTTCTTTAGCAGCACAAAGCCTTGTTTAGATAATTCAAGGGCCAAATTTTTGTGATCAGAAGTGCACGCATCCTTAGGTCCAAAAATTTCCATACTTCCCTTTTATTGGGTCCCTATGGGAGTCCTAACGAAGTTGAACCTCAGATAAATTTATATAGGTTTGTCTATAACTTCTTCTTCCACCTTCCTGTTGTCAACTGCAGACTTTGTATCTCTCAACGTGTATGTTCCACAGTTGATATCCGTTCCTACACATCATTTACAATAATGAATTATTCATATTTCAAACTAAAACATAATATTTACCAAATCAAACTGTCAAGTCAGACACAAACCAGCCTTAAGAACAACAGGCACAACATCCTCAGGATTTTTAGTTAAGTTTTGATACTCGTATATGGTGGCGATAGCATCACAATCGTCTGTATTCATGCATTTTATCAAATCTTTATAAGTCTATACACTAAAATCTATTAGAATGATTGGACTTGATGGAATAAGATAAAATCTTCAACAAAAATCACACCGTAAATGCATCTTTTATATAATAAAGGAAAGTTACGTCCTAAAGGAGCTGCCTTTTTGTTTCTAACCTAACTCAATTAAAGGACAAAACTTTCCTAATGACTTTGTATTCCCACAGCTTAATTCCAAAAATCTGACTTATTCATTCTAAAACGACTGTCTTATAGTAACACATTTTTTCAAATAACAGCAGTTGCTCCGATATCAGCAACAATAATTACATCACTAACAACATTTTTCTACCAAATTATATAACTTTATTAGTTTACATCAGCATAGTACTTAAAAAGTTTATCTTTTAGTCAAAACTATAACAAAAACAAAAAAATAATTACAATTGAATTAAAAAAAGAAAACTTACGAAAATCAGTTGAATTATGATCCAACGAATTGCTCATCTGCAATCAATAACAAAAATATAATTAGACAACGAAAAATATTAATACAAAATCAAGCAAAACAATTAGCATCAATTTTTTGCCTGAAGAATAAATACACCGGATAATCAAATAAGGTCAATTTATATGTTTGTTTTATGGTTAAGATTCTTGTTGTTATTAGGATATTAGATTTTTTTTACATAAAGATGATCTTGATTGCGATATAAGTAAATCGATTTTTGTTTTAGGGTTAAAATTGGGACAGTGTTTTGAAAGAAAACTAGGTTGGTAGTTGGAACTGTGTGGGTCGAATTGTTTTGTGGTTTTGTTTTTGTAAATTTTATATTTGACCCTTACACTTTTGTAAATTACCCCGTGTTTTTAAGTTTTGTTTCTTTATATTTATGGCACATATACTTTTCTACCTAATTTAAAAAAAAAAAAAAACGAATTTTATAGATTTGGACTAATTTAGGAAATATTTAATTTTTTTTTTCTTTTATAAACATCTTTTTAAAAAATACATTATTCAAAAAATTAAAAAAATATTACCAAATAAGGTATGATTTGATTTTTTTGAAATGGAAAAGTCCCCACTAGGGGTTTTATTTTATTATATAAAAGATTCGTGTATAGAAAATAACTTATATGTCAACTATATAATTTTTTCATATACGATCAAATTTATTTCAAACAATTACTAAACGTAAAAAAGGAAACTAACACAAACATATTAATATTATAAGAATAAAAAAATAGTCGCAAAATTCATTTTTATCTTCTAATATAATTTTAATCATATAAAGTCGCACCTAAAACAAAGATTAATTAGTATTTCACATCAAAATTGTGATTCATATTACTTTGATAAGTTAGAGGTCGGTTTCTTATATATGCTTTATTGTTTCGTGCATGAATCAGTTATGGTGTACGTAAACGAAAACAAACAAGTAGTTGAATGACATACAGTATAAGTTTATTTTAATAAATGAGTGGTTTATACGTAAAAAAGATGAAAATTTGGGTGAGAGTTGAGACCATGTTATAGATATTTACTTATTCAGACAGGCTATATAAGAAACCAACAATTGTCCTGGCAATGTTAGAAGTTTATTTCAAAAACTGAATTCAAAACAACGCATGATGTGCTTATCGGTTTTCTATAGTATTCCTAGTTTCCTCTTTTGTGGTATTTTTATATTTCTAACTATAACCACCATATCTGCTTCCAATGTCGGAAATGAGACTGATTTCCAGTCTTTATTATCGTTCAAGTCAATGATCACCCAAGATCCATATGGAGTTCTCACCTCATGGAATGATTCCTTTCATTTCTGTGACTGGAGTGGTGTCTCATGTGGAAAGCGCCACAGGAGAGTCACCGCTTTACAACTAGAGTCCCAAGGCCTTATAGGCTTGTTGTCTCCTCATGTAGGGAATCTCAGCTTCCTCCGTGATCTTTCTCTCCTAAACAACAGTTTTCAAGGAACCATTCCTCATGAACTCGGTCGTCTTTCCAGGCTACGTTTACTTTACCTTGAACAAAACGAATTCGACGGATCATTTCCGACTAACCTATCTGGTATCTCTAACCTTAAAGAACTCTTGCTTGCGCATAACAAACTTGTTGGAAGCATACCGGTGGAGATCAGTTTCCTCTCCAAACTTACTCATCTTGTAATTCGTAACAATAACTTAACAGGTGGCATCCCACCTTTCTTGGGGAATCTTACATCAATGGAAAATTTCGCTGCTAGCCAAAATCCTTTGGGTGGGAGCATTCCAAACACCTTAGGTCGTTGGAAAAGCTTAAGATTATTTTACTCTGGTGCCTGTAGCTTAACTGGTACAATCCCTCATTCCATTTATAACCTCACCTTCTTAACTAATTTTTCATTGCCAGAGAATGAGCTTACTGGTAGTATTCCTCTAGAATTTGGTGCAATGCTCCCAAATCTTGAATTCCTTCAGTTCAGAGATAACCAACTGAGTGGACTTATTCCATCATCTATATCTAATTGTTCTAAGTTAAGGTATCTTGAACTGTCTGGCAACAATTTTAGTGGGAAGTTTACAATCAATTTTTCAGAACTGAGTGATTTTCGTAGAGTTCACCTAAGTGATAACAACCTACATGGAGACGGGGAAGCTGATGACATGAAGTTTATTGATTCTTTGAAAAACTGCAGCAAATTGGAGGTTTTGGAGCTTCAAAATTGTAATTTTCAAGGAGTTCTCCCGATATCAATCGGAAATCTTTCCAATCAACTCAATTATCTAAATTTATATAGAAATCAATTATTTGGAAACATTCCTTCGGGTATTGGTAGTCTAGTTGGCTTGACAAATTTAATCTTAGGAAAAAATCAATTGAAAGGTAAAATCCCGATGACCATTGGTATGCTTCAAAAGCTAGATTCTGTTAATCTATATGATAACCAGCTTTCAGGACCAATTCCAGATGCCATCGGGAACTTATCATTGTTGATCTCCCTTGATTTATCTTCTAACAGACTGGAAGAACAAATTAAAATAAGCTTGGGGGATTGTGATAACCTAATGGAGTTATACCTTAATGACAATAAACTCACTGGCATAATTCCAAAACAACTTCTTCAACTTCCATCTCTAGTCATAGGATTAGATCTTTCTCAAAACCAACTATCTGGCTCCCTTCCTACGGAGGTTGGTGATCTCAAGATGTTGACTGATATGGATTTCTCATATAATAACCTATCAGGTGAGATTCCTAGCACCCTTGGTGGTTGCGTTAGCCTTACATCATTATCCCTCAAAGGAAACTTATTCACAGGCATGATACCACAATCATTAAGTTCCTTGAAAGGATTGGTGCAACTTGATCTTTCACATAATAATTTATCAGGCAAAATCCCTCCATTCTTGGAAAATTTTCAATTAGAATATATGAACCTATCCTTCAATGATTTTGAGGGTGAAGTACCAGTCAGAGGAGTGTTCGCTAATGCAAGTGCCTTCTCAGTTTTAGGGAATAGCAGGCTCTGCGGAGGCGTGGTCGAACTTGGGTTGCCAAAATGCAAAGGGACAAAGAAACATAAAAAAAGATTTCCTACAGTCTTAATTGTCATTTTGATTACATTCACACTTTTCACAATTTTATGCATTGTGTATGCATTTTGTAAAAAGAAAAGCAATGGCCAACCGTCTCAATCATCAAGGAGTGAACGGTTCTTGAAACTTTCATACAATCAGCTTCTCGAGGCTACTGATGGCTTTTCCGAGGCAAATTTAATTGGAAGGGGTGGGTTTAGCTCTGTTTATAGAGGAATCATAGATAATGATGTTGATAGCTATGTTGCGGTCAAAGTTATACATCTTCAAAATAGAGGAGCTCAAAAAAGTTTTTTAAGAGAGTGTGAAGCATGGTGCAACATTCGACACCGGAATTTACTGAAGATAATAACTGTGTGTTCAAGTGTAGACTTTCAAGGTAATGATTTTAAAGCTTTGGTGTACGAGTTCATGCCCAAAGGAAGTTTACATGATTGGTTGCATTCAAAAGCAAATACAACGAGGCTGAACCTTCTCCAAAGAATAAATGTTCTCATGGATGTTGCATGTGCGCTTGATTATCTTCACAATCGCTGCCAAACAGCCATTGTTCACGGGGACTTGAAGCCTAGCAACATTCTACTTGATGATGATATGGTGGCTCATGTTGGAGACTTTGGATTAGCTCGATTTCTTGGAACAGAGGCAAACCAAAGTAGCTCAACCGGCATTAAAGGAACAATTGGTTATGCACCTCCAGGTAATATATTTGTACTCCAGGATGCTTATATTTACTTACAATATTACATTTCTAAAGTAATTGCTTATATAATTTGCAGAGTATGGTCTTGGCAGTGAGATGACAAGTAGTGGGGATGTATACAGTTACGGAATATTATTATTGGAGGTGATCACCGGGAAAAATCCAACAGACGAAATATTTAATGAAGACCTTAGCCTTCATAAATTTGCTTACATGGCATTCCCAGATCATGTTATCGATGTTATTGATGGTGATGCAATTGTGTTGCAAAGTTCGGAAGAAAATGCACGGAAAATGGAGGAATGTTTGACTGCAATTGTGAAGATTGGAGTATCATGCTCTGTGGATTCCCCAACACAACGAATGAATATAGAAAATGCTGTTCATGAGTTGCAACATATTCAGGACGCACTTCAGAAGATCTGAGGTATTCTCCTCTTTCCTTTTACATACCATATTAGAAATTGTTCATGTTTGTTGATTATTTGTATGACCGGTTTGCTAGAATGTGATTTTACATGTGATTTTAAATAGATCATCACTAACATGGTTTGATTTGAACACACTCTTTCAGGCCTGTTACAAAGCTTGCATGGTGCAGTTGAATTTAACTCTAACAAGGAGTGGCGTGTGCTATAGTTAAATAAATGTTACTTTGGCAAACATGTTTGTAAGTGTGGTTTGATTTTCTTGTAACGTAAGTGTAACAGTTTAAGTTTCTGGTGACATATTGTACGTGTCAAAAATGTTTATAAATAAGTGTGGTTTAATTTTCCTCAAGCAAATTTGTGGTGATGGAATTCTACTTAAGTATAAGTTTTACTTGCTGCACAAATTTGTCTCGATCATGCTGTTCGATTTCTTAATTGATACCCTAATGTTATTCCTGTTCTTTGACCTTTAAAGTTCATAAATTTGACTTTTGTTTGAATCTTTAAATGAGAAAGCTTAGGGATTTTCCCCTCTTTGATTGGAAGCAATAAGGGCGAGCAGTGTATATATGATTCAATTTCATAAAAAGTTGACGTTTTCTTGGTTTTGGCCCAAAATTGAAAAATGAGGGTATTCGAGTAGTAATTTGAGTGGGGATTGTTTTCATTGCAACTAGACACTGCAGAATGTCATGATTCTTGTCCTAAATTTGGGACCTGTTGTACATCTTACATGAACTTTTGTGCTGAACTGGATGCAAATTAAACTAAGCAAAAGTAACAACGGGTTATCTGAACTTCTCCATTTATTCTCATATACTAAGTTCTTATAGCAAATATTAAAACGGATGAAGGCTGTTCCTCTTGTTTCCTTCCCCGGTAAATCAGTTTTATGGTATAGTCTGGCACTACTTATTATAACTCTTTTATCGTTTTTTGACTTATAAATTTGTAATTGTAAGTGCAGTATTTGATTTAATTGCTATGTTAGCAAGTCGTCAGTCAAATCTGTAATTGAGTAATTGTTTGGTCTGACAAAGCTAATCCATAAGCTTTTCATTGTTTACTTTTGTGCCATGGATGCGTAAATGAAAAAACTACAGTTGTTTAACGAAAGTTTTTCCCTCTGAGCTCTTTGAGTCTCGAATTACTATGCACTATCTGACATATGACAATAGGATACACACGGGCAAGAATATTGGAGACGGACACGACATGGTACTAGCCAAGAAGGAGCTAACACTTGTCGTCATGTCTAGTTGTTAGATGATCAACACCTGGTTGTTTACAACCATTGGTCATTCACATGAGGGTTATCTGTAAATCCTAAATGCCTCTAGAAGGCCATTCTACACCAAAAAAGGGATGAATTCTTTTAAACTATTTCACATAGTTAAACACAGACACATGATTTGTTTGAGTGTTACCCAAACTATTTTTATTAATCTTATCTTTTGGGTCCTTACCATTCAACGCGGGAAACCGAACAACACAACTATCTCAACTCACTCTCAATCACTCTCACTACTACATAAACAGGAATAGAGACCCCTCTATAGAGACCCTTTTATCAAAAGACAGGTCTCGAAAAACTTGTCCACTCAGAAAAATAGGATCAAGGCCGGTTTTTATAATTCAAACCGGTCTCTATTAGTAAAATATATCAAGACCGGGTTATATTATTAAAGACCGGTCTAAAAAAAGCTATCCAGACCTTTTTCCGACTTTATACCCGGTTTTATTTGTTTGACAATAGAGACCGTTTTCTAGACCAACACCGGTCTATCATATGTATATGGCGGGACTTGAAAACTTGAAATTTCATCTCAAAATTTCATTCCCACTCCACAAAACCAAACAAAAAATTTCATCTAAACTTGAAATTTCTCTTGTCACCAAACCACCACCATCATCCCCATCATCTACCTCCTGACCCTAACCCCCATCATCTCGTCATTTTCATCTATAGAGTATCTATGTATCAGCCTCAAATAGCCTTTATTAGCAACTTCAATAGACAATACCAAACAATCTCTAAGTGGACTGTAGGTTCTTTAAACGATCTTGTATCAGCCTCTTTGTAGCAGTTACAATAAGCAATTCCAAACAGCGCAATTTTTTTAATTTGTAAAGATAATATAGAGACCGGTTTTAGGATAGAAAACCGGTGTCTATAGAGGGAAAAAAAAGACATGCTTTCAGCTTAAGAACCGGACTCTAGTTTTTAATTTCATATCGAGACCGGTGTTAAGCTAAACCGGTCTGTATTCGTCATATTGACCCCATAAAAAACCGGTCTCGAGACGTCTGTGAACAGGTGTTAAAAGCATTTTATGTACTAGTGTCTTTACATACCATGCGTAAATAGTTACTGTACAATATAATATTAGTTATATTCATAGTATGAATCTTGTACGTACACGGGAGTCAAAACAAGTTAAATTTTTAGATTTAGTTAAATTACTAAAATGCTCTTTCTAAATTGTAGTTATGGTAAATACTATAAACAAAATTTTTATAAAGTTTCATCAAAAAATATAGAGTATAAAATTTCAAAAGATAAATATAGCAAAATATAGGACACAAATGTGATAGGAAGAACTTTTGGTCATGAAACTTAAAACACCTAAACCTTCAAGGACACATTAGCAATAACCCCTGTTCTTCAACATCCTCAACACCACCAGCCACCATTTCATCCACAGCTCAAAACCACCACTTCAAAAGAAATGACAGCAAATTTATCAAATGGGTCACTTCATTTCACATCAATTCCAACAACCCATATCAAATTCACCCACATTTCACCCATTAATTACAACTTTTTTTCTTACAAGAAACCAACAAGATACACACTTATCTGCAGTTCAACAATTAGACCCAAAAGAAGCTCAAAATCTGATACAGATAAGTCAGAGGCTCAAGAATTAGTAAGAACACTTTTGAAGAGTTTCAGTTATGACAAGACTTTGATATCAACATTGAATAAGTATGTTAAGCTAGTTAGAACTGAACATTGTTTTCTTCTTTTTGAAGAGCTTGGTAAATCTGAAAAATGGCTACAATGTCTTGAGGTTAGTTATAAATTTACCCTCTTTTTTATAATCTTTAAATTTGATCAATCTTTATGTATAAAGATTGAAACTTTATCTAGTGGGTAGTGTAGATTTTTAAGAAAGAGTGATGGTTTAGTATCTTTACTGATGTTTCATTCCTTTAGGTGTTTAGATGGATGCAAAAACAACGTTGGTACGTAGCAGATAACGGGGTTTATTCTAAGCTAATATCCGTCATGGGGAAAAAGGGACAGACCCGAATGGCAATGTGGTTGTTTTCTGAGATGAGAAACAGTGGTTGTCGACCCGATACTTCTGTTTACAATTCACTTATCACGGCCCATCTTCATTCCAAAGACAAAACGAAAGCTTTATCTAAGGCTCTTGGATACTTTGATAAAATGAAAGGTACAGAACGGTGTAAACCGAGTATTGTTACTTATAATATTCTGTTAAGAGCTTCGGCTCAGGCAAAAGATGTTGCTCAGGTAGAGGCTTTGTTTAAAGATTTAGAGGAAAGTGTTTGTTCGCCAGATATTTTCACGTTTAATGGTGTGATGGATGCTTATGGGAAAAACGGTATGGTAGGTGAAATGGAAGGGGTACTTGCGCGTATGAAAAGTAAACAGATAAGACCCGATATTATCAGCTATAATTTGTTGATTGATTCGTATGGAAGGAAGCAAGAATTTGAAAAGATGGAACAAGTGTTTAAGAGCTTGTTACGGTCAAAAGAGAGACCAACGGTCACTACTTTTAATTCAATGATAACTAATTATGGAAAAGCACGTCTTAGAGACAAAGCGGAGTTGGTTTTTCAAAAGATAACAGATCTGGGTTACGCACCAAATTTCATCACGTATGAATGTATGATTGTGATGTATGGATGTTGTGATTGTGTTTCAAAGGCAAGGGGAATATATGACAAGATGATAGAGTCGGAAAAGCATGCAAAGGTTTCAACTTTAAACGCTATGCTCAATGTTTACTGCTTTAATGGTTTGCCTATTGAAGCTGATAAGCTGTTTGAGACTGCTTGTAATAGTGGGATGTATCGTATAGATTCTTCAACGTATAAACTTCTTTATAAATCCTATACAAAGTTGAACATGAAGGAGCTGTTACAGAAATTGTTAAAGCATATGGATAGAGATGGTATTGTCCCCAACAAAAGGTTCTTTCTGGAAGCTTTAGGGGCGCTAGGGTCATCACGAGTTGAGCAAGATGCTATTACCAACAAAGTTAATTCAATTATGCCAGCCGATATGACCAAGTTATAGGTGGAAGAGTTTGCTTATTTTTTTAGTATGACACAATAGATCTAGTATCAATCAGATAGTTGTTGATTGCTGATTTGCTGGTCCAAAGTTGTGTTGCACTTTAGTTAATGTTGGTAGCATATATTGAATTGTATTATAGTTTAGAGACATGGTTTCCTTGTGGTTTAAAGTTAGGTTATTAAACTATGTCTCCTGTAAGCAAGTCAAATGGGTAGGTTTTGGGATTAAATCAAACTGAAATGGGTTTAACAAGTCAAGCGGGTCAAACAAGTCAAAGCCACCCAAAGTGTAACTAGACTTTTATAAACTTTTGAAATCCTTCTTTTTTCAAACATTTTATCATTGTAAATTTTTGTAATAGTATAATTTCTTTAATCACTATTAGAACATTATTTATTAGCAAGTGCATAAAAGGAGAAGAAAAAAAGTCTATATTTCTCGGCCTGATCTGACCCATTCTAAAATTACCCGTTTTGATCCATCAAGTCCATTTTGTCACCTATAATTTTCAGATTATAATCATATTGCTACCAGGTTATATGAATGGGAAATAATGAACTAAAAATGAGACACTGCAACATGAAGCTGCACTTGAAAACAAACAAGTAGCCTGATAACATGGAGCTGAAAACCTCTATCATAGGGAGAGTGTGCAACATACATTTTTAATACAAAAACTTGATATAGCAATTTCTTTCGAAACAACACTAGCAAAACACCTACATACAAATCTACACCTCATAATAGAAGAAGTAAATTAGAGCATTCCTGTTAGCGAAATTCATTAGTTTGTAGGCAATTCTTCCTCGGTCTCTGTAAATTAAATCACCAAATGAAACAAAACTAAGTAGATTATGTAGATGGTCTTACACTAAATGAATAGGATGCTTCAGAAACAAATCACGTATCATTTTGCAGAAATATGAAGCAATACAACAGCATTGACAGTGTACAGAATGAAAAGAACAATCTTTAGAGTATCTTACCATTTATTGCATCCATGTTGTTTTCCTTATAAACACCAAGGGGTGAACCATGAACTGACAGTAGCATCTCACCCTGTTTTGGAAGTCGTAAAGTTTTAGGTGTCATACCAATAGACAACCTCTGGCTAGTCACCTGCAATTATAACAACTCCAGATATCAAACAGCTAAAAATCGAAGGCATGTGACCCAAGCTTCACTATGCAAACTTAATTTTTGAATTAACTAGAACAGCACGAGATACTGCTAGTCACAACTGGAGCTTTGTAAATAAAAATGAAAACAACAGATGAATTATGTAGTTTCTAGGCACATTAACCTTTGAAAACCAGATATGCTAGTTTCTCAATTTGCTGGTAAGCATACACACACACACAAATGATCTAGAACAACATACCCCAGGAGTTTGCATATTATCGTCAATGCCAAGTATATGAGTATCAGATGGCTCCGCTAAAACCTAAAGCATGTAATTACATTAGAACATCTATAATAAGCCATATCAAAATACATAAGAATGAACCCATATCAAAATAGATAAGAACATACAAAATCCTTCATCTGAAGATTATCAGCACCAATGAAGCTTGTTGTCCCTGCCACCAACAGACAACTTAAAGATAAATGAAAGCTATGATTCAACTGTGTGCAAGTAAACTATTATGCATATAAATTTACCAGCTTTATTTGAAAACTCAAAGCCACCAAGAGATTGCATTGCAGTAGAATGATCAGGATAAGCCATAGACATACGTTGCAAAAATAAAGACATCATGTTTCCTCCATTAGCTGTATTCAATTCATCATCATTAACTTTCCATTTAACTTCAATTGGTCCATCCGTCTCAGTTTTTGACACTGTCAGGTTTGGAAAATTTTCCTTGAAAAACGGAAGTAACGGGGTTTGCAGTTCATTGTTTATATTGGATTTTAACAAGCGGATAGCAGTAAGCAATTTTTCAATCTCCATGTCACGAATTGTCCTTATTGCAGTACTCTGGTGCCCAACTGAACAAGAACATTAAAGAAACTAGTTAATACAGCAATAACCTAATGTCTTTACAGTTTGGCAAACTGTAAAGACGCAACAAGACTCCCACGAACATTTGTTTTTCGAATGCGCATGCTCATCTAAAGTTTGGCAAACTGTTTTGGACATGGCTGGTTTTTCAGAAGTGTCATCTAAATGGGATGATATCATTCTATGGATTCTTCCTATATCCAAACACAAATCTGTGCAAGGTATTGTTGCACGCCTTCTATTGGCAGCAACCTCGTACTTTTTATGGAGGGAACGCAACTTCAGAGTGCATGGGAAAGTAGATCAGAAAGTTGAGCAGGTGGCTAGGTTCATTCTTGATTCAGTAAGGTTAAAGCTAGCTTCTAAGTTCAAAAGGAATGCAAGAGTGGGCAAGCTTATGGAAACGTGGAAGCTAGCTTATGGAAGCTGATGGGGATTGATTAGTGTCACATGGTCTAGAGGAATAAGATAAGTAGGTTCTTTATATTTTCTCTAGCATAGTATGGTTGTCGTGTTTTGAGCTTGTTCAAAGCACGTAGTTTTCCTTTGTTAAGAGTGGTTCATAGCTACTCTTTCTTGTACGATCATTCTTTTTATTAATATACTTCACCGGGTACAACCCGTTACCCAAAAACCTAGTGTCTTTACAGCAGTACAAGCTACTTGTCTGCCTTAAATTTAATGAGCAAAAACCACAATGCGAGCTTAAATGTTGAAGCTATCAGTACTTGACTCAAAAAAGTTAAAATATAACATCTTATATTGTAACCACCCAAGAACATACTTAATCTTAAGAGGGTACGATAGATTCTTTCATAACTGCTGACAGTTACGTCTAGCCCATCCGGGATCAGTTTAACATATCAAAATTTCATCATCCAAGACCAAAACGCTATAAACATTACTAAACCAAGTCTTTCCTTAATCCTTTTAAGAAACAAATCATTTTCACAACAAAATACTAAACTAGTACTAGAGATTTAAAACAAAAACGTATACCTTCTTGTTCAACGAAAGCATCTTCTTTCAAACGCTCATTCGTATCAGCATCACATTGAGTATCATTCTCATTCACATTAGACGCTGCAGGCTTTTTAGCAACCTTCCTCGCCTTCCGCTTAGGCATCAGAAATGCATAAAAGATGCTCTCACAGCACAGCTTACTACCAAATTCAAACACCCCAAGTGGCAACTCGATACGCTAGAAACCAAACTGCAGTAACATAAGAAAATCAGTTCAGACATTTCATCGAACACCTTTAGTGCATTAAAATTTATAAAATTTTATAAATTTTAGTAAATGAGATCTAGTAAAAAGTTACCTTCAGCTGAAACGTAAATCCAGTCACCGTGAAGCGCTAATGGTAAGTTTCCGGCGAGCGATTGGGTCTTTGAGAATGGAAAATCGAAGTGAACTGAGCGCTAATAATTTGGGGGTTTTTTTCTGGGTTTGTGTTTTTGAATTTTGTGGTTTTTAATTTGTCTTTTTTGTGTGATTTAGTCCTCTGAGTATGCGTGTGTTTTAAATATGGACCCTGCTGCTTTAGAGTTTAGCCATCTCATATTGCCACGTCATTATCAATTTGCCAACAAGATTTTTTGATGATAATTTTTTTGAGTATTGCTATAGTCTCGTTCTATATACTTCTGCGCACAAATAATATTATATATTTTTTCACTTATTTTCTCTTGCATTCAAATCCTAACTTTTCAAAATCCTGTGAGTATCCTGGTGACCTTGGTGTCATATCATGTCACCAGCCCCTCTATGGCGCCACAACCACACTAGAATTCAATATCTCATGTATTTATATATATCCGAATACTTGTTTTTCAGCTTGATGTTTATGTTTCGCATGTATATGGAGTTTTTTAATATAGTGATGTTTATAATAATAATAAGAGTTAATTTCATAAATGGTCCTTGTGGTCTGTCGGGTTTAACAAAAATAGTATCTAAAACTTTTTTTAACGGATCCAGTCCTTATTGTTGTGACCCCTAAGACTAACTGTCGTTAGTTTTTTTCCGTTAGCTAACGAACGTTATCAACAATCATTTGCAACGTTAGTCCTTTATACTAACACACGTTTATACTTAACTTAAAATTTGCAACGTCTTTGTACACACATTTTTATACACACGTTTTTATAAATATTTTATACACTCATTTTTATACACATTTTTATACACATATTTTTATACACGCGTTTTTATACACACTCATATCCACATTTTTATACACGTATTTATACACACATTTTTATACACATATTTTTATACATGTTTTTAACGTTTTATACACATTTTTATACATTTTTATACACACATTTGTACACAAATTTTCATACAAGTTTTTATACACACATTTTTATATACGTTGTTGTACACATAAGTGTGTGTATAAAAATGGGTGTATAAAAACGTGTAAAAAAAGGGTGTATAAATGCGTGTATAAAAATATGGGTATAAGTGTGTATAAAAATGTGTGTATCGAAACGTGTTTATAAAAATTTGTGTATAAATCTATGTATAAAAAAATGTGTATAAAAATGTGGGTATAAGTTTGTGTATAAAAAAATTAACAAAAAATATGTATAAAAATGTGTGTACAAAAACATATATAAAAATGTGTGTACAAAAACGTGTATAAAATATTTGGAAAAAAATAAAAAATAAGAAAACCAAAATTTAAGTTAAGTATAAACGGTCGTTAGTATAAAGGACTAACATTGCAAATGTTTGTTGCTAACGCACGTTAGCTAACGGAAAAAAACTAACGACAGTTAGTCTCAGGGATCATACCCGTTATGGGTCGCAACTGTAGGGCCTGGATCAGTTAAAAAAAGTTTCAAAGACTATTTTCGTTAAACCCGACAAACTCAGGGACCAGTTATGAAAGTAACTCTAATAATAATAATAATAATAATAATAATAATAATAATAATAATAATAATAATAATAATAATAATAATAATAATAATAATAACGTTTTCAAAAAAAGAAAGTGCATAAGGTATTTGTTTAAAAATAAATTACAAAAACCGTCTTTGTGGTTTGGCCAAATTGCATGTTTCGTCCGTATGGTTCGGAAAGTGCAAGCGGCATTCTTATGCGAAAACCTTGGGTCCGATTTCATTTTTATCTGAATTGAAATTACTAAAAATACTTTCATCGTCTTCCTTCTTAAATAGGCATAATAAATATGTATTTTAGTAATTTCAGTTTAGAGAATGACAAAATTGGATCCAATGTTTCCCCATAAGGATACCACTTGCATTTTTTGAATCGTACGGACGAAACATGCAATTTCGCCAAACCACATGGACGATTTTTGCCCATTGGATGTGTAGTCCAATGGTTGGATCGTTGGTATATCAGTCCCTAGAACCGGGTTCAATCCTTGCTTGCTTCCTTTTTCCAACTAGGCTAGCTCAGTTGGCCAAGAAGATTTCCTTAAGGTGCCTTGGGGAGGGGATATTTGGCTAGGAGAGGTCTCAAGTTCGAGTCCTACCCAGGACTTTTACCCCTTTAGGCGATAGAAGAGGAGCATGTGGGTCTCATTGTCAACATATTGCCCAATTGGATGTCCTGTTTGACCTGAACCACTAACAACTAACAAGACGTTAAAAAAAATGACGATTTTTGCAATTTACTCTTTGTTTAATTGATAAAGTCACTAAAAATTATGAAAATTGAGAATTTTACACTTAAAGACATTTAACTTAAAGCCATAAATGTGATACTAAGATTAGCCATTAAAAGTTTTCGACTTGATTGTAAATTATATCGATCAAACAAAATATAAAATTATTTTAGTGTTAAAAAATATATATAATAATAATAATAATAATAATAATAATAATAATAATAATAATAAAAAAAAAAAAAAAAAAAAAAAAAAAAAAAAAAAACTCCCAAAGTCATGCCATGTTTGTATCTTTTATAAAATTCATTTGATTCAATTGGCAAATTATGATTTCAATGTTGACTTATATTGGTCAATCAAGAGGCTCTACATTTTAATTGACTTTGTTATCGGTTTAATTTAGTTTTGTAAAATATATCTTTTGTGATTAAGCTTTGAAATAAGTGTTTTCTTTTATTGTGTTAAAGATCTTTACGGTAGTTTTAAAATTTGAGAAAAACTATGACATTTGACATATTAAGATCTCAAAAGGTTTCAGTATACTAGGTTACGTTCATGAATGTTTATACTTTATAGTTTCTCTTTTTACAATTTAGTTTGAACATAAGCGATCACGTTAAATTTATTGCGACTGGTCTTTACATCTTTATATCAAATTGAACCAATAACTTATGTTTGTAGTGATTCTTTAGGGAACTCAGGCGACATTCTTTGTATTTGGGAGGAGACTGTCTTCAAGAAGGATCATGTTACGATATCTGATAGTTTTGTTGCTATATATGGGACGTGGATTCCGAACAAAGCTAAGATTCTTATTGTGGCTATTTATGCTCCGCAGGATCCTAAGTATAGACGGGTATTATGGGATTATATATCAATCTTGTTAAGTCGATGGAACGGTGAGGTAATTCTTATGGGCGATTTTAATGAGGTCCGAAATAAGGACGAAAGACATGGGTCGTGGTTTAATTCTTATAACTCAAGGCTCTTTGATAATTTTATCTCTTCATCGGGCCTTGTCGATGTTAAAATGGAGGGTTATACATTTACATGGTCTCATCCCTCGGTGAATCAAATGAGTAAGTTGGATAGGTTTCTCATTTCAGATGGCGTCATCTCCCTCTTCCTTTCTATTACAGCTTGTTAATACAAATATCGCCTAAAAACGTTATTTATATTTTACGATCTTCGCTAAGTTTTGTTAACGACAAAATGTAAACTTTAGTTTCTAAGCAAAACATAATCTTAGTTTTTAAGACTTGCATAAACTAGACTTTTGCTACATTTTACATTTCATAAAACACAACACAAGTTTATTTCTTAAATTAAAAATTGTCACATCACATTTATGGCAAGTTTTGTCATTATGTATTTATGGAAAGAAATGTGTTTGACTAACTTTGTTGTTGCTTACAAGTTTCATGTTTGACTTGATTTAAGTGATGTGACATTGTTTGGTTGCTAGGAGTTATGAGACAAGACCTTGTTTGGTTTGAAGAGTTATTGCAAAAACCTACTATAGACCCGGCGGTACCCTGGGGGTACACGGGCGGAACCCATCTGAGGGTTCCGCCTGATCCGCCAAGCATGCAGAATATTGTGCTATAAATACCAAGCCATAACTTGATTTTTGGCTAACCTCTTGAGATCATATTTTACACACACACTCATCTTTTCTTCTAACCTCTTAACATTTTTAATGTGAAGTTTCTCTTTGTAGCAAAGAAGCTCACAAGGTCGTGAAAAGTTACAAGTTTCCAACACAACATTGCAAGACTTGGTAGCTTAGTATTGTGTAAACTCGTGTTGTTTACACTTCATTTGTTTGTGTATATTCTGTAGTGAGTGGTTAGTATTTTAGTCCTCAAAATACAAAGAGTGTTGGGAGTTGTTGTACCCTAGTAAAAGAACTAACGGGAGTGGTTGTGCCCTTATAAAAGAACTCAACATTTAGCTTTGTGTCGGTAAAAGTATAAGCGACGTGTAAGGTTTTCTCCGCCGGTGAAAGGAGCTTGTTGACTAGTGAAAGAAACTCTCGAGTTGGATACTCGGGGCGTGGACGTAGGGCAAGGAAAAAGAGTCCTTGTAGCCGAACCACGATAAATACTCGTGTTGTGGTTTGATCGTTTCTTTCATTTACTTACTTGTTATATATTGTGTTTGTGCATATATCTTTGATCAAACGGAAAGTTTCAAAGCTAACTTAACAAGTTAAAAAGATTTTAAACGGTAAACTATTCAACCCCCCTTCTAGTTTTCCACAATTGGCATCAAGAGCTACGTTACTCAAGCTTTTAAAATATATTGTGTTTTAAAACTTGAAACGATCCATGGATTTTGAAAATTACAAAGAAGGGCAATCTATGCAAAGACCACCACTCTTTGAAGCAAATGGTTTTATATATTGGAAAAACCGTTTTGAAACTTACGTGAAATCTAAAGATATAGATTTGTGGTATATAATTATTGATGGTGATAACGTAGTTACTAACATCAAAGATGATGATCAAAAGAAATTAATAGGTAAAAATAATGAAGCTAAAATGATGCTTTATAATGCTTTGCCTAAGAAAGAATATGAAAGAGTCTTTTTGTGTAAAACCGCCAAAGATATTTGGCAATCTTTAATTGTCACTCATCAAGGAAACTCACAAGTTAAAGATAACAAAATTGATCTTCTTGTTCAACAATATGAACAATTTGTTATTTCCGAAGATGAGATTATTGATAATGCTTTTGCTAGATTTAATACCATTATTACTTCAATAAAAGCACTTGACGAATCTTTTCGTAGTAAGAACTTTGTCAGGAAATTTCTTAGAGCACTCCATCCGAAATGGAGAGCAAAAGTGACGGCAATTGAAGAATCCAAAGATCTTTCAAGCATGTCACTTGATGAGCTAATTGGAAACCTCAAAGTTCACGAAATGGTAATGAAAAAAGATTCGGAACTAGTTAGAGGCAAGAAAGAAAAAGTTAAGTCCATTGCCTTGAAAGCTAGAGTCCAATCAAGTGATGATGAAGAATCTACTTCGGATAGTGATGATGAGGAATATGCTATGGCCGTGAGAGACTTCAAGAAGTTCTTTCGTAGGCGAGGGAAGTTTGTAAGGCAACCTAAAGATGACAAGAAAACCTTCCGGAAAGATCGTGATGATCGAAAAGGAAAAGTTGAAAGAAAATGTTATAGGTGTGGAGACACAAGTCATCTTGTAGGAGAATGTCCAAAACCACCCAAGAGCAAACCTCAACAAGCTTTTGTGGGTGGTGCTTGGAGTGACTATGAAGGAGATGATGATGAGCCAAAGAATGATGATATTGCTCTCATGGCTCATAACTCAAATGAGGTACTCTCCGACTCATCTTACTCCTCTATTGATGATGATACTTTACAAAATGAATATAACAAACTTTGTGAGTTAAGCTTAAAAATCATAAACAAAAATAAATTTTTGAAAACTAAAAAGGAGTTTTTAGAAAATGAAGTTTATGAGTTAAAAGAAAAAGCTAAGAGATTAGAAAAGGGTAAAGGTATTGACACATCATGCAAATCATGTGAAGAACTTAAACTTGAAGTTGAGAAACTTAAAATTACTCAAAATGATCTAATCAAACAAACCACAAAGTTCAAAAAGTTCGATAAGAGCATTTCGTGTGCGGATGAAATTATGAAACTTCAAAAGTCACCCTTTGATAAAACAGGTCTAGGGTTCAGGAAAGTAGAAACCGTTAAGGGTCAAACGAAACAAGAAAAGAATGCACATGATACAAACAAAATTGTTACAGCAACCTGCGGATCAGACGGAACCCAAAATAGGGTTCCGCCCGTTGGTCCCGAAGGTTCCGCCAGGTCTGCTGCAGCAGTAACTCTATCCACTTCGGATCGTTCAAAATTTGTTAATGTTACATACAAAAATGGAACAAAACCTGTGTTTAAAACTGAAGTAGGATTTAGTAAAAATGTATTTAGAGCTAAAACTACTCAACCAAGACCTAAGACTCCTATTCCCAAACGTCCTTTTCCAAAGAGCAACTTCAACGCTCGACCAAACTACCCACATGTTTAGAACCAAAACACTCCTAGACATTACCAAACTCAAAACCACATGCCATGGAACCCTTATGCTCTATTTTCATACTTGGAACAAATTAATGGCATGCTTAACCAAAATGGACCCATGAGAAATTGGGGACCAAATGTTTGAGTGTTTTTCATAAAATAGGTGTGCCTCAAAGTTTGTTTGGAACCGGATGAATGGATTAAAGATAGCGGTTGTTCAAGGCACATGACGGGTAATAAAAGCCTCTTCTCAACATATCACAAATGTGATGGAGGTAATGTTACGTTTGGTAGTAATGCTAAGAGCAAAATCATCGGAAAAGGTACAATCTCTCATGACTCCCTTTCTATAGATGATGTTGCTCATGTTGATAACTTAGGATTTAATCTTCTTAGTATTAGTCAACTTTGTCGTAATAAGTATAATGTCCTTTTTAGTGAAAACGGTAGTAAAATTCTTAAAGATGGTATAACCGAGCCAAAGGTGTCCTTAAGAACAGCGTATACGTCATGAAGTTGGATTCAACATCTAGAGACAAACTTTGTCTTACCTCATTAGATGAATCTTCAACTTTATGGCATAGACGTTTAGGACACGCTAACATGAGACTAATCCAAAACCTCTCCTCCAAAGACTTAGTTCGAAACCTACCCAAGTTGAAATATGACCAACACTTTTGTGATGCTTGCAAAGTCGGTAAACAAGTCCATAGTAGCCATAAGGCTAAAAACATGGTGTCTACATCTAGGTGTCTAGAACTTTTGTATATGGATTTATTTGGTCCATCCGCTATACAAAGTTATGGAGGTAACTTCTATACTTTGGTCATAGTAGATGATTACTCACGTTATACTTGGACAAAGTTTTTGAAAAATAAAAATGAAGCTTTTGATAAATTTGAGATTCTAAGTAAGAAAATTCAAAATCAAGTAGGATCTAATATAGTGTCTATTAGAACGGATCACGGTCGTGAATTTGATAATGAATTTCAATTTGGAAACTTTTGTGATAAAAATGGAATTACTCATAACTTTTCGGCTCCACGTACTCCTCAATCTAATGGTGTAGTAGAACGTAAAAACCGGACATTACAAGAGATGAGTAGAACAATGCTTAATGAACAAACTATTCCACAAAAGTTTTGGTGTAATGCCGTTGACACATCAACGTACATTCTTAATCGAGTCCTAATTAGACGATTTTTGAATAAAACTCCTTATGAACTTTATAGAGGTAAAAAGCCTACATTAGGATACTTTAGAGTGTTTGGAAGTAAATGCTTCATTCTTAACACCAAGGATTATCTCACCAAATTTGACCCAAAGTCTTATGAAGGTGTATTTCTTGGATATTCACAAAATAGTAAAGCTTACATTGTTTTGAACAAAGAAACCTTAAGAGTCGAGGAATCGTTAAACGTAACATTTGACGAAAGTCCACCTCCCTCTAAGACATCACCTTTGGTAGATGATGACTTAGTTGAAAGCCAAGCAATTGAATGTCAAGAAATCTTAGGTAATGACAAGAAAGATGAACTATTAAACAAAGAACTTGTCAATGTCAAAGAATCTAAAAGTCATCCATTAGACGGTGTCATAGGCAACATTAACGAAAGAACACTTAGATCAAAAGTTCAAAATGAAAGCAACTACTTTTGTTTCGTGTCAACCATTGAACCGAAAAACATTAATGAAGCCATTAAAGATGAATCTTGGGTAATTGCAATGCAAGAAGAATTAAACCAATTTGTTAGGAATGATGTATGGACATTAGTTCCTCAACCAAATAGTCAAACAATAATTGGAACGAAATGGGTCTTTCGTAATAAAATGGATGAAAATGGAATTGTGTCTAGAAACAAAGCTAGGCTAGTAGCACAAGGATATAATCAACAAGAAGGCATTGATTACGATGAAACTTTTGCTCCGGTAGCTAGGCTCGAGTCAATTAGAATATTACTTGCTTATGCGTGTGCACATAATTTTAAACTCTTTCAAATGGACGTCAAAAGTGTATTTCTAAACGGAGTCATTAATGAAGAAGTGTATGTTGCTCAACCACCGGGCTTCATCGATTTTGAAAAACCAAATCATGTTTACAAACTTAAAAAGGCTCTTTACGGACTTAAGCAAGCTCCAAAAGCATGGTATGATCGACTTAAAACATTCCTAGTTGACCATAAGTATACCATGGGCTTAGTTGATAATACTCTCTTCACTAAGAAGAAAAATTCACATATTATCATAGTCCAAATCTATGTTGATGACATTATATTCGGATCAACTTGTCAAGAACTATGTGTGGATTTCTCAAAAATCATGCATGACGAGTTTGAAATGAGTATGATGGGAGAACTCAACTTTTTCTTAGGACTCCAAATCAAACAACTAGAAGATGGTATCTTCTTTAACCAATCTAAATATATTAAGGACATGCTTAAGAAATTTGGACTAGAAGATTCGAAACCTATCAAAACTCCCATGTCCACGGAAACTAAACTCACCAAGGACGAGGAAAGTGAATCCGTAGATAGCACTAAATATAGAGGTATGATTGGTAGTCTACTTTACCTCACGGCTAGTAGACCCGACATTATGTTTAGTGTTTGTCTATGTGCTCGTTTTCAAGAAGATCCTAAAATTACCCATCTCGAAGCCGTTAAAAGGATTTTTAGGTATATTAAGGGCACTACACATTTAAGTTTATGGTATCCCAAAGGAACGGGAATAGACACCATAGTGTATGCCGACTCGGATCATGCCGGTGACTATGTCGATAGAAAAAGCACAAGTGGTATTTGTACTTTTGTTGGACATTGTCTTACCTCATGGTTCTCTAAGAAGCAAACGACTCTTGCTATCTCAACAATGGAAGCCGAGTACGTTTCGGCCGGAAAGGCATGTCAACAAGCTCTTTGGATGAAGCAAGCTCTTGTCGACTACGGAATTCAACTCAACGACATCACAATTCTTTGATACAACAAAGGTGCCATTGATCTTAGCAAAAACCCGGTTCAACATGCTCGTACCAAACATATTGAAATCCGTCATCATTTCCTTCGTGACAACGTCCAAAAAGGAAATATCTCAATTGAGAAAGTTTCTTCCGAAGATAACATAGCCGACATTCTCACAAAACCTCTTAAACGTGAACCTTTTAATCTTCTTAGGCTAGGCTTAGGACTCATGGAACCTACATTGTAGTTCTGGACATTAGACAAAAATCACAAAAATCAAAACAAATCCAAAACCATTTTTCTCAGCAGGGTCGGCGGAAGCCTCAGCCATAACGGACGGAACCCAACCCAGGGTTCCGCCGTGTCCGTCGACCTGCAGAATCATTTTCTTTGTTTATATTTAACCAAACACCCATTATCTCATACCACCACTTCAAGGCTGATACTATTCACTTCACCACTCATCCACACCTACGAATTCTTGGTTCTCCATTCATTTACATTGCAAATCAATCATCATTGAATCATCATGCCTCCTCTAACTCACTACGACCACAAGGACACCATTAAGTACCTACCAAAACACCACAAAACCAAAGGCCTTACCGCAAATCAAGTAAACGTTTTCAAAGCCCTAGAAAAACACTATGTCCATGAGGGTAGAACCATAGACTCATCTTTCCTAGAAGGCACAAACCTTTACGCCGATTTTTCCACAATAAACTTTGAGTGTCTTTTAAATATCGACGAGCCTATTTGTCCTAGGTTCATTCTAGAGTTCTATGCATCATACGTCCTCTCAACGGATGATTATGGTCATATGTCTATCCACTTTAGGGTTAGCGATCACCAATACTCCTTCACTCTTGAGGAGTTTGCTCAAATCTTAGGTGTTCCAAACCATGGTACTTGCCTCTATTCCGACTTGCACTCCCTCTCAACTCTTGACAACCTTCAAGACCGTATCCACCCTTATGATACACCTCTTGTCTTAAAAGACGTTCTCCGTGACCACCTCTTTGTTAGGACCACCACCACTAGGAGAACCCGTTCGGGGAATAGAAATGAACGAACTTAAACCTCAATTCAAGAAATGGGAGGAAGTCCTTAGAGCCAATGTCATTAGCACAATAGGGAACCGTGACCATATCAACCTTTGCCTTTGCTACATGCTCTACTCCTTGTCCGTTAGGCAACCCTTCAACCTTGCCTACTACATGGCAAAGAGAATGACCGACATTCCCGTGCATGGCACAACGGCTATGCCATATGGAATGCTCTTGACCCGTCTCTTTAGGTTCATCTCACCCATTCCACCAACTTCAAATGGTCTTCGTCTTGACTACACTCTCATTCCACACACGTTTGTTCCACTTAGTGATAAGAGAGTTTACAAAGGTCAAGGAAAACGTCCACATCCTCCTACCTCATCATCTTCTTCCTCAATGAGTGAAGATGACAATTTGCCAAACTCTAGGCTCCCACCTCTAGAATACCTTTCCCAACTTCCGGATATTCCAAATGAGTCGGAGGAGTTCAAGCAAACAAAGGGGATGTTCAAAAACATCGGGAGATTCCTCGGGAAGATGAAGAAGAAGATGGATCGTCAATGAGTGCGAGTGTGTTAGGAGTGTTTGGCACAAGGTGCTATTGGAACTAGTTGGTAGTTTAAACAATCTTTGTGATGTATTTGTGTGTTAGTACAATGTTTGATACACTTTGGAACATGTTTCAACTAACAATGTTGCAGGAAGACAACTTTTGGCAAGTTGTCAAATTTTCATGGTTATGGAATTTTCACTAAGTATGGTGAAATTCTCGACCTCAAGGTCAAACTCCTATGATATGTGTGTTTAGGTGTCTAATTTTTGCATTGCCTAACCAGAAATGAAGTATCTCTTTGATTTTAGGAGTTTTCGAAAATTTTGAAAATCGTTTCGCGGGTCAAAAACGCGGACTGTGAACTTTTTCAGGCCTGGCGGATCCGGCGGATCCCAAATTTGGGTTCCGCCAGTACAAATTCTGGGTAACCCAGAATTTGCCCAACGGACCAGACGGTACCTTCATTTGGGTTCCGCCTGTGTCATCTGAGGGTGCCGCCAGTAGCCTGCAGATTTTTTTGTTTTCTTTTTTGCCAATTCAACATTGAAACACCAAAATCCAATCCTTTTAGGTAGAAACTCATTACTTGCAATGTGTTTAGCATAATAGGATACTCCTTCTTCCATGAACTTAACCAAAACCAATTCCCGCCAAAATTCAAATTTAACCATAACAACCTCAAGGACCCCTCAAACATAAAGGAAGGAACCCTTCTAAGGGATCCTTGAAATCCCTGATATTTATACTACCAAAAATCCACCAAAACCACTATGCATTTAGTGCAAAACTTGTCTTCTTACTTCACCATTTTCATTGGATTGACTTCCATGACATGACAACCCACAATTAAGTTTTCCAAATCATTAGGAACCACCATTTTTGTATGGACTAACATCAAATCCAAACACTCCTTCCCACAAATCTTCATCACTATAAATTAAATCATCCTAAACACTATCAAACCACACCTTCTTCATTAAAATTTCTGAAACTTTAAACCATTTTAACCATGACCAAGTCAACAAACACCTCTCAACCATCACGACCCATCCGGAGAACCGCCCGGATAAGTGTGAAACCACTATGGTGCAATCAATCTATCAACCTTAGCTCCTCATCATCGGAGGAATTCACATCACCCATAAAAAATGAACATTTTTTGAACCTTGCATCTCCATCTCCATCACCCAAACAACCAAATGAGCACACTCCACCACCTACTAAATCACCTATTGACCCAACTCCACCAAGTGCTCCAACCCAACCATCAAAGACTCCATCACCATCACCATTACCAAAAATTGAACCTATGGAGCTTTTCGGGTCTCCTCCAACATCACCACACCCGTATGTCCAAGATTTAAATGATCTTCCACCAAGACATACCCAACCACCACCTTTTGCAAATCAATCACCAAGGTCAATTCTTGATCTTGATGAAGATCTTGAACTTACCCAACCACCACAACAAGTATACCAACCACCCAAACCGTTGTTATTTCACCCAATCTACTGTGAAATCCATAGTCCTCTTTATGGAGAACCGAATTTTGAACACCATGATCACCCAACTCTACCACCCTTTCAACCCCAAACCTTTGAGTCTTTCTTTCCCTCTTATGAGGAAATACAAAGCATGGTTGACAACCACCTTTATCAAGCAATGGAATTTCAAACCACTTTGCTTGACTCAATACCAAATCCATCCTCCACCCAAGAACCAAAAACCAACCAACCATCAAACCAAGAAAACAAAACCAACCCATTTCAACCCACTCATCCCCATGCTTGCTCAAATTGTGAGCAAATGGGTGAAACCATCAAAACATTGCTTAACCAATTCCAAAACGAAACCCGTTTTGCATTCAAACACGTCATAGAACGTTTGGATGCACTTTTCCACCCCAACAAATCCTAGACAACCTATGGAGGCCGTTTGCCCCAATCTAGGAATGTAGGATTTTAATTTTATTTTCTTGGTTATTTTTTAGTTTTTGTGTACAAGTAGAAGAATAGTTCTCATTTCTTGTCTTTTGACTTTTATAGTCAAAATTTTACTTGGAATGAAATTTCTTTCTACTCACTTTAGTACATTGTTAGTTGATCATGTTTGTGTAGTGGTTGCAATGTGTGTGGTAACTACAAGCTTGACTATATATATCACCAACTAACCATTTTTTTGTAGGTCTCAAAATCCATGTTTCCCATATTGGTACTCCATTTAGGGGGAGTATCGATCAAGGGGGAGTATGGCCATTATTCCGCTTCGCTACTCTACTTTTTGTTTCGACAAAAAGGGGGAGAAATATATTAAACCTTCAATACTTGATATGCTTTTCGTCTCTTAAGTAAAACAAGGTTAATAGAATTTTTTTTTAAGTCTTGAAAACCAAGATTTTGCATGTTACTTAAAAACAAAGTTTATGTTTTGTCATCAACAAAAAGGGGGAGATTGTTAATACAAATATCGCCTAAAAACGTTATTTATATTTTACGATCTTCGCTAAGTTTTGTTAACGACAAAATGTAAACTTTAGTTTCTAAGCAAAACATAATCTTAGTTTTTAAGACTTGCATAAACTAGACTTTTGCTACATTTTACATTTCATAAAACACAACACAAGTTTATTTCTTAAATTAGAAATTGTCACATCACATTTATGGCAAGTTTTGTCATTATGTATTTATGGAAAGAAATGTGTTTGACTAACTTTGTTGTTGCTTACAAGTTTCATGTTTGACTTGATTTAAGTGATGTGACATTGTTTGGTTGCTAGGAGTTATGAGACAAGACCTTGTTTGGTTTAAAGAGTTATTGCAAAAACCTACTACAGACCCGACGGTACCCTGGGGGTACACGGGCGGAACCCATCTGAGGGTTCCGCCTGATCTGCCAAGCATGCAGAATGTTGTGCTATAAATACCAAGCCATAACTTGATTTTTGGCTAACCTCTTGAGATCATATTTTACACACACACTCATCTTTTCTTCTAACCTCTTAACATTGTTAATGTGAAGTTTCTCTTTGTAGCAAATAAGCTCACAAGGTCGTGAAAAGTTACAAGTTTCCAACACAACGTTGCAAGACTTGGTAGCTTAGTATTGTGTAAACTCGTGTTGTTTACACTTCATTTGTTTGTGTATATTCTGTAGTGAGTGGTTAGTATTTTAGTCCTCAAAATACAAAGAGTGTTGGGAGTTGTTGTACCCTAGTAAAAGAACTAACGGGAGTGGTTGTGCCCTTGTAAAAGAACTCGACATTTAGCTTTGTGTCGGTAAAAGTATAAGCGACGTGTAAGGTTTTCTCCGCCGGTGAAAGGAGCTTGTTGACTAGTGAAAGAAACTCTCGAGTTGGATACTCGGGGCGTGGACGTAGGGCAAGGAAAAAGAGTCCTTGTAGCCGAACCACGATAAATACTCGTGTTGTGGTTTGATCGTTTCTTTCATTTACTTACTTGTTATATATTGTGTTTGTGCATATATCTTTGATCAAACGGAAAGTTTCAAAGCTAACTTAACAAGTTAAAAAGATTTTAAACGGTAAACTATTCAACCCCCCTTCTAGTTTTCCACACGGCTCTTTGTCTTGATCGTCATTTATCGGATCACCGTCCGATCCTTCTTTGTGAAGTTAAATTTGATTTTGGACCGATTCCTTTTCGCTTGTATCATTCATGGTTTAGTTACATTGGTTTTGACGATATGGTGAAACAAACATGGCACTATTCTCATACTATGATAGCAATGGTATGATACGTTTCAAGAAGAAACTTCAGGAACTTAAGAAGATTATGCTGCTTTGGATCAAAGATAAAAACACGCAGCTCTCTTGTTCTAAACAATCTATCTCAGTTGAGTTGCGTGACATCGATAAAGAGCTGGATCAAGGTGGGGTTTTTGATTCTCTGCTTTTTAGGCGACATGAATTGAAATTCCAGCTTAATGATATTAAGGTTATGGAAGCCATGGATTCGATGCAGAAATCAAAAGTGAGATGGGCAATTGAATGGGACAAGAATTCGTTACTTCCATTGTATAATTAATAAGAAGCGGTCTCAGTTAGCGATTTGTGGTGTGTTTCAGGAGGGGATTTGGCTTACTGATCCGAGTTTAGTCAAGAAGGCCTTTCTTGATCATTATGAGTCTCGGTTTAAAAAGCATGTGACGGCTGGTCTTAAACTTAATTTTTCTTTTCCTAACAGGTTGTCGTATAAACAAGCTACTGATTTGGAGAGGGAAGTTTCCCGTGATGAGATTCATTCGGCTGTGTGGGATTGTGGGGAAAATAAGTCTCCGGGTCCGGATGGGTTCACATTTGAATTTTTTAGGAAATACTGGGAGTGTATCGGTCCTGATTTCTGTGCCGCGGTTGAGCATTTTTTTTGAGAGCGAGTCGTTTTCTAAGGGTTGTAATTCATCTTTCATCGCTTTAATTCCAAAGATCACAGACGCTAAATTTGTTAATGATTATCGGCCAACCAGTCTTATAGGGAGTGTGTACAAAGTGGTTACGAAAATCATGGCTAATCGATTAGCCCTGGTTATCGCGGATATTGTTTCTGACACCCAATCCGCTTTCGTAGCAAAGAGACATATTTTGGATGGTCCTTTTATTCTTAACGAAGTTCTTCACTGGTGTAAAAGGAAGAATAAGAATGTGATGTTTTTTAAAGTAGACTTCGCTAAGGCATATGATTCGGTTCGTTGGGACTTCTTGATCGATGTTCGTCAGGCTTTTGGTTTTGGTCCGGTTTGGTGTAACTGGATTCGAGGTACGTTTTGCTTCGCTAAGGCTTCCATTTTGGTGAATGGGAGCCCAACTAACAAGTTCCAATTCCATTGTGGGCTTAAACAAGGTGATCCTTTATCTCCTTATCTCTTCATTAACATTATGGAATCGTTGCACCTTTCCGTTAGTAGAGCATTCAATGAAGGGTTGTTTAAAGGTATTCGTCTTCAAGGATCTCTCCCCTTATCCCACTTATTTTTTGCAGATGACACCTTGTTTATTGGTGAGTGGTCTGATGCGAAATTGCGAGGTATTATTCACATTCTCAAGTGTAATTTTCTCGCGTCGGGTTTACAAATTAACATTAATAAAATCCAAGTTTTGGGTGTGGGTGTTCCACGGGCTTCTGTTGAGGCTATGGCGGTATCTAATGGTTGCTCTATTATGCAGCAGAAGTTCCGTTATCTTGGTGTTTTGGTGGGAGACTGCATGTCTCGTCGGCTTGGGACGATGTTGTGCTTAAATTGAAATTTCGTCTCTCTAAGTGGAAGGCGAAAACCTTATCGATTGGTGGCAGACTTACTCTTTTGAATTCGGTTCTTGGTGCTTCTCCCCTTTACACTATGTCTATTTTCAAGGTTCCTAAAGGAGTGCTTAAGGTGATGGAATCCATTCGGAATAATTTCTTTAAGGGGGCCGAGCCTTCGGAGAGAAAATTTTTGTGGGTGGCGTGGGATAAGATCTTAGCCTCTAAGAAAAAAGGAGGTCTAGGAGTTTCGAGCTTTCATGCTCTTAACCGTGCGCTTCTCCTTAAATGGGTGTGGCGGTTTGTGTCTCAAGACGGTTCTCTTTGGTTTCAAGTCATTCAAGCGGTTCATGGGTCTTTATTACATTCCCATTCGACTCATACGGCCTCTATTTGGAGCTCGATTTTAATTAAGGGAAGTTCATTTACTTGAGTCTACATGTTTCGACTTTTTATCTCATTGTTCCAAACGTATAGGAGATGGTAGAAATACTCGGTTTTGGTTAGATATTTGGAAGGGTGATAAACCATTTTTCGATGCTTTTCCTTGCATATTTGCCCTTGAGTTGAACTGCCAGGTTCCTGTGGCTGAGAAGTTGGCTGCCCCTTTGGACATCTCTCTACGTAGATCAGTGAGAGGTGGAGCGGAGCAACAGCAGTTTACCGATCTATCTTTGATCATTGATTATGTGTCCCTCACTCCCTCTTTTGACCATTGACTGTGTTCGGTGTCTAGTGACGGCGACTTTAGTGTCAAAGAGGTTAGGAATGTTATTAACGATCTATCTCTTCCAATGCATTTTGAATCTACTAGGTGGGTAAAGGGTGTTCCTATTAAGATAAACATTTTTGCTTGGCGAGCTCGGCGTGATTGTCTTCCTACTAGGATTAATCTAGAGGTATTACTTTGGAGTCATCTTATTGCCCTCTTTGTCTCACAGGTGAGAAAGATGTTTCACATGTCTTATTTCGGTGTTCTTTGGCTCGGGCGGTTTTACGACGCGTGTGTCGATGGTGGGACTTAGATTGGCAGAGTTGGTCCTCGTTTTCGGAGTGGTCTTTATGGTTTTCTTCTATTCGGCTTTCTTCTAAAGTTAAAAGCTTATTAGAAGGCGTTTTCTATGTTGCTTGGTGGTATATATTGGGGCTTCGGAACCGTTCTATTTTTTATTCTACCCCGCCTACTCGTTTGGTGATCTTCGACGATATCGTGTCTAATTCCTTTCATTGTTGTAATAATGGATGTAATAGGATGTTTTCTTGGGATACTTGGCTTAAAAACCCTCATTTCATTTCTTTGTAATATTCGTTCTAGCGCCTTGCTAGTTAATAAAATGTCGCCGTTCAAAAAAAAAAAAAAAAAAAAAAAGTTCACAATAACGAGAATTCATGCTTTTTCTCTCTAACCTTTTTAATATACTCAAAGGTGGAATACGTCTTCCTTTCTTTAAAAACATTTTCTATTTAACAGGTTTATCTTTTTACTTGTCGTGGCACAAAAACCTCTAAAAGTATACATTTTCATATGAGTAGGCAAAGAAAGAAATAATATAATCTTAAAGTATATAACATAATAAAGGTATTGATGACATGTGATTTCCTCGACATAACATGTGATGAGATATATTTGTACATCATAAAAAAGCTAAATAGTCTTCTATTTGTAGACATAAAAAAGCTAAGTTAGTAGTACTAGAAATATATAACAAAAACATAACATGTGGATGAGATATATCTGTTACAATCATCATATCTTTTTCTTTTCTATTTTTGTCAACTATCATCTCATTTTACTCTTCTATTTTATGGCAAAAACAATAACAACAATATCCAATCACGTCATAATAGATTATAAAAAAGGTAGGACATATTTTTATTCGAGCTCAAGAGACGGATTTCAAAATGACCTCCGACTAACATATTATTATAAAAAATAAATAAAAATACGTGGATCCGATTATTACAAAGAAAACTACTGTAATAAAAACAAATCCAAAATATGAAAGCAACAGAATCAATAATATTAGAGAGAGAGGCCAATGGGGTGGTGGCTAGTGGGAGCACATGAATTAAGTGATCATTGCAAACGTTACTATCAAATTTGTACCATTAATCCAACTTACCATATGAAAATAGAATCTATATCCATTTTCCAGATACTTCGTGCCAACTCGACGCACTGTCTGCTATTGACTATTATTGTGTACGTGAATCCACACTATTTCCTCCTGTTACAACTAACACTTTAAAGTTTCATACCATACCAACTTCTTAACAAAATATTTCAGATTTGATCGTTCGTTTTAGTTGATGGAAGTTAGTGTTTCGTTTGAATCACTTGTTCCATCTCGTTTTCATCATCGATCAACTTTGATGTCCATTTCAGGTATTTAGTTTGTTTCTCCTGTGATGATCTATGTTATTATGTGTTACTTTTTATCTAAAGTTGAAAAAGTGTTTAATCACATGCAGGTTGACTTTAAATCTGTAGATGATAATTGATAACATAAGTAGCTTAAGCAAATTTTGATCTATAATGAATGGATAGATTTATGACACAAATATATCTCCTTAAGTATATATGGTCTTATCCTATAAATATTGTAATTGTACGTCCTTATATTAAACTATTTTTATGTTATTTATGTATAGCTAGATCTGTTTCAAATATCAAATGTTTTATTGGGTGGAGTGTTTTTAAGGTTGTCTATGTTTGTGCTTATAGATTTTTAAGAGCTTGAAGATGTCAGCTTACGGTCATCAGATGGAGCGCGAGTATTCTGCTCGAAGTCTCTCTAGTGCTGAAGGAACTGGTATGCTTAGATGTTTCGTATTTTGTGGTTACTTAAAGTTACTTGTGAAAAATGCTTTGATTGCATCACTGAATTTTGTAATTGTTGTTTTCGTGTAGATATGGGAAGTCAGTTTAGAATGGAATCAGTGATCTATATGTCATCGTGTGCTGCGACTGTTTTCATTGGTGCACTTGTAGTAGTTGGGATTTTGTTGATGACATTGCTGATGTCATTGACTGTAATGTTACAATCGTGTCAAAGTAGGGAAGCTGGAGTTATTGAATCGGTTAAGTCGGGTCATCATAAATACGATTATTGTAAAATGGCTGCAATGAATGCAGAGCTTAATAGTTTCGAAGCAAATTCTTTGCCTGAGTTTTGTAAAGATGTTGCTGTTAAGTATATAAAAGAAGGTCATTACATGAGGGAGTTGAATAATTCGGTTTCATTAGTTGAGAATTACTTCAATGGGATTAGTTCAGATGATGATGGTCGTGATGTGGTGTTAATGGATATAGATGACTTACTTTCTACCGAAACTTTGAGAGCCAACCCATTGTTGTACGGGTAATTTACTAATCGCCACATTTGTTTATCTTGGTGTTATAGAAAGGGATCGAAGTCACAAAATGAGATGGACTAACTAACTTTTTTTGAACTTTATGGTGCAGATATAATAGATATGGTTGTGATGATTGTGTTAAAGAGGCAAAACATATGAAACATGTTTTCATGATTGACTTGTACATAAAACTTCAGTCGAGTGGATGGCCATTGATTTTGTTATCAAGGAAGCCTGAAAAGCAACGAAACGCCACCACTGAGGACCTTACTTCAGCTGGATATCATGGTTGGTCAAAATTAATTTTGAGGTAATGTTGTGTACCACCTTTTTACTAAAGTAGTATTCTCAGTTTCTCACTAATAAGTTTAGTAGGCTACAATTTAAAGTCTTTGTCACTTTTTATCTATTAGTGTGAGACACTAAACATATTGATTCAGATATATTGTTATTATTTGGTGCAGATCAAACGAGGAGATGAAAATGGATACTCGTGAATACTTTTCTAAACAAAAAACGGCGATTCAAGCAGAGGGTTACCACATCCGAGCTGTGATTAGCAGCCATATGGATGCGCTAGTAGGCACATTTATCAGAACACAAAACTTCAAAATTCCGAACCCCCTTCCTGTTGCTCCAACTCGGAGCATTATATAAGATGGTAAACATTGTATATAGTGAGTATATTTTTTGGGCACAAGATTGGGCATCCAGATTAAATTATTTTTATGAACATTTTTTTCTGTTTGTGAATATTATAAATACTATATTCAACAAAGTACAGACAATGTATATTTGGATTGATTAAAGAAAACACAAGTTGCTATTGTTTCTAATTTAAAAGGTTGATGTCGCAAGGTTTCTGAAGAGAGCCGTATACATGTGCGAGGTGTGCTACCGCACATGGCCTCAAATCTTTAGGGGCCTCAAAATATACATCTCTTTATATATAAGTGTGGGCTTTTTTTCTAAGTTTTATTTCATAACTCAGTTCAGTTTGTTTTTCAACAGAACTGCTTGTGATGGACATCCTTGTAGTCGTGGTCGATCTTAGTCACCACTGCACCTCTCTAGTAGTTAGGCCTGACTTTCTTATGTTGAGTTTCTCCCCTTTTTTCATCTGTTTTTAATTATACTAAAATGGTCTATGTCACTAACAAGGTATAGTGGAGAAAGTAGTTAATTTTAATGATAGTAGTTGATAAGACATTTGATGCGACGCTAACAACATTAGCGCGCAGGCTGTAGTCATAAGAATCGCTGCGGAAGATGTTACTAGAGATTTATAAAATTGAAGAAAAAAAATGTCACTTGTTGAATAGTTTTTTTCTTCTTAAAGGTCACATTTTTAAAGGGTCCACTGTAATAAATCTATGATCTTAATATAGCATGTCCTGTTTTTTAGCTAGGTAAAATATAGTACTCGTATCAAATAAAGATTCTGCTAAAACCCAGGCTACGGCCACACTTGCATATTAAATCTTTATGCTGAATTGAGCCCTAATCAAAAAAGTAAAACCCCAAAATTTAGGTTTACATCGTTTAGCAATCAATTCATGATCCTTGAAGGTATTCCTCTAAAGGTTCGATCCCGATCTCCTTTTAAGTATCTCAAATACTGATTATGTTTAGTATTTATTGATTGAGTTGTGATTTTAGGATTGATGTACTTATTATTTTGAATATTTGTTGTGCATGAAAATGTGTTTATTGTCTAGATGTTGCCATTAAGACATATATACATGGCTTGTGGCTATAAAAATTGTAACTTTTTATGTGTCTAAAATCAGCATTCAGTCTTATTTTTGCTAGACGTGAGCTGTGTGTATTCTGCAGAAGCCAAAGCTAATAATCCACTGTTATGAAAAGCTTTTAGTGTTATTTGAGCAATTTAGCTTCTATTAGTGGGACTCAAAAAGTGAAAACAAAGTCATAATTACTATTTTTTATAGGAATCTACGGCTCACTCTTTGTAATTCTCAAACGTGACATATAACAATATTATTTCAACCCAATGCGGGATATTCAGGCTTCCAAAGAAATCTGAGAGAAGTTTCATCCTGCGTAACTTCTGAGTTGGCATTGTAAAATGTGACAAACTAACAAGTGACAACCATGCTTATACCAAAGGACATTATTTTGAACTTGTGTTGACATAATTATTTTGAACTTTTGAAGTGTTGACATAATTATAATGAAAAAGACCTCTGATATTTGACTCCTCTAAATCCATGACATATGGCTTGCATGTCAATATTCTAGCCATCCTTTTACCTTTCGGCTTTTGCATATATGGTCGTTTGTAGGAGTGTCTTAATGCATTAATCGGTAAAAGCAAAATTTTTGCCTACGGAACTTGTTAGCCCAGAATTGTTAAATGGGGTTCAGTTATCACATTGAGTAATTACACATTATAAAATTTTAATTCCATTATACAAGTAACTCTATGACTATGAGATAAGAGAGGTTGATTATATACTAAGGGTTGAATTAAGTGCCATTACAGAGACCCTACCTCTCGAATTTGGTCAATTTGGACTTTGGAAAAGAACATATTGACCTTCTGGTGCTGGTTTTTAACTCGTGCAAATTTTCATTCGTGAAGCCATGTCTGTGTCATGATTTTTCATATACACAGATATGCATCCATGTCTCCCTGTGCACAATTCTATATATATATTTTTTGTTTCCTATTTTCTTGATCCCGCGGCTGCTTAAAAAGGATTGTGTTATTTTGAAACAGAATACCATGAAGTCGGCAAAGAAAATGTGCAAAAAACATTGTAAAGTCAAACATGGGTCAATGAAGGACGTACAAGTAGACCCTTTTAATCTTCTTCCTGATGACATTCTTTTACTCATTCTTATGAAGGTTCCTGGTGATGTACTTCGTTATAGTGCTAGATTTGTGTACAAACGGTGGTTTAATTTAATTACTTACACAGTCTTGTTAGACCATGTCTCTTTTATCCTTGAGACACAAACTGGAAGTCACAAAGTACGTCTCGTGGATATATCGGAAGAGGGAGAAGGGCTTACAGTGAATGAAAGATACCTTGAATTACCGTACAATGGTCGTATAAAGTCTTGGTGTAATGAGGTCTTACTGATAACAGACCTCGATAAACAAGGGTCTCTCTTCTTTTATAATATAATCACCAAAGAAGGATCACTGCTTTCACAATGTACTATATCATGTGGTGGGCACTATGGTTGCAGATGTGGAATCGGTCTTTCGTATGATAAATTCAAAGGAGTGTATAAGGTGGTTCATGTGTTTAATGGCCCACCTGTCCAATGTGAGCTCATAATCTTGGAAAGTAGTAATATTTCAACTTGTAATTCCTCAAAATGGAAAGAATATAGCGGGCCAATTTATACGGGTCAAAGGGGGCATCATTGGGATGACCCTGTATCAGTTCAAGGAAGATACCTGCATTGGGATGTTCATTGTTCAGAATACTTACTGTCTATGGATACAGTAAAAGAGACATTTTGCCAAACATCCCTACCTGTATCTAAGGGTTTTTCTCATCTTATTGAAATGGGTGGTTTCCTCACTCTCCTTCATAGAGTTCCTTCGTACGAAATCAACATATGGGTGCTAAAAGATTTTCAAAGCACAAAGTGGGAGAAATTGCAGTCAATAAGCACGGAGAGTGTTGTCTACTCAAGCATTAATCCTCGTAGGATTCCTCCCGTTCTAGTTACTAGTGTAAGAAGCCAGAGGTATCTGATATTTAGGCTACCCGGGTGTGATAGTACTACTTTTTTTAGTTATGATCTAAAAGATAATTTCATGTCAAGGCTAGATCTTGACATTGAATACGGCGAACGGTTCATTGTTCATGCAACATCAGCAAGTTTTTTTCTACGTCAGGTAAACATCCAGGACATACCAAAACCTATGCAAGTAAGAAACCAAAGAGCATAGAAGAGGAAAGTTTTATTTATTTAAAGTATACGATAAGGAAGTACGAGTAATATTTAGATACAAAATGTGATTAGAAATGTTATGGACAAGATAGTATCTCTGTTGCTAGTACATAAAACATCTTTTACGGGTTTACAAGTTGACTATGTGTGTGTTTTAATTTGCTAAACCAGTCAACTTTTTAGATCTGCAAGTTATTTGGTGTTTGATTTATTAACCCGGTTTATGGGTTTTAGTTTCAAGGAAATTTCAAGTTGATTTGGGAATTTGATGTATTGGATAGGTTTTATTGACGTTGTCTGGGATGTTTATAGTTGGTTCTAGAGGTGAATCCTCGTTCTACTTTCATGCTCATTCTCTTTGGCTTTGGACTGCTGTTTCTGTATTTTTCTCATGTAACTAAATTCTAATAGCACTGTGAAATCAAACATGAGAAGTGTTAAATATGAAAAGAAACATATTTACCAAGTCCCTTGATAAGAGCATCCCAATCAGTTTAGTCATTGCAAATACTTTTCTTCAACTATGTCTAAAATCAATCTCCTATCCAGAATAGTTCTTCAAATAGAGCTTTTCGTGTACTTTCTATAATTAGTTTAACAATAAGATTATACTCTAGCGTGAGAGAATATTAGGATGTTGCTTCAAAAGATATATTTTTGCCAAAAAGCACAAAAATGAATGCACACCAGTGGCGGACCTAGCCGGAAAACTAAAGTGTTCCTTGATTTAGTCAAGGAAAAAAAAATATCAACCGGTCAATCTAATTACGGTTGGGTAAGGTTGGATCGGGTCTAATTTGATGTAATTATTGATATAATAAATATCATCTATGAATTGAAAAAAAAAATAAAAAATAAAAAAATAATAATAAAAAATTAAAGTGATTATACAATATGAGATGGTGACAGGAGTAAGTTGGCACGTGCCCCTGACGAAAAAAAATTGTAGTGTAAATAAACTAAAATATTCGGCTATTTTGTAACTTGATCCTGAAGAGTTATGGTGAAAATATTCACCTTGATTAAAGCAAAATTTTATATGTTGAAAATATATATCTTAGCGGTTGTCAACTCATTTATCAAATTGTAAAACCGAATTAATAAACTCCCGCCAATACAAGAAACAATGTCCCAAACACTCCCTCTAATCACCACCTTCATCCTCCTCCTCCTCCTAACCACCACCGTAACCGCCACGACAATCGGCGTAACCTACACCCAAACACCCACCTCACCACCACCCCAACAACTCATCCCCTTTATCCAAACACTCCACATCACATCCATACGTCTCGTAAACCCTAATCCAAACACCATCAAAGCATTCACACACACTAATATCTCACTCTTTATCTCTATCCCAAACACGTTAATACCGTCACTATCATCGAACATCTCATCAGCCAATCTTTGGCTATACCAACATGTCATACCCTTTTATCCACGTGCTCGTATTAGCGCGATTTCAGTCGGGACGAATCTTCTTTCGCATGGCGATTTCACCACGTTGGATATGATTGTTCCTGCTATACGTAACGTAAGAAACGCTTTAAACGATATTGGGATCGATAAAATAACGGTTTCTACCACTTTTTCGTTTTTGAACATCATGACGACGTCGTTTCCTCCTTCGTCTGCTGAGTTTCAAGAACCGGTTAATCGGTTAGTTATAAAGCCGTTGTTGGAGTTCTTAACTGAGACGAATTCGTCGTTTTTCGTGAGTTTGTTTCCGTACTATGTGTACAAGCTACGTCCTGAAATACCTATAGGGTTTGCATTGTTTCAAGAACACGCGTTTAATTTTTGTGATGATACTGTTACTGGTGTTCGGTATCGTAATTTGTTTGATGTGATGGTGGACGCTGTGATCGCGGCAATGGCAGTTGCAGGACATGAGAATATCCCTATAATTGTGACGGAAACGGGCTGGCCGTGTTATGATCCATTAAATGAGGGCGAGGCGCGAGTTTTGTATTCTGGAATGTACTTGAGAGGCTTGGTGAGTCATTTGAAATCTGGAAGAGGGACGCCGTTGAGAAAAGAAGGGCCGAGTGAGGTTTATGTTTACGAGATGTTTGATACGAATGATACGGTTAGTAGAGGGTTGAGTGGTGATGGATATGGTGTGAATTGGGGATTTTGTTACGCGAATATGAGTACTAAGTTTGAGATTAATTTTAGCAATGGGAGTAGCGTTGTTGCTACGAATTGGGTGGTTAAGATGTTTTTCGTGTTGTTTGTAGGGATAAACTGCTTTAGTTTTGTTATGGTTTTGTCAAGATTACTGATCATATGATAGATGATTAGGAAGAATAATATCGTTGTTAATTAGTCTATCAGGGACTGATAATTGATTTCAATGGTGATTACCGGTTTTGATTAGGTGTATAAATTGCTGTATATAGTTCTGGTATGATATTAATCCTGTTTTGTTATGAGTAAATGAATTTCGCTTGTGTATTGATGCAGATTTGTTGGTGAAATTCTCTCGGTCATCAGTGTTTTTTACATCTTCTTACTTGTATTGGTCTAGCTTAAGGGTGTGCAAAACTGTTTAACTGTTAAAACGAGCTAAACTAACCATTAGCAGTCTATACTTGACGGACTGCGTATCTTGGTCTGTGAAAAAAAAAAGTTTGAATTTAGTTCGGTTTTGGTCTGGTCTGGTGCAAAATTTGCTCTTTTATCTTATGTTAGTGAAACGACATTGTTTAGGTAAGTAATTATAATCAGTTCGAGGACTTTTGTACTTATAGATTTTTAATCTTGTGCGATCTTTGGATATTGCACACTGCTAAAAGTTATACGGGTCAAAAAGGTAAATTTTGTTACAGTCTAATTTTTCTTTTCTATCACTGCAAAATGTTTATTGAAATGAATGTAAATACAAGAGCACTTTCTTTAGGATCCCACTGTGTTAGCTATATAGAAACAAGTATGTTTTTTGTGTAGTTTTCAAGCTGTGATGTAATATGTCGATTCGAAACATGAGGTAATAAGAATTAAGAACTACATCAAAAGAAATCTTCATCCGTCATTCGTTTTACAGTGGCACATGAAAGTATGGGAAGATTTTAACCACTTTTGTCTTCTACTTCTTGATACATGGTTTAATATCTTTGAGTAGAAGGCCAAGGCCCATATATGGGAGAGGTTTATTTTTACAAAGACCAGGATCCTCTCATGTTTCATTGAACATGAAATGTTATGTTAGCCAATTAAAAACAAGATACATGAAATGAGAGTCTACTTCTTAGTAAAAGTTAAGAGCTTAATTTTTTGTTTACTCTCACAACATTTTTAACATCACCTCTCATGTCCACTTTGAACATGAGAGGATTTCAATCCTTTTACAAATGACACCCTCATGTTTTTTAATTTTTTCACTTTTATAATTTTGTTTATATCACAACATGGAAAATGTGGAATAAAAAATATAAAGTTAAACAAGTGTGTTGTGCTGTAAATATGGGAACAAAAGGGGTAGAAGGTACGGAACATTGGTACTTTTCATGGGTCAGGAGGGGTAACAATAACATAACCCCTCATATGAGAACCTACCCCTTTTTAACATCATTTTTCTATCGTTATAAACAGTTGATCACTTTTTGCAAACTTTTTTAATGGGACACTCTAAATTATGCATTAAATTGTTGTACTATGTATAAATTTTGCTTAAATCACTTATACATATAACTTTGTGTAAATCAAAACAAAATGTGTGCAAATTACTTCTCTTTTGCAATAGTTACAAGTTTTTCAGAATTGAATGTAGACAAATATCCAAATAAATGTAGTATCTAGCAAGGACAATAGCATCATGACCAGTGGCCAACGTCATTTTTAATATGTATTCAGGGCAATCCATATCTAAAATGATTTATGATTCATGACAAATGATGAAGTAGAAATAGCAAACACTACTAACACACTTGCATATTATTCTCGTGATCCGTTTTCGAAAACTTAGCCTCTTGGTGGTTGAGTTTACACTAAAGGGATCGTCATTTTGTGATATTAACTTTGGATGAGTTTGCTTTTTGAAATTTTATATTTTAGTTTTAGATTGAGTATAGTGATGACGTATGCGATATTTCGTATCATACCCATAAAATACGCCGCTACGACGAATACTTGATTCTATTATAACATGGCTAAGACCACGTCATATTAAAATGGGGGACATGTTGATGTATATGATTCTTCGGAAAAAACACCGGAAACATGTTGCTATGACAAACACTTGAGTCTAGTATAACATGACTAAAATCATATCATACTAAACTGGGGGACATGTTGACGTATATGATCCTCCGGAGCCATCTGAAGGATATACGTCTACAACAAAGGTATCCTCCTCCTCTTTGGAAAGGTCCTCCGGATAAAAACCACTTAGTTCTGGAGGTATTGACGAGCACCGGAGGTAGCCCTTATCCTCCACGGGATGAAAACCATGGTAGGATACGACAAGGGTTCTGTTGACGCATATGATTACCGGAGCCATCCGAAGGATATACGTCCACAATGGAGGTATTTGCCATTGGGTTACTCTAAGCATAGTGGGTGGCCTCCTCCATCCGTTAGAATGGTCCTCTTGATAGTCTATGTCTAACAAAGGTTAGCTTAGTTTCCGAGGTATTGACGAGTACCGGAGGTAGCCCCTATCCTCCGCTGGATGATAACCATGGTAGGGTATACAAGGGTACCGTACGAATTGTACCTTTCCACAATAGCCATTGAGATTGCTGCATAGTAACGACAACGCAAGCCCTGAAAGGAAATACTTGTGGGAATGAACGATCCAACCGTTGCACAATAACGAAAAACGTACGTCCACAACTTCGTGTCATGAAGCACATCCTAGGTAGTTTAAATAGAGTCATCCACCCTAGTAGATAATACACACACACACTCTCTCTCTCTCTCTCTCTCTCTCTCTCTCTCTCTCTCTCTCTATCTATCTATCTATCTATCTCTCTCTCTCTCTTCTCTAGTTTCTCTCACTAGAACTTATATCAAGCGTATACTAGCTTGTTATCACATCGGAGCTTGTTCAGATTAAAAACCTGGGGTGAGCTAACGGTGCTTTGTCTTGTTTCAGCCATGGAGCACATGAGTCCACCTTCGAAGATCCAAAGCTTTACACATTATTGTAAGGTTCTCAGCTACGGAGCAAGGAGTCCAGGCTTGGCATCCGAAGCTTTGGAGCTCAAGACTTCATGGCGGGAATCTGCTCAAACATATAGGTAGGGGTGTCAAAAAAGCCAACTCGACTCGAACCTGATCTGGACCCGAACCCAATTAACCATATTCGGGTCGGGTTACTCAGGTTAAAAATTTTTAATCGGGTCAACCTGAGTAACCTGAATAATAAATAGGGTCGGGTATCGGGTTGAAAATATTTGGCTAACTCGGGTTCAGGTCAACCCGAATGACCCAAACCCGACTAACCTGAGTTCTAAAAAAGGTCGGATTTAGGTATGTTTTTTTACCCTCAACCCGTATTGATCCGAACCTGACCAACCCGACCTGACTAAACCCATTCATATAGGACAGTAGAAATTTATGAGGAAAAAATTAAGTACCTATCACATAGCATGATAGCAATAATGTGCAATCAATCTTAGTTGGGCACTCCCATAATTGTGTCCTGGAAAAAGCACGTTCTATTCTACGCTTTTCTCATCAATGCCCCACTCTTAGTCCATCATTGAGATTAACTCGAATTTATTTCATGAAAGAAATACGATGGTAAAGTACGAATATGTTTATGTTATTGTGTAAGGTCAAGTTTCGGTCATTTAAGTATGGGGATTGCTAGAACTATAAATAGTTTACAAAACAAAATCCATAAAAAGAACTTGTCATTGTGTGATTGGTTATAGCAAAAAGAATGGAGAGAAAATATTTCAAAGTTTACCTATCAAAATATGACAAGTCCTTTTTTTTAGATATTCTTTTGTAAACTCTTGCTATTTATATCCTGCAACTAAAAAATACTATGAGTATGCAATCGAATCATATGAAAGTTTTATAATATAATTATTTTATTTTTTTGGTGCAGATCGAATCATATGATGAAGTTAAGAAATGAGAAAAGTAAACAAGATGGAAGAGTCAAATGAAATTGACAAGACATCAAAGTTGTGGCTGTAAAAAGGAATATGACGTGCCGAGCATATTATCATCACTATCCCCCTTAATTATTTGTTTATTCTTTTTGGCTTTGTGCAATATGGATTGTTAGTTACTTGTCTATTAGTATTATACCTTTATCTAAAGTCTAAACTCTCTCATAATGTTCAATTAATTGTGAAGTAGGTTTTATTATTTGTGTAATTGTGTTACAAAGTAATTTTTCAATTGTGCTTTAAAAAAAGATTTAACATGAAATACATAAAAATGCGCCTGTTGATAAAATGGAAACTACTTAATAATTGTTTAGACGAGAACAAAAGGCTTGTAGCTCAGCGATATAACAAGATAGTGCAATGCTTCACCAAAAACAAAAAATTATTTAGGTTTAGGTTACGTTATGATCAAGTGGTTGGGAATGAGATTAACCATTTAATTAATAGAGAGAGGTTTTTGTGGACTTACCGATTAAGATGAAACAATTCTTTAAGTCCACACATTAAATGGAAAAGAAACACCCCTTCACATACAATCTTTGCAATTTGTGAAAATAGTTTGATAACCATGCAAGTATTTCTTGGCTTATACAAACAAGGTTTATATTTTCCGCATGTTGTGTCGGATATATTTTTTTGTTAGGTCTTATTTATTTTATCAAAACTCCTTTACCAATCGTGGACGTGAAGTGTGTGGAATTTGGTTAAACCATAACATAAGCAAAACACGTAGTATGTAGTTTGGTTTAAAGTGGTTAAATTTGTCTAATTGATTTGATTTCAAGTTATTCGTTCCTTAAGAGCCTCACACATACATTGTTTCGAAGGGACCTGGTATTGTTTTTTCAAGAGCCTCGCATAAAACTACAAAATTAAAAACATAACACGAGTTCTATGGATAACAACAACCATAATAATCACACTAATAATACTAATATTATTACCACGTGCATCAAAGCTATATTATTACCACGTGCATCAAAGCATGCATAAAAAATTGCATATATATTCAAAGCATGCATAAAAATCATTGTATTATGTGCATAAAAAACTTGCATCACAGATATATATGCAACTATTCACATTTGAAATGATCTATATGCAATTCCCCATCCTAATAATATGAAGATGCCGGAATATATATTAATCAAGTAATAATAGTACTATGGAAGTCATTAAGATTTGCAAAAAAGAAATAAATAAAATGCTTTATAACTAAAATAAAAAAGTAAGATGTATAACGGGGTTTTTAAAACGGTTTTTTTAGTTGTTACTATTCATTAGAAAAAATTACTTTGAGTCTTTGACAATTGATATAAAGGAAGATAAGAGTAGTGATCAATATTGTCGAATTTACATGTCAAAATTAATGGTTAAGTAATGGGAAGGAAATTGCACTAAACTCATGTCATACTATAGGTTCATGATGGTCATCTTGTTGACATGCTTATGGTGTTAACGGGCTTGTACTCTTATGAATCCACATGCATTGTCTAAATGACACATGACATCAACTCTTAGCTATAATCAAAATGAATTTAAGGTTGATACATATATGTTGATAATGTCTCGAGTCATTATTTTAATATCTTGAGCTGTTAGAAATGTACTTTAAACCCCGTCAACCTGGCCATGTTTGTTCGTATAACTCATATAAAAAATAAAACTCATGAATAAGCAAATCACATTACTTTTGGTTTTATTTGGGACAAGTCATCTATATTATTGTTTATCATTCTTAGACAAGTATTATAATCAATCAAATACAAATATAATATTGAAAAAGTATCCGATAAATAACATTTAGAGGTGGCAATTTGTGCCCAAACTCAAAAAAATAGGCTAAATGGGCAAAATTTTAAAAGATTTGGGTATATTTGGGTCCTTTTTTTTTTTTTTTTTTTTTTTCTGAAATGGGCATATATTGCCCATTTAAAAGTTAAATGGGTATACTGGACACACATGTTTTTCTCTAAATTGGAGAACATTAAATTGTTTTTAATGAAAAACTTATTGATATATTACTTAAATATAAATGAGGTGTTACGTTTGAGGAATTTTTGTTGTTGTTTTAAGTCTTTTCTAAAGTGATTCGCGCCCATTTGGCCCGCGCCCGTTTAGCCCGCGCCCATTTTGCCCCTAGCCCGTTTAGCCCATCCCGTAGTCCGTGCCCGCCAGGCCCGCCCGTTTTGCCACCTCTAATAACATTCATTTGGATTGGACAACTTGGAATAATGGTTGCATTTATGGTTTAATTCTCTACTCAGATTTTCTGATCAAAAGAAGTCACTTTCTTGAAATAAGATATACAATAAAATGATATTTTGTATTTCTTGTGGAAAAGTAAAATAAATTATCAAAAGTCGAGTTTTTGGTCAGCATACGTTATAAAATGGGACAAACGGGAGCCAATGCGTTCCCAGCGAGAAAAATAATGAAGAAGTTACAAAAATAGCCCCTGATTTATTGATCAAAATGATTAAATGACATTTTGTATCTATACGCAAATTATAACTATTTAAAAAGTTGATTAGTTTTACTTGTATAGACAATAAACTCTTCAAGAATCAAAGATTGCAAATCCTCTTGTAAGCAAGTACATTGCAAAAATTAGTTTTACCCCTAATTTTGTTGGTGGAGGTTTTATACCCCACCAACTAAAGATCATTAGCCAAATAAGTTTTGCTCGTTTACAACCGAAAAGAATGTAATTAGTAGATTAAGTTAGCTCTTGACACAATGGGCACAAAATCAAATCCACATCAATACGACGATTATCAAGATTAACTAAGTGAGGGAGACAATCATGAGACGCACTCCAAACAAAAATGTTTACCTTTTGGGGAATCAACATGTTCCATTCAAACCTTTTACTTAAGTTGGAGGAAAGAAGGTTGTTATCAATTAAGAATGATAATTGTTGGACGAAGAAGCCATCGGTTATATCCAAGGTTCATTTCCATCCGTCATCCCCACCAGATACACACATGGACTCAATTAGAGATGAAACATCAATAAATTTGTCACAATGATTCATCTTTTGATCTAATGTTAACTGTTGGCAATTCAGGTTGGCTTTAAGTTAAATCGGTATGCAATATGCATGTCAAAATAACCCAAATCAAACACAACTTGTTTAAGTAAGTGGTTTGATTGTCAGCAAAACTCATTTATACGTAACACACACACACGACCTATTAATTGCTTATCAGAATCATATACGAGGGCGTGCGAAAATGTGTAATTGCACAATACCTCAAAGTTTTAGGGCCTCAAATTTTATACAATATTATAGATTTGAGGCACCAAAATTAACACTCCTCATAATGAAGTATGATTTTATTTTCTATTTATTTTTTAAAAAGTATAGTTAAACATCATCATGTTTACTTATCATATAAAGTTTTGCATTGGGTCTTCAATAAATTAGCTGCTACCCGAATCTAAACATTTGGCGGCTAAATGTGTTACACGTGATAAACACGTTAAACAAGTCGCATGGTCAACTCATCAACGTACTCGAACCCATTTAACCCAGTCAAAACCCGAACACAATATCTTAGGGGGCGCTTGGTTCAAATAGAGGAATAGGAAAGGTAAAGGGAATACTAAGGAATGCAATGAGTAATAAATTCTATAAGCCCCAATTTGTAGGGTAATGCTTCATTACCTTATTTTGGGTAATGGTCAATTGCATAATAGTAAAGCAAACATAAGTAATCATAACCTTTCTCATTCCTCACCCTCTAATACATCCAACCAAGCATGCTTTTACTTATCTTATAATGGAGGAAGACCTTCTTTAAATAGAAATACTTACAAATTCAGCTTGCTAATTATAGAAATTGAATAGTTTGCACATAATTTCTCTACTACTAGTACATAACTAACAAGTCTTAAAGCTTAATGTATAAAATACAAAATACTATTAATATGGTCAAAGATATTTAATATAGTTAATTAATTAGCTGGTCAATAAATACAATTAATGCAGTTATTGGAATACCCATTTACATAACATATACAAATTATCAAGCATATTGTACAACCAACTTAAACACAATACCTGCATTAAATGTCGCTAATAAAAATAATAAAGCACATTATACAAATATTCAAGCCCGAATGGACAACGGATCAAATGGGCTCGAGCCCGAGCGGCACAAGCTAAACGAAATTATTGATATCCGTAATTTATTGTCAAAAAGAACATAATAAACTAAAATGCATGATTCACCGAAAAATTTTATTTCAGGATACCCGCCGACACAACGCGTGAGTGCTATTGTTTCGTAAAACAATTAAGCAAGTTGCATACCAAAATGTATCAAAGGGAATGTAAGATCACCAAATATGCACGTTGCAAGATTCTCAAGGGACTAGTTTTATAGATGAATGAAGAATCATTCACCCATCCCATTATTATCATCTTGTTTCGCTCCATCCACTAAGCTGCAAAAAGCACATCTTTTTTACCCACAATATATAAATAAAAATATCTCTCATTTCCCTCATAAAAAAACCCCATTTCTTTGCGCTGCATATCAAACATTCCCCACAATTTGATCAGAAAACAATCTTTGACTTTAATCAACTCAAATTTCATCCAAACTCTCTCATTTCATCAAGGTACTTACTTTGATCTAATCTTTATCAACATTGTATGCTCATATTGTTCTTGATATTGATGTTCTCAAGAAACCCAACTCATTTTTTTTTTACAAATTAGATCTTTTTAGCTATTCACCAAATTAGCTAAAAAAAAGTCATGTTCTTGAATTTGATTTTTATATAAAACCCAACTCACATATGAAATAAAATGCAATTTTGATAAATGGGTTGAGATCTTTTTAGCTATACAACAAAACCCAACTCATTTTTTTTTACAAATTAGATCTTTTTAGCTATTCACCAAATTAGCTAAAAAAAAGTTATGTTCTTGAATTTGATTTTTATATAAAACCCAACTCACATATGAAATAAAATGCAATTTTGATAAATGGGTTGAGATCTTTTTAGCTATTTAACAAAACTCATTTTTTATAAAATTTGTGTTCATATTTTCTTGAATTTGATTTTTATAAAACCCAACTCACATATGGAATAAAATGCAATTTTGATAAATGGGTCAAGATCTTTTTAGCTTTTTAACAAAACCCAACTCATTTTTTATAAAATTTATGAACATAAGTTTCTTGAATTTGATGATTAAAAAAAACCCAACTCATATTTTAAATAAAAAGTGATTTTGGTAAATGGGTTAGGATCTTTTTAGCATTTTATGTTTATTTTGTGTCAGATCTTGTGTGTAAAGTTGGATACTTTTATAGGGGTTTTGACATTTGATGTTGTTGTTGAAAATAGGGTAAGATCAGATCTGAAGGGTAAAAAGGGTAAAAATGAATTTTACTGGAACACAGCAGAAATGCAAGGCTTGTGGGAAGACAGTTTACCCTGTTGAGCTTTTGTCTGCTGATGGTATTGATTATCATAAGTCTTGCTTCAAGTGTAGCCATTGCAAAGGTACCCTTAAGGTATGATTTATGATGATATTTCGTACGCTTTTATAATTATATGATAATTAGTTGGTGGATTAAGGTAAATGGTGTTGGTATGTGTATGCGATAAGGTGGATCTAGCATGTTTGTTAATCGTTTTATCGTTCTAGTATATATATTTGATATGTTGGCATCATAAAATGGACACAATTATATAAGCATTTTCATAATTATTAAGAATGATTGAGTGGTCATTGTAGTTGACTTGTCATTGCGAAGATGTCATAAGGCATAGTTTGTGAGAAAATATGATTTAATACAAAATGTGAGAGTGCCAATGCATAATGAGCCATAGTGCTTGTCATTTTATTCTTAAAGTTGCCTTTTCGTGTCCAGTGAATGTCTTTGATTGTGTTTATTGTAAGAATATGAGATGCTTGCAATGAATAATAGAGGACACTTGTTTGAAAGTCAACCATGCTAATTTACATGGGTGCTAATTGAATTAATTTGTTAGATCTTTTTCAGCATTACAAATTCTTTAACCATTACATTTATTTCTTACGTGGACTATTTCATGGTGCCCGTTATACAAGTGTATATATAATGAAAGTTTTTTATTTTTATTTTTTATTATTGATCTAATTTCTAAATTGCCTGTCATTTGTTTAGAGAAAAACTATAGTGCCCGTCAAAAGTTAGTTTTTATGTGTTTGGGATGTGGTATATCGATATTAACCTTATATTCAATCTCCAAAAGGGATATTTCATACCCTTTACCCACAAAAAAAAGGGATATTTCAGTCTCTGGTTTGGTAAATTACGCAAGCATAGTACCTCCTGAATGTATGAAGGCTTAATAGTTATAATTACCTTGCAGCTGAGCAATTACTCTTCAATGGAAGGTGTTCTCTACTGCAAGCCTCACTTTGAGCAGCTCTTCAAGGAGAGTGGCAATTTCAACAAAAACTTCACATCACGTATGTATTTTATTTTTCATCCTTGATTGTATTTTCTTGGGCTGATTTGATCATTTTTAGTTTGGATTTCTGATGATTTGTCATTTTTAACAGCTGCAAAGGCGGCTGACTCTCCAATGCTGGTAATGTTTTGGTCTTATAACACTTTTTTTTTTGGTTGATTTATTAGCAGCATTCTAAATCTTTTTATCTGCAGACAAAGTCACCTAGCAAAGCTGCTGGCATGTTCTCGGGGACCCAAGACAAATGTGCTACTTGTGGCAAAACCGCTTATCCTCTGGAAAAGGTACATACCTATCTTTAAAAGCATAGTTCATGATATAAATCTGGATACGGCAAAATGGGTGGGTCAGTCAGTTTTATTGACGGGTCAAAATAACAATTTTTTTACATGGGCCGAAACAGCGCAGGTTGGGTTGACCCTAAACACTTATGGACCTTGGCTTTTAATTTTTTCTATAACTAATTAGTGTGTGAATATTTATATTTTATCATATAAATAATATAAGTATTCCCTTAATATAATTGGTCAAATGCTATAACATTCACATTGTTGACTTTCGCCCCGTTGATGTGTTTCCTTATAAGCTATCCCTTTTAATTTTCCGTTTTGTCCCATATGATATAAAACATAGCCCAATTAACACCTATGCATAAACATATACCACAAGTGTACCTGATATTACAGATGTGATTAAATTCAGGTAACAGTAGAGAACCAAGCATACCACAAGTCATGTTTTAAGTGCTCCCATGGAGGCTGCTCTTTATCTCCATCAAACTATGCAGCTTTGGAGGGAATATTGTACTGCAAGCATCATTTCTCGCAGCTATTCAAGGAGAAGGGCAGCTACAATCATCTGATCAAATCTGCATCCATCAAACGCAATGCTGCAGCAACTGCAGCAGCAACAGCAGCTGCCGCTTCTATTCCAGAATAAACACGTGCTATCTCATCATACGAACAGAGTTTTTTGGTTTGTTTGGTTGTGTTTGTTGTTATTGGTTATTGTTGATGATTATTCCCAATGCCAGGGAACGGATTAAGCTGTAAGACTTGTCAACTTTCTTTTGTTTGATTGATTCGCTGGGTGTCTGCCATATTTATCTAAACATATTTCTGATGTTCTCTAAATTTGAGTAACATGTAGTTTCAATGTTATTGTGATTTGGAGTATAGCCAAACTAGGAGAAAATGCAATGTACTATTCATTTCTTATATATTCAAGCACATGTTTATTCCATCATATAATGCTTGCAATTTGTAAGCATTCATTTCAAAATAAATGCCATTTTTTTAATCAAATTAAACAAATTGTATATTTTAGTATCTGGTAATGGTAAAAAGTGTGTTTATATCTGTAAAAGGTGTAAAAAATTTCACACTTATTTTTGTAGTTACCTTATAAAAATATTGCAAAGTTCTGTGCTTAATATCTCAGTACAAAAATGAGATAATGTACCTTCTTTTGGGATTAATTCTACCAACTCTTTACTGAAAAATCAATGTCAAAACTACTAAAAAAAGAATAATTTCTCCATATGAACTCTAAACACGGAAGTAATCTCATCTTAAGCTAGATATTTAATGTTGAATCATTTAGAACTACGCTTCTTAACCTCACCATAAAGAACTACACCAATAACTGTGAGTGTGTAGCCAGCCATCCCAGTCACAGAAACTGGATTCCTAAAGATTAATATCGAGACCACAACTGCTACTGCTCCCTTTGCGTTTCCAAGAACCTGAACCCACCAACCAATTGTTATAGATACGCTTCATAATGAGATAAAACAAAATAGATTGTGTACAAAGGAAGATAAAATGGTTTACTTGAAGTGTAAGAGCACTTGTATGCTTTGTGACCAAAAAGTTGGTTAAATTTACAAAGTAAGCAAGGGAAGAGTTGAAGATCAACAGCCACACAAGCCCAAAATCTTGTCTAGCGAGTGCTATTGTTACTCCAACCACATTTTCTTCCATGTAGATTGTTGCGGGAAGCAGAAGTACAACAGCAATTGGAGCCATGTACAGAAGTAGATTCATAGAGTTCAACTTTTCACTATAGCAAATTAACGAGTATGGACCTGTTAGTTATACGCTTAATACAAATCAATGGATTGTTTTATGAAAAATGGTTCGCTTACCCTTCAGAAGAAAGCAATATCCCTTGTACCACTGTTTTGAGTGCTCTGGCAGCCGTTGCACCGACACACATTATAAATCCAAATAGATTGAAACTTGGCTCACCCTAACAAGTAAAAATACCAACAAAATATGAGTGCTGGAGCTTCATCGAGTAAATTGCTTCATGCAATTCTGTCTCATAGGGCATTTGGCATTGCGTCTAGGATGTGATTATATCAGATGCATAGGTGTTTCGCAAATTTGTTGACTATTAAAAGATTTAATGTGTAAGGTCCAAAAAATTAAATCAACTTTGATGCAACCACTCTTAAACCGAGTATCTAACTACTTTCAATGTACCCTAAATGCTAAAAATTAATTGTCTATGACCTAAAAACACAATGATCATATAATAACTCACAAAACTCAAAGCCAAACACCCCCTCATCCAAGAAATTGGTTATCTTCATCAAGAAAACGACAAGCATTTTGAAGGGAATATGCCAGATTCATTTAGTAACCATTAAATGCCAATCATGTGCAACATATTTATGAGAAAAGATATGAAAGCATACCCCACTGGCGATAACGACACCAGCAACAACAGGAATAAGGGTGATATAAGTAAGCCAAGCCTCTTTCTTCAAAGTCATTAGATACGCAAACACAGCCGTGAAAAATGGCGTTGTAGCCCCAATGGCTTGATTAAACGACACAGGCAAATACCTAAGCGATATATTACCACTAACAACCGATGCACAAAAGATTAGACTCAAAGCAGATATCTTAACCAATTGAACACGAGATCGGATGGTTTGCAAGGGGACCATTTTCAACCATGCAATGGCAATGTAGCTAAACAATGCACATGATGACATGTGACACATTGTAAGAAATATGGGGTACTTAAATCCATAAATGCTTAATAAGTATTTGTTGAGCAATAACACACCAATATTTGATGAGTACCATGCCGATACAAGGCCAACCGTGAACAATTTGGTCGATGGAGGGCTCTTTATGGCGGACATCTCAATGAGATGGAATGAGTTTTTTCGTGCTCTCTATTGATTGTGATTGATTATCGTCTCTTTTTCTGCATGATTATGAGAAGGATGGCACGAAAAAAGAGAGAGAAGATGAAATGGAAGAATAACAAAAAGTGAAAATGAGAGATTTCTGAGGGTGGTGGGTCGCGTTTTGAGGATGACTGACCAAGATTCTGATTGAATAAGGCAAAGTCTATTGAGTAAATATTTCACTTTTTTTATTTAATGTATATGAACTCTTTTTCAGACTAGAAAAGGACTACTTGTAAGTTGTATGTAAAATATATTACAACAAATATGCAAGAAAGGTTGATGATAATTTAATCTTCATAATATGATTACTCTCAATTCAATGTACATCAGAAATATCTTGTAAACATTAAACTATGTTGTTGGAAACATGTGCACTTTGAAACCGTAATGGAACAAGTTATAGCAAATAGCAAATGTTGATATATTTCTGTTTCTGTTGGTTAGAGTTGTCATTAACAACCATATGATGACTTAAACATTAGTATTAATCATTAACTTGACCAATACATCATACTTTAGGAATAAAAGCACAACTCATCACAAGATATTCAAACTTAAGGTTAAAAGCAACTAAGCAAGTAACATTATAGTAGAGCTAAGGTTGATTAAAAAACCATGACAAAAGGTAATCTTGCATTCTTTCAGAAAAGGTACAAGATACTTCAATTCTCTAATAAGGATGTTCCATGTAAGAAATAAAAATCTTCCATTACAAATTGAGACTGCAAAAACGATAAAATGACCGGCAGCAACACTCTTCATGCTTTTCTTCAATAAACCTGCACCCACAAAAAGAAAATAGAACGATTACAGTCTGCAAAATTTAAGGCAAGGATTTGTACCAACTGGAGAGCAAAAACTTTGAATGAAAAGAAGACCCTCTACTATCAACAACCTTTCCGACAATATGACAGCAAAAAAATCAAGTATAAAAGCACATGTAACAGCAAAGGCAGTCACAAATTACTTCCAAAACAATAGTGAATCTGTATTCGTTATAAAAAAAAAGGAATGATACAACAACAATGATATGATGACAAAGAGAACAAAATGGTTTAGCTGCATTTATGTTGATCAATCATTCACACACAAGTATTTAACTGACCTTTGTTTACTCGACAGAGGAACTAACACAAGAACACATAAATATAGACAAAAAATATATAACCTTCAAATCTTGATATACATGATAAACCTAATTAAGAAAGACTAGTTTGTTTTATAGATATAACCAATATTAAGTGCTTGTTTAAAATAAACAATGCAACGTGGACAAGAAACTAACAATCACTAATTCACTTAAGAGATATTTAGCTGTGTTTGAATAAGGCTTGGCTCATTGGCTTATGAGTCCTCAAAAAAGACCGCGACAAAAAAACTAAGCTAATTAGCTTGCATCACCCCAAAAAGATCATCAACAACAATACCCAAAAGATCATAAGCACTTATATATAGCCGTACCCACTAGCAATTAGCTTACTCTGTTTGAAAAAGCAATTTTTTTTGGCTGATGAACCATTGAGTTGATACAAACTATTAAGCAATTATGGCACTAGCAATTAAATTAAAATTTACCTAAACACTGCAAAATAACTTTCAATTATAATATTATAGACATGAACAATTGCAACGATGAATTCTTAAAGCAGCATCAAATCACATTTCAAGCTACATATACATATAGAAATGAAAAATACCTTAGAAGTTGCTTGTGTAAAACGTATAAAATATGTTAATTAAATTAGATATACTTAACAGTGACTGAATTAAGGCTAATGCATCCTCAAAAATGCCTCAACAAAAAAGACTAAGCTCATTAGCTTCAATAAGCTCTATAAATACTAATCTTACCCAAACAACTTCAAAAACCTCAATAGCCTTTTTCAAAAATAATTATTGAACTCCTCTTAAAAGCTTACTAAAACACCCTTTATTATCTTTAATTCAATTTGAGTAATAGCTAACAATGGCTAATGATAAATTAACTGCTTACGCATAAACTCTCGAATTAAGGAGCAATCAAACTAAATCTTACCAAAACACCACAAAATATCTTTCAACTAGAAAACTATACACATGATCAAATAACAATAATACTACAGTTTTTAACCACACCAAATACAACTTTAACAATGTGTAAAACAAAAATATACCTTAAATGTTGCTTGGGTACATGAACACTCTCACCCTAGATCCCTACAAAAAAACAAAACAAAAAAACATTAAACTCCAACACAAACATATTACTAACTTTTTAAGAATACTAAATATAAAAAAGATTTACCATGGATTTAGGAGGGAGGTTAGACTTGAACTTAGCACGAACAATACCAGTATTCCCATGAGGCCTAGTAACCTTACCCCAAATACACCTGTAGTGGGACCCATTCTTCTTAACCTTAGCCTTGTAAACATAAGCCATTTTCTTACCTTGGTACCATGAAACCTCATCCTTAGTGTTCACATTTTCAATCTGGACCAGTGATGTGTTTGGATACTGGTTTGACTTTGACCTCTTGTATCCCAAGATTGTTCCTCTGGTGTACAGCCTGTATAAAATATTTATAAAAAAAAAAATTATATAACATTTTTTTGAGACATGGGTTGAAAGGGATTTGTTTGTTTGCTTGTTGTACCTGCAGCGTTCTCCTTGACGTTCTTTCACCATTTTTGATTGTTTGGGGAGATGATACCGGCTGCTGCTTTTGGTGATGAAGAAGAAGGAATAACCCTAGAGAGTATATTGGGGTATTTATGGGTTAAGTGTTTGGGCTTGAAAATGGTTGGTTTTTAGTTGCTAAGCCCAACTATTTAAACCTAGTTGGAAACTTGAAATGTTAGTATTTAAACATGTTGGGTACACAAAATTACTGTATAAATTTACTACTTATAATATCCGTGCACGCACGAGATTTTTTCAGAAAAATTTAATTATATAATATATTATCGTTTAAAAACAGAAAATCTTATGTATATTTTAAAAAGTTAGAGCATCAACATGTGCGAAAGTAAGAAAAATAGTTAGCAGAAATTGTAAATATAACCGTGACATTGACCTTGTATTTGATTCTTGAGCGTGTCTCCTTATAATGTTATTGGGTCAAAGGTTCTTTGATCACATGGGTTTACACATAAATCAAAATTGTTTTAAAATTTTTGCTTACTATATGGACATATAAGAATTTAACCGTGAAAATTGTGATATAAGTACAACTAATAAGTATGCATGAGTTTTTCATTATATATTAATATCAATTAATATTTTGTAAAAATTTTATTGGATGAAAGATTTAACTTTGTTTTGCTGACATAGATGTTAATGTTGAGGTTGATGTTGTTTAACTTTAACTATTGATATCATGTTGTACAAGATGTGCGATAATGAACGTTGATGAAGTTAAAATACACTCCGTAAAGTTTTTTAAAATTTTTTTTCCGGATATCCGTATACAAACTTTAAATAATAATTACATGAGTCGTTATAAGTACAATCGCGTATATTTATTCTCATATCACATTAACTCGTACTCACCATTTGATATTTTTATTACCGTTAATAATAATTTAACTGTATTTAATATTCAAACCTGTGTACGTATAAATTAAACTTTTAAATAGGATAACATGAATTCTTATTTATATTTAAGGTACATTAGTAAAAAGATATTTTAATAGATGAAAGTTTAAAACTAATATTTATTTTAAAAGTGATGAGTGTGCAAATACTCATCATTTTTACCATTTCTGAGCTGCCAAAACATCTAAAAACACTCAATATTGAACCAAAATAGTGAAAATATCCCAGGAAAGTGTTTTACATGTTTCAAATGCAAAAATATCAAAAACAGATGAAAAATGCACAAAGTTTGCATAATTGGCAGTTTCAGTCCCTCAACTTTCAAAAGTTGTCAAATCTAGTCCCTGGTTGTTCTCAAAACTTGAAAAAGTCACCAAAGGTCCTTATAAATCAAAAAGTTACACAAATAGTCCTTTGGTGCAAAAGTTTCACAAAATGTCAAGTTTAGTCCCTGAACTTTGAAAATTGTCAAAAATGGTCCCTGGGATATGAAAAACTTTGAGAAAAACAAATTTTGTCCTTGCACTAACCTTTTATGACAGGATTGGTCCTTGGTGAAAACTTTGGTGAAAATTACACAAATGGTCCCTGAAGTTTGAAAGTTTGACGGTTTCAGTCCCTAGTGAAAATAAATTGGAAAAATCATCAAAGGACCTTACACTATTCATGATATGGCAAGATACACCCTTAGAAACAATTTGGAAAATGCCAAATCCCATCCCTCAACTTTCGTTAAATTACAAAAAAGGTCCTTGTGTAACTTAAAACCAAAACCGGATCCTATATTATAAATACTACCCAATTCCCTAAGTCCAATCCATCCTTAGCCCACCCCCATATTTTTCTTTGGGCCCAAGACTCACCAGCCCACCACAAACCCAAAGTTATAACACCAGGGTCAAACCTTTAACCCCGGTCAAATACCAGTCAAACCCCACACCCTTTCCCTCTCCCTCACTCACCCAGCCAAACCACCAAACCACCCTTGTATTGCAGCCCACCACCACCACTTGCCCATCTCATCATCACCTTCCCACAACCCACTATACCTACCCTCACATCACATTTAATGCTGCCACCCCCCTTGCCTAAAAACGTCCAAACAATCTTTCCCGCCAAAAATACGTGGCACATGATTAGAGACTTGTAGTAATCCAATGGCTATGATTCAAAGTGGGAAATGATCAGAGGAGTGGGGGAACCCTAATCATGGGCTATAAAGGAATGAAGATGCAAGGAATGAAGCTGTGTAGTTAATTAGTAGTTTTTAGTGTCGTTTTTAAAATTAAGCTTCCCATTTTTAGTGTAACCTTCAATTTTAAGCTTTGTAATAGTTAATCCATGTACTCTTAATATGATTAAGTGACTATGTTTAAGCACTTAAAAATAGGTTACAACTATAATCACACAAATTTAACACTAGAGCTAATAAGACAGTTCAATAAGAAAATATAAGTACTAACTATTGTAACAAACAAGTAAGGAATATTATTCTAAAAACCACTTAAACAAAAATCAACTATCACAGATGATCATAAAATGGCAATGAACAAGCAATCAAACAAAGGCTACTCAGAACTAGATTTTTAGTGGAAAAATGAAATAAGCAAGATCTTACAAGGATACCCTCAGCATGAATAGAGGGTTTTCCTATGAAGCCTATCTTTAGATAGGCAAATTCCAGCTCCAATCTTACTCACCAATCCTTCTCAGTACCTGAAAACAAGTTATGAACAAGGCAGTTGACCAACGTTGACTATTTTTATATTTTTGGTTTTCTTCTAGTAAGTCTGGTTTTTAAAGTCTCTAAAGCTTCAATAAGCTTATTGGAACCTATATGAGCTTACTTCAGTCCATTAAACCTGGTACAGTTCACAACTCAACTTATTTAGAAAACCTTAAATTGAGAAAATTTGAAATTGCACAAGACAGAAATGAAACCTTGATTTTATTGCTTAAAAAGATTAAGAGTACATGGATTAACTATTACAAAGCTTAAAATTGAAGGTTACACTGAAAATGGGAAGCTTAATTTTAAAAACGACACTAAAAACTACTAATTAACTACACAGCTTCATTCCTTGCATCTTCATTCCTTTTATAGCCCATGATTAGGGTTCCCCCACTCCTCTGATCATTTACCACTTTGAATCATAGCCATTGGATTACTGCAAGTCTCTAATCATGTGCCACGTATTTTTAGCGGGAAAGATTGTTTGGACGTTTTCAGGCAAGGGGTGGCAGCATTAAATGTGATGTGAGGGTAGGTATAGTGGGTTGTGGGAAGGTGATGATGAGATGGGCAAGTGGTGGTGGTGGGCTGCAATACCAGGGTGGTTTGGTGGTTTGGCTGAGTGAGTGAGGGAGAGGGAAAGGGTGTGGGGTTTGACTGGTATTTGACCGGGGTCAAAGGTTTGACCCTGGTGTTATAACTTTGGGTTTGTGGTGGGCTGGTGAGTCTTGGGCCCAAAGAAAAAGATGGGGGTGGGCTAAGGATGGATTGGACTTAGGGAATTGGGTAGTATTTATAATATAGGATCCGGTTTTGGTTTTAAGTTACACAAGGACCTTTTTTGTTATTTAACGAAAGTTGAGGGATGGGATTTGGCATTTTCCAAATTGTTTCTGTTGATATAAATAATTGACTAAAAACATTATTCATATCTTTCGATATCTCTAAGTTTTGATAATCACAAAACGAAAACTCATCAAACCAAAGGTTATGACGTAAACAAGTATTTAGTAGTAAATACTCACTTTCACCATTTAATCACTTAAGGTATGAATAAACAAAGTGATTAATGTATTATAAGATCAAAGGAAATCTTGTCTTAAGACATAACATTTTATAAAATGATTTTAACATTTTATATATATTTGTAAATCATTTTTGGAATAGCTTTATTAAACCACAAAAATATGATTTCAAATTTCCAACAAAAAAGGGCAAATTTTATCCAGAAAAACTTTTCAAACGTTCAGGAGGGCGGCCCCCTTAATTTTACTAGGCGGCCCCCTTAATCATTAAGGGGACGACCTATAATTAAGGGGACCGGCACGCTCCCGAACAGTAAAATCTGGCCCTTTAAATACTGGATCATTTTACACATTTTCCTCACCTTTTTGCACTAGAAACTTTCTGATCTAAACATCCATTTCCTTTCTCTAAAAATCCTTTGATCTTATATACTTTGATCTTTGTTTCAAAGTGATTCAAGCCTCAACATTCAAAGTGCAAAGAGAAGAATACTTCTATTAGAAGTATTACAACTTAGTATCATCTTGCTATCTAAGTTGCTTGTTTATATTTTCTTGTAAATCTTTCATTCTTTGGTGAATAAGGTGTATGTATTAGTTAGCTAGATTTAGTTGAAGAATCTAGAATTTGTATAAGTGTAAAGTGGAACTTGAAGTGAAGAAGAAGGGTTAGATAGTATTGGTGATAGGAGATTGTAGCAATAGGGACTTGTTGTGAAGATATTGAGGGTTCCAAGTGAAGAAGACTAGAAGACATTAGTAGATAGAAGTTGTGAAGACTTTAGTGGCTTGAAGGTGTGAAGACATTAGTGGCTTGAAGGTGTCAAGACATTAGTGGCTTAAAGGTGTGAAGACATTAGTGACTTGATGGTGTCAAGATATTAGTGGCTTAAAGGTGTGAAGACATTAGTGACTTGAAGGTGTCAAGACATTAGTGCCTTAAAGGTGTGAAGACGGTGTGAAGTCTTGAAGAAGGTGTGAAGGTGTGATTAAGGTGTGAAGATCACGTGGTGTGATATTTGGTGTAGATTGGTTCTAGCTACGATTAGAACTCGACATCTTGCTTTGTGTCGTTAATTGGTGTAAGCTTTTGGTGTGTACGGTTTTCTCCGCCATAAGGGAGGTTATTGACTTAGTGAAGAAAACTCTCGAGTTCGGTGCTCGGGGAGTGGAGTAGGGCAAGGAAGGTGTCCTTGTAGCCGAACCACTATAAATCCTTTGTCTCTCAGTTTGATCTTTCCATCTCTCACTCTTTGCTTGCTTACTTACTAGCTTTTCATATATTGTTAATATTGTGTGTTGTGCATATATTGATTTCACATAAAGATCAAACTAGGTTCCATTTAAAACATTAATTATACTTTAGTAAAATATAAGTATAAACAATTACTAAGACACATATATCTATATTAGTACAAACTTGTAATTAAGTGAGATATATGAAATTATAATTTCTATTCAACACTTTAAATAAGTAATGTATATATGATATATGTGAATTAGTTTGTATCTATATTTTAGCTTCAAAGGTTTTTACAATTACCATCAATTCTTTGAAAAGCAAATTCTTATTAAACGAAAAAGACGCAAAACTATTCAACCCCCCCTTCTAGTTTTCCACAGTTTCTAAGGGTGTATCTTGCCATATCATGAATAGTGTAAGGTCCTTTGATGATTTTTCCAATTTATTTTCACCCGGGACTGAAACCGTCAAACTTTCAAACTTTAGGGACCATCTGTGTAATTTTCACCAAAGTTTCCACCAAGGATCAATCCTGTTATAAAAGGTTAGTGCAAGGACAAAATTTGTTTTTCTCAAAGTTTTTCATATCCCAGGGACCATTTTTGACAATTTTCAAAGTTCAGGGACTAAACTTGACATTTTGTGAAACTTTTGCACCAAAGGACTATTTGTGTAACTTTTTGATTTATAAGGACCTTTGGTGACTTTTTTCAAGTTTTGAGAACAACCAGGGACTAGATTTGACAACTTTTGAAAGTTGAGGGACTGAAACTGCCAATTATGCAAACTTTGTGCGTTTTTCATCTGTTTTTGATAGTTTTGCATTTGAAACATGTAAAACACTTTCCTGAGATATTTTCACTATTTTGGTTCAATATTGAGTGTTTTTAGATGTTTTGGCAGCTCAAAAATGGTAAAAATGATGAGTATTTGCACACTCATCAATCCCCCACACTAAAACATTGCTAGTCCCTAGCAATCTTTTGAGAAAAACCTGATGGATTTGAAATTCTCTTTACCAAAAGCCATCACTTCTGGAGTAGCCAGGTGTGAAAACTGTGGCACACCTAATAACCGTGTGATTTTGAGCAAACCACCAGCTGTCAACGGATTTGATTAGTCTTTACCAAAAGCCGTTTGCTTCTGGACTAGCCAGCATCTTGATGGAATAGGTCAACATCTTGGTGAGCTGATTACCAATTATGGATTTTCCATGACCTTTACCACAAGCCATAATCTTGCGGGCTAGCCAACTCATTTGTTTTTGGGGAGTTGAGGAACCATACAATTTTTGGCAAATTGCAAGCCATCAACGGGTTTGAGATGTCTTTACCAAGAGCCGTTTGCTCCTGGACTAGCCAATCCATTTGTCATTTAGACTTTGGCGGACTGATTACCACAAAAATTTTGAAATAAAGTGAAAATTTTTTGAAAAATTTAGGCCTAAAAATGGGGGTACTTAGAAAGTTTTGTGATAAAATTCGTAAGAATTCCCCCCCCCCCCCCACACTAGAATTGAATATTGTCCTCAATATTTAAAGTTCCGGCTATTATGCCGAATCTCTGAACGGAAAAAGCTAATATTCGAATCTAACTGTGGAAATATTGATTTTATTTTTCACTTTATTTATCTGTACATATAAACATTTTTTTTGAAATGAAACTTATATACATATTTACTTTTCAAACGGAGGGGGATGGCCACTCCCCCACACTAGGGTGGTAGAAAGTAGAAAGAAGTCAGAAATACGGGTGAAAACCCATATATGTTGCTAATTTTTGTTCACCGAGTCACTAGCTTGACTCGATCCCCGAATTCATTGGTCCATGGGGAAAGTTTGGAGATCCGGGACAACCATGGGTGGTATGTCCTCTCCCAAATAATGTTTCAATCGATGACCATTCACTTTGAAGTTGGGACCTTCGGGTTGAGATAACTCAACAGTCCCGTATGGATATACTTTAGCAATAGTGAATGGTCCAGTCCATCGGGTTTTTAATTTCCCCGAGAAGATCGTTAATCTTGAGTTGAAAAGAAGGACTCTGTCACCGACGTTGAAAACGCGGTTCTTAATTTTAGAGTCGTGAATCTTCTTTGTCTTTTCTTTGTAGATCAAAGAGTTCTCGTAGGCTTGATCACGAAGTTCGTTTAATTCATTGAGTTGAACCTTACGATGATCACCCGCTTTATGAAGGTCATAGTTAGCATGTTTCAAGGCCCAGTAGGCTTTGTGCTCGAGCTCGATCGGTAAATGACACGCCTTCCCGTATACAAGCTTGTATGGAGTACACCCAATGGGTGTTTTGTAAGCTGTACGGAAGGCCCAGAGTGCATCATCTAGTTTGTCCGACCAGGAAGCATGGTTTTCACCTACTGTCCTCTCAAGAATCCGTTTTATACCACGGTTGGAAACCTCCACCTGCCCACTTGTTTGGGGGTGATACGCGCTGGAAAGACGATGAGTAACACCGTACTTAAGCATGACTTTTGCAAATTGATCATTGCAAAAGTGAGTACCGCGATCACTAATGATGGCATGTGGAGTTCCAAAACGAGCAAAGAGGGATTTCAAGAATTTCACAACAACTCGGGCATCGTTAGTGGGTAAGGCCTTAGCCTCAACCCATTTTGACAAATAGTCAACAGCCACGAGAATATACTTGTTTCCACGAGAAGATGGGAATGACCCCATAAAATCAATGCCCCAGACGTCAAAGATTTCACAAACTTGAATAGCATTTTGTGGCATTTCGTTCTTTTGTGAAATATTCCCGTGACGCTGACAAGCATCACAGGCTTTGACTAACTCGTGGGCATCCTTATAGATCGTGGGCCAATAGAAACCGGAATCAAACACCTTTTTGGCGGTGTAGTTAGGACTATGGTGGCCCCCGGTGGGTCCAGCATGGCAAGCCTTGAGAATATCAGCGGCTTCCTGTCCGTATACACATCGCCTGATGACTTGATCGGCACAGATTTTGAAGAGGAAGGGGTCGTCCCAGAAGTAATGTTTGACGTCTTTAAAAAATTTGTTTTTCTGTTGGGACGTCATCCCCTTCACGATGAAGTTACCCGCATGGTAATTTGCAAAGTCGGCAAACCATGGGATAGTAGAGTCACCACGAAAAGTAACCGCACTTAATGTCTCGAGAGGGAATGATTCATTTATTTCTGGTTTCTCGGACACATCTTGATGTGGGTTTTCTAATCGTGAGAGATGATCAGCAGCAAGGTTCTCAGCTCCCTTTTTATCACGGATAATGATATCAAATTCTTGGAGGAGGAGAACCCAACGGAGAAGTCTCGGCTTTGCATCTTGCTTTGCAAATAGGTACTTCAAAGCCGAGTGATCCGTATACACTATGCATTTGGTCAAGATTAAGTATGGCCGGAATTTCTCAAAGGCATACACCACAGCTAGGAGTTCTTTTTCAGTGGTGGTGTAATGACTCTGAGCCTCGGTCATAGTTTTACTTGCGTAGTGTATAGGCCGAAAGTATTTTGCTTTACGTTGCCCCAAGACCGCACCTATGGCAAAATCACTAGCATCGCACATAAGCTCAAAAGGTAGGTCCCAATCGGGGGCAACAAGAATCGGTGCCTCGGTAAGCTTTTTCTTTAATGTTTCAAAAGCTTCGATGCACTCAGGAGAGAAGATGAAAGGAGCATCCTTTTCGAGGAGATGGGTCATAGGCCGGGCAATCTTAGAAAAATCTTGGATAAACCTACGGTAGAAGCCGACATGACCCAAAAAGCTCCTAACACCTTTTACGGTGGTGGGATGAGGTAATTTAGCAATGACATCGATTTTGGCTTTGTCAACCTCAATCCCGTTCTTTGAGATTTTATGGCCGAGGACTATGCCCTCTTTAACCATAAAGTGACTTTTCTCCCAGTTGAGACTTAAATTCGTTTCTTTGCAACATTTAAGCATCTGTTCCAAGTGGGAGAGACAGGTCTGGAATGAATCCCCGATGACTGAAAAGTCATCCATGAATACCTCCATGGTTTTCCCGATCATGTCGGAAAAGATAGACATCATGCACCTCTGGAACGTGCCTGGTGCATTACATAAGCCGAAAGGCATACGTCTGTAAGCAAAAGTTCCGTAGGGGCATGTGAAGGTAGTTTTCTCTTGATCCTGGGGATCAATGGGGATTTGGAAGTAACCCGAAAAACCATCGAGGAAGCAGTAGTATTCATTCCCCGCAAGTCTTTCAAGCATCTGGTCCATAAAAGGAAGAGGGAAATGGTCTTTACGGGTGGCTTCATTTAACTTTCGATAGTCAATACATACTCGGCAACCCGTGACCAAACGAGCTAGAATCAACTCGTTATCCTCGTTGGTGACAACGGTAATGACACCCTTTTTAGGAACGTAATGAATTATGCTAACCCAAGGACTGTCAGATATAGGGTAAATCAATCCCGCATCAAGAAGTTTTAGAACCTCTTGTTTGATAACTTCGTGGATTTTTGGGTTTACCCTTCTCTGTTGTTGCACTGCTGGCTTAAAGTCATCCTCCATTAAGATTTTATGAGTACAAAAGTTCGGGCTTATGCCCTTAATGTCGGAGAGTTTCCAAGCGATTGCTTGTTTATGTGACTTAAGAACCTTTAGGAGTGCTGCCTTTTCCTCATCTTTCAAGTCCTTAGCAATAATGACGGGCAATTTATCATCACCTTCCAGAAATGCATATTCTAGATGAGGAGGCAAGTCCTTGAGCTCAACCTCGGGAAAGTCTTCAGTTATTTCAACATTTTTGACTTCCGCTTTATGAAGTAATTTTGGAATCGGAGAAGGTGAAGGATCGTCCTTTAACAATCTTTCAAGGAGAAGAATGTCCCCCTCCGGGTCAAGATAGTTTTCATCAACCCCATCGGGGATTGAGCTATCCTGAGCAAGAAAAGCCTCGAGCTCTTCCAGAAGGAAGTCACTTCCTTCAAACGGAGTGAGGGAAGGGGAAGAGTCGGAAATGATAGGATCAGTAGAAGGAGTGGTACTGCCACTTGCTGAGAAACCAAGGACTTCTTGAGAAGACTCCTCAGACGCAACATCGATGATGTCAATTCGGTTAACCGTTTCAGCGTCATAATTGGAGGAGTATCTTGAAGTCTGATCAAGATTGAATGTGATGGCTTCACCATCAACATGTAGAGTGATTTCTTCTTCGAATACATCGATTAAAGCACGACCCGTTCTTAAGAATCCCCTCCCGAGAATGAGAGGAACTCGTGGGTCAGCATCAAAATCAACAATCACGAAATCTGCCAAAAAATGGAACTTTCCTACTATCACGAAGATATCTTTGGAAATGCCGAGAGGACGAGATATGGTACGGTCTGCAAGCTCGAGAGTCATGCAGGTTGGAGTGAGAGCAGGAAGTGAGAGTCTTTTCCAGACTGAGTAAGGCATCAGGTTAATGCTTGTGCCAAGATCGGCCAAGGCAAAGCATTCAACCATCTCCGGGAAAACACAAGGAATGAGAAATTTCCCAGGATCTCCAAGCTTTTCGGGAAGCTTTTTCAAGAGTACTGCTGAGCAATGCTCGTTAAGAGGAGTTTTTGCCATCTCACAAAGTTTTTCTTTGTTGCTTATCAGATTTTTGATTGTCGAAGCAAACTTAGGCATGAGAAGAAGAGCATCCGGGAAGCTAATATCAAAGTGTAATTCTTGTAAAATTTGATAAAATTTTTTCATCTGATGGTTAGCTTTCTCGCGGTTCTTTTGTTCATTCAATCGTGAAGGATATGGAATTGACGGCTTAGGATCATTCTTTGGGATTTCATCAGAACTCACAGGGGGATCAAATACAACTGTCGACTTATGAGTCGGGACCGGGACAACTTGAGGGTGGACGTTGTTGATACCTCCGTTATTAGTAGGAAGTACCTTGTCCGTAGTACCCTCAGGCTCATGTTCCGCTACCTTAATAATTCTTTTTCAGTGGTGGTGTAATGACTTTGAGCCTCAGTCATCATTTTGCTTGCATAGTGTATAGGCTGAAAGTGTTTAGACCTGCGTTGCCCCAAGACTGCCCCTATAGCATAATCGCTAGCATCACACATAAGTTCAAAGGGCAAGTCCCAATCGGGGGCAACAAGAATAGGTGCCTCAGTAAGCTTTTTCTTTAGAGTTTCAAAAGCTTCTACGCACTCAGGTGAGAAGATAAAAGGAGCATCCTTTTCGAGGAGATGGGTCATAGGCCGGGCGATCTTAGAAAAATCTTGAATAAACCTACGGCAAAAACCGGCGTGACCCAAAAAGCTCCTAATACCTTTGACAGTAGTGGGATGAGGTAATTTTGCAATGACATCAATTTTGGCTTTGTCAACCTCAATCCCATTCTTTGAAATCTTATGGCCGAGGACAATGCCCTCTTTGACCATAAAGTGACTCTTCTCCCAATTTAGACATAACTTTGTGTCTTCACAACGTTTGAGCATGTTGTCTAAATGGGAGAGACATGATTGAAACGAATCCCCAATGACCGAAAAATCGTCCATGAAGACCTCCATAGTTTTCCCGATCATGTCGGAAAATATGGACATCATACATCATTGAAACGTGCCCGGAGCATTACATAAGCCAAATGGCATACGTTTATAAGCAAAAGTTCCATAGGGGCACGTGAAAGTGGTCTTTTCCTGATCTTGCGGATCAATGAGAATCTGAAAGTAACTCGAGAAACCATCGAGGAAGCAATAGTACTCATTCCCCGCTAATCTCTCGAGCATCTGATCCATAAAGGGCAGAGGAAAATGATCTTTGCGGGTGGCGTCATTTAACTTGCGATAGTCAATACAGACACGCCAACCCGTAACCAATCGAGTTGGAATCAACTCATTTTCCTCATTTGTGACAACAGTAATGCCACCCTTTTTTGGAACACAATGTATTGGGCTAACCCAAGGACTGTCCGAGATAGGATAAATCAATCCGGCATCAAGAAGTTTTAAAACTTCTTGTTTAATGACCTCATGAATTTTTGGATTCACCCTTCTTTGGTGTTGGACTGCTGGTTTGAAGTCATCCTCCATTAAAATCTTGTGAGTACAAAATTCAGGGTCAATGCCCTTGATGTCGGAGAGTCTCCAAGCAATTGCTTGTTTATGCGACTTCAAAACCTTTATGAGAGCAGCCTTTTCCTCAACACTTAAATTTTTAGCAATTATGACGGGTAATTTATCGTCACCCTCCAGAAATGCATACTCAAGGTGAGGCGGAAAGTCCTTAAGTTCAACCACAGGCAAGTCATCAGTTATTTCAACATTTTTGACTTCCTCTTTATGAAGTATTTTTGGAGGAAGAGGGGGAGATGGATCTTCGTTTAACAATTTTTCTAGCAAAAGAATATCCCCCTCAGGATCAAGATAGTTCTCATCAAATTCACCCGAAATTGAACTATCTTGGGCGAGAAAAGCCTTGACCTCTTCCAAAAGGAAGTCACTTCCCTCAAAAGGAGTGAGAGAAGGGGAAGAGTTGGATATGATAGGCTCAGTAGATGGAGTGGGATTGCCACTCGGTAAGTAACCAAGAAGTTCTTGAGAGTACTCCTCAGACGCAACATCAATGACATCAATTCGGTTAACCGTTTCAGCGTCATAATTAGAGGAGTACCTCGAAGCTTGATTGAGGTTAAACGTTACTGCATCATTACCAACACGAAGAGTTATTTCCTCTTCGTGCACATCGATTAACGCACGACCCGTCCTTAAGAACCCTCTCCCAAGAATGAGAGGAATTCGTGGGTCAGCATCGAAATCGACAACCACAAAATCTGCCGGAAAGTGGAAGTTTCCCACCTTTACAAATACATCCTCGGCAATGCCGAGGGGACGAGATGTTGAGCGGTCTGCAAGCTCAAGAGTCATGCAGGTGGTGGTGAGTTTCGGAAGAGAAAGCTTTTTCCATATGGAATAAGGCATCAAGTTGATGCTTGCACCTAGATCGGCCAAGGCGAAGCACTCAACCATTCCGGGGAAAACACATGGAATGAGAAATTTTCCCGGATCTCCTAGCTTCTCGGGAAGCTGTTTCAAAAGAACCGCAGAGCAGTTCTCATTTAGTGGAGTTCGTGCCATTTCAAATAGCTCTTCTTTATTGTTCAACAGATTCTTGATTGTCGATGCAAATTTAGGCATCAAAAGGAGAGCATCCGCGAAGCTGATATCAAAATGAATATCTCGGAAAATTTGAAAGAACTTTTCCATTTGATGATTTGCTTTTTCGCGGAGCTTTTGGTCTTGTAACCGAGATGGATATGGTAGTGAAGGTTTGGATTTAGGGTTCTCTTCAGGAGTTGTTGGTGGTTCAAACACAACTCCTGGTTTTGTTACGGTTTCTGGTACAACCTGAGGGTGGACATGTGCGGTACTTCGTGTACTAGTAAATTGCACCTTGTCCTTAGTCACCTCAGGTTCATTCTCTACTACCTTGGGAGAAGAAGAAGAGGTAGTAGTAGCTTTGGGTCCATCATAGGAAACACCACTTCTCGTTGTGATCGCTTTAACATCGCCCCTCGGATTAGCGATCGTGTTGCTAGGTAAAGTATTACCTGAGCCCGAGGGTCGATCATTTAAAGACTTCTTAACAAGGTCAGCGATCTGAGTTATCATCACCCTATTCATTTCCTCCTGAGATTTCATGAATTGTCTCAACAACTCCTCATGTGAAGGACCCGTTGGAACAATTGCTTGAATATTGTTGGGAGGAGCTTGGTTAGGGTAATTCTGAGTAGTTGTAGTGATGGCTTGATTTTGATTGGAAAAATTTTGAGCCCGGTTATTATGATTAGAACCGTGGTTTTGAAAATTTCCCTGATATTGGTTGCCATGTCCATGAGAATTGTTTCCTTGATAGTTGTTTTGACCTTGGTTTCGATTGTAGTTTCCATGATTTTGGAAACTTTGGTTTTGGTTATGATGGAAACCTTGGTTTTGGTTTTGATTGACATTTCCTTGGTTTTGGTAACCTTGGTTTGTTCGATTCTGACTTTGGTTCTGGTTATGGTTTGGGACATTAGGGTTTTGATTGAATCCGGGAGGTCCAAGGAAATTGTTGGAACGATAGCTTAAAAGATTGCGGTCCCCTTGCGGTTGGTAGTTATTACCTCCCGAGTTATAGGAACCTTGAGCAGCATATACGTCCTCATGAGGGTAGCCACTAGTGGCTGGACACTCGGAATAAGCATGTGGACCTCCACAAGTTTCACAACTTGAGCTTGTTGAGTTTGGACTTGTTGATTCTGGATACTTTGGTTCATTGTAACACCCCCAAAATCATCACGTCAGCGGAAGACTTAAAATGTCAGCGGAAGACTTTTTGGGTGTTACTTCGAGGATCTTTGTCACAATCATAGAAAACGACACAAAAGTGACACTTTAAAGTTTAATTCATTCAAAATACCAAATATTCGAGACATCAAGATGTTTCATAATTTAAACAACAAGTTTATTTGAAATATGTCAAAATGTTTATTTAAGCCCATGCCGGGTTACAAGCCCACTCCGTGCCTTCAAGTTCCTTCTTGTTTAGTTACCTGAGATAAACACATGCTAAAAAGTGTCAACACAAAGGTTGGTGAGTTCATAGAGTTTATAGTTTAAATCGTTAATTAGAGAATGAGTGATTTCCTTATTAATTCAAAAATAGTTCGTTGGTTTGCCCTTCACCGGGCCAACACCAAAATAGTAGTTTGTTTGACCTAATCGGGTCAACACCAAAATAGTAGTTCGTTTGCCAATTAATAATAGTTTTTCCTGCTATATAGTGAACACAATCTCATAGTTTAATAAAACAGTGGGCTACAACATTGTACGCCCTTAACATCAGTCATTGCAGTGCTATATTATTACCGTTCTCTTGCCCTAAGCTCATGACACTCAACGATTAACAGGCATCAAAATTATCCATAATAATGATGTAAAACAGTGGCCCTCAAGATAGGTATTTACCAGTAACCTATGAAATCAAATAAAGTGCATTTGGTGGCTTTCCTCTAGCGACCAAATGGGGATTGTCAATCCCTAATAGATCTATTCACAATTATTTACGTTCACCCTACAAGTGATTAAGGCGCATGATCGAGGGACTTTTGGTAATAGGTACTTAGGCAATAGAGATCAAATATAGCATATCGTTGGAAAATCGCTTGTAATCATGTCTATAGCAGGTATTTCCTTATGAGATAATAAAGTGTGTAAACCAGTAAAGTTTATATGAAATACAGTCATGTATTTAGTTAATGAATACTTGTAAAAGTAAAACAGTAGTTAAGCATGTATCTCCCCCAAAAACGTGTATAAATCATTATAAAACAATTAAGAGTAGGGGCTATGACTCACCTGAGTAGTACGGTAGACAGAGTATAAGTAATGTCAGAAGTGAAGACGGAATTTACTTCAAAGATAACCTGAATGTTATGGAAGTTCGAGATAAGTTCGACTTATCGAGAATCGTGATTTGAATAGTGTTCGATGACAAAATGGTTTCTTGTGGCAGAGGTGGCTTGCGTGGCAAAACGCTTAATAGTTCAAGAGCAAGTTATATACCATATAACTTGTCTTTAAGTATAAGTATCGTTTATTATTTATATTTCTCGTCATGAATTAATGATATGTGTCAACAATTTGGTGAATGATAAATTATAGTAAATGTCAATTTAATTAAATGAATGGATGAGTTCTAAGAATTAATCATTTCGTGATGTGCATCAACCGATAGTAACGTCAAGTCATATAATTTACGTTATAAATTATATATATGCATATTCAGAAATATATAGTTATTCATAATTATTACTTCATTATCTCCTCAAAATATAGGTTTCTATATACGTTAGTATGATGTCGTCATTTTTATATTTATCATTCTTGTTAAGTTTCAAGGTGTGAAAATATATAAAGCATATATTTATTAAATTCGTGATAATATATATAGCTCATTGTTTACGTTGATATGGTTGCCAAGTAAAATTAGTGTTAACCATATTTTCATTTAGATGAAGATTGGTAAAAACTATATACGTTCATATTTATAAAAGTTTTAGGTGAAAAATGTCACGTATTAGAATTGAGGTGCTGAAACTGTAACAATAACATAAGAGTTTAATAATTGTAAAACTTTTAGAAATGTGAATAGTAGAGTATAGTTGAGGGTTTGAAATTGTTAAAATGTGAAAGTTGCAAAGATATTTATATAAATAAAAAGTGAGGTGCAGGGTTCGAACCCTTGACCTTTCGTTTGAAACCAAGAGACATAGCAAACTGAGCTAGGGAGTTATTTGATAAACTTCTTCATAAAACTATATTTAAAGATTAGTTTCATGTGTTAAATATTTATGTTATATTACCTGATGAAAACTGTGTCGTGGGTTTGTTTGTGTTTACAAAATCGTTTATGGTTCATCTTTTTCTCCACTGATCCTTGTTATCTTTTCATCTAGTTTCTATAGTGAGTTATCAGGAATGTTACTATCATGTTCAAGATTTTCAAACAGGTTTTACGTGAGCTTGTGGCATGAGAGGGTTGGAGGTTTATAAATGTTGTTCAATTAGTTATCCACCACCCAAGTTTAATCACCATCTAGCCACACCTTGCATGTATGTATATATAAATGTGTATATATACAAGCATATGTTGACAGTGGGTAATTATATTTCGAAAGAACATGAAATGATTATCAGTTAGTTTATCATAGTAGCTCATTAGTTAAGTATATATTAAGATTTTACCACACAAGCTTTTGTATGACGCCACTTGATTTTATGAAGTTCGATAGCGAAAGTGAGTTATGTTGTGCGCATGTAAATGAAAAGAAACAAAGTGGTAAATGTGATTGGGAGATGTCGACGCTTACAGTGGGCACTACATGCATGAGTGTCGAGGTAAACCCAAGAGGAAAAATCCCAAGGTCTTTGTGCACTTCCTTGTTCTCCTCCTCTCCTTCTCGTTCAACAGGAACAACATCAAGGTGAAATGTTTGTTGTGTTCATTATGTGTGAGTAAATTGTCATCTTGCATGGTTTGCTTCTCCTTCTACTTCTCACGCCAGTAAAGACATGAGTGGTTTTAGGTTTGTTTTTGAATCACGATGGGACAGTAGGTAAGTACGTAAGAGAGGTCTGTTTGTGATTTCATGTTGTGTAAAATGAAGTGATGCTCACTGTAGGTTCAAGAAGATTACGCATGCGAGTGTGGCGAGCTAAAACAAGACCTGACTAGAAATCATGAGTAAGTGTTTAACACTCCAATGCATGACTCAAACTCCTTGCTGTCTAGTTCATCACATTCGACTCAGTAGCATGTAAAACACTCAGATGTGAGAAGTTTGTGTGTGCCAAGTGAACCAACTGCATGTGGTGTTTATATACACAAGCTGGAACGTGCTAAGTGGCAGAATGGAGTAGGGATAGAGTGTTTGCATGTCCGTTAATTGGCCAAAATGGAGGTGGGGTGAGAGTTTGCACCTGGTTTGTTTGGGTCGTTACTGGAGCAGTGAACAAGTGAGGGAGGTTACCAAGTTTATTGTTCTTGAATCCTTGTAATATGGTCTCTAGTCTCTTGTCCTTTCAGGTTTGTTTACTAGTGTCTAAACTTAGAAGCAAAGAAAATAAAAGGGTCGGTTTGGGTTTGTAGTTCTCAAAGGTCCGCTTTGATTTGTATATTTATAGGTACGTTAAGTGGGTAAGAGGGGAACGTTAGTTCTTGCTTGTGATCATAGTACCTGTAGGTTTAGTTTAGATATTGAATGTAGAATAGACTTCGTGTAGTAAACTAGGAAAAATATTATGGGGTTGTGACTGTTATAGGTATAGGAAACAAGGAAAAAGAAAAATATGAGTATGGAGGTGGAGTTTGAACTAAGCACATTACTAGACAAAATGTGATTTTTGAGCTAGGCTTGGTCGAATATTAAGCCATCAAATGATCGAATAAATGATAGTGAGTTGTCACACTTGATTCTTAGTAGTGAGCTTAGATAGGTCGTGTAATAAAATAGATATGTCGTGTGTCGAGTTTGGAAATAAATGAGCTAAAGGAAACATGCCTCGCGACTTGTAAAAACAACATAACTATGGGTGCGTTGAGTCTTTAAGTGACAATATATATAAAAAAAAATGTTTGTTAGCTGTAAACACAAGGCCATAATAGAATAGAAATGGGTTGGGTGTTGTTTCCTTGTTTGGAGTCAATTAGAATGGTTGCTAGTGAAAATCAATGTGTACAAATTATATAATAACTTGTCGGTGGGTTTGCTTGTCAAGGTCGTGAATCAAGTTAAAACGTATTGGTTAGTCTTATTGTTGAATAAAACGAAAAATTTTATCCGTAAAAATGGTTATCAGATATTGTATTAATCATAGGAAAATTTCGGGATGTTATATTCATCCTCAACATAGCCGTAGCGAAATCATCCATATTTTTAGTGAGGATCGCTTTTTCAGAAGATGCTGGAGTGACAGACTTACATGACTCTTCCCTCTCAGCTGAGGAATCCCAGAAATTATGATGGACAGTCATGTTCTCAATGAGATCATAGCACTCTTCGGGGCGCCTTTTCATAAAGGTCCCTCGGTGTCTCAAGGTCAACCCATTATAGAAAGTATCTATTTGGGTAACGAGTAACATGTTATGGTTAGGACACCGATCAATTGAGAGCTTATAGCGTTCCCATGCCTCAAATAGAGACTCCTCGGGATGCTGACGAAAGTTACTAATGTCATTTCGTAACTTAGAAACCATGGATGGTGGAAAGTATTTGGCTAAAAATTTTGTCACCATTTCTTTGAAAGTGTGAATCGAGTTCTTAGGAAGTCGATCAAACCATGCAGTGGCATGATGGGTGAGAGAATAGGGGAAAAGAGATAGACGAAGGGCATCATCGGAGACACCATTCTGCTTCATGCTTTGGGTGATGGTAAGAAATTTATCAAGATGCTTGTTTGCATCATCACCAGGTAAGCCATGAAATTGACACGAATTCTGGACTTGTTGAATCATGTGATGTTTAAGTCCAAAATCAGTGGCAGCAATGTTAAGAGGGGCAATGGGGCCCCCTCTTCCGAGCATTGTGGGTTGACACAACTCCTCCATCGTTCGGAGATCAGGAGCAGCATCATCTATGATGGGTGGGTCATTGGGATTACCGTCCATTCTCGGAACTAGATCCTCAACAATAGGACGTAACTCAGTTACGTTTTTAAGTTGACGATTTCGTTTCGATTGTGAACGAGTGCGCATGCACTAACACAAAATTTCAACAAAACAAGATCGAGGCAAATCAATAGTGAACTTAAACCAATAATCACAAGTGAATGGCTTCTTTAAGATAGGTACACCACTCACAAGGATACAAAGGCAAATCTTTGGTTTGGGAACTTATTATGTCCACACCCCCAGTTGGTAGGTGTTCTGCCTTGGTTTGCGACGGTTTGTTTTTATGTAGTTTATTATTCACAAGAAAAGACGAATATTTTTGGGCTTTTGTGCATGGGTTAAAAACTTTTGGACAATATTTTTGGTATCGATTCGTTTACCAAAATCGTATCTCTTTAAGAATCACCTTAATGAAACGCAATATAGAAAACGTAACGATATGTTTTGTTTGTTTTTGATTTTTTTTGGTGTTGTTAACACTTTAGGAAAAGTGTTAATGACGTTTTTGTTTTATGATTTGAATTTACAAAAAGGTGGTGGGTTTATACAGTGACGAATGAAAAATCACTAATCTCAAAGAAACGTTTTAAACACGCAGCTACCTCCCCGGCAGCGGCGCCAAATTTTGATTGGTTCTGAACGGTCAACTAAGTTTCCCAGGTAATGGTAAACCTAGTCAAACGTCTAAAACCAACTAACCAAGGAGTACAGTGTATTCCCGGGTCGTTATGTCCCAGCGAGGTAAGCAATTGTATTCAAAAACGTTTAAAGTGATCGGGTGATTTAACAGGAGGATCAGAAATTTGTTTTGAGTGATTATACTACGGGATTATGATTGAAAATAACTTATAAACACTATTGGAACAATTACTGATGATCAGATTATATAGAAACGCAAGTTAACCTAAAAACGCGCGTTTGAATTAAAAATAACGCGAACGCGCAAAAATAAAAGTGAAAGGTGAACAAATAAAGTCCTACGAACGTGAAAATTATATTTTTATAATCCTAATAACTTAAGAAAATTTTTAGAAAAAGAAAAATAATTTTTACACTTTTTAATTAATTACTAATTTCTAATTACTTTTTAACTAACTAAATTACACTAATTATTAATTAATTATGAAAATTAACTAGAAAAATGAAAATTAAATTTAGAAAAATCTAAAATATTATAAAACTATTTTTAAAACAGAAAACCTATTTTTTCTACTTTTTAATTATTAATTATTAATTAAAACTAATTATTTAATTGAATTAAACTAAAATTAATTATAAAAAAAAATACTAAATGAAAAAGGGAAAATCTGAAAAAATTACTAAAATTATTTTAACTAAAAAGAAGCCTAAGAAAAATTTAAAAATGAAAATTGCTTATAAATAAGCAGAAAATAAGCCAAAATGGCTTAAATAGAAGCTATCACTTTCTAAAAATTTAGCTTTTTCCAATTTTTCTTTTACACAACTGATTTACTACTTAAATTAGGAGACTTTAATGAAGGGACTTTTGAATAAGCTCAAAGATAAGCTGTGTGCTAAGTAAAAAGCCACACAGTTTGACTTTGTTTGACCAATGAAGGAAATGAGCTTAAATAAGCTTATGTGGGGTCCACTGATGTAAAGTCAGGTTCAAATAAGTTAATTAGATACTTATAAGCTAAACTCAACCAGATAAGGTGCCTGATTAAGCAATAAGCACATAATAAGCTCAAAAGGTTCTAGGCTGAAACAGATTTCTGGGACAAACAAACACCCCTTAAACAGGTGGGGTCCACAGAGGGTAAAAGCCTAAGCTAGGTTGAATAAGCTAGTGTGCCAGCTTGTGAGCAAGATGGAACCAATCACAAGGCTGGGGGCCCACTGAGGTGGCCACAATCCACCACCAAAGGTGGTGGTGTGGTGGTGACTGACTGTGCACAGGGGAGAGGGTTGCCCTGCAGGTCTCTTTGAGGCCTTGTGGGACCCACTAAACAATTTTCAACAAATCTAAAAAAAATTCTAAAAATCAACAAGCTGGTAGAGAATGAGCTTGTAAAAGCTCAGGTCTTAAATCCTTGTATCATGCTAGTTACAGATCACCAAAGTTGGGGAAATTTGACTGAGACAGCTTTTTTCTTTCTTTTGACTTTTCAAGAGTTGTTAACCATTTGACTTATGTGAATTTCTAATGGACCTAGCTTACTGAGTGTGATGTATTTGAGTGAAATGGATTTAAACTAAGCAATATTATCAACTTATTGACTGATTTGATGATTATGGGGGGTAGAAATCTCAACAGTTATGCAACTAAGAGCTTAAAAGGACAATTTGACTTTTTATCCAACTAACCACTGATTTTTGTGCTTGCACTGGTCTAATATTACTTAAGGGGGACTGTGGAAACCAGAGTTATCAACTAAACACCCTCTAACCCTACTGAACCAGTAAAGCCAAACACCCCTTAATACCTTGACTGTTTTGAAATTTATGAGGTAAACAGATCCTAATGATGATGAACATGGTTCAAATAAACTTTATCTAATCCAAATAACTTGAGTGAACACAGAAACACAGGTTAAGATCACAAGAGCCGTTTGCTCCTGGATTAGCCAATCCCTTTTGTCGTTTAGACAAGGCGGACTGATTACCACAAAATTTTTGAAATAAAGTGAAAAATTTTTGAAAAATTTGGGCCAAAATGGGGGTACTTGAAAGTATTTTGCGATAAAATTCGCTAGAATTTCCCCCCCACACTTAGAAATGAATATTGTCCTCAATATTCAAAGTCCCGGCTATTATGCCGAACCTATGAACGTAAAAAGATAATATTCGAAGCTAACTGTGGAAATATTGTTTTGTATTTTTCACTTTATTTATCTGTACATACAATCACATTTTTTTTTTAGATATATACATTTCAAATAGCGGGGTTGGCCATTCCCCCACACTAGGGTGGTAGAAAGTAGAAAGAAGTCAGAAATACGGGTGAAAACCCATATATGTTGCTAATTTTTGTTCACCGAGTCGCTAGCTTGACTCGATCCCCGAATTTAATTGTCCTTGGGGAAAGTTTGGAGATCCGGGACAACCATGGATGGTATGTTCTCTCCAAAGCAGTGCTTTAAACGATGTCCATTCACTTTGAAATTAGGGCCGTCATTTTGAGATAACTCGACGGTGCCATAAGGATAAACCTTAACGATAGTGAATGGACCAGTCCATCGGGTTTTGAGCTTTCCCGAGAAGATCTTGAGTCTAGAGTTGAAAAGAAGGACTCGATCACCAATGTTGAAAACGCGGTTTTTGATTTTTGAGTCATGAATCTTCTTTGTCTTTTCCTTATAGATCAAAGAGTTCTCGTAAGCTTGATCACGAAGTTCATTTAATTCATTCAGTTGAACTTTCCTATGATCACCCGCAGTTTTGAGGTCGAAATTGGCATGCTTGAGAGCCTAATAGGCTTTATGCTCAAGCTCGACCGGAAGATGGCACGCTTTCCCGTACACAAGTTTATAAGGCGTACACCCAATGGGTGTTTTGTAAGCCGTACGGAAAGCCCAAAGTGCATCATCTAATTTATCCGACCAAGATGCACGATTTTCCCCAACGGTTCTTTCCAATATTCTCTTGATGCCTCGATTGGAAACTTCTACTTGTCCACTTGTTTGAGGGTGGTACGCAGTAGAAAGACGGTGAGTTACACCATACTTTTGCATGACTTTATCAAATTTGTCATTGCAAAAATGCGTACCACGATCACTAATTATAGCACGTGGAGTTCCAAATCGAGCTAAAAGAGCTTTCAAAAACTTCACAACAACTCGGGCATCATTAGTGGGTAAAGCTTTTGCTTCAACCCATTTTGACAAATAGTCAACAGCCACGAGTATGTACTTATTTCCATGAGATGACGGAAATGGCCCCATAAATTCGATGCCCCATACGTCAAATATTTCACAAACTTGTATTGCATTTTGTGGCATTTCATTCTTTTGTGAAATATTCCCGTGACGTTGACACGCGTCACAGGATTTGACTAATTCTTGGGCATCCTTGTAAGTCGACGACCAAAAGAAACCGGAATCAAACACCTTTTTGGCGGTGTAATTTGGATTGTGGTGGCCCCCCGTGGGACCAGCATGGCAAGCCTTAAGAATTTCAGTGGCTTCTTGACCATATACACACCGCCGGATGACTTGATCCGCACATATTTTGAACAAGTAGGGGTCGTCCCAGAAATAATGTTTCACATCTTTAAAGAACTTGTTCTTTTGTTAGGACGACATCCCTTTCACAATGAAGTTACCCGCAAGGTAGTTTGCAAAATTGGATAACCATGGGGTAACAGAATCTCCACGAAAGGCAACCGCATTGAGTGTCTCAAGAGGGAAGGTTTCATTAATTTCCCTTTTTTCGGTGACATCTTGATGGGGGTTTTCCAAACGGGAGAGATGATCAGCAGCTAGGTTCTCAACTCCTTTTTTATCACAAATAATGATATCAAATTCTTGCAGGAGGAGAACCCAACGAAGTAGTCTCGGCTTTGCATCTTGTTTTGCAAAAAGGTACTTCAAAGCCGAGTGATCCGTATACACTATGCTTTTGGTCAAGATCAAATATGACCGGAATTTCTCAAAGGCATACACCACAACTAATAAATATTTTTCAGTGGTGGTGTAATGACTTTGAGCCTCAGTCATCATTTTGCTTGCATAGTGTATAGGCTGAAAGTGTTTAGACCTGCGTTGCCCCAAGACTGCCCCTATAGCATAATCGCTAGCATCACACATAAGTTCAAAGGGCAAGTACCAATCGGGGGCAACAAGAATAGGTGCCTCAGTAAGCTTTTTCTTTAGAGTTTCAAAAGCTTCTACGCACTCAGGTGAGAAGATAAAAGGTGCATCCTTTTCGAGGAGATGGGTCATAGGCCGGGCGATCTTAGAAAAATCTTGAATAAACCTACGGTAAAAACCGGCATGACCCAAAAAGCTCCTAATACCTTTGACGGTAGTGGGATGAGGTAATTTTGCAATGACATCAATTTTGGCTTTGTCAACCTCAATCCCATTCTTTGAAATCTTATGGCCGAGGACAATGCCCTCTTTGACCATAAAGTGACTCTTCTCCCAATTTAGACATAACTTTGTGTCTTCACAACGTTTGAGCATGTTGTCTAAATGGGAGAGACATGATTGAAACGAATCCCCAATGACCGAAAAATCGTCCATGAAGACCTCCATAGTTTTCCCGATCATGTCGGAAAATATGGACATCATACATCGTTGAAACGTGCCCGGAGCATTACATAAGCCAAATGGCATACGTTTATAATCAAAAGTTCCATAGGGGCACGTGAAAGTGGTCTTTTCCTGATCTTGCGGATCAATGGGAATCTGAAAGTAACCCGAGAAACCATCGAGGAAGCAATAGTACTCATTCCGCTAATCTCTCGAGCATCTGATCCATAAAGGGCAGAGGAAAATGATCTTTGCGGGTGGCGTCATTTAACTTGCGATAGTCAATACAGACACGCCAACCCATAACCAATCGAGTTGGAATCAACTCATTTTCCTCATTTGTGACAACAGTAATGCCACCCTTTTTTGGAACACAATGTATTGGGCTAACCCAAGGACTGTCCGAGATAGGATAAATCAATCCGGCATCAAGAAGTTTTAAAACTTCTTGTTTAATGACCTCATGAATTTTTGGATTCACCCTTCTTTGGTGTTGGACTGCTGGTTTGAAGTCATCCTCCATTAAAATCTTGTGAGTACAAAATTCAGGGTCAATGCCCTTGATGTCGGAGAGTCTCCAAGCAATTGCTTGTTTATGCGACTTCAAAACCTTTATGAGAGCAGCCTTTTCCTCAACACTTAAATTTTTAGCAATTATGACGGGTAATTTATCGTCACCCTCCAGAAATGCATACTCAAGGTGAGGCGGCAAGTCCTTAAGTTCAACCACAGGCAAGTCATCAGTTATTTCAACATTTTTGACTTCCTCTTTATGAAGTATTTTTGGAGGAAGAGGGGGAGATGGATCTTCGTTTAACAATTTTTCTAGCAAAAGAATATCCCCCTCAGGATCAAGATAGTTCTCATCAAATTCACCCGAAATTGAACTATCTTGGGCGAGAAAAGCCTCGACCTCTTCCAAAAGGAAGTCACTTCCCTCAAAAGGAGTGAGAGAAGGGGAAGAGTTGGATATGATAGGCTCAGTAGATGGAGTGGGATTGCCACTCGGTAAGTAACCAAGAAGTTCTTGAGAGTACTCCTCAGACGCAACATAAATGACATCAATTCAGTTAACCGTTTTAGCGTCATAATTAGAGGAGTACCTCGAAGCTTGATTGAGGTTAAACGTTACTGCATCATTACCAACACGAAGAGTTATTTCCTCTTCGTGCACATCGATTAACGCACGACCCGTCCTTAAGAACCCTCTCCCAAGAATGAGAGGAATTCGTGGGTCAACATCGAAATCGACAACCACAAAATCTGCCAGAAAGTGGAAGTTTCCTACCTTTACAAATACATCCTCGGCAATGCCGAGGGGACGAGATGTTGAGCGGTCTGCAAGCTCAAGAGTCATGCAGGTGGTGGTGAGTTCCAGAAGGGAAAGCTTTTTCCATATGGAATAAGGCATCAAGTTGATGCTTGCACCTAGATCGGCCAAGGCGAAGCACTCAACCATTCCGGGGAAACACATGGAATGAGAAATTTTCCCGGATCTCCTAGCTTCTCGGGAAGCTGTTTCGAAAGAACCGCAGAGCAGTTCTCATTTAGTGGAGTTCGTGCCATTTCAAATAGCTCTTCTTTATTGTTCAACAGATTCTTGATTGTCGATGCAAATTTAGGCATCAAAAGGAGAGCATCCGCGAAGCTGATATCAAAATGAATATCTCAGAAAATTTGAAAGAACTTTTCCATTTGATGATTTGCTTTTTCGCGGAGCTTTTGGTCTTGTAACCGAGATGGATATGGTAGTGAAGTTTTGGATTTAGGGTTCTCTTCAGGAGTTGTTGGTGGTTCAAACACAACTCCTGGTTTTGTTACGGTTTCTGGTACAACCTGAGGGTGGACATGTGCGGTACTTCGTGTACTAGTAAATTGCACCTTGTCCTTAGTCACCTCAGGTTCATTCTCTACTACCTTGGGAGAAGAAGAAGAGGTAGTAGTAGCTTTGGGTCCATCATAGGAAACACCACTTCTCGTTGTGATCGCTTTAACATCACCCCTCGGATTAGCGATCGTGTTGCTAGGTAAAGTATTACCTGAGCCCGAGGGTCGATCATTTAAAGACTTCTTAACAAGTTCAGCGATCTGAGTTATCATCACCCTATTCATTTCCTCATGAGATTTCATGAATTGTCTCAACAACTCCTCATGTGAAGGACCCGTTGGAACAATTGCTTGAATATTGTTGGGAGGAGCTTGGTTAGGGTAATTCTGAGTAGTTGTAGTGATGGCTTGATTTTGATTGGGAAAATTTTGAGCCCGGTTATTATGATTAGAACCGTGGTTTTGAAAATTTCCCTGATGTTGGTTGCCATGTCCATGAGAATTGTTTCCCTGATAGTTGTTTTGACCTTGGTTTCGATTGTAGTTTCCATGATTTTGGAAACTTTGGTTTTGGTTATGATGGAAACCTTGGTTTTGGTTTTGATTGTCATTTCCTTGGTTTTGGTAACCTTGGTTTGTTCGATTCTGACTTTGGTTCTGGTTACGGTTTGGGACATTAGGGTTTTGATTGAATCCGGGAGGTCCAAGGAAATTGTTGGAACGATAGCTTAAAAGATTGCGGTCCCCTTGCGGTTGGTAGTTATTACCTCCCGAGTTATAGGAACCTTGAGCAGCATATACGTCCTCATGAGGGTAGCCACTAGGGGCTGGACACTCGGAATAAGCATGTGGACCTCCACAAGTTTCACAACTTTGACTAACGGCTTTGGCTTGTTGAGTTTGGACTTGTTGATTCTGGATACTTTGGTTCATTGTAACACCCCCAAAATCATCACGTCAGCGGAAGACTTAAAATGTCAGCGGAAGACTTTTTGGGTGTTACTTCGAGGATCTTTGTCACAATCATAGAAAACGACACAAAAGTGACACTTTAAAGTTTAATTCATTCAAAATACCAAATATTCGAGACATCAAGATGTTTCATAATTTAAACAACAAGTTTATTTGAAATATGTCAAAATGTTTATTTAAGCCCATGCCGGGTTACAAGCCCACTCCGTGCCTTCAAGTTCCTTCTTGTTTAGTTACCTGAGATAAACACATGCTAAAAAGTGTCAACACAAAGGTTGGTGAGTTCATAGAGTTTATAGTTTAAATCGTTAATTAGAGAATGAGTGATTTCCTTATTAATTCAAAAATAGTTCGTTGGTTTGCCCTTCACCGGGCCAACACCAAAATAGTAGTTTGTTTGACCTAATCGGGTCAACACCAAAATAGTAGTTCGTTTGTCAATTAATAATAGTTTTTCCTGCTATATAGTGAACACAATCTCATAGTTTAATAAAACAGTGGGCTACAACATTGTACGCCCTTAACATCAGTCATTGCAGTGCTATATTATTACCGTTCTCTTGCCCTAAGCTCATGACACTCAACGATTAACAGGCATCAAAATTATCCATAATAATGATGTAAAACAGTGGCCCTCAAGATAGGTATTTACCAGTAACCTATGAAATAAAATAAAGTGCATTTGGTGGCTTTCCTCTAGCGACCAAATGGGGATTGTCAATCCCTAATAGATCTATTCACAATTATTTACGTTCACCCTACAAGTGATTAAGGCGCATGATCGAGGGACTTTTGGTAATAGGTACTTAGGCAATAGAGATCAAATATAGCATATCGTTGGAAAATCGCTTGTAATCATGTCTATAGCAGGTATTTCCTTATGAGATAATAAAGTGTGTAAACCAGTAAAGTTTATATGAAATACAGTCATGTATTTAGTTAATGAATACTTGTAAAAGTAAAACAGTAGTTAAGCATGTATCTCCCCCAAAAACGTGTATAAATCATTATAAAACAATTAAGAGTAGGGGCTATGACTCACCTGAGTAGTACGGTAGACAGAGTATAAGTAATGTCTGAAGTGAAGACGGAATTTACTTCAAAGATAACCTGAATGTTATGGAAGTTCGAGATAAGTTTGACTTATCGAGAATCGTGATTTGAATAGTGTTCGATGACAAAATGGTTTCTTGTGGCAGAGGTGGCTTGCGTGGCAAAACGCTTAATAGTTCAAGAGCAAGTTATATACCATATAACTTGTCTTTAAGTATAAGTATCGTTTATTATTTATATTTCTCGTCATGAATTAATGATATGTGTCAACAGTTTGGTGAATGATAAATTATAGTAAATGTCAATTTAATTAAATGAATGGATGAGTTCTAAGAATTAATCATTTCGTGATGTGCATCAGCCGATAGTAACGTCAAGTCATATAATTTACGTTATAAATTATATATATGCATATTCAGAAATATATAGTTATTCATAATTATTACTTCATTATCTCCTCAAAATATAGGTTTCTATATACGTTAGTATGATGTCGTCATTTTTATATTTATCATTCTTGTTAAGTTTCAAGGTGTGAAAATATATAAAGCATATATTTATTAAATTCGTGATAATATATATAGCTCATTGTTTACGTTGATGTGGTTGCCAAGTAAAATTAGTGTTAACCATATTTTCATTTAGATGAAGATTGGTAAAAACTATATACGTTCATATTTACAAAAGTTTTAGGTGAAAAATGTCACGTAGTAGAATTGAGGTGCTGAAACTGTAACAATAACATAAGAGTTTAATAATTGTAAAACTTTTAGAAATGTGAATAGTAGAGTATAGTTGAGGGGTTGAAATTGTTAAAATGTGAAAGTTGCAAAGATATTTATATAAATAAAAAGTGAGGTGCAGGGTTCGAACCCTTGACCTTTCGTTTGAAACCAAGAGACATAGCAAACTGAGCTAGGGAGTTATTTGATAAACTTCTTCATAAAACTATATTTAAAGATTAGTTTCATGTGTTAAATATTTATGTTATATTACCTGATGAAAACTGTGTCGTGGGTTTGTTTGTGTTTACAAAATCGTTTATGGTTCATCTTTTTCTCCACTGATCCTTGTTATCTTTTCATCTAGTTTCTATAGTGAGTTATCAGGAATGTTACTATCATGTTCAAGATTTTCAAACAGGTTTTACGTGAGCTTGTGGCATGAGAGGGTTGGAGGTTTATAAATGTTGTTCAATTAGTTATCCACCACCCAAGTTTAATCACCATCTAGCCACACCTTGCATGTATGTATATATAAATGTGTATATATACAAGCATATGTTGACAGTGGGTAATTATATTTCGAAAGAACATGAAATGATTATCAGTTAGTTTATCATAGTAGCTCATTAGTTAAGTATATATTAAGATTTTACCACACAAGCTTTTGTATGACGCCACTTGATTTTATGAAGGTCGATAGCGAAAGTGAGTTATGCTGTGCGCATGTAAATGAAAAGAAACAAAGTGGTAAATGTGATTGGGAGATGTCGACTCTTACAGTGGGCACTACATGCATGAGTGTCGAGGTAAACCCAAGAGGAAAAATCCCAAGGTCTTTGTGCACTTCCTTGTTCTCCTCCTCTCCTTCTCGTTCAACAAGAACAACATCAAGGTGAAATGTTTGTTGTGTTCATTATGTGTGAGTAAATTGTCATCTTGCATGGTTTGCTTCTCCTTCTACTTCTCACGCCAGTAAAGACATGAGTGGTTTTGGGTTTGTTTTTGAATCACGATGGGACAGTAGGTAAGTACGTAAGAGAGGTCTGTTTGTGATTCCATGTTGTGTAAAATGAAGTGATACTCACTGTAGGTTCAAGAAGATTACGCATGCGAGTGTGGCGAGCTAAAACAAGACCTGACTAGAAATCATGAGTAAGTGTTTAACACTCCAATGCATGACTCAAACTCCTTGCTGTCTAGTTCATCACATTCGACTCAGTAGCATGTAAAACACTCAGATGTGAGAAGTTTGTGTGTGCCAAGTGAACCAACTGCATGTGGTGTTTATATACACAAGCTGGAACGTGCTAAGTGGCAGAATGGAGTAGGGATAGAGTGTTTGCATGTCCGTTAATTGGCCAAAATGGAGGTGGGGTGAGAGTTTGCACCTGGTTTGTTTGGGTCGTTACTGGAGCAGTGAACAAGTGAGGGAGGTTACCAAGTTTATTGTTCTTGAATCCTTGTAATATGGTCTCTAGTCTCTTGTCCTTTTAGGTTTATTTACTAGTGTCTAAACTTAGAAGCAAAGAAAATAAAAGGGTCGGTTTGGGTTTGTAGTTCTCAAAGGTCCGCTTTGATTTGTATATTTATAGGTACGTTAAGTGGGTAAGAGGGGAACGTTAGTTCTTGCTTGTGATCATAGTACCTGTAGGTTTAGTTTAGATATTGAATGTAGAATAGACTTCGTGTAGTAAACTAGGAAAAATATTATGGGGTTGTGACTGTTATAGGTATAGGAAACAAGGAAAAAGAAAAATATGAGTATGGAGGTGGAGTTTGAACTAAGCACATTACTAGACAAAATGTGATTTTTGAGCTAAGCTTGGTCGAATATTAAGCCATCAAATGATCGAATAAATGATAGTGAGTTGTCACACTTGATTCTTAGTAGTGAGCTTAGATAGGTCGTGTAATAAAATAGATATGTCGTGTGTCGAGTTTGGAAATAAATGAGCTAAAGGAAACATGCCTCGCGACTTGTAAAAACAACATAACTATGGGTGCGTTGAGTCTTTAAGTGACAATATATATAAAAAAAAATGTTTGTTAGCTGTAAACACAAGGCCATAATAGAAAAGAAATGGGTTGGGTGTTGTTTCCTTGTTTGGAGTCAATTAGAATGGTTGCTAGTGAAAATCAATGTGTACAAGTTATATAATAACTTGTCGGTGGGTTTGCTTGTCAAGGTCGTGAATCAAGTTAAAACGTATTGGTTAGTCTTATTGTTGAATAAAACAAAAAATTTTATCCGTAAAAATGGTTATCAGATATTGTATTAATCATAGGAAAATTTCGGGATGTTATATTACCTACCCGTTAAACGGAATCCCGTCCCGGGATTCTAAGATAAGGTAGATGTAAAGGTGAGTGGAAAGGGTGAACAAATAGTCATTCCTAACGATCTAATCCCTGAGCGGTTTTAATTGTTCTTTTCGAGCTTAACGTATCTACTACTACATTAGCTTCTTCTTGATGATAGCAGTTCTCATAGTCATAATTGTTGATTAGTTCTAACTACTTACGTTGTCTTATGTTTAATTCCTTTTGATTAACTTGACTTAAGAAACAATTCCATTTTTGAATGAAGATTTTTATTTTAACATGTTTTGAAGATAAACATGGTTCACAATATCTTGTTTCGTGAAAGTTAAAATCTGTAGGGTAACCTACCCGTTAAACTAGTTGCTTGTTAACAGATTTTTAATAATAAGAGTTTTCAAGTGGAAACTTGTTGAATGAAGAGAAAGTTGCTGAACTTCAGCTTTTGTAAAGAGAAACTTGTTAAATATAGTTTTAAGTGACAACACAGTATTTGGTTCCAAACTTTTGTAGATGATGAATCTGTTTGTTCCTTAGCAATTCCCATATCTTGTATTTTTATTAGAGAAATTTATAGATTTTGATGGATTTTAGGTAAAGTTGTGAAAGGTTCGGAGATCACTATATCACTCATAGTGCCGGAGAAGTAAGAGAGACCATTGTAATCACATACAATGTCGTGAAAAGGTTTCATAAATCACCAGAATGCAAAGTAAGTACATGATTGAAGAAATGTGGTTGTGCCGTAATGCCTTAGAATTAGGCATACGCAGAAGAAAATTGTGAGTCTTTGGCTGAAGTTTTTGTGTTTTATGAACTTTAGTGATCCTAGATTTCATACGCATGCCATTTCAGATACAATTAAGCCCACTTATTTATAATTCGTTATTTACATAGAGAAGCGTCCCAAACGATGTAAATAATGAAGTATAAACTTATGGTTCAGCGGTTTACAATTTCTTTATTTCAATAAAAAGGCGTCCCAATCCATTCAAATAAAGACATTGTAAATCATCCTACTTAAGAATTTCTGACTTAACATTCATACTAATCGACAAAATAATGCGTAGATTTTTCCGAGAGTACGAAAAGAGTATGACATATACATCTATAAAGATGAGAGTGAGATAATTAAGGAGGATTGGTATAGTACTCAAAATAGTTGGGGGAGCATATATATATATACATATTAATATACTAGAGTGTTGTTGTAGCATAAACTATCTAAAAGTCATATAATCGTCTGGTGGATGGAAATATGAAGACACGGTATTTGTAATAATCCCGATTAGTAAATATAAGTCATTAGCATAATCATAACATGTTAACATATATAAGAAATCATGTAAAAGTAATGTCTCTACCAGATGTTGGAAACGCGTAGGCACGGAGGGCATAAGGTGGTATTTTGTAAAAGTGGTCCGTTTTAAACGTGTAGTTATAGTCCAATGTTCAAAACACTTGGTTCTCTATAACTGTAGCTCTGATGCCAATTTGTAACACCCCCAAAATCATCACGTCAGCGGAAGACTTAAAATGTCAGCGGAAGACTTTTTGGGTGTTACTTCGAGGATCTTTGTCACAATTATAGAAAACGACACAAAAGTGACACTTTAAAGTTTAATTCATTCAAAATACCAAATATTCGAGACATCAAGATGTTTCATAATTTAAACAACAAGTTTATTTGAAATATGTCAAAATGTTTATTTAAGCCCATGCCGGGTTACAAGCCCACTCCGTGCCTTCAAGTTCCTTCTTGTTTAGTTACCTGAGATAAACACATGCTAAAAAGTGTCAACACAAAGGTTGGTGAGTTCATAGAGTTTATAGTTTAAATCGTTAATTAGAGAATGAGTGATTTCCTTATTAATTCAAAAATAGTTCGTTGGTTTGCCCTTCACCGGGCCAACACCAAAATAGTAGTTTGTTTGACCTAATCGGGTCAACACCAAAATAGTAGTTCGTTTGCCAATTAATAATAGTTTTTCCTGCTATATAGTGAACACAATCTCATAGTTTAATAAAACAGTGGGCTACAACATTGTACGCCCTTAACATCAGTCATTGCAGTGCTATATTATTACCGTTCTCTTGCCCTAAGCTCATGACACTCAACGATTAACAGACATCAAAATTATCCATAATAATGATGTAAAACAGTGGCCCTCAAGATATGTATTTACCAGTAACCTATTAAATCAAATAAAGTGCATTTGGTGGCTTTCCTCTAGCGACCAAATGGGGATTGTCAATCCCTAATAGATCTATCCACAATTATTTACGTTCACCCTACAAGTGATTAAGGCGCATGATCGAGGGACTTTTGGTAATAGGTACTTAGGCAATAGAGATCAAATATAGCATATCGTTGGAAAATCGCTTGTAATCATGTCTATAGCAGGTATTTCCTTATGAGATAATAAAGTGTGTAAACCAGTAAAGTTTATATGAAATACAGTCATGTATTTAGTTAATGAATACTTGTAAAAGTAAAACAGTAGTTAAGCATGTATCTCCCCCAAAGACGTGTATAAATCATTATAAAACAATTAAGAGTAGGGGCTATGACTCACCTGAGTAGTACGGTAGACAGAGTATAAGTAATGTCAGAAGTGAAGACGGAATTTACTTCAAAGATAACCTGAATGTTATGGAAGTTCGAGATAAGTTCGACTTATCGAGAATCGTGATTTGAATAGTGTTCGATGACAAAATGGTTTCTTGTGGCAGAGGTGGCTTGCGTGGCAAAACGCTTAATAGTTCAAGAGCAAGTTATATACCATATAACTTGTCTTTAAGTATAAGTATCGTTTATTATTTATATTTCTCGTCATGAATTAATGATATGTGTCAACAGTTTGGTGAATGATAAATTATAGTAAATGTCAATTTAATTAAATGAATGGATGAGTTCTAAGAATTAATCATTTCGTGATGTGCATCAACCGATAGTAACGTCAAGTCATATAATTTACGTTATAAATTATATATATGCATATTCAGAAATATATAGTTATTCATAATTATTACTTCATTATCTCCTCAAAATATAGGTTTCTATATACGTTAGTATGATGTTGTCATTTTTATATTTATCATTCTTGTTAAGTTTCAAGGTGTGAAAATATATAAAGCATATATTTATTAAATTCGTGATAATATATATAGCTCATTGTTTACGTTGATGTGGTTGCCAAGTAAAATTAGTGTTAACCATATTTTCATTTAGATGAAGATTGGTAAAAACTATATACGTTCATATTTATAAAAGTTTTAGGTGAAAAATGTCACGTATTAGAATTGAGGTGCTGAAACTATAACAATAACATAAGAGTTTAATAATTGTAAAACTTTTAGAAATGTGAATAGTAGAGTATAGTTGAGGGGTTGAAATTGTTAAAATGTGAAAGTTGCAAAGATATTTATATAAATAAAAAGTGAGGTGCAGGGTTCGAACCCTTGACCTTTCGTTTGAAACCAAGAGACATAGCAAACTGAGCTAGGGAGTTATTTGATAAACTTCTTCATAAAACTATATTTAAAGATTAGTTTCATGTGTTAAATATTTATGTTATATTACCTGATGAAAACTGTGTCGTGGGTTTGTTTGTGTTTACAAAATCGTTTATGGTTCATCTTTTTCTCCACTGATCCTTGTTATCTTTTCATCTAGTTTCTATAGTGAGTTATCAGGAATGTTACTATCATGTTCAAGATTTTCAAACAGGTTTTACGTGAGCTTGTGGCATGAGAGGGTTGGAGGTTTATAAATGTTGTTCAATTAGTTATCCACCACCCAAGTTTAATCACCATCTAGCCACACCTTGCATGTATGTATATATAAATGTGTATATATACAAGCATATGTTGACAGTGGGTAATTATATTTCGAAAGAACATGAAATGATTATCAGTTAGTTTATCATAGTAGCTCATTAGTTAAGTATATATTAAGATTTTACCACACAAGCTTTTGTATGACGCCACTTGATTTTATGAAGGTCGATAGCGAAAGTGAGTTATGCTGTGCGCATGTAAATGAAAAGAAACAAAGTGGTAAATGTGATTGGGAGATGTCGACGCTTACAGTGGGCACTACATGCATGAGTGTCGAGGTAAACCCAAGAGGAAAAATCCCAAGGTCTTTGTGCACTTCCTTGTTCTCCTCCTCTCCTTCTCGTTCAACAAGAACAACATCAAGGTGAAATGTTTGTTGTGTTCATTATGTGTGAGTAAATTGTCATCTTGCATGGTTTGCTTCTCCTTCTACTTCTCACGCCAGTAAAGAAATGAGTGGTTTTGGGTTTGTTTTTGAATCACGATGGGACAGTAGGTAAGTACGTAAGAGAGGTCTGTTTGTGATTTCATGTTGTGTAAAATGAAGTGATGCTCACTGTAGGTTCAAGAAGATTACGCATGCGAGTGTGGCGAGCTAAAACAAGACCTGACTAGAAATCATGAGTAAGTGTTTAACACTCCAATGCATGACTCAAACTCCTTGTTGTCTAGTTCATCACATTCGACTCAGTAGCATGTAAAACACTCAGATGTGAGAAGTTTGTGTGTGCCAAGTGAACCAACTGCATGTGGTGTTTATATACACAAGCTGGAACGTGCTAAGTGGCAGAATGGAGTAGGGATAGAGTGTTTGCATGTCCGTTAATTGGCCAAAATGGAGGTGGGGTGAGAGTTTGCACCTGGTTTGTTTGGGTCGTTACTGGAGCAGTGAACAAGTAAGGGAGGTTACCAAGTTTATTGTTCTTGAATCCTTGTAATATGGTCTCTAGTCTCTTGTCCTTTCAGGTTTGTTTACTAGTGTCTAAACTTAGAAGCAAAGAAAATAAAAGGGTCGGTTTGGGTTTGTAGTTCTCAAAGGTCCGCTTTGATTTGTATATTTATAGGTACGTTAAGTGGGTAAGAGGGGAACGTTAGTTCTTGCTTGTGATCATAGTACCTGTAGGTTTAGTTTAGATATTGAATGTAGAATAGACTTCGTGTAGTAAACTAGGAAAAATATTATGGGGTTGTGACTGTTATAGGTATAGGAAACAAGGAAAAAGAAAAATATGAGTATGGAGGTGGAGTTTGAACTAAGCACATTACTAGACAAAATGTGATTTTTGAGCTAGGCTTGGTCGAATATTAAGCCATCAAATGATCGAATAAATGATAGTGAGTTGTCACACTTGATTCTTAGTAGTGAGCTTAGATAGGTCGTGTAATAAAATAGATATGTCGTGTGTCGAGTTTGGAAATAAATGAGCTAAAGGAAACATGCCTCGCGACTTGTAAAAACAACATAACTATGGGTGCGTTGAGTCTTTAAGTGACAATATATATAAAAAAAATGTTTGTTAGCTGTAAACACAAGGCCATAATAGAAAAGAAATGGGTTGGGTGTTGTTTCCTTGTTTGGAGTCAATTAGAATGGTTGCTAGTGAAAATCAATGTGTACAAGTTATATAATAACTTGTCGGTGGGTTTGCTTGTCAAGGTCGTGAATCAAGTTAAAACGTATTGGTTAGTCTTATTGTTGAATAAAACGAAAAATTTTATCCGTAAAAATGGTTATCAGATATTGTATTAATCATAGGAAAATTTCGGGATGTTATATTCATCCTCAACATAGCCGTAGCGAAATCATCCATATTTTTAGTGAGGATCGCTATTTCAGAAGATGCTGGAGTGACAGACTTACATGACTCTTCCCTCTTAGCTGAGGAATCCCAGAAATTATGATGGGCAGTCATGTTCTCAATGAGATCATAGCACTCTTCGGGGCGCCTTTTCATAAAGGTCCCTCGGTGTCTCAAGGTCAACCCATTATAGAAAGTATCTATTTGGGTAACGAGTAACATGTTATGGTTAGGACACCGATCAATTGAGAGCTTATAGCGTTCCCATGCCTCAAATAGAGACTCCTCGGGATGCTGACGAAAGTTACTAATGTCATTTCGTAACTTAGAAACCATGGATGGTGGAAAGTATTTGGCTAAAAATTTTGTCACCATTTCTTTGAAAGTGTGAATCGAGTTCTTAGGAAGTCGATCAAACCATGCAGTGGCATGATGGGTGAGAGAATAGGGGAAAAGAGATAGACGAAGGGCATCATCGGAGACACCATTCTGCTTCATGCTTTGGGTGATGGTAAGAAATTTATCAAGATGCTTGTTTGCATCATCACCAGGTAAGCCATGAAATTGACACGAATTCTGGACTTGTTGAATCATGTGATGTTTAAGTCCAAAATCAGTGGCAGCAATGTTAAGAGGGGCAATGGGGCCCTCTCTTCCGAGCATTGTGGGTTGACACAACTCCTCCATCGTTCGGAGATCAGGAGCTGCATCATCTATGATGGGTGGGTCATTGGGATTACCGTCCATTCTCGGAACTAGATCCTCAACAATAGGACGTAACTCAGTTACGTTTTTAAGTTGACGATTTCGTTTCGATTGTGAACGAGTGCGCATGCACTAACACAAAATTTCAACAAAACAAGATCAAGGCAAATCAACAGTGAACTTAAACCAATAATCACAAGTGAATGGCTTCTTTAAGATAGGTACACCACTCACAAGGATACAAAGGCAAATCTTTGGTTTGGGAACTTATTATGTCCACACCCCCAGTTGGTAGGTGTTTTGCCTTGGTTTGCGACGGTTTGTTTTTATGTAGTTTATTATTCACAAGAAAAGACGAATGTTTTTGGGCTTTTGTGCATGGGTTAAAAACTTTTGGACAATATTTTTGGTATCGATTCGTTTACCAAAATCGTATCTCTTTAAGAATCACCTTAAAGAAACGCGATATAGAAAACGTAACGATATGTTTTGTTTGTTTTTGATTTTTTTTTGTGTTGTTAACACTTTAGGAAAAGTGTTAATGACATTTTTGTTTTATGATTTGAATTTACAAAAAGGTGGTGGGTTTATACAGTGACGAATGAAAAATCACTAATCTCAAAGAAACGTTTTAAACACGCAGCTACCTCCCCGGCAGCGGCGCCAAATTTTGATTGGTTCTGAACGGTCAACTAAGTTTCCCAGGTAATGGTCAACCTAGTCAAACATCTAAAACCAACTAACCAAGGAGTACATTGTATTCCCGGGTCGTTATGTCCCAGCGAGGTAAGCAATTGTATTAAAAAACGTTTAAAGTGAACGGGTGATTTAACAGGAGGATCAGAAATTTGTTTTGAGTGATTATACTACGGGATTATGATTGAAAATAACTTATAAACACTATTGGAACAATTACTGATGATCAGATTATCTAGAAACGCAAGTTAACCTAAAAACGCGCGTTTAAATTAAAAATAACGCGAACAAGCAAAAATAAAAGTGAAAGGTGAACAAATAAAGTCCTACGAACGTGAAAATTATATTTTTATAATCCTAATAACTTAAGAAAATTTTTAGAAAAAGAAAAATAATTTTTACACTTTTTAATTAATTACTATTAATTAATTACTAATTTCTAATTACTTTTTAATTAACTAAATTACACTAATTATTAATTAATTATGAAAATTAACTAGAAAAATGAAAATTAAATTTAGAAAAATCTAAAATATTATAAAACTATTTTTAAAACAGAAAACCTATTTTTTCTACTTTTTAATTATTAATTATTAATTAAAACTAATTATTTAATTGAATTAAACTAAAATTAATTATAAAAAAAATACTAAATGAAAAAGGAAAAATCTGAAAAAATTACTAAAATTATTTTAACTAAAAAGAAGCCTAAGAAAAATTTAAAAATGAAAATTGCTTATAAATAAGCAGAAAATAAGCCAAAATGGCTTAAATAGAAGCTATCACTTTCTAAAAATTTAGCTTTTTCCAATTTTTCTTTTACACAACTGATTTACTACTTAAATTAGGAGACTTTAGTGAAGGGACTTTTGAATAAGCTCAAAGATAAGCTGTGTGCTAAGTAAAAAGCCACACAGTTTGACTTTGTTTGACCAATGAAGGAAATGAGCTTAAATAAGCTTATGTGGGGTCCACTGATGTAAAGTCAGGTTCAAATAAGTTAATTAGATACTTATAAGCTAAACTCAACCAGATAAGTTGCCTGATTAAGCAATAAGCACATAATAAGCTCAAAAGGTTCTAGGCTGAAACAGATTTCTGGGACAAACAAACACCCCTTAAACAGGTGGGGTCCACAAAAGGTAAAAGCCTAAGCTAGGTTGAATAAGCTAGTGTGCCAGCTTGTGAGCAGGATGGAACCAATCACAAGGCTGGGGCCCACTGAGGTGGCCACAATCCACCACCAAAGGTGGTGGTGTGGTGGTGACTGACTGTGCACAGGGGAGAGGGTTGCCCTGTAGGTCTCTTTGAGGCCTTGTGGGACCCACTAAACAATTTTCAACAAATCTAAAAAAAAAATCTAAAAATCAACAAGCTGGTAGAGAATGAGCTTGTAAAAGCTCAGGTCTTAAATCCTTGTATCATGCTAGTTACAGATCACCAAAGTTGGGGAAATTTGACTGAGACAGCTTTTTTCTTTCTTTTGACTTTTCAAGAGTTGTTAACCATTTGACTTATGTGAATTTCTAATGGACCTAGCTTACTGAGTGTGATGTATTTGAGTGAAATGGATTTAAACTAAGCAATATTATCAACTTATTGACTGATTTGATGATTATGGGGGGGGGGGGGGGGTAGAAATCTCAACAGTTATGCAACTAAGAGCTTAAAAGGACAATTTGACTTTTTATCCAACTAACCACTGATTTTTGTGCTTGCACTGGTCTAATATTACTTAAGGGGGACTGTGGAAACCAGAGTTATCAACTAAACACCCTCTAACCCTACTGAACCAGTAAAGCCAAACACCCCTTAATACCTTGACTGTTTTGAAATTTATGAGGTAAACAGATCCTAATGATGATGAAAATGGTTCAAATCAACTTTATATAATCCAAATAACTTGAGTGAACACAGAAACACAGGTTAAGATCACAATTACTCAAAGCTAATTTTGACAATCAACTTTTGATTTTCATGCACACAGAGAGCTATCAAACCACAACCTGAATTTTTCTTTCAATAAGATCTAAATACAACTAATGGTTACAATTAAGCAACATTAAGCAGTTTAACAAGCTAATGAATAGTAAAATGAAAATTTGATCATTATACTCACAATGTGCAATCCTGCTCCCAAATGTACCAAGGACCTTTGAACCAATCCTAATGGCTTCCATAAGCCTCTAAACCATAAGCCATCCAATTTTTGCCCTGCTTCATGCCATTATCCATTCACCTGTATATTTTTTATTTTCTTTTCTATGTATTTTCTTCTATTTAAATTGAGATTGAAAATGTAAACTGAAAGTAACTTGTGAAACTGAAAAGCTTATATTAATAAAAGGAAATGAGTTACAACTAAAGTTCAACTGAGATGATAAAATTACAATAACTTGAAAAATAGCTAATTTAAATCTAAAAATTCTAACCCTTGTGCTCCACTGCTTCCTTCTTTTTTATATCTGCAATTTAGGGTTTCTGAGCTCCCTTGGACTTTTCCCAACTACATTTTAAGCCATAGGATGAGCAGAATTTGATCTTGACCCTTCTTTTGGTTTTGGCGCCAAAATCAACTTGGCGTATTCTTTAGATAATTGAAGCCAGAGTGGTAATTTTGGAGTGTTGTGTTTGTTTGATTAGGCAAGGGGAGGAGGGGGTTGAGTGTTGCAGGGTTGAGGCAGGCTAGGGGTGATGATGGTGATGTTTGGAGTGTTGCAGTGAGTGGGGGTGAGGTGGAAGATGGTCAAAGCTGGGGTTGACCCTGTTTTATTATTAAAAAGGGTGAGATGGGTTAAGGTGGATGTTGGGCTGATTGGAGGTGGGCTGGTGTTGGTTGTGGATTGGTTTGGTGGGCTTTGGATGGTTTGGTTTGTTTTATGGGATAATAAATAGGGTCCGTTTGGTTTTATAGAAATATACAAGGACCAAATATGTAATTTTACAAAAGGTGAGGGTGGAAAATGCAATCGTTCCTAATTTATCACAAGGATCAAACTTGACAACTTAAATATCCCAGGGACCCAAAGTGTGATTTTGCTAATGTTAAATTTCCCGGGGACCAAAACTGACATATTGCTAAACTTAAGGGACCAAAAATGTAATTTCCACAAAACTTTCACCCAGGGACCCATTTTGATAAATTTTGATTTCCCAAGGTCCAAGAATGATTGTTCTTTCAAAATTATCCCACCAGGGACCAAACTGCTAACTTTGGATTTTTAGGGGTAAAAGTGTAATTTTCTCAAACTTTTTCACCCAAGGACTTATTTTGACAATTTTTGACTTTTCTTTGCCTTGGGTTGACTTTTCTTTCATTTTAAACTTCCAGGGACTAGTTTTGCCAAATTTTGAAACTCGAGGGACTGAAACTGCCAATTGTGCAAACTTTGTTCATTTTTCATTTGTTTTTAAACATTTCGCATCTAAGACATATAAAACACACTTTTGGGATAAATTGTGTATTTTGATGCATTTTTGGGTGTTTTTGGATGTTTTGGTAGTCCAGATACGATAAAAATGATGAGTGTTTGAGCACTCATCAGTAAGAATTACCCCCCGTATTGTAGGAACCGTGAGCTGCATAAACGTTCTCTTGAGGAAAGCCAGCAGTAGCTGGACACTCGGAATACAGATGAGGGCCCCCACAAGTTTCACAACTTCGGGCCACGGCTTTCACTTGCTGATTCTGAACCTGATTTTGCATCGTTTGGTTCATTCTCAACACAGCCGTAGAAATATCATCCATCTTTTTGGTAAGAGCGATTATTTCAGGAGATGATGATGAGGGAGTAACTGAATGACATGACGCATCCCTCTCCGCAGAGGAATCCCAAAAGTTATGGTGGACAGTCATGTTCTCGATTAAGTCATAGCACTCCTCAGGACGCCTTTTCATAAAGGTCCCACCAGCAGCAGCATTGAGAATGTCTCGGTACCTCAATGTCAGACCATTATAGAAGGTATCTATGATGGTAACTTGCAACATATTGTAGTTAGGGCACCGATCAATAGCTAGCTTATAACGCTCCCAAGCCTCAAAGACAGACTCATCGGGACGTTGCCGGAAGTTGCTGATATCATTTCGTAACTTGGTAACCATGGATGGTGGAAAATATTTTGCTAAAAACTTGGTTACCATTTCATCAAAGGTACGAATAGAATTCTTTGGAAGTCGGTCAAACCATGCAGTGGCATGATGAGTGAGAGAATAGGGGAAGAGGTACAGCCGGAGGCCATCAACGGTGACACCATGCTGTTTCATGCTTTGGGTGACCGTGAGATATTTGTCAAGATGCTTATTGGCATCGTCACCCGGTAATCCGTGAAATTGACACGAATTCTGGACTTGTTGGATCATGTGGTGCTTGAGGCCAAAGTCCGTAGCCTCAATGGTGAGTGGTGCAATAGGCCCACCCCGCCCTTGCATGGTAGGCTGGCACAACTCCTCCATCGTTCGGAGATCGGGAGCTGGCACATCCCTGGGAGGGTCAGGGGGTGGTAATGGTGGTGGCAATTCAGCCATCTCAATTTTTGGTTCTTGTGTATCAGTACGTAGCTCGGGTACACCTTTCTGATGTTTACGTTTTGTTTGTGACCGAGTGCGCATGCACTAAAAACAATTTTTCAAAACAAGATCGAGGCAAAACCACAGTGAACTTAAACCAATAATCACAAATGAATAGCTTCTTTGAAAAAGGTACACCACTCACAGGGATACAAAGGCAAGTTTTTATCTTAAGTTTGGGAACTTATTATGTCCACACCCCCAGTTGGTAGGTGTTCAGCCTTGGTTTGCGGTGGTAAGATTTTATGTATTTATTAATTTGAAAAACTGCTTTAGGCTTATGGGTGTGTGTGCAGAAAACTTGGGAAATATTTTTTTGGAACTGATTCGTTAACCGAAATTGTTCTTTTAAGATTACTCGCAGGCTGGCGGGAGGAAGTAAATAGGTTTCCTCTTCAGTTCGCAATTTAATGTCAGAACTTACCTTAAACCAACTGTTTCAGGTTGTAATCTTAAAGAAAACGAAGTAATTTAACTTCACAGTTTGTTTTATTGTTTTTGATTTTTTTGGTGTTTTTAACACTTTAGGGAAAGTGTTAATGAACGTTTTTGATATGATGATGTTTTTATAAAAACTTTTTACAAATTTGTGTGAAATTTGTACAGGGAGGGTTTTGAAAACCACTTAACTTAAAACGATTTGTAAAACACGCAACAACCTCCCCGGCAGAGGCGCCAAAATTTGATCGGTCCCGAAACAGTCAGATATTATTGACCAAGGTCAATAAGTCAAAGATAGTCTCGTTCCAATACTCCGGTAATAGTATAGTGTTTTTCCGGGTCGTTAAAGTCCCAGCGAGATTGAAATGGTGTTGGTTGAAATCGTTTACGAGTGAGTGGCACTGAGGACAGTAGCCTAGATGATGTGGAATTGATATTGCTACTGTTATTTTGGTATTTATACACAGATCTGATATTCACAAAAATCAGATATACAATTATATGCACAAATTCACGATTAAGATTCACGCAATCGGACTGAAAAAGTGAGATTTGGTATTTAACAAACTACAGGGGGTGCTTTTGACACTTTTTGAAACTTAAAAGTTAAAAAGAAATTGAAAATGAAAATGGGATTATGAAAATGATTAAAATATTATTTAAATATTATTTAATTAATAAAACTATTAAAAATCTAAATTAAAACCTAATTTAAATTAACTACTAATTATAAATATTACAAATTAAACTAAAAATTTGCAAGAACAATTTCTAAACTTAAATTAGAACTTGAAGAAAGTATAAAAAATAAAAATAAATATTTTTGTCTTTTTATGGGTTTTTTATAAATTAAAAACTATTTAACTTAATTAAACTAATTAAACTACTTTTAATTAATATTAATACTAAATTAACTTAGAAAATTAAAAGAAAATTTAAAAAATTACTTAACCATCAGTGGAACCCTAAAAAATTATAAAAACTCTAAAAATTATGTTTTAAGACTAATCCACTAATTATTTACTTTTTAATTACTTTAAATCTAATTTAAACAATTAAAAGAAGAAAAATTGAAAATGAACAGTAGAAATTCAAAATATATTTTCTAAAAGTCTATTATATTATATTATAGCTAGGAAAAATATAAAAACTAAGTTTCACTTGATAAAAACTAAATATGATATTTAATACTTAAAATTAATTAATAATTAAGAAAACTAGTATTAAATCTAATAAATACTAAAAGGCAGAATAAAAATCTGAAAAATTTACTAAAAATACTTTACTATATAAGGTAATTAATAAAAATATAAAAATACTAAATACTTAATAAAAATCTAACAATGAAAATTAAAATTAAATTGAATTAAATAGAAACTATCACTTAATTTAAACTTGGTTTTTCTTGGATTTTCTTTTACAACTTTACTTTACTACTGAAAATGAAAAACGTTTGTGAAACCACTTTTGAAAATTGCTTATAAATAAGCAGTAGCACCCCCTTAGGCTTATCAGTTGACTTATGTTGACTGTGTGGGCAAATAAGCTAAAATGGGTGTAGGTGGGGTCCACAATGATGGAAATGGGTACAAATAAGTTAAACAAACTACAATAAGCCAGAAATAACAAACAATGATCACAAATAAGCTGTTTTGAAAGAAATAAGCACTTTGACAAATTATCTTAAACACAGAACTGGGACAGAGTTGAGGGACTAAACCAGGTGGGGTCCACTGAGTCCTAGGTCAAACAAGGGGTCAACTTATGATCCCTGGTAGGAGGGGGTTCAATGGTGCCAAGTATGACAAGTGGGGCCCACTGAGGTGCTCACAAATCACCACCAAAGTGGTGGTGATGGACTTAGTCTGCTGGTGCAGGGGAGATGCTTGCCCTGCAAGTGATTTCCCTAGCTTGTGGGGCCCAGGGTAAAATTTGAAAAAATATAAGCTAAGTGGGATCTTAAAGATGAGCTGGTATTCTATTACTACAACAAATTTCAGCTTCTCAATCTAAACACATAAATCACAATTAATCTTGGAACTTTTGCAAAAATCTGAAAGATGAAATTTTGAATTTTTGATTAGAACACAAGATTTGACTTATTTGAATTTATACTAACCCCTACTGATTCAAAATGATGTAATAAGATGTACTTAAGCTATTTTACTATATATTAACAACTTATTAAGCTAATGAGATGGTTTTGGACAACAAAAACTCTCACAGTTAACTGTGAGAGACAAGTTTTTGAGATTTTGACTTTGGACCAAAACAACAACTGATTTTAAGCTTGAAACCACCAAATGCAACTTATAGTATGATGTTTAAGTTATGATTGCCTTCTAAGATCTACAACAACACACCTAAACTTACAAATCCAAACACGCCTTTTATCCTAACTGTTTAGTGAATTTCAATGCAGTTGGTAACTAGGGTGTGTAAGCTTGATTCAAAACTACTAAATATGATTAAGTGACTATGTTTAAGCACTTAAAAACAGGTTACAACTATAATCACACAAATTTAACACTAGAGCTAATAAGACAGTTCAATAAGAAAATATAAGTACTAACTATTGTAACAAACAAGTAAGGAATATTATTCTAAAAACCACTTAAGCAAAAATCAACTATCACAGATGATCATAAAATGGCAATGAACAAGCAATCAAACAAAGGCTACTCAGAACTAGATTTTTAGTGGAAAAATGAAATAAGCAAGATCTTACAAGGATACCCTCAGCATGAACAGAGGGTTTTCCTATGAAGCCTATCTTTAGATAGGCAAATTCCAGCTCCAATCTTGCTCACCAATCATTCTCAGTACCTGAAAACAAGTTATGAACAAGGCAGTTGACCAACGTTGACTATTTTTATATTTTTGGTTTTCTTCTAGTAACTCTGGTTTTTAAAGTCTCTAAAGCTTCAATAAGCTTATTGGAACCTATATGAGCTTATTTCAGTCCATTAAACCTGGTACAGTTCACAACTCAACTTATTTAGAAAACCTTAAATTGAGAAAATTTGAAATTGCACAAGACAGAAATGAAACCTTGATTTTATTGCTTAAAAAGATTAAGAGTACATGGATTAACTATTACAAAGCTTAAAATTGAAGGTTACACTGAAAATGGGAAGCTTAATTTTAAAAACGACAATAAAAAATACTAATTAACTACACAGCTTCATTCCTTGCATCTTCATTCCTTTTATAACCCATGATTAGGGTTCCCCCACTCCTCTGATCATTTCCCACTTTGAATCATAGCCATTGGATTACTGCAAGTCTCTAATCATGTGCCACGTATTTTTGGCGGGAAAGATTGTTTGGACGTTTTCAGGCAAGGGGGTGGCAGCATTAAATGTGATGTGAGGGTAGGTATAGTGGGTTGTGGGAAGGTGATGATGAGATGGGCAAGTGGTGGTGGTGGGCTGCAATACCAGGGTGGTTTGGTGGTTTGGCTGGGTGAGTGAGGGAGAGGGAAAGGGTGTGGGGTTTGACTGGTATTTGACCGGGGTCAAAGGTTTGACCCTGGTGTTCTAACTTTGGGTTTGTGGTGGGCTGGTGAGTCTTGGGCCCAAAGAAAAAGATGGGGGTGGGCTAAGGATGGATTGGACTTAGGGAATTGGGTAGTATTTATAATATAGGATCCGGTTTTGGTTTTAAGTTACACAAGGACCTTTTTTGTAATTTAACGAAAGTTGAGGGATGGGATTTGGCATTTTCCAAATTGTTTCTAAGGGTGTATCTTGCCATATCATGAATAGTGTAAGGTCCTTTGATGATTTTTCCAATTTATTTTCACCAGGGACTGAAACCGTCAAACTTTCAAACTTCAGGGACCATTTGTGTAATTTTCACCAAAGTTTCCACTAAGGACCAATCCTGTCATAAAAGGTTAGTGCAAGGACAAAATTTGTTTTTCTCAAAGTTTTTCATATCCCAGGGACCATTTTTCACAATTTTCAAAGTTCAGGGACTAAACTTGACATTTTGTGAAACTTTTGCACCAAAGGACTATTTGTGTAACTTTTTGATTTATAAGGACCTTTGGTGACTTTTTCAAGTTTTGAGAACAACCAGGGACTAGATTTGACAACTTTTGAAAGTTGAGGGACTGAAACTGCCAATTATGCAAACTTTGTGCGTTTTTCATCTGTTTTTGATATTTTTGCATTTGAAACATGTAAAACACTTTCCTGGGATATTTTCACTATTTTGGTTCAATATTGAGTGTTTTTAGATGTTTTGGCAGCTCAGAAATGGTAAAAATGATGAGTATTTGCACACTCATCAATCCCCCACACTAAAACATTGCTAGTCCCTAGCAATCTTTTGAGAAAAACCTAATGGATTTGAAATTCTCTTTACCAAAAGCCATCACTTCTGGAGTAGCCAGGTGTAAGAACTGTGGCACACCTGATAACCGTGTGATTTTGAGCAAACCACCAGCTGTCAACGGATTTGATTAGTCTTTACCAAAAGCCGTTTGCTTCTGGACTAGCCAGCATCTTGATGGAATAGGTCAACATCTTGGTGAGCTGATTACCAATTATGGATTTTCCACGGCCTTTACCACAAGCCATAATCTTGCGGGCTAGCCAACTCATTTGTTTTTGGGGAGTTGAGGAACCATACAATTTTTGGCAAATTGCAAGCCATCAACGGGTTTGAGATGTCTTTACCAAGAGCCGTTTGCTCATGGAGTAGCCAATCCATTTGTCATTTAGACTTTGGCGGACTGATTACCACAAAAATTTTGAAATAAAGTGAAAATTTTTTGAAAAATTTAGGCCTAAAAATGGGGGTACTTAGAAAGTTTTGTGATAAAATTCGTAAGAATTTCCCCCCCCCCCCCCCCCCCCCCACACTAGAATTGAATATTGTCCTCAATATTTAAAGTTCTGGCTATTATGCCGAATCTCTGAACGGAAAAAGCTAATATTCGAATCTAAATGTGGAAATATTGATTTTATTTTTCACTTTATTTATCTGTACATATAAACATTTTTTTTAAATGAGACTTATATACATTTTTACTTTTCAAACGGTGGGGGACGGCCACTCCCCCACATTAGGGTGGTAGAAAGTAGAAAGAAATTAGAAATACGGGTGAAAACCCATATATGTTGCTAATTTTTGTTCACCGAGTCACTTGCTTGACTCGATCCCCGAATTCATTTGTCCATGGGGAAAGTTTGGAGATCCGGGACAACCATGGGTGGTATGTCTTCTCCAAAATAATGTTTCAATCGATGACCATTCACTTTGAAGTTGGGACCTTCGGGTTGAGATAACTCAACAGTCCCGTATGGATATACTTTAGCAATAGTGAATGGTCCAGTCCATCGGGTTTTTAATTTCCCCGAGAGGATCTTTAATCTTGAGTTGAAAAGAAGGACTCTGTCACCGACGTTGAAAACGCGGTTCTTAATTTTAGAGTTGTGAATCTTCTGACTGTTTCGGTTCTTAATTTTAGTGTGGGGGATTGATGAGTGTGCAAATACTCATCATTTTTACTATTTCTGAGCTGCCAAAACATCTAAAAACACTCAATATTGAACCAAAATAGTGAAAATATCACAGGTAAGTGTTTTACATGTTTCAAATGCAAAAATATCAAAAACAGATGAAAAACGCACAAAGTTTGCAAAATTGGCAGTTTCAGTCCCTCAACTTTCAAAAGTTGTCAAATCTAGTCCCTGGTTGTTCTCAAAACTTGAAAAAGTCACCAAAGGTCCTTATAAATCAAAAAGTTACACAAATAGTCATTTGGTGCAAAAGTTTCACAAAATGTCAAGTTTAGTTCCTGAACTTTGAAAATTGTCAAGAATGGTCCCTGGGATATGAAAAACTTTGAGAAAAACAAATTTTGTCCTTGCACTAACCTTTTATGACAGGATTGGTCCTTGGTGGAAACTTTGGTGAAAATTACACAAATGGTCCCTGAAGTTTGAAAGTTTGACGGTTTCAGTCCCTGGTGAAAATAAATTGGAAAAATCATCAAAGGACCTTACACTATTCATGATATGGAAAGATACACCCTGAGAAACAATTTGGAAAATGCCAAATCCCATCCCTCAACTTTCGTTAAATTACAAAAAAGGTCCTTGTGTAACTTAAAACCAAAACCGGATCCTATATTATAAATACTACCCAATTCCCTAAGTCCAATCCATCCTTAGCCCACCCCCATCTTTTTCTTTGGGCCCAAGACTCACCAGCCCACCACAAACCCAAAGTTATAACACCAGGGTCAAACCTTTAACCCCGGTCAAATACCAGTCAAACCCCACACCCTTTCCCTCTCCCTCACTCACCCAGCCAAACCACCAAACCACCCTGGTATTGCAGCCCACCACCACCACTTGCCCATCTCATCATCACCTTCCCACAACCCACTATACCTACCCTCACATCACATTTAATGCTGCCACCCCTTGCCTGAAAACATCCAAACAATCTTTCCCGCCAAAAATACGTGGCACATGATTAGAGACTTGCAGTAATCCAATGGCTATGATTCAAAGTGGGAAATGATCAGAGGAGTGGGGAAACCCTAATCATGGGCTATAAAAGGAATGAAGATGCAAGGAATGAAGCTGTGTAGTTAATTAGTATTTTTTATTGTCGTTTTTAAAATTAAGCTTCCCATTTTCAGTGTAACCTTCAATTTTAAGCTTTGTAATAGTTAATCCATGTACTCTTAATCTTTTTAAGCAATAAAATCAAAGTTTCATTTCTGTCTTGTGCAATTTCAAATTTTCTCAATTTAAGGTTTTCTAAATAAGTTGAGTTGTGAACTGTACCAGGTTTAATGGACTGAAATAAGCTCATATAGGTTCCAATAAGCTTATTGAAGCTTTAGAGACTTTAAAAACCAGAGTTACTAGAAGAAAACCAAAAATATAAAAATAGTCAACATTGGTCAATGAAACCTAGATGTTGATTATGTGTTGATTACTTGTCTATTCTTGTTTTGAATGAATGATTTATATGTTAGGCTTAAGAAAACTGGCAGATCTCCAAATGGTAACATGCTTGAACGTCTTAAGAAACATGAACCGAGGCGTACTAGGTCTTTATTGGTTGTATTTAATGCATGAGCCACTGTTTACAATCCCTATAGTTGTGCTGGGTCATGGTGTAGGAGGAGATAAGAGCTCATAGAGTTGGGGAGTTATGTATGCCACCCCACGAATGGTATTAAGGAATACAACCCGTCATTCATACAAGTGTAACAAGTAATTAACATGTAAAAGATATCTAGGGAGTAATGAAGTCAAAGTAAACACAATTTCTCCAATTACTGCTCACAACCTTAGTTTAATTTAGTTTAATTTCATTTTTATTATTTTATTTTGATTGCATCTTAGCTTTGGGTTAGTTGAATAACAACTAATTCCGCCCACTCTTCTAAAAACCGAGATTTTAATTGCTTTCATAAAATATAAAAATACAAAAATAATCATCTCTCACCTCTAGAACTATTAATTAGGTTTTCTAATCCTAGCGACACTATTCCTAAGCTGAACGATCAATCCCCCGGTACTTGTCACTATACTATACTACAACGATCAGGTACACTGCCTGGTGGGGGTTGTAAGCCTCGCGAGATCCCTCGAGAGGTAAAGCAAGGTGCGATTCCCACGCATCAAGTACAAAGAAACAACAGTCAGTGGCCATGTCCTCAGCTGAAGCTGAATATATGGCTGCTGCAGGATGCTGTGCAAATGTACTTTGGATGAAGAGCCAACTGAGTAACTATGGCATTCAGTATAAGATGGTACCTATCTTTTGTGATAACACAAGTGCCATAGCCATCTCAAACAATCCAGTACTTCATCAAAGGACCAAACACATTGACATCAGATACCACTTTATCAGGGACCATATCTCTAATGGAGAAATTGAACTACATTTCATCCCCACTGAGTATCAGCTAGCTGATATCTTCACTAAACCTTTGGATGAACCCACTTTCACAAGATTAAAAGCTGAACTGGGCATGTTGGACATAGAATCAGGGAACTGATCAAAATGTTCCAACATGATGTATATTCTCTAGGTCCCTGATCACACCCTTCCTGAAAAACTCATTTTTATTGAATGAAAAATCATTCAGGGGGCTCAGGATGAAAAATGGCATTGAATACCCTAACTAAATGCTCTAAGTATTTAGTCAGTTAATGTCCCAGGTAGGTAACTGAATCCTATTAAATATAGGAATATATGTCACTTACACAACTGGCATCCACTCGTTGGGCCCCCACATTCCTCTCACCTAACATCACTGAGCATTAAATGCTCCCTCACACACAAAAGTTGTGATAATTTCTCTCTGCAAAAGTGCATTATTTGCAGAGCCACACAACTGTTCATCCATGATGTGAGAGAAAATAGGGTAATGAGAATCGTGATATTTAATGCGGATATTAAACCAAAATTATTATGCCGCTTCGGTTGAATAAATTAGACCTTTGGTATCCGCAACATCACCACCCAAATCCTTACCCTATAAATACCCCCACAAAAAGGGAAACACACACACGCTTTTAAAATCTTAAACAAAACTCTTGCAAATTGTTTTCAAAACTGCGTGTGTTTCCTTACCCATACCCAATTTTCTAACTAAAACCAGGCTTTTATCATACCTAATGGCTTCTTCCAAGGTCATAAAATACGCACCCAATGTGGATTTCCAAATGGAAAGCGTAGACCTCACCAAGAATAATGTGGTGGGGAACTTTGCCTACCCAGAAGGGTTCCCTGAATACAGGGAAGTGGTAAAGTTCCTTCAAAACTGTTTTCTGACCACCGCATTCACAAAAACCCCCTCAGTCATCTACCCTGAGTATTTGAGGGAATTTTGGTGCACAGCAGTGGTTGAAAGCCCTGATGTGCCCAAAGATGCCAAAATTAAGTTTACAGTCAAGAATGGAACTAAGTCCCTAACTATTGACTATAAGACTTTTGCCAAAGCCACTGGGCTTGATTACACACAGACCTTCATTGCCCCACCATCTGATAAAGATGTGAAGGAGGTCTTACTGACCCTAGGGCCTTATGACAAACTTCACCCTGAAGTGTCACCAGGGGCCCTACTATCCAAAGCCCCAATCATCAAGACCTGGTTCCCAGCCCCCTGGAGGATAATAATGACCTTTGTCATTCAGGTCCTCGGGGGAAATAAATCCTCTACTGAGCAATTGAACAATACTCAAGCAATGATATTGTTCAGTCTCATTGAGGGTAAATTGATTGACCTTGGAGAATTAATCTTCAAGGACCTCATAGCAAAGTTAGGGGGGAAGTCTAGGCAAAAACTTATGTCATACCCTAGATTTATTTCCTGTGCCCTACAAGACTTGCTAGGGTCTAAGTATGCAAAGCCTGATTCAGTAGGTTTTGAGCCTGAAATGTTACACAAGGCTAATTACTCTCGTGACCCTCTAGAGGTTACACCAGTCACCCTGACCCAATATATGCGTACTGCTATCCAGGGTGACAATATTATATCACCAATACCCTCTCCCACCAAAAAGGTGAAGAGGAAGAAGGGACAGGGGTCCAGGAAGGTGGCTCAACCCAAGTCACTCGACACTGAGACCTCTAACCTTAAAGCTGCCCAAAAGGGGTCTGAAATACCGCCCTTGACTGCGGACACCCTGAGAATAATAACCCAGTCACTAGGCCTGCAACAAAAGCCATCGGAGGGCACTGAGACATCACACTCAGTGTCCTCGGGGAAACCCGTTTCCAAAGACACTACTGTCATACACAAGACAGTTGAGTCGAAACAAACCAAACCTTCACATCCTGTTAAAGGCTCTGGCAAATCACAACCAGGGTCTCAGGGAGTAAGGGATCCTAAATCCTCGGTGGGGCAGCACTACTCCATTGAGAAGGGGGTCCACAAACAATCACATTCCGCTAAAGGCTCGGGTAAATCAAAACCCAAGCATCAGGGAGATCATGTCCCTAAACCTTCGACAGGCCAGAACAAGCCTGTTGGAAAGGGGAACTCAACCACTCATTTGCCTGATGAGGACATTCGCAAATCAAAGCTTTTGTCTGAGGGCACCCCTACTCCTCCCCAAGACTCAGTGGGAAACAAACAACCCACTGATAGGGACACAACATTCACGGCTCCTAGTGATGGCACTGGAAAATACCCATCAGTGTCTGAAGGGGTCACGGGGGACAAAGACTCAGAGGGATATACACCACCCGATGATATGGAACCCAAAACCACTCCCGGAGGTGCACATAACTTGGGAACTGGCCTTAAAGACCAGGTAGGTAAAACCCAACCTACCGGATTTGAGGGGTCAGGACCTGGCCAAAACGAAGGCAAATCTTCTTTTGAAGAGGAGCCGGATAACCTCCAGATGTTGCAGATTACCTCCCTGGCAGATGCTCAGGCATTCCTCTTTTCTGATGATGAATTTAACAGTGACGAGGAGGTCTTCACGGCCGGAGATGCTATGGAGGATGAGGAGACAGTCCCTGAACCTGTTACTCAGTCTCCTCAATCCTCTAACCATGACGAAGATGAACAACATTCCGAGCCGGAAACCTCAGAAGACGATTCAACTCCTCTCACTGAAAGAGCCTTCCAAAAGTTCATCAAGAAAATGACCAACATTTTGTACAGGGGGGTCACTGACGAGGTGTTTGACATGCATACTGAACAAGCAGTCCACTATCACCTCCTCAAGGATGCTGTTGAAGACTACAATGATGATGTCAGGGAGCAAAATTCCACTGTCTCTCACTCCCTGACACAAATGGCTTCGCACATCAATCAGTTTTTGGAATCCTTTAAGGAGCTGGCTACAGGGGTTAAGTCAGTTCAAGAATCAGTCAAGGATGACCCTGAGCTCAACAAGAAAATTCTTCAGGCATATGAGACATACCAAGTCAACTCGGCGGCTCTTACTGAGTTACTCGGTTTAATAAGGGGTTCAAATGTTCAGAATCTCAGCTCCACGGTGGAGTCCCTCCAGTCTTCCTTCACTAAGTTGGAAGCATCAGTGACAGCTCAATCCCTGAAGTCCACATCTCTGGCCTGGACAATGGGATCCAGGATGACTGCCCTTGAACTTTCTCAGGCTTCACTTGACTCCAAGGTATCTCTCCTTCATCAGGATACTGCGGAGATCAAGTCTATGGTGACGGAAATGTTTCAAGCCTTCAAGGGTACTTCTACTTCGTCTTCAGTAACTCTAACACTTGCCATCACTGCAGCTCCGGCAAATGTTGAGGGGGAGAATGTTACTGAAACCCCTGTTACTGACGAACAAGAAGCTGGACAGCCCTCTCACACTGAGGGGGAGCATGTCACTGAAGCCACACCAATCACACAAGTTCCACCTCAAGAGGAACCAGTCTCCTCCACTCTCTTTCAGGATAGAGGAAAGAGCATTGCTACCACCTCTGAACCCACTACTGTGCTCCAGCCTGCCTCCACAATGGTCAGAACTGACCCTGATGAACCTATCAGGGTCCCGTTTGCTATCAATGGAAAAATATATCAACTCACCAATGACCAAATACAAGCCCATATGGAAAGAGTTGAATACTTGGCAAAGGTAGCTGAAGAAGAGAGGTTGAGCAAGCCTGAACTAATACAGGTTGTTAATGAGGAGGCTGAAAAGATTGGTTTGGATACTGAGGCACTAGCTACTGAGCAAGCTGGTGCAGCCTTTAAAAAGGCTCAGGAAGAACAGATGATTGCTCTGAAAAAGGAAAGGGAAGAGAAGCTGAAAAGGCAAGCTCATATCAGGAAGACCAGGGTTGAAAGATATCATTGGGTGATGAAGGAAAGATTGAAGCCTGAAACCATCACTGACATCAAAATCCACAGGAATACCAAACCCGCAATGGTCACTGTCTTCAGGGGGGGGCTGATAAGAGAATAATGGACATTCATAATCCATTCAAATTCGCTGACTTTGGGATCACTGAACTTGATGAACTTCGTCCCATCATTGCCAAGAAAAATGGTGTCGTTGTTGATCAACTTCTCAAGTCACTGAGCGAAAGATATGACAGACTGAGAGCAATGCCTGAAGCCCTCAACATTCCCTCCCTACTTCCTGCTCCAACAACAGGAACTGCTTCTTCAACCACCACAAGGAGAAAAAGGAAGCACATCGAATCCGAGCCAGAGATCAAGGTCCCAGGATTGGATTGTGACAGGTCTGTTCCTGAAGGAATCACCTTCGTGAACAACACCGTGCTTGAACACCCTGAACGAGGTCTATGCTTCACTGATGAATATGAAGACCTTGCTTTCCAAAGATGGTCTAATATTGACAAGGCAGGGGTCACAGCAATGGTAACATACCTGATGTTAGCTTCTCCAATACACAGTGGTGCAAACCAAAGGTTCTGTAAAGACCTTCGGGAAAAGATTGAGAAGCATCCTGAGAAACACCTACTAAGATCAAAGAAAGCTAAGATTGAGGGACTTGGCTATCATCTGAACATCTGATCTGCAACAACTATCTTTTTATGTTTGTAATTTGTAGGAAAATGTAATAGCTATGAATAAACTGATGTTTTGTTTTAAAGTTATGTCCTACTTACAATTACAACAAACATTCAGCAAGAGACAATGTACCCTGACAACTCATGCTGAATCAAGTATCACTTAGGCTATTTGTATGTTCAAATAGGGGGAGATTGTTGGGTCACTGAATTCCCCAAATCTTCTAACAAGGATTTGAACGTAAAATCCCCTAAGTGTAAACAAGTCACTGAGTGAACAGTAACTCAGTGAGTCACCTTCAGGGAGCTAAGACCGAGCCTAAGAAGAAAGGTTCTCCATTCAGTGAGGCAGAACTCAGTGAAGTGTGATCTAAGCCAAGAAGAAGGTGATGGGTTCAGTGAGGATGACAATAACTCACTGAACCCCAATGACTCCTCAACAACTTAAACGTACTGAAGACTGATGACATGAAGACTGAAGTTTTGGCGGGACTGGGCGGGAAAGTCTGAGCTGCTTTATTAAAGTGCTTTATCACTTTAATGTTAGACTTTCCCCAAATGGTTAAAACCAGTCTGTCATCAGAAAGTGCCTTTTGGATCTAACTCAATGAAGGTTCCTTGCCAGAAGAATAATATCTTTCAAGATATTGTTAAGGAAGCTTTAGGTCCAATGTATATTTAGTTGTTCTATACTTGTGTATAAATAGGAAGCAAATGTGAGGAGTAAAAGTTGACAAGTTTGTGCAATTAATGCAAAGCATTCACAAACCACTTTTACTCCTCCAAAGAACAACACAAGCCCCTGAGATAGCTCAGTGGGTAATTTAAGTTGTCACTCACTTAGTTGAGTTTAGAGAGGAGTCCATACCATACTTGTCAATTCAACCCCAAGTGTTATTACTTGGGTACGATTCTTTTTGATTAACTTCTAATAAAGAATTAAACGTTGGAAAAATATTATCTCTTTTGTTTACGTTTCTTTATTGTTAATCAGTTTCTACATTTGTGTTCAAGTCATATAACTTGGTTACTTTAACTTCTTAGTTACGGTTAACCAAACAAAAGGGACCAACAATTACAATGCAAGGTTTCAAGGGTTTGGAACCCTTGAAAAACCTGTAAAAGATGCACCAAAATCGTCTTTAGGGTTTCACCAAAACTTCTCTCTTTTTAATGAAAAAACTAGAAAACTATATATAGGAAAAGCAGGCTGACGGCGTCAAGAGTTACATGTGACGCCGTCACCTCGCCGCCAAATACTTCCTCGGACGGCCTTGATCTACTTATGACGGCCTATGTGACGCCGTCACCGACCACGGTATTTTATTCTTGCCACTTTGACGCCGTCATGAAGGCTTCTGACGCCGTCACCACCTACGGTATTTAATTCCTCATGTCTGACGCCGTCAAGATGGTAGTCTTGACGCCGTCACCTTGTATCTTCAGCATGGAAATTTGGTACTTAGCCGTTTTTTTCACTTTTATGCTCCAAAAACGTCCAAAATGGCTTCTTTTCCAGAATTCACTCTCCAAACACCTAAAATCACAAAAGGAACGATTTAGGGCAATATTTGATCAAATAAAGTCGGATTCGGGCTTAAATAACCCCCTAAAAACGGATCATTTTTCGCCTCATCATATACCCTTACACTTGAGATTTGCTTGTCCTCAAGCAAATGAGCTTTTATTCTACTCAAAAGACAAGTTAGGGGTCATTTAACACTAATATAAAAGTAATTACAACAAATAATCGTTCCACTAAAGACCAATAGACAAGCACGGAGGTCATACACAAGCACCTCACAAATAGTGTTTAGATACTCACATCTCTCGGGTGTAATAAAGTAATATAACATTATGGAAATGGAAGATATCTCTCACTACCTGTCATAGCAAAATAGATTACCATAGGCTTGGGAAAGGATCAAACCTCCACCACATGGCGTAAGCACCTAGGATAAACTATCAAAGAGGTCTTTTAAAGGGTTGTAACGTTAGGTATAGGGATATGAATTACATGGTTTTGTTGGATAAAGGAAGTTTTACTGGTGGCGAGTTAACAATCTTGGTTAATTACATGTACAAGATGGCGTTGCTAAGCCAAGACTAGACTCGACTTAAGCTAATAAATGAAAAATAAAAAAAACATAAAATGAACATAGAATAAAAAATGGGATGGTAGTCCGTATGTTTTTTTCTCTTTTTCCTTTTCTATTTTTTTTTCTTTTTCTTAATTTTTTCGATTCTTTTTTTTTTTTTTTTTTTTTTTTTTTTTTTTTTTTTTTGCATACACTCTTACCCTACCATCCAAAATAATACATCATAAGGGTTTGAGCAATTCCCTTACACTTGAATCTTTACATACTTTACATTAAACTATTCTAATGACTCGAATTAAGAAAATCAAAACACTTGGAGCACTTTTAAGATTAACGTACATATGGGGGTAATATATGATGTTCTTCCCCATTACTTCATAAAATAAGTACTTACCCATGAGTCCCAATCGTCCCAAAACAATATGTACAATGATATGACTCGACTTAGCAACCATGTAATCAATTAGAAAGTTAACTTAGGGTTTAACAAATAACAATAATGCACTAAAAATGAGCGCATACACAGAAGGCTAAGGCGATTTGGTTGTACATTTAAGTGGGGTGTAACAAATTCTTCCTTTAAGTAAAATGCTTAAAGTTAGAAACGAAAAGATAGGCTCGGAGGGGTGTACTAGGGGTATCGTGTACTAAAAATGAGTACAACGCAAAGGGTGTGGGAAAAATTAGTTGACTTAACTAGCCAAGTAATATGACTTAAATGGTCAAGTAATTATAATACGGGTTTAACACAAGGGTGATCCTAATGCCTCTTATCATGTAGTAAATCCTCCTACACGAATGTAGTCTCACTAGCGGTCTCGGGATGCATCACTAACGCAAGTTCTAGAATCTAAATGCTACCGGTACACTCATAAGCACCAATAATAAATGCTTTTCCTATCAAATCTAAAGGCGAACCTCACATTTTTTGGTGGAAAATTTTTCTGAATATACGGTTATGTGCTAGTCATACAACCTCCTATCCATGAGACGCTTGCTATGACTAAAGTTTCACTCCTAAATGTTGTAAAAAATTTTAAATTTGGCGCTAAAATTACACTAACAAGTATTTCTCATAGTTTTATTACACATATACCTTTAAACAAAACAAACTCAAGCGAAAGTGCATATGTAAGGTATCATCTTTTTACCCTCCCCTTACACTTAAGATGAACATTGTCCCCAATGTTCAAGTAAAGAATGTAAAAGTTAAGAAGTAAAGAGAATGAAATCAAATACTCCCCTGATTCGCTCGGTATGGATTATAGGTTGGCCAGGTTAAATCTTCCTCCAAGAAAACGAACAATCAAAGCTTCCCTTCCAGAATATAAATCATCTTCTTGTCATAAATAACCTGTAAATCCTGACAACAATAGACAAGGCAACCTCGCGTAAAATCGGCGGCATCCTATATAAGTTACTAAATCCTAGAAAACAAAGTAAGATATAATGCTTGTGGAATGAAGTTTGCAGATTTCCTGGAGATTATAAAACTTAATAATTCACAAAAACCATAAGACTCCGTTAGAAAAACAAAACCGGTAAAATTTCCAGATTTTTAACTCCTGACGCCGTCAAGAGTAATACTCTGACGCCGTCAGAATGGACCTGCAGAAATTCTTATGTTAAGTTTCCGGAAAATTTCTGGAAAAACTTTGTCCTACTTCCTGGAAAATCCTGCAAAACTTCATTATGACTCAATACAAGCATTTGACTCTAACAAATACGAATATACATGTTCATTAAATATTGTGGAGAATCATGATCGGTTTGTTTCTTAAAAACATATTTGGGGTTTCCCCTTACACTTATCTTTTGCAAAAATACCTTTAGGTTGAAGTTAAGACTAGGCCAAACAACATAATAAAGTATTTCCACATTTTAGTAGAGAAACATGATCAACCAATCAATAAAAATAAAACATGTATACGGAAGCAAATAACAATCAAACAAATAAAATCACACAAAACATGGGTTGCCTCCCAAGAAGCGCTTTTCTTTATTTACGAGTCTTGTAGCTAGACTCAAAGTCATGGGTTACTACGTGATTTCATCATTGGTTCCATTCTCTAGGTCATCTTCTAAACCAGTTTTGTATTCCGGACCTAGTTGCAAGCATTCTTTGTAGAAACCAAGCATCCTATTTCTAACATACTCTACTCCTCTACGTCTATCCTCCTCATTCCTATAATAAGCCGCTTGCTTATGTTCCTTTTCGAAATTAGAGAGAAGGCGGTATTGTTCGATCTTGTAGGGCATTTGATAAGCAACCTCATCATTATCTTTCTTGAACCTAACTATCCCTAAAGTCGGATCATAACTCATCCTAGTGGCCTCAACAAAGGGCTTCCCGAATATAATTTGGCTTAGGCAAGCATCTATCACTGGACGAGTGTCTTCCACTATCCTAAAATCAATCTCATAGGTGAGATTCCCTATAATCACATGTACTCCCTTAACTCTTCCTGCAAAATTACTTATCCAATTTTTACCGGGCATCATCCTAAAATTGAGTTGCTTCTTCATCACCCAATTGTAATAGGTCCTAGTCATGATGTTCACGGGGGATCTAAGGTCGATGTAAGCTTTCCATATATGCATGTGCCCTATATTACATGGGATGTTAATGTTGGAGGGGTCTCCCATTTTGATCAGGGGGTCGCCAAAGATATATGTTTTCTCGGGACTATCGAATAAATCCTTATGGTATTCCCGTTCCTCCTTGGTTGGCAACTTATCAAAGTATTTCTCTATAGGTTCTATCTCCTCCAATTCCTTATCCTTTTTAACCTCAACTTCCCTACTCTCATCCTCACTATGGGCTTCTACTCTAACTTCATCCTTGTCACTCTCCTCTATCTCCCTATCTATCGGCTTAATGGTGACAACATTGACAAAGTGGACATGTTTGGATGATGAGGGATCCTTAACTTGGATTCCACTATTGGTGTCCCTAGTGTCCTTCCTAGGTGTGATTAATGTTTGGTTGTTGAGGGCTTTCAACAAGTTGTCGATCTTGTTGGTCATCTCCGTTTGTTGTTGGTTGAATTCGGTTTCGAACCTAGCTATACGGGCTTCTTGAGATGCCATGAATTTCGACATCAATCCTTCAAGATTGTTGGTACTACCATAGTTGTTAGAAGGATTGTTGTTGAAGGTACGGTTGGATGGTGGACCGTTTGATTGGTAACGATTAGGCGGATTGGAAGAATTGGGTTGATTTTGTTTCCACCTAAGGTTTGGGTGATTTTTCCATGAGGGGTTGTATGAATCACCGTATGTGTTTGGCTCGGGCTTGAAAGTGTACCACTTATCTCCTGCTTCGTCGGTACGCGTGGATGCGTAGTCCACAAAAGCTGTTCCGGGGAGTTCCACACAATCACGAGTGTCATGGGGACCACTACATAATTCGCATGAAGAAGTGATTTTGTTCACTTGGCTTGAATGCTTCGGAGCTTCGTAAGATTTCATGAGAAACTTGACTTGGTCCTCAAGTTCCATGATCCTACGATCGGGAGTGCTTGAATTATTCGAAGGCAAAGATATTGCCTTGACCGTTTTGTTCAAATCACGGGGATCATTCCAACTTTCGTTGTCATAGAGAGCAAGATCTTCTATGAGTTCCCATGATTGTTCCGCACTAAGATCACGTAGCTTACCACCGGCCGATTGGTCAATGGTTCGCCTCGTGGAGATGTCGATATGGTCATAGAAGATTTGGACTTGGAGCCAAAGATCTATGCCATGATGAGGGACTTTTTGGAGTAAGTCCTTGAAACGAGTCCATGCTTCATAAAGAGATTCATTTTGACGTTGTTGGAACATCAAGATGTCATTCCTAAGCTTAGTAGTTCTCCCCGGTGGGAAAAATTGAGCAAGGAAACGAGTGGTGAGATCATCCCATGTGGTGATGGATCCCGCGGGTAAACGCTCAAGCCATTGACTAGCTTGATCCCGTAGAGAGAATTGGAATAGGCGTAAACGGGTAGTCTCTCTAGTTTCAACACCTAGGTCTATGGAATCTACGATTTTGAGGAAGTCCTTAAGGTGTTGGTTTGGATCTTCGGAACGAAGTCCATGGAATGCACATCCGCTTTGCACCAACCGGATGGTGTCGGATCGCAAGGGGGTCACATTGTCTCCGGTGAGCTCAATGGTGTTTCGGTAGCCTTGGTGGCTAGGTCGGGAATACTCTCCTAAGGTTCGGGGCCTAAGGGGTTCTAATGGTGGGTTTTGTTGTGGTGGGATGATGGGTTCAAAGATGTTACCACCTTCCATGATGTCGGATGGTAAAGAGTTACGAACAAAGGCACGAAGAAATAAGATAGACTAAAGAAGACCTAAAAATAAAAATAAAAATATTACTAGAAAGGAATCTAGCAAGTAGACCTAATAAAAAGAAATCCTAACCTAGACAATAACTATTCCCCGGCAGCGGCGCCAAAAACTTGATGCGTGGGAATCGCACCTTGCTTTACCTCTCGAGGGATCTCGAGAAGCTTACAACCCCCAACAGGCAGTGTACCTGATCGTTGTAGTATAGTCAGTGTTCTAAAAGGCGCGCCAAGGCGCTGCCAAGGCGTCGCCAAGGCGCGAGGCGTGGCCTCGCCGCCACGAAATAGACCATGGCGGCTGCTCTAGGCGTGGCGTGGGAAAAGGCGTGACAAGGCGTGAAAAGGCGCGCCTTTTGGTAAGGCGTGGCGCGCCTTTTTGAAACAGTTTGGTTTTTTTGTTTTTTTTTTTAATTATTATTATTATTTTAATAACTATTTGAACCATCATTTGAAATTTGAGCTATTTGTTATTTGGGTCTGATAATTATATAATAAGTAGTAGTTAAATGTCTAATATAGTAGTCCAAATGTATATGAAATATGATATTATAACATAAATGATAAATATATAAATATTTTTTCGCCGCCTTAGTCACGCCGCAAAAAACGCCATGGCTTCGCCATGGCGCGTAAGGCTTGAGGCGTGGCCTTGCCGCCACGCCACGCCTCACGCCATTTATAACATTGAGTATAGTATAGTGACAAGTACCGGGGGATTGATCGTTCAGCTTAGGAATAGTGTCGCTAGGATTAGAAAACCTAATTAATAGTTCTAAAGGTGAGAGATGATTATTTTTGTATTTTTATATTTTTATGAAAGCAATTAAAATCTCGGGTTTTGGAAGAGTGGGCGGAATTAGTTGCTATTCAACTAACCCAAAGCTATTATATAATTGAAATAAAATACTAAAAATGAAATTAAACTAAATTATACTAAGGTTTTGAGCAGTGGTTGGAGAAATTGTGTTTACTTAGACTTCACTACTCCCTAGATATCTTTTACACGTTAATTACTTGTTATACTTGTATGGATGACGGATTGTATTCCTTAATACCATTCGTGGGGTGGCATACATAACTCCCCAACTCTATGAGCTCTTATCTCCTCCTACACCATGACCCAGCACAACTATAGGGATTGTAAACAGTGGCTCATGCATTAAATACAACCAATAAAGACCTAGTACGCCTCGGTTCATGTTTCTTAAGACGTTCAAGCATGTTACCATTTGGAGATCTGCCAGTTTTCTTAAGCCTAACATATAATATCATTCATCCAAATCAAGAATAGACAAGTAATCAACACATAATCAACATCTAGGTTTCATTAGATCTAAGCAAACACAAAAGAGATCTAGCCTAGCATAGTGGAATTGAGACAAGAACAAGATATAAACAACCAACACATAGACATATTGATTGAATTGGAAGAACACTTATCTCAATTACAATGCAAGGTTTCAAGGGTTTGGAACCCTTGAAAAACCTGTAAAAGATGCACCAAAATCGTCTTTAGGGTTTCACCAAAACTTCTCTCTTTTTAATGAAAAAACTAGAAAACTATATATAGGAAAAGCAGGCTGACGGCGTCAAGAGTTACATATAACGCCGTCACCTCGCCGCCAAATACTTCCTCGGACGGCCTTGATCTACTTATGACGGCCTATGTGACGCCGTCACCGACCACGGTATTTTATTCTTGCCACTTTGACGCCGTCATGAAGGCTTCTGACGCCGTCACCACCTACGGTATTTAATTCCTCATGTCTGACGCCGTCAAGATGGTAGTCTTGACGCCGTCACCTTGTATCTTCAGCATGGAAATTTGGTACTTAGCCGTTTTTTTCACTTTTATGCTCCAAAAACGTCCAAAATGGCTTCTTTTCCAGAATTCACTCTCCAAACACCTAAAATCACAAAAGGAACGATTTAGGGCAATATTTGATCAAATAAAGTCGGATTCGGGCTTAAATGACCCCCTAAAAACGGATCATTTTTCGCCTCATCACTTACACACCCTAGTTACCAACTGCTTTGAAATTCACTAAACAGTTAAGATAAAAGGGGTGTTTGGATTTGTAAGTTTAGGTGTGTTGTTGTAGATCTCAGAAGGCAATCATAAGTTAAACATCATACTATAATTTGCATTTGGTGGTTTCAAGCTTAAAATCAGTTGTTGTTTTGGTCCAAAGTCAAAATCTCAAAAACTTGTCTCTCACAGTTAACTGTGAGAGTTTTTGTTGTCCAAAACCATCACATTAGCTTAATAAGTTGTTAATATAGAGTAAAATAGCTTAAGTACATCTTATTACATCATTTTGAATCAGTAGGGGTTAGTATAAATTCAAATAAGTCAAATCTTGTGTTCTAATCAAAAAGTCAAAATTTCATCTCTCAGATTTTTGCAAAAGTTCCAAGATTAATTGTGATTTATGTGTTTGGATTGAGAAGCTGAAATTTGTTGTAGTAATAGACTACCAGCTCATCTTTAAGATCCCACTTAGCTTATATTTTTGCAAATTTTACCCTGGGCCCCACAAGCTAGGGAAATCACTTGCAGGGCAAGCATCTCCCCTGCACCAGCAGACTCAGTCCATCACCACCACTTTGGTGGTGATTTGTGACCACCTCAGTGGGCCCCACTTGTCATACTTGGCACCATTGAACCCCCTCCTACCAGGGATCATAAGTTGACCCCTTGTTTGACCTAGGACTCAGTGGACCCCACCTGGTTTAGTCCCTCAACTCTGTCCCAGTTCCGTGTTTAAGATAATTTGTCAAAGTGCTTATTTCTTTCAAAACAACTTATTTGTGATCATTGTTTGTTATTTCTGGCTTATTGTAGTTTGTTTAACTTATTTGTACCCATTTCCATCATTGTGGACCCCACCTACACCCATTTGAGCTTATTTGCCCACACAGTCAACATAAGTCAACTGATAAGCCTAAGGGGGTGCTACTGCTTATTTATAAGCAATTTTCAAAAGTGGTTTCACAAAAGTTTTTCATTTTCAGTAGTAAAGTAAAGTTGTAAAAGAAAATCCAAGAAAAACCAAGTTTAAATTAAGTGATAGTTTCTATTTAATTCAATTTAATTTTAATTTTCATTTTTAGATTTTTATTAAGTATTTAGTATTTTTATATTTTTATTAATTACCTTATATAGTAAAGTATTTTTAGTAAATTTTTCAGATTTTTATTCTGCCTTTTAGTATTTATTAGATTTAATACTAGTTTTCTTAATTATTAATTAATATTAAGTATTAAATATCATATTTAGTTTTTATAAAGTAAAACTTAGTTTTTATATTTTTCCTAGCTATAATATAATATAATAGACTTTTATAAAATATATTTTGAATTTCTACTGTTCATTTTCAATTTTTCTTCTTTTAATTGTTTAAATTAGATTTAAAGTAATTAAAAAGTAAATAATTAGTGGATTAGTCTTAAAACATAATTTTTAGAGTTTTTATAATTTTGTAGGATTCCAGTGATGGTTAAGTAATTTTATAAATTTTCTTTTAATTTGCTAAGTTAATTTATTATTAATATTAATTAAAAGTAGTTTAACTAGTTTAATTAAGTTAAATAGTTTTTAATTTATAAAAAACCCATAAAAAGACAAAAATATTTATTTTTATTTTTTATACTTTCTTCAAGTTCTAATTTAAGTTTAGAAATTGTTCTTGCAAATTTTTAGTTTAATTTGTAATATTTATAGTTAGTAGTTAATTTAAATTAGGTTTTAATTTAGTTTTTTAATAGTTTTATTAATTAAATAATATTTAAATAATACTTTAATCATTTTCATAATCCCATTTTCATTTTCAATTTCTTTTTAACTTTTAAGTTTCAAAAAGTGTCAAAAGCACCCCCTGTAGTTTGTTAAATACCAAATCCCACTTTTTCAGTCCGATTGCGTGAATCTTAATCGTGAATTTGTGCATATAATTGTATATATGATTTTTGTGAATATCATATCTGTGTATAAATACCAAAATAACAGTAGCAACATCAATTCCACATCATCTAGGCTACTGTCCTCAGTGCCACTCACTCGTAAACGATTTCAACCAACACCATTTCAATCTCGCTGGGACTTTAACGACCCGGGAAAACACTATACTATTACCGGAGTATTGGAACGAGGCTATCTTTGACTTATTCACCTTGGTCAATAATATCTGACTGTTTCGGGACCGATCAAAAAGTATTTAACGTATATTAAAACTAATTCGTACATTTATACAATTTTGTAAGTTTAATAGATGCAAGTCTCAAACTAATATTAGTACTCATGTAATTGTAAATAAAGTTCATATTATAAAGTATAGGGGGTGTAAAGTGTAAGATTATCTAAATTAATAATAAAAAAAAAAAACATGGAGATTTAGGGAGCGTTTGGTTTATAAGTGGGATTGGAATTGGATTCGGATTTAGGAAAGGTTTGAAAGAAATTAAAAAGAGAGAAAATTAATTAATATTTAATTTATATGTATATTTAATAGATTTTATGTATTTGATTAAGCCAAAAAAGGTAAAAGATAAAAAGAAAGAATGAAAATATATGGTTGACAAAAATCATCAAATAAAAAGAAAAGTTTGATTAGTTGGTTTCATGAAAAGCCCCCAAAATAGGGTGGTATGAAAATTTAATTTCAAAACCCATGTCACGGATACCAACATGCTACCAAACAATGGATTAATCTCTACTTTCATTCAATACCTACCCATAGCCTCAAACCAAACAGGCCCTTATAATTTTACACTTAACTCCATATAATATATTTAAAATCAACCACTAATGTTTTATTAATTACATCCACTTTTTTTAAGTTTTTATTTTTATAAATTTGACACATATATTTTTATGTGTTTTTTTCCTCAATCAAATTCTCCACCAAATTTATTAAAGTTTGACCAAAATCAATTCAATTTTGACTTTTTATCGGCCAATCACGTTGCTTGATTTCGTCTACGTGTCAAAATCGAGCTTTCCTATTGGTCCAATTTATTTTTCAATGAGAAAGGATTTGCAAAATCACTCTAAAATAATGTAATTCTTTTATTATATAAAAGATAAAAGATTGTAGAAAAGTAACCTCCTCGTAATCTCTTAATCCAAATGCCAATTCACGTAACTTATAATCTAACCTCTTGTTTTTAGCTCCTTCAAGAGTTGTACGTACATAACCTAACCTGGGGGTATCGCCCAAATCATTGGTCCGGTACTAGATGTAGCTTTTCCGCCAGGAAAAATGCCTAATATTTATAACGCTCTGATAGCAACATCTATTTTTGTTAAACATACCATTTATATAATTGACTCATATTTAGTGAAATTTAATTGTTTTATTCCACAATCTTTTATCTCAGATCCAGATAAAGTAACATATAGCATTATGCGTCGTAATATCAAGGTTCTTCTTTGAGCAGTATACTCGGTTCAGTGAGAACGAATAATATGTTATTGTCTGTTATCACAGCGCCACCTCATTATTCCACTAATAACTAAAACACTCTTTCGAATAAAAAAACTAATAACATGTTATTGGTACTTATAGGTCCCACAAAATATCCCACTCATTAAAAAAAAAAAAAAAAAAAAAAAAAAAAAAAAAAAAAAAAAAAGTTGTTGCAATGGCGAAGGGACGAATGACATATAGCAGCGGTGCAATATGGCGTGCCATTGATGCCAAAACATCCCAATGTCACCCATATCGAGCTCTCTAAATGCATAACATTCAAAAATTTATTAAAGCATTAAAGCATCTCTCTTATTTTCACTTATTAAAACAAGAAATACTCAAAATTTTGCATAAGAGCACAACTGTGCTATAGGACGAGTTATCCGCTCGACATGTTAGATTTTACCCTATAACATTACAATAAAAAAAATAGACACTCTGTTCTTTTGGGAAGGAAATGGGAGGAAAGAGAAGGAAAGTGACAAAAAGTACAAGTGGGGACACAAATGGTACAATTATTAACAACACAACTAAATCACTTTCACTTCCTTTCCTCTCTTTTCCTTCCCAAAAGAACACAGTGAGAGTAAATTACACCGTTCGTCCTTGTGGTTTGCGTTGACTGGCGTCGTTAGTCCTTTGACCAAAAAAACTGCACCGTTCGTCCTTAACAGGTAAACGTTTGGCGTCGTTAGTCCCTCCCCCACTAACGCTTGTTAAGCGTTGTTACACCTGAAGTCCCATGAGGGTATACTAGTCATTTTGCAAACCAAAAGGATGAACGGTGCAATTTTTTTTCTAATACGTTCGTAAGTTCCGTTTTAATACGTTTTCGTCTATTTTTTTTTTTACGTTTTTGTCCGTTTTTTTCGTTTTCGTCTCTTTTTTTTTACGTTTTCCTCCATTTTTTTAAGTTTTCATCTGTTTTTTTCGTTTTTGTCTGTTTTTTACGTTTTCGTCTGTTTTTTTTCGTTTTCGTCTGTTTTTTTACGTTTACGTCCATTTTTTACGTTTTTGTTCGTTGTTCTAACGTTTTCATACGCTTTCGTCCATTTTTTTTAAGTTTTTATCCATTCTTAACCGTTTTTTTCGGTTTCGTCTGTTTTTTACGTTTTCCTTCGTTTTTTTACGTTTTCATCCGTTTTTTTTTCGTTTTCATCTGTATTTTTACATTTTCCTCTGTTTTTTTACGTTTTCATTTGTTTTTTTCGTTTTCGTCTGTTTTTTTACATTTACCTCCATTTTTTACGTTTTTCTCCATTTTTTTCGTTTTCGTCTGTTTTTTTACGTTTTGTTCGTTTTTTTTCGTTTTCGTCTGTTTTTTTACGTTTTCCTTCGTTTTTTTACATTTCCATCCGTTTTTTTTGTTTATGTCTTTTTTTTTACGTTTTTGTTGAGATCGTTTATAGCTCAAGGTTGGTTAGATCTCATCTAGGGCTTACACAATAATAAAGATAAAGAACATGTACGCAGCGGAATAAACAAAACATCTTTATTATTGCTACAAGTTTTCTCATCATCATATCTACTCTAACATACACCAACAGCCCCAATGATACGTGATCAAGTGTAGCACGGTTACACTCTAACAGGAATCATAAGATCCTTGGGGCTAAACACGAATAAACAAGTCTAGGCGTTTACATGAACTATACGCCCTAGACCACACACACACACACTTTTACTGAACATTACATTGTGACATGCTTGAATGAATAAAACCTGTACCCTATATCTCTTTATATAATAGAGACATTAGGGTTTACAAAGAGATAAGACCGAATATAAAGAAATCTTCCTAATTAAGTAAACCGATTTCCTGTATATTCTTTTTCTTTGAAGTTTTCCTCTTTGTCGCTTTCAGTCCTTCTTGTTTCATCATTTTTGTCTTATCAACTCAAACGTATAAAACCCAAAAGTTTTCGTTCCTTTTTTTTTTCTCTTTAACATTTTCATCCTTTTTATGTTTTTTTTACGTTTTCGTTCATTTTTTTACATTTTCGCCCATTTTTTTACGTTTTTGTCTTTTGTTCTAACGTTTTCATATGTTTTCGTTCATTTTTTACATTTTCATACGTTTTTATCCATTCTTATATGTTTTATACGTTTTCACAACATGGGTATTGAATGTTGATGCTAATAACCTGTAATTATTCTTTTTATTTTTTGAAATTTGATGTTTTTTGGTTATCATTTGATATACTCATGTTGTGAAAACATATAGAACGTATAAAAACGGATAAGAATGGATAAAAACGTATGAAACGTTAGAACAAAAGAAAAAACGTAAAAGAATAGGCGAAAACGTAAAAAACGAATGAAAACGTAAAAAGAGACAAAAACAAAAAAAACGGATGGAAATGTAAAAAAACGAACAAAACAATAAAAAAATAAACGAAAACGAAAAAAACGGACGAAAACATAAAAAAACAGATGAAAACGAAAAAAATGGATGAAAACGTAAAAAAATGGAGGAAAACGTAAAATAAACATACGAAAACGAAAAAAACGGATGAAAACGTAAAAAAATGGAGGAAAATGTAAAAATACAGACGAAACCGAAAAAAACAGATGAAAACATAAAAAAACGGATGAAAATGTATAAATACAGACAAAAACGAAAAAAACCGGATGAAAACGTAAAAAAAACGGAGGAGAAGGTAAAAAAAACGAAAACATAAAAAAACTGACAAAAACGAAAAAAACGGACGAAAACGAAAAAAAAACAGAACTTACGAACGTATTAAAAAAATTGCACCGTTCGTCCTTTTGCACCGTTCGTCCTTTTGGTTTGCGAAATGACTAGTATACCCTCATGGGAATTCAGGTGTAATAACACTTAACAAGCGTTAGTGGCGGAGGGACTAACGACGCCAAATGTTTGCCCGTTAAGGACGAATGGTGCAATTTTTTTGATCAAGGGATTAACGACACCAGTCAACGCAAACTACAAGGACGAACGATGTAATTTACTCAAAAAAAAAAAAACCGCTCTACTTAATAATATTCTTGTAACACGTCACTTGAAATCCCCACTCAACTCCACTTTTATACTAAAAAAAGAAAAACAATCACCAATAACCTGCGTTATTCACATGGTGAGTGCACCTATAAGACACCTATAACGCACATGACGTGTTATAAGTACAAAAGTGTCTTATTACTTAGTTGTGTTGACAACAATGAACCCATAACTTGAGGTAGGGTGTTGTGACAATGTCCACAGCATCCGACATAACACCTTGATACCCAGTGATCTACGTTCAAAACTATAGCATGACATCAATTTTTTTATGGAGTGATGTTGTGACAACATGGACGTCACCATTTACATGTTATAGTCTATACATCTCGTACTAGAAGAGTACTCGCGCAATGCGGCGGGTACTCGATGACTATTTTTATGGCGAACAAATGTTTTTCATGTCTTCTTTTAAGCATAGTAAGCCGACCAAATATCTTTTTTTTTCAACTTTTTTTTCCAACCATTACATAATAATTCAAATACATCTAAAACATTACAAATAAATCTTCAAATAAAAGGACTAAACTACTAATCTATGATCTATCAACACATTTACCATAACTTTTAGGATAAAACCACCCGCCCATGTGGATAAGCCCATTAATGGTCCAGGTTATTGAATAGTCCAACTGCTAATCCATCAACACATTTACTACATGATGATGATAATGGATTAAATGGGCTGTTACAACTCAAGTAAATGGGTTTTATAAATATTAAAGTTGACACAATTAAAGACATTTAATTTACATTTGAAGGTTGGCTTGTTAATTTTAATTTCCTAATAAAGAAATGTTTTTGGTCTTAAAATTTTAAAACTTCTAAATATAGATTTCTTAAATACATTATAAGGTAGTATAGATATACACATCTAACACTGTATAATTTAGGTACATGAGTAGTTAATTTAAAGTTGATAAACCGTTTTATGTATGTTACACACATATATAAACTTCTCAAGAAGATCCAAATATCATTTTGTCGATTCCAATTTTAAAAAAGATATATTGAGCCAAGAAGAAAATGTGTCAACTAATAATCATCATTGAATATTTTCATATTAACTTTGATTTTTTAGATATCTTTCATTTGGTTTAAGAGATGTGTATTTCCTTTACCTCCGAGTGCATGTTTAAAAATACTTAACAAACATTTGGGACAAGAGGAATTCATGTGACAAAGGTAATGCTTGAGCTTACAATTCGCATCCATTTCATAGAAACACAAGGAAACAAAGTGACCAATTTTGGAAGAGAAAAATAAGGTTTTCTTCTATATTTATCTTTCATTTTACAAACTTTACAAAATTTGGAAATTTTGCATTATACACATCTATTTTGTGGTTCAACATCAATCTGGATATTATGCCCTCTAGCGGAGACATGGAGGATGGGAACACATTGCCCATATCATCAAGAAAGAAGATCAATCATTCAACTGGATCCTTACAAGAAGTTGGTGGTGGTGGTGGTCGTTTCAACGAATATTACCACCATCATCACCAATGGCAAGTGCCAATAGATGGTTTTTCCATGATATATAGAAGAACAATTCCTTTATTGATATCTTTAAAGCCACGGAAGAATAAGATCAACTGCATTCTCACCGTTACCATGTTAACAATGGTTACCATCATGTTCATGAAATACTTGGACATGATTAGGCTTAATGCCAACATGGACAACGGCGGAGACCTTATTGTTGTCCGACGTCAAATTCTGGATGAAACGAACCCCGAAAATGTAATGGTTTTCAAGAAATTCTTCTTTTATATGCTTCTTGGTTTATGGGACATAAAAATCATTTCTCGAAAAGTCAAAATGTATCTTTTTTTGTTTGACAGGTTCCTAGCATTTGGAGTAATCCTATAAGTGATAACCATCATGGTTGCATAGCTCGTTTACCTAACGAAACAAGTATGCAAACTAATCTGATATCATACGCTTTTCTAAAGATTGCACTCAATTCACTCACTACCAATTTTGCAAGTTTTTCATTCTGATTAGGAAATCGAAGTGCTCCAACAAATGGTTTCATCCTAGTTCAAGCAAACGGTGGGTTAAACCAAATGAAAATGGGGGTTAGCATTGTTCCAAGCAACATTTAACAAACAAATAGTGTTGAAAATAACAATATGAGATAAATTAATCTAACTATTTAATTGTATCGTTACAGATAAGTGACATGGTGGCTATTGCAAAACTCATGGATGCTACCTTGGTTCTTCCTAATTTAGATCATAAGTCATTTTGGACTGATCCAAGGTGCGATAAACAACCATACAGATGACACGCAAATTATATATCTCACCAAAAAATTCTTGGCATGGTTTTTTTGAAACTAATATACTTTCAGTGATTTTAAAGATGTATTTGACATCAAGCACTTTAAGACAACTCTCCAAGATGACATCGACATAGTCGACTCACTTCCACCAGAACTTGCAAAAGTGGCACCACGACAAAAGGATCCGATTTCATGGTCAAAGGCATGTGTGTTCATGATCAAATGCTTGTAACATATAACTAGTTTTCAGACTCAATAAATTGATTGTTTTCATGCAGCCCAGTTATTACCAAGGTGAGATTCTTTCACTGCTGAAGCAACACAAGGTGGTTAAGTTTCTTCACACTGATTCGCGGCTTGCTAACAATGACATCCCGGATTCCATCCAAAAGCTTAGGTGTCGAACCATGTATGAGGCCCTGAAATGCACAAAAGACATCAACGAGCTTGCAAGAAAATTAATTGATAGACTAAAGCAAAAAAGCGAACATTATCTTGCTCTTCATTTGAGGTACCTAAAAGTATATTATATTTACTTTACAATTTTGTATGTATTTAATGTTGGTTCTCAACAAATTGTAGATTTGAAAAGGATATTTTAGCTTTCACTGGTTGCACTCATGGCCTATCACAAAAAGAGGCCGACGAGATTAAAGAGTTGAGGTACAGTGTAAAGCATTGGAAGGTTAAAAAGATCAAAAGCACAAAACAGCGACAACATGGGGATTGCCCTTTGACACCTCGTGAGTCTGCTATATTTCTTCAGGCTTTGGGATTTCCTTCTAGTACAAAGATCTATATAGCGGCGGGTGAGATCTATGGAGAACGAGGACTCGATGAATTTAGAGAAAAGTATCCTAATGTGTACACTCATTCAACTTTGGCTAAGGATGATGAATTGAAGGCTTTTAAAGGATTGGATAACCAACTTGCTGCATTGGATTATACACTTGCACTTGCGAGCGATGTTTTTGTGTATACGTATGATGGAAACATGGCTAAGGCTATTCGTGGCCATCGGATGTTTAGAGGGTTTCAGAAAACAATTTATCCCGATAAGTAAGTTGTTTACCTGTATTGATTATTGCATAATATTGTTTTTATATTTTGAATAATCATGTTTATATTTTATAAGAAAAACATCCTCAAATTTTCAGTTATGTTGATAAAGTTGTAACCAACTTTTTAATATTAAAATGTAAGGTAATCTCTATTTGGTGCAGAAAATACTTTGTGAAGAGGATGGATGAACTGGACAAAGGGACTTTGAGTTGGGATGAATTCTCATCACAGGTTAAGAAACGGCATATGAATAGAACAAGCAGGCCAAGGCGTAGAGTAGCTGGAGTGAAGCCGAAACACGAGGAGAACTTCTACGCTAATCCATTCCCTGGTTGCATATGTGAGAGCTAGACTAGATAGCTTAGATTATAGAAACAAACAAGAACTGAGAAAAGGAACATGAGCCTGTGAGAGGCTCATTTGTTGCTGAACACTATGCCTTAAGGATAAAATAGGCCCCGGCTCCTTTTCAACTACAACAGTGCAACCATGATTTGAGGTGATGAAGAAATTGTAGAATATAAGAAAACAGAATATAGAAGTAAATCTGGGTTGGATGTGGTAGCATGTTTTGATCTTTTGTACATTTTGGTATAAAGCTGTAAAAATTGGCATATTAGCAAATCTACTATTTGCTGACCAGACTCTAGTGTCAATCAATGAATTGAAGTTGTGACAAATGAAAAAACTACAAGTTATATAAACATACACTTTTTTTGGTGCAAAGGTGAAAATTATATTAACTTCAAAACAAATGTACATCTTAAGTATAGAAGTAGAGATTTGGACACTCCCCAAATCTGATACAAACAGAACAAACTACTAAACATCTCCATTCGATATCTGACAAACTACCAAAGATATCTGTCAAGACTACATCAGACCAGAGTATAACTCATTTATGCATAAGATATCCTATTCAGCACCAAATTCACCTTGTTATTGCACCATACCATCTAGCTACATTTCCATCTTACCCTCTTGCCATGATCACTCAACCAGCACCCACATTAATCATAGCAATATGGGTTAATGGCTTCACTAGGCACTCATAACCCCTCCACAGAAGGGCTCTGTCAGTTATACTACATTTCCATCTCAAGAATGGCTTCATATAACTAGGAACACACTCCTCCAGTGAGGCCTATATAAACATACACTTATCATACATTCTTATCTAACTTTTTTGTTGTAAGCATTTAAGAAAGTTAAATGTTTTTAGGTTGATATATATGCCTACATTGGTGCATTAGCAAAAATGATTGGATGAAATGATGAAAGAGAAAAAGTGGATTTTACTTTATCATTTTTATGTGTGGGTACTGGGTAGGAGGAAAGTGGGTTTCACTTTGTCATTTTTATATGTGAGTAGGAAGATAAGTAGAAGAAAATTTGCGTTATCAAATAGTGACCAAAGCGCCCGAATATGATGCTAAAATTATTGTAACAGAAAGTACCCGCCTAAAGAATTTTAGAGATCAATAGTGTAAAACCTCATAGGTATGGCCTAGTGGTGGAGGCTTGAGATTATCCACTGAAGTGAGACAACCTTTGGATGCTTATTACCCCAACGTAAACTTCCCTGTGAGGCCGAGGAAATGAGAGTTTTTCGAGAAATAAGTTCGTACACCCACGATTGTACGGAGTTTGAGTTTCCACCGATTTAAACATTTTGGAGAGATTGATAGTCTAAATCTTCATACTATAACAATTTTAACCAATCACATCACTTCATTGTGGTCTTAACTAGATTACTTTACCACAATTATCAACACCTCATACATGTTTACCATCTCTAGTGAGACCTAAGTTAATCATTTATATTAATTAGTTTTCAATAATTATGGATCAAATCCATGTCATTAAACTAATCATGGGAGCAATGGCTGAGCTTGACGCTTTATTGCGAGAGGGGCAAAAGTGAAAATTGTATGAAGTAGAATCACCAAAAGTAAAATTACATAAAAAGGCATCATACTTATTATTTTTTGTCATTGTATGTTGCGTACTATTTTTTTTCTCATCTTGACACCAACCTTTTGAAATCGTGCTATTCGATGTACTTTGTGACCATTTTACCCTTACTTTTTTCAAAATTTGAAGGGTAAAATTGTCATTTTCATGGCTGAAATAGTCGAAAAGTACACAGAATAGCACGATTTGAAAAGGTTAGTGTCAAGATAAGAAAAATAATTATATGCAATATACAATGACAAAAAATGGCAAGTATGATGCCTTTTTATTTAATTAACCCAAAAAATTACTGCATGAAAATCATTAAAAGATACACTAAAATGTGACAAATTTTGGCATAGGTCCGCCAATGCATGAGAGCGTATGATAAACTATTGAATTCAATTATACAATGTAAATGATAATATATAAAAAAAATAAAATACAATCACTTAGATTAGATTTTTACTCAACTTTACAGGTTTAACAAGGTAATTACGTGACCGGTTCCAATCCTTTCACCGACCATCTCCAAAATGTGTACATACTAAAGTTGGCTTAAAGCCATTAATTCAACGAAAGTCAATGCAACGTGGCCTTCTAGCGTGGACAAAATCAATGAGGCGGAAATTATGGAAATAACGTTTGTTATATTAACAGGTTACTATAACTTTTAATGGTAATAATAAGCTTTTAGAAACCATTCTGGTAACATGTGAAAATTTGTGAAAGTATGATGGCAATTAATGGCTTTAAGCCTACTAAAGTTTGAACGCGAATCGTGTTATGAGGAACGTTATGCGTGTTTAAAATAAAAAGTTTGGGAGGTATAAAAGTTTTGGATGCAGATTAGCAAACTTAGAACATGCAAGGACCAAATTGCAACTAACCACAAAGTATGACCTCTCCCTTTTTCTAACGATCTGTTCATGATTCATTCACACATCTTCTTCTTCAAATCGATCTCTCCGATTCAAGTCCTTTAATCTTCCCAATCATTAAAGCCAAGTGAGTTTTATTTATTGTTTTCTTTCAACAATTATTCATCTTTTATTTATTGTGAATCACATTCTTAGGGTTTTAACAAATTGGCTACCAGAAACCAATTTATTATTGAATCTATTTATGACAGAGTGTGATATTGATCTCTGTAATTTTTATTTATTATTTTTTTTAATAAAACTTTGTTATGGAGCTGAACTAGTAAATCTGTGAATACCCATGTAATTGACGGTACAGTTAGATAACGTAACCATCGAATGTTTATGTTACAAGAATAGGGAATAAGTTAATCAATTATAGTACTAGATAATAAGTGTTGGATAGCCGTTCGCCAATGCCAGTTATTTGTATTCATTATGTTGTTTGTATGACACGGCGCTTTTGCCTCTTGATTCATGGGTTGAGTCTAATATATAATATACTTTTCTACACTAATCTATGAAGTTGCCGAGATTAAAACAGTGCATTAGGTCACTATTTGAAGTATTTTCGAGTGTAATGAGATTGAGTCAGGGCATGGCTAATGAAGAAATGGACTTATGACCATTGAGTGTAAACTTAAGGGAATCAAACTATCACTATAAAAGTGATAGTTTGTGTTTGTTTAGAATGCCTGGGCCCACAACTATGACTATGAAAGTCTAATATATTCCATACTCCATATACAACTCTTGAGGGGGGAATGGATCTTTCATAGTTGAGGGACCCACCACTACTATCAAACTCATACCCATTGTCATTCCTCGCAGCATACCAAACGCACCCTTAGCAATCTAGATTCTAGAATGCCATCATGTGCTGTTAAAATAAGTTTTAAGCTGTAGTTTATTATTTGATAGAAGCGTTTGGAAACGTGGAAATGTTTATTAGTGATTACATTCAACTTTGTGACTTCTACTTGATGTCTGATGTATTTTTAGAAATACCCATCTTTGATTTTGGTCTTCCAAGAATGTGTATATAATGGACTAATATATGTTATACCGTATTACAGGATATGGGTCTTTGGACACTACTTGAAGGGTGTCTGCTCATTGCAAATGCACTGGCAATATTGAACGAGGATCGTTTTCTTGCACCTAGAGGATGGAGCTTCCAAGAGTACTCAGGGGTGAAGAGAAATTCCCTCAAGGGGCAGATCATCGGTCTCATTTACGCAACACAATATTTGAGAGTCTTACTGATCATGATGAACTCCCTCTGCATTGTTGTAAAGCTTGTTTCTGGATGATTATCCAAAGTAAGTCTCTCTGCGGTGCCTTTCCATAACCTCTTTTTTGTTTCAGTTTATCTTTCCACATTCATATATGCTGTTTATATATGCAATTTAGCATTTAGAATCCCTCCCTCCATTTCGAGAAGTTGAGTTTGAATTGGATTCGTTTTATGAAATAAACATATCCTTTCAAAGATGCTATATATATGAGGAAAAGTAGGCATTAGATTTGTGATTTTGGAACTAGATATTCGTAGTTTGCCTCTGATTGTTATCCTGCTACTGTTTCCTGCAAGAATCTTGATGTCATGTCTATTTTGCATATCAGATTAAGAAGTCGTTGAAGGCTGTACCTAGTCACTGCAAATTCAAGTGGATTTTATTAAAAGGATGATGATGCTGCAGGCAAATAAGCTTAGACTGATGTGCCGTTTGTTAAAAGACATTTATCTTATGTAACATGTTTCGGTTGGTAGTTTGAATTGATGTCATTTGTTAGTATACACATTTATCTTTTGTAACATGTTTTGGTTAGTAGATCAATTTGATACACCATTTGTTAAAGACGCGTTATGTAGATCTGTTTGGTTTTGTGGTTCTGTAGCATCTTTTTGGCTGAGAAATTCAAATGTGTCATCTGTTTCATTGTTTACTTCTGATCAAAACAACTATATTGAAACAAAATCTACTAAAATAGTCTAAATGAACTAGAAAGTACTCCGTATCTCTTTTCAAAACATGTTAAGCAATCCACCAGCAGATGCAACAGAAAACAAAAAGTTACATATCAGTGAAAATGAGATAAGTTTTGGAGTGTACAGCAATTAGTCTCAAGGCAGCAATCGCTGCTGCAACAGCCATAATACTAAAGAAACAAACATTGAGCCAATGCCATGCCTTTTGTAAGGAGGTTAGCTTCTTTTTCTTCGCCACTAGATACATGTGATTTGCAAGAATAAATGTAAGTGGGAATGTGCTGATTGCTCCTGTTAGGCTCATGAAGTCTCCGAGAAAGGGCAATGCTGCTGCTACGAAAGTGGTCATGGCAATATAACCCCCTCTCACCAAGAATCGGAATGACAGATTCTTGATGGCAGATATGCTTTCTTGTATTCCGTATTTAGTGTCCATATACTCGTACATTGGACTTGCAAATATCTACAGGCAACAAATCGGAAACTGCATTAGCCTAGGATAGAGACAAGATACAGGGTCAAAAACAGTTTGGGTTGAAACACTTGTCGTAAGTAAAGATTGAAACGGGTCAAACAGGTCGGTTAAGTTGACCCATAAGACTTTTTCTCCATTAATAAGTACATGCGTAATGAATGTTGATTATTATTTCAACAAATTTCTAACTCTTTGAATAATACTCTGTATAATTTAGGAGATTGAATGCATTTAAATAAAACTTTTGAAACACATTTATTAAATTTTACCCATTTGAGATAAAAGAGAACTCATATCAACACATTTGTAAGTAAAAGGATTGATATTACCACCTCTAATATTACAACTTGCACGATATGTGGTACAACTGGAACTAGTAAAACAGAATTGAAAGCTGAAATGCATAAAAAGGGAAGGAGTAATATATTGAGCATTACATGCAGAGCTATAACCGACTGAAGAAAGGCACATATGTTGGCAAATGTCTTGAGCCAAACTGGACCGCTAACGCTGTTAAGCAAATAAAGATGCACCATTGCCATAAGCCCAGTACCCCACAAAAACCACTGCATATAGAGGTAATACTCCTACTGAGAACTGGAAGTAGAGACCCTTCATCATGTTACTAACAACTGGCGGTCTCACTGTTGCCTACAAGATAAAAAAATCATTAACAAAATGGAAAACATCATTGTTCTTCGTAATGAAGTCATGGATCTGATATTTTACTTGGATTTCTGGGAGCATTCCAGTGTTGAACGCAAACACAAGACTTGCAGAAGCACCGATGGTCGTAAAGATTTTGCTTGCGTGTGTTCCTGGAATACTATAGTCCCTTGGTGGAGCTTGAATTCCTGTAAATTAAACACACAACACAATATTAGTATTTCCTTTTAATGGTTCACAAATGGTACTGCATAAGATCAGAGAACATGATATTATACCATCCCGAAGAGAGAGTGCAACTGCTACAATTATATATACTAGGCTAAAGAACGTTGAAAACCCCAGCCAAATCCTTAAAGCGGACAGATGAGGTATACAAATTGCAAAAAGGCCACAAATGAACCCTGCGATTGCGATAAAGTATGGCAGCTTCATGACACTATCATCTCTGAAGATTATATAAATAGCCTGAAAAAACTTTCCATGATGGTTAGCGAAGTCAAAAGATATTGTATAATCAAAGCAGCAAGGATGTGGATAATATATCCTTACCTTTAGAGCCTGACCAGCCAACATTATAAAACCGACGTTAATCATGAAAAGGTTCACATACTGTAACATCCAAGTTAGGGAATAAACTTTTGGACCTACAAATTATTTTTAGAAAAAACTTGATCATTCCCATTAGTTATGTCGCGAATAATATGTAAGTTGTACCTATTTAGTGTTTGTTTGGTAATTACCATAGACAAAGCCTGCAAGGTCTCTGTACCTAATATGCCTCTTCCCACCGAATTCATGGAGCTCCGCGATAAGTGCATTTGCATATAATGAAATGACAGTGGCCAAAATCAAACCCACAACTCCACCCACCCAACCAAGAGGAACCATGACTGCACCCGAATATCCCAACACATATGCACTGTTGATACCAGTTGTAAGAACAAAGCCGGCTTGAAACCACGAGTCTACATCATGAAAACACATTGTGAATATGACCGTCCAAACAGACACATCCATTAACTATAATTTAAGTACCCATACCCAAACAAGACTAAGGAATTTTCAGAGATATTTGATGACTAAAAACTAACTAGATACATGAATGCAATCAATGTAGAATAGGAGGCCGTTGTTACATATACACTCCGAAACTCCTTATATTCAAAATTCACAACATGAAATTCATGTCATGCATCCATGTACCACCTTAAACTTGTCTATCTTATCAATGTTTAAAAAATGATAAGATATCAGTCTCATTTCGAGCAAAAAGCATGCTGTCAATCATCTAATAAGCTCCTCAGAAACTAAAGTTATACTACTAGCAACATATCAAACATAAGAAAATGTGAATAGAAGAGTACCAGTGCTAATCTGATGAGCTGTTTCAGGAACTTCGATGGCTAAATGTCCGTCATTAAAAATCTTTGAGGGGCTAGCCGAAATGGTGTTATCTCTCTCGACGTCCATATATATCACCTCCTTTTGTCTATTCTTTGACCAATCTTGTTTATTAGAAGCTATAGATCTAATATATGAGTGCTCATTCCCTACTCATTTCTCAAATGTATCTAATATATACGAGTGTTTACCACCTCTATGGACTATGTAAAAAGAACAAACTTAATTAAAACATGTGAAGATGTGTATGTTTGGATCAGGATCAGACCATGAACATAGATATATTCTTTACTATTTTGAGTGTGTTTGTGTTTGGAGATTGAATTGTGATTCAAAAACTAACAAACTGCAGAGAGTGAGAGCGAGGCAGGTGCCTAACAAATCTAACTAGCTGATCATTTCTTCCTTATTTTTCTCAAACATTATATATTACATTTTATCTTATCTGTTTATAATTTTATATCAGATATATACAATTTAACAAATTATGGCTATATCCTAGATTCCTAGGGCCTTAGATCGAGACTCATTATATGGATTTATGATTAGTATATACCCTCTTTTTTAAAGCAACTAACAATTCACACCGTATGCAATACAAATACTTTTACGTACATTTCTTAGACGGCATTTGAACCCACAACTAATAGGTTGGTGAGTATCTCATACAGTCTCACATATACCGCTTGGTTGGTCGTACTTAATTTGGATAAGTTTTTATTGATATGTAGCAATTTATTATCAATTATCAATTCATAAAAAACGGCCCAATTTATAACCGAACGAAATAAACATTTATAATAAAAAACGCTCTATACAAAACGCGCCGCAACGAAGTGCGGGCATCAAAACCTCGTTAACACTATTAAACAAAATTTTACCGGCTGACATTAAGAAACATATCTAGTTGACTAGTTCTGGCATCTATAATTATTGATTACGTTACATGTTTTTTCGCACTAGCTGTTTTCATTCACGCGAAAATAAGCCTAGACTCATCCGACCACCAATGTTTTCACACTAGCCGTTTTTGTTCACGCGAAAATAAGCCTAGACTCATCCGACCACCATGCTCTCGACTCAACTCGGGCAACAACTTATTGGGCCCGTTGCCCGAGATGAATAGGTTGGAATCCGTGAATACTAAACGCTTGCCTAAACATCATTATCCTTGCATAGATTTGCACTTCACATTTCCTATCACACGTAGGTGTGCTTAATCAAAAATGCAAATGACCTAAAAAGATAGAGTTCTCTACACAATGCTAAGATCTAAAAATATGAATGTCGTGAGCAATACGTGACTCTAGTTATGATGAAAAAACGAGTAGATATACATATATTCTAAGTTAAATAAGCAAAGAAAATAACGTTTGGAAGTTGAGTCATTGGTAATTTTCCACTTAACTGACATCCTGTGAAGTCAGAAAATTCCCATTTAAAGGATTGGAGCCAAAGCCAATGAATATCAAGGATTGACATCCCCTAAAATTAGCAATTATTATTATAAGAATGTAATTGTAATATCATGATATTAGATTATAGATGTGCTCCGTCTACCTACTAGTCTACTACATCATGTTGTCAAGCATTTGTCTACAAGTCAATTTACATAACTACTTACGACATAATATGTCAATAGTTTAACAGCGAAGAACGGGAGATATTGCATACAGGTTCAAATACTAATTTTGTACAGAGACTGAATCAAACGAGACAAAATAGAGAAGGGTAAGAAACATGGGGCTAATAAGAATCAATAAAGTTTATACATATTGCACCAATTATCATCACTTCATTACTAATCCTTTCAATGCTATGCACCCCACAGTTTCTGCTTCTGGACCCATTTTTTCGTACAAACATTTTACTATTGTTTCGTGTGGAAATGGAAGAGGGTGGTTTGTGTTACTATATGGCTAAGGAGATTTTGATTTCACAACTTTAGCTGCATCCTTCAATAGAATCCACCGAACACCATTCACAAGCTCCTCCTTTACCATGAACAAAACGGCTGCAGCCAGAACACTTTGTACAATCTTTGTGCTCATTCCTTTGTAAAAACCATGGAGCCCTTCGTAGCGTATCATCTTTAGAATTGCATCTAGTGTCACTGAACGAAAACAGGATTTGTTTGAATACGTGATCTTTTGGATCGTGAGAAGGACAAGAGAACAGCAGCATCCCAGATTTCGTGGGAGGTAAGTAACAGTTTCATATTTCATAATCACATTTACCTTCGTATTGTTGGTTGTTTAGCTGCAAAACAGTTCCCAGATTAGGGTTAAGATAATCAATGAAGGTACCTGATATTCACTTGAAATCGTGGTATCACTTTCCAATAGAAACTATTCGACCCTATGCCTGGGTTACACGAATATCTCTGTGGGATAAGACCAAGTGATGTTCTTGCTTTAGGCACAAACCAAGAACCAGATGCGTATTAGAGTGTTTAGGGTTTTGTGTTTAGAGTTGTATCTCGTGTGATATTCTCTCTCTCCATGCAGAATGGTGTGACCTCTATTTATAATAGAGAATACTCAAAACCCTAGCCCATGGTATTATGTATAATTAACGGCCAATTAATTAAAACATAATAATTTCCATAATAATAGGATCAGTGGTTATCAGTGGAAACATTATCAATAGCAGTGGTAATGTTAACACTAGCAGTGGTAACAACAACCCTTGCAGTGGAAACAATAACCCTTGCAGTGGTAACGTTAACACATCAGTGGAAACACACTAGCAGCTGAATCTACTATCAGTAGAATCATACTTGCAGTGGAATCACACTATCAGCAGCAGAATCAACTATCAGCAGAATCAGCTAGCAGCAGATTCACAACACTAGCAGCAGAGTCTACTAGCAGTACGCCAATACCTTGATCAAGCAGTACCTTGATCAATACTTAACCACTATTGAGTCAGGGGATTCAGTGACCAAATGGGTGTATACTCCATACCTCCAAACCTGTGAATTGATCCCTCAAGAGCACTAAATTTACCAACAATCCTCCCCAAATTTAGTTCTCTTCCTTTGCATGAAAAAACAAACACAAATCAAAACAAGTGCATAAATGAAAATATCCTGAGGATTGAATTTCCACATTAGTACATATACTTTCAAATATTCGAGAATCAGGGTGTTCTAAGAATTGAACCCTTCAACCCATTTGAATACCCGATGATAAATACACACAAGTTTTCAAACACTAAAATACTCCTGACACTATACAAGCATGTGTCCATATCCAATTCATAAATGTTGTAAAAGCTAAAAGTCCAAAGCTTCCTGAAGCGGCAAAACTTCAACATTTACATAGGTGGTTCATCTTTAATTCATGCTCCTGCTTAGCACTTTTTCAAAGAAAATTAACCATTAAGAAGTGAAGACTTCATCCTCCTTTCAGCAGGTAACAAGCACAACCTTGGGATGTACATGATACATGTGCTTCAGTCCACCAAATGATCAGCTTTCCACATTGAACTCAGTTTCTAAGTTTCCTTAGAAGGGAGTTGGGTATCCTTGCATTCAGTGACTAAGTTGGACTTAAACCCATCCCTTTAGCAGACTTCAAAACCAAGTCTCTAGCCAAACCCTTCGTCAAGTGATCAGCTAAGTTTTGTTGAGATTTAACAAACACTATAGATACCACCCCATTCATGATAAGCTCACGAATCATGCTATGCCTAACACCTAAGTGTCTAGACTTCCCATTGTACATCTGGCTATAAGCCTTTGCCAATGTAGCAGCACTATCACAACGGATAGAAATAGGTGCTATAGGTTTAGACCACAATGGAATCTCAAGAAGCAAGTTTTTCAACCATTCAGCTTCTTTGCCAGCAGCAGCTAAAGCCACAAATTCAGATTCCATGGTTGAACTGGTAATGCAAGTTTGTTTCTTGGATGCCCAAGAAATTGCACCTCCACCAAGTAGGAATACCCAGCCAATAGTAGACGAATTGTCTTCAGTGTTACTGATCCAACTTGCATCAGTGTATCCTTCTAATATTGAAGGATAACCAGTATATGAGAGACTATAATCCATAGTTCTCTTCAAATACTTAAAGACCCTCTGAATTGCTTGCCAATGATGAGCACTAGGATTACTAGTATACCTGCTCAGTTTACCCACAGCAAAAGCAATATCAGGTCTTGTACAAGTCATGGCATACATCAAGCAGCCAATCACCCTAGAATACTCAAGTTGAGATACAGCTTTGCCAGTATTAGGCATTAGCTTCTCACTTGTATCCATATGAGTACTCACTGGAGTACAATCAAAGTAATTAAATTTTTTTAACACCTTCTCAATGTAATGAAACTGAGAGATAGAAATTTTGTTACTTTCATGTTTAATCCTTATGCCAAGGATAACATCTGCCTCCCCCATATCCTTCATGGAGAACTTTGATGACAAAAATTCTTTTGTAAGATCAACTTGATTTTGGTCAGTGCCAAAGATCAACATGTCATCAACATATAGACAAATGATGACTCCTTTACCAGATTCATCAAATTTGCTATATACACATTTGTCAGCTTGATTAAGTAAATAACCACTAGACAAAACCACTTCATCAAACTTTTGATGTCATTGCTTAGGTGCCTGTTTTAGTCCATAAAGAGACTTAATCAGTTTGCACACCTTGTTTTCATTGCCAGGCATGATGAAGCCCTGAGGTTGGTTCATGTAAACCTCCTCATCTAAATCACCATTCAAGAAAGCTGTCTTCACATCCATCTGATGAATAATCAGATTGTGAATTGATGCCAAAGCAATTAGCAATCTTATGGTACTGATACGTGCCACTGGAGCATAAGTATCAAAGTAGTCTATTCCTGACTTTTGTTTAAAGCCTTGAATAACTAATCTTGCCTTGAACTTTTCAACAGTTCCATCTACCTTCATTTTCTTTTTGAAAATCCATTTGCTACCTAAAGGTTTGCAACCTGGTGGTAGATCAGTCAACACATAAGTGTTATTGCCCATGATAGAGTCCATCTCATCATTAATTGCTTCTTTCCAGAAAGCAACATCCTGGGACTTCATTGCTTCTTCAAATGTTTTGGGATCATCCTCAACAATGAAGCAATAGGAGTATTGGTCAGAGACCTCACTCCTTGTACCTTCAATTAAGTATAATTGAAACTCAGGTCCAAATGACTTTGGAGTCCTCACCCTATTGCTCCTTCTGAGCTCAGGTTCAGGTTGTTATTCCACAACCTCAGCAGGAACCTCATCAGCAGGAACCTCATCAGCAGGAACCTCTGAAACACCATTGTCATTGGTTCCATTTGGAATCCTTTGACTTGGTCTAGGGATAGATGAGAATCTGTTCTCATCAAATAGTGCATCCATTGATTCAATTATTGAGTTAATTGAAACAGACTCATTAGGTTCTATAACATAAAACCTATATGCCTTGGAATGCTCAGCATATCCAACAAAGATGCATTCAATGCCTCTTTCACCCAAAGTTTTCTGCTTTGGATCAGGGAGTCTTACAACAGCCCTACAACCCCATATCCTAAGATAATTAAGGTTAGGTTTTTTTTTAGTCCAAAGTTCATAAGGGGTAACTTTGTTCCTTTTGTTGGGAACCCTATTTAATAAATAGCAAGCTGTTAACATAGCTTCACCCCAGAACCCTTGACTCAGCCCTGAATAGGACAACATGGAATTAACCATTTCCTTCAGCACCCTGTTTTTCCTTTCAGAAATACCATTTTGCTGAGGAGTATAAGGGGCAGTCGTTTCATGGATTATACCAACAGACTGAAAATACAGAGTATCCATGTACTCACCTCCCCTATCAGTCCTTAATCTTTTGATCAGGGAACTTTGTTGCAATTCAACTTCAGTTTTAAATACTTTAAATTTATCTAATGCTTCATCTTTAGAATGTAATAAATAAACATGACAAAACCTTGAAGCATCATCAATAAAAGTTACAAAGTATTTCTTATTCCCCAAAGAGGGAGTTGCATGTAAATCACAAAGGTCACTGTGAATTAACTCCAAAACTTTAGTTTCACGTTTTACTCCTTGAAAAGGTTTCTTAGTTATCTTGTTCAACATACAAGTTTTACACTTTTCAGTGTTCATATCAAAGGTTGGAATTAACCCATCCTTAGACATATCTTGCATCCTTTTAAAATGTACATGGCCAAGTCTTGCATGCCATAGGTTTGAATCATAAAGTTTAGATGTAGATATAAAAGCAGAATCAATATTATCGTGAACAATATTAAGTCTGAACATTTGATTACACAAATAACCAAAACCAATAAACACACCATTTTTAGATAAAACAAACTTATCAGATTCAATAACCTGTTTATAACCACAATTATTCAAAACACTACTAGAAACCAAATTCTTTCTAATATCAGGAACATGTAAAACATTAAATAAAGAAACAATCTTTCCAGAACTAAACTTCAACTCAACACATCCTTTTCCATGCACCAGGGCAGTTGACTCGTTTCCCATGTGAAGAATAGAACCATCATTCATTGACTTGTAGGTCTTGAACCAACTTCTATCTTTACACACATGAATTGTTGCTCCAGAGTCAACGCACCACGCAACATCATCATCCTGCACAAAGTAAATGTCAGATATATATGTAACATAATAAATCTTAAAAGACTTATTAAACACATTCTGACCTTTCAGAGAATTGGTGTTACCATTCCCTCCACTTGTGCCTGATCCATTGGATTTGTTTCCAACTTTACCACCCTTGCAATCTTTCCTGAAGTGTCCAGGTTTCCCACACTTCCAACAAGTCACCTTAGGTTTCTTGTTAAGATCAGATTTGGTGTTATCTTGATGCTTACGCTTGCCCTTGTTGTCATTGTTCCTGGAGGAGTTGTTATGCTCCACCATATTGACAACTGATGGACCAGTAGCAGTGCTACTCTTTGGCTTGTCAATGTCTTGAGCTTTGAGTGAATCCTCAATGCGCAAGTGACTGCCCAACTCAACAAGAGTTAACTCCTCCTTCTTATGCTTAAGCATATGTTTGAATTCTTTCAAAGAAGGAGGTAGTTTATCGATGATACAAGAGACTGAAATAGCCTCATCCATGTTCATCTTGTGTTGTGTGAATCGACCAAGTATACTAAGAAGTTCATTGTATTGTTCCATGACAGGTCTAGAATCAACCATTTTGTAATTGTTAAAATTACTTACAAGGAACTTCTTACTTGATGCATCCTCAGCCATATACTTGGCTTCCAAGGAATCCCATAGTTCTTGAGAAGTTTCAACATTCTGATAAATATCAAAAAGAGAATCAGACATACCATTTAGAATTAAACCTCTGCATATGTAGTCATCATTCTCCCACTTGCTCCTTGCCCTCATCTGATCCATAGTAGCATCATCTCCAAAGTCTTCTGGAATCTCAGTCGTGAGAACATACACCACATTCATACTTGACAACAAGAAGTGCATCTTCTTTTGCCATCTTCTGAAATCAACACCTTCAAACTTTTCCAACTTGGAAAAGTTAGCAGCCATTTGTCTCATAGCAGCAGCCATTGATTATCACTAATAGTTTCTATTGATTGTTGGTTGTTTAGCTGCAAAACAGTTCCCAGATTAGGGTTAAGATAATCAATGAAGGTACCGGATATTCACTTGAAATCGTGGTAGCACTTTCCAATAGAAACTATTCGACCCTATGCCTGGGTTACACGAATATCTCTATGGGATAAGACCAAGTGATGTTCTTGCTTTAGGCACAAACCAAGAACCAGATGCGTATTAGAGTGTTTAGGGTTTTGTGTTTAGAGTTGTATCTCGTGTGATATTCTCTCTCTCCATGCAGAATGATGTGACCTCTATTTATAATAGAGAATACTCAAAACCTTAGCCCATGGTATTATGTATAATTAACGGCCCATTAATTATAACATAATAATTTCCATAATAATAGGATCAGTGGTTATCAGTGGAAACATTATCAATAGCAGTGGTAATGTTAACACTAGCAGTGGTAACAACAACCCTTGCAGTGGAAACAATAACCCTTGCAGTGGTAACGTTAACACATCAGTGGAAACACACTAGCAGCTGAATCTACTATCAGTAGAATCATACTTGCAGTGGAATCACACTATCAGCAGCAGAATCAACTATCAGCAGAATCAGCTAGCAGCAGATTCACAACACTAGCAGCAGAGTCTACTAGCAGTACCTTGATCAAGCAGTACCTTGATCAATACTTAACCACTATTGAGTCAGGGGATTCAGTGACCAAATGGGTGTATACTCCATACCTCCAAACCTGTGAATTGATCCCTCAAGAGCACTAAATTTACCAACACGTATTGATGTTTTTTGTCTAACCCCACAGCTTGTCTTGCCTGAAGTCTTGACTGCAAAATATAGATAAGTTTAATGCTTCTTTAAATACTGGGGTGGTGTAACAGAAAAATAAAACTGGCAACAATTTTGATTGAGATGAACATTTCAACCCATTTACTTCTGAATGGGTCGTTTTGGGTTATGTTTCATCTCCAACGAGTCATTAAGTCAATCATTTTAATCGAAAGATAGCTTAAAGAGAAGCGGGTTAACTGGGCTGAAACCCCTACTGGTCAAACAGGAAGAAAGTCATCTAAAGTGAATTTTTTATGCATAAAACATCCTAAATCACTTTACTAAAAAATTAATATTATTGTTGCAATAATATAAATTTTGCTAAAATTTTTTGGCTAAAAAGTGTTCCAGGCAACCCAACCCGACCAGTTTCAGTAAGTACCAAAAAATTGCCTGTTGCCCAACCCGCCATTTTTCCAACCCTAGTTCGACTATTTACATCTAATAAGATTTACGAGGAGTTAGATTTTTGAAGATGGAATCAGTCAGTCTTGAGACCTAGTGTGTCTATTACAGATCTTAGTGGGTCTAAATCAACAAGTCACTGATTTCAGAAATTGATGTATGTTTGAGTATAATTATTATTTTACTGCTCTAGTAAAAAGCTCAAATGACAAGTACTTTTCTTTACAACTAAAAGAGGATAAGTTACCATTGCAGCCCCAAGTTTTGCCAATGCCTACAGATAATCCCAATAAATAATAAATAACTCATAATTATCTGAAAATTCTGCAGTGATTATACTAACAGTTACTTGCCTCTAAAGCAGTTACACCTTTGTTACTGTTGCTTAAGGCGGACGCTGCTTCACCTTCTTTAGCAGGGTCTCATAAAGCATGAACAGTATTGAAGGATTGCTGACCTGGCAGAAACAATGTGGACAAGAAGTCAAGAAGTGATATTGATACAGCATGGGCAAAAGCTAAATAACAAGTACCATAACCAATGTCGGGAAGACGCCTTTCCAGAATCCCATGATTCCAGCTTCACCAAAGACTTCTTGAACCTACAGAAAACAAATTGTTCAACTTACAATCTTAATAGCCAACACTATGGTATTTTATAACAATCAATATTAATACTCAGACGACTATGATCATCTAGTAAAATTTATACAATAACCTTTGATTTTCTAATGTCATTTCCCGATATATATCGACCAATGACCATAACTAAATAAATACATCACCGACCATTTTACACACTAGAATCATATATTATCGCTAGACTAAAACAAAAGACCATGTCAAAGAAAAGCAACCAACGAACCAAAATCATTAAACTTAATGGTTATGAGGGAGTGGCGGTGGAGGCTTGCATTGGTAACACTTTGCAAATAAACCGAATGTATCTACTTGTTTGATGAAATTTGTCATGCTGGCCCACCCTCCAAATCCGAAACCAATCACAAAAACCCAAACCACGATGAATATGTTCACAATGTACATGGCCGTCCAGCTAGGCAGAAAAAATGGTGGCTTCTCCGCAGCATTCTGCATACAACAAGCTTAAGGTGAGCCACTCGATTCAAGGTTAGGTTTGTAATGTGAGTGGGTCAGTGAGCCAGCTCAATGTTTAGATTGATTAAGTGCAATAATAGCAAGAATGTGACTGATCACTAATGCATCTAAGCCAATAAATCAATGATAATGAAATGTCACCAAACTTTGTCTTTTCCCACTTTCAACCCCTTAATTATAAAGGTATGAATGGAAGGTACATTCTAATCTCGAAAATATTCATGTGATGTGATCTGATTATTCGGTTTTGCATATGTGTTGTATAGCACTTGCAGCCTAAAAACCGGTTTCACAGTTAAAATAAAATCACCAACTTATATGCAGATTTTATTGGAGTACTAGAGGTAGCGATTTTGACCCGTTTACTTGTGAATGGATCGATTAATGTTAGGTTTTATCTCTAACACACATTTGCTGTCAAATTTGACACAATGATTGGTTATTGAACAATAACCAACTAGGGTAACCAACCCAGCTTGGTTTTACCCGTATCAAAACTTACCCGTTTTTAATCAAACTAATTTTGACTTGTAACTCAACCTGCCCATTTTCACCTCTAGTTTTGATCACCCGTGGGTTTCTTAGTTTGTGTCTATCAGATATTGAGATTTAGAGACAGTGTGGATGGATTACCTGGCGAGCAGAAGCCTTTCGGTAAGTAAGCATATGGGCTAGAGCAAGGATAATACAGACACTGAAGCTAACCAACAAAGCCCCAACAGCCGAATTAATCGGACCAAAAAACGGGAAGATGATGGCTAGGAACCAAATTGGAATCACAACTGGCAGCCTAGCCAATGCGGTAAACATATGCTCTTTGTATCATGCATTCCCACTACTTTGTCCCACACAAAATACAGTGGAGTACAGGCAAAATCAAATGTAATAAACTGCAAAATATAAGGCAAAAGAAACAAACACAAATCAGTCAACACAAGAATCAAACAGCCCTAGTAAGTCAATTAGCCATTCCAAAATTCATACCTTGATGGATGAGCATGAGGACAACGGCTGTATCACGAAAACGAGTTTTTGGCAGAAGGGAAAAAGAATTGGAGTGGTTTAAAAGTTGATCACCAAAGGCCCAATACATTGCAGCAGCTGATGGGAGTGTTAATGTGAACACATATAATGTTGCAAACAGATATATGTACTTAAATTTCTGTGGCTTCCACATCGCATGCATTATTTCACTGCAATAAACATGTAACTCAAGTCATTATTAACTTAAATTGACTAGAAAAAGAAAACTAAACTTTAATATAGGACTGAATACTAACACTGTGACAGCGTGTCCGCCAAAAGTGTAGAGTATGTTTGTGGCTCCGGTGAAGTACAAAATGAGCTTTTGCTAAAGCGCACGACTGGAGTTCTTATCTAACTAACAAATTATTCTTAATTGGTATTAATGAGCAGCATAGCCATGTATGTCTTAATACTTTTGCTAAAGGCAAGTATCCCAGCCTCATTAATGTCAGATGCAAATATTGTCTACTACTAGTTCCAATCTAGGTAATACAAACAAAAAAAAAAAAAAAAAGAGTAGGCAGTTTTATCAGTTTAAACATAAAATTTGCCACAAAGAATGATCCTTGTCTTGCGAACTTATAGTTTTGGTGAAACGTATTCTTGCTGAAATATAAATGGGTGTATCATGTATGACCATCAAAATAATAGAAGTATGACGAATTATATTGAAGGTTCAGCCACACAAATACACGATTACCTAAGGGTAAAACATTAGACTTTTCGGGTCAAGTTTATACCAAATTCATAATAAACAAAATCGGCTATTAATTTTATTTTCCACACCTGTTTGTCGCCTATGCAATTCTCCCTTAGAAATACACTAATAACAAATATTATATACTGAAATTGAATTTAGTAGTGAAAGGGGAGAGAGGGGGGATTGGTAAAAAATAACGGTTCAACCCGTGACCCAAACTCATTTTGACCCATTACCTGACCCGTCCCACCATTTTGAGACCGCTAGTTTTATTGTCATTGCTTCAGTCATCTTGTGCCCCTTCTAAGGTTTTTGATACACTGTATACCCTGTTATGGATACATCTTCACAGCCTATGACAATGTTTTAAACAATTTGCATCACAAACCATGAAACTTGGCTTTTTCTTATATTATTAATGAACATAAACAACTTAGGTTGTTTGATAGGTCAGAAACTGTGCTATATAGTGAACCATTTGGTCATCAACTAAAGTACTAAACTGTCAACTAATTTCTTAATTATCCTGTAACAGAAAAGCAAAAATAGTACTCATCTTCCGTAAATCAGAACAAAAGGCAAATAAAATTAGATGGCAAAAAGATGTAACCATGTGTTGTTTACTTGGACACAATATCGTTTGTCTTCAAGGCTGACAATACAACACCATAACATAAGTGAACTATAATAGCGGGGATTTGTTTATAGAGCCAAAGCTGTACTGTAGTATCCACAAGGCTACTTGCATTATGAAATATCGGGCTTCAAGTGAAATCGCCTCCAACCAAACATATAGCAATCTAGAGAGAGACTTTGCATGTGACAACTTTTTCTCAAACAGTGCCTCAGAATATCCTCTTCTGATAATAATGGAAGACTCAGCAGTCCACAGATGGTCTTTTTATCTGTCGATAAGTAATTGCCAAACATTAAATTCTACCAATTATAGATATTATTTGGATCCTGAAAAGACATACCTGTTCGTTATTGACTGAACGCAAGCAGTCATTACTCTTTAACATTAAAAGGATAACATGTATCAGTTTATGTACAAATTATGTGATTTGAAGAAAATATGGGGAAGCACACACCTGTGTAACTTAACCTCAAGTTCTAAGTGATCACATCAGAAATACATCAGCAACATCTGATTTGCTGCTTTACTGCAGAACTCAGCCCAATGGATGGTCAAAGTATATATACTATAACACATGTTATTAGTAATTATGCTTTCATTTTCACATATTTATTTCTACTGCAACTTAAAATTGATAGAAATGAGAAGCATATATTTTACGAAAAGCAAAGCAATACATCTTATTACAGTTGTCAGTTGATTATATAGTTTTCACATCTGTATCTGCAGCAATGGTTTTATAATCATCAAAATATATTATTATTAACAACACATTAATATTACATACATACAACAATAATTCAAAGATACAAAACACAAATATCAAAATTCAGAACTGATATACGACTGTGCGCATAATTCAAAAGGTCCCAGCCCTCCTCAAACTCCTCTACCTGCCTCATAAATATTTTTATAATCTAATGTCATTTCCCTATATATACGTGTCTTCTCTTCTTCTTCTTCTTCAAAACCAAACTCTCTCCTGCATCAGCGATTGCATTGAACCATTTGACTTTTCTTGTTGACAACATGATATATCCCATCACCAATCCGACTAATGTTCCACATCCATATCCCAACGTCACCACTTCCCACGTAAACCCACTTTCCTCATCCAATCCTTCATCACTTTCAAGTTGTGGTTCATGTGAATACTCACTACACTTTTTTGGCAGTGGAGACCCACAAAGTCTTGGATTCCCACCAAAAGAGTTCCCTTCAAATGTCCTGAACTGAGGTCCTTCTGGTATACGACCCACAAGATCATTTTGCGAGAGATTTAACACTTCAAGGGTCTTGATGTCTGCAAGGCCTTGAGGAATCTCTCCTGAGAGTTGGTTCCAAGATAGGTCTAACGACTCGATCTCTGTGAGATTCCCCAGAGCATGTGGAATTGGACCAATGAGGCTGTTGTGGGACAAGTTGAGCACTATTAGCGAATTAAGACCACCAATAACGTCTGGGATCTCTCCTTCAAATGTGTTATTGGACAGATCAATAATTGTGTAGTCAACCGAAATTTGTGGAAAATCTAGATTCACCCCTTTCACCGCAACAACGACTGAGTAATACTCTCCACCCATGGACAAATATACTGGTTTTGTGCTTTTTTTAACAACATTCTTCATGGAATTGAAATTTTGAAAATATTTTGCAGGGAGTTGACCTACAAACCTATTATGAGATAAGTCAAGAACTCGAAGATTTGGAAAGGGAGAATCAACAGTTGCAGAGGGTTGAATGTGCCCATGAAAGTTGTTTGATTTGAGGACAAGGGCCTGCAAATTTGGAAGATCTCCTAACCAACCAGGAAATGTACCATTCAAATGGTTGTTCCCCAAATCAAGTACTTTCAACTGCTAACATTTGGACAAGGAACTTGGCAACTCACCTTCTAATTGATTTCCTTTTATAATAAGCCCTTCTAAACTTCCACAATCCCCATATACGTCTGGAATTGTTCCTTGAAAACTGTTATTCCCCATATCTATCATTTCAAGAGATGAGGTGATATTTCCAAAGCATTGTGGAATCAATCCACCAAAGCGATTATTGGACATATCCAAATAGTAAAGAGTACTCATGTTGCAAATTGATGGAGGGAATGGCCCCTCAATCAAGTTGGACTGCAGGTAAAGTTTAGATAGTCCATACCATTGAAATTGTTGTGGCAAGCCTGTTATGAAGTTATGTGAGAGATTTAAATAATACAACCCATAAGTACCTCCTATCTCCCCAGCCCAATGCGGAATTTGGCCATGGATTTCGTTGCTCGAGAGATCTAACCATTCAAGTTGTTTCATTGCTCGAAATGAATTCGGAAACACCTTTAGCTTGCAAGAGGCCAAATATAAGTATCTAAAACCAGGGTTGACATAATGGTTGGCATTTTTTGTTGTAACAGATAAACCGCTGTATGAGAGGCTGAGATTTTCAAGGTTTGTGAGGGTTGATAACAATGTATCCAACTCCAATTCACCACTAAAATTATTAAATGAAAGGTGCAAGTGAGTGAGGTTGGTGAGTTGTTGAAATGTTTGCATATCAATTTGGCCACCTAACTGATTGTTGTGACTGAGGCCTAACACTTGTAATGATGGAAGAGCAAATGACCCAAAAGGAACATTTCCACTGAACATGTTATTTTCTAGATTGAGATATTGTAAAGAGGGGGAAGTAAACAGCCAAGATGGCAATGTCCCATTAAGATTGTTTCCTGATAAACTCAGATGAGTAAGGTGTGTGAGGTTAACTGGGATTTTCAAAGGGATATCACCTGTGAACATGTTATCACTTAGATCGAGATATTCTAAAAAGGCGAAAGTAAACAGCCAAGATGGCAATGTCCCATTAAGATTGTTCATTGATAAATCAAGCCAAGTAAGGTGTGTGAGGTTGAAGAGGGAGCTGTGAGGATGAATTGTACCTTGTAGCATTCCGCAACCGAGATGGAGCTCGATGACGTCACCGGTGGAGTTGTCGCACCAAACTCCATCCCAGTTGCAACAATCAGTACTTGTGTTCCAGCTCATCAGATTTGGATTATAATCAAAAATAAGACAGAAGTTATCGACTGGGTAGGGTGATTGATGGAGGAAAGGTTATGTTTAAAGAGAAGCAAAGCTTCACTCTCTTTTTCATGGCATTGAGTTAAGGAAGCAGGAAAAAGGGTGAAAAAAGAGAGAAAGAAAAAGAGAATAAACATTTTTGAATTATTATTCATTGTGTTTGTTTCACAACTACTACTATATGAAAATGTGTTTCGTCTTTAGTTTCATTTATAGACGTATAATTAGTGGGTTTGTCAAAATTGATAGGCTCTAAACTTTAAAAAAGCTTTTACGTTTTTCTTTAACTTTATCAAATAAACACTTTTCTTTAACTTTACCTTTTACGTGTTTCACCAAAGATTTTTGGCTCTAAACTTTAAAAAAGCTTTTACATTTTTCTACCAAAGACTTTTTAAAGAATTTTGGCTTCTTTAGCTTTTACGTGTTTCACAAGCCCTTTTGTATTTACTTTACTTTATTTTTTTTACTTAGAAATTATTGATACTTCACAAACAAATGTTTGCAAATGGATGGAGTTAACTAGTTTATTGATGTTGCGGGTCTTAGCGTTAATGTTCTTTCTATGCTTTATACGTAGACTTCTTAGACAAACCAAGCCATAAACTTACGTTCATCTATAACTCTAACGCCTCCTATTTACATGTTCTTTGATCCAGTAACAATAAACAACAATCAAGTTAACAAGTTAAGGTTAGTAGGTCACCATTGCTCTCTCCTACAACTTACTTGAATTGGTCACAAACCTTTATTATACTTGTAGACTCAAACACCGTTCATTCTTGTTCCAGCTTCAACTTAAACTCACAACCACTTGATTAATAGGTTATAAACACAAGGTGGACTTAGATCTGATTCAAATTCAAGTTCAAGCTCATACACATAAAATTAAATTAAGCTCAAACCCTTTTAAATGATATGCTTGCATTTTATGAAAGGGTAATTACTTGAAATAAGCATGTAAATAAATATATCAGTAAGGTGTGTGAGGTTGAAGAGGGAGCTGTCAGGATGAATTGTACCTTGTAGCATTCCGCAATCGAGATCGAGTTCGATGACGTCACCCGTGGAGGCGTCGCAACTAACTCCATCCCAATTGCAACAATCAGTACTTGTGTCCCAGCTCATCATTTTTGCATGATTATAATAAGCACAGTGATCATCTAGGTAATCGTTTGTGTAATTGATGAAGGAAAGGTTATGTTTAAAGAGAAGCAAAGCTTCACTCTCTTTTTCGGAGCATTTATGACCCGTATACCCATAAAAAGAAGCGGTTGGAGAAAAAGTGGTGAAAATAGAGAAAAGAAAAAAGATGCTGAACAACATTGAATAACCCATAGTGTTATTTATTTATTTATTTATTTTTTAATTGCTATAAAATATTCATACTTGCTACACATATATATAGTAGTGCTAACAATGGTGTCACAAGAAAATGATTAGAATATGTATGTGGTCTATCATTTATAAACTTATCTCACTTGGGCTATACAAGCCTATCACTCTCAACTTTAATTTTTTGTGAAATTATGCAAAATTCTAGCTTTTAATTGTTATAGAAAAGAAATTTTCAATAAAAATTATGTGGTCTACAATAATCTTTAAACATTAAAGGAAAACGATTTTTAGAAGATATATTGAAACAAAGATTAGATCGAACCGATAGAAGAGCTCAACTTCGTCTATTTGTCAAGTATTTTTATTAGCCAATGAAAGTCAAAATTGAGTAAATTCTGGTAAAAATATTTTTGTATTATATTAATTTTATTAAGTAAACAAAAATATGTATGTCTTTCGAGTCTCATTTTTCAAATTCTGAATTTAATGTAAATGACAAATTTATTGTAGTAAGAGTAACACTTAACTAATTTAAACTTGCTTTAATGGTTTTGTTTTTAGTATGTGTTAGTTGTACATAATTAATATATGTTTTATGATCCTTGCATAATGTTGTTTCTTTTAGAATGTTTAGTTTGTTATGGGCCTCATTATGATGTGCATGCTATTAGTTGTTATGGTTTTATATGTATGGGTTCTTTGCTATGTTTTTCACAGCAGAAAATTTATCTTGTTTGTCTTTAGTGTATTTTTCCAATTTTAACGACTTCAAAACGATAAATCTCGAAAAACCACTATCTTCGTAATTTATTTAGTTGTTTTTCGGAAGTTACTAATTAAAACAGTTTGATATACGATACGATTAAATGAAAAAGATCTATGCTCAATTATTTGCCTGGTCCTTTATAGTTTAATACTTAACTGATTGTATATTAGTTTTCTAAATTTATATTCATAACTTAATAAAACATGTTATATTCTTGCACTACGAACCTTGTATTGATGTGCTATGTCATAGTTTGCCATGCGCTATGAATGTTAAGTATGTTTTTATGTTATGTTTACTCTGTCAACTATTATGCAATGCTTATTTCTCTTTATACTATAACTGTTTTCTTATGCATATTTTCTTTAATCGTATAAATATTCTTTCTTTTAAGATTTTGTTTTTGCGTAAATTGTTAGTGTGATTCTTTTATTGAAATTCTAATATCGAGTTGAAATCCATGAAAAACACATACATGCCATATAACCTATCAACCAATCATAGCCACCCATTTATATTTTCCACATTTTTTTTTAAAACAACATATCTTGCAAACGGTAAATCTTCAAGCTACAAAAAAATACCATCGTAATGAGAATTAAATCATCTTTTTATAGATATGCATTGTTATATACTTTCGACGAACCTTTTTTTTTTTTAAATTTTCGCCCAGAAAAATCATATATGATTCGTAAAAATCACATATGATTTGATTTTTACAAATCACATATGATTAAATCATATATGATTCGTAAGAATCATATATGTTTGATTTTAACGAATCACATATGATTTTTACAAATCATATAGTATAATTTTTCTGGGCGGAAATTTTGAAAAAAAAGAAGTTCGTCGAAAAAAAAAGTTCGTCGAAAGTATATAACAATGCATATCTATAAAAATATAATTTAATTCTCGTCGTGATGGTATTTTTTTCACGTAACGATTTACGGTTTGCGAGATATTTAATTTTTAAAAAAAGAGTGAAAGTTTATTTTTTTGTTTTGATAAAAAAAATTAGTTGCTGAGATTGCTTGATTGGTACTATGGTAAAACTTGGTTCTACACGGCATCTTTTGGCTTCTAATATATATGTTTCTTATACTGTTGAGTTATTTTGCTTTTGTTTATGTTCATTTTTGTGTAAGTATTTTGATTGATTGTTATTCGTTTTTATTTTAACTAATACGGAGTAGTAGCATGCACAACTTCACTAATAACTATCTTGTTTGAATGGAGTCGTAATTTTCTTTCTTTACTTGTATTCGATGAGATATAAACTTACGTTTATCTATAGCTCTAAGGCCTCCTATATATTTACATGCTCGTTGATCCAGTAACATTAAACAAGAATCTATTGATGGGCTGCAATCAAGTTAACAAGTTAAGGTTAGTAGGTTACCACTGCTCTCTCGTACAACTTATACTTGAATTGGTCACAAACCTTTATTATACTTATAGACTCAAACACCGTTCATTCTTGTTCCGGCTTTAACTTAAACTCACAACCACTTAATTAATAGGTTATATAAGGTGGACTTAGATCTACACGTCAAATTCAAATTCAAGTTCAAGCTCATACACATAAAATTAAATTGAGCTCAAAACCTTTTAAATGTTATGCTTGCATTTTAGAAAGGGTAATTACTTGAAATAAGTTTATGTAAACAAATAGATCGTATTTATCATTGTCAATTCCGTGAAGAAACTTGGATGATGGAAGAAACCTCTACGAAAGGCTGGTTGGGATACATTAATTGTCTGTCAATCTCAATGCACTAATGCAGTGAAGAAAAGTCTAAGAAAGATTGATTGGGATTTAACTCTTTGTGAGTTTGTGGACCAACAATTTGAAGTATACGAGGGGTTAAGAAGACTTCAAATTTGAGGTAGGGTTTTAAGTTTAATTTTGTTGTCTACTAGTATAGACTTTCTAAGTAAACTCATCTTAGTCCAAAACTCATTAGTCATTCCTTCCTTCATCTGGTGGCCCTTCTAATGTTTTTGGCATATACATGCTGAAATTATGTCATGTAAGATTCCTTCATTAAGTACAACTTTGAATTATACATGCTACAACTGTCTCAAATTATGGCCACTGATATCTCATCGTATGAGGTTATGAAGCACAAAACTACAACTCTCCAAGTAAACTCATCTTGGTTTACAAAGTCATTTGTCAGTTTTGTTCCTTCATCTGGTTGCCTTTTTAATGTTTTGGGCATGTATAAGCAATTATGCAAATGTCATATAACATAAACTATTGTTCAGAAATATGAATTGCTTCATAAATAAAACTCAAGTATATATGTCACAATTTCTACATTCTTCATGGAATTGAAATTTTGAAAATATTTTACAGGGAGTTGACCTACAAAACTATTATGAGATAAGTCAAGAACTCGAAGACATGGAAATGGGGATTCAACAGTTGAAGAGGGTTGAATGTGTCCATGAAAGTTGTTTGATTTGAGGACAAGAACCTGAAAATTTAGAAGAGCTCCTAACCATCCAGGGAATGTACCATTCAAGTGGTTGTTTCCCAAATCAAGTACTTTCAACTGCTGACATTTGGACAAGGAAACTGGCACCTCTCCTCTTAATTGATTTCCATTCAAAATAAGCCCTTCTAAACTTCCACAATCCCCGTATACGTTTGGAATAGTTCCTTGAAAGCTATTATTCCCCATATCTATCATTCTAAGAGATGAGGTGATATTTCCAAAGCATTGTGGAATCAATCCACCAAAGCGATTATTGGACATATCCAAATACCACATATTGCTCATGTTGCAAATTGATGGAGAGAATGGCCCCTCAATCAAGTTGGACTGCAGAAACAGTTGTTGTAGTCCATACCATTGAAATTGTGGCAAGCCTGTTATGAAGTTATGTGAGAGATCCAAATACCATAACTCATAAGTACCTCCTATCTCCCCTGCCCAATGAGGAATTTGGCCATGGATTTCGTCGATAGAGAGATCTAATAATTGAAGTTGTTTCATGGCTTGAAATGAATTCGGAAACACCTTCAGCTTGCAAGAGGCCAATCTTAAAGATCTAAAACCAGGTTTGACATAATGATTGGCATTCTTTATTGTAACAAAGAAACCACTGTATGAGAGAGTGAGATCTACAAGGTTTGTGAGGGTTGATAACAATGTATCCAACTCCAATTCACCACTAAAATTATTATGAGAAAGGCCTAGACCCGTGAGGTTGGTGAGTTGTGGAAATGTTTGCACATCAATTTGGCCACCTAACTGATTGTAACGAAGGTCTAACCAATATAATGATGGAAGAGCAAACGACTCAAAAGGAACATTTCCACTGAACATGTAACACCCCAACCCGACAAGGCGACAAGGGTAAAAAAATGTCGCAAATTATGGTGTTACATCAGAACAAACAGACAGATCAAAAGCAGAAAACTTACTTCAAATAGCTAAAGTCAAATTCTTCACTCAGTTCAACACTCAAGCCCAGAAAGTTATCCCAAAAGCTATCTTGAATACCTGCCGCGGAGAAAAGAAATGCGGCTGAGCTACAAAAGCTCAGTGAACGGATATAACAAAAGAAAACTAAAATAAATGCTGAAATACAGAAGATATCTTGAATAAATGTGTATGTGAGATCCAGATAAAGTTGTTGTGTTTAGTTGTGATAAGAGGTTACAAAATGGGTTGTTTTACGATGATGTGACACCCGTAAGACTGAAATGACAAGCTAAAGCCTGTCACGACACCTAAAGCTCTAAGATGACAATTATATAAGGGTTGTACTATTGCAACGGGGTCTACCCCAAATTCTGCAAACCCCCTACCACTAGGGGTACTTTTGCAGCTTTTGTATTTTTTTTTTTTTTTTTTCTCTTTTCTCTGTTTTTTGGTCCCATATAACTTTTTTTTACATTTTTTGTCCAAGTCCATTTTTTTGCAATGTTTGTCCAAGTTTTGCAATGTTTCAAGTTTGTCCAAGTCCATTTTTTTTGCAATGTTTGTCCACAAACACAACTGCACAACTGCAGATTCACACAAACACAAAGGCTCGGATCAATGTTTCGTCATCGCCAGTTTTTTTGTCCAAATCCTTTTTTTTGTCCAAGTGCATAAGCACACAAGCAGATTGCAAACAAATAACAAACACACAAGCAGATTCACAACTGCAGATTCAACACAAACACAAAGTAAGGCTCGGATCAATGTTTCGTCATCGCCAATTTTTTTGTCCAAGTGCAATAAGCACACAAGTAGTTAACACAAGCAGACTGCAAATAATCAAAGCATTTGCACACAGAAACAGCACAAACACAACTGCAGATTCACATAAACAAAAAGTAAGGCTTGGATCAAAGATATAAACATTCGTCATCGCCTTATAGGCTCAGATTTTTAGTAAGGCTCGGATTTGAAGGTTGCGAAAGTGATAAACTTCGCCATCCATTCGGTTTTAAAAACCATTCGTCATCGCCTTAGTTTTTAAAAACTATTTGTAGTAAAAGTTACAAAGTGCAGATTCTCACAATGTGTTATACATACGGGAACATACCCCAGATTCCACAACAGAATCCACAGGAAAAAGCAGATTCCACATTTCCACATGAATCCACAACAAAAGCAGATTCCACAATCTCCACAACTTCCACATGTTTCTCAAGTATCACAAGAAAGCTTCACAAGGCTGTCAAAACTCACAAGAAAGTATAGATTCCCTGCAATTACTCACAAGAGCACAAGAAAAGCTCCATTATAAACAAGGCTCACTACACACCACAGAACCACCAATATCAACAAACACCACAAAGAACCACCAATACCAACAAACAATACACCACAGAAAGACAAAAGCACCACAAGTACACCCTTAACATACCCCAAATTTCTGCAAACACTACACCACAGAACCACCAACCATACCAACAACAAGCAGAGTATCACAAAAGTACACCCTTAGCCATAGCCACCGTTCCACTAAAAATTTAACCCCCGTCTTTATAACCTAGGCCATATCAAAATAGCCCCTGTCATTATAACCACAAAGAAGCAGAGTATCACAAAAGGCAACAATATTGAAAGAAAGGGTTGGGGCAGAGTATTACAAGAAAAGGCAACAATATTGAAAGAAAGGGTTGGGGTAGACTATTACAACAAAAGGCTACAATATTGAAAGAAAGGGTTGGGGCAGAGTATCACAACAAAAGGCAACAAAATGTCTAGTTCACCATTTTACACAGAAGAGGTAATAATTAGTTTTACGCTTTCAATATTACATCGAAATAACATTAGGCTCAGATTATATGCAGTTTCACATAAGCAAGTATGATCATATATGGCTGCAACTTCAAAGGTTGCAAAATAAAGTTTTTATTGCCATCCATTTGGAAATGCCACGCCAAAATCAATTGTTTTTAAAATCATCATCGCCGTATCTCATTTTTTTTTTTTAAAAAAACAAGTTTCAAAAATGCTTAGAACAACAAACTGCTTATAAAGTTCCATCACAAACTGCTTAAAAAAGCAGTTTCATCACAAACTGCTTAAAGGCATATGTTATAAAGACGGGGGCTATATATTAGAGCCTCTGGACTGGGGGTAGGCCAGAGCAGGTTTTCATACCACTCAAAGGTGGCAGATCAAGATGTTAACCTACCCACCAAAAATATTCATCACAAACTGCTTAAACAAAAGAACCACCAAAAGTCCTTAGAGCCTTTGGACTGGGGGGTAGGCCAAAGCAGGTTTTCATACCACTCAAAGGTGGCAGATCAAGATGTTAACCTACCCACCAAAAGTATTCATCACAAACTGCTTAAACAAAAGAACCACCAAAAGTCCTTAGAGCCTTTAGATCCCAGAAATAATATCACAAAACACATAAGATCTGATACATTAACATGCACATCTTTCAATTACAACAGCTTAATTAAAATAAATCATAACAGATTAAAAACCCCCAAATAATTTTCGAAACCCTAGTTTTTTATAAAACATTAGATCCCAGAAATAATATCACAAAACACATAAGAACAGATAATTAACATGCACATATTTCAATTACAACAGTTTAATTAAAATAAATCATAACAGATTAAAAAACCCTCAAATTATTTTTGAAACCCTAATTTTTTATAAGATCTGATAGATTAACATCTAAAATTATAAATTAAAACAGTTTAATTAAAATAAATCATAACAGATTAAAAACCCCCAAATTATTTTCGAAACCCTAGTTTTTCTATAAAAAATTAGATCCCAGAAATAATATCACAAAACACATAAGAACAGATAATTAACATGCACATATTTCAATTACAATAGTTTAATTAAAATAAATCATAACAGATTAAAAACCCCCCAAATTATTTTCGAAACCCTAATTTTTCATAAGATCTGATAGATTAACATCTAAAATTATAAATTAAAACAGCTTAATTAAAATAAATCATAACAGATTAAAAAACCTCAAATTATTTTCGAAACCCTAGTTTTTTATAAAAAATTAGATCCTAGAAATAATACCGGAACAGGTAATTACCAACCACTTATCTCACACACACACGCTATCTCTCTATTTCATCACGTTTCTCAAACCCAGAATTAAGAATCTGAGTGGTATTTTTAGTTTTAGATCTAAAATGTTTTTAGATCTAAAATTTAGATCTACAATAGAGAGAGAAACAGAGAGCGTGTGTGTGTGTGTGTGATACGTGGTTGGTATTATATTCGTGTTTTGTTTTTTTTTTGTTTTTTGTTTTTAATTGTAAATGGTATATAAATTTTGTAAAAGTTATATGTAATAAAATTTGTAAAATTTGTAAGAAATTATGTAAAATCTGTAAAAGTTGTAAAAAAATGTAAAAGTTATTTGTAAATGAAATTTGTAGTAAATTTTGTAGTAATAAAAAGACAAATTATGTAAAAATGTTAAAAAAAAAAAAAAAAAAAAAAAAAAAACATGTATGTTATAAAAAATGTTATGTATTTTCGGATTTTCGGTTCTCACGAGCAAGTAACTGAGTGGGTGCAAAATATAGCTCGTGAACTCGGTTTTGTAATTGTTAAAGATAGAACCAAATCAGAAAATGGTTATATGAACGAAATCAATTACAGGTGTACAAAGGGTGGGACGTATGTACCTCAAGGTAGTGGCAGACGGAAAACCAAAACATGTAAAACCGGTTGTCCATTCAGATTAGATGCGAAATATCATCGAACAAAAAATTATTGGGTATTGAGGGTGAAGGATGATACGCATAATCATGATATGCTAGAGTCGTTGCATGGTGTGGCATATGCAATGCGATTAAAGGATCATGAGTTCAGTTTGGTCAAAGAATTGACAGATTATAACGTACGACCACTTAGTATACTTTCGACAATAAAGGGTCGTAATCCGGATAACGTTTCTAGCGTTAAAACTATATATAATGCACAAGATAAGTTCCAGAGAGCCAGAGTAGGTGATTGAACTCCAATTCAAGTCCTTTACTCGCATTTGCATAATTCAGGGTGTACATGGTACCCGAGGGTAAATGAGCATACCAACGAGCTTGAGGAGCTATTTTTTGTGCACCCCACGTCGTATGCTCTATGGTGTACATTCCCTGAAGTCATGCTGATGGACTCCACGTACAATACCACGGTGTTTAAATTGCCGTTGTTGGAAATTGTTGGACTAACTTCAACAAATAAAACATTTTCAATGGCGTATAGCTTTTTATCCAGTGAACAAGGGCATAATTTTAGATGGGTATTGCAACGTGTGAAGCAAGTGATTGGCGAAAGATATTACCCACGTGTTATCGTCACTGATAGAGATTTAGCGTTAGTTGGGGCAATAAGAGCAGAATTTTCTGACGCTCACCAATTACTCTGTCGATGGCATATACAGCAAAACATACTTAAGTTTTGCAAAAATAAATTCACAGATGGGGATATTGACTATGAGTCCGTTAAAAACCGATGGGATTGGATGGTTAAAGCTCCGACCTTCGAATCGTTCGAGCGACGTTATCGACGCCTACAAGAGCTATTGGTTAACCATCAGGGTACTTAATTATTAATTGATTGTTTTTAATTATTTAATAAATATGCACCCGAATGACCTTTTATTAATTCATTGTTTTTTTCAGATGTCGCTTTGTATCTGCATAACTGGGTGCAAGATTAAGCACCCATGTTTGTCTCGTATATTACCGACCGATATAAATCCTATGGCCAAACAACAACGTGCAGAGTTGAGGCTCACCACGCGTTGTTGAAATTATATTTGGACGGCACACAGTCCAAATTAGACAGGCTGTTGAGGTCGGTCGATAAGATTCTCATTACGCAAGAAGATGCGATAAAAGAAACTTTCAATAGAAGCATGAACGAGAAACTAATTAAGTGTGATGTACCACTATTTCACGAATTAACGTATAAAGTTTCTAAACATGCTTTGAACCTCATGCACAAAGAACTCCACCTGTCGATCACCCTAGAAGAATGTAGCCATAAGAATCGGGCAATATACGGACTACCATGCTTTCACGAGATGCAAATCTATGTTATTCATGGTAAGTATATTAAATTTATAACTATCAAGTTGTTTTCCACATTAATATCAGTAATTTATACAAGTCACTTTAATTGAATTCAGGATGCCCCATTCCACTGGAACGAGTTGATATTTTTTGGAGAACCCTATCTGTTCCGTGGCCTGTTATCAATAGGCCCCCGAATAAAGATGGCTCTTCCAGCGAACATGGTGGTGGTGATGATGATGATGATGATGATGATGATGATGATGATGATGATGATGATGATGATGATGATGACAATACTTCGTTTAACGATGGCATGCGACAATTCAAGAATATTTTTAGCAAATCAACATCGTTTGTCAAGAAGAATATGTTAACGAAATTAAGAGATATATTCCAACCTGAATCAGCTGACACACGTGAACCAACTATTCAAAAAATACCCGTGGACGTCCGAGCGCAAAGGACAAAAAGGGCAAGGCTACACAAGTCCCGAACTTGAATGAAGTTCCGGACTTGAATGAAGTCCCGGACTTGTATGACTTGAATGATGTGCCAACCATGAATCACCGAAGAATCACAAATTTAAGATCCACGAAAGTCCCGAAACGCGCCAAAGAGCCTGCAAGACATAGTTCGTACACGGGTGAAAAAATAAGACACAGATTTTACGTTGGAGATAAGGATAGCGAGGATTTTATTGATCGCATTCCAGAGATTTTCCGTCCACAGGTAATAAGTATAAATAATGTGCTAGGTGACGGAAATTGTGGGTTTCGGTGCATTGCCCATTGAATTGTGCAAGACCAAAATAGGTGGGCCGATGCTAGATACATGTTAATGCAAGAGTTACAAAGACATAGTATAACTTACGTGAGTATGTGGGGGGAAGAAGACTTTTACCACCTTCGTGATACATTAAACTGGTTTAATGGACCAGCGCCTGAAGATTACTGGATGACGATGCCACATAACGGTCTGGTCATCGCTTCAGCTATTCACCGACCTCTTGTATATATAGGCCGTCATGGTTGGTTCACATGTTTACCCCTATTTTCTGCTCCAAACTTATCACATGGAATTGACCCCATTGTGATTGCGCGTGTGGGGGAGAACAGTGGTGCTCATTACATTTGTCTCAATATAGACAGAGATTCTCCACTACCACATTACCACCCACAATGGAGGTGGTTCAAACAGCCAGTTGCAAACGAATGGGATACAATATATAACCATGGATGTATTTTGTAAATGTTGTAAATGATTATTCATTTATTTAAATGTAAATTGTTTGTAAATGTTGTAAATGATTATTCATTTATTTAAATGTAAATTGTTCGAAAATGTTGTAAATGATTATTCAACATCGTTTAAATGTTAATTGTTTGAAACTTAAAAGTCTACTTTTTTGTAGAGTGTTAGTTCTGCACCAGTTATTATTACTTTGTTTAAATTAGTAATAACATTATTGATTGCTGATGTAAATTATTATGCAAATTCTTTGGTCAGATGAGCCAAAGAAATCCTTTCTGGTGCCGATGTAATAGAGGATTTATTGTAGAACGGAAATCCTGGCAAGATGGTAGTCGTGGGCGACTGTTTTATGCATGTCCTCTTTCAGTGGTAAATAATCATACATTTGCTTAGTTATGTAAATAATTTGTTTGTTAAAAATACATTTCTTATTATTTTCTTAACATGTAACAGCCAGGTACAAAAGACTATGGGTGTCGATACTTCGCGTGGAAAGATGAATTTGAAGCAAAGCACTTTAATCAAGCCTCTTCTTCAACGCATTGCTCAAACTGCGTTGCTACAAAAAATGAGAACAAGTTGTTGAAGGCAAGAATAAAGGCGCTGGAAATGAAGTTAGAAATGGCAAGGAATCCTGAGGATCACGCTTGTCAGTCAAGTGCCCGGCTCCATGATCTTTTAAATGAGATGAATAATCTTCATATGTCGTAGATGTTGTTGTTTTTAAATAATATGTATAACGTTGTCGTTTAATTTAATAATAACAGTTGTTTAACGTGATAATATTTAACGTGCTATTATACAAACAAAATAAGTATACAAAACATTATTAAACACAAATATACAAATTATTATACATATACAATACATTACAAAATATTATACATATACATTTACAAAACATTAAAAAAAAAAATAATAAAAAAAAAAAAAAAAAAAAAAATTACAAAAAGACAAAAGTACACAAAAGTACACCTTACACCCTTAGCCCCCGTCCTACTAAAGTTTTTACCCCCGTCTTTATAGACCATGCCTTATATGAGGATGAACTATAAAACGAAGTTTTCTACTGACCCATTAATGGACGAGCCGTAAACGAATGAACAACATTTTTCTTTCTCTATAATAAAGTTGAAAAAGAACAGCTACTAGCTAGCAATAATAAATTTGCTTATTTATTTATGTCGCTTTCTTGGAGTATGATATCATTGAAGGCGGAGAAAGTCACAGTATAAGTAAACCTTACGTGTCCTTATTTAGCAACAACAATAGAATGTGTTATTATACTTTTTTTTAACTTTTGTCTCTAAACAAATGAGAAGTGATACTTACATCACATTTTTTTATGCACACATCATACTTATGCATATATCATGTTATAACTTGTGCATTAATGATGTGATATTGTGGTGAAAGAATCAAAAAGTGTGGTGTAATTATCACCTCCCTAAACAAATTCGGAGTACTACTTATTTTATTGATGAAAGAACAATTTATATAAAATAAAATGATTGAGTGAAGGTCGTTTTCTTTGATAAAGTTGATTAGACATTTAGACTAGAACATAAAAGGTGGAGTATACAACGTGATACACAACCTTAGGCTAGACACAGTAAGGGGATTCAATCCCCTTACTTTTCTCTATCACGTCAGCTTTCTCTCTCCAGCGACCTGTAGGCGATTCAGTGCCCCAGTAAAGTCGACCTTAATAATATTAATTAGAAAGTGGGAGTTTTGTTTTTATGTGTGTATATTACTCGGTCATATACACGACCTACATCTCCCAAAACAACCATGCTACCGATTTGTCACAGTAGAAGGATCGAGTGAGAGAAAAAAAAAGTACTCGGTCGTGTTTTATTTATGTCGCTAGCCTTAAATCTACATTGAGCTTAAAAGATGTAACAAATGGGAAATTAATGCGATGACTAAAGAACGTAACTAGAGCAGAAACCATGTGACATTCAAGTAAAATCATTTTGACATTCTTAATGATCTATAAATAGAGTGTTTAGATACATTTCAAATATTAATTGTGTTGTAATTCGGATTGTGTTATGCATGTGATTTTCAGTAAAATATAATTATGGTGGTAGTTTTTAACTGTAGTTTTAGTCTAATAGGTATAAGTTGTAAGCGAAAGTTGTCTTATTCTGTTGTATAACAAGTTGTAGGAGACTTTGCAAGCGAGACTTTGCATGTGATAACTTTTCCTCAATCAGTGCCTCAGAAGAAACTCTTCCTATAATAACGAAAGACTTCACAGACGGTCTTCTTATCTATCGATAAGTAGTACCCAAAAATCAAATTTTAACAGTTATAGATAGTGTAGTTCCTGAAAAACTATTATGAAATTAAATTGGCAAACGGCATACCAAAGCATTATTGACTGATCACAATCAATCATTCGTCTTTAACATTAAAAGGATGACACGTGGCGGTTTATGCAGAAGTTGTGTGATTTGAGGAAAATAAAGGGAAGCATACATCTGCAAAACAAGAAAAAGGTTCTATTAGTCAATAGAGCCATAACACTTGGGTATTAAGATACAGATGCTCAATTTTCATAACCAAGAGAATGAAACTAGAGCATTTGAAAATTGTATTGTAAACTAATGTTCTTCTTTTTTTATTTGAAAATGAGACGATAACCGCTAAACCCCATAGAAACTTCCCACCTAACCTTATACATAATACCCAAAAATAGAACTGTGGCCCCCTTTTTAAAGGACACAAGGGGCCGTTTGTATGGTAAATTTTCATGTGGATGATTATTAAAATTTGAAGGGCATAGAGAGTGACCAATAGGGAGTCAAAATACGAGATACACCAAAAACATTGAAAATGGGATGATGATCAACAACAGGGTCGCTGGCATTGCCTTGTGTGGCCTTATGTAAGCAATGTAAGCTAACTTGAAGTCAGAGTGATCACTGGCATTGCCTTGAATGGCAAGATGATCAACAGCAGGATCAATAAGCCTATTCCAAGGCTGCATCGTAAGAATTCATGCAAACAATGCATACAGATCCTCGACAGCACCCAATTTCAAGTAAATTTCTTTATTCAAGGTGCATCAGCCAGCACAAAAGCCTGTAAGCAAGTCATATAGGTCAGAGGTTAATGATGCTCGAAAGCAGCAGCATGCGAAAATGGACGTGAAGAAAAGGTATCAATAGATGACATAAAAAGTCATTAATATCAAAGAAATTGTGTGGTGCACCTTCCAAAAGTGCAGCATAGTTGGTCCTAATAGAATTGTCAAGTAGTTTGTATACACCATGATCCAGCAGTGCCAGTTGTGGTTTTCTTCTTCCTGTAAACAAACAAACAGTATCAATAAGAAAAACATCACTGCATGCAAGTAAATGACAGGAAAAATGAATATAAAGAATAAGAGAGGTTGGTTATTACAAAAAGGCTTAGATCACAAGCAGCATTTGGTTATTATAATCAAATGCCAAAGGATCAATAACATACAGATATTTGTTAAAAAAAAAATAACATACAGAAATAGATGACATAAAGTCTAATGTAGATCTACAATTGAAGTCTTAAACAGCTTTCTATCTCGCCAAATTAATGTTTACTATCTATTTTCTCTGTTAGAATTATACAATCATAGTACACATATTGCGGAAGCATGATGAGATCATATATTTATCGTTAGTCACTATTTAACTTTGGCACATCCTCATCTGTTTGTTTTCTTAATTCTTCTCGATTGTAATTCTTTTCTTCCATCATGTAGGACCCTAAAATACTATATCTATCACAAGTATATATAAAGATTATAGAGAGAGAGAGAGAGGGGGGGGGGAGAGAGAGAGAGATGGTAACTTCTAGAGAGGGAAATAAGGATGTATTAGATTAAAAGAGAATGATACAAGAGAGAAATCCTAGAAGCAACACCTAGAAGCACCACCTCCAAATGGGAGCATTTGGAGGTATTTATAGGTAAGATAAGAATGATGGGCCGGGCTTGGGCTTTTGTATTAGATTAAACCAAGCCAGTTTACCCTTAACTAAACTACAAGACTATTATACAATATTATTACAAGACTCAATGACTTAATAAATGATCGTCACTTCTATTTCTAACAATCTCCCCCTAAGGGACGATCATTGAGATCTCTCTTTGATTCCATTGATGATCAGCACTTCTATTGCTAACAATCTCCCCCTAAGGGACAATCTATAACAATTCACATTTTCAGGTTAACTTCTAATCCCGAAAATTTCACTATTCATTTTTACTATTCACTTTTACTATTCATTTTCCCGAAATTTGATTTTTGTTTCTTGGCCTCGAGTGATAAATCATTTCCATAGCAAATTAAAAGTTTGACACTCATCAGATAATTTTCGTGAAAGTTATTAAGGAATTACACGTTTTAGGGTAAAACGTCATTTAAAAATTCTACACACAACGAAACTCGACCGCGTTAAGTGACCCCGCATTAGAAAAATATTTAGTACTCTCATGATTAATTAGAGAATTAATCATGACTAAGAAAAATATGACCAAATAAACCTCGGCCGTGAAAAACTGGAATTTTCACTTTTAAGCGTTTTTACTCAGCCGTAACCTTAGCCTATACCTGCACCGCGTTTCTAAGACGATTTGAGTTTTCACATTTTTGGAATAAGTCAACATATTTTTCCCTCCTCCTTTGACCAAAAATCATTTCTTGATTTTATAAATCATTCCATGATTTTTAGGCTTACGGTTTTAAGTTTAAAGACATTAAATACCAACCGACACTAGACTGAGCCCAGACTAGACATTATAAGTCATTTTAAGTCATTAGTATCCTATTAGAAAAGTTACATTTTACTTTTCTCAATTTTACGCAACTTTCATACGTTTTACGTATTACGCGTTTTAGACCCGTGTTTCCAGTTTTAGCAGGGTTTGAGCAACCCAATAGAACCTACCACTCATTTTATATTTTATTATGGAGTATATTGATAAGTTCTAGCATATTTATAAGTTTCATATTTTTAGGATGCCCGGTTTTACGTTTCGTGACTTAACAACTTACGGTTAGCATTTTACGGGTCCAAAACTAGTCACATAAGTAGGATAATATCAACCAAGACCAAGTCACCCTTCCTTATCCTTGGCAAACCACCATTGGGGGGGGGGGGGGATTCATCACCTTGGTGTCTTGATCTCAAACAACTAGCCCTAGGATTAAAACAAGTGTTAAACTTTGGCTCCAAGTAAAACTTGGTCACCAAGTTTAGGAAACTTACTAGTTACCTTCCTAACCTCCTCTTCATAGTATAAATACAAGCTCATTCCTTCATCTCTTCATCACCAAAACGCCACACCATTAATCCCTAGCACCATGATCCTTTGATCTTCAAACTACAAGTTACACTACAAAGTTCAAGGTCTTAGTATTCTCTACCTAGTTCTTAAGTTTGTTTGGTGATTCCATGGTTGAATTAGGAGCTACACAAGGTGATTAGGGGCTGAAGTTAATTGGTTTTCAAAAGGGTTATAGCAAGGGTTTACAAGAGTTGTGGTGAAGGGTTTGCAAGCATAGGTTTAGTGTCCTAGTTCCATACTTGACTTCCTTTTTTTAGAAAGCCAAAAGTTGTAAAAAATCCTGTTACACTTTATTGCTCAATATCATTTTCATGCTTATTATGTTTCTTTCATGCTATATATGGTCTTTGTATTATGTTCATGATGTATAAAAACTAGTAAAACAAGTTATGGAAACTATATATTAACTTATCTTATTTAAACAAGTAAACTAGTAACTTTCTTGGAGAACCATGACCAAAATAGTATAACTATGATATGAAACACTTACATACTGTTAAAGAGGGTTTTGAAAGGAAAACATAGCAATTTGAATCACCTAAAACGAGTACACGAGTCAAAAGTTATGGCCATAAGAAGTTAGCGAAACCAAAACGCCGAAACTGCCGATACCTACTGTTTTGCAATCTGACCATTTTGAAAGTGGCCCTTCTGGTCCGATTCATCAAAAAGTTAAAACACGAAAGTTGTCCGGAACGACGTTTTCGTTCAGGAATAAAGAAGCTCGAGCCCTGAAAACGCATTCCGAGTGATATTTTTCTTCAAATTCTTAACAGCCCATTTTTAGACCAAAGTTACTATATAATGATTATAATTAGATGAGACAAAGAGGTCTAATGACCTAAAGCCAAGACCACAACCATGGCTAAAGCCAAGGTTGAGTCTCAAGACTATGGTAACAATGACCAAGGTCACGGCAAAGCCACGGCTAAAGACCATGTAACTTTTCGAATCAAAAACTTATATATATATATATATATATATATATATATATATATATATATATATATATATATATATATATATATATATATATATATATATATATATATATATATATATATATTATCAAATACTACAATAGTAGGGAGCCTCATGTGAGGAGTTCATTAAGTAAGCCGTCGAGATGAGTTGTGGATTTACGAATTAAAGTGTCTTGGCTCCTCGAACGTTTACTCCATGACTTCTGAATTATGTCGGCCCGAACGGTAGTAAGAGATATACAACCTATACATGTTTCATAAACCATTTATATTCAATGACTTACACTATATACTAAGTACTACATCATGAACATTATGCAAGACATATATAGGCAATTCTTCGTATTCTTAGACGTTACTCCAAACCTAAGTCGCAACGTTCTATTATAGGCTGCTCTTAGAGACTTTCGCGATTCGACTACCACTTTCATTTCTCATTACATAAACTTAAGGTGAGTCATAGCCCCTTCTCTTTTCATACTTGTTTTAACTCTTTGGGGGAGATACATGCACAACTACTTGCTTACTTGTACAAATACTCAAAACATTTATACTTGATTGTTTTATACTTGATTGTCTTATACTTGATTGCATTATACTTGATTTCATACATACATGACTGTTTTATACTTTGGGAAATGGCACCCAGTAAACTTTTATCTTTGGGAAGTGGCTCCCAGTTATCTTTGGGAAGTGGCTCCCAGTTTTCTTTGGGAATTGACTCCCAGTTGTCTTTGGGAATTGGCTCCCAAGTAAGGTCTTCGGAGATGAAGTAGAGACTCACTACTAATTTCTTAATTGTTTTGATGAACTTATACATGTCTTATTCATACTATATATTTAGCAGTGGGTTGTGAACACACAGGTTACAAGTCTCTTATGGCGGGACTTGCAACTGAGTGGATTCACGATGCCTTTGCTGTGTGATCATTTTTATAGGCTTTATTTGTTAGACAAACTCTATGAACTCACCAACCATTGTGTTGACACTTTAGCATGTTTATCTCAGGTTAGTAAGGCGATAGCTAGTGCGTGGAACATAGAGTCAAGCTGCATATTCTGAAGACTTACGCTTTTATCATTTACCATTCAAAACATTTTGTATACATTTATGTATCATACTTTGGAATCTCATGTTTGTAACTTTGAATTCATTAATCGAATGGTAACTTTTCAAAACGTCTCATTTAGAGTTCGTTTTCTATAACTTGTACTTTGTATTATGAAGTAGCACCCCAGTGACACAGTCTTCCACTGCGGTATTTTGGGGGTGTTACACAATCATTGAGATCTCTCTTTGTGATCTTTATCTTTGAACTTTAAAGCTTGTTGTCTTGAACTTTGAGTCTTTGTAGAATAGTTTTAAGTCTTTGTTCCTTCATGCTTTGTGATCTTTAATTATTGACTTTTCTTCGTTCTTTGTTCCTTTGTGGTTTGTGATGTAGTGCCATCTGTCTTTCGTCACTTCTTTGTCTTTGGTGGTTGTTCGTCTTTCCAACATGCTCATACATCTTTGGACTTTGACTTTCATACATACGTAGTTCCCTTTCTTTCACTTTGATCATAGTCTCTTAACTTTGTAGATTCCTTTATTTGGCGTAGAATCTTTTGATGAACTTTGTGTTGCTTAGATCTTTGAGAGAACTTTTCCTTAACTTCGTGATGCATGTATGAGCATGTGGAAACTAGTGTGGTGGTGATGATAATAATGAGGTAAAGGTAGCTGCATGAAAATGGTCAGTAATAAACATCCGGTACTTACAGGTTCGGAATTAGAGATAGTCAATAGCATAGTGTGAAGACTCATTCTAACCCTTACCAAGGCCGTTCCCAAATCGGATACCCCCGAGAGGGCTTACAAGATCTACCTAAGTAAATCAACGACTGGGTGAGTCGCTGGAGATCACCCCACGACTGTAGACCGTTTTGGAACCACCGCGAACACTAAGCGTAACCCACAAGAGATTACCGAAGTGACCTGCTGTCAGGGCTGTTTGATGTTGACCCTGGCAGGAGTTTCCATTCAATCACTAAGAATCACAAAAGTGAGTCCTCTCATAAATGTTCTGGTAGATTGCTAAGATCTGCATGGGACTCTTAAGTTTACATCTGGTGTCCTTAATGTTGGATCACCAGTGTAGAAGTATCATGTGTTCCTATGAGATCTTTTGATGAATCTCATGGCTCTAGACTCGATAAGTGCACATTTGGTTTCCTATGCAGAGACTAGGGAGAGGTCTCCTGCTTCAATATCAACCATCTCTAAGAGATAAGTTGATAGATTACACCGGTTCCCCGTGAGAATAAAACAAGCTCTTTTAAGAGAACTTGAGTGGTTAAGAAGGTTTAGTGCAGTGCGTCACTGGGTCCATGATGTCTTTGTCTTTAATACCGGTGTCACCTTAGTAACAACCGATAGCATATGAATTGAACCCGGTTTCTGCCATAAGGTTGAACATATGGAGGGCTATTTCTTTTCACCCTTTTTCATAACTTTTCTTTTTAATTCTTCAACCCCTTCTTTCTCCTTTCTCATTTACTCCCCTTTTTTTCAATCATACCTAAGGAATTCTAGTTCTAATCTATTGGATTTGTCCTTGGGTAGATCCCTCCAGCTCTGGCGGATCATAGGACGGTTTTTCCTAACCTTAATCACCTTATATCTTCATAACTATCATATTGTTGCCATAAAACCATTCATTTGAAAATCTCTGAGAGTGTTTATGATTATGAAACATATTTGTTAACACTTTGAGAGTTTTGGTTTCTTTTGAAGGACTCTCCCTTCACATGTGCTCGTGTGTTTTTTAAGAAATTTGCACATGCGGGAGGAGTTTGCACTTTTGAATTGATCCACTTTCAACGAACATGACCGATTCGAGACACGCTTACATCACTAGTTAGACTAGCTTGAAATTATTACCCGTCCTGGTCAAGTACAAAGAAAGTCTCTCGAGATGATACATTCTACTCAGACAAGTCCTATTCGAGACACGCTTACATCACTAGTTAGACTAGCTTGAAATTATTACCCGTCCAGGACAAGTCTTTTCGATTAATGACATTTTAAGCTTCGTCAATTCATTGGTTATATCTGAGTCGAGCTCTTTTGAGATTCAATCACAATCTTTACACATTTTGATCACATTTTAATCATGTCTTCTCCCCCTCAAAAATAGCAGATCGTGATATTTTTTATATTAACTGATTAAGAAAAAAGCTTTTGGAGAGAAAGACAAATTTGTTTTTGCATGAAATAGGAACATTTTTGTTTTAATGAAATACTCCCCCTCAAAACTCGCATATGTTTTTGAGAATGTTAAACTTTTTAAAGTTTAGAGGGAAGGAGTCTTCTCGAAGCAAAATTCTGAAAGAGAAAGAAGTTTCAGATTTGTAGAATTTTGCATAAAGGTTTTTTGAAAAACAAATACTTCTCTTTGTTTGAATAGGAATACCGCACTGAGGCGTACTATAGTGTCCATTTTTAGGATAAGTGCATTTTGTTGATGAAAATTATTTTTGTGTAGCACTTTCCTTTCTTTGAAAACTTAAGTTGTGCATTGTAAGGAGTACACAAGTCATTTTGATGATGAGCACCGATTTTGATAGATTTTGAAAATCTTTTTGAGAAATCTTGAAAAGGTGGTGCTCAGAATGTAAGAGAATTTTGAAAATTTAATTAATCATTAGATAAACAATCATGGTCTTGAGCTTAAAGATTTTTAAAGTTTTTCTAAAGAAAACTCAAGCTAGATAAGTGTTTGGTTCTCGTTTTAGGATAAGTGCTCGAAAAAATATTTGAAATCTTTGTTTTGATTAAGCACTTTCCTTTCTTTAAAGCGCGGGTCCTGAACTGATGTGTCCAGAAGCCATCATTTAAGTCCGGGTTTCGTACTGACGTATACGAAAGACATCGAGAAGCAAAATTTTGAGAAACGACATGTTTTAGAAAACATTTTCGAGAACTCTCGCTCAAGCATCTGTACATATCCGTATCATTTTTGAATGACATTTCTAGAAACATACAAAATATTTATTATACAAGAAACATATCGTGAGAAGAATATTTTTGGATTTTTGATTTTATAATGTTTTTGGGTTTATGAAAATTTTTATATTTTTATATTTTGTTTTTGATGGTTTTTCAAATTTTTTATTTTGTTTTTCAAAAATATATACAAAGAAGAATTGAAGAAAGAAAAATTAAGTTTGAACAAGTAAAAGTGGAGTTAAAAGTGAAACTATAAAAGGATTTCCACACGCTATGTTGGCGTAAAGTTCTTCTTTACCACATTGGGTGTATAAACTCTCGACACTTTCACAAATGTAACAATTCACATTTTCAGGTTAACTTCTATTCCCGAAAATTTCACTATTCATTTTTACTATTCACTTTTCCAAAATTTGATTTTTATTTCATATTCTCTTATGATAAATCATTTCCATGGCAAAATAAAAGTTTGACACTCATCAGATCATTTTCGCGAAAGTTATTAAGGAAATACACGTTTAGGTTAAAACGTCATTTAAAAATCACACGCACAACGAAACTCAACCGCGTTAATTTTTCCCGCATCAGAAAAATGTTTAGTACTCTCATGATTAATTAGAGAATTAATCATGACTAAGAAAAATATGACCAAATAAACCTCGGCCGTGAGAAACAGGAATTTTCGTTTTTAAGCACTTTTACTTAGCCGTAACCTTAGCCTACACCTACACCGCGTTTCTAAGACGATTTGAGTTTTCACATTATTTGGAAAAGTCAACATATTTTCCCTCCTCCTTTGACCAAAAATCATTCTTTGATTTTTAGGCTTACGGTTTTATGTCTAAAAGACATTAAATACCAACCGATACTAGACTGAGCCCAGCCTAGACATTATAGGTCATTTTAAGTCATTATTATCCTATTAGAAAAGTTACATTTTACTTTTCTCAATTTTACGCAACTTTCGTACGTTTTACGTATTACGCGTTTTAGACCCGCGTTTCCAGTTTTAGCAGGGTTTTAGCAACCCAATGGAACCTACCACTCATGTTATATTTTATTAGGGAGTATATTGACAAGTTTAGTCATTCTTTCAAATTTCATATTTTTACGATACCCGGTTTTAAGTTTCGTGACTTAACAACTTACTATTAGCGATTACCTGGACCAAAACTCACTCCGTAAGTCAAGATAATGACCAAAGCTTACATACCTATCATACCACATCCTCTTTAGGCATTTTCTTGGTCACTAATCAAAGATAGGAAGCTTACATAGGAAGATTGAACACATGTGCAAGTAAACTTCATCCTTAAGTCTTGAAAATATCCTAAGTCTTTAACCTCCTTAAGGAAACTTCCTAGGCACCTTCCTAACCTCCTCTTCATGCTATAAATACAAGGCTCATTCCTTCCTTTCTCTTCATTCCAAATGACACACACATAATCCATAAACCTTGACCCTTTGATTTCCAAGTTATAAGTTACACACCAAAGTTGAAGGCATAGTTAGTCTCTACATGAATCAAGAGTTTGTTTGGTGATTCCATGGTTGAATTAGGAGTTACACAAGGTGTTAGGGGCTGAGGTTAAATGGTTTTCACAAGGTCTATATCAAGGCTAGCAAGGGTTTCAAGAGTTGTGGTGAAGGGTTTGCAAGCATAGGTTTAGTGTCCTAGTTTCATACTTGACTTCCTCTCTTTAGAAAGCCAAAAGTTGTAAGAAACCCTATTACACTTTCTTGCTCAATATCATTTTCATGCTTATTATGTTTCTTTCATGCTATATATGGTCTTTGTATTATGTTCATGATGTATAAAAACTAATAAAACAAGTTATGGAAACTATATATCAACTTATGTTAAGCAATCAAGGAAACTAGTGACTTTTATAGAGAACCACGACCAAAATAGTATAACTATGATATTTGACACTTACCTACTGTTAAAGAGGACTTAACAAGGAAAACATAGCAATTTGAATCACCTAAAACGAGTACACGAGTCAATAGTTATGGTTATTAGAAGTTACTAAAATCTTTACGGCAAAACTGTCTCAAACTTTCTATGACAGAACCTTAAACACGCAAAAAGAGGCCCTTCTGGTCCGTTTCATCAAAAATTTAAAGCACGAAAGTTGTCCGGAATTATGTTTTCTTCAAAAACTCAGGTGCACGCTTCCAGAAAACCAATAACGAATGAGATTTTCTTCAGTTTCTTAACAGCTATTTTATATACCAAAGTTACTATATAATAGTTATGGTTTAATAAGATCAAGAGGTCTAATGACCTAAATCTAAGACCACAACCATGGCTAAAGCCAAGATTGAGTCTCAAGACCATGGTAACAATGACCAAGGTCACGGCAAAGCCACGGCTAAAGACCATGTAACTTTTCGAATCAAAAACTTATATATATTTTATCAAATACTACAATAGTAGGGAGCCTCATGTGAGGAGTTCATTTAGTAAACCGTCGAGATGAGTTGTGGATTTACGAACTAAAGTGTCCTGGCTCCTCGAACGTTTACTCCATGACTTCTGAATTATGTCGGCCCGAATGGTAGTAAGAGATATACAACCTATACATGTTTCATAAACCATTTATATTCAAAGACTTACACTATATACTAAGTACTACATCATGAACATTATGCAAGACATATATAGGCAATTCTTCGTATTCTTAGACGTTACTCCAAACCTAAGTCGCAACGTTCTATTATAGGCTGCTCTTAGAGACTTTCGCGATTCGACTGCCACTTTCATTTCTCATTACATAAGCTTAAGGTGAGTTATAGCCCCACTCTTACTCTTTTAATACTTGTTTTTAACTCTTTGGGGGAGATACATGCTTAAACTACTTGCTTTCTCTTTTACTAAAGACAATTTTACTCATATGCTATGCTATACTTTTATACTCTTAAACAAGATGTGTAGTTTTATTACGATATGTGCCTTAATGTGTTAAACCTATTCTATGCGCTATATTCTTTAACCACTGTTTAACTCCTGGATGGAGCCGATGGAGAGGTATTGATAGTACTATCGGGCTGACGCCCCCACCATTGCCATATAATCCTGGCCTTGGGTGAATATAATCCAGCTTTGAAGCATTTGTGCTTATTCTTGTCATGAGGTTCAGTAGGCAGTGATACTTTACATTAAGCGTGCATATATCGTATACACATATATCGAAATCATACTATATGTTAGCAGTGGGTTGTGAACACACAGGTTGCAAGTGTTGTTATGGGCGGGACTTTCAACTGAGTGGATTCACGATGCCTTTGTTGTGCGAATATTCTTTAAAGACTTTTCAACTGTTTTAAGACAAACTCTATGAACTCACCAACCATTGTGTTGACACTTTAGCATGTTTATCTCAGGTTAGTAAGGTGATAGCTAGTGCGTGGAACTTAGAGTCAAGCTGCATATTCTGAAGACTTACGCTTTTTATCATTTACCATTCAAAACATTTTGTATACATTTATGTATCATACTTTGGAATCTCATGTTTGTAACTTTGAATTCATTAATCGAATGGTAACTTTTCAAAATGTCTCATTTAGAGGTCGTTTTCTATAACTTGTACTTTGTATTATGAAGTAGCACCCCAATGACACAGTCTTCCGTTGCGGTATTTTGGGGGTGTTACAACAAATACCTGCATCTACAGAAGAAGAATTTACACAAATAACAGTGTTAGAGGTACATGTTTCCTCACTTTGAGGGTGTTCACTATCAATGGTTGTAGTGGTTTCTACTTCCTGTTGTTGATTATCACTATTATTTGTCTTGGTGAAACTATCAAGAATTTTCCCTGTGGGAATCCATCTAAGACCAACTGTATTAAAAACTTTTTCTGTGGGAATCCACCTAAGGTAAGATCTAGACTTAGTTTTCTTATCAGATGCAGCGGAAGTCTCAGTTTTTGAAAAACTACATCCTTTTGATATCCACCTATTAGGTTTCTTATCCATTTTCTTGTTTTCAATGGGTTTGTTTCTATTTGGTGTCTTAGTGGATTGAGCCTTGACACTTGATTTTCCTTTCTTGAGAAATTGTGCAATACATGCGTCATGGTTAGCTGAAAAAACACATTTTTGACATGTAGGACAGATAAATTCAACATCTTTGTTTAACACAGCAACTTTAACTTTGTCACTACAGTCATTTGGAAATTGTTTGTTGTTCGATGAGACCTTGGAATTCTTTGTGTTGCATTCTACGTTCCTAGCATTCTCTTTTGTGCCACTACTCTTAGATGCAAGCCAATCCCTAGTATTTTGTTGATTGTTCCTAGGTAATGGTTTACTACTACTAGTAGTGCTTTGGAATCTTGTAGAATTCATCACACTAGGTTTTGCGCCTAAAATTCCGTCTTTTCGAAGTTGTGCCTTTTTCCTAGCTTCTTCTAGATGGTGATTTTGGACCATGTCATTAGAACCAACAGATTCCTTTACAGTTTTTGTGGTCACATTCGGTGTTCTATTCCTATAAGGGCCACGTGTAATCACATTTGTGTTACTTTCAACAACAAATTTTGGTTTTTCACCAATCTTTTCAATTTCCTTTTTCTTGGGCAAGGGTTGTGGAGTGACTGGTTTTTTCAAATCCTTTTTCTTATCAAATTTTGGAGCAAACCGGGAAATAGACATTTTTGGTTTTTCAACCGTTTTTGAAACATTTGGTTTCTCCGAAGTCGATGGTTTTGCAAACTTAGTGTCCACACCCTTCCCTTTTATACTTTCTAGCTGAGCTCTCAAAAGATCATTTTACTCTTTCATGTCCTTGTAGGCATGCTCATACGACAATTTGTCATACTTGCATTCCTCTGATTTTCGATCAAGTTGTTTGAAAATGACATGTTTTCGTTTTCAAGTTTTACAAGAGCATTTTCATATTTTGAAACAATTTCAGATGTCTCGGCTCGCAGTCTTTCACCGTCCTCAACAGAATATGATTGTAAAATGATGGACATTATATCAGTAGTCATAACGGCTTCAAAAAGAGAATCATTTAGATTTTCCAAAAGTTTGATGTTTTGAAGATTTGCATTAACTTCCTTTACCAGGGATTTGTGGTCCTTGACAATAGTCAGCTGTTTCTTTCAAAAATGCTTGCTCAAAATGAATTACCCGAGCGTTAATCATATTGATTGGAGGAGCAAAGTATTTTTCAAGAATCTTTTTCAGCTGTAAATGAACTGTGGAATTCCAATTGATCTCATTCAGTCTCATTTTAGATTCTAAAAGTGTTTGAAGTTGCCCAATCCTGGTTTTAAGATCATCAAGATATCCTCTGGCAGCACTTGTGTTAAAAGTGTTGTTTGAAGACATCTGTTCCATGTTTGAAAGCGATTTGGAAGCAACAACTGGTTTATAAACTAGTTTTGAGAATGGTCATTTTATGGAAAACACTGATGGTTGTTTTTGTGGTACAAAAGTAATTCCAGAAAGTTTGTTCAGTTCGTTGTAATCAATTGGTTTCAAATCTGGATTCTTTTGTTTCATTTTAGTTATGCTCTCTTCAACAAGTTCCATCGTTTGCACAGAATCCCGAATGACGGGAGGATCATGTTTGGTGTAAATAACATTACCATTATACAAAGCATACTGTTCGTCCTGAGCTTTCTTGAGATTGCAAGGAGTTTTGTTACCAAGAGCCATTTTATGTTTCGTATGGTAAATCAGATTAGTTTGATTAGTAATCATATGCATTGTTTGACTTGACTTTCTCGACTTAACCACTAAGTCTTCTAGTTTTGCAATCATGTGTTCTGACTCTATGATTTCGTCCAAAAGTTTATCTTATTTCTTTGCAAAGTCCTTTTTCAACTCATCCCGTTCTTTTTCAAGATTGGCATAAGCTGATTTTTGTTTTGAAAGTTGGTTTGTTAAATCAGAAATTTATTGTTTCAAAGAATTGATGGTTTTATTTGAACTAATTTCAAGAGTGTCGAATTTGTTTTGCAATTCCCTATCTTTAACAAGTAACTTCTTGTAACCAATTTCAAATTCTGACTCGCGTTTTGTGTCAATTTGAAAACTTTTTTGATTTTCCTTGTATCTCTCAAGCTCAGTGGTCAATTTCTCATTCGCGGCCTTAACTTCGCGATTGACCTTTTTCACTTTCTCAATTTTAATGCTGCAATTATTCAATAATGATTCAAAGAAAGCATGGGTTTCCTCATCATTAGCACCATGTTGTGCAACTTGAACTCCATTAGGATCCATATCTGGAGTTTCATAGTTAACATTGCTATTAACTTGTTCCCCCACATGTGTATCATAATTAGGTTCAGGTGGAACATAATGTTGCTTCTCATGACCATACGGATTAGCATCATTACCATAATTTGGTACCTCATGGAGTGGATCTGAATCATAAGTAGGAGGAAGATCAGAATCACTGCTTGATGCAGTTGCCTGCTGATTTGCAATAAAGTTGTAGGTTTCATTGAGATCTGCTGAATTCTCATTAACTCTTGTTGTAGCTATGAAGTTGTTTTCCTCAACAGTCAACGGTATTCCCGATTCTTCTTTATTGGCTAGCATCAACAAGTACTGGATATTTTCTACCTTCGTCATTGCATTGACATTGTAATTATTACCAATATCACTGCGGTGAATTTCAGATGTAGGTTTTTGAATCGAAGTCATAAAACAATCAATCCCATTTTGATTAAGCACATTCTGATTCACAATTTGATCCATTTGATTTCCTACATACTGTCCTGCATATTGCATCTGATTCCCCATCTGTATACTCGAAGCATATCCTTGCTGATTTCCAATAACTTCAGTCATTTGTCATTTTTTCCCCATATGTATACTTGGTTGAGCAAACTTAGCTTACTCGATAACACCTTCTTTAGTCGATAACTCCTTAGCTTACTCGATATCCTTGTCCCTATTCGATAACCAATACTCGATAGCCTTAATCCTTAATCCTTACTCGATAATATTGTTGCTTACCCGATAGAGTTACCTTGCTTGATAAAGAAGTTCCTTACTCGATAACCTAGGTTCAACGAAGTAGAGTTTTCCCTTAGTTGTGAAACTATAAGTCCTTACTCGATACACGATAAGGAATAATGGCTAACTCGCCAACACTTACACGATAACCTAAGTTGATACCCTTACTCGATAACTACACTTACTCGATAAGAAGTCTCCCTTAGCTGATAAAACATTGCTTACTCGATGACCTTAGCTGCCTTACTCGATAAACCCAAGAATTACGATCCTTTACTCGATAAAGTACAACTCTTACTCAAAAAAGTACAAACCTTACTCGATAAACTACATAATAACAGCCCCAAAACACGATTTTTTCACCTAAAAATGATCTAACTAACCTAAAATTATCCCTAGGCGAATGATACCACTTGTAGGACCCTAAAATACTATATCTAACACAAGTATATATAAAGATTATAGAAGAGATAAGTAGAGAGAGAGAGAGAAAGAAAGATGTATTAGATTAAGAGAGAAGGATACAAGATGGAAATCCTAGAAGCAACACCTAGAAGCACCACCTCCAAATGGGAGCATTTGGAGGTATTTATTGGTAAGATAAGAATGATGGGCCGGGCTTGGGCTTTTGTATTAGATTAAACCAAGCCCGTTTACCCTTAACTAAACTACAAGACTATTACAATATTATTACAAGACTCAATGACTTAATAAATGATCGTCACTTCTATTTCTAACAATCTCCCCCTAAGGGACGATCATTGAGATCTCTCTTTGATTCCATTGATGATCAACACTTCTATTGCTAACACATCAAAAGCCTGTTTTCTAACTCATTAAGAAGTTCTGGTTGAGGTGATGGCAAACCAAATGACTTTAACGATTTGCCTAAAGTACTTAAGACGACTTCAAGCTCAAACAATATGTAACCTTTTAACTCAGAGTCGTTGACATGGTAATTTCTAATTCCAACTGTTCGTGACACAAATCGAGGTATGTCATGGCCCATTTCTAAATAATACTTTTCCCATGATTGTAGAGGACTTGCGACTTCACAATAAGTTAAGATATGAGCAAACGTAGATCGTAGTTTCGATGATGATGCTGAAAAACATGCCTCTTTGAGTGCCTTGTCCCATTCTCTATTGTCACCAAGAAGGCCTAATGCCTCACATGCAGCTCTGTATGTAGGATACAACACCTTGTTTACTTTCCGCACTTCTGTGAACCCTTTACATCCTTTTTGATGGCAAAGAAGCATTCTAAAATAGAATAGTTCACCCAAGGTTAGATGTATATATGCTAATCGACCAATTGATGACTGTGTGGTTTTTCTTGGCTGCCAAACTTTTTTGTCTTGATACCAAACAAATTCTGAAGGGAAATCTAAGTAAGTTAGATGTCGACCATCTTCATTGGCAACATTGTAAGAAAACTATTCTGTCAATGTTGTGACGTTGCGATCACGACGGTTAACGACCGACTCTAAACTGTCATTGTCGCGGAAGGTGACATGCTGCATATTTTCTAAGTGCACAGAAAGTATCTGAATTGCAGGTTCCCGGCTGTGTATGCTAAATTTAAGAATCCTCCAGCATGCTTTATGAGGACATATAAACCGACCATCAAGAAAATTTTGGATCTCATCTATTTGTTGGCGTGGATTAGCTGAATAAGTAGATGGCTCACCAATAGATATAGTAAATCTTGCAAATATTCGATCTGTCCCTTTTGAAATATACTTGAAGAGATATTTGATCAACATGCTCCAACCACAATATTCGACATTTATGTGAGCCTGGAATGCCAAGCAAAGAGCACGGTTACATGGAACCACAAAAGTATTGTCCAACCTCATTGTCCGTTTAGTTGTGTATACTTTTGTTTGTTTTCTTCGATAGTGCACTTGACCACTGCTGTCAAAAAATGTTTCATCGTTGTATTTTTTTGGGAAATTATTGGTGCATGTTGTACCTTCCATGCATGGTGCATTGAGATTAGCTGAGCCGCAGGGTCTGTGCATCATCATTTCTGAAACAACTTTGTATCCTTTAGGGTCAAGGACTGGGTCAGGCAGCTCAGCAGAAATATAGCGATCAACATCATGTGCATCTTGAATTTTATTGTCTGCACTAATCCACAACAATGTATGACAATGTGGCAATCCCCGTTTTTGAAACTCAACTGTATACAGAACTGTTTCACGAAAAAAGACACATAAGAAAGGCAAAACCATAATTAATGATGGTGTTATTTGATATACTTAAACTGTGCAAGGCGCTAAAAATAAGATAAACTGTGCAAGGCGCTAAAAATAAGATAAAACCAAAAAAATATGGTGCTTACCTCCTGTCACAAATACAAAGGGCCGTTTATTTTTTAAGAATCTGATAAATGCTTTGATCTTTTGCTAAAAAACGCGACACATTACATCTGCTCTATCCGAAGCACTCAAGTGTGGATATTCTGCCATATATCTCTGGATTTCGGGCCACTTCACGTTACATGTGAATGTTATGAAGAACTGGGGGTTACCCAGTTTGCGACAAATAGCCAATGCATCTAAGTAATGAGTATACATATAGCGCGGACCACCTGTGAAAGATGAAGGTAGGATGATTCTTGAGCTAGCTTCTAAGCCATCACGATCGCCTCTTGAAACGGGGTCATATAGCCCTGACAAATACTCACCTCGAATATCATTCTGGTGTTTTCTATAGAAATCCATCCTACTCTGCTCGATACAACAGTAAACGCCAATGACATATTGCTGGAAAAGTCGGCCCGTCCGGAAAAGAAGATCGTATGAATCAGGCCTTGGATTGAGCTGGTATGTGTAAAATGCATTCAATGACACACGCCTGGGTCTTTGAGTTGGGTCTACAGATCGCAACGTCAATTCTGTATGAAACCCAGGCTGGCCATATATTAAGATTAGCGAAAATTGCAATGACATGTAAGATTTGTGTAGCTTGTTGATTCTTTGTGGCTCACCACCTTTGTATTGAATAATAACATCATAATCTCCTTCAGTTCTAGGCCCGCTGTCAAAAACAATTGCTGCAAGAGTGTTAGACATCGGCAACTCATAACCACGGGTTCCTTCAGCGTTGTAAAGCTTTAGTTTAAAATCTGGTATTTCCGCCTGACTGCATAAATCCCTTGCAGTCCTTAATACTTGTACCAGCTCATTGTGAGCATCTAAGAAGTGAATTAGCCCTTCAACAATTTCTGCATCCAAATTAGACTGTTCAGATGGTGAGAAATGGCTTAGCCTATTCTTCACTTCATTCTGCGTGTCATAAATATAGAGTTGCAAGAATTTTGGTGGCTTATTATCAATAGGACATAGTGATCCAATCCAGTGATAGATTTGACCAGATACCTTGAACACATATGGGCCTCTTCCAGTGTTAACTGACTTGTCAACGGTTGCACCAAACGAAGTCATTGCAAACATTTGATTATATGCCCGGATATTTTCCATAAAAGCAGGGTTTGAAAGAAGGTCTTTCATATACTAAGGGGGTCTGGTTGTGGGTCCATGACAATCCTCCCATCTCCACAACACAAATGGTATTTAGTTCTTGTATTGGTAGAACTTCTGAGAACGCGTTCTTCGTACCAAAAAGCTGCACCACAATGTCGGCATCGCTGATCACAGTCTCCTAAATGCTCATATGAAGGATATGTGTACGCAGAAAGTAATGGTTGTTTATGAATGACATTGTTTATAAAAGAAAAGTTGGCATTAAAAAACGGTACTATTAAAAATACCAAATGTTGATAAAGGTAATGAAATGTTTACCTTCATTTGCTGAAAGGCTAGGGTCTTCACCCGAGGGTCCAACAGGATGCAACGAAGCGGTGAAAATATTACTTGATTGACGGCGTCGCGGGACACTGCATGTGTTACGTCGGTTACTCCTCCTTGGTACGCAGTTGGGCTGGCGGCGTGATTTTGTTGTAGGTTTATGTGTAGGATCTCCACCAGAAGTAACAACATTCACGACTGTATAAGCATGCACATCAAATATTGGAGACAGTTTTTTGGTTAAAAGAAAAAAAAAATACAAAGAACAAAGCATAAGCAATGAAAAGTTAATGCCTACCTTCATTTGACTGTAGAGTTGCCGATTCAACAAACGTTGTGCCAATGCTGTTTAAGCTAGACTACGTGTTGGATGGGCCGGCATGGTCGCACACGGTATGCGCACCACCTTGGGCTGATGTGGAAGGACTTTGCAAAGTGGGTTTCAAAATACCTGGATCAAAAAAGTAGGCATAACGGTGCATGAATATTTGGTGATGTTAAAAGAAATGTTGATATTTGCACAAACTGCTTGACTTAAGTTTACACACCGTTTTGTAAAGCGGCATCTGAACTACTTGTATTTTGTTGGCTGACTTGAGCCTTTGTTGTCACACCTGTATAACGGTAATCTCTTACGGAACATGGATCATTAATAGGTAAGGGCAGCATGCATGACCTACAAAAAGACACCGTTATTTCTAGTCTTTATTACCCTTGTTTGTAAAAAATGTGGAGAGTCATTGGCAGGAAGCTAATCCACTGACCTTCATCATGGCTAACACGAAGTGATCCTAAACACGGGCTATTGTTTGACACGATATTTTGATTCTTCTGGCCGTTAGTTTGTGTTACATTAAGTCTATTCCTTTTACGTGGCTGAATTGCGTAGGCATCCTCACTGTTATGAGCATCACTTTGCGCTAGATGAGGTGCCTTCCTTTTACGGTGTTGAATCCTTGGTTCAGGAAAAGAACTTTCAACAGGCATCAGGCCCTGGAAACGATTGGAAACTGTGACAGGTGCCAAACAATCAGTCGATGAATCACGTTGTAAACCAGTCGTCGTGACACACTGCCTAACATTCCGACTAATATGTTGATCTTCAAATAACCACCTTTTTGTGTTAGAAGACTCGCCTACATCAGAATGAATATGAATATGAGACCTGAAACCATCACATGTTACTAATAATAATACAACTACAGGGGTAAGCAAAATAACTGCATGACCAACAGTGCAAGCAGACGACGACAAATGTATATCCGTATCTGAATTCTGACCTTGACCATTTTTTGAACCATATATAAAAGGAAACCATGAACTTTGAGGTGTGTTCAACAGTTGACCATCAGGAGGTTGGAACCATAGACGACGGCAAATGTTTATAAATCTATTTCTAAAAAGAATTTTGCTACTACAAGCGGTACGAAAAACATTACTGAAACACCTAGGTGCAAATTGTGGCAGTTCCATGAGGGCATTAACTAGTGTGGATGAGGGGCAAAAGGCTGAGGCGGAGCCTATTCAGACTTTGCCAAGTACGCCTAATGATGTTACTCATTTGATCGATTGTAGAGTAGCTCGTGGATGAACATATGGAGAATCAATAAAAAAGTTCTGTAGAACCCAAGAAACACCTTCAGGAGGACGAGGTTGATCAAAATATGCCATGTTTCTAGAGAGAGAAAGTAGAGAGAAGGTGAGGTGAAACAAAGATGTTTTTATTATGATAAATTATGTTGCACACCCACACCTCTCAAGTGAAGCCTTGAGAGGTATTTATAGGCCTTACAAAAGACAACTTTTACAATATTACATTAGTAGTCCCTGCACTTTATGCATTCTAGTTGTCTACTCCAATTCACGTAAATATCGCTCAGCTTCATTTCTAACAATCTCCCTCCAGCTGGAGATATACGTGAATTGGTTACAATGATTCCTAACAAGTAAAATAAAACAATCAAAGTAAGCGCAACAATGCTGAGGAAGACTTCATAGCTCTTTTTTTTCATAAATATCCCCAGCAATCTTTGTTTACTTGTAGACGAATCACTTGCTAATCTAATTTGGTTATTACTCCCTCCCAATTAGTAAACCATTTTCATTTACATGCTCCCTCCCAAATGGATAACCCGTTTGATATAACCTTGATGCTTGTTGAAGAAGTATCTTTGAATTCTGCCCATATAATCTTCAGTCTCATGCACAGCGGAAAATGAATCTTAGACTGATAATATGTAACTTCTTCACAGGTTTGATTGGGGACCATCATATTGTCATCTTCAACTCACTTAGAATGCTTTCAGTTCTTCAATAAAAGCCCCGATGTACACATTTCTCCCTCCTGGATGATGACGGTCTCTTGGAATCATCATAAATATGTGTACATAAACATATCAACTGGAAGCAACATACAAATCAATACCCCATGAGTGAAATGGCAATAACTATTCTCTCTACATTTCATCTCAGATCAACCTCTTTTCACTTCCATTGGCTAATAGTAAGTGACCACGTGTGGAGACAACCCGATATGACAAACTTGAGTGTGAAGTAAAATTCTCCAGACTTGTGACTTACGCTTGTACTATCCTGATTAAGAACCTATACTGAGCACAACAACATTACTCCTTACAATATAGGTAGTGGCATATACCCAACCATCCATCCTTTATTGTATATCCGTCTCTTGAACAATCCACAACCTTGTGTGACACTGAGCACTACAACGTAACTCCTTAAAGTGATAGCTATTGTGAGCATTAAGAACCAACTTATGCATTTATAGATCTCACACATAGCTAGAGGTCCAAGTCTTAATCACTATCCCATGAATGCTCAAACAAGGATCTCCAAAAGTCTTTCATCCAACCAACCCCTAGACCTTGAGATGCTAAGTACACGCACCCGTGAAACGTCACTTCAAGCTCAAATAAGTAATAAACAAATTATCCCCGTAGTCACCTTTGATAACGTTCAAAATTTAGCCATTGATCTTTGGTGAATCTTGATCAGGATCTTTTAAGCAATTCGTGGTGTGTTTTTGGTGAAGCTTGACATTCAATCTCGTTGATTCATAGTGATTTCTGATTTTCCCTCCAAAAATATAATTGGAAAATTTTCTCCCTTAAAATTTGGAAATCACTAAGAAATACAATGCTAAGGTTACCAGAAAAATTTGAGTATTAAAAATTTTTACGCAAAATTTCACCGAAAAAATTTGAATTTTGGCCTAAAAATTTGAATTTCGGGCCAAAATTTTCAACGTTATACCAAACTTTGAATCTCGCGTAAAAATTGAACGTTTAGTCTCCTCCCAAAAATAAATTTTACTCAAATTTTCCCGCCAAAAAACTCCTTTTTTTTTTTTTACTAACTCGATAACATCATCCCACCTCGATAAACATTCCTAACTCGGTAACCTTGGTATACTCGATAATCTCCTTAACTCAGTAACCTTGCTAACTCGATAACCATTCCCTAACTCGCAACTTTCTCCTTCTTCAAACTCGGTAACCTTATTGTAACTCGGTAAGATCTGTCAAACTCGGTAAGATCTTTTGTAACTCGATAAGCTCAGAAAAATTTGGCAGACTTTCGTTTAGGTAAGCCTAATTGATATCCTTACTCGATAAAACGATAAGGTTGATTCAGCCAAACTCGGCAAAAGGCAGCTTCTAACTCGATAAAGCATCTAACTCGCTAAGCTAACTCGACAGTCAGCTCCCTAACTCGATAAAAATTGTCTCCTAACTCGACAAAAAATGCTTCCTAACTCGATAAACACCAAACTCGATAATCATCAAATCCAAACTCGATAAAAATTTTCTAACTCGCCAAAAAACTGTCTAACTCGCTAAACACCACGATGAACAGTATCCAAATTCGCCTTTTATCACCCAAAAACACGATTTTTCACCCAAAAACACCACGATTCGCCCCCGGTTAGCTCTGATGCCAATTGTAGACGAGGTTGATCAAAATATGCCATGTTTCTAGAGAGAGAAAGTAGAGAGAAGGTGAGGTGAAACAAAGATGTTTTTATTATGATAAATTATGTTGCACACCCACACCTCTCAAGTGAAGCCTTGAGAGGTTTTTATAGGCCTTACAAAAGACAACTTTTACAATATTACATTAGTAGTCCCTGCACTTTATGCATTCTAGTTGTCTACTCCAATTCACGTAAATATCGCTCAGCTTCATTTCTAACAAGTTCCCTAACCAACAGATAACGCAGTAGAAGATTCGGCTAGTGATCCACCTCTCTATTTCCCAATAGAAAGAGTTATTCTATGCAAAAAAATATTGTTTTTTCTTCTTCACATATACAAGCTAAACTACAACCAACATGGTGGAAATTGTGTCTTTACGGTAACTCTCCTACTTTGATCATGTGGAGCATCCCCCACCTACCAGTCCCTTCGATTCCTCATGCGACAACCAGACTCCCCGAAGTGTTTAAATACCGTCGCGATCATGACAAGACTCGAGGAATAAGTTCTCTAACCTAATAACTAGTATCGCCTCCTCGCCCAGCTGTATCAGCAGGCCCTTTCTTTTGCAATACTTAAAAAAGTCTCTCATGGCCCAATTATTATTACAACATTCTCCACCATAGAATTCAGCCTTCGGGGTCACCTTGACGGCTTTTATTAGGAAGGCGAAGCAAAGGAGGCTCAAGGGCTTGTTAAGGAAGGCGTGTAACACGTATATCTGGATCTATCCATAGACCTGACCTTATATTGTTTGTCCAAAAAGGAAAAAAAAAAGAGAGTAGAGAGGTGGATTTGATTGAAGAGCAACTTGCTACTTGTCATGTGATCGTACAAATATCTGCACCTTCTTGATCAGAGCTTGCAAAGGAGGCAAGCTGAATACTTCTACACGCTATCTAGGATATGTAATAAGACAAACAACATGCTTGGGTTGGACAGATCGCAGGGGTAGACCCTGCGAACCGACTCCAGCGTGAGAGTAAGTCATCCGTATGATATGGGTATGATTTTAGAGAGAGAAAGTAGAAAGTGAGTGAATGACATATTTCAAATGGATGATATGGTCGGCTATTTATAGGTAAACCCTAGAAGGATCTAGGCCCCACATGTCCCGACTGGATTGGTTGAGAGGGAGCATATTCTCTTCAACCAATGGGGAGACTCCGAGATCGTGCCCACGTGCGGTTGTCTACCATCATGTATGTAATGGGCAGCCGTTATGCGGGTAGGGTCCACGTGATATTCTGTTGTCATTAGCATCGGAGCATTCGTGTTCTCGGAGGTCAAAACTCAAAACTCCTCGGAAGATTAGGCTTCATGACTTGGAGTCTTGTACATTGGCGGGTTCCCTTACGGTAGCCCAGTGAGCTTTACGCCAATGAGTACGTTCCGAGTACTAAGTGTCTGTCATCGGAGGTTAGGCTCCGAGACGTGAGGTGGGGTACACCATCATCATGCTTATGATATAAAGGTTCATGGTCATACTAGATGTTCATAGCTTTATTGAGTAGTTTCCATAAGTCATGGTTTTTCATACTTATGATATGTTTGATTTGAAATACAAATGATACGTTTGTTTTCTCGTATTTGTAACGGGCCGTGATGTGAGATTCACTAGCATCCTGTGTACTTGAGTATTTTTCAGTGTAATAAAATTTACCTGGTGTATTAAACATCTTTTATCAAAAAATTATATTATAGGATAGTTAAAAATTATCGTTTTACAAAAAAAGAAAAAAAAAAGGTAAAATAAATATATAAAAATGAGAAACTAAATAGATCGGGTATTAGGAAATAAATGATCTATTTTAACTCCAACAGTTTTAGCGGGATACAAATTTTCACCAGCCGCTCCACCAAAATTACAAACTTTTTATTTGCCCGCCTCACCAAAATTTAGACACACAGAACCCTATACCATTTCCCCAAAATCACTCACTACTACCAAATAATCCTAACCGCCATCTATTACTCCCACACCCACATCTCTAATTGATCCCACGACACCACACTACTGTGATACACCTCTGCCACAGTGCCACCGCCGCCGTTCGTTGTTGGTACACCAAACACTTGTATCACAACCGTCCCTTTTTGTTAATTCACGTTTTTCTACCAAAGAGGTTCGTACAAGCTGAATTAGATATGTAGTTTGTTGTAATTACTATATATTGTTATGGATAATTTTGTTGTTTTTCTAATTTTGGCTTAAGATCTGCTTATTAGATTGTTTGATTAATTAGTGTTTTTCTCATAAAATTTTAGTGATTGAGAATATTTTTTTGATGAGATATATATCAGGTATGTGTCTATTGATCATTCATTTGGAGTTAAAAAGAGTATATGACACACACTTCTACAACCCACTTTTATTTATAAAAAAAAAAAAAGACTGAACATTAGAGATTGCTTATTAGTTATAGAAGATGACACATGTTTGCTTATTGTAACTACTTACATGGCTGTTTGGATTTGCTTATCTAAACTGCTTATTATATAAGTTTCTTTTTTTCGATGTAACTAGTTTCTTATAGATTTTGAATATTGATGGTAAATTGTATGTTATGTAGAGTTGAGACCAGGAAGATAACCAATTGCTGAAAAATATTGTAACAAGTTTAGGAGCTCATTTTATGTTCCTCTTTAACGTATTCCACAATGATTTGATATTATAATGTCATTACAACCTTTTTTGTAGTAGTGTTTGTTGTTGAAAGTAAAGTGCATATAATGGCTTTAATCGCTTATTACTTATTTGCTCAAAGTGCATAACTGATGTAGAACAAATAGTCATATATGAGCATATTCTTTGTGTCAACTAATTTGATTATCGATGGTACCTTAAATCCATGGTACTTACATTCTGGTTTATGTTTGAAAACTTATATATGATATATGTGTTGGTGTTTAATCTTGACAGCTCATAATGGAAAAACCACGGAAAAAGAGAGGGATGAACAAAGTAGAATATCTTCCCGAAGGTGAATCTGTAATGTTCAATAACCATGGCTCAGCTGTAGGCAAACACCAACGTAAATTTGCAAAGTACTGTAAAAATGCTTTTATAGATCACAAAGAAAAAGAGCTATTATTGTTGGATTTCAAGGTATACTATCTAAGACTCCAATGACGACTAGTACCAAAATCGGCCTAACACCTTCTTCCACTTTGTTACTTTTATCCGTTGTGTACGCTTTCCTTTGGATTTCACTTTCCACTCTTACTTCATCATCATCAGGTACCATACATTCATTTATCATATCTTTTTTTATAATTTTATAAACTTAATACTATCACAAGCTTACATGTATTGTTTGTTATGATAAAATATCTTTTTTAAAAAGTAGTATATGTTGATCATAGTTAGTGTCTGATTAATGTTTGCTTTAATACATTAGTTAGGGTTTTGTTTAGTTAAGCTACTTTTTAGGGTTTCTAGGTGGACTTTTAATGAATATGGTTATTGTTTTGATTGTTTTTGTATTCATAATAATGCGTGTGTTTTGGTGTGTTTCAGTAGAGAGGGGTGAGCATCGGTCGAAGACCGGACAGGACCGGCCAAAATAGACACCGAAATAGCCCAAAAACCTAGACCGAGGACCCCGGTCCGGGTTGATCCGGTCCAAGAAGGTAAAATGGTCCGTTTGTACGCCGGACCGAGACCGAAATAAGGAAAAAGTTGGGACCGAGACCGGACCGCTGGTTCTTTGGTTCGGTCGGATCTATCAATTTGCTCAGCCCTATTTCAGTTTTTGAATTTTGGAAATAGGGGATTTGATTTAGTGGGTGTTTGTTTAAAAGCTTATTTGTGGGCTTATGAGCTTATTTCATTAGCACAAAATTTTTTTGCTTTTTTTTGGAGACTTATGGGCTTATTTAAGTTTATTATGATATAACAAGCTTATAATAAGTCTCAAAATAAGCTGGAAATTTTGGGTTTATGAAATATAAGCCGAAATCACATAAGCTCGTAAGCCCACAAATAAGCTTAAAAAACGGCCCCTTATGGTTTAGGCTATAAGATAACAATGTGTATGACTAGGTACGTTATCAACTTTCAGAATAGCGTTCCGGTATGCACATTTTGGTGACCTGTAGTGTCACTTTTAAAGGTATGACACGTTGCGGACTGTGCGTATTGGAACACTTTCAAGAGTTCATAACATTTAGTGAAAGAATTTATAGTTTAGGTACTTAGGTGTGACATAAAGGGTATTTGAGATGCTAACTTATTTTCAGGATATGATACTACAGGCATTGATGTTGGGAATCCAAGCGTAGATGTTACTCCAGTTTTCATTGATGGCGTTTCCGAATTCTGTGGTCGTGTTCCTGTATCTGGTGTATCTCGATTGAAGCTTCAGCATTATGCAAGTGTGTATAATGTCACATTGGTTCCTTCTGTATTGATGCCGAAGAAGTGGCACAGCAAAATTCAAGTCTGCTTTCACGGGTAATTGGTGTCTCATTTTTTTCACATTCCACCGTGTTTAAATTTTCATATGTGTCTCTAACGGTGATTATTGCAGGAACTCTACAAATAGGATTATGCCAATGTGAGAAGGATGATTGGCGATCTCTTCAGGATGGGATTTGGAGTTCTTTTATGTCACCTTACGTGAGGAAATATGTTGATGTGAAATTTGGCGATAAGGTTACAGGTTCTGTAACTGTTGGTCTGGATGAAGGTTAGTTCTTTATCTGCATTTCTTATGCTCGCCGTATCTAATTTTTATTTGTTATATTTATGACATTTGATTTGGTAATTGTGTGGTATGCAGTGCAACAAAGATGGCGTTACATATTGCTGGCTGTAGGTGTTGTTTCACTGTTTTCGGCACCGTTTGTGAGCAAATGGGTTCCTTTTTACTATACCAGTTCTATGGCAATTGGAGTTTTAGCTGTTGCTCTCATACTTTTGCAACGGAGCAGCTTGTATTTTTGGATTGTAGTTGCTAGCACTTGTGAAGCTCGTATTTTGAGGGTTTTGAATTATGTTGCAATTGTCTTCTTGTAGTTGAAATTATTTTGGTTTCCAACTTGAATGTTGAATCTTTAGGCTAGACACAGTAAGATACACGACCGATTCGGTCGAGCACCAAATGACCGATCATCCCTTTTGTGGCAAATCGGTTGCGACCGAAATGGGGCAAGGAAAATGAGACAATCGGTCTCAACCTTGACCGAGTACCATTTCATTTTTTCTTGCCTTTTTGATCCATTTGCTTTGCCTTTTATTTGTTTTGACCGGTTTAGTGTGTGTGTGGAGGAACCGAGGAAGATGAAGTCTTTTTTTTTTTTCAAAGTTGGTAAAGTAGGTGGCAAGTGATAATAAGGTTTTTTTTTTTTTTTTTTTTTTTTTTTTTTGTTGTAAATTTAGTTTTGTAATTTTTTTATATATTATTAATGAAATTTGAGTTTGTGTTAAAAATGTTAAAAAAAAAAAAAAAAAAAAAAGAACTAGGTCGCCCTTACTGGGGCACTGAATCGTCTGCAGGTCGCTGGAGAGAGAAAACTGACATGGCAGGGAAAAGTAAGGGGATTGAATCCCCTTACTGTGTCTATAGAAGTTATTTGTATTGGAATATTATTGTGTATGGTAAAGCATGCAATTCTAGAAAAACCTGCGTTTTGTATAATTAAATTTTGGAAAATTCAAATTTTCCTACCAATTTTTTTTAGATCATAGATGTTAACTAGATCGGTTGAAGAGTTGAAGAACTGATCTAACTAATTCCTAAGATGACCACCCAACTAACATTGTTAGACCGCTTATTTATTATTGCCTGATCTAAGTATAGCATTAAAAAGATCGGTTCTGAACCGATCTATATGTGTATCCCCTTAAAAGATCACCCTTAGTTAGAGTGGTTAGACACCGATCTTTATGCGGCTTTCTAACCGATCTTATTAGTCTTTTTTGTAGTAGAAGGGTAATTACTTGAAATAAGTTCTTGTAAATAAATAGATAATATCTATCATTGTCAATGCTGTGAAGAAACTTGGATGATGGAAGAAACGTCTACGAAAGGCTGGTTGGGATATACAAGTGTGTGTCAATCTCAATGCAGTGAAGAAAAGTCTAAGAAAGATTGATTGGGATGTAACTCTTTGTGAGTTTGTGGACCAACAATTTGAAGTATACTAGGGGTTAAGAAGACTTCAAATTGGAAAGTAAACTCATGTTGGTCTACAAGTTATTTGTCAATCCTTTCATCTGGTGGCCCTTTTAAGTCTTGGGATGTAACTGAGTCTGTTTGTTAGTTGTGGACCAACAACTTTGAAGTATACAAGGCCACAAGGGTTTAAGAAGACTTCAAAGTAAACTCAATGCAGTAAAGAAACTTAAATGATGGAAGGAATGTCTAAGAAAGGTTGTGGAATATAACTGCTTATGACCAACTTTTTTGAAGTATAAGAGGGTTTAAGAAGACTTCAAATTGGAGGTAGGGATACAAAATAAAAGCAGTTGTCTACTACCGTAGACTTTCAATGTAAACTCATCTTGGTCTACAAGTCATTTGTCCGTGCTTTTCCTTTCATCTGGTGGTCTTTGTAATGTTTTGGGCATGTATACACAATTATGCAAATGTCATGTCACATAAACTATTGTTCAGAAATATGAATTGATGCATAAGTAAAACTCACAAGTTTATCTGTTACAATTTCCAAAACTATAACCAAAGACCCACGTCTCATCTTTTGAGGATACGAGGCACAAAATTACACTAATAGAATTGTCAGGTACTTTGTATAGACCATGATCCACTGATCCAGAAGTACCAGTTATGGTTTTCTTCTTCCTGTAAACAACTAAACAGCATCAATAAGGAAAACATCACTAGCAGCATTTAGTCCAGCAAGCGTGTGGTATTTTACTATCAAATGCCAAAGGGTCAATAACATATACTCGGTACAAATTTGTTCAAAAACAATAACAATCAAATGCCAGCAAGCGTCTGAATTTCGGAATTTGGGGGTTCATTTGCTGATTTCAGTAGATTTTAGTAGTAACCGAAGGAAATTACATCGAAAGTGGCAAAACCGGACTTTATTTATTGAATTAGTACACCTTTAGTCCTCGAAAGACCGAAATTGTTTTTTCTGAGTTATTGACCACTGAGTTAACCTCAACTCGACTATTGGCCTTAGAAGCTCAACTCGAGCTCTATTGAGTTTTAAATTGCAAGCTCAAACTCGACTCTTCTTTTCTAAAACTCAAGCTCGGTCAAACTTATATATAAAGCTTAAGCTTGATAAGTTGACTAGACTTATTTCGTGTACGTATACAGTTAATGGTAATTAAGTGATTATATGTGTGTAAAAATTGAATCTAAGCTAAGCTTGATAAGGTTCGTGCGTAGCCCTACGAGTCAAGTATTTTAGAGCTCGAACTAGACAAACTCTACACGAGTAGCTCACCTCTTATAAATCAAGTTGATTTTGAGTAATTTGCACTCGAATAGTTCGTGTGGTTTCTTGTTTAATTTACTCCCCTTGTACTGTAAGAAGAAGAGTGTCTTCGATCAATAAGTCAACATAGACATGTTTGACGCAATAAAAGAATCACCCAGGATGAAAGAGTATCAAAACAGTAACTTTTTAACTTGGAACAAGACATGTCCTGGGAAAATGAATCAGTCCGTCCAGTTTACCATATTTCAGGAATGTTGCTACGTTGCATGACGAGCTTCTTCTAGATGTGATCTGTCTACCTACTACATCATGTTGTTAAGCATTTCTTTACAAGTCAATTTACATAACTACTTATGACATAATTTATCAATAGTTTTACAGCGAAGAATGGGAGATATTGCATACTGGTTCAAATACTAATTTTGTACAGAGACAAAATCAAACGAGACAAAATAAAGAAGGATAAAAAAACATGGGGCTATTTTTGATTCACCACAAATTTTAACAGTAATAGATATTGTGTAGTTCCTGAAAAGACTATTATGAAATTAAATTGGCAAACAGAATACCTATATATGCATTATTGGCCGAACACGAGCAATCATTAGTCTCTAACATTAAAAGGATGACGCGTGGCAGTCTATGCAGAAGTTGTGTGATTTGAGGAAAATATAGGGAAGCATACATCTGCAAAACAAGAAAAAGGTTATATTAGTCACAATAGAGCCATAACACTTGGGTATTAAGATACAGATGCTCACTTTTCATAACCAAGAGAATGAAACTAGAGCATTTGAAAATGAGACGATAAAATAGGTTATATAAGGTGGACTTAGATCTACATGTCATATTCAAATTCAGTTCAAGCTCATACACATAAAATTAAATCGAGCTCAAAACCTTTTAAATGTTATGCTTGCATTTTATGAAAGGGTAATTACTTGAAATAAGTTCCTGTAAATAAATAGATAATATCTATCATTGTCAATGTTGTGAAGAAACTTGGATGATGGAAGAAACGTCTACGAAAGGCTGGTTGGGATATACAAGTGTGTGTCAATCTCAATGCAGTGAAGAAAAGTCTAAGAAAGATTGATTGGGATGTAACTCTTTGTGAGTTTGTGGACCAACAATTTGAAGTATACTAGGGGTTAAGAAGACTTCAAATTGGAAAGTAAACTCATGTTGGTCTACAAGTCATTTGTCAATCCTTTCATCTGGTGGCCCTTTTAAGTCTTGGGATGTAACTGAGTCTGTTTGTGAGTTGTGGACCAACAACTTTGAAGTATAAAAGGGTTTAAGAAGACTTCAAAGTAAACTCAATGCAGTAAAGAAACTTAAATGATGGAAGGAATATCTAAGAAAGGTTGAGGAATATAACTGCTTATGACCAACTTTTTTGAAGTATAAGAGGGTTTAAGAAGACTTCAAATTGGAGGTAGGGATACAAAATAAAAGTTGTTGTCTACTAGTGTAGACTTTCAAAGTAAACTCATCTTGGTCTACAAGTCATTTGTAGTCCTTTTCCTTTCATCTGGTGGTCTTTTTAATGTCTTGGGCATGTATACACAATTATGCAAATGTCATGTCACATAAACTATATTGTTCAGAAATATGAATTGCTGCATAAGTAAAACTCACAAGTTTATCTGTTACAATTACCAAAACTATAACCAAAGACCCACATCTCATCTTTTAAGGATACGAGGCACAAAATTACACTAATAGAATTGTCAAGTACTTTGTATAGACCATGATCCACTGATCCAGCAGTACCAGTTATGGTTTTCTTCTTCCTGTAAACAACTAAACAACATCAATAAGGAAAACATCACTAGCAGCATTTAGTCCAGCAAGCGGGTGGTATTTTACGATCAAATGCCAAAGGGTCAATAACATATACTCGGTACAAATTTGTTCAAAAACAATAACAATCAAATGCCAGCAAGCGTCTGAATTTCGGAATTTGGGGGTTCATTTGCTGATTTCAGTAGATTTTAGTAGTAACCGAAGGAAATTACATCGAAAGTGGCAAAAGCGGACTTTATTTATTGAATTAGTACACGTTTAGTCCTCGAAAGACCGAAATTGTTTTTTCTGAGTTATTGACCACTGAGTTAACCTCAACTCGACACTTGGCCTTAGAAACTCAACTCGAGCTCAATTGAGTTTTAAATTGCAAGCTCAAACTCGACTCTTCTTTCTAAAACTCGAGCTCGGTCAAACTTATACATAAAGTTTAAGCTTGATAAGTCGACTAGACTTATTTCGAGTACATATTATTGTATAAAGTTAATGGTAATTAAGTGATTACATGTGTGTAAAAATTCAATTTAAGCTAAGCTTGATAAGGTTTGTGCATAGCCTCACGAGTCAAGTATTTTAGAGCTCGAACTAGACAAACTCTACATGAGTAGCTCACCTCTTATAAATCAAGTTGCTTTTGAGTAGTTTGCAAGTCAAACTCAAATAGTTCGTGTGTTTTGTTGTTAATTTACTCCCCTTGTGCTGTAAGATGAAGAGTGTCTTCGATCAATAAGTCAACATAGACATGTTTGCCGCAATAAAAGAATCACCCAGGATGAAAGAGTATCAAAACAGTAACTTTTTAACTTGGAACAAGACATGTCCTGGGAAAATGAATCAGTCCGTCCAGTTTACCATATTCAGGAATGTTGCTACATTGCATGACGAGCTTCTTCTAGATGTGATCCGTCTACCTACTACATCATGTTGTTAAGCATTTGTTTACAAGTCAATTTACATAACTACTTATGACATAATTTATCAATAGTTTAACAGCAAAGAACGGGAGATATTGCATACATGGTTCAAATAATTTTGTACGGAGACAAAATCAAACAAGACAAAATAAAGAAGGATAAGTTTATACATATTGCACCAACACCTTACAATCTCTTGTAGCTTATCCACTAAACAATACGCTGTAGATTCAAATATGACCAATTATCATCACTTCATTACTAATCTTTACCCCACAGTTTCTTTTTCGTACAAACGTTTTACTGTTATTTCGTGTGGAAATGGAAGACGGTGTGACAGTTTCCGACCCTTCCCTGGACACAAGTCATTTACTAGCTAGGTAATCTTTATAAGGTAATGGGTAACGTAACCTTTAATTTAATAAGAATCAACTAACGGGTCTAGCAGATCAAAATAACTTGAACACCTCTTTTCATATTTTCATTTTTCACTAAAATAAAAAAGAAATTAAACCTGACGTGAGATCGCGAGACCCGTTTAGACTCGCGCTTCTAAATGACTAATCTAGACCCGAACCTTTTTAAATCCAAACCCATCTACAACTCCACCCACTCATTTTGCCACTTATACATTTTCAATGTTGGACTTTAATTGCATAAGTCTTGTTAGTATAGCAAACGAAAACAAAGGGCTAAACTTGTTAGTTAGTTAGTTAGTTAGTTAATAACCGAATAGCGGTTATGGTAGTTATAAAGTTAGTTATGGTAGTTATTCGGTTATACCCTTTTATGAAGGGACATGATGGTTCGCTGGAACCTCTATATATATGATGTACATGTAAACATTTAGAGGTGTGTCTCAATAATACAATGTAACCAGAATATGTTGTTACTATAATATAGAATCATTCTTGTCAATCTTGTGAATTCGATCCTGGAAATCATCATTATAAACATGTGTACATTCAAATAAAATTAACAAATATGCCATTTAAAATAGGAGAAAAATCGTATGCTAAAAAAAAAGTAGAAAATTCTTGTAAAAGCATCTACCATGTCAAGAGACTAAAGAAAAAAAAATGTAAAATCTAATATCTTCATATTTCAATGCGTTTGAAAGGTGTGCTTGATTTGAGAAGGAGTATGCAAAGATGAATTTCACCCTGCTTGTTTGGTTAATAGGTTTGGTAATTCAAAATGGGTATCAACTATTAAAGTTAGGTATTTTCTAATCCCATTGATTGTAGTGGGTTTACAACCCACTGGTTTCCATATCTATAGGCATTCCTCTTAATACACAACTATTCTAATGATACTAGCATTGAGACAACTATAAATTTTTAGGGCAAAATGTACCAAAAATGTAATTAACCTGTCATTTTTTTCTATTTATTAACCGAATTTAAAAGTATAATGTGTACGACAAAAAAGTAAACAAATAAATAAATACACAACAAAACAATATATGACATGTCAAACTAGTGTTTGATACTCCAAAATCTAAATTTACTAAATTATTGTATCAAGATTTCTTTTTGTTTCTTTCCAAAAGGCAACTAAGAATGTCATTAGTATACACCATAAGATTATCTCGCATGTCTTTAACAAAGGTTCGACCCACAAATATTTAGTTATGTAGCATGTCACACAGCATAAATTATCGTTCGTTATAAATCATTTGGTTACAATTTCTTTTAAAGTTTCTAAAAACATCTTCAAACCTCTCATATACTTTGACGTTCACAGTTAATGAGCGTCACAGGCATATGCTCAAAATTCAAACTATCCTCAGCACGAAAGAAAATATATAGATAGAGACCATGTAGCTCAAAGAAATAAGTAGTCGAGTTAATGAGCTAAAGAAATGACACTCTAGCTTATGAAAGACGGTGTTGATAAAACAAACAATATAAGGTTTACCGATGTGGCCCAAAATTGCAACCACCATCATGTTGCTTTTGACTTTAATATCATGTAACAAGACTGATTTCAAGGACAATTGGTACAACGCGAAAATATACTCATGCATTCATAGGTGAATAATAGAAATGGATGACAGATATCAAAGTCTATGAGCTGTGAGTCGGGCTTGCGTTGGTTGTTAAGTCAAACAAGTTATGCCCTCTCATGCGAATTAAATGAACTTAGTCAATGTTTTGTCCGATTTTACTGAAGGCAAAAAGAGCCTTGATCAATTGTCCGTCACCTTCGTGCGCATATGTACATGTTTAAAAGACAAATTATTCCAGTTAAGTTACTAAACAACAAAGACATCAAAACGATTAAACATCTCAAATATCAAAACGACTTTAAGTCGATTTACTCATAAAACAGTCACAACCAAAGTAAAAGCAAACCTATGCTATATATCGACCATAACTAAATAAATTCATCACCAACCATTTTACACACTAGAATCATATATTATCGCTAGACTAAAACAAAAGACCATGTCAAAGAAAAGCAACCAACGAACCAAAAACATTAAACTTAATGGTTATGAGGGAGTGGCGGTGGAGGCTTGCATTGGTAACACTTCGCAAATAAACCGAATGTATCTACTTGTTTGATGAAATTTGTCATGCTGGCCCACCCTCCAAATCCGAAACCAATCACAAAAACCCAAACCACGATGACTATGTTCACAATGTACATGGCCGTCCAGCTAGGCAGAAAAAATGGTGGCTTCTCCGCAGCATTCTGCATACAACAAGCTTAAGGTGAGCCACTCGATTCAAGGTTAGGTTTGTAATGTGAGTGGGTCAGTGAGCCAGCTCAATGTTTAGATTGATTAAGTGCAATAATAGCAAGAATGTAACTGATCACTAATGCATCTAAGCCAATAAATCAATGATAATGAAATGTCACCAAACTTTGTCTTTTCCCACTTTCAACCCATTAATTATAAAGGTATGAATGGAAGGTACATTCTAATCTTGAAAATATGCATGTTACGTGATCTGATTATTCGGTTTTGCATATGTATTGTATAGTACTTGCAGACAAAATCACCAACTTATATGCAGATTTTATTTGAGTACCAGAGGTAACGATTTTGACCCGCTTACTTGTGAATGGGTCGGTTGCGGTTAGGTTTTATCTCTAACAGGTCTAACAAGTCAAATGTAAAAACTTGGAATATTTATAAATAACATATTTGACACACTGATTGGTTATTGACCAACTAAGGTTAACCAACCCAGCTTGGTTTTACCCGTATCAAAACTTACCCGTTTTAATCGAACTAATTTTGACTTGTAACTCAACCTGCCCATTTTCACCTCTAGTTTTGATTACCTGTGGGTTTCTTATTCTGTATCTACTAGAAATTTAAATTTTAGTGACAGTGCGGATGGATTACCTGGCGAGCAGAAGCCTTTCGGTAAGTAAGCATATGGGCAAGAGAAGGGATAATATAGACGGTGAAGCTAACCAACAAAGCCCCAACAGCCGAATTGATTGGACCAAAAAAGGGGAAGATGATGGCTAGGAACCAAATTGGAATCACAGCTGGCATCCTAGCCAATGCCCGTAAATATATGCTCTTTGTATTATGCATTCCCACTACTTTATCCCACACAAAGTACAGCGGAGTACACGCAAAACCAAATGTTATAAACTGCAAAGGATAAGCCAAGCAAAACAAACACAAATCAGTCAACACAGAATCAAACAGCGGTAGTTAAGTCAGTTAACCATTCAAGCAGTTATACCTGATGGATGAGCATAAGGACAACGGCTGTATCACGAAAACGAGTTTTTGGCAGAATGGAAAAAGCATTGGAGTGGTTTAAAAGTTGATCACCAAAGGCCCAATACATTGCAGCAGCTGATGGGAGTGTTAATGTGAACACATATAATGTTGCAAACAGATATATGTACTTAAATTTCTGTGGCTTCCACATCGCGTGCATTTTTTCACTCCAATAAACATGTAACTCAAGTCATTATTAGCCTAAATTGACTAGAAAAAGAAAACCAAACTTTAATTTAGGACTGAATACTAACACTGTAACAGCGTGTCCACCAAAAGTGTAGAGTATGTTTGTGGCTCCAGTGAAGTACAAAACGAGCTTTTGCTAAAGCGCGCGGCTGGAGCTCTTATCTAACAAGTTATTCTTGGTATTAATGTGCAGCATAGCCATGCTACAAGTTATGCCTTAAACTCTTAATACTTTTGCTAAAGGCAAGTATCCCAGCCTCATTAATGTCAGATTCAAATATTGTCTAGTACTACTTCCAATCTAGGTAATACAAACGAAACAAAAACAGATCAAAGAGTAGACAGTTTTATCAGTTTAAACATAAAATTTGCCACAAAGAATGATCCTTGTCTTGCGAACTTATAGTTTTGGTGAAACGTATTCTTGCTGAAATATAAATGGGTGTATGACCATCAAAATAATAGAAACATGACGAATTATTTTGAAGGTTCAGCCACACAAATACATGATTACCTAAGGGTAAAACATTAGACTTTTCAGGTCAAGTTTATACCAAATTAGTAATAAACAAAATCGGCCATAACTTTTATTTTCCACACCTGTTTGTCACCTTTGGCTTTAGGAATCCAAAAAAGGGGAGAGAGGGGGAATTGGTAAAAAGTAACGGTTCAACCCGTGACCCAAACTCATTTTGACCCATTACCTGACCTGTCCCGCCATTTTGAGACCGCTAGTTTTATTGTCATTACCTGACCTGTACCGCCATTTTGGATCGTGAAAAGGACAAGAGAACAGCAACATCCCAGATTTTGTGGTAGGTAAGTAACGGTTTCATATTTCATAATCACATTTACCTTCGTACTGATGTTTGTTGTCTAACCCCTGAAGTCTTGACTGCAAAATATAGATAGTTTAATGCTTCTTTAAATACTGGGGTGGTGTAACAGAAAAAGTAAAACTGGCAAAAATATTGATTTGAGATGAACGTTTCAACTCATTTACTTATGAATGGGTCACTTCGGGTTATGTTTCATCTCCAACGAGTCATTAAGTCAAACATTTTAATTGAAAGATAGCTTAAAGAGAAACGGGTTAACTGGGTCGAAACCCCAACTGGTCAAACAGGAAGAAAGTCATCAAAAGTGAATTTTTTATGTATAAAACATCCAAAATCACTTTACTCCAAAATTAACGTTATTGTTGCAATAATATAAATTTTGCTAACATTTTTTGGCTAAAAAGTGTTCCAGGCAACCCAACCCGACCAGTTTCAGTAAGTACCAAAAAATTGCCTGTTGCCCAACCCGCCATTTTTCCACCCCTAGTTCGACTATTAACATCTAATAAGATTTACGACGAGTTAGATTTTTGAAGATGGAATCAGTCAGTCTTGAGACCTAAGGTGTCTATTACAGATATTGCCTACAGATAATCCCATTAAATGATAAATAAGTCAAATTATCTGAAAATTCTGCAGTGATTATACTAACAGTTACTTGCCTCTAAAGCAGTTACACCTTTGTTACTGTTGCTTAAGGCACGACGCTGCTTCAACTTCTTTAGTAGGGTCTCATACAGCACAACTGTATTGAAGGATTGCTGACCTGGCAGAAACAATGTGGACAAGTCAAGAAGTGATATTGATACAGCATGGGCCAAAGCTAAATAAAAAGTACCATAACCAATGTCGGGAACACGCCTTTCCAGAATCCCAAGATTCCAGCTTCACCAAAGACTTCTTGAACCTGCAGAAAGCAAATTGTTCAAGTTACAATCTTAATAGCCAACACTGTGGTATTTTATAACAATCAATATTAATACTCAGACGACTATGATCATCTAGTAAAATTTATACAATAACCTTTGATTTTATAATGTCATTTCTTACATGTCTTCTCTTCCTTTTGCAAAATTATATTGAAGGTTCAACCACTCAAAAACACGATTACCTAAGGGTAAAACTTAAGACTTGACTGGTCAAGTTATAAAAAGATAATAATAAACACGACCATTTAAACTAGATGGCAGATGCTCAAAATTCAAAATTCAAAATTCAAACTATCCTCAGCACGAAAGAAAATATACAGATAAGAGACCATGCAGCTCGAAGAAATAAGCAGTCGAGTTAATGAGCTACACTTATGAGAAAAATAGCAGAGAAACGATACTGTAACTTATGAAAGATGGTGTTGCTAAACCAACTAAGGTTTACCAATGTTGCCCAAAATGAAACCACCATCCAGGATCATAGAATGTTGATTGCTAACCATTGTTGTTTTTTTTACTTTTTCATCATGTAACAGGACTGATTTCGAGGACAATTGGTAGAACGCGAAAATATAATCATGCATTCATATGTGAAAAATAAAAATGGATGATAGATATCAAAGTCTATGAGCTGTGAGTCGGGCTTGCGTTGGTTGTTAAGTCAAACAAGTTATGTTTAAGAGACACATTATTTCGGTTACTAAACAACAAAGATATCAAAACCAATAAACATCCCAAATATCAAAACGACTTTAAGTTGATTTACTCATAAAACTGTCACAACCAAAGTAAAAGCAAACCTATGCTATATTCGACCATAACTAAATAAATTCATCACCAACCATTTTACACACTAGAATCATATATTTTCGCTAGACTAAAACAAAAGACCATGTCAAAGAAAAGCAACCAACGAACCAAAATCATTAAACTTAATGGTTATGAGTGAGTGGTGGTGGAGGCTTGCATTGGAAACACTTTGCAAATAAACCGAATGTATCTACTTGTTTGATGAAATTTGTCATACTAGAGCCAGCGATTTTGACCCGTTTATTTGTGAATGGGTCCATTGAGGTTAGATTTTATCTTTAACAGGTCTAACAAGTCAAATGTACGAACTTGGATTATTTGACACACTGATTGGTTATTGAACCAACTAAGGTTAACCAACCCAGCATGGATTTACCCGTATCAAAACTCACCCGTTTTAATCGAACTAATTATGACTCGTAACTCAACCTGCCCACTTTTCACCTCTTAGTTTGTACACTAAAAGAGGATAAGTTACCACTGCAGCCCCAAGTTTTGCCAATGCCCCAAGCAAAAATATCTGAAAAATTATGTGGAAAAATCAGATGTTGCCTACAGATAATCCCATTAAATGATAAATAAGTCATAATTATCTGAAAATTCTGCAGTGATTATACTAACAGTTACTTGCCTCTAAAGCAGTTACACCTTTGTTACTGTTACTTAAGGCGTGACGCTGCTTCAACTTCTTTAGTAGGGTCTCATACAGCATAAACTGTATTGAAGGATTGCTGACCTGGCAGAAACAATGTGGACAAGAAGTCAAGAAGTGATATTGATACAGCATGGGCCAAAGCTAAATAAAAAGTACCATAACCAATGTCGGGAACACGCCTTTCCAGAATCCCAAGATTCCAGCTTCACCAAAGACTTCTTGAACCTGCAGAAAGCAAATTGTTCAAGTTACAATCTTAATAGCCAACACTGTGATATTTTATAACAATCAATATTAATACTCAGACGACTATGATCATCTAGTAAAATTTATACAATAACCTTTGATTTTCTAATGTCATTTCCTGATATATACATGTCTTCTCTTCCTTTTGCAAAATTATATTGAAGGTTCAACCACTCAAAAACACGATTACGTAAGGGTAAAAGTTAAGACATGGCTGGTCAAGTTATAAAAAGATAATAATAAACCTGACCATTTAAAGTAGATGGCAAAAAGATGTAACGCTGTATTATTTACTCGGACACACATATCATTTGTCTTCAAGGCTAGCAATACAGCACAATAACATAAATGAACTATAACAGCTAGCATATCCCTTACAAATTTAGCAGCTATATATATCACAGAACGTCCAGGTTCAGCCATAACATTCAACCTACATCAGTAAATAGGACACATTTTTTGCAGGTACCCTAAAAAGGACCATGGCACGTTTTACAGGACATAAGGAGCAGTAGGTATATGATAAAATTTCATGTAGATGATTATTCAAGTGAAGGGTCACTGGCAATTTGGTCTCATAATCAACTCGTCAAGCAGGTGGTGGGCAGATAATGAAATGCTAAAACACATGTAGAACAGATCGAGGAAGAATACACTGGATGGTCAAATTAGATATACTAAAAGACAATTCATTATTAATAATGCTTTCCTTTTCACACCTTACAATTTGGTAACAAACACTTGTGTCTACAATTTTATAGCATAGACGATGGTTGTATGATCATCAAAATAACAAAAAACTTAATGAATTACACCAAGGTCAGCAACATCAATATACGATCACCCAGTGACCAAGTAAATATGTATTAATATCCTAACAACACACTAGTATTACATACAACAATAATTCAAAGATACAAAACACAAACATCATAATTCACAAGCTGATATACAACTGCATAATTCATAGGGTAAGACGTTTTGAAAAATTTGATGAAATAAGAAATCATGTGAAAAAGCATACCTTTCATTATTTAACGTCATTTCCCAATGTAAACATGTCTTCTCTTCCTCTTCTTCAAGACCAAACTCTCTGCTGCATCAGCAATTGCATTGAACCATTTCACTTTTCTTGTTGACAACATTAGATATCCCATCACCAATCCAAGTAGGGTACCACATCCGTATCCCAACGTCACCACTTCCCACGTAAATCCACTTTCCTCCTCATGATGTTCTTCTGCTTCAAGCTGTGGTTTGTGTGCATTCTCACTGCACTTTTTGGGCAGTGGAAACCCACAGAGTCCCAAATTCCCTGCAAATGAGTTCTCTTGAAATGTGTTGAACTGAGTTCCTTCTGGAATACGCCCCACGAGATGGTTTTGTGATAGATTTAAGACTTCAAGGCCCTTGATTCCGGCAAGGCTTTGAGGGATATTTCCTGTGAGTTGGTTCCAAGAGGTCTAATGATTCAATCTCTGATAGTTTACCAAGAGAGTTTGGTATTCGACCATTAAGGCTATTGTGGGATAAGTTTAGCACTTTCAAAGAACTCAAATTTTCAATTATTTCTGGTATCCCCCTTTCGAAATAATTGTTTGATAAATCAATAATAGTTAGGCCAACAAAAAGTCTTGGAATTTCTCGATCCACCCCTTTCACCGCAACAATGAATGAGTAATAATAGATTCCACCACCCATGTACAAATATTCTGGTTTTGTGCTGTTGTAACAGAAAAACCGCTGTATGAGAGACTGAGACCTTCAAGGTTTGTGAGGGTTGATAACAATGAATCCAACTCCAATTCATCACTAAAATTATTAAATGAAAGGACCAGTCTAGTGAGGTTGGTGAGTTGTGGAAATGTTTGCACATCAATTTGGCCACCTAACTGATTGTTGTGACTGAGGTATAAGTATTTTAATGATGGGGAAGTATTGTAACTGATTGTTTGCAAATGGATGGAGTTAACTAGTTTATTGATGTTGTGGGTCTTAGCATTAATGTTTTCTCTATGTTTTATACGTAAACTTCTTAGACAAACCATGCCATAAACTTGCGTTCATCTATAACTCTAAGGCCTCCTATTTACATGTTCTTTGATCCAATAACAATAAACAACAATCAAGTTAACAAGTTAAAGTTAGTAGGTCACAATTGCTCTCTCCTAAAACTTACTTGAATTGGTCACAAACCTTTATTATACTTATAGACTAAAACACCGTTCATTCTTGTTCCGGCTTCAACTTAAACTCACAACCACTTGATTAATAGGTTATAAAAGGTGGACTTAGATCTACACGTCAAATTCAAATTCAAATTCAAGCTCATACACATAATATTAAATTAAGCTCAAACCCTTTTAAATGATATGCTTGCATTTTATCATTGTCAATTCTGTGAAGAAACTTGGATGAAGGAAGAAACTTCTATGAAAGGCTGGTTGATTAATAAGTGTTTGTCAATCTCAATGTAGTGAAGAAAAGTCTAAGAAAGATTGATTAGGATGTAACTTTTTGTGAGTTTGTGGACCAACAAGTTTGAAGTATATGAGGGTTTAAGAAGACTCCAAATTGGAGGTAAGGATTCAAATTAAAAAGTTGTTATCTACAAGTCATTTGTAAACTTTCAAAGTAAACTCATCTTGGTCTAAAAGTGAGTAGACTTTCAAAGTAAACTCATTTTGATCTTCAAGTGATCATTTGTCAGTCCTTTCCTTCATCTGGTGGCCTTTTTAATGTTGTGGGCATGTATAGGCAATTATGCAAATGTCATGTAACATAAACTATTGTTCAGAAATATGAATTGTTTCATAAATAAAACTCACAAGTACATATGTCACAATTGCCAAAACTATAACCAAAGACCTGCATGTCATCTTTTAAGGATACGAAGCACAAAATTACACTTATCATCGTCTATACTCCCTGCAAAAATGAATAATATTTTTGACTTTATAATTCCCAGACTGAAATGGGTTAGGAACAAGGGGCTTGAAGCCAAATAATGCACTACATTCATATCAAAAACCAACAAAGATTGAACACCCAATGATCTCTTTCAGTATGATTTCTGTCTTCTATGTATATTTTAATAAATAGGTTAAGAGCTTACAGAGCCAAAGCTGTACCGAACTGCAGCATAGACAAGGCTACTTGCATTATGGAAAACCGGGCTTCAGAAGAAACTTTTCCTATGATAATGAAAGACTTCACAGATGGTCTTCTTATCTGTTGATAAGTAGTACCCAAAAATCAAATTTTAACAGTTATAGATATTGTGTAGTTCCTGAAAAGACTATTATGAAATTAAATTGGCAAACGGCATACCAAAGCATTATTGACTGATCACAATCAATCATTCGTCTTTAACATTAAAAGGATGACACGTGGCGGTTTATGCAGAAGTTGTGTGATTTGAGGAAAATAAAGGGAAGCATACATCTGCAAAACAAGAAAAAGGTTCTATTAGTCAATAGAGCCATAACACTTGGGTATTAAGATACAGATGCTCAATTTTCATGACCAAGAGAATGAAACTAGAGCATTTGAAAATGAGACGATAACCGCTAAACCCCATAGAAACTTCCCACCTAACCTTATACATAATACCCAAAAATAGAACTGTGGCCCCCTTTTTAAAGGACACAAGGAGCCGTTTGTATGGTAAATTTTCATGTAGATTATTAAAATTTGAAGGGCATAAAGAGTGACCAATAGGGAGTCAAAATACGAGATACACCAAAAACATTGAAAACGGGATGATGGTCAATAGCAGGTTCACTAGCATTGCCTTGTGTGTGGCCTCATGTAAGCAATGAAAGCTAACTTGAAGTCAGAGTGATCACTGGCATTGGCTTGAATGGCAAGATGATCAACAGCAGGATCAGTAACCCTATTCCAAGGCCTCATCGTAAGAATTCATGCAAACAATGCATACAGATCCTCGCTAGCACCCAATTTCAAGCAATTTTCCTTTATTCCAGGTGCATCAGCCAGCACTAAAGCCTGTAAGCAAGTCATATAGGTCAGAGGTTAATGATGCTCGAAAGCAGCAGCATGCGAAAATGGACGTGAAGAAAACGTAACAATAGATGACATAAAAAGTCATTAATATTCAAGAAATTGCGTGGTGCACCTTCCAAAAGTGTAGCATAGTTGGTCCTAATAGAATTGTCAAGTACTTTGTATAGACCATGATCCAGCAGTGCCAGTTGTGGTTTTCTTCTTCCTGTAAACAAACAAACAGTATCAATAAGAAAAACATCACTGCATGCAAGTAAATGACAGGAAAAATGAATATAAAGAATAAGAGAGGTTGGTTATTACAAAAAGGCTTAGATCACAAGCAGCATTTGGTTATTATAATCAAATGCCAAAGGATCAATAACATACAGATATTTGTTCAAAAACATAACATACAGAAATATATGACATAAAGTCTAATGTAGATCTACAATTGAAGTCTTAAACAGCTTTCTATCTCACCAAATTACTGTTTACTATCTATTTTCTCTTCATAAATCTTTAGCATGTTTTCTACTTCTCCTCTGTTCAAGATCATCTATTTTTCAAAAAAAAGTCCATCCTGTTGGTGTAAGTCCTTTTTTAGAGTGAGTTGTCTTTAAGTTATATTCTTTCACTTAGTTAAACATCCGGCATTTACTTATCTTTTGATTTCTAAAACTGATGAATGACAAATAAGATAGAAGGTCAAACCCTAGGAAAGCCATATGGAGAATCATTTCACAAAGTTATACTGTAATACAATTTCTAGCCATCTTTATTCAATCATCTAATGGGCGATGCCGGGATTGTAGCCTATTGCTATCCTAGTGAAAAATTTAATATTTTCTTGCTTTTGATTATCACTTCCAATATTCGGTTGTTCCTTTGTTTGTGGAATTGTGGTCGATCAACTGAGGAAGTCTAACTAAAAACAGATACTTATGCCTTTTCAATACATTTTTTTATTGTTTATTGTTTGGATTTGGCCCTTAGCTCTTAACTTATTCTTGTCATGTCTGAGCTAATCACACTTTCTGAGCAATAAATACCTGTCTTCAGGACCTCATATGAATAATACATCCATAGGGATAATGTCATGGAATTAAGATAAACAATGCAACATTAGCACATTTTAGGACAATGAATGTATGCATAAATATTGAAAGAAATAAAAAAAATATGGCTATAGTAGCAATCTCAAGAGCCTCAATTTCATAATTCATACAACTATACAAGTAATACATTTCGTCTACCAAATCTAATCATATGTTCGAAAAACGTAGCACCCCCTTACAACGTATAAACAAAGTAGTAGTGCATTAAATCAACAGTAAACTTTAACCATGTTGACTAAAAGCTCTCAGATAAAACAGGTTTAAATATGTATGGTTGCAAGTGTCTTGTTTAGCAATAAGATGGCTTACCAAAAATTCCCCGTTTTTGAGAAGGCATCGTACAAACCAGCAAGTTAGCAGCGTGTGGATCACATTGCACAAATCCATGCTTGAACATCATTTCAGCAAACGTTCTACTGACCTGTATTGTGTAAACCAAAAGCCTTACCATAAACATTCACCAACTAAACAGCGCCGAACATAAACTGGATATCAGCTCCCAACCGGAAAATCAACCAAAGCAATTCAAAAAAGAAAGACAGCCTTAAAACTTCTGCAACTTGCAGTACAGAGAAAAGGAAAGTACTAGAGCAGCCTTGCAATGTCATGTGGGTTGATTCTAAGTTCTTGAATGCTCTTCAAATCACTGACTTCTGCGCCTTCCACAAATTCCATGGTCAACAATTTTGTGGTACTTAAGTTCCAATATACCGTGGGCGCATACACATAGTCTGCAATATGAGGAGATAACCTTCGAAAGTTATCCATACATTTAATGCTGTTCTTGGCCTCATTTAAGAAATCAAGTTCCTGATTATCATTGTAACTTATTAACAATATTATTTTGAATGATACACAGATAACCAGAGGATTAGAGCATGCATAGAAGAACACATGTAGAAGGATGTCATGACATTTTGAGAAGGAATTAGGTCGAAAGTTTATGTCTAACCTTAGGTAGACTGTCGTATACTTCATCTACCAACCACCTATATTACAACCCAGGCACAACTATGATTATTACTTATTACCAAATATCCCCATCAATAAATAAACGCATACATAAAGAAATAACAAAATGAAGATAGACGGAAAGCTATAATATACAAACCTGTAATCAAACGAAGGAAAGAGCCAATGTATAGTGTTAACAATAAATTCGACTGTTGCGTAATCTGCAGCTGCAGTATCTGTCATGTGCATATGTTGTACCTGAAACATGAATACAGTATCAAATGAGTTAAGCCATTAACAAAACGAGTTGAAAGGAACCCAAAAACAAGATGAGTTCATAGTAAGAACTTAGAACCTTCACAGCAACTTTTTGGCCTTGATGAGTTCGAGCAACATGAACTTGAGCAAGGGAAGTACTTGCAATAGGGACAGGGTCAAACTCATCAAATATCTGTATAAGTAAATAGTTTTTCATAAAATCTATGACTCTAAATAACTAAAACAAAAGTAAGAGCAAAGTGAGATTAGGTAAACATACTTCTTCAGGTGCCCCGCCAAGCTCTTTCTTGACAACTTGGCACACTTGATCATACGAAGAAGTCGGACATTTATTCAACATTGACTCCCTTAACGTTTTAATGTACTCTTGAGGTACCAATATTCCTAAATGAGAACATTCCATTTAGCTAAACGTATAAACTACATTTACTATAAATCCAGTCATCAAATAATTAATATATGTTTTATGATCCTTGCATGATGTTGTTTCTTTTAGAATGTTTAGTTTGTTATGGGCCTCATTATGATGTGCATGCCATTAGTTGTATGGTTCTATATGTATGGGTTCTTTGCTATGTTTTTCAAAGCAGAAAATTTATCTTGTTTGTCTTTAGTGTATTTTTTCAATTTTATCGACTTCAAAACGATAAATCTCGAAACCCCACTATCTTCGTAATTTATTTAGTTGTTTTTCGAAAGTTACTAATTAAAACAGTTTGATATACGATACGATTATATGAAAAAGATCTATGCTCAATTATTTGCCTGGTCCTTTATAGTTTAATACTTAACTGATTGTATATTAGTTTTCTAAATTTATATTCATAACTTAATAAAACATGTTATATTCTTGTAATATGAACCTCCTCGTATTGATGTGCTATGTCATAGTTTGCCATGCGCTATGAATGTTAAGTACGTTTTTATGTTATGTTTACTCTGTCAACTATAACTATGTTTGTTATAACTGTTTTCTTATACATATTTTCTTTAATCGTATGAATATATATTCTTTCTTTTAAGATTTTGTTTATGCGTAAATTGTTAGTGTGATTCTTTTATTGAAATTCTAATATCTATGTTTGTTATACTGTTGAGTTATTTTGCTTTTGTTTATGTTTCATTTTTGAGTAAGTGTTTTGATTGATTGTTCGTTTTTGTTTTAATTAATAGTAGCATGCACAACTTCACTAATAACTATCTTGTTTGAATGGAGTGGTAATTTTCTTTCTTTACTTGTACTCGATGAGATATAAACTTACGCTTATCTATAGCTCTAAGGCCTCCTATACATGCTCGTTGATCCAGTAACATTAAACAAGAATCTATTGATGGGCTGCAATCAAGTTAACAAGTTAAGGTTAGTAGGTTACCACTGCTCTCTCGTACAACTTACTTGAATTGGTCACAAACCTTTATTATACTTATAGACTCAAACACCGTTCATTCTTGTTCTGGCTTCAACTTAAACTCACAACCACTTAATTAATAGGTTATATAAGGTGAACTTAGATCTACACGTCAAATTCAAATTCAAGTTCAAGCTCTCAAAACCTTTTAAATATTATGCTTGCATTTTAGAAAGGGTAATTACTTGAAATAAGTTCCTGTAAATAAATAGATCGTATTTATCATTGTCAATTCCGTGAAGAAACTTGGATGATGGAAGAAACCTCCACGAAAGGCTGGTTGGGATACATTAATTGTCATTCACTCTCAATGCACTAATGCAGTGAAGAAAAGTCTAAGAAAGATTGATTGGGATGTAACTCTTTGTGAGTTTGTGGACCAACAATTTGAAGTATACGAGGGGTTAAGAAGACTTCAAATTTGAGGTAGGGTTTTAAGTTTAATTTTGTTGTCTACTAGTATAGACTTTCCAAGTAAACTCATCTTAGTCCAAAACTCATTAGTCATTCCTTCCTTCATCTGGTGGCCCTTCTAATGTTTTTGGCATATACATGCTGAAATTATGTCATGTAAGATTCCTTCATTAAGTACAACTTTGAATTATACATGTTACAACTGTCTCAAATTATGGCCATTGATATCTCATCGTATGAGGTTATGAAGCACAAAACTATAGCTCTCAAAACCTTTACTCTTTCCATAAGAAAAAGAAAACCACGGAAATGTAATCTTGACATCACCCATGTATGTATGGCCATCCATATAGTTAGCTAATTTGCTGAGTTTTCTCAGGCTAGTACGGGTTAGAAACAAGGGGTTAGAGAAGCCCAATGATACTCATACACCGCTACTTTAGACATATTACCCAAAAATTGCAGGTATCTTAGAATCGAACTGTGGCAATTTCTTCAGGACATAAGGAGCGGTCAATATGGTATATATTTATGCGGATGATTATTAAAAGGGAAATGCTAATTAAGACATATTTATTATTGTCAATTCCGTGAAGAAACTTGGATGATGGAAGAAACCTCTACGAAAGGCTGGTTGGGATATATTAATTGTTTGTCAATCACAATGCACTAATGCAGTGAAGAAAAGTCTAAGAAAGATTGATTGGGATGTAACTCTTTGTGAGCTTGTGGACCAACAATTTGAAGTATACTAGGGGTTAAGAATACTTCAAATTGGAAAGTAAACTCATCTTGGTCTACAAGCCATTTGTCAATCCTTTCATCTGGTGGCCCTTTTAAGTCTTGGGATGTAACTGAGTCTGTTTGTGAGTTCTGGACCAACAACTTTGAAGTATGCAAGGGTTTAAGAAGACTTCAAAGTAAACTCAATGCTGTAAAGAAACTTAAATGATGGAAGGAATGTCTAAGAAAGGTTGTGGAATATAACTGCTTATGACCAACTTTTTTGAAGTATAAGAGGGTTTAAGAAGACTTCAAATTGGAGGTAGGGATACAAAATAAAAGCAGTTGTCTACTAGCGTAGACTTTCAAAGTAAACTCATCTTGGTCTACAAGTCATTTGTCAGTGCTTTTCCATTCATCTGGTGGTCCTTTTAATGTTTTGGGCAGGTATACACAATTATGCAAATGTCATGTAACATAAACTATTGTTCAGAAATATGAATTGCTTCATAAATAAAACTCACAAGTATATCTGTTACAATTTCCAAAACTATAACCAAAGACCCACATCTCATCTTTTGAGGATGCGAAGCACAAAATTACACTAATAGAATTGTCAAGTAGTTTGTATAGACCATGATCCAGCAGTACAGTTGTGGTTTTATTCTTCCTGTAAACAACTAAACAACATCAATAAGGAAAACATTGATCACTAGCAGCATTTAGTCCAGCAAGTGTGGTATTTTACAATCAAATATGCCAAAGGGTCAATAAACATATAGAAATTTGTTCAAAAACAATATCAAATGCCAGCAAGCGTCTGAATTTCGTAATTTGGGGGTTCATTTGCTGATTTCAGTAGATTTTAGTAGTAACCAAAGGAAATTACGTCGAACGTGGCAAAACCGAACTTTATTTACTGAATTAGTACACGTTTAGTCCTCGAAAGACCGAAATTGTTTTTTCTGAGTTATTGACCTCTGAGTTAACCTCAACTCGACTACCAAGACTTGGCCTTAGAAACTCAACTAGAGCTCAATTGAGTTTTAAAAACAAAATTTTACCGGCTGACATTAAGAAACATATCTAGTTGACTAGTTCTGGCATCTATAATTATTGATTATTGTTAAGCAACTGTTACCACAAACCACCTTTGTTATACATATTTTCCGGTGATCATATCCACCATAAACCATTATAAATGGCCACCACAAACCAGCTTACGTTACATGTTTTTTTCGCACTACCCGTTTTCATTCTCGCGAAAATAAGCCTAGACTCATCCGAACACCAATGTTTTCACACTAGCCGTTTTTGTTCACGCGAAAATAAGCCTAGACTCATCCGACCACCATGCTCTCGACTCAACTCGGGCAACAACTTATTGGGCCCCGTTGCCCGAGCTGAATAGGTTGAAATCCGTGAATACTAAACGCTTGTCTAAATATCATTATCCTTGCATAGATTTGCACTTCACATTTCCTATCACACGTAGGTGTGCTTAATAAAAAAATGCAAATGACCTAAAAAGATAGAGTTCTCTAAACAATGCTAAGATCTAAAAATATGAATGTCGTGACTCGTGAGCAATACGTGACTAGTTATGATGAAAAAAAGAGTAGATATACATATATTCTAAGTTAAATAAGCAATGAAAATAACGTTTGGAAGTTGAGTCATTGGTAATTTTCCACTTAACTGACATCCTGTGAAGTCATAAAATTTCCCATTTAAAGGATTGGAGCCAAAGCCAATGAATATCAAGGATTGACATCCCCTAAAATTAGTAATTATTATTATAAGAATGTAATTGTAATATCATCATATTAGATTATAGATGTGATCCGTCTACCTACTAGTCTACTACATCATGTTGTTAAGCATTTGTCTACAAGTCAATTTACATAACTACTTACGACATAATATGTCAATAGTTTAACAGCGAAGAACGGGAGATATTGCATACTGGTTCAGATACTAATTTTGTACAGAGACTAAATCAAACGAGACAAAATAGAGAAGGGTAAGAAACATGGGGCTAATAAGAATCAAGAAAGTTTATACATATTGCACCAACACCTTACAATCTTTGTAGCTTATCCACTAAACAATAACCAATTATCATCACTTCATTACTAATCCTTTCAATGCACCCCACAGTTTCTGCTTCTGGACCCATTTTTTCGTACAAACATTTTACTATTATTTCGTGTGGAAATGGAAGAGGGTGGTTTGTGTTACTATATGGCTAAGGAGATTTTGATTTCACAACTTTAGCTGCATCCTTCAATAGCATCCACCGAACACCATTCACAAGTTCTTCCTTTACCATGAACAAAACGGCTGCAGCCAGAACACTCTGTACAATCTTTGTGCCCATCCCATTGTAAAAACCATGGAGCCCTTCGTAGCGTGTCATCTTTAGAATTGCATCTAGTGTCCCTGAATGAAAACAGGATTTGTTTGAATACGCGATCTTTTGGATCGTGAAAAGGACAAGAGAACAGCAACATCCCAGATTTCGTGGAAGGTAAGTAACGGTTTCATATTTCATAATCACATTTACCTTCGTACTGATGTTTTTTGTCTAACCCCACAGCTTGTCTTGCCTGTAGTCTTGACTGCACAATATAGATAGTTTAATGCTTCTTTAAATACTGGGGGTGGTGTAACAGAAAAATAACCTGGCAACAATTTTGATTGAGATGAACATTTCAACCCATTTACTTATGAATGGGTCGTTTTGGGTTATGTTTCATCTCCAACGAGTCATTAAGTCAAACATTTTAATTGAAAGATAGCTTAAAGAGAAACGGGTTAACTGGGTCGAAACCCCTACTGGTCAAACAGGAAGAAAGTCATCTAAAGTGAATTTTTTATGCATAAAACATCCGAAATCACTTTACTAAAAAATTAATGTTCTTGTTGCAATAATATAAATTTTGCTAAAATTTTTTGGCTAAAAAGTGTTCCAGGCAACCCAACCCGACCAGTTCCAGGCAACCCAACCCAACCCACCATTTTTCCACCCCTAGTTCGACTATTTACATCTAATAAGATTTACGAGGAGTTAGATTTTTGAAGATGGAATCAGTCAGTCTTGAGACCTAATGTGTCTATTACAGATATTAGTGGGTCTAAATCAAGTCACTGAAAGAGTATAAGTTACCACTGCAGCCCCAAGTTTTGCCAATGCCCCAAGCAAAAATATCTGAAAAATTATGTGGAGAAATCAGATATTGTCAACAGATAATCCCATTAAATGATAAATAAGTCATAATTATCTGAAAATTCTGCAGTGATTATACTAACAGTTACTTGCCTCTAAAGCAGTTAAACCTTTGTTACTGTTGCTTAAGGCACGACGCTGCTTCAACTTCTTTAGTAGGGTCTCATACAGCATAAACTGTATTGAAGGATTGCTGACCTGGCAGAAACAATGTGGACAAGTCAAGAAGTGATATTGATACAGCATGGGCCAAAGCTAAATAACAAGTACCATAACCAATGTCGGGAAGACGCCTTTCCAGAATCCCAAGATTCCAGCTTCACCAAAGACTTCTTGAACCTACAGAAAACAAATTGTTAAACTTACAATCTTAATAGCCAACACTATGGTATTTTATAACAATCAATATTAATACTCAGACGACTATGATCATCTAGTAAAATTTATACAATAACCTTTGATTTTCTAATGTCATTTCCTGATATATACATGTCTTCTCTTCCTTTTGCAAAATTATATTGAAGGTTCAACCACTCAAAAACACGATTACGTAAGGGTAAAAGTTAAGACATGGCTGGTCAAGTTATAAAAAGATAATAATAAACCTGACCATTTAAAGTAGATGGCAAAAAGATGTAACGCTGTATTATTTACTCGGACACACATATCATTTGTCTTCAAGGCTAGCAATACAGCACAATAACATAAATGAACTATATAGCTAGCATATCCGCTACAAATTTAGCAGCTATATATCTCAGAACGTCCAGCTTCAGCCATAACATTCAACCTACATCAGTAAATAGGACACATTTTTTGCAAGTACCCTAAAAAGGACCATGGCACGTTTTACAGGACATAAGGAGCAGTAGGTATATGATAAAATTTCATGTAGATGATTATTCAAGTGTAGGGTCACTGGCAATTTGGTCTCATAGTCATCTCTTCAAGTAGGTGGTGGGCAGATAATGAAATGCTAAAACACATGTAGAACAGATCGATGAAGAACACACTGGATGCTAAAAGACAAGTCATTATTAATAGTGCTTTTTTTTCACACCTTAAAATTCGGTAACAAACACTAGTGTCTACAATATAGCATACATGATGGTTGTATGATCATCAAAATAACAAAAAATTTACTGAATTACACCTAGGTCAGCAACATCAATACACGATCACCCAGTGACCAAGTAAATATGTATTAAAATCCTAACAACACACTAGTATTACATACAAGAATAATTCAAAGATACAAAACACAAACATTATAATCCAGAAGCTGATATACGATTGCATTATTCAGAAGGTCCCAGCCCTCCTCAAACTACTATACCTGCATAATAATTTTTTTAAGACCAAGAGAATTCATAGGGTAAGACATTTTGAAAAAATTGATGAAATAAGAAATCATGTGAAAAAGCACACCTTTCATTATCTAACGTCATTTCCCGATGTAAACATGTCTTCTCTTCCGCTTCTTCAAGACCAAACTCTCTGCTGCATCAGCAATTGCATTGAACCATTTCACTTTTCTTGTTGACAACATTAGATATCCCATCACCGATCCAAGTAGAGTCCCACATCCGTATCCCAATGTCACCACTTCCCACGTAAATCCGCTTTCCTCCTCATGATGTTCTTCAGCTTCAAGCTGTTGTTTGTGTGCATTCTCACTGCACTTTTTGGGCAGTGGAAACCCAGAGTCTCAAATTCCCTGTAAATGAGTTCTCTTGAAATGTGTTGAACTCTGTTCCTTCTGGAATACGCCCCGCGAGATGGTTTTGTGATAGATTTAAGACTTCAAGGCCCTTGATTCCTGCAAGGCTTTGAGGGATATTTCATGTGAGTTGGTTCCAAGAGAGGTCTAATGATTCAATCTCTGATAGTTTACCAAGAGAGTTAGGTATTCGACCATTGAGGCTATTGTGGGACAAGTTTAGCACTTTCAAAGAACTCAAATTTCCGATTATTTCTGGTATCCCCCTTTCGAAATGATTGTTTGATAGATCAATAATGTTGAGGTTAACAAAAAGTTTTGGAATATGTTGATCCACCCCTTTCACCGCAACAATGAACGAGTAATACATTCCACCCACATCCAAATATTCTGGTTTTGTGCTGTTTTTAACAACATTCTTCATGGAATTGAAATTTTGAAAATATTTTACAGGGAGTTGTCCCACAAACCCATTATGAGATAAGTCAAGAACTCGAAGACTTGGAAAGGGGGATTCAATAGTTGAAGAGGGTTGAATGTGTCCATGAAAGTTGTTTGATTTGAGGACAACGGCCTGCAAATTTGGAAGATCTCCTAACCAACCAGGAAATGTACCATTCAAATGGTTGTTTCCCAAATCAAGTACTTTCAACCGCTGACATTTGGACAAGGAACTTGGCAACTCACCTTCTAACTGATTTCCTTTTAAAATAAGCCCTTCTAATCTTCCACAATCCCCGTATATGTTCGGAATTATTCCTTGAAAGCTATTATTCCCCATATCTATCATTCTAATAGATGAGGTGATATTTCCAAAGCATTGTGGAATCAATCCACCAAAGCGATTATTGGACATATCAAAAAATTGTAGCTTGCTCATGTTGCAAATTGATGAAGGGAATGGCCCCTCAATCAAGTTGGACTGCAGATGCATATATTGTAATCCATACCATTGAAAATGTGGCAAGCCTGTTATGAAGTTATGTGAGAGATTCAAATAAGATAATTGGTTGTTACCTCCTCCTATCTCCCCTGCCCAATGAGGAATTTGGCCATGGATTTCGTTTTGAGAGAGATCTAAGTAATGAAGTTGTTTCATGGCTCGAAATGAATTTGGAAACACCTTTAGCTTGCAAGAGGCCAAATTTAAGAGTCTAAAACCAGGGTTGACATAATGATAGGCATTATATGTGGTAACAGAGAAACCGCTGTAAGAGAGATCGAGAATATCAAGGTTTGTGAGTGTTGATAACAATGTATCCAACTCCAATTCACCACTAAAATTATTAAATGAAAGGTCCAGGTGAGTGAGGTTGGGGAGTTGTGGAAATGTTTGCACATCAATTTGGCCACCTAACTGATTGTTGTTACTGAGGTCTAAGAATGTTAATGATGGAAGAGCAAATGAGTCAAAAGGAACAGTTCCACTGAACATGTTATGACTTAGATAGAGATATTGTAAAGAGGGGGAAGTAAACACCTTAAAATTGATTTACACTTTGTTAGGGAAAAAATTCTAAAAGGTGTGATTAAAACTGTTAAGGTGGATTCTGCAAATCAAATTGCAGATATCCTTACTAAGGGGTTGGATACATTACAACATAGAGAGTTCGTTAAAAAAACTGGGCTTAATAGACTTGTACCAGATGAAGGGGGATGTTGAGAAAAAGGACTCATCCAATATCTGGTATTAACCACAAGGACTAACTTTGTATGTTTGTATTTTCAGTCTTTACCCTTCTTGGGTCTTCTTGGTGTTGTGTTGAACATTGGAGGGTGTTTTTGGTCCTTGGCTCAAAGATATGTGGCATTTGCATTAAAGAGAAAACACGGGAGGCCTTGCGTGATATTCTTCTGGATATACTCCCGTTTGGAGTGTCTCATTATAGCTGACTCACATTAGCCGTTTTCTTGGTCTCACACAAGAAAATGACTTATCATGTCTTTGATCTCTATATATCATCTACTATCTCTTTTGTTATGTATCCAGAAAATATTATTCATACTAAAATACTCTGGTTGTTATTCTTGATTGAGATCAAGCTTTGGTTGTACTGTTTGAGAACAGATCTTGTTTCTGGGTTTGTAATCCTTGAGTTTTCATTAATAAAATCGTTCGGTTTATATTTTTCTACATGGTATGAGAACCAGGTTCCATAAACTTGCTCTGAATATCGATTTTAAATTTCTAGGGTTTCATAAAACTTGGGGTTTTTTCAAAATCAATTGTTATAAGTCAATTAAACCAAGTAAATTGAAAGATCTAATTAGTAATTGCTCAGATCTAAAGGTTTTTTATAAAACGCCCAATTTCTGAAATTTTAGGGTTTCATAAAATTTGGGGTTTTTGATTCTTAAAGGTTCCTGGTGCTAATTAAAAGTGGTTCTTCCATCCTGGTGGTGTTGATCTATTGATTGGAGGTGGTTAATTGGGTTTGCCCTAATTTAAAAAAAAAATAGGGTTTTGATCGTGTGATTGGGCTTGTACTGGTTCGTTGCTACTTCCTTAGACTAAGTGAATCTAGGGAGTAGTGGTGTTGGGTTCGTGCTGTTTCTCTACTATATCCCTAGACTAAGTGAATCTAGGGTGTAGTAGGGCTATTCTTCCGCTGCTGATTATTTGAGTGCTCTGTAACACCTCTCACACCCTCTTTCCTTATTTATTTATTTATTTTTTCTGTTTAGTTGACGGGGAGTAGGAGTTTGGGTTGCTGGAGGTTATCTTTTGTTTGTGGTGGTGGTGGCTTTTGCTGTTTATTTGCATTATTGTTGTTGTTTCTCTCTGCTGTTGTTGTACTTGTTTGTGCCCTTGACCTACCACTTTAGTGGCAAGGAAAGCCTGGGAACTTCTTTCTCTTCCTTAACTTGTGTGCTTGCTTTGTTATTTGAATCATGTCTGTTCATGGTAATACTGATGATGAGGTTGAACCCGATAATAATGTCACCATAATTAGTAAACTGGACTTAAGTCACCCTTTACATCTTCACCCTAATGACTCTGCTTCTTTAATTGTTGTTTCAATTAAACTAAAACGAACAGTAAATTACAATGTTTGGTCATGTGCTATGCTTTTAGCTCTTGAGGGTAAAAACAAAACTGGATTTATTGATGGTACATGTAGGAGATCTAATATTGATGAAGTGTTGGGTAGACAATGGGACAGAGTTAATGGTGTTGTGTTGGGATGGATCTTGCATTCCATCTCAGAAGAATTGTTTCTTGGTCAAATTTTTTCAAAAAATGCTAGTGATGTTTGGAATGAGTTAAAAGATACATTTGATAGAGTTGATGGGTCTGTGACCTTTAACCTGCATCATAAGATAAACTCTAATGGTACTAGTGTTTCTGAATACTTTAACAAACTGAGTACCTTGTGGAAGCAATTTGATGCTATGGTTAAACTACCTAGGTGCATTTGTCATGCTGCTGATGATTTTAAAAGGCATAACCAAATGATGAAACTTATGCAATTTCTAATGGGTCTTGATAATACTTACATGCAAATCAGAAGCAATATTCTATCTAGAGACCCTTTGCCTGATGTGAAAGGTGCCTATGCTATCATCTTTAGTGAGGAATCTCACAGAAATGTTGTTGCTGGAAGTTCTAGCATAACCCATAACTCTGCTTTTTCTTCCAGAATTGTTAATCAATCTAACCAACCTGGTAATACACCTATTACTCAGACCAATAATTCTGCAAACTTTAATAAGGTCCCTGATTATAGAAGAACTGTTGGGTCTGGTTCTACTCTTGTTTGTGAACATTGTGGCTTTAATGGCCACACAAAAGAAAAATGTTTTAAGTTGATTGGGTATCCTCCAAATTTTGGAAAGTAGGGTAACAATTTCAGATCTCAGAACAAAAAAATTTCTAACAATAACTCTGTTGCTTCTGGTTCTGGTTCATCCTCAGAACAACAAAATTCTTCCTCTCGCTTTACAGATGAGCAACTTTCTACTCTCATTTCTCTCATCAAAGAAAACTCCACAACTGGAAAGAATGTGCAGGCCAATATGGCAGGTACTGTGTTTAATAATAGTAAAGTTTTCAATAAAAACTTTAACAAGTTCTTCTGTTCTAACAATAATGCTCATTCTAAAATGATTTTTAAAAGTAAAGTAGTTGATTCTGGTGCCAACCAACATATGACATACTCAGATAAAGAATTGGTTAATGTCATTGACATTTCCCATCTTAAAATAAAGGTGGGACATCCCAATGGGACTGAAGCCTTTATTTCAAAGATTGGAAATCTCAGATTATCCAATTCTTTAACCTTATTTGATGTGTTGGTCATTCCTGAATACTGCATTACTTTGATTTCTGTTCATAAGCTTGCAAAGGATAACAAAGTCTTGGTTGCTTTTGATGAGAGTAAATGCTATTTTTTGAATCAGGGTTCTGGGGGGCTGGTAACCAGTGTGATGGTTTATATTATTTCAATGATCAAGGTACTCAATCTGATTCTGTGAATAATAGAATTATGACTTGCTTGTCTCAACATGACTGGCACTGCAGGCTTGGTCACCCTGCAGAACCAGTCCTAAATATCTTAAGAGATACTTTAAACTTTGACTCTAAACTAAAACCTGTGGCTTGTGAAATCTGTTGTGGAGCCAAACAAACCAGAAAACCTTTTCCACTTAGTGACCATATCACTAGTGCATTAGGTGACCTGGTTCACTTAGATCTATGGGGGCCATATAAGGTTCCTAGTTCTGAAGGATATAAGTATTTTTTGACTATTGTTGATGATTACACTAGAGCTGTTTGGGTGTATCTCATTAAAACTAAGGATGAAGTCCCTTATTATATTAATATGTTTCACAATCTGATTGAAAATCAGTTCAATAAAAGAATTAAGGCTTTTAGAAGTGATAATGGAACTGAGTTTGTAAATCAAACTGTTAACAAACTCTGTGTTGATAAAGGGATCACCCATCAGACCTCTTGTGCTTATACTCCACAGCAAAATGGCATTGCTGAAAGGAAACATAGGCATCTGTTGAATGTTGCTAGATCCCTTATGTTTCAGGGGGAATTCATTTGAAAATGTGGTCTGAATGTGTTCTAACTGCTACTTATCTTATTAACAGACTTCCCTCATATGTGCTTAAAGGAAAATCTCAATATGAGATGATATATAATGAGAAACCTGTTCTTGATCACTTAAGAGTGTTTGGTTGTTTGTGATTTGCTACTATCTTGAGTGATTCTGATAAAATGAGTAGCAGATCTGAGAACTGTGTTATGATAGGATATTCTAATGTTAAAAAAGGTTATAAGTTATATAGTCTTGATAAGCATCAATTCATATTTTCTAGGGATGTTCAATTCTATGAAAATGTGTTTCCTTTTAAAGGATCTAACACTGATAATGCTGATGCTACTTCTGAAAATGTTTTTCAAGACTTAAACCACTTAAACTTTTTTGACATGGAACATCCTGAGATACCCTATGATGATGAGAGTAGCCTGAATAGTGATTATAAATCACAGAGTGAAGGCGGCTGCTCTCCTTCATCTGGCAGAATTTCTATCACTGAACAAAATAGTGATAATGTTTTTGCCGATGAGGATGAGGTGGTTGCTACACTTGAAGAAAACAACAATTCTGAGGGTAATTTGAATCAAGATTCAAATCTAAATGCTCAGGAAGAAGTACCTTTGAGAAGGTCTTCTAGACCCTCTGTTTTTCCAAAAAATTATAATGATTTTGTTGTTGACTCTAAAGTCAAATATGGGCGTGAAAAATATGTTAGCTACTCTAAATTAAACTCTGAAAATCTTTGTTTTACTACTCAACTTAACAAACTCAGTGAGCCAAAATCTTTCTTTGAAGCTTCTAAATCTCCCTACTGGATTGATGCAATGAATGATGAAATGGAAGCTTTAAATAAAAATGATACTTATGAGATCACTGAGTTACCGCCTGGCAGGAAAGCCATAGGTAATAAGTGGGTTTGGAAAATAAAGTTTAAATCTAATGGAGAAGTTGATAGATATAAAGCTAGACTTGTTGTCAAAGGCTGTAATCAAAAGGAGAGTGTAACAATTCGCATTTTTCAGGATAATTACTATTCCTGGAAAATTTCACTATTCACTTTTACTATTCATCTTTCCCGAAAATTTTCCCGAAATTTGATTTTTATTTCTTGGGCTCGAGTGATAAATCATTTCCATGGAAAATTAAAAGTTTGACATTCATAAGCTCATTTTCGTGAAAGTTATTAAGGAATTACACGGAATTACACGTTTTAGGGTAAAACGTCATTCAGAAATTCTACGTACAACGAAACTCGACCGCGTTAAGAGACCCCGCATCAGAAAAATGTTTGACACACTCATGATTTATTTGAGAATTAATCGTGACTGAGAAAAACATGACCAAAATAAACCTCGGCCGTGAAAAACTGGAATTTTCTAAATTTTTATATAATAGTGCTTTAGTGTAACACCCCGCCTTATAGACTAAAATATTGTCCGCTTTGCCCGAAGGCTCACGGCTTTGTTCTTGTGGCCCTCATGTGAAGACTTCCCGGCTGGTCACCCAAGCCAGTACTACTCTCACATGAGCACGCTTAACCGTATGGCCGATTAACCGTTCCACCACAAAACGTGTTTCTAAAAAGAATTGAGTTTTCAACTTTTTAGAAAAAGTCAACATATTTTTTCCTCCTCCTTTGACCAAAAATCATTCCTTGATTTTATAAGTCATTCCTTGATTTTTAGGCTTACGGTTTGATGTCTAAAAGACATTTAATACCAACCGACACTAGACTGAGCCCAGTCTAGACATTATAAGTCTTTTTAAATCATTTATATCCTATTAGAAAAGTAACATTTTACTTTTCTCAATTTTACGCAATATTCGTACGTTTTACGTATTACGCGTTTTAGACCCGTGTTTCCAGTTTTAGCAGGGTTTCACCACCCAAATGGAACCTACCACTCATTTTATATTTTATTATGGAGTATTTTGACAAGTTTAACCATTCTTCCAAGTTTCGTATTTTTACGATACCCGATTTTAAGTTTTGAGGCTTAATCATTTACGATTGGCATTTCCCGGAGTCAAAACTAACCAAGTATCTTGGATAATATCCTCAAAAGTCCACCCTTGTTCCCCAAGTATATGAACCGACCTAGGAGGGGGGGAGTCATCCCATAGGTGGCTTCATCTCATGAAATTACCCTTAGATCATCACTTAATTACAACTTGGTCACCAAGTTTAGGAAACTTCCTAGTTAGCTTCCTAACCTCCTCATGAGCATATAAATACCCCTCCTCCCCTTCATTTAAACGCCACACACTCACACACACCATTCTCTCATCCTTAGCTCATTCTCTTCCAAGTTTCATGCAAGATTCAAGTGCAAGTTCAAGGTTGAAACCCTAGTTTCTTTTAGATAATCAAACACTTCCATAACCTCATAAACTTTGGTGATTTCTCTTGAGTTTGAATTCACTCAAGTCACCTCAACCTTCATCATCCATCTTTCAAGATTACAAGGGTAGAAAGATTGCATGAAGTGAAGTGGGTTGAAGCAAGTCTATCAAAGTCCTATCCTTACATGTTAACTTTCCTTTCTTTGTTGGAAGCCAAAAGTTGTAAGCCAAAACCTAACTTGCTTCTTGTTAAATAATCATGTTCATGTTATTTACATATTATTCTTGCTATATTATGTCTTGTAGTTATGTCCATGATGTATAAAAGTGAGCAAAACAAGTTATTGTTATTGATTGTTAAAACAAGTTATTAAAAGAAGTAAACTAGTGATTTTCTTGGTAAGACCTGATCAAAATGGTAAAAATATGATGTTGGATCATTACATATTACAGTAGAGGACTTAACAAGGAAACCATAGCAATTTGAACCACCCAAAACGAGTATACGAGTCAAAAGTTACGCCCATTTGAAGTTACCAAAACTTTGCGGCAAACTGCCAAATACCATTCTGATCAAATTTGGGTTTTGAAAGTCACACTTCTGGTCCGATTCATCAAAAAGTTAAAACACGAAAGTTGTCCGGAACGACGTTTTCGTTCAGGGACAAAGAAGCTCGAGCCCTAAAAACGCTTTCCGAGTGATAATTTTCTTCAAAATCTTAACAGCCCATTTTAGACCAAAGTCACTAGATTATGGTTATACTTTAAAAGGAACAAGAGGTCTTATGACCTATAATCAAGACCACAACCATGGCTAGAGCCAAGGTTGTGTCTCATGACCTTGGAACAAGGACTAAAGGTCATGGCTAGGCCATGACGAAATGACCATACAAGCTTACTTAGGCGTAAACATGAAACAAAGAGTTGACGATAACTTGAACAAACAATTTGGATCTACTTCACTTAAAAAGGAACCATGAGATATACAAAGAGAAAATGGTCATACAAGACTTATGAAACTACCCCTAATAACAATCTTCATGTACAAATAAACTTTCCTAAGTTTATTCAAGTATCGGACATGTAACTTTTCGGATCAAAACTTATATCTATATATTTCATCAACTACTACAATAGTAGGGAGCCTCATGTGAGGAGTTCATTATGTAAGCCGTCGAGTTGAGTTGTGGATTTACGAGTTAAAGTGTCCTGGCTCCTCGAACGCTTACTAACATGACTTCTGAATTATGTCGGCCCGAACGGTAGTAAACGATATACAAAACATACATGTTCATAAATCTTTTCTTTCTAAGACTTACAATATACATCATACCACATCATGGACTAGATGCAAGATATATATATTGGCATGTTTATGTTTCCTTAGACATTATTCCAAACCTAAGTTACAACAATTTTTCTAGGTTGCTCGTAGAAGTTCTTACGGCATATCCATCATTCTTATTATACATCATCCAACTTAAGGTGAGTTCATAGCCCCACTTTACATTACTTCAATGTTTTACAAACCCTTGGGGGGAATACATGCTATTTTTAACCGAGCACAATGTTTTTAAATTGTATGCTGCCTGATTGTTTTATTATCACTAAGTACCAGCCTTGCTAAACCGAGATCCTTTATTATGAACCATTTAATCACTAGCAATAGTGAGCGCGAATATTGTGAATAGGCCTATTGGGATTGACGAATCCTATTTGTATTGACTAAGTTCAAACAAATGCATTAATATTTGAGATTTAGGTATGTTAGCAAAGTACCTACCGGGATAAATCTGCCGATCGATATTGGTACACGTTAATGTTATGGTGTCATAAGCTTAGTGTATAATACATTTTATGGGCGTATAATAACGTAGCCTGCTTGTTTTATTTTCCAAACATTGGTGTGAGTCCATAGCTCACACTACCAACATATTGTGTTCAAACATTTAACAAACTCTATGAATATCACTCAACCTTTGTGTTGACCTCTCAAGCATGTATTTCAGGTTCATGACGATCAAGGATGGCACGGAAGGACACGGATACTCAAGAGGGCTATAAATTTTATTATCATTCAAAACTCATTTATTATACATTGTAAACATGGAACCAATTGGGACCTCATTTTGTAATCTCTGATATTTATATAATTTGAATGATAAATCTTTTAAAATGACTCAATTGGAGTTCGTTTTCTATCATTGTGACTATTGTGCCGTCGAGTAACACCCAGTTTGAATTCCGCTGCAACCATGAATTAGGGGTGTTACAGATTGGTACCAGAGCCATGGTTATAGAGAAACGGGTCTAATTGAGACCTAAACTATAACCGCACATACAAGCAAAAACATTTTTATAGCCTTCCGCTCTCCGTGTCTTCCATCCTCTAGACGATTATGAATTTAGTAAGCATGTTATGATACACAAACATATTAGTATATTCATATATAACCATTTTGAGCATTTCCCCGTAGACATTGTATGCTACACAAACATAATTGCATATTAATATATGTACCCTAAACATAATTGAGCATTTCCCCGTAAGCATTAGTATATTGATATATAAACTCGGTTTATTTTCAATCATTCATCTAAACAATGGACTAAACATATCTGCATATGCCTATTCTAGGGCATTACGACACAACCAGATTCTCCCAATCATGTTCCTACTCCAACATTTTATGTCCAAGACATTGTAACTGATTGCAATGGTCTTTCCTATTTTCCAAGACATTGTATTATACAATGGTCTTAATCATTTCTCAAATGTTTTGAGTCACACAATGGTTTAACCTACTTCCCAGACATTGTGAATTGCACAATGGTCTAACCTACTTCCGAGACATTGTGTTTTGCGCAATGGTCTCTAGAATCATTCTATCACATCATCAATATCATTTCATATGATATCAAAAACCCGTCACAACCTATCGATTTCTAAATAGAAATATGAGATTTATAAAGGACAAACAAATCCATCACTTACAAAAGCTGAAGTTCAGCCCTACATTCATCAAAGTTTTCTTCTGAAACCTTCATTATTAAAAGTTCGTGATCCTGGCCAAGTATGTTCTATTTTAGAACTACTTAAAACTTCCTTTCCATACGTACCTACCCTTACTATCTTCTATGCAATGGAATATGAAAACATACGTTACAAGTCTTGTATGGGCGGGACTTGCAACTTAAGGGTTTGACATCGCCTTTGTTTAGTGGACAGTTTCCCGAAAGCAACGGACATATCAAAAGTATACCTAATTTAGGTATTTGAAAATTTTATCGAACCTTGGCTAAATATAGACTAGTCACCTATATTTAACCTAGGGACAGTGGAATATAGTCTGACTAACTATATTCGACTTAAAATTTTCAAATACTGAGAATAGTTGTACTAGGGTTATGTTTAGATTGATTTCCTACATGAACACGATAAACCACCAGAATACATTAAAACAATCTAGAGACACGATAGTACCTTACCACTCAGCAAGATCTTAACACCTTATTTGTATGATCTAAATTCATTCTTGAAATTTTTCATTTATGAGATAATCCGAACGACTATCTTGGGATAGTTATCAATTCTTCTCTTCATCCCGTGGAAGTACCATCCTATTTAGGATACCATTCCGTCATAAACCTTTAAAATCTCTTAAAATTTTAAAGCAAACTTGACATCTCTACCAATATTAACATTAAGCATACACTACGCACTTTTGTTCATCAACATATCACATCAGTATCTTCACAACCGTGGCAAACACAAGCTCATTAACAGATCTTGATGCACTTTTAAAGCTCAAATCATCCATAGTTACATCACAAGCACCCTCATCAGCTTTACAAGATTGAATATTCATCTTGTACTTTTGGAACACCAGTATCATCTCGTAATACCCTACCTTGTAACTCACCGGCTAATTGTGAATGTTGTGTTGGGAATTCTTAAGTAGGATGATTTGTAATTATTTGAATGGATTGGGATGCCTTTTCATTTAAATAAAGACATTGTAAATCACCGAACCATAAGTTTATATTTCCCTATTTACATTGTTTGGGATGTCTCTCTATGTAAATAAAAAATTATAAATAAGTGGACTTATTTGTATCCGAAATAACATAGGTATGAAGTCAATAAACACTAGGTACAACAACCGATTACCTACTAGGCTATGATTGCAATTACTATCTCAATTCCTATTAATATTCGACTGCTATATCAATTTCCTTTGATATTCGACTATTACCATACCTTTCCTACATAAAAGTAAGCCTCATCCTACGCCATACACTGAAATGACAAATCAAACTGCATCACCGGTAATCCCAGACTTTAGTCCTCATAAGTAACCACACCTTTTCATCGACACCATTCCAACATATAACACACACAGAACTTCGGGACGAAGTTCGCCGTAAGGGGTAGAGACTGTAACAATTCGCATTTTTCAGGATAATTACTATTCCCGGAAAATTTCACTATTCACTTTTACTATTCATCTTTCCCGAAAATTTTCCCGAAATTTGATTTTTATTTCTTGGGCTCGAGTGATAAATCATTTCCATGGCAAATTAAAAGTTTGACATTCATAAGCTCATTTTCGTGAAAGTTATTAAGGAATTACACGGAATTACACGTTTTAGGGTAAAACGTCATTCAGAAATTCTACGTACAACGAAACTCGACCGCGTTAAGAGACCCCGCATCAGAAAAATGTTTGACACACTCATGATTTATTTGAGAATTAATCGTGACTGAGAAAAACATGACCAAAATAAACCTCGGCCGTGAAAAACTGGAATTTTCTAAATTTTTATATAATAGTGCTTTAGTGTAACACCCCGCCTTATAGACTAAAATATTGTCCGCTTTGCCCGAAGGCTCACGGCTTTGTTCTTGTGGCCCTCATGTGAAGACTTCCCGGCTGGTCACCCAAGCCAGTACTACTCTCACATGAGCACGCTTAACCGTATGGCCGATTAACCGTTCCACCACAAAACGTGTTTCTAAAAAGAATTGAGTTTTCAACTTTTTAGAAAAAGTCAACATATTTTTTCCTCCTCCTTTGACCAAAAATCATTCCTTGATTTTATAAGTCATTCCTTGATTTTTAGGCTTACGGTTTGATGTCTAAAAGACATTTAATACCAACCGACACTAGACTGAGCCCAGTCTAGACATTATAAGTCTTTTTAAATCATTTATATCCTATTAGAAAAGTAACATTTTACTTTTCTCAATTTTACGCAATATTCGTACGTTTTACGTATTACGCGTTTTAGACCCGTGTTTCCAGTTTTAGCAGGGTTTCACCACCCAAATGGAACCTACCACTCATTTTATATTTTATTATGGAGTATTTTGACAAGTTTAACCATTCTTCCAAGTTTCGTATTTTTACGATACCCGATTTTAAGTTTTGAGGCTTAATCATTTACGATTGGCATTTCCCGGAGTCAAAACTAACCAAGTATCTTGGATAATATCCTCAAAAGTCCACCCTTGTTCCCCAAGTATATGAACCGACCTAGGAGGGGGGGAGTCATCCCATAGGTGGCTTCATCTCATGAAATTACCCTTAGATCATCACTTAATTACAACTTGGTCACCAAGTTTAGGAAACTTCCTAGTTAGCTTCCTAACCTCCTCATGAGCATATAAATACCCCTCCTCCCCTTCATTTAAACGCCACACACTCACACACACCATTCTCTCATCCTTAGCTCATTCTCTTCCAAGTTTCATGCAAGATTCAAGTGCAAGTTCAAGGTTGAAACCCTAGTTTCTTTTAGATAATCAAACACTTCCATAACCTCATAAACTTTGGTGATTTCTCTTGAGTTTGAATTCACTCAAGTCACCTCAACCTTCATCATCCATCTTTCAAGATTACAAGGGTAGAAAGATTGCATGAAGTGAAGTGGGTTGAAGCAAGTCTATCAAAGTCCTATCCTTACATGTTAACTTTCCTTTCTTTGTTGGAAGCCAAAAGTTGTAAGCCAAAACCTAACTTGCTTCTTGTTAAATAATCATGTTCATGTTATTTACATATTATTCTTGCTATATTATGTCTTGTAGTTATGTCCATGAAGTATAAAAGTGAGCAAAACAAGTTATTGTTATTGATTGTTAAAACAAGTTATTAAAAGAAGTAAACTAGTGATTTTCTTGGTAAGACCTGATCAAAATGGTAAAAATATGATGTTGTATCATTACATATTACAGTAGAGGACTTAACAAGGAAACCATAGCAATTTGAACCACCCAAAACGAGTATACGAGTCAAAAGTTACGCCCATTTGAAGTTACCAAAACTTTGCGGCAAACTGCCAAATACCATTCTGATCAAATTTGGGTTTTGAAAGTCACACTTCTGCTCCGATTCATCAAAAAGTTAAAACACGAAAGTTGTCCGGAACGACGTTTTCGTACAGGAACAAAGAAGCTCGAGCCCTAAAAACGCTTTCCGAGTGATAATTTTCTTCAAAATCTTAACAGCCCATTTTAGACCAAAGTCACTAGATTATGGTTATACTTTAAAAGGAACAAGAGGTCTTATGACCTATAATCAAGACCACAACCATGGCTAGAGCCAAGGTTGTGTCTCATGACCTTGGAACAAGGACTAAAGGTCATGGCTAGGCCATGACGAAATGACCATACAAGCTTACTTAGGCGTAAACACGAAACAAAGAGTTGACGATAACTTGAACAAACAATTTGGATCTACTTCACTTAAAAAGGAACCATGAGATATACAAAGAGAAAATGGTCATACAAGACTTATGAAACTACCCCTAATAACAATCTTCATGTACAAATAAACTTTCCTAAGTTTATTCAAGTATCGGACATGTAACTTTTCGGATCAAAACTTATATCTATATATTTCATCAACTACTACAATAGTAGGGAGCCTCATGTGAGGAGTTCATTATGTAAGCCGTCGAGTTGAGTTGTGGATTTACGAGTTAAAGTGTCCTGGCTCCTCGAACGCTTACTAACATGACTTCTGAATTATGTCGGCCCGAACGGTAGTAAACGATATACAAAACATACATGTTCATAAATCTTTTCTTTCTAAGACTTACAATATACATCATACCACATCATGGACTAGATGCAAGATATATATATTGGCATGTTTATGTTTCCTTAGACATTATTCCAAACCTAAGTTACAACAATTATTCTAGGTTGCTCGTAGAAGTTCTTACGGCATATCCATCATTCTTATTATACATCATCCAACTTAAGGTGAGTTCATAGCCCCACTTTACATTACTTCAATGTTTTACAAACCCTTGGGGGGAATACATGCTATTTTTAACCGAGCACAATGTTTTTAAATTGTATGCTGCCTGATTGTTTTATTATCACTAAGTACCAGCCTTGCTAAACCGAGATCCTTTATTATGAACCATTTAATCACTAGCAATAGTGAGCGTGAATATTGTGAATAGGCCTATTGGGATTGACGAATCCTATTTGTATTGACTAAGTTCAAACAAATGCATTAATATTTGAGATTTAGGTATGTTAGCAAAGTACCTACCGGGATAAATCTGCCGATCGATATTGGTACACGTTAACGTTATGGTGTCATAAGCTTAGTGTATAATACATTTTATGGGCGTATAATAACGTAGCCTGCCTGTTTTATTTTCCAAACATTGGTGTGAGTCCATAGCTCACACTACCAACATATTGTGTTCAAACATTTAACAAACTCTATGAATATCACTCAACCTTTGTGTTGACCTCTCAAGCATGTATTTCAGGTTCATGACGATCAAGGATGGCACGGAAGGACACGGATACTCAAGAGGGCTATAAATTTTATTATCATTCAAAACTCATTTATTATACATTGTAAACATGGAACCAATTGGGACCTCATTTTGTAATCTCTGATATTTATATAATTTGAATGATAAATCTTTTAAAATGACTCAATTGGAGTTCGTTTTCTATCATTGTGACTATTGTGCCGTCGAGTAACACCCAGTTTGAATTCCGCTGCAACCATGAATTAGGGGTGTTACAGAGGGGGTTGACTTTGATGAAACCTTCTCTCCTGTTGTAAAAATGGTTACCATTAGATGTTTGCTTGTTGTTGCTATTCATAATAGTTGGCCTGTTTTTCAGCTTGATGTTAATAATGCCTTCTTATATGGTGACTTAGAGGAAACTGTTTATATGAAATTGCCTGAGGGTTATTTTCCTAAAGATGACACTAGAGTTTGTAGACTTAAGAAGTCTTTAGACGGTTTAAAACAAGCTCCTAGGCAATGGAATGCTAAATTAACTCCTACTCTCATTGAAAATGGCTTTAGTCAAAGTAAATCTGACTATTCTCTCTTTACCAAATCTGATAATGGTGTGTATCTTGCTTTACTGGTTTATGTTGATGATATTATTATTACTGGCAATAGTGTTACTGAGATTGAAAGGCTTAAAGCTTTTCTTAATTCTAAATTCATGATTAAGGATTTAGGGAAGTTGAAATGCTTTCTTGGGATAGAGGTTAATGATATTGAAGGTGGTATTTGTTTAAACCAAAGAAAATATTGCCTTGATTTGTTATCTGAGTATGGCATGCTTGCATGCAAACCTGCTAAAACACCTTTGCAATCTAAACTTGTTTTAACTAATGAGCCTACTGATAATGATCCTGCTCTTGATAACATCACTGATTATCAAAAGCTCATGGGCAAACTGATTTATCTGACAGACCTCATATCTCTTATGATGTTCATTGTTTAAGCCAATTTATGCATTGTCCTCTTAAGTCACATCTCAGAATTGCTTTCAAGATTTTGAGATATCTCAAAGGTTTTCCAGGTATGGGTATTCAGATTAATAAAGGATCAGGTATGTCTCTTGAAGCTTATTCTGATGCTGACCGGGCAAAATGTATTGTTACCAGGAGATCTGTAACTGGCATTGTGTTTTCTTGAATAACAATCTTGTTTCTTGGAAAAGCAAGAAACAATCTACTCTTTCTAAATCCTCAACTGAAGCAGAGTATAGAGCTCTTGCTTCAGTCACCAGTGAAGTAATTTGGATTTTAAAGATTTTAAAGGATTTAAAACTTGAAAACTTTCATCCTGTCCCACTTCACTGTGACAGCAATTCTGCAATCAAGATTGCAGCCAACCCCGTTTTCCATGAAAGAACTAAAGACCTTGAAATTGATTTACACTTTGTTAGGGAAAAAATTCTAAAAGGTGTGATTAAAACTGTTAAGGTTGATTCTGCAAATCAAATTGCAGATATCCTTACTAAGGGGTTGGATACATTACAACATAGAGAGTTGGTTAAAAAAACTGGGCTTAATAGACTTGTACCAGATGAAGGGGGGATGTTGAGAAAAAGGACTCATCCAATATCTGGTATTAACCACAAGGACTAACTTTGTATGTTTGTATTTTCAGTCTTTACCTTTCTTGGGTCTTCTTGGTGTTATGTTGAACATTGGAGGGTGTTTTTGGTCCTTGGCTCAAAGATATGTGGCATTTGCATTAAAGAGAAAACACGGGAGGCCTTGCGTGATATTCTTCTGGATATACTCCCGTTTGGAGTGTCTCATTATAGCTGACTCACATTAGCCGTTTTCTTGGTCTCACACAAGAAAATGACTTATCATGTCTTTGATCTCTATATATCATCTACTCTCTCTTTTGTTATGTATCCAGAAAATATTATTCATACTAAAATACTCTGGTTGTTATTCTTGATTGAGATCAAGCTTTGGTTGTACTGTTTGAGAACAGATCTTGTTTCTGGGTTTGTAATCCTTGAGTTTTCATTAATAAAATAGGTCAGTTTATATTTTTCTACACTTATTAACAATTACTATTTTGAAGGATACACAGATAACCAGAGGAGTAGAGCATGCATAGAAGCACACATGTAGAAGGATGTCATGACATTTTGAGAAGGAATTAGGTCGAAAGTTTATGCGTAACCTTAGGTAGACTGTCGTGTACTTCATCTACCAATCACCTATATTACAACCCAGGCACAACTATGATTATTACTTATTACCAAATATCCCCATCAATAAACACATACATAAAGAAATAACAAAATGAAGATAGGCGGAAAGCTATAACATACAAACCTGTAATCAAGTGAAGGAAAGAGCCAATGTAAAGTGTTAACAATAAATTCAACTGTTGCATAATCTGCAGCTGCAGTATCTGTCATGTGCATATGTTGTACCTGAAACATGAATACAGTATCAAATGAGTTAAGCCATTAACAAAACAAGTTGAAAGGAACCCAAAAACAAGATTAGTTCATAGTAAGAACTTAAAACCTTCACAGCAACTTTTTGGCCCTGATGAGTTAGGTAAACATATTTCTTCAGGTGCCCCAATAAGCTCTTTCTTGACAACTTGGCACTTGATCATACAAAGAATTCGGACATTTATTCAACATTGACTCCCTTAACGTTTTAATGTACTCTTGAGGTACCAAATATTCCTAAATGAGAACATTCCATTTAGCTAAACGTATAAACTACATTTACAATGAATCCAGTCATCAAATACGAAACTTAGATTCCAACATGAATAGAAAGTTAAAAGGTCCTACCAATTGACCGATAGGTTGACCAAGCTTGATGTATATTCCACCGTTTTTGAAGCAAAGCTCTTCAAGCCTACGTGCACTCCTTGTGTGGACTTCATGTTTAACTCTTGTCCTTTCAATACAATCTTCTGGTAGTCCAAATAGTGAATACCCGTAATCTAAAATCACACCAACATTCATCTATTTTAGAATCAACTTGTAATATAGTAGAAATAACTCAAAATACATAGAAGGGATTTTGTGCGTGGAGGCCACCCAACTTTTAACTTTCTTTCAATGAGGCCGTCTATTTATGAAAACTAACTTATAGGCCATTCAAGTATATTTCCTTTTTCATTTATACCAAATCCGTCTAAATTTACACCAAAAAATTGTATATTGACGAATGTCCCATCTGAAAAATTGAAAATTATAACAAATTAAATTATAAATAGGTAATGTCTATTTGATATATCAATGATATTTTAGTCAATAAACACTTTATATTGCCGGATTTGGTATAAACGAAAAGGGAAATACACTTGAACGGCCTATAAGATATTTTTCATAGATGAGCGGCCTTAATGAAAAATTGTTAAAAGTTGGGTGGCCTCCATGTACAAAATCCCTAAATAGAAAGACTGCACACAGAACATCAACAACAAAATAATGTACAAGAACAAATTATCAGATTTTATTGAACATTTAAGCAAATATTACATGATATAAGGCTTAATATCACTCTTTGGAAATAGAAACTGGTTATAAATCCCTAGGGCACCTACCCAACTAAATATAGTCCTATAGATAGATATCAAAGTCATTGTTTAACAGGCATCGCATAAACATTTTAACCTAACTAAAACAAAAGAGTATTTTTGTGTGTGTGGTTACAGAGCACCCCTGACTCATTGTTCCAGCTTTCAAGACAGTACAATATATATGGATGAGTACAGCATAGATTATTATTGATACCAAGTCTACCGATCAAAAAAGAGAAACAAAACGACCACTAAATCAGTCAACGAAACACTTGTGCAGTACCGGTTCGTTACCAGTTTTTATTTTTTGGGTATTTTCCGCCAAATACCAAAACTTAAAAAGATATATATAAACTGCCAAAAATATGCAACTAGCTACTGTGACAGCCATCTATTTCCGATCAAAATCCGCCTTTTTCGAGCAATTTACAAGCCCAGAATATCCAAAAAGTTAATCGCTAACTAATGAATTACAACGTTCGGTTGTAGCAACTATATTCTGTAACCTATTTGCCTATTTGGGCATCCAAGTCGTATTGTCTCATTTTCAATGTCATGTTGATGCTTTTGTGTTCCATTGTATATAAGAAAAAACAAATAAATTGTATATGATAGAAATGAGCCTTCTAGCATGAACTTATTATGCTCCTATATATGTAGTATATTAAATAATAAATTGATTACAAAATACGGAGTAGATAAATTTTGCTATCCTTGGGGAACATTTGGTTTTTAAACAAATCTTAGTTCACATTTACTCTAATACCCGCTAAAAGTGCTGTTGTTAAACAAAGATAAGTAAACATGACACACTGATTTTGAACAAATACAACTTGAAAACGATATTCCGGTATTCTGGTTTTAATTCGTTAGTTTTGGTTTTTTGGGTATATGGTACCGGAAGTACTGATTTTTGTAAGGTATAACGAGGAGACCGGTACCGATAGTGACTTGGTCGGTATCGGTCGGTACAGGACCGGTATGGGATCAGTTCGGTATCGGTATTTTGGGGCATAATATCATCCCTAAATATGCAAACGACCCCTAACTACTTAATATCATATAGTGACCCTAATCTTATTAAGCCAAGAGCTCAAGTAACCTATAACATCACAGAATTTGAGTTACATTTTGATCATTTGGCATCAAACCAACCATCTCCATTACAATCTACAAAATGATCAATTACAACATTTGAATCTTCAATTCGCATGACTTCTCATCAAACGTAACCCCGCCCGAGCCACCTTTGATGACCAAGACCCATAGAGCCTGGTAAATCACTAGCCCTCCACATCTGTGGCTCCAATAAGTTTGGGCCAGCTAGCGAGATTTGAACCTAATGGTCTATTAGAATCTGTAGTATGGTTGGGCCGAGCCCATTAGGGTAACTTAACTTTGTGTCTAAGCCACTGTGTCCTGTATATATATCCATGTAAACTTATGTAATAGATGTATCCATTTAATCCAATACACATCAGTTACACCACTTCATTACCATTAAGATATCATCTGTCCATTGTTAATAACCTATTATCTGTCAGTAAAATAACAAGCAATTTGCAGTGTAGTGTAAAGTTCTACCCTGATTATTGTATCTTCAAAGAAGACAAAGCGGGTCATTGGTAGAGGAAGAAAATCTGATGGTCTGTACGTGTTTGAACCAGAGGTTTCAAAATCCTTAGTTGGACATAGTTCATCATCTCCATTTGAAGCACATTGTCGTCTTGGCCACCCATCTCTTCAGAGTTTGAAGAAATTATGTCCTGAATTTTCACATTTATCATCTCGTAAGTGTGATTCTTGTGAGTTTGCTAAGCATCAGCGTGTTCATTTAAGCCCTCGAGTAAATAAGCGAGCAACATCCCCATTTGAGTTGGTCCATTCAGATGTGTTGGGTCCATGTCCTGTTACATCCAAATATGGTTTTAAGTATTTTGTGACCTTTGTTGATGACTATTCCCGTGTTACTTGGCTTTATCTTATGAAGAATCGATCCGAAGTATTTACACACTTTTGCTCATTTGTTGTTGAAATAAAAACACAATTCCATGTTACTGTTCAAACGTTACGGAGTGATAATGCGAAGGAATATTTTTCTGAGTCATTTCAATCATATATGCTTCAGCATGGAATTCTTCATGAGTCATCATGTGTTTACACACCAGCGCAAAGCGGGGTTGCCGAACGCAAGAACCGCCATCTTCTTGAAGTTGCTCGTGCACTTTTGTTTCAAATGACTGTCCCTAAACCATTTTGGGCTGATGCGGTTTCAACGGCTTGTTTTTTGATAAATCGCATGCCGTGTGCTATTCTTGGTGGAAAATACCCTTACTCTGTTCTATTCCTTACAAAACCTCTGTTTCCTATTGATCCTAAAATCTTTGGTAGTACGTGTTTTGTTCGGGACACTCAGCCTAACATCACCTAGTTGGATCCTAAGTCGCTTAACTGTGTTTTTCTTGGATACTCCCGCATTCAGAAGGGGTATAGATGTTATTCTCCTCAACTTCACCCGCTATCTTGTCTCAAGAGATGTCACTTTTCATGAAGATTTACCTTACTTTCCGGTTACTACTTATCGTCACCAAGAGGAGAATGATGATTTACCTTACTTTCCATCACTAAACCTGTTGCAACCACTGATCCGCCTATTAAAGTGTATACTAGGCGACCTCGAGTGACATCAAGTTCTGTTTGTGAACCATCCTCTCAGTTAGAAGATGCACCAATTGATGCATCAAACAATGTACCTAATGATGTACCCATTACTGCACCTAGTGAGGCACATAGCGATTCTGATGCACTACCTTCTGCACCTGAACCTGATCTACCTATTGCACTTCGGAAAGGTAAGCGTACTTGTACGTATCCAGTTTCTACATTTATTTCTTATGATGGGTTGCCTACCTCATCTCGTGCCTTCGTTGCAAACTTAGACTCGGTATTAATTCTGAAAAATGTTGGTGAAGCATTGGCCCATCCTGGATGGCGTGCCGCTATGATTGAAGAAATGAATGCCCTTGATCATAATGGTACATGGAGTTTAGTAGATTTACCTCTTCACAAGAAGCCAATAGGCTGTAAATGGGTGTTTAGTGTTAAAATGAATCTTGATGGTTCTGTTGCTCGATTGAAGGCCCGTTTGGTAGCTAAGGGTTATGCAGATACATATGGCATTGATTACTCACAGGCTTTCTCACCGGTTGCCAAGATATCTTCTATTCGTCTGTTTATTTCTTTGGCTACAACTTACAATTGGGTACTTCATCAACTAGATGTGAAGAATGCCTTCTTACACGGTGACTTACAAGAAGAAGTATATATAGAGCAACCTCCGGGGTTTGTTGCTCAGGGGGAATATGGAAGAGTGTGTAAGCTTAAGAAAGCTTTGTATGGCTTGAAACAGTCTCCGCGTGCTTGGTTTGGAAAATTTAGTAATGCAGTAATTGTTGGACATGAATTAATCAAGAATCATAAGTCTTTAAAGTAGAAGGACCATATATGTAGATTAGATACTTATTAACTGTATTCTGTATTGTAGGATAGGATATGTCGTTTCATATATAACTCTTGGATAGAGTCACATCGGTTCAATGATACCGATTGACATAGTATATATACATATCATTGTAAACGTTTATGTAGTGTGGAATAATAAAGAATAAAGCGTGTTTGTTTAGTAATCCCACCCTCTCTCTATTTATCAAACGAGTCCCTGCACAGATGTGCATACTCAGATTACTTTTATCAATATCATTGTTCATCCAAAGTAGCATGATTTCGCATAACAAAGAAATCTCAATATGGTATCAGAGCCCATGGTTCAAAGATCCTGGAAGAAGAAAAAACTAAGAAACCTGTGAAAGAATGTTTTGCGAGATCAATAAGAAGCAGTCAAGAAAGATATCGCCTATGAAGAACAAGGAAAACCCAGAAAAACATCGCATGAATTGGCAGAAGCGCAAGTAGAAAGAAGAACAAAGAGAAGGAAGTATTTGCAGATGGCAAGAAGAAGGCATGGTGAAAATATACTATGAAGAAGCACTAAGAACAAAGCAAGAAAAGGCAGAAAGTGGCAAAGATGGCAAAGATGTTGCAGATACCTTACCACAGCCTGAGGCAGAAAGTGATGAAGATGGCAAAGATGTTGCAGATACCTTATCACAGCCCAATGCAGAAGATATGGAAGAAGACATAGTCGAATCACCAAATGAAAAAAGCAAAATTAGAATGGAAGAAGTTAAGGAACAACGAACTGAATATGGGACAAGACAAAGGCGATCAAATACAGAAAAATAAAAGAAGAAGCAAGGCTGCAATTGGGATGAACAAAAAAGGAACAGAGTGAAGATCATGAAGAAGATTATGATGTCTTGATTAGGGGAGTGATGTTGGACATGAATTAATCAAGAATCATAAGTCTTTAAAGTAGAAGGACCATATATGTAGATTAGATACTTATTAACTGTATTCTGTATTGTAGGATAGGATATGTCGTTTCATATATAACTCTTGGATAGAGTCACATCGGTTCAATGATACCGATTGACATCCTATATATACTCATGTATTGTAAACGTTTACAAGTGTGGAATATATTAATAACGTGTGTTTGTTAAGAGTTCCCACCCTCTCTCTGTTTATCAAACGAGTCCCTGCACAGATGTGCATACTCAGATTACTTTTATCCATATTATTGTTCATCCAAAGTAGCATGATTTCGCATAACAAGAAAATCTCAATAGTAATTAAATTTGGCTTACGAAGGAGTGTTTATGATCATTCTGTCTTTTATTCATCATCCGACGCAGGTTGCGTTTTGCTTGTGGTCTATGTCGATGATATAGTGATTACGGGCAGTGATAAAGATGGGATAAAGAACTTAAAATCATTTATTGGTACTTGCTTTCAAACAAAGGACCTTGGATCGCTCAAGTACTTCTTGGGAATTGAAGTGTCTCGTAGTAGTAAGGGTATTTGTCTTTCTCAGAGGAAATATTGTCTAGACTTGCTAGATGATGCAGGTCAAATTGAGGCAAAGCCGTGTGATGATCCCATGATACCAAAGTTGAAACTAAAGTCTAAAGATGGAATATTGCTACAAAATGAGAAATATAGGCGAGTAGTTGGGAAGTTAAACTACCTCACTATTACTCGTCCTGATATTGCATTTCCGATTAGTGTTGTAAGTCAGTTTTTGTCATCTCCTAGAACGTCACATTGGGATGTTGTTACTCAAATTCATAGATATCTGAAGGGCACACCAGGACTTGGTATCATATATGCTAATCATGGGCTACGATGTCCAAATACTTCGCGCTCTACAACGGGGTATTGTGTTTTTGTGGGAGGCAACCTAGTCTCTTGGAAGAGTAAGAAACAAAATGTTGTGTCCCGATCAAGTTCAGAGGCCGAATATAGAGCTATGGCACAAACGACTTGTGAGCTTGTATGGCTACGTAATTTACTTGGTGAGATTGGGTTTCCTCAATCCAAACCAATGAAGATGTGGTGTGATAACCAGGCATCTATCTACATTGCAACCAATCCGGTATTTCATGAAAGGACCAAGCATATTGAAGTTGATTGTCACTTCACTCGCGAGAAGTTAGAAGATGAGACAATCACAACTCCTCATATTAGGACCGAAAATCAATTAGCAGATGTCCTTACAAAAGCACTCCCTAGAACTCGTATTAATTCTATTTGTAACAAGCTGGGCATGATTAACATATATGCTTAGCTTGAGGGGGAATGTTAGAATCTGTAGTATGGTTGGGCCGAGCCCAATAGGGTAACTTAGCTTAGTGTCTAAGCCACTGTGTCCTGTATATATATCCGTGTAAACTTATGTAATAGATGTATCCAATTAATCCAATACACATCAGTTACACCACTTCATTACCATTAAGATATCATCTGTCCATTGTTCATTACCATTAACATGGTCAAAAGTTAGCCCAACTCTTATCACAAATCTACAACTGACAACACTTTACAGGCTTTATGCGCCCAAATATAAATCCATACGATGATACATTAGCATCAACTTACTTACATGAGTGCAAAATGTGTGTATGTGTGGGTATAACACCTATTGAGGCGTTCCTTTCTTTCTATATACTACTAATCAATTTTTCTACAGGCTACTTTTACATAACTAATTGTTATAATTTCTGAGCCAGTGGAAGACCAAGGTCGGTGGTGGAAATACAAAAGAGCACACAGGTTAACCAACAATGAAACATCATTTTAGATTTTATAATATTGCGCAAATGTGAGAAAATAATAGTCCATTGTGACCAACATCAATTCCTAGTTCAATAATGGTTCCAATATAACTTAAAGAATGAAAAAGTATATTTGAACACTGTCCACAAACAACAACAATACCCAATCTCAACGGAGCGGGTATGGGGGAGGTGAGACGTAGACACTCACACCCGAGGGTAAAGGGACTCCTTCCAGACCTCTGGCAAGTGTGTGTGGAAGCAAATAGACTTTATGTGTGGTGTGAGGATGGAAAAGACAATGACATAAAAGAAAGCATATAAAGCAAAAATATACAAGCCAGCATATACATAAACGCATACCGACATAGAGACAGGAGAACATGCAAGCATATATAAGGAAAATATGGCACTACGGGCACATAAAGATCATATTTCAAAAAGGCAACATATAAGAAGATAAAACAATACAATCAAATATAAGCATTAAAAGCACAAGAGCATACAAGTGTAAAAATAATACAAGCATAAAAGCCATATAGCCATCTATGTGATACAAACATTTAAACATAAACATAATAAAGCTAAACGAACCTACATAAGTCGGAAAAGCATGAAATACAGGCATGAACTCATAAAAGGCTAAATGGGCCTACGTGCAATAAATAAGTCTATTTACTGGGGTTGCGAGACATGAAGGCATATAAAGCAATGTGACTATATACCTAGGGGTGATCAACTATTCCCACGAAGCTAGCATTATCTCTACACCTATGCGCCATACTCATTTACCTTAATCATAGTTCTCCACGTGTTCTTATCAGAGGTGATATCCTCGATCAATAGAAACTCCTTCAGGTCAAGCTTGAGTCTGTCCTCCCACCTGAGTGTGGTCTACCCCTTCTCCTCGAGCCATCGACAGTAATAGACTCCACTCTCCTAACTCTGCACAAACACACTTCGAAAAAACTATAATTCTAATAAATTTGATATGCAAGCGAAAACTGATTATGAGCTTAACATAACTAAAATTGACTATGAACACCAAATGCAGAAATAGTATGCAGTTTGTACAACAGAAACAATAAGGATTCTACATATCAAATTACTTACCATATAAGCAGTTTGAAACATAGCATAACATTGGGCGTTCCATTGTTTCATCAAAGTGTTTTAAGTATGTACGATTTTGTATCAGATTTAGCTACAAAAAAAGTTGCCAAATTAACCATGAACATGAAAACCGGTTGTAAAAGTGAAATATACTATTTAGAACAATTAAAAAAAAAATCCTGTATAATGGCTTTATCGACAATTAGGGAGTGTTTGTTTTAGCTTATTTGTCTGGCTTATAAGCTCGTTGAACTTTTGAAAAACCAATAAGGGGTTGTTTGTTTAAGCTTATGTTTGGGCTTACGAGTTTATTCGACTCGGCTTATATTTCATAACCTTGCTTTTTTAAGGCTTAATTTTGGATTTTTGAGCTTATTATCACTTTATTAAGAAAAAGAAGCCCAGAAGCTAAGATAATAAGCCAGAAAAAAGGAGTTTATGAAAAATAAGCCGAGTTAAATAATCTCGTAACCTCAAAAAGAAGCTTAAACCAAGCTCAGGTTTTAGAGCTTCTGCCTTCTGATAAGCTCAAGTTGATAAGCTCGTAAAACCAAAAGTTTGATGAAGTTCAATAAGCTCATATGCCTGCTAAAATACTAAAACCAATGTTTTCGAAATCGGGTATTAAATCGACCCGTTCAAGTAACCGGGTAACCCGGTTTAACCAGGTCGTCTTTAATCCGGTGGGTATAACACTGGGTTTCGAATATTAATTTGGCCAGTGCATTTGAACTGGGTTTGAAAAGATTGGGTAAAACAAAGAAACAAACAAACATGTGCAAAATGTAATTGGCTTGTGCTAATTAGCCCTGTTAAAAAATACCTGATGGTGTTGGTTGATGCTAATTAGCCGGAATCCTCAAATTCAAGCCATTGCAGCCGGTGACAGGTGATGAATAAAGGAAGGAAAAAAGACACGTGACCTTTTTGTAGTAAGTTTATCCAAACACACAACTTACTAGACCCTTTTTCCTACAGGTTGACAATTTCACATTTTTAAACTATTAATACTGGTCCCTCTTACTATTCAAGTTTTTAACTATTCACGTTTTTTAAGCTTTTTTTAAATAAACATGTTTTAATTCACTTTTTTTTTTCTTTTTTAAAAAAATCACGTTTTTTTTAAACTCACTTGTATTTTTTTTTAATCCACGTTTTTTATTTTAATTCACGTTTTTTTTACTTTCTCACGTTTTCATATATTTTCGTCCGTTTTTATACGTTTTGATGGATCTAAACACACACCTTGTGTTAGAGTGGTACTTTGAATAATACTAATAAGTACGCGGAATATACTTAATAGTACTTAGAAGATTGGTTATGAATTTATTTGAGAGTGAGAACAGTTGTATATGATGAACACAAAGTGTAAACCAAACTTTAAGCTCCAATATTATTAATTATAATAATACGAGTGATCTTGCTTATCACTAGGGTTACACCTTGAAGCTTTCTAATTGATACGTGCATAAGCTTTAACCTAGGATCTCCTTTTATAGCACAAGGAGTCCTCCTTTACAAGATATGTATAAAGCTATCTAAATAGAATATACACAAAATCTATTTTATACTTATCTATACACGAATACATAACAGTTATCATATAAGCAGTGGTAATTATGTACTAGCAGTGGTAATGTGTTTCCACGGCTAATGCATTCTTCAGCAGTGGTTATCTTCATGCTTAGCCGTGGTAACTGTTAGTGTAATTCCCAACAATCCTCCCCTAAACTTATGATTTCTCTGCAAATCAATAAGTTTCTAACTTGATAGGGGGATTCTTCCAAACACTTATCTTCTTTTCCTTAACTCCTTATCAGCTCTCACACTTTGATCATATATCCTTTGTAGCAGATCTTCTATGACTTCATTTCTTTCCCAACATCTGAGCTTTACAGATATCATAACAGTAAGAATACCTGCTCTCAATGGATATTCTTTTTCATCTAGCATAAACACATCAACACCAGCTTGTGTAGAAACATGATGTGCTGCACTTGAGTCATAAAATTTCCACAAAGTATTCAGATTATTTGCTTCAAATCTCCAATATCTGTCACTAGAGTCAGGCTCATATAACCTTTTGAATTGAACCCATAACTCCTTAGCTTTAACATCAATAAGTTCATATTTCTTGAACTGATCTTGGATTATCTTCCACAAAGTATCTAAATCTTCCCTGTCACAAGATCTGACAAGGTCTTTAAAATCTATGCAGATACTTGTAATACCTCCAAGTCTAACAATCTTACAAGCATCCCCAAAATCATCAGAATAAATCTCCTAACCAACAACAGGATGCTTTGATTGTAGAGGTTCTATATCCAATACATCAGTTTCAATATGAATCATCCCAGTGAATTGCTCTTCTGTTAATTTGTAATCATCTTCTTTTGCTTGAGATAACTCCTGAGCCTTAGACTTCTTAGCAGCTTTGGATTCAATGGTTTCACCTGCTCTTTTGAATCTTCTGGCTTCTTTTTCTGAATCCATTGGAATAAAATTCTTATCTTTTATGTATTCTTCATAGTACAATCTTTGAATTTCTTCATATGATCTTCCTTTTAGCTGATACATCTTCCATCCTCCTACATGACACAAGTATTTCTTCATTCCAGCATTAACTTGAACCTGTGATGGTTGTCTTGGCTTTTTCTGAGACTTCTTAATTGAATTCACCATTAAATCAAAAGCTAGTTGATTTTTCATATTGATGAAATTAGCTATTTGAGTTGATCTTTCCTCTGCTGTCAAACTCTTATCAGCAATAAGCTCAATGGCCTTCTTCTTAATGACTGGATCTGATTCAATCATGTGCTCAATCTCTGCATTTGTCAATTGATAAGCACCTTCTTCTGTGTTTGGAATGGGAACAATATCTTCTTCAGGTTCTATCTCTTTTTGAATTCTATGTTGATCCATGAATCTTGCAACATCCTCTTTTTCATACTTTCTTGCCAATTCATGATCCATATCAATCTGAGTTTGATTTCTTGGTTTAACTTTTCTTGATTGCTCAGTTGATTCTTCAAAAACTTGAACTTTTCCTTTTTCTTGCCTTTTTCTTTCAAATTCTGCATCAGCAGTATCCACTGTTTCTTCATGTGTTTCCACTACTTCTTCAAAAACATCATGAGTTACCACTGCTTCTTCCTCCTCTTGTTCATCACCCTGATCATCAAGATCTTTAAACTCTTGTTCAAAATCCAACCTCCTCCCCTTAAATGTAGCATCTATTTTCCTCCCCTGTTTGGGAGAATCACCCATATCATCATCTGATGCTACAGAATCATCAGCATGAGTTGTAGAAGGAGAAGATAAGACAAGATGAGCAGTCTTCTTTTCTTTGAGTGAGTTGATCTCTTCTTGCATAGCTTGCAACTGATCCTGAAGCCTAGAGAGATCACTTTGATATTGAATTTTAGTCTGCTTGAGCTCATCTTCCAAGGTATGAACTTTCTTCTCCAATTTGGTACATCTGTCCATCAATTCATAAATGTTACTACTGCCCTCAGCACTTCCAGCTATGTTACCTGCTGAGAGAGGTGCATCATGGGACATTGGCTCAGTTTCTTCCCTAGTTGGACTAGGAAGTACTCCTAAACCACCACTGCTTGTACCTACACCAAAAAGTGAAGACACATGTAGTGTTGTAATGTGAGGAGCTGACTGTTTTTGCCTCCTCACATATGTGTGAGTAACTGGTGGGGTATAAGTTGTAGATGGAACAATGATTGTGGGTGCGTGTTGGGGTGCAACTGGGATTGCTACACCTTCACCCTGTACCTGTGCAATCTTTGCAAGCATTTCAGGAAAAAGTGGTTTAAATTCCCCATTCCATCCATCTGAAGCCTTATCCATATTTTGAAAAACTTTTGGCTTAAGACAGGGGGTTTTATAAACTCTTTTGTGGGGTTGCAGTGGAAATTCATTTAGCACTGCTTGCACAAACCTAAGATACATCAAAAATTTATAAGGACTCTTTACATTGCCTTTCATACTGTTAAAAAGTAACTTTGAAAAAAATAAAAGTCCTATCTGTGGCTAAACAAACCAAAGGATAAGCCATTGTTGAACTGAATTGTTCATAAGAAGTTTTCTTAGGACTTAGGCAATGCAAAAGAGTATGAATGAGAAATCTCCAATGGGGGCAAAAACATCCCTTTTTGAAAGTAACATTTTTTTCAGATGTATCATACCCCATGGTTGAGAGATGTTTATGAATATCTGGATTGGGCAATATGATGATACCATTAAGATCATCCAATTGGAGAATTCTCCGCAAGGATGATTCAGTAACATCAATAGTTACCCAATCCACTGTGGCTCTAAGAGTATCCACAGTTTCATGTGTGTCTCCTTGTTCAATGGTGATGGACTCTACAGAGTTCCAAAACTGTTTGATTTGAGAAACATAGCTTGTGGGGTTTAGAGTTAAAGCATACCTTATGTGAGTGGTATTGAGAAAATCCACAATCTGATGAAAAACAGGGCCACTCTTTTCATTTGACTTCTGCAAGTAGGCCACTTGATTGTGCTCATCTGCAAAGTTTAATCTTGTCATAGTTGATTTGAGAAAAGTAGAATTGTGTGAGTATTAATTGAATGTAGAACACGCCTATTGAGAGAAAAGGATTTATACTATTAGGGTTTGAGAATTATACGCAAGAGAGATTATCTTTAAAAAGGATTTATCTTCAAGAAAATAATAAATTAAAATAAGTAAGTAGATAATTCTCAAAAAATTTCATCCTATAAATATGGACAAAACGGTTATTCTCAACGGCTAGTAAAAATTTTGTTACTGACACAACAGTTGTAACGACTAGTTCAACAGTGGTAAAAATTACACTGGCAGTGGTAACTGTGAACTAGCAGTGGGAGCTTTTCACAAAATTTTCCAAGAGCAGTGGTAAAAGAAAAACATATATAAAGTGAACTGCTCTTTTCATAGTTTTTAGCAAACTATCAGCTATCAACGGATTTGATATGTCTTTACCATTAGCCATTTGCTATGGACTAGCTAACTCTTCATCACATGGAATATGGTGAGTTGATGACCATATAATTTTTGGTAAACTATTAATCATAAACGGATTTGTTAAGTCTTTACCAGTAGCCGTTTGCTCTGGACTAGTTGATTCTTATGTGGATTAGACATGGTGAATCAATAACCCTTTGTTGTGTGTCTCAGTTACACACCTTTTATGATCAACTCCCAGCAAAAATTGGTTATGAACCTGCACATGTTAGTATAAAGCAAATAATATGCATAACCAATGTGTTTCAACCAAAGTTACTTTTTCACCAAACCACTATTCACATAAATATCTCCTTTTAGTCAACCCGATTGAGTAAATAATATCCATATTCACTTCTCGAACCTACCAACACAAGTAAGAGTTATTATTCTTCTTAATTATCCCTTAGGATTGACTTTGCCTTTAAAAAGGGGCTCGTATCACCAATAACCATCACCAAAAACTTTTTATATCATCACTAAATCCTTAAATCACCATGAGCAAACTCCCAAACATTGTTTACATCTCCTCTGATTCATCTTCAGAAGAAGAAATTTATATGTCTTCTGATTCATCTTCAGAGGGATCAGGGTGGGCAAATTACTTTCCACCTTGTGCTTCAAGCTCTTCAACTAGGAAGCCAGATAAGAAGATTGCAACACCTGCACCATCACTTGGATTTTACTCCAGCTCCTCTGATGATGATGAGACATACACCCTCTCAAAGGAGTTGCCAAAAGCTCTGACACAAGCTCTAGGATCTGCACTATCAAACATGAAGAAGATACCAGTTCCAGAGAAGCCTGCAAGACTCTCAAAGGCTCCCAAACCAGTTCTTGGTCTTGCTAGCCCAAGGATGTGGTCAACCTTTGAGAACCAGAGGAAAAGTACGCAAAAGGCCAAGCACAACTACAAGGGAAATGGCAAGAAGCTAATGGAGTAGCTGGTGTAGGGTGTAGGTTGTTAGGATTTTGTGTTTTGGTGTTTTGATGTTTTTACTCTCTGTCTTTGCAATGTAACTCTTTTATGGTTGAATTAATAAAGTTACATTGTTTTCCCTCTTCCACTGTGAGATTGTCTTTATCCGCTGCATAAAAGTTAGTGGACAAACATATACAACAATTTTAGTACCAAAAACCTCCCCTCAACACTAAAAACTATTTTAGACATCCAAAGTTTATGGGTTAAGCATTCCAATACCTATTACCAGGTACTGAAACCTTCCCACATCAAGCCCTTTTGTTAATAAATCAGCATAGTTGTCATCAGTATGTATTTTGACAACTTGAATTAACTTTTTCTCATAACAATCTCTTATAAAGTGATGTCTAATTTCAATATGTTTAGTCTTAGTGTGTTGAACATGATTTTTAATTATGCATATGGTACTACTATTGTCTATATAAATGATGGTATTCATGAAATTGTACCCATAGTCCAAAAGTTGGTTTTGAAGCCATAGAACTTGAGCACAACAACTTGCAGCAGTCACATACTCTGCCTCAGTTGATGAAGTTGCCACCATTGTTTGTTTCTTGCTCCTATAGATATAGTCCTATAGATAGATATCAAAACATAAGAGTATTTTTGTGTGTTCAGAGCACCCCTGACTCATGGTTCTAGCTTTCAAGACGGTACAATATATATATGGATGAGTATGGCATAGATTAGTACCGATACCGAGTCTACGGATCCAAAACAAGAAACAAAACGACCACTAAATCACTCACCAAAACACTTGTGCAGTACCAGTTCGTTACCAGTTTTTATTTTTTGGGTATTTCCAGCCAAATACCAAAACTTTTAAAAAAAAATAAGCTGCCAAAAATCAGCAATTAGCTACTGTGACAGCCATCTATTTACGACAAAAATCCACCTTTTTCAAGCAATTTATGAGCCCAAAATATCCAAAAACTTAATCGTTAACTAATGAATTACAACGTTCGGTTGAAGCAGCTATATTTTGTAATCTATTTTGGCATCCAAGTTGTTTGTCTTATTTTCAATGTCATGATGATGCTTTTGTGTTCCATTGTATATAAGAAAAAACAAAGAAACTGCAGATGATAGAAATGAGCCTTCTAGCATGAACTTACTATGCTCATATATATGTATATTAAATAATAAATCGATTACAAAATACGGAGTAGATTAAGTTTGCTATCCTTGGGGAACATTCGGTTTTTAAACAAATCTTAGTTCACATTTACTATAATCCCCGCTAAAAATGCGGTTGTTAAACAAAGATAAGTAAACATTACACACTGACATTGATCAAATACAACTTGAAAATGATATTCCGGTATTCTGGTATTAATTCGTTAGTTTTGGTTTTTTCGGTATTTGGTACCGGAAGTACTGATTTTTGTAAGGTAAAACGAGGAGACCGGTACCGATAGTGACTTGGTTATAGGACCGGTATGGGATCGGTATTTTGGGGCATAATATCATCCCTAAATATGCAAACGGCCCCTAACTACATAATATCATATTGTGACCCTAATCTTCTTAAGCCAAGAGCTCAAGTAACCAATAACATCAGAATTTGAGTTACATTTTGAACATTTGGCATCAAACCAACCATCACTCCATTACAATCTACATAATGATCAATTACAACATTTGAATCTTCAATTTGCATGGCTTCTCATTAAACGTTTTGTTCCGGGGTTACAAAGCAACCCCACCCGAGCCACCTTTGATGATCAAGACCCATAGAGCCTCGTAAATCACTAGCCCTCCACATCTGTGGCTCCAATAAGTTTGGGGCCAGTGGGATTTGATTATTTGAACCTAATGGTCAAAAGTTACCCAACTCTTATCACAAATCTAAGATCTAAAAATGTGAATGACGTGAGCAATACGTGACTCTAGTTATGATGAAAAAACGAGTAGAAATACATATATTCTAAGTTAAATAAGCAAAGAATATAATGTTTGGAAGTTGAGGCATTGGTAGTTTTCCACTTAAATGACATCATGTAATGTCAGAAAATTTCCCATTTAAAAGATGATTAATTACTTAAATAATAAAATTAAATTAAATTAAATTAAAACAAAAAAAATAAAATAAAAAAATCCAGCCGCCTATAGACGGCTCGACCTTTTTTCCCAATAGTAGAGTCGAGCAGTTTATATTTGGATTTTTTTTCCGAATATAGATCATTGTCTATGCAGTGGATAAAAAAAAATTTCTTTGTCTTAAAAGATTGGAACCAAAGCCACTAAAGAGTTGAGATCAATAATGACTCAATATTTTTTATAGATCTAATAAATCGAAACGAGCCATTTATTTTTATGAAAAAAAAAAAAAAAAAAAAAAAAAAAAAAAACTTTCCAGCCATTTTTTGAAAATAGAAAATCTTACAAATGATACATCGTTAAATGACAACACCATCGCAACGAGAATATTATTATCTTTCATTAGACGGGCACTTCGATATACTTTCGACGTATTTTTTTCGAGTTTTATTTTAGTGTTAAAATTTGCATCTGAAAAAAAATCACATGTGATTTTAAAATAACAAATTACTTGTGATTTTTCCAGACGTAAATTTAACACTTACAAAAAAGGCAAAAATAAAGTTCGTCGAAATTGTATACAAGTGCCCCTCCATAGAAAAATAATTTAATTGTCGTCGTGATGGTATGATTCTTTTCACATAACGGTAACGGTTTGTGAGATATTTAATTTCTTTTTAAAAAATAAATGATGAAAGAGGGTATTTTTGTTTTGATCAAAAAATAAATGGCTAATATTGGTTGACCTTATAAAAAATTTAATGTCTACATTTAACTTGACTTAGGCAATGAATATGATTGACATCCCGTGAAACTAGGCAATTCGATATACTTTTGATTATTTTTTTTCTAGTTTTGCTTTAGTGTTAAAATTTGCATCTAGAAAAATCACATGTGAATTTAAAATAACAAATCACTTGTGATTTTTTCAGACATAAATTTAACACTTACAAAAAAAAAGTCAAAAATAAAGTTCGTCGAAAGTGTATACAGGTGCCCCTCTATAGAAAGATAATTTAATTTTCATCATGATGATATGATTCTTTTCACATAACGGTTAATAGTTTGTGAGATATTTAATTTTAAAAAAATGATGAAAATGAGTATTTTTATTTTGATCAAAAAATAGATAGCTAGGATTGTTTCATTGGGCTTATAAAAAAATTTATGACTACATTGAACTTTTCTCAGCTAATGAATATCAAGGATTGACATCCCGTGAAACTAGGCACTTCAATATACTTTCGCCGATTTTTTTTTCGAGTTTTGTTTTATTGCCAAAATTTGCATCTCAAAAAATCACATGTTTTGTATGTTATGAACCACATGTGAGTTCAAAATAACAAATTACTTGTGATTTTGTAGACGTAAATTTCAAAATAACAAAAATCACATGTGATGGTATGATTATTTTACCGTTACGGTTAATGATTTGTGAGATATTCATTTATTTTTTATTTTTTATTTTTATTTTTTTTTGAAAAAAAAAGATGAAAATGAGTATTTTTGTTTTGATAAAAAAAATAGATTGCTAAGATTAGTTCATTGAGTTTATAAAAAAAAATTGAGGTCTACATTATCAAGGATTGACATCCCGAAACGTGAAATCTGACACTACCTCGAGTAATAATTTCGTAGTTACAAAAATGAATGTTGTTGTACACACCGCAACGGGCGGAAAAATATAACTCGTTAACAACATATCATATACGCATACGATTAATAACTAGACATTTTTATATTAATAGTTATAGTACTTTAAAAGATAGTATCATGATCAAGCACCTTCCGTAATTTTCATTAACATTCATAACTCACAAAAATGATGATGTTTGTTCGTTGATATACTTTTTGAGTTTTTTCTGCTATTGATATCAAGCCACATTTATTAAACGATGGATTAAACAGGAAAATATAAAAAGCAATATCAATACAAAATATGATTTTATATTAAACTTGTTTTTTTCTGCAACAACATACTTTTGTACCAAATTTAGGATCACAATTTCCTTCAGCATGATTCAAAAATTTGCAAGTTGTTAAACACTTTTCATTGTTACAATCTTTATCCTGATATTCGAAGCACAATATATTTGGACTAATTTGAGAACCCAACCTTCGTATAGCTACCTTGCCTGATGCAAACTCACTAGGCTGAGAACTCAAACCGAGTGTACATACTTGGCTTGACGTGGCTAGAACCACTATGAACCAAATGGTTAACGCGCTGCCTGAACCCATCTCTACACTCTTTTGCTTCTCCTGATTTGTGCCCCTATATATAGTGTGTGTATGTGTGTATTTAATAAAATTTAGTGTGTGCAAGATTTATTAAATGTAAGAAACTCTGTACACAAAATATTGATGTAATCCACATATTGTATCGATGTAATCTGCATATTCATAATACACAAGAGCAATATCTATGCAATTGTGTTACATCAATACTCACATACACACACACATAGATACACAAATGAGGAGAAGCAAAAGAGTGTATTACATCAATAGAGTTTGTTTTCTCTATAGATTTAAAATCATTTGAGTACTAATTTTTTTTTACATACTCATCTTTATTTGATTTAATGGATAAGATTAATGTCAAAAATTTAAAAAACTCACTTTATCATTTTTTTTTTCAAATATTAATATATTTCAAACGGTTAATCGTTAAGCGAAAAAAAAATATACCGTTACGACGAGCATTTAATTATCTTTCTATAGATAGACACTTTGCTATATTTTCGACAACTTTTTTTTTCGTGGCCAAAAAAATCATATATGATATATCATATATCATATTACATATCATATATAATATGTAATATCATATATGATTTTTTCGGCCACGAAAAAAAATGTGAAAAAAACAATTTTTTTTTTTTTTTTTGTCGAAAGTATATCAAAGTGTCCGTCTATAGAAAGATAATTAAATGTTCGTCGCGACGATGTAATTATTTTCGCTTAACGATTAACGGCTTAAAAGATATTTAAATTATAAAAAATGGGTAAAATATTAAAATGTTTTTAATCTCAAAAATTGATTTCTTTTTAGATGGATGGTGAGGATGAGCCCCTTGATATGTAAGAAAAGTTTGGTATTTAATATAACTCTCCTCTTACCTATATAGGGAAAAATTCAAATCATACTCTTATTTTGATGCATACCAAAGACAAATCCCCACCATCTATCTAGTTTGATCTAATTGTGAAGATTAACCTAAGATTAAATGAGAAACATAAGTCCGTGTTTTTTTTTCCTTTTTTCTTTTTCTTTTTCTTTTAATCTTTATTATTATTATTATTATTATTATTATTATTATTATTATTATTATTATTATTTTTATTTATTTATTTATTTTCACGTAGTTGTTTTTTTTTCTTTCATTTTTTACCTTTCTTTTTTGTTTTTTTTGTTCTTTTCACGTAGGTGGTTTTTTTTTTTTTTTTTTTTTTTTTTTTTTTTTTTTTTTTTAATTCACTATTCTATTAGTTCATTTTTTTTAATTCACTTTTTTTTAGTTCACGCTTTTTTTGCTTTCATATGTTTTTATTGTTTTCATACGTTTTCGTCCGTTTTCCTACGTTTTCGCCAGTTTTCATATGTTTTCGTCCGTTTTCTTATGTTTTCGCCCATTTTCGCACGTTTTCGTCTGATTTCTTGTGTTTTTCTTTGCTTTTATACGTTTTCATACGTTTTCTTTCGTTTTAATCTGTTTTCTTTCGTTTTTGTCCTTTTTTCATACGTTTTCATCCGTTTTTAGATGTGTTTTTACGCTTTCATACGTTTTTGTCCGTTTCATACATATTCATCCATTTTCTTGCGTTTTCGTTCGCTTTCGCTCATTTTCATCCATTTTCTTTCGTTTTCGTCCTATTTTTCATACATTTTCTTCCTTTTTCATACGTGTTTTTACGCTTTCATACGTTTTCGTCCATTTTCATACAAATTCTTTCGTTTTCTCACATTTTCGTCGTTTTCATTCATTTTCGTCCGTTTTTCAATGTTTTTGGCAATTCTCAAACATTTTCATACATTTCAGAATATCACAAGTGATATTCTGTGATATTTAAAATATCACCCAAGTGATATTCTGAATATCACAAGGAATATTTAGAATATCACCCAAGTTTTTATACATATGCGCGCGTTTTCTTACGTTTTCATCTGTTTTCTTATGTTTCTGAAAATGACAAGTGATATTAAGAATATCACTTGTGATTTCTGAATATTACTTGTGATTTTCTCATGTTTTCGTCCGTTTTCAAACGTTTTTGAATATCACAATTGATATTCAAAATATAACTTGTGATTTTTTGAATATCTATCACTTGTGATTTTTTGAATATTACTTATGATATTCAGAATATCACTTATGATATTGAGAATATCATTTGTGGTACTCAGAATATCACTTGTGATATTCAGAAAATCATAAAATATCACATGTGATATTTAGAAAATCACTTGTGATATTCTGAATATCACAGAATATCACTTGTGATATTCTGAAATGTATGAAAACGTTAGAGAATGGTAAAAAAAATATTGAAAAACGGATGAAAACGACGAAAATGTAAGAAAACAGAAGAATATTTATGAAAACGGACGAAAACATATCAAAGCATAAAAACACGTTGAAAAAGGAATAAAACTTATGAAAAATAGGACGAAAAAGAAAGAAAATTGATGAAAATAGACGAAAATGAATGAAAACGAACGGAAACGCAAGAAAACGGATGAAAACACAAGAAAACGGATAAATATGTATGAAACGGACAAAGGCGTATGAAAGCGTAAAAACAAATCTAAAAACGGATGAAAACGTATGAAAAATATCACTTGTGATATTCAGAAAATCACTTGTGATATTAAGAAAAGAATATCACATGTGATATTCAAAAAATCACTTGTGACATTCAGAATATCACGGAATATCACTTGTGATATTCTGAATATAACATAATATTTCTTATGATATTCGAAAACGTATGAAAATGTCTGAAAACGGCTAAAAGCATTTAAAAACGAACAAAAATGAATGAAAACGGATGAAAACGTATGAAAGCGTAAAAACACATATGAAAAAGGAAAAAAATGGCCGAAAATGAAAGAAAACAAATGAAAATGTGTGAAAACGAAAAAAAACGTAAGAAAATGGACGAAAACGTATGAAAACGGATGAAAGCGTAAGAAAACAGATGAAAACGCAAGAAAACGGCCGAATATGTATGAAAACGGACAAAAACGTATGAAAGCGTAAAAGCACGTCTGAAAATGGACGAAAACGTATGAAAAATGGACAAAAACGAAAGAAGATAGATGAAAACGTAAGAAAACGGACGAAAACGGACGAAAACGGACGAATATCACTTGTGAATTTCTTATGTTTTCATTGATTTTCTTACGTTTTCTATACGTTTTTTAATATCACAATTGATATTCGGAGTATCACTTGGGTGATATTCTAAATATCACAGAATATCCTTTGTGATTTTCTGAATATCACATGTGATATTCTGAATATCACTTGTGATTTTCTGAATATCTATAACTTGTGGTTTTCTGAATATCACTTGTGATTTTCATGTTACAAAACATTAGTTGAAAATCACTTGTGATATTCAGAAAAGCACTTGTGATATTTAGAATAATACTTGTGATATTCTAAATATCATATAATATCATATCACTTATGATATTCAGAATATCATTTGTGGTACTCAGAATATCACTTGTGATATTCAGAAAATCAAAAATGTCACATGTGATATTCGAAAATCACTTCTGATATTCAGAATATCAATTGTGATATTCTGAATATCACATAATATCTCTTATGATATTCAGAAACGTATAAAAATATCTGAAAACAACAAAAAGCATTTAAAAACGGACGAAAATGAATGAAAACATATGAAAGCGTAAAAATACATATGAAAAAGGAGAAAATGTATGAAAAATGGACGAAAACGAAGAAAACGGATGAAAACGCAAGAAAACGGCCGAATGTGTATGAAAACAGACAAAAACATATGAAAGCGTAAAAGCACGTCTGAAAATGGACGAAAATGTATGAAAAATGTACAAAAATGAAAGAAGATGGATGAAAACGTAAGAAAACGGATGAAAACGTATAAAAACGGACGAATATCACTTGTGATTTTCTTATGTTTTCATCGATTTTCTTACGTTTTCTATACGTTTTTTAATATCACAATTGATATTCAGAGTATCACTTGGGTGATATTCTAAACATCACAGAATATCACTTGTGATTTTCTGAATATCACATGTGATATTCTGAATATCACTTGTGATTTTCTGAATATCTATAACTTGTGGTTTTCTGAATATCACTTGTGATTTTCATGTTACAAAACATTAGTTGAAAATCACTTGTGATATTCAGAAAATCACTTGTGATATTCTGAATATCACTTGTGATATTCAGAACATCACTTGTGATATTCTGAATATCATAAAATTTCATATCACTTATGATATTCAGAATATCATTTGTGGTACTCAGAATATCACTTGTGATATTCAGAAAATCAAAGAATGTCACATGTGATATTTGAAATATCACTTCTGATATTCAGAATATCACGGAATATCACTTGTGATATTCTGAATATCACAGAATATCTCTTATGATATTCAGAAACGTATAAAAATATCTGAAAACGACCAAAAGCATTTAAAAATGGACGAAAATGAATGAAAACATATGAAAGCGTAAAAACACGTATTAAAAAGGAGAAAAATGTATGAAAAATGGACGAAAACGAAAGAAAACGAAAGAAAACGGACGAAAACGTATGAAAACGAACGAAAACGGATGAAGACGTATGAAAACGGACGAAAGTGTAAGAAAATGGACGAAAGCGTAAGAAAACGGACGAAAATGCAAGAAAACGGACGAATATGTATGAAAATGCACAAAAACGTATGAAAGCGTAAAAACACGTCTGAAAACGAACGAAAACGTATGAAACATGGACGAAAACGAAAGAAAATGGATGAAAACGTATTAATACGTATTAAAACGAACGAAAACGGACGAAAATATAAGAAAAAGAACGAAAACGGGCGAAAACGGACGAAAACAAACAAATACGTATGAAAACGGGCGAAAACGTATGAAAACAATAAAAAACGTATAAAAGCGAAAAAAAACATGAACTAAAAAAATGAATTAAAAAAATGAACTAAAAAAAAGTGAATTTTAAAAAAAATAAAAAAAAAAACAAAAAAAAAACACGTGAATTGAAAGAACAACAAAAAAGAAAAAAGAAAAAAAAGGAAAAATGAAAAAGAAGAAAACGTATGTGGATTGAAATTTGAAACAACAAAAAGAAAAGAAAGAAAATAAAAGAATAATAAAAAAGACAAAGGAAAAGAAAAACGAACAAAAAACATGGATTTATGTTTCCCATTTAATTTTAGGTTAATCCCCATCATTAGATCAAACTAGATGGATGGTGGGGATTTATCCCTTGGTATGCACCAAAATTAGAGTATGCAAAATAAAGTGTCTATATCTATATATGCACAATTCTATTACAAGTTAATGGGCTAAAAACAAAAAAAATAAATGCAAATAAAACATGCTTCTAACTTCTCAAAGAAAATCTCGAACAATTATACTAAGATCATTTTTATTATTGCAACAGTAAGTTTTGGGGACGTTTTATTTTATTTTTTTATGTTTTACATGACTATTGTTGATATTGAATGGGTTCAATGAGTGTTTGGATAAATTGTTCAATTAAAAAACATGACAACTCAAATTTCGTTAACTTTTTTGTACTATTCCGTTTTGATACTGGTACCATATTAGTAGTCCCGATTTTTTTGACTCGATTCATGGTACCTGTATGTATCGAAATTCGGTATTGTTTCGATACAGTATCGGTACGGCTCCAGTTCAATGCCGGGATTCGAGTACAAATGGTCATCCCTCTTAGTCACCTATTAATACACACATATCCATAGGGGTGTTAACGATCCGAGCCGAGTCGAGTTTTAAGATATTCGAGCCGAGCTCGATTAAATATACTCGGCTCGAGCTCGACTCGAGCTTGAAAAGTTTTTAAAAATCTTAGCTCGAGTCGAGCTCGAGAAAAACTTTTCGAGCTCGAGTCGAGCCTATAATGAGAAGTTTAAAACCGAACTCGAGCTTATAATGAGAAGCTCGAGTTCGGTTTTATCTTAGCTCGACTAAGCTCGTTTAGATGTTTTACGAACAAAGAAAACTTAATTCAGCCTTTATCGAGCAGATGAAACCCAAGCAAATGTTTAGGCCATGTGCTTTACAATCTTTTTTCCAAATAGGAAAAGTCACAACTATTTTCTCATAAAAAATAATGGGGACTCAGAATTTATAGAGTTGTTTTCTTTTGGTAGTTTTCTTTCTCAAGCAAAGTGGGACAAATGCAATACTATCATTTCTCTTTTTTCTACTGTTCTTTGTCTGTTTTCAAATTTTCGGACTTTTTTCTTATACATTTTGTTTTAACATTTTTAATTAACAAAGAGAATATATCTAGTTTTACAACTAAACGAACTTAAAAAGCTTAATATGCATTTAGATGCTTATGATAATTTTGAGTTGTTTATTTATATTGCGTTTGGTTTATACCCATATAACATATATAAAAAATTCTCACGCAATAATAAAAAAATTAGTTCAAAACAAAAGTAGACCAATGATATCATTTAAGATTAATAATTTTAATAATTTCAATTTCTATGCCAAGATGAATTCTTTATTCAGTTACACTTTCGGTGTGTATTTTACTTAGTTACAGTTCCGTTACTAATTCCATGCGTTCTTCAATTGCTATTACCAATATTGATTACTTGTTGGGGTGTGTATTTTATTTAGTTACAGTTCGGCGACTAATTTCATACAGTACGATGACTAATTCCGTCTAGCTAGATAATAGTTTATCGTTTCACTAAAACCCATTTGAATATTATAATTTGGCTAGGGTATCTGTTTGGTTTAGTTGCCTAGGGCTTTTTAATGTTTATGGGTGACACACACATATCAAGCGGTGATGGCTTGTGAGATTGCTATGTAAGATAAAAATTAATTCATATTTGATAGTTTGACTATGAGTCAGACTAATGCACTAGGTTATCATTTGTAGGAGAGTGAGATCATGGGCTAACATCCTTGTGTGTTAGCCAAGTTATGACTTTATTTATGTTTTGATTCAATCACTTATTTTAATAGATTCCATGTTGTATAATTATTCGGTTTACCTATTTACGTTTGATTGTTAAGTAGTCTTACATTAATATTTATATGTTTAGACGCCTCGTGCACGAGTGTTTGTCAATTGTCACTATCCTATTGTGAATTATGTGGTCCTAATTACTACCAAAGCACAAAGATCAAACGGCAAACATATAAGATATCTAATAAAACAATAATTGAACGAACAAAATCAAATCATTGTATTAATACATTCATAACTATGCTAAACACACGAAGTGTTTAGCCGATCATAGTAGTATTGATAACAAAAACAATGCATAAATCACTAATGATGATAAACACAATGTTTGAATTAATCATCCTAACTAGATCAATGAATGATGATAAACACACGAAGTGTTTAGCCGATCATAGTAATTGTTGATGCATAATCTGGCGCGGGCTGATTCAACGACTCCTTGGGCCGTTAGTCGTCTTCTCAAGCCCTAAATAGACCTGTCAACAAAGAGAACCCGTTAGAAGTGGACCCGAGGCCGTAGCCCCGGGATCCACCTCCGATGGTCAAGTTAGTATTGATGCGCGGAGCATATGAGAATTAGGTTTAGGATAACCTGTTATGTTCTATTGTGAATGAAACCCCAGCCCTATATTTATAAGGCACGGATTAGGGTTTAGGCATAGAGTGGGCCACTGTCTGCCGGGCCTGGCCCATGTAGGATCCAGTCTGGACCATACGTCCACAAGCCCCCCAAGTTTAGTATGACATAGTGCATGGCTATGTTATGCTAAACTTAAGTTCTGTTCATGGCCGCGTAGGCCCAATCAACCATGACGGCATCGCCTATGTGTGCGCAACTTATGTGCACATGGGACGAACCATCCTGCGCACCCCACATGCGACAATGCGCACTGGGATTGCGATTGTGATTGTCTCACAATGGTGAAGGTGGATTCCGCATGCTGTATCCTGGGTAAGGGCGTACCTTTTGTACCAGTAGCGATGCAACATGGCGCAACAGAAGACGTGCTTCTGTGGCAGAAGTGCGCGCTGTGCGCACTGTGTGCGAACATTACTTTCGTCTTTACAACCGACAAAGGACGTTTCCCCTGCGGCAAGATGGTGCGAATATTTAAATCCGTCTTTGTACTGGGCTTGCAATACCTCTTACGTACGATCTGCTTCCAAATATGCCTGCGTGACTTGTACGGAAACAGTGGTATTATATACCCCGGTAGCCCCCCAAGTTTGATGGTGCTACTCGTGTAGGAGTATTAAACTTAGTTATTCAAATCCTGAAAAACACTTAATGCAAATATTAAAAGTATATGCCGCGAATCGCAACATATAAAACTTAATGAGGTAAAAGATTAGCGCGTAGCAAAAGTATAGCACATAGCATATATAATTAACAAATAAGAGAAGTAGTAGTGCGAATTACACCTATCGTGAGGTTTTACAAACTACATAAAAGAAGTAGCACGTAGCTAATAATAAAAACAATGCGCGCATGACGATTGATTGATTTTTCTTTTTGTTATAATAAAAACAATGGCGCGGATGGACGTACCATGACCGCGACTAATAGTTTCTGTTGCACGCACAGACGCAGATAGATTTATTGTGATCGCATAGGCTCTAACGTTTGTGGATGATCGCAGATGAACATAACATGTCCACGGATTTTGTCTCGTGCGCTCATGGCGATCGACTAGCATCGTGGTTTTAGTTCGTGCGCTCATGGCGAATGTCCATTGCGAAGATGTCCGGACGTATGGCCTAATGCGGGTAGATTTATTGCGACTGCGCTGTTCGCGTCTAAAAGATGTGCGCGAATTAATTCGTGGTGAAAAAATAAAGTAGGTCCGATCGTGCGGACATAGCGCGTGGCTATAGGTAAAATTGTGTTTACCATGTTTAAAAGATTTATGTAAAATCTTCTTAATATTTAAAAGATATTGTTGATATCTTTAAAAAAAAAAAAAAAAAAAAAAAAAAATCGTATGTATCGACTTAAAAGATACGTTCGATTATATATATTAACAAAAGAAACAAGAATTAATGAATCCTTGTCTTGTAATCACTTTAACGTTTGAAAGGTCAATGCAAATCCAATTCAAGTTCACTGTTGCTTGATTGGACCAAAGAAAAGAAAACAGTACGTATGGTACATTTTGGTTTTAGATTTGCGCTGTGTATTTAATATCGTATATTATTTTTTTATCTGCGCATCGTGTACTAGCAGAAAATAAAGAAAGAATACCGGCTTTTGAACTCGATGGTTGCTTTCCGGTGATGTGAGAACACGAAAAATAGTTTATTCGTGGTCCCACGGATGGCGCCAACTTGTTGATGCATAATCTGGCGCGGGCTGATTCAACGACTCTCCTTGGACCGTTAGTCGTCTTCTCAAGCCCTAAATAGACCTGTCAACAAAGAGAACCCGTTAGAAGTGGACCCGAGGCCGTAGCCCCGGGATCCACCTCCGACGGTCAAGTTAGTATTGATGCGCGGAGCATATGAGAATTAGGTTTAGGATAACCTGTTATGTTCTATTGTGAATGAAACCCCAGCCCTATATTTATAAGGCATGGATTAGGGTTTAGGCATAGAGTGGGCCGCTGTCTGCCGGGCCTAGCCCATGTAGGATCCAGTCCGGACCATACGTCCACAGTAATATTGATAACAAAAACAATGTATAAATCACTAATGATGATAAACACAATGTTTGTATTAATCACACTAACTAGATCTATGATTGATGATGATTGGTGGCGTATGATCCCTTTTAATGCATCTTGGAATTGATGAAAATCGCCTCTTGAGTGAACCCTAGTAGTCCTTGGAGTTCAATGGTTAACTATGACTGATTTAGGGCTTATAATTATAGGCTTTACTGGCTCATGGTCTTTACGGCGTAGGCTTAAGTGAGCCTTTGCGTCATAGCGCCTTATGATAAAAAGTGACTCAAAACTTCTACTGACTACGGCATAGAGCTAAGTGCTCTTCTACGTCGAAGATATCATGTCGGTCAATGGTCAAACAAGTCTTCATTTTATATAAAAGACTACACATCATTTTTTTTTAAATTATGATACATTAAAATATTAAATTATAGGTGTTGATAGTCTAATTAATTCAAGAGTTCTATTTAGTTAGTTTTGAACTAAATCATTATTTACATTAGAAAAAGGTATAATAATTTATTATTGACTACATAATTCAAAAACTTAGAAGTAGGTATATTATATATATTGACGTTGTTTATGTCATACATATATCCATTAAAGTACTACTAGAGTGTTTAAATGTTCGGTGGTAAATACAAAATTGAAAGATTGATTGTATCCCACATTGAAAGATGAAGGAAAAAGAAAGATGTAAGATGGCTATAAAATAAGGAGACCAAATACAAAAGAGAGACATGTGTTGTATCATATATTTGATCCCAGTAAAATTTGACATATAGTGATTACGCTTTTGAGCTCAGGTTATATTTTTTATATTTAATAAAACATTTATGTAATTTGAATATGATATTTTGGGGGGAAAAAAAAGTTTGGCTTGACTAGCTCGTTTAGCTCGATAAGCTCGTTCGACTCGTTTAGCTCGTTCGACTCGAGTAACTAAACGAGCTTTCGAACGAGCCGAGCCGAATATTAATTATTAAGGCTCGGCTCGTTTAATTAATCGAGCACTATGTTTTGTTCAAGCTCGACTCGAGCTCGACAACTTTAAGCTCGAGCTCGAGTTAAACGAGCTCGAACTCGAGTAGCTCGTTAAAAGCTCGACTCGTTAACACCCCTAGCACCAAGGGTAAATGATCAATCACAACAATTCTACATGATAAAAGTGAACCAAATGGTTCATTTATATAAATTTAACATATAGAAATTTATCAGATTTTCGTATAGTCACTTTTATAACTATCATATTTATCAATGTTGCAAAAATCGTGAATCGGTAGTCGGGCGGTCGACCACCCTGCAGCATGTAATCGGTCAAGGCGGTGATTAATCGGTGATTAATCGGTTTGGCATTTCCTGCATGTTTTGGGAATTTCTGGAGAGCAAACTAAAGATCTTAACTGATTCCAAGCCTTTTATGTTTACAAACCTCAATAAAAGGATTCAATTTTGATTATGAGGCCCATTGTACGTTATAAGTGAAATAAACGATCCCCAAATTAAGTAAAATGCCTAAATTTCTATTTTTTTTAAATTGACCGATTCGGCCGATTTTTGACCGATTTTTTCTGATTTTTTTGCCTAGGCTGATTTTTTCACCGAGTTTCGAAAATCGACAAGGTGCATCACCGATTAGCGATTAATCGGCCGATTCGGCCGATTTTTGCAACATTGATATTTATTACGGAGTACTACGTATAAACTTTCTTAATTTTTACATTTTGTGTTTCCAACTTACAAATCTCTTTACAATAATAACAATACTTTATAAAAATAAAAAAATAAAAATCATTTGTTGCAAGTGAAAGTAAAAACGAGTCATCTTTACTTCATAAATTTAACACATATGTGTACGTGAGACTCCAATAATGGTTCACCGGTCTCAGCTATTATACATCTACTCAAAAAGAAATAACACATAAACTCGGTGCCAAACCCATCCAAATGATCACGAATGAAAATACGAAAATCCAAATCACTAGTTGTTGACTTTGTACATGCATGGTTTTTACTTTGGAATTAGCTTAAACCCACCATCGTCCCTAACATCAACGACAATTCTTCTTCTTCCAGTGTAGCAGTAGGTCCTTACCAGATTATCCAAAACTGCGTTTTGGATAATCAAATTTTCACTTCTTTCGTCCAAACACTCAAAATTGATTCCATCTTCAAAACACAATAATCAGCTCCAAATCGCAATCCCAAACGCCCCCTTAATACATTTGGTTTCCCGCAATTTGGGACCTAGTTTCCCGAATTCCCGCTGTGGCTCAAAACCCAAACAAAATACACGACTCTTGATATATCCAATGCTGGAATATCGGATAATGTCCCTGCCTGGTTTTGGGAACTGCCACTGGAACTGAAATATTTTAACATCTCAACAAATGAGATAAAAGGTATCATACCAGAGAATATAAGGTTAAACTTTAATGGCCTTCCTGGAATCATTTTAGCTACAACCGATTTGAAGGAAGGGTGCCGTTGCTGCCTTTTAATCTGTCAGTAGCAAACCTATCTGGAAATCGGTTTTCAGGAAACCTCTCTTTCTTGTGTCATATTTGTCTCAGATATGACACAAGAAAGAGAGGTTACCCGAAAACCTATTTCCAAACTGGTCTACCCTGACAGATTAAAAGGTAGTAATGGCACCCATCCTTCATACTGATTGTAGCCAGAATGATTCAAGGATGGCCATTAAAGTTTAACCTTCCTTTTATCTCAATGGTTGAGATGTTAACATATTTGAGTTCCAGTGGCAGTTCCCAAAACCAGGCAGTGAGGCAGGGACATTATCAAGAGTGAAGTTATGTGGTGAATTAATATGTAGGGAAGAGAAGAAGTAAGGGACTAAAAAGCTGTTGAATATATATTCGCATCAGGTATGGCTCTATATATATATAGGCTTGTGATTACAACGTGGACCACCAAACTAGCAATAAAATGCTACCGACATACTCTACTACTCAGAGATCACACCTAATTTTATAGAATTTCAAAAGGATTTTCCCTAAGGAGCTCAATTTTAATGCCAAAGATTTGAAAGACAAGTCCAAATAACTTAGCGCGATGAGATTTTGAAAGTGAACATCAAGATCACACCTTTATGGACGTTGGATGAAACATCTAGATATGCAAGCTCTGTGAGTCGGCTTATACTAGTGGAAAAATTAGCATGATGATACGTTAATTCATGGGTCCAAATGACGAATCTTGATTGCCAAACATGTGGACATGTTTATTTGTATCACTCAAGTAGATGATATGGGTGTGTTTCTTTTTTAAGATGTTTAGAAAGATAGTGGGTCCCCCCATGTGTTAGAACATCTGAACGAGGAGGACTTCCTCTTTTACACTCTACGCTTACAGACGAAATAAAAGAAATGGTGGGCCCAAAATCAAAAAAGAAATAATATTATATACATGGTATAGTGATTCAGATGGAATAACAAAAAAGTAAACAGGCCCCGACTACTTGTTATAATAATTGAGCAATTATTATAACATGTTGTGATGTTTCACTCAAGCATTTAGTGGTTGTAAAATATTTGCTCAATTATTATAACAAGTTGTCTATCTCATCTACTTTAGTAACATGTTCCACCTAGTAATACAACTTTCTTATGCGTGTGACTGATCCCCATATCTGATTTCCTATATCTCTCTGTCTTCATGCGTACATATAATAACACACTTCATCAACGGTTTGAGCATGCATGAAAAGAACAGTAGCATATGATATAATACTACCTTAAAATATTTGCCAACCAACTAATGTCATATATTATACTAGTCTAACTTTAGTAATAGTTTTATATACTGGGTTATCTTATTACGTACACCACTTAACTGATTATTAGAGAGGTCTAAACGAAATAGGTGCTTGCATCCAATTAGGTCGGGAATGTTAAGTCGAACAAATTCTCATAAAAAGAAAGATCTATAACGTTTGGAAGTTGAGGCACTTGTAAATTATCCACTTAATTGACATCCTGTGAAGTCAGAAAATTTCCCCTTTAAAGGATTGGAACCAAAGCCAATGAAATTAGGAACCCTCCATACAAATTGTTATGATGTAGGTATAATACCTCCATGGATGACCATCCAACAAAGTTGGGGACTGGCTCATTAAGCAAGTTAAATTGCATATACAATAGAATTAAAGATAAATAATTCCCAAAAAGACTTTGGAATGAGACCTCCTGCTAACTGATTGGTGAGAGGTCTAAATGCGTACGTAAGAGAAGTCGAATCTCCTAAACAAGAAGGAATGACACCTCTTAAATGATCACCATGTGAGATCGAGGTCTAAAAATGTAAAAGAATTCAAATTTCCTAACGAAAAAAGAATCTGCGTGCCCTTCCAAAGCATTACCACTAAAATCAAGATGCATGTTGGAGAGATTTGCAAGTTGATTATTAGGAATACATCACGTGAAGAAGTTTTTTTTTTTTTTTTTTTTTTTTTTTTTTTTTTTTTTTAAAAGAGATTTCATTTCACTCCTCACAAATGAAGGTAAATTGAACACAACAAGTTACATCGAATATAATGGGCAAAATCGATACCGACATGCCAAACAAAATACACAAGTTAACAAGTTAAGCAAAAACAAGACATACACCAGTTGTAACAGACTAGAGCAACACCATACAAAGGTATAAGATAAGATAGGACGTAATGTTGATAATGATCTACCAAATTTACACAGAAGTAGGGTAGAAGATAATGATGTACCAAATTTAAACAAGAAGTTTGGTATAAGGGGCAGAGTCAGGATTTGAAGTTAGGATCGAGGAGCCAAACTTGATGTAAAATTATAACAATAAATATTACTCCAAAAATGAATCTATATTTTTTAACTATTGATTTAACTCAACTCCACAAATACTAGGAACTAGGCTAAATTAGAAAAGAATAACTTGAGACAATATTTCACCGTTCATCCCTAAACTATACACAATTCGCGCATTTAGTCTCAAATCTTTTTTTTTGGCATTTTCGTCCCTGAACTTTGCAAAAATCGCACGGTTGGTCCTTGGAACCCACTTTTGGCTGACGGACGTTGCTTTGCAACGTTAGTTGTCCAGTCAACTGGTTTTTTTGTCATTTCACATTTTTGCAATTTACTAATTGAATGGCTTGGTCCCTGAATATAAAACAGCTATTACAACCCTATTGGGTCACTTGTTACTGTGCAAACCCGATCATCTTCCAACTGTTACTCTGCAACCCGATCATTGTCACACACAAACAATCTCATACACACCGTGATTATTGCAATGGCCAACAAAGATTGAATCAAAGTTACGTTGACTGAAGACATGAAAGATTATCTTTATGAAACCTATAAGGATAGCTGGAAGCCAGGAGATGAGGTGTCGGATGAAATGTTAGACACCTTATGGAACTATGCTATGGTGGAAGGTTAGCACATTGTTGCATTGTTCTTGTTTATAATTAAATTTAGACTAAATGATTTGAGTTGACCTTTTTTTGATCATCTGCCCCATCTTATGTTGACAGTTCTCAAAAAAGGTCCCAGTGAGGAATTTCCAACCATTCAAGCTGTGTTGGGTCAAACCTCAAAACCCATGGAGGGAAAGCAAGCAGAGGCGAATAAAGGTATGCATTTTTGGTATTTAATTAAAATGGCAAACAATGAGCATGTGTTTCGACCATTGTGATGTTGATTTACATTTTTGTTGTTGCCCTACTGAATGCCCTTTAGGTTAGTTTATGATTTGCCTAAATGAAACTGTGATATGATTTTAGCAATTAAGGGACTTTACCCATATTGACTTTATCAAGTCAAACATGCATGACTCAAAGTGCAAATTGTGTTTGACTTTAGCAATTAAAGGCCTTTGTATTTGACCTAATGAGTGCCTATTGTCTTATATAGCCCTTTAGGGGTGTCTGAATGTCTGAAAAGTTTGGTAGAAACAGAGTTAGCCTATTGGTTGGATATATGTATTACATCTAATCTTTGTTAACCTATTAACTTGCAGATGAGCATAAGGAAAAGGTTGATGAAAGCAGGATTCAAAAGCTTGAGAAGAAGATTCAAATCCTTGAGAAAGGGATGGAACCAATTGAGGCGGTGTACTTTTACAGCGGAGATTGGGGATTTGTATAACATCCCGTAAAATTTTCCTACAATTAATACATTATTACAACATAAATTAACCATTTTTACCGATAACAATTTATATATATATATATACTTTGTCAATTACAACGTTATTCACTCTTACCTTGAAACGACGTTTACACCTGAACCATAATAACCTAGATACCATACATAACTTAAAACGTTGATACTTAATAATTATACGTTTCAATAATTACCAAATACAATTTATATAAATCCCGAGCCTACAAAATTCCCATGCGTACTCACTAATAATAACGGACTCTTTATTCTTGGCCCCTTTCCTTTGGACCTAATTCATTAATGAACTCACCAAGCTTCACGACCTAAGCACACCTCTAACTATTATTTTTACAAGTCACAAATACATATTTGCTTTAGCTCAGTTGATCATAACTTTTACACACGACGTATCTCTTTTATTTCGCAACTCTAGTTTCCATGCTTCTAAGAACCATGACCGACAATTGTTATCAACTTTCAAATATAATTACTATACTAGAATATTGATAAAGTTAAGGCACCTTACATGTTTCATCTCAATTTGACACAAATAATAACTTTGTTCCAATGCCACTTCGTATAAATTCTAATAAACCACCAACTTTCTGTAACGAATTTAAATCCCAATTTTAAGGCCCTTCTGGTCCGAACCAGGAAAAGTGTAAAACACGAAAGATGTCCGAAATAATGTTTTACGTCTAGACTCGCGAGATTTTAAACCAAAAATGCAATACTAAGCTGTTATCTGTGGAATACGACCTGGACTCAAACCTAAGACTCACCTCCCTCAAATACAACCTAAGCAACATGTCACAAACTTTCTACCTGCCTCCTTTGCTCCCAATCAATGAAGATGTGTTGTGTAAAGATTCCACAACTCATCCAACACTTGTTCAACTCTCACGCCACCTCCAATATGGTCCAATCCAGAAACATGCAAACATTCCATCACTTATCACATTCAAGTATATAAAGGCTACATGTTGATCGACATTCTCTCTACAACTCACTTCATATACATTCTTGTATTATTGTGTCGAGCCATGGTGGAAGAGAAAGCAAGGAGAAGGAACCATGCAACACAATACTTTTCATACGTACCCACACATCCCTTCACATTCACAAAAACTTAAGTCATAAAGTCTTAGTCTCCTGTGGTGTGTACAAGCAGAAACTAGACCCATTTCAAGGAGTATAACTCGACATGAAAGACAAAAGGGTGCTGGTCTTGGTTCATTGTTGGAGTCTCATGCGAGCCACATTGTCACCTTTTCTGATCTTAAACCGTATCAAGTGTCCTCCCCACCCATAGGGGTCTTGTAAGTCTCCAAACCCATTCCATTTTATTACTTTCCTTCATGCATATTTAAAATCATTAAGGTGGTATTGTCAAGACTTGTGTGGCAAAATCTTTAAACTCGTTAACACTTATAAACATCTCAAAGTATAAACTAGTACTTATGTGTTCCTAATCAACATGCACATATATATGCCGGATTATTTAAAGTTTCCAAACTCAAAATGACTAAAGAAAACTTGAAAAGAAACTGATCAAAATATATACGAGTCAAACTAACAAGTTTTAGTTTTGTTTTAAATGGATTGAGTACCAAGTTCTTGTGTTTCGTTGAGTGGCGAGGAAACACTAAAACTTAACGAGAGAAAAACTACTTGAACATGAATAATCACAAGCTCAGTTTTGGTTTAAGAATATGAAACACAAACGATTTTACAAACATACAAAACCCACGACTATATATACATGCTGGGTAGAATTTACACAAGATAGAAATACTGTAACGAGGCCTTAAATAGAGTTTAATATAAAGGATAATCAAAAACCACCCTAGCTCAGTTGGTTGCAACGAATGGTGTGTTGAGCGAGAGGTACTGAGTTCGAACCTTTCCCTAGCATGCTTACTCTTTTATTTTTGCCACATTTGTAACCTGACAAGAATAGCCCCTCCACTATAAAATAGTTATCACTTTACTAGAAAACTTTTTAACTTATATGAATAATTACATTTTCCACCCTTCAACTTTAAACCACTTTAACATCTTCATCCTAAAACTTTTGTACGATAATAAACTCACATTTTATTTTTACCATTTCTTGCTAAATAAAGTTGTCTAACACTTATTTATTTGGTAACAATATCAACATAAAATATTATATAAACTTGTACACGAATTTTGATATATATATAATATAATTCATATATCCAACGGTCTAATAAATAAAAGTTAACAAGTAATATTTTACGAAGTCATTATGAATAACTATACGTTTATGAATATATATAATTGATAACGTAAATTATATAACTTGACGTTATTATCGGTTAACTTGAACACACGTTAAGAAATGATTATTCCTACAATAAAACTCATCGGTTCACTTAACCAGACATAAACTTGCAATTACTATAATTTATCATTCACCAACTTTCGATACACGTTATAAATTCATGACGAGAAATATAAAATAATAAACGATACTTATACATAAAGACAAGTTATATAGTATATAACTTGCTCTTGAACTATTAAGCGTTTTGCCACGCAAGCCACCTCTGCCAAAAGTCATTTTGTCATCAAACACTATTCAAATCACGATTCTCGATAAGTCGAACTTATCTCGGACTTCCATATCATTCAGGTTATCTTTGAAGTCATTTTCATTCTACCTCTGACATTACGTTATCTATGTCTATCATAACTCTCAGGTGAGTCATAGCCCCTACTTTTACTTGTTTTACAATGGTTTATAAACGTTTTTGGGGGAGATACATGCTTAACTACTGTTTTTCCTTATACAAGTATTCATTAACTCAATACATGACTGTATTTCATATAAACTTTAATGGTTTACACATTCTTATATCTCATAAGGAAATACCTGCTATAGACATGATTACAAGCTATTTTTCAACGATATGCTATATTTTATCTCTATTGCCTAAGTACCTATTACCAAAAGTCCCTCGATCATGCGCCTTAATCACTTGCAGGGTGAACGTAAATAATTGTGAATAGATCTATTAGGGATTGACAATCCCCATTTGGTCGCTAGAGGAAAGCCACCAAATGCACTTTATTTGATTTCATAGGTTACTGGTAAATACCTATCTTGAGGGCCACTGTTTTACATCATTATTATGGATAATTTTGATGCCTGTTAATCGTTGAGTGTCATGAGCTTAGGGCAATAGGACGGTAATAATGTAGCACTACAATGACTAATGTTAAGGGCGTACGATGCTGTAGCCCACTGTTTTATTAAACTATGAGATTGTGCTCACTATATAGCAGGAAAAACTATTAATAATTGGAAAACGAACTATTATTTTGGTGTTGACCCGGTGAAGGGCAAACCAACGGACTATTTTTGAATTATTAAGGAAATCACTCATCTTCTGATTTTGATAAACCAACGATTTAGGCTATGAATATTATGGATTTACTCACACTTTAATTTGATAATCAACTGTTATTATAACTTCTATGGAATCACAAACTCTTTGATTTTGGAAATCGATATTCGAAACTATAAACTCTATGAACTCACCAACCTTTGTGTTGACACTTTTAGCATGTGTTTATCTCAGGTAACTAAACGAGAAGGAACTTGAAGGCACGGAGTGGGCTTGTAACCCGGCATGGGCTTAAATAAACGTTTTGACACATTTCAAATAAACTTGTTGTTTAAACTATGAAACATCTTGATGTCTCGATTATTTGATATTTTGAATGAATTAAACTTTAAAGCGTCAATTTTGTGTCGTTTTTTATGATTGTGATAAAGATCTTCGAAGTAATACCCAAAAAGTCTTCCGCTGACATTTTAAGTCTTCCGCTGACATGTTAAGTCTTCCGCTGACGTGATGATTTTGGGGGTGTTACAGATTGGCATCAGAGCTACAGTTATAGAGAACCAAGTGTTTTGACCATTGGACTATAACTACACTTTTAAAACGGACCACTTTTACAAAATACCACCTTATGCCCTCCGTGCCTACGCTTTCCAACATCTGGTAGAGACGTTACTTTTACATGATTTCTTATATATGTTAACATGTTATAATTATGCTAATGACTTATATTTACTGATCGGAATTATTACAAATACCGTGTCTTCATTTTCCATCCGCCAGACGATTATGTGACTTTTAGATAGTTTATACTACAACTAGTATATTAATATATATATATATATATGCTCACCAACTATTTTGAATACTATACCAATCCTCCTTAATTATCTCGCTCTCATCTTTATAGATGTATATGACATACTCTTTTTGTACTCTTGGAAAAATCTGCGCATTACCTCGTCGATTAGTATGAGTGTTGAGTCAGAAATTCTTAAGTAGGATGATTTACAATGTCTTTATTTGAATGGATTGTGACGCCTTTTTATTGAAATAAAGAAATTGTAAACCGCCGAACAATAAGTTTATACTTCGTTATTTACATCGTTTGGGACGCTTCTCTATGTAAATAACGAATTATAAATAAGTGGGCTTAATTGTATCTGAAATGGCATGCGTATGAAATCAAGGATCACTAAAGTTCATAAAAATACTAAAACTTCAGCCAAAGACTCACAATTTTCTTTTGCGTATGCCAAATTCTAAGGCATTATGGCACAATCACATTTATTCGATCATGTACTTACTTTACATTCTGGCGATTTATGAAACCTTTTCACGACATTGTATGTGATTACAATGGTCTCTCTTACTCCTCCGGCACTATGAGTGATATAGTGATCTCCGAACCTTTCACAACTTTACCTAAAATCCATCAAAATCTATAAATTCCTCTAATAGAAATACAAGATATGGAATTGCTAAGGAACAAACAGATTCATCATCTACAAAAGCTTGGAACCAAATACCGTGTTGTCACTTAAAACTATATTTAACAAGTTTCTCTTTACAAAAGCTGAAGTTCAGCAACTTTCTCTTCATTCAACAAGTTTTCACTTGAAAACTCTTATTATTAAAAAAATCTGTTAACAACCAACTAGTTTAACGGGTAGGTTACCCGCGAAGATCTTGATATTGTGAACCATGATTATCTTCAAAACATGTTAAAATAAAAATCTTCATTCAAAAATGGAATTGTTTCTTAAGTCAAGTTAATCAAAAGGGATTAAACATAAGACAATGTAAGTAGTTAGAACTACTCAACAATTATGACTATGAGAACTGCTATCATCAAAGAAGAAGCTAATGTAGTAGTAGATACGTTAAGCTGGGAAGAAAAATTAAAAAGAAGAAGCTAATGTAGTAGTAGATACGTTAAGCTCGAAAGAAAAATTAAAACCGCTCAGGGATTAGATCGTTAGGAATGACTATTTATTCACCCTTTCCACTCACCTTTACGACTACCTTATCTTGGAATCCCGGGACGGGATTCAGTTTAACGGGTAGGTAATATAACATCCCATAAAATTTTCCTACGATTAATACATTATTACAACATAAATTAACCATTTTTCCCGATAACAATTTATTTATATATATATATATATATATATATATATATATATATATATATATATATATATATATATATATATATATATATATATATATATATATATATATACTTTGTCAGTTACAAGGTTATTCACTCTTACCTTGAAACGACGTTTACACCTGAACCTTAATAACCTAGATACCATACATAACTTAAAACGTTGATACTTAATAATTATACGTTTCAATAATTACCAAATACAATTTATATAAATCCCGAGCCTACAAAATTCCCATGCGTACTCACTAATAATAACGGACTCTTTATTCTTGGCCCCTTTCCTTTGGACCTAATTCATTAATGAACTCACCAAGCTTCACGACCTAAGCACACCTCTAACTATTATTTTTACAAGTCACAAATACATATTTGCTTTAGCTCAGTTGATCATAACTTTTACACACGACGTATCTCTTTTATTTCGCAACTCTAGTTTCCATGCTTCTAAGAACCATGACCGACAATTGTTATCAACTTTCAAATATAATTACTATACTAGAATATTGATAAAGTTAAGGCACCTTACATGTTTCATCTCAATTTGACACAAATAATAACTTTGTTCCAATGCCACTTCGTATAAATTCTAATAAACCACCAACTTTCTGTAATGAATTTAAATCCCAATTTTAAGGCCCTTCTGGTCCGAACCAGGAAAAGTGTAAAGCACGAAAGTTGTCCGAAATAATGTTTTACGTCTAGACTCGCGAGATTTTAAACCAAAAATGCAATACTAAGATGTTATCTGTGGAATTCGACCTGGACTCAAACCTAAGACTCACCTCCCTCAAATACAACCTAAGCAACATGTCACAAACTTTCTACCTGCCTCCTTTGCTCCCAATCAATGAAGATGTGTTGTGTAAAGTTTCCTCAACTCATCCAACACTTGTTCAACTCTCACGCCACCTCCAATATGGTCCAATCCAGAAACATGCAAACATTCCATCACTTATCACATTCAAGTATATAAAGGCTACATGTTGATCGACATTCTCTCTACAACTCACTTCATATACATTCTTGTATTATTGTGTCGAGCCATGGTGGAAGAGAAAGCAAGGAGAAGGAACCATGCAACACAATACTTTTCATACGTACCCACACATCCCTTCACATTCACAAAAACTTAAGTCATAAAGTCTTAGTCTCCTGTGGTGTGTACAAGCAGAAACTAGACCCATTTCAAGGAGTATAACTCGACTTGAAAGACAAAAGGGTGCTGGTCTTGGTTCATTGTTGGAGTCTCATGCGAGCCACATTGTCACCTTTTCTGATCTTAAACCGTATCAAGTGTCCTCCCCACCCATAGGGGTCTTGTAAGTCTCCAAACCCATTCCATTTTATTACTTTCCTTCATGCATATTTAAAATCATTAAGGTGGTATTGTCAAGACTTGTGTGGCAAAATTTTTAAACTCGTTAACACTTATAAACATCTCAAAGTATAAACTAGTACTTATGTGTTCCTAATCAACATGCACATATATATGCCGGATTATTTAAAGTTTCCAAACTCAAAATGACTAAAGAAAACTTGAAAAGAAACTGATCAAAATATATACGAGTCAAACTAACAAGTTTTAGTTTTGTTTTAAATGGATTGAGTACCAAGTTCTTGTGTTTCGTTGAGTGGCGAGGAAACACTAAAACTTAACGAGAGAAAAACTACTTGAACATGAATAATCACAAGCTCAGTTTTGGTTTAAGAATATGAAACACACACGATTTTACAAACATACAAAACCCACGACTATATATACATGCTGGGTAGAATTTACACAAGATAGAAATACTGTAACGAGGCCTTAAATAGAGTTTAATATAAAGGATAATCAAAAACCACCCTAGCTCAGTTGGTTGCAACGAATGGTGTGTTGAGCGAGAGGTACTGAGTTCGAACTTTTCCCTAGCATGCTTACTCTTTTATTTTTGCCACATTTGTAACCTGACAAGAATAGCCCCTCCACTATAAAATAGTTATCACTTTACTAGAAAACTTTTTAACTTATATGAATAATTACATTTTCCACCCTTCAACTTTAAACCACTTTAACATCTTCATCCTAAAACTTTTGTACGATAATAAACTCACATTTTATTTTTACCATTTCTTGCTAAATAAAGTTGTCTAACACTTATTTATTTGGTAACAATATCAACATAAAATATTATATAAACTTGTACACGAATTTTGATATATATATAATTCATATATCCAACGGTCTAATAAATAAAAGTTAACAAGTAATATTTTACGAAGTCATTATGAATAACTATACGTTTATGAATATATATAATTGACAACGTAAATTATATAACTTGACGTTATTATCGGTTAACTTGAACACACGTTAAGAAATGATTATTCCTACAATAAAACTCATCGGTTCACTTAACCAGACATAAACTTGCAATTACTATAATTTATCATTCACCAACTTTCGATACACGTTATAAATTCATGACGAGAAATATAAAATAATAAACGATACTTATACATAAAGACAAGTTATATAGTATATAACTTGCTCTTGAACTATTAAGCGTTTTGCCACGCAAGCCCCCTCTGCCAAAAGTCATTTTGTCATCAAACACTATTCAAATCACGATTCTCGATAAGCCGAACTTATCTCGGACTTCCATATCATTCAGGTTATCTTTGAAGTCATTTCCATTCTACCTCTGACATTACGTTATCTATGTCTATCATAACTCTCAGGTGAGTCATAGCCCCTACTTTTACTTGTTTTACAATGGTTTATAAACGTTTTTGGGGGAGATACATGCTTAACTACTGTTTTTACTTATACAAGTATTCATTAACTCAATACATGACTGTATTTCACATAAACTTTCATGGTTTACACATTCTTATATCTCATAAGGAAATACATGCTATAGACATGATTACAAGCGATTTTTCAACGATATGCTATATTTTATCTCTATTGCCTAAGTACCTATTACCAAAAGTCCCTCGATCATGCGCCTTAATCACTTGCAGGGTGAACGTAAATAATTGTGAATAGATCTATTAGGGATTGACAATCCCCATTTGGTCGCTAGAGGAAAGCCACCAAATGCACTTTATTTGATTTCATAGGTTACTGGTAAATACCTATCTTGAGGGCCACTGTTTTACATCATTATTATGGATAATTTTGATGCCTGTTAATCGTTGAGTGTCATGAGCTTAGGGCAATAGGACGGTAACAATGTAGCACTACAATGACTAATGTTAAGGGCGTACGATGCTGTAGCCCACTATTTTATTAAACTATGAGATTGTGCTCACTATATAGCAGGAAAAACTATTAATAATTGGAAAACGAACTATTATTTTGGTGTTGACCCGGTGAAGGGCAAACCAACGGACTATTTTTGAATTATTAAGGAAATCACTCATCTTCTGATTTTGATAAACCAACGATTTAAGCTATGAATATTATGGATTTACTCACACTTTAATTTGATAATCAACTGTTATTATAACTTCTATGGAATCACAAACTCTTTGATTTTGGAAATCGATATTTGAAACTATAAACTCTATGAACTCACCAACCTTTGTGTTGACACTTTTAGCATGTGTTTATCTCAGGTAACTAAACGAGAAGGAACTTGAAGGCACGGAGTGGGCTTGTAACCCGGCATGGGCTTAAATAAACGTTTTGACACATTTCAAATAAACTTGTTGTTTAAACTATGAAACATCTTGATGTCTCGAATATTTGGTATTTTGAATGAATTAAACTTTAAAGCGTCACTTTTGTGTCGTTTTCTATGATTGTGATAAAGATCCTCGAAGTAACACCCAAAAAGTCTTCCGCTGACATTTTAAGTCTTCCGCTGACATGTTAAGTCTTCCGCTGACGTGATGATTTTGGGGGTGTTACAGATTGGCATCAGAGCTACAGTTATAGAGAACCAAGTGTTTTGAACATTGGACTATAACTACACTTTTAAAACGGATCACTTTAACAAAATACCACCTTGTGCCCTCTGTGCCTACGCTTTCCAACATCTGGTAGAGACGTTACTTTTACATGATTTCTTATATATGTTAACATGTTATAATTATGCTAATGACTTATATTTACTAATCGGAATTATTACAAATACCGTGTCTTCATTTTCCATCCGCCAGACGATTATGTGACTTTTAGATAGTTTATACTACAACTAGTATATTAATATATATATATATATATATATATATATATATATATATGCTCACCAACTATTTTGAATACTATACCAATCCTCCTTAATTATCTCGCTCTCATCTTTATAGATGTATATGACATACTCTTTTTGTACTCTTGGAAAAATCTGCGCATTACCTCGTCGATTAGTATGAGTGTTGAGTCAGAAATTCTTAAGTAGGATGATTTACAATGTCTTTATTTGAATGGATTGTGACGCCTTTTTATTGAAATAAAGAAATTGTAAACCGCCGAACCATAAGTTTATACTTTGTTATTTACATCGTTTGGGACGCTTCTCTATGTAAATAACGAATTATAAATAAGTGGGCTTAATTGTATCTGAAATGGCATGCGTATGAAATCAAGGATCACTAAAGTTCATAAAAACACTAAAACTTCAGCCAAAGACTCACAATTTTCTTCTGCGTATGCCAAATTCTAAGGCATTATGGCACAATCACATTTATTCGATCATGTACTTACTTTACATTCTGGCGATTTATGAAACCTTTTCACGACATTGTATGTGATTACAATGGTCTCTCTTACTCCTCCGGCACTATGAGTGATATAGTGATCTCCGAACCTTTCACAACTTTACCTAAAATCCATCAAAATCTATAAATTCCTCTAATAGAAATACAAGATATGGAATTGCTAAGGAACAAACAGATTCATCATCTACAAAAGCTTGGAACCAAATACCGTGTTGTCACTTAAAACTATATTTAACAAGTTTCTCTTTACAAAAGCTGAAGTTCAGCAACTTTCTCTTCATTCAACAAGTTTTCACTTGAAAACTCTTATTATTAAAAAAATCTGTTAACAACCAACTAGTTTAACGGGTAGGTTACCCGCGAAGATCTTGATATTGTGAACCATGATTATCTTCAAAACATGTTAAATTAAAATCTTCATTCAAAAATGGAATTGTTTCTTAAGTCAAGTTAATCAAAAGGGATTAAACATAAGACAATGTAAGTAGTTAGAACTACTCAACAATTATGACTATGAGAACTGCTATCATCAAAGAAGAAGCTAATGTAGTAGTAGATACGTTAAGCTGGGAAGAAAAATTAAAAAGAAGAAGCTAATGTAGTAGTAGATACGTTAAGCTCGAAAGAAAAATTACTACCGCTCAGGGATTAGATCGTTAGGAATGACTATTTATTCACCCTTTCCACTCACCTTTACGGCTACCTTATCTTGGAATCCCGGGACGGGATTCAGTTTAACGGGTAGGTAATATAACATCCCATAAAATTTTCCTACGATTAATACATTATTACAACATAAATTAACCATTTTTCCCGATAACAATTTATTTATATATATATATATATATATATATATATATATATATATATATATATATATATATATATATATATATATATATATATATATACTTTGTCAATTACAACATTATTCACTCTTACCTTGAAACGACGTTTACACCTGAACCTTAATAACCTAGATACCATACATAACTTAAAACGTTGATACTTAATAATTATACGTTTCAATAATTACCAAATACAATTTATATAAATCCCGAGCCTACAAAATTCCCATGCGTACTCACTAATAATAACGGACTCTTTATTCTTGGCCCCTTTCCTTTGGACCTAATTCATTAATGAACTCACCAAGCTTCACGACCTAAGCACACCTCTAACTATTATTTTTACAAGTCACAAATACATATTTGCTTTAGCTCAGTTGATCATAACTTTTACACACGACGTATCTCTTTTATTTCGCAACTCTAGTTTCCATGCTTCTAAGAACCATGACCGACAATTGTTATCAACTTTCAAATATAATTACTATACTAGAATATTGATAAAGTTAAGGCACCTTACATGTTTCATCTCAATTTGACACAAATAATAACTTTGTTCCAATGCCACTTCGTATAAATTCTAATAAACCACCAACTTTCTGTAACGAATTTAAATCCCAATTTTAAGGCCCTTCTGGTCCGAACCAGGAAAAGTGTAAAACACGAAAGTTGTCCGAAATAATGTTTTACGTCTAGACTCGCGAGATTTTAAACCAAAAATGCAATACTAAGCTGTTATCTGTGGAATACGACCTGGACTCAAACCTAAGACTCACCTCCCTCAAATACAACCTAAGCAACATGTCACAAACTTTCTACCTGCCTCCTTTGCTCCCAATCAATGAAGATGTGTTGTGTAAAGATTCCTCAACTCATCCAACACTTGTTCAACTCTCACGCCACCTCCAATATGGTCCAATCCAGAAACATGCAAACATTCCATCACTTATCACATTCAAGTATATAAAGGCTACATGTTGATCGACATTCTCTCTACAACTCACTTCATATACATTCTTGTATTATTGTGTCGAGCCATGGTGGAAGAGAAAGCAAGGAGAAGGAACCATGCAACACAATACTTTTCATACGTACCCACACATCCCTTCACATTCACAAAAACTTAAGTCATAAAGTCTTAGTCTCCTGTGGTGTGTACAAGCAGAAACTAGACCCATTTCAAGGAGTATAACTCGACTTGAAAGACAAAAGGGTGCTGGTCTTGGTTCATTGTTGGAGTCTCATGCGAGCCACATTGTCACCTTTTCTGATCTTAAACCGTATCAAGTGTCCTCCCCACCCATAGGGGTCTTGTAAGTCTCCAAACCCATTCCATTTTATTACTTTCCTTCATGCATATTTAAAATCATTAAGGTGGTATTGTCAAGACTTGTGTGGCAAAATCTTTAAACTCGTTAACACTTATAAACATCTCAAAGTATAAACTAGTACTTATGTGTTCCTAATCAACATGCACATATATATGCCGGATTATTTAAAGTTTCCAAACTCAAAATGACTAAAGAAAACTTGAAAAGAAACTGATCAAAATATATACGAGTCAAACTAACAAGTTTTAGTTTTGTTTTAAATGGATTGAGTACCAAGTTCTTGTGTTTCGTTGAGTGGCGAGGAAACACTAAAACTTAACGAGAGAAAAACTACTTGAACATGAATAATCACAAGCTCAGTTTTGGTTTAAGAATATGAAACACAAACGATTTTACAAACATACAAAACCCACGACTATATATACATGCTGGGTAGAATTTACACAAGATAGAAATACTGTAACGAGGCCTTAAATAGAGTTTAATATAAAGGATAATCAAAAACCACCCTAGCTCAGTTGGTTGCAACGAATTGCCCCTCCACTATAAAATAGTTATCACTTTACTAGAAAACTTTTTAACTTATATGAATAATTACATTTTCCACCCTTCAACTTTAAACCACTTTAACATCTTCATCCTAAAACTTTTGTACGATAATAAACTCACATTTTATTTTTACCATTTCTTGCTAAATAAAGTTGTCTAACACTTATTTATTTGGTAACAATATCAACATAAAATATTATATAATCTTGTACACGAATTTTGATATATATATAATTCATATATCCAACGGTCTAATAAATAAAAGTTAACAAGTAATATTTTACGAAGTCATTATGAATAACTATACGTTTATGAATATATATAATTTATAACGTAAATTATATAACTTGACGTTATTATCGGTTAACTTGAACACACGTTAAGAAATGATTATTCCTACAATAAAACTCATCGGTTCACTTAACCAGACATAAACTTGCAATTACTATAATTTATCATTCACCAACTTTCGATACACGTTATAAATTCATGACGAGAAATATAAAATAATAAACGATACTTATACATAAAGACAGGTTATATAGTATATAACTTGCTCTTGAACTATTAAGCGTTTTGCCACGCAAGCCACCTCTGCCAAAAGTCATTTTGTCATCAAACACTATTCAAATCACGATTCTCGATAAGTCGAACTTATCTCGGACTTCCATATCATTCAGGTTATCTTTGAAGTCATTTCCATTCTACCTCTGACATTACGTTATCTATGTCTATCATAACTCTCAGGTGAGTCATAGCCCCTACTTTTACTTGTTTTACAATGGTTTATAAACGTTTTTGGGGGAGATACATGCTTAACTACTGTTTTTACTTATACAAGTATTCATTAACTCAATACATGACTGTATTTCATATAAACTTTACTGGTTTACACATTCTTATATCTCATAAGGAAATACCTGCTATAGACATGATTACAAGCGATTTTTCAACGATATGCTATATTTTATCTCTATTGCCTAAGTACCTATTACCAAAAGTCCCTCGATCATGCGCCTTAATCACTTGCAGGGTGAACGTAAATAATTGTGAACAGATCTATTAGGGATTGACAATCCCCATTTGGTCGCTAGAGTAAAGCCACCAAATGTACTTTATTTGATTTCATAGGTTACTGGTAAATACCTATCTTGAGGGCCACTGTTTTATATCATTATTATGGATAATTTTGATGCCTGTTAATCGTTGAGTGTCATGAGCTTAGGGCAATAGGACGGTAATAATGTAGCACTACAATGACTAATGTTAAGGGCGTACGATGCTGTAGCCCACTGTTTTATTAAACTATGAGATTGTGCTCACTATATAGCAGGAAAAACTATTAATAATTGGAAAACGAACTATTATTTTGGTGTTGACCCGGTGAAGGGCAAACCAACGGACTATTTTTGAATTATTAAGGAAATCACTCATCTTCTGATTTTGATAAACCAACGATTTAAGCTATGAATATTATGGATTTACTCACACTTTAATTTGATAATCAGCTGTTATTATAACTTCTATGGAATCACAAACTCTTTGATTTTGGAAATCGATATTCGAAACTATAAACTCTATGAACTCACCAACCTTTGTGTTGACACTTTTAGCATGTGTTTTCTCAGGTAACTAAACGAGAAGGAACTTGAAGGCACGGAGTGGGCTTGTAACCCGGCATGGGCTTAAATAAACGTTTTGACACATTTCAAATAAACTTGTTGTTTAAACTATGAAACATCTTGATGTCTCGAATATTTGGTATTTTGAATGAATTAAACTTTAAAGCGTCACTTTTGTGTCGTTTTCTATGATTGTGATAAAGATCCTCGAAGTAACACCCAAAAAGTCTTCCGCTGACATGTTAAGTCTTCCGCTGACGTGATGATTTTGGGGGTGTTACAATTTGTGAGTGAAAAATCCAGTGAAGAAGTGGTGTCGGATGAAAAGAGGTTTGAACACCTTGAAAGGAAGCTAAAATGGCTTGAAAAGAGGATGCTAAACCTTGAGTATGAGTGCTACTCGAAGGCAATGAAGGATGTTCCAAGTAAGAGGATGTTTCTAGTGAAGAGGATGCTGCAAATGAGGTGTTTAGTGTGTCAAGTGAAGAGGATGAAGTTGCTCCAATAAGATCCAGACCTTCCACTTCAACAGTTGCAACTGCAGTGGTAACTGAAGACAAAGTTGCTTCAACTTCAATTGCTACAGCTTCTCCAAAAAGATCCAGAGGCAGACCTCCCAAAAGAGCCAGAGCTTCTAGTTCAACTGCTGCAGCTGCTCCCAAAAGATCCAGAGGCAGACCTCCCAAAAGAGCCAGAGCTTCCAGTTCAACTGCTGCAGCTGCTCCCAAAAGACCAAGAGGCAGACCTCCTTCATCTTCAAAAACAGTTGGTCAAAGGAAAAAAGCTCCATCACAAGCTCCTTCAACTTCAACTCCAAGAGGCAAGAGGCCACTACCCATCATTGGAGTCACACTTGGCTTAAGTGCTCCTAATGCTCCAAAGGTTGCCTCTACAAGCTTTATGAGGAAGTCCAATGCATGGTTTTGAAGTTAACATTTCATGGTTGTTTTAATTTTATGTTTATAAACAATTTCATTTGTTGGTGTATGGCACATTAAGTAATGTCCAAATTTTGCTTGTAAAAATTAACATATTAATCTACAAATATTAAATCTACTAATTTTCAAGGTTTTTTGTGCTGTTATCTTTCATTTAAGATCAGTTGACTTATGTTAGTTGCAAATAGTCAGTGTTATAAGTACTACTAATATAACAGTTTGTATTTTTAATGTTTCTTGTAAGTTGACTTTTAAAAGTCAATTTTGTGGAAAACTAGAAGGGGGGTTGAATAGTTTACCGCTTTTTCGATTCTTATTTATCTTAAATATCCTTTTAGAAACCTTACGTTTGCTTAAAGATATAAACATAACTTTATATGTCTGATTCTTTGAAAAGCTTTTCATGTGAATAACAATTCTAACTTTACTTGTTTCATACTTAGAAAAGCTTTACTTGTGATGATCCTAACTTTGCTTGTTTTAGTTCTTTGAAAAGCTTTACATTTGTTTTAAGATATAAGTACAACTTTACTTGTTTTAATTCTTTTGGAAAGCTTTATATGTGATTAGCAATTGTAACTAAAAGACAACACGTAATAAGCAAAGATAAAGAAAGAAACGATCAAACCACAACACGATTGTTTATCGTGGTTCGGCTACAAGGACTCTTTTTCCTTGCCCTACATCCACGCCCCGAGTTTCCAACTCGAGAGTTATAAGCACTAATCAACAAGCTCCTTTCACCGGTGGAGAAAACCTTTACAACGTCGCTTACACTTTTACCGACACTAAGCTAGATGTCGAGTTCTTTTACAAGGGTACAACCACTCCCATTCGTCGCTTAAACTTTTACCGACACAAAGCTAGATGTCGAGTTCTTTACCAAGGGTACAACCACTCCCGTTAGTTCTTTTACTAGGGTACAACAACTCCCAACACTCTTTGTATTTTGAGGCCTAAAATACTAACCTATAACTTCTACATACATGACACACATGAAGTATAAACTACCAAAGTTTATACATGACCAAGCTATCAAGACTTGCAACTTTAGAGTTAAAGCTTGTAACTTCTTGAATGATCTTGTGGAGTTCCTTGTTACATAAGAGAATCACACAAGTCAAGGGTTACTGAGTTAGTTGAGAGAATATGTGAGAATATATGTCCTAAAAGTGTTAGCCAAAAATCAAGTTATGGCTTGGTATTTATAGCACACCATACTGCAAGCTTGGCGGATCAGGCGGAACCCTCAGATGGGTTCCGCCCGTGTACCCCCAGGGTACCGCCGGGTCTGCAGTAGGTTTTTGCAATAACTTCCCAAACCAAACAATGTCTTGTCTCATAACTTCTAGCAACCAAACAATGTCACATCACTTAAAGTAAGTCAAACATGATACTTGCAAGCAACATGAAAGCAAGTCAAACACATAACTTGCCATAAATACATAATGACAAAACTTGCCATAAATGTGATGTGACTATTTCTAATTTAAGAAATAAAACCAATGTTTAGTTTAAAAGAAAATGTAAACATTAGTTAAACAAGACTTAAACACTCAAAGTGATAATTTACTTTTAGCTAAAGTTCATACTTTGTTATTAACAAAACTTAGCAAAGATCGTAAAATATAAATAACGTTTTTAGGCGATATTTGTATTAACAAATTTAACCCAAGAGCATTTTTTATTCTGCTAGTTTATGGCTTATTTGGATATGCATTTGCAGACTCCAATTACACATTGAAACAACTTAGTTTGGAAATGCAATTGAATTAGTCAACACATAGAAAATATGTGATTTCAAGTAAGCATAACAAGAAAAGGTACAAAAGACATTATCTCAAACAATTTGGGTTAATACTCTTGAGAAAAAAAGTTTGTACTGTTGGGTGTCTTTAGTACTGGTAGGATATCAAATGTGTAATAAATGTCTGTTCAACCTATGTTCCATTTGCATTATCAAAAGTAGTAGTATACAACGTTCAACAATAAATTAGTAAGACGTGTGTCTTTTCCAAAGCAAAAAAAAACCGTTCAGTTGCCTTACGCAATGGTTATAAATTGGAACATTTGTAAACAACAAAATCATTCAAAACAACTTACATCTATACAATATCAAAAAAATGGCATCAAGATCAAGAATTAACGTCCAAGAGAATGAAGCAGAGGTTAACATGCAAGAGAAACCAGGAATGCAACATATGGAAACAAATCAAATTGAAGAAAAAGCTTCAATACTTCAACAACTAGAAGAGGCTGAAGAAGAAAGTGAGGAAGTACCACAACCGACCTTTGAAGAAACTATTGATTGGTATTTTAAAGAAATCTTTCAAGTACAACAAAAAAAATTGATAAAATTTGAAAAACAAGAAAAAGCTGCTAGAGAAAAACCGAGGCGAAAAAGTAAATACACTTGGAAGAAGATGTGGGCATACAGAAAACGCAAAAATATTGCGTCTAAGGACGAGGAAGACTCATCAGATGATGAGCATTTGGATTATGAAAACTTTCATTTGTCATTTGATCCCGAAAAATCTCTCAAGTTTAATTGTTAATTGTTTCATGTAATGTTTATTTTGTGTTGAATAAAAAGTTTATTTTATGTTGAATGAAATGTTTATTTTGTGTTATTTTATATTGAATTCGAATTCAAGTGTTTATGTTGTATTTCATTAAATTTGTCCAACTAGAAATTATATACGAATCAACTTTAAAGTTTAATTGTAGTTGGCACAAAGCCAATCAAAAAGAAAAACAAACACCATATATGTTCTAACATTAGTAAATATGCAGGTTTTCTATGTTTTTTTTGTGTTGTGTTACCTTTCAGTTTACATCATTTGGCTTTTGTTAGTTGGAATTAGTAACTATAATAAGTCTAGTTATATAAGAGTTTGTAATTTGCGTGTTGATTGTAAGTTGACTTCTAAAAGTCAAATAAAGCCATGGGTGTATTTAGTACTGGTAGGCTAAAAGTTACTACGGCTGGGTTACCATTGGTACTGTTTGGGAATAACCGTTATTCATTTATTTATTATAACCATTGAGATATTTTTATCTATTGGTTCGCTTATAGGTTTCACCACATTGGATAATTCACAATCTTTCTTTAATTTATAACATTTGTACAATTGAAAGAAAAGATTTATTCACTCAATTTTCCCGAAACCCTAAGTGATATCTATATCATCTCAATTGGCTTGACCAAACACACATACTCTTCTAAACGACCATAACCCAGAACCCTAATCAAAATTTGATCAATCTTAATGGCAATTTTAGGGCATTGTAAGACACATAACATGGTTGCCTACTTACAGAAACCAGAGGGAAGTGAAGGGTTTCACCAGATTGTAGATTTTTCTGAATAGAAATTACATAAGGTATGCTATTACACAGAATCCTACTATGTATGTTTCTCAAATCAATCAGTTTTGGCGCACTGCCAGTGTCAAAACACTTGCTAATGGAGAAAAAGAGATAAATGCTACAGTTGATGGCATATTAATGGCTATTACTGAGTCATCTGTTAGGAGGCATCTGAAACTAGCAGACAATGGTGGTATTAGTTCATTGCCAAATAAATAAATTTTTCAAAATCTTTCCTATATGGGGTATGGGTTAACTTTTGATAACTTAACTTTTCAAAAACCACAATTTCCCCCTCAATGGAGATTTCTCATTCATACCATCGTACATTGTTTAAGTCCAAAGAAAACTTGTTGGGAACAATTTAGTAGCAACATAGCAACTGCTATTGTTTGCTTGGCCACAAAAAGGAAGTTTAACTTTTCAAAATTGATGTTTGATGGTATGGTGAAAAATGTGAACAGCAAATACAAATTTTTAATGTATCCAAGATTTATTCAAATTTTTTTGAACAAACACAAGAACCGGCTTCAACCTCACAAAAACATTCTTAAAGGTTTTTAGTAATATGAGGACGATTTATATGGGTTATAATGGGAGAGAAGCACCACTGTTTTTATCAATGATTGTTCCACCACTTGAGGGTCAAGGATCAACAACCCAAGTTGAGTCTCATGACACACCCATAAGTGCTCCATCATCATCACAACCTCATGTTACACAGACATTTACGAGAAGAATCAGAAAGGAATATGTGGTACCTCAGCCCAGATCTCTAACTCAACCAAATGTAGCAGATGAGGCTATCTGTGAGACAATGGACCATGGTGCGGGCTGCCACTACTCTTAGAGGCATAGAAGCTGGGTAGGCCAGTGGTAACAGTGATAAGACCCAACCCATGGAAACATCTAATGATTCAAGTTCTCATAAGCCTGATTCAGGTGATGCAAACCCCATGCCTCATGATACAATAGGGGATATGCCTCATGGTTCCCCTGTCCCAAAAGTGAACACAGATGGAAGTGATGTAGGCAGTATGAAAAACAAAGAATTGATGGATATTTGTACAAAATTGTCAGACAGAGTTACTGGGTTGGAGGAAAACTTGAAAAAGACAAAGAAACTTTATGTTGGTGCTTATACCAAGTTGATTCAAAAAGTAAAGAAGTTGCGCCAAAAATTCAAGGACAGTAAAGGTAACAGGAAATCAACCATTGTGGAGTAGGATAGTTCAGAAGATTTGGAGGATCTTTCAAAACCGGGGAGGAGCGTTGATGAGGATCCAAAGATGGCATTGGTACAAGAGGGTGCAGAGAGTCAAGGTAGGTTTGAAGATCAAATGGGATTTGATATCCCTTTTAAAGATGATGGTGCAGATACTGTTAAAGATACTGTTGAACATATTGGTACTGGTGGAGGATCTGTTTGTACTGCTAGTACTCCGAATATTGATGAAACAGCTGCACAGACATTAGTCCATATCAGAGATAATCCTATTAATGATCTACTCGAGAATTTTAAAAGTAAACAGATTGCAGAGAAAGCAGAAGCTAGAAAGAAGAAACCCCAAACTCAAGCACAAATGATGAGTTATATGAAGAAATTTCTGATGCATCAAGATCATTGGACTGCAAGTCGACTGAAAGGCAAATCCTTTGAAGAAATTGTAAATCTACACACAATTGCTTGCAGGAAGGTTAACGACTTTATTCCAATGAATTCAGCAGAAGAAAGTAGAAGATTTAAGAGAGGTGGTTTACATTTAGAATCAATGTCTTCAAAGAAGCAAAAAGCATATGTTGTAGAGCAAGAGAAACAAGATTTGACTGAAGAACATCTTCAACATATGATGCAAATTGTCCCATACGACGGTATGAATGCAGAAGCTTTACAATCCAAATATCCAGTCATAGACTGGGAGATCCACACTAATGAATTTGGAAAATACTGGAAGATAATAAGATGTGGAAATCGTTCTGAGGTATACAAACACTTTCAAGATATGATGAAAGCATTTGACAGGGAAGATTTGGTCAAGCTATGGAGTTTAGTCACTGAAAGGTTCAAGTTAACAGAGATAGCTGATGACAAGGAAAAAATGCTATGGGTGGAATTGAAGAGGCTTTTTCAACCAGATAAAGATGACAAATTATGGAGGTTTAATGCAGATGAAGCATCATTGAAATGGATATTGTATGATACATGTGGAGTTCACCATGTGTCTACAAAAGGTGGAACTGACATATACATGCTGGTGGAGAAAGAATACCCATTGCCAACACATGCTCTCAGTGTGATGTTATCTGTAAAGTTGACTGTGGAAGAAGATACTCAGATGGCAAAAGAGCTGCTTAGGAAAATTGATGAACTAAAATAACTACATTTTATTGTCATCATTTATCTTATTTATTTGACTTGTTTTATTATATTATTAATGAGAATCGATACTTAATCATTTACTTTAGTAATTCTCAAGTAAAAACAAGCAATTGGTGAAACTTAACGATTTTGGACTAAATATGGAGCAAAACTAGCGAGATGTCAAAAGTCTACTGGACCCCAAAAGATGCGCCGTATCTCTCTCAACAGATACGCCGTAATATCATACTTAGAGGAATTCGAAGACCATTGCCTGACTTTGAAGAATGCGCCGCATGCAATTATAGCATGCGCCACATATGAAACTTTGGTCAACGAATAAGGTCAAGCTTGTTCTAATCCAGAAACGCCGCATCATATTTCTGACATACGGCGTATCACTATCAAGACTTCACCAGATGTAATCCAAGACGCTAAAACACATGCACCGCATACAAGAACCAAGTTACGCCGCATCTAAAGGCGGTGTACGAATATTCCATAATATATTAATCTTGAACCCTACGTGAAGATAAGTTAATGTGCCGCATCTTGCTATTCAATGCGCTGCATCTTACCCTCAGACAGAAAGTATAAATACCCCAAGGACAGACGAATTTTAGTGACCAAGTACCAAGTGCAAAACCCTAAATGGTGAGTGGGTTATTTGGGTTGTTTTGTTTTGTCCCAATAACTTAATACGCATTATCTATTCAAAGTTACATAACCTTTCACATTTGGCTCTTGAAGTTTATAAAAAGCAGACCCGCTTTTTAGAAGTTTTTTATTTCACATTTTTGACACACATATCTTTTAGTGGTTTTTTTTCTTCTACATGATTTTTTTTCAATTTTGATCAAAATTGATTCAATTTTGACTTTTTATTAACCAATCATATCTTTCGATTTCGCTTACGTGGCAAAATCGAGCCCCCCTATTGGTCCAATTTTTTTCCCCGTAAGATTGTTTTGTCAAAAAACTCTAAAATGATGTAATTCCTTTATTATATAAAAGATAGCGCATCAGGTTGATAAGACACTCCACCCCTTTACCGCAATACTCGCACGACTACCAGCATGATATGATCAGTGGCAGAACAAGAAAATTTTTTATAGGAGGGCCAAAACAAATTTTTTTTTTAGAAAAACATTAGATAAGATGGCCGAGAAGAAAAAAAATAAATTTTAACACATGAAATCGTGAACAAAAAAAATACACTAACGGGCTTAGGCTTAAAGGAGTCGGGACCCTTCCTGGTCCTCACTAAGCTCCGCCCTTAGATACGATGTTTCATGAGAAGGATTATGAATGAAGCAACTGAAAGGACGTTTATACATTTGTGCTTATTTTTTAGTATTAAAATCCAAACATGATACATAATATTCACCAATTACATAGTAAATAAAAAAAAAATTAAAATTACTTTAAATGAAAAAATATGACTCACATTTATGACTCTTCTCGCAAACTTAAAAAAACATCATGTTAAACATTAGAGGATGCTTATAAAGAGCCGTCATGGGGATTTTGGGTGTCATGGGCCGTAAATTAAAAAAAAATGTGATTAAAACAACCGTTATTGATGCTAAAAATAAAGTTACAAATATTCAAATATATTAATCGATGCTAGAGGGTGTTATAAATATCCAAAAATACTATTACAAAGACTATTTTATTATATTAATAGTGCAATTCTTCTATCATTTTTTGAAGCAAAGCTCTTCTTAACCATCTCTTTATAATCAACATTGCCTAATAAATCATTCTCAATAGCAATCAATGTCAATTTACAAAGTTTCTCCTGTGATATTGAGGACTGTAAGTAGGACTTTAGCAACTTCAATTTTAAGAAACTTCTTTCTATGAATGCCACTGTGACAGGGATGGTCAACAATACTCTGTACGCAATGAGTGCATTTGGAAAACAATCTAGTTGTATCAAGAATGTTAGGACATGAACAGGTTCCATATTTTCAGTAGGCAAAAATTATTAAGCAACCTTAACTCCACGAATAATTCATTTTCATCAATATCTGAACGTTCACCGCTCTTTAGTGCGGCTTCAAGTTTACTACAAGACAACTTAAGACTCTTGTTATCATAGGACTTCAACTTATAACAAGAAAACAAGAAACCAAATATACTTTCATATTCTGTGTATTGTTCGAATCTTGTTTTAAGAGAACCAGTTACCTGATCAACAATGTATAAAAAATAATTGATCTTTAAGGTTTGCTCCGCGAAAAATGAAGCAACATGATCAACTAGATTCTCGTCAAATTGCCTTTTCTAAGGAATTACACGTTTTTGAATGAACACGGGATCAATATCCATTTCAATGACAATTTCTTTAGCATCATTAATAGCTTTAGAGAGTCAGGTTACTCTAAAATCCTCAAAGAAATATATCAATCCTTTCACTTCTTTAATAGCGATATCAATAAGCAAATCATTGGATTGTAATTTTTTGCTCACCAAATTTACCGTATATAAGATCTCAAACCAAATAACTATTGCTAATAAAAAAAAGACACTCAAAATCACCAAACTCATTTTTTGCTAGAGATTTTGCATGACTTTGAATTAGAGAATCATGGTCCAACTTGAAGCAAAGCCTCTCGTATGTCTGAAATGATTGATTTCACACTTTCAGCACGACTCTCCCAGCGAGTGATGGATAGTGACTTTAGAGTGAGCAATTATTAGATAAAAAACAAACGGGATTGTAACACCCCCATTTTTCACTGATCGCAACGGATAAAGTGTTTGGGGTATTACTTCATAGAATCACAGATACAGTAATAGAAAACGACTCAAAAAGAGACGTTTTGGAAATTTAGTTATCATTCATAATTATCAGAGTTTTAATTATAAAAGATATATTTTTTATTTTTGATGAGGTCCCAAAAATCTATGAGTTAGGTTGTGTTTGAATGATAACCATGAAAAGTCTTCCGAGTTCAGTACCTCCTTCTGCCATGGATCCATAGAAGTAATATACCTAGAATACATGCTTAAAAAATCAACACTAGGTGTTGAGTGAGAATCATAGGTTTAGGGGTTAGTGAATACAAGTTCCCTGGGTTCAGTTGTTACACCCATCTGGGAAAATGCAAGTTTTGTGATAATTGTGAGGCATGAACAATTATCAGGAGTTTAGTATGTTGCACGAAGCTCATGAATCACACCTTAACGATCTGGGTCATGTGGGCTGCAGACCCAACATGAGGGGATTGAAGGATAACTTGCCAAAGTTATTCCTTGTGTGGATTCAAATATAGTACTTATTGGTACCACCTAGTGGGGTGTTAATACCAACGGGAGCTGTCAAACTCCAATAGATCTATCAACTATATTCGCGTTCGCATGGGTAAAATATCCCAAACGATTAGATTCATGAATTTTGGTTATGTAGTGGTGGCAGTTAGTTTACTCGTGCAAACAACCAAAGAAAAAGACTTGTATTCGGTTTTAAGTAAAGCATTTTGCATGTATCCCCCTCACAGGGTTTATAAAGCATTTAGAGTGAAAGTTTAAAAAGATGTGAGGCTATGAAAACTCACCTGGGTTTAGAGTAATCTAAGTGATGCAAATAGTGACTCGGAAACTAGACCGCCTTACTCACGTATACTAGTGTGTTGTTGTTTTGGATGTATGTCAAGCTTTAGTTATCATGTTTATGTTTCTCAAGTTATTGTTTTTATGTTTGTTAATGTTTTATATATAACATAACACCGTTCAGGCCATTGTAATTCAGAAGTATATGACTCCTCACATGAAGCTCCCTACTATTGTATTATGTTATTAACATAATACCGTTTGGGCCATCATAATTCAGAAGTTAATACTCCTCACACAAAGCTCCCTATTATTGAGTTATGTTGTTATTAGAGTTTAGTTATAATCATATCACCGTTCGGACCATCATATCTCAGAAGTATATGCAATAATCGTTCGAGGAGTCAGGGCACTTTAATTCGTAAACCCAACAAACTCGTCAAAAACGAAATATCCACATAGTACTCCTCACATGAAGCGCCCTAGTATTGTTTTATGCTTCTAACTTTATTTAAGTTATATACTTATATGATATTTTCACATTTTACTCTTATAGTTTATATATTTACGTTTTCTACCGTAAATTTATATTACTTATAATAATAACTATCTATACTTGACACAACTAGTCCCTAGACTTCTATATTTTAAGTAACTAACCTAAGACTCTTAAGTTTTCTATATTTACCATTTAGACCTTTAACTTTATAACATTTACGTTTTTAGTCCTTTTTAGTTTATACTTATTTTAATATCTACCCTAGGGTTTTAATATTATGCAAAACTAGTCCTTACACTTATAACTTCTATGAAATGTCAAAAATAGTCCCCAGACTTAATAATTTCAAGAATTTATGATATATACCCTTATGCATGTAAAGTTTTGCAAAACTAGTCCTAACATGCATGTAACTTATATTTTATCTAGCAACTAAGTTTTCTAGCCTATGTTTTACTTATTTTAACTTATCTAGGTTATGTATAACTAGTGTATGACTTAAATAAGTGACTTATAACATGCATGCAAGTATATGACTCGATCTAGGGTTTTAAAACTTAAACTAGCATATGAAAGGGTTCAAGGCTCATGCAAGGGTTCCTAGGGTATCTAAGGCATCCTAAATCTATTCTAAGACTAAACTAAGGCTAAATAGACTAATATGTAAGACTTACTTGGATAGGGGAGGGTTTACGTGGGTTTTAGGGTTTTCTAGGGCTCGCTCGACTTCAAACCACAACACAACACAACCAAGGCTTAGCTACTCGTATCCTAGGGCTTCTAAGGGTCTTACACTACAGAAATGTGAAGTAGAGAAGAGATGGAGAGGTTTGAAGAAGAATGGAGGGGAGGAGGGGGTATTTATACCCGCGTAGAGGTGGTTTGGGTGGAAAACGGGGTGTAGGTGTCGTGCAAGGGGAGGGGTGAGCAAGAAAGGCTAGAGGGGGGGGGGGGGTTGTGGCAGGTCTAGTGGTGATGAGGAGAAGCTAGGAGGTAGCTAGGGGCTGAGCTAGGACGGTTGTGGTGGTGGTGAAGCTGAGAGAGGCGGTTTGGTGGAGTAGCTTACAAGGAGGTGATGCACCTACTAGCTTGGGTGCTTGGAGGTGCTTGTAAGCTTCTTAGGGTGTTTAGGGGTGGTTTAGGGTGATTAGGGGTGGATTAGTGGTGGTTTAGTGGTGGATTAGTGGTGGTTTAGGGTGGATTAGTGGTGGATTAGTCAAGTAGGTGATGCACCTACTTGTGTGGGTGCTTAGAGGTGTTAGGGTGTGTGCTTGGGTATGACTAAGGTGTTAGAGTGCTAGGTTGAGGTGTTTAAGGTGCTTATGTTTAGGTTTTACTTGTTTTAGTTAAGTTTAAACCTAGTTCTACTTATTAAGTGTTTAAGGTTTTACCTAAGGTTTAGTGCATAAGTTAAGTTCCTAAGGGTGTCTAGTGACTAATCCTAAGTCCTAAAGGGTTTATTCTAAGTGAGGGTAACTTATGGGAAAGGTTTGGGAAGGTTTGACCTAGTTTTGTAAACTTAAATGATCTAAGTGTGTTTAGTGAGAGACTAGGGTTTATCCTATGGTTTAGTGCCTAGACTAGTGTCCTATGAGTGTTTAATAACTATTCCTAAGTTCTAAAAGGATTATACTAAGTGGTAGTGACCTATGGGGAAGTTTTGGGATGATTTAGACCTAATTCTAGTTATCTATGACCTAGTTATGGTTTTGGGCTTATGGGGTTTGTATCTAAGTTCTAAAGGGTTTATTCTATATCCTAATATATCCTAATATTTCTAAGGAAACTCATACTTAAGCCTTGGACACATTCATACTAGTTAAACTAAGCATATAGGTTCAAATAAGCATATAATCCTACTTAAGTGTTAGTTTAGTGTTTATTAGGGTTTTGTGTTATGTTTAGTGTTTTAGATTGGTGAATTACTTATTATGGTGTTGTTATGATTTTATGCTTGACATATCTGGGGTTTATAGGATGTGAATGTTGAGTTATTTAGCTTGTGTGGATACGTGAGTAGGTCTAGTGAGTCATGCAAGTAATAATTTATATAAAAAGCAAAAATTTACCAGTGAAATACCTACTGTAGGTATTTGTATTGAGAATGATAGTAATGGGTGTTTGTGAGTTGTTATAAAAATGTATTGTGAATTATTGTATAATCTTAGGGCATCCACTATGATAAACCTTTTAAAAGGTTTATAAAATTGACACCTCATGAAATGTCATTAATTTACAAACCTTTTCATACTATAAACCTATTCCCACTATAGATAAAGCTTTTAGTAGGTTTATAAAATTGTCAACTCATATAATGCATTAATTTATAAACTTCTTTAAAATCATGTACCTTTTCATGCCACCTAGACTTGAAATGGTTCCTCACTATGGTACACAAAATTTTGAACCTCCTCATAATTTCTTAAACCTATTCTTAAACCACCTAGTGGATACTCTTATGATAAAAAAAAAATAATAATAATAATAAAAAAAAAATTGTATAATCTACTTGCCAAAACTTGAATACAAGTGTCAACCATGTCACATAATGCAAGATTAAGACTATGACAACCACATGAAGTAACCAACAAATAATGAATCAAAAACCTATAACTTTCACAAAGAATGAGTAACTATTAGATAAAAAACAATCGGGATAAAAAAGTACTTGTGAATTATTGTATAATCTACTCACCAAAACACATAAAAGAGATGGGACTTTTGCTATTGAAGGCTAAACATAAATATGATAGCGTTTCAAATATGTAAAAGGAGCTCTAAAGAAAAAGACTACTCAGTATTATTCTAAGTTTTGTCCTTGAATTGTTTGATTAAAAGACAAGCACTTAATGGTTCTTGTGAAGGCTTCATAGTTATAAACTTATAACTGCACTACTATCCAACTCTGTGTCCAGTTAGTGTAAGCTCAATCATTTTCATACATAAGTTTTTATTTGCATATTATCTTTGTAGAACCTCAGCTAAGACTAGGGGTGTTCACGGGGCGGTCGGGTCGGTTACTCGCAGTTAGTGAAAAACATAAACCGAAACCGCCCCATGGAAACTCGGGTTTTTCGGTTTCGGGTTCTTCGATTATCGGTTTTTTCCGGTTTCGGATCAAGCGGTTCGGCTCGGTTCGTCAATTTCTCGGAATTTTAATACCCCTAGCCTAAGACGGATGCAACTGATATAATAAATGTGCACAGTAGCCAGTGACTCAATACTACTATAATAAAAATACGCAACTAGTATAGCACTCAGTACATTTTATTAACAGAAAATTGTGTACAAACGCCTTACTGCCTTAGTGCCTTAGCGCCTTAGCAAGAAGCTAGGGAAAATCAGTATAATAACTCATTAGCACTTGTATGTGTACTTGTCCGATTAACTTCCTCCTTGTTTAATTGATATCAATTGGTCTTAGAGCAGGAGGTACGCTAGCGCCATGGCTCGTGCCATGGCTACCAACCCAATTTTTCCGACAACGCACCACACCGTGGGTGGCGTCATGGGTGCTCACGGTGGCCAACCCACGCGATGGCTATTTTTTTATTATTATTTGAATATGGACGTTACCCAACGGCTAGTAAGGCCAAAAAATCAATTTTTTCAAAATTTTACTTTTTTAAATTCTATAAAAACCTCTTTAATCTATCATTTTTCACACACTATTCCAATTTAATTTATACTTCAATAATACTCAACTTTTCTTTCAATTATGGATCCAAACAATTCCAACGACCCTTATTACGACTCTTATGATGTTTATTTTAAAGACGATCGGGAGCAATATCTTCGGGGTTATGCGGCGTATGAAGAATTTGTAGCTTTGTGTGATCAAGAAGCCGGGGGATCGGGATCGGGTGAAAAGAGAATGAGGGCATACAAACCAAGAAGAGGCGGAACAACGTTTAATCGTCGACTATTTTGGCGACGATGAGACTTATCCTAAATATCCCAAAGAGAATTTTAGGCGAAGGTACGTATGAGTTCTAGAATTTTTAATAAAATTCTCAACGATATTTTAAGTTATGATGTTCATCATCTTCCTGAGTACTTTAATTTTTTTAGACAACGTTACGATACTGTCGATCGTGCAAGTATTGGTCCTCTTTTGAAGTGCACATCCGTCATCCGCCAATTGGCGTACGTCACTGCGCCTGATGCATTTGATGAGTACTTGCAAATTGGTGAACGTTGTTCACGACAATGTTTAGACTCATTTACTAAATACATACATGTTTTATAAAATGAAAAGTAGTATTTAAGAAAGCCCACTTCAAATGACGTTGAAAAAATATATGCATTGCATGAAGAAAAACATGGACTCCCGGGAATGCTTGGGAGTATTGATTGTATGCATTGGATTGGAAAAATTGCCCAAAGGCCTTACAAGCTCAATTCAAAAGACGTGATCATAAATACCCAAATCTTATGTTAGAAGCGGTTGCGGATAAAAAAATTATGGATTTGGCACACATATTTTGGGGTTCCGGGGTCTAATAATGATCTTAATGTGTTATATGGTTCCCCGTTATTTGATGATGAACTTGCCGGTAAAGCTCCGGAAAGTCCATTTGTAGTAAACGGACATACATATAGGAAAGGTTAATATTTAGCCGACGGCATTTATCCGGCATGGTCCGTGTTTGTTAAAACGTTTAGTGTTGCAAGGTCTAAAAAATATTTGAACTTCAAAAGGGTTTAAGAAAGTGCTAGAAAAGATATTGAACGAGTTTCGGAGTCCTACAAGGTCGTTGGGGAATTATGCGACAACCCGCACGTACTTGGCATATCAACTCCTTGAAACTAATCATGTATTGTTATATAATGTTACACAACATGATATTGGAAGACGAATGATTCAAAGTGAATTTAAGAGATACATTCGTTGATCCAAGTCCGAACATGCCAGATACTTGGATCGAAAGATGTGATTTACAAGTTAGAAAAAATAAATAACTTCGAGATAGAAAAGTGCACGACGAGCTTCGATAAGACCTTGTGGAGCATTTATGAAACTTTAATGATTAGCTTGTAATTTTTATTTCTTGTTTACGTATTAAGTTTTCTATTTTTATGTAACTTTTTTTTATTAATGTAATGTCCTTTTTTTTATTATTTTTATTTTATTAATGAAGTTTATTTTAGTTAATATTGTGTATATTTTTTTTTATGTATAAAAAAAATGGACGACGGCATCACATTTTCTGATGCCAAGGGTTACAACCAAAATGTGGTGTCATGGGATTTCTGGTGTCACGCAATTTTTTCTGACGTGACGGCACTTTTTTCCCATAGCACCATGATACCCAATGCTCTTACAAAACCTAAACCTATTCGAACTGAACATCAACAGCTTAAAGCTATAAAGTAAACTGATAGTAACTGACATCTAGTCAACTACTTATCTGTATAATAAACTTATATATATATATAAATATATATATATATATATATATATATATATATATATATATATATATATATATATATATATATATATATATATATATATATATTGTCTCTTTATTTTCAAAACCCTGTTAAGTGCGAGAACTGCGAGAACTCCAATTTTGCATTAGAAAACATGTATGTTCATATAAAACATGTATGTTTTCTTACATACACCTTAATACAAATACCTACGTAACATACATGTTCATATAAACCCTGTTAAGTGCAACATATCAATGCAAAATGGTTTTATATGAACATGTATGTTACGCAGGTATTTGTATTAATGTATATGTAAAAAAACATACATGTTTTATATGAACATGCATGTTTTCTAATGCAAAATTGGAGTTCTCGCAGTTCCCGCACTTAACATAATTCTAAAAATTGTAACAATTCGCATTTTCAAGATATTTACTTTTCCCGGAAAATTTCACTATTCACTTTTACTATTCATTTTTCCCGAAAATTTTTCCCGAAACTTGATTTTTATTTCTTGGGCTCAAGTGATAAATCATTTCCATGGCAAATTAAAAGTTTGACATTCATAAGCTCATTTTCGTGAAAGTTATTAAGGAATTACACGGAATTACACGTTTTAGGGTAAAACGTCATTCAGAAATTCTACGTATAACGAAATTCGGTCGCGTTAATTTTCCCCGTATCAGAAAAATGTTTGACACACTCATGATTTATTTGAGAATAAATCATGACTGAGAAAAACATGACCAAAATAAACCTCGGCCGTGAAAAACTGGAATTTTCAGTTTTAAGCGTTTTTACTCAGCCGTAACCTTAGCCTATACCTGCACCGCAGGTCTAAGACGATTTAAGTTTTCAACTTATTAGAAAAAGTCAACATATTTTTCCCTCCTCCATTGACCAAAAATCATTCCTTGATTTTATAAGTCATTTCGTGATTTTTAGGCTTACGGTTTGATGTCTAAAAGACATTTAATATCAACCGACACTAGACTGAGCCCAGTCTAGACATTATAAGTCATTTTAAATCATTTATAACCTATTAGAAAAGTAATATTTTACTTCTCTCACTTTTACGCAATATTCGTACATTTTACGTATTACGCGTTTTAGACCCGTGTTTCCAGTTTTTAGCAGGGTTTCACCACCCAAATGGAACCTACCACTCATTTTATATTTTATTATGGAACATATGGACATGTTTAACAATACTTTCGAATTCCATAATTTTACGACACCCGGTTTTACGTTTCGTGGCTTAACCATTTACGGTTAGCATTTTACGGAGCCAAAACTAACACCATATCTTGGATAATATCACCAAAAAGCCAAACCTTCCTCCCCAAGCTTTGTGAACTGCCCTAGGAGGGGGGATTCACCACCCATGTGGCTTCATCTCATGAATTTACCCATAGTTCATCACTTAATTACAACTTGGTCTCCAAGTGTTGACTAGTCAACACAAGTAACCTCCTCATTTTTAGTATAAAAGAGACTCATTCTCTTCCTTTCTCTTGCAATACCAACGACCCTAAACCATCAAAATGCACCATTTTGATCATTGATCTTGCTCATTCAATCCATCACAAGTTCAAGTCATAGTTCCTAGTTGATCCTTAACACCTTTCAACCATAAAACTCCATAAAATCACCATAAAACACCACAAAAACTCATCAAATTTCCAAGTGTTCTTAGTGAAGATTTTTACTAAGGCTTGTTTTTGTGATAAGATTAGTGTTTATCAAGGGATTATAAGATAGGGTTTTTGATATGGAAGCTTGGCTATGGTTGGAAAATATTTGGAAGATTAAGTAGTAGTTCTTGGTCTTGATCTTGGTTCTAGTTAGTTTCTTCACAAGTTGTAAGCAAACCCTAACTTGCTTCTTGTTAAATAATCATGTTCATGTTATTTACCTATCATTCATGCTATATATTGTCTTGTTATCATGTCCATGATGAATAAAAGTGAGCAAAACAAGTTATTATTATTGATTGTTAAAACAAGTTATTAAAACAAGTAAACTAGTGATTTTCTTGGTAAGACCTGATCAAAATGGTAAAAATATTATATTGGATTATTACATATTGTAGTAGAGGACCTAACAAGGAAATCGTAGCAATTTGAACCACCTAAAACGAGTATACGAGTCAAAAGTCATGGCGATTTGAAGTTACCAAAACTTTCCGGCAAAACTGCCAAAATGTTTCTGTGACAGAATAGAAAACACGCAAAAAGAGGCCTTTCTGGTCCGTTTCATGAAAAATTTAAAACACAAAAGTTGTCCGGAATCACGTTTTTGTTCAGGTCAAAGAAGCTCGAGACCTGAAAACGCTTTTTGAGTGATAATTTCTTCAAAATTCTTAACAGCTATTTACATAAATACAAGTCACTATATTATGGTTATACTTGAAAAGGAACAAGAGGTCTTATGACCTATAATCAAGACCACCACCATGGCTAGAGCCAAGGTTGTGTCTCATGACCTTGGAACAAGGACCAAAGGTCATGGCTAGGCCATGACGAAATGACCATAACAACTTACATATGCGTAAACATGAAACAATGAATTAGGCGATAACATGAACAAGCAATTTGGATCTACTTCACCTAAAAGGAACCATGAGATATTACAAAGAAAAATGGTCATACAAGTTATATGAAACATACCCTAATAACAATCTTCATGTAATAATAAACTTTCCTAAGTTTATTCAAATATCGGATATGTAACTTTTCGGATCAAAACTTATATCTATATATTTTATCAACTACTACAATAGTAGGGAGCCTCATGTGAGGAGTTCATTATGTAAGCCGTCGAGATGAGTTGTGGATTTACGAATTAAAGTGTCCTGGCTCCTCGAACGCTTACTAACATGACTTCTGAATTATGTCGGCCCGAACGGTAGTAAACGATATATAAACATACATGTTTCATGAATCATTTCTTTCAAAGACTTACACTATACATCATACAACATCATGGACTAAATGCAAGATATATATATTGGCATGTTTATGTTTCCTTAGACATTATTCCAAACCTAAGTTACAACAATTATTCTAGGTTGCTCGTAGAAGTTCTTACGGCATATCCATCATTCTCATTATACATCATCCAACTTAAGGTGAGTTCATAGCCCCATTTTCCATTACTTAATTGTTTTACAAACCCTTGGGGGGAATACATGCTATTTTAACCGAGCACAATGTTTTTAAATTGTATGCTTGCCTGATTGTTTTATTATCACTAAGTACCAACCTTGCTAAACCGAGATCCCTTATTATGAACCATTTAATCACTAGCAATAGTGAGCGCAAATATTGTGAATAGGCCTATTGGGATTGACGAATCCCATTTGTATTGACTAAGTTCAAACAAATGCACTAATATTTGAGATTTAGGTATGTTAGCAAAGTACCTACCGGGATAAATCTGCCGATTGATATTGGTACACGTTAACGTTTTGGTGTCATAAGCTTAGTGTATAATACATTTTATGGGCGTATAATAACGTAGCCTGCCTGTTTTATTTTCCAAACATTGGTGTGAGTCTATAACTCACACTACCAACATATTGTGTTCAAACGATTTAACAAACTCTATGAATATCACTCAACCTTTGTGTTGACCTCTCAAGCATGTATTTCAGGTTCATGACGATCAAGGATGGCACGGAAGGACACGGATACTCAAGAGGGCTATAAATTTTATTATCATTCAAAAACTCACTTAATGTGATTTGTAAACATGGAACCATCTGGGACCTCATTTTGTAATCTCTGATATTTATATAATTTGAATGATAAATCTTTTAAAACGACTCAATTGGAGTTCGTTTTCTATTATTGTGACTATTGTGCCGTCGAGTAACACCCAGTTCGAATTCCGCTGCAACCATGAATTGGGGGTGTTACAGATTGGTACCAGAGCCATGGTTATAGAGAAACGGGTCTAATTGAGACCTAAACTATAACTACAATTACAAGCAAAAACATTTTTATAGCCTTCCGCTCTCCGTGTCTTCCATCCTCCAGACGATTATGGACTTAGTAAGCATGTTATGCTACACAAACATATTAGTATATTCATATATACCCATTTTGAGCATTTCCCTGTAGACATTTTGTGCTACACAAACATAATTGCATATTGATATATGTACCCTAAACATAATTGAGCATTTCCCCGTAAGCATTAGTATATTGATATATAAACTCGGTTTATTTTCAATCATTTATCTAAACAATGGACTAAACATATCTGTGTACGCCTATTCTAAGGCATTTCGACACAGCCACACTCTCCCAATCATGTTCCTACTCCAACATTATATGTCCAAGACATTGTAACTGATTGCAATGGTCTTTCCTATTTTTCAAGACATTGTGAGATACAATGGTCTCATTCATTTTCCAAGACATTGTGAGATACAATGGTCTCATTCATTTTTCAAGACATTGTGAGATACAATGGTCTCATTCACTTTTCCAAGACATTGTGAGATACAATGGTCTCATTCACTTTTCAAGACATTGTGAGATACAATGGTCTCATTCATTTTCCAAGACATTGTGAGATACAATGGTCTCATTCATTTTCCAAGACATTGTGAGATACAATGGTCTCATTCATTTTTCAAGACATTGTGAGATACAATGGTCTCATTCACTTTTCCAAGACATTGTGAGATACAATGGTCTCATTCACTTTTCAAGACATTGTGAGATACAATGGTCTCATTCATTTTCCAAGACATTGTGAGATACAATGGCCTCATTCATTTTCCAAGACATTGTGAGATACAATGGTCTCATTCATTTTCCAAGACATTGTATGATACAATGGTCTTAATCATTTCTCAAATGTTTTGAGTCACACAATGGCCTAACCTACTTCCCAGACATTGTGAATTGCACAATGGTCTAACCTACTTCCGAGACATTGTGTTTTGTGCAAATGGTCTCTAGAATTATTCTATCACATCATCAATATCATTTCTTATGATATCAAAAACCCGTCACAATCTATCGATTTCAAAACAAGAAATATGAGATTTTTAAAGGACAAACAAATCCATTACCTACAAAAGCTGAAGTTCAGCTCTACATTCATCAAAGTTTTTTTTATGAAACCTTCATTATTAAAAGTTCGTGATCTTGACCAAGTATGTTCTATTTTAGAACTACTTAAAATTTCATTTCCATACGTACCAACCCTTACTATCTTCTATTCAATGGAATATGAAAACATACGTTACAAGTCTTGTATGGACGGGACTTGCAACTTAAGGGTTTGACATCGCCTTTGTTTAATGGACAGTTTCCCGAAAGCAACGAACATATCACAAGTATACCTAATTTAGGTATTTGAAAATTTTATCGAACCTCGGCTAAATATAGACTAGTCACCTATATTTAACCTAGGGACAGTGGAATATAGTCTGACTAACTATATTCGACTTAACATTTTCAAATACTGAGAGTAGTTGTACTAGGGTTATGTTTAGATTGATTTCCTACATGAACACGATAAACCACCAGAATACATTAAAACAATCTAGAGACACGATAATGTCTTACCACTCAGCGAAATCTTAACACCTTATCTGTATGATCTAAATTCATTCTTGAAATTTTTCATTTATGAGATAATCCGAACTACTATCTTGGGATAGTTATCAATTATTCTCTTCATCCTGTAGAAGTACTATCCTGTTTAGGTCCTAAGGATACCATTCCATCATAAACTTTTAAAATCTCTTAAGATTTTTAAAGCAAACTCAACATCTTTACCTAAGGGTATTAATGTTAAGCATACACTACACACTTTTGTTCATCAACATATCACATCATTATCTTCACAACCGTTACAAATACAAGCTCATTAACAGATCTTGATGCACTTTTAAAGCTCAAATCATCCTTAGTTACACCACAAGTACCCTCATCAGCTTTACAAGATTGAATATTCATCTTGTACTTTTGGAACACCAGTATCATCTCGTAATACCCTACCTTGTAACTCACCGGCTAATTGTGAATGTTGTGTTGGGAATTCTTAAGTAGGATGATTTGTAATTATTTGAATGGATTGGGATGCCTTTTCATTTAAATAAAGACATTGTAAATCACCGAACCATAAGTTTATATTTCCTTATTTACATTGTTTGGGATGCCTCTCTATGTAAATAAAGAATTATAAACAAGTGGGCTTATTTGTATCCGAAATAACATAAGTATGAAGTCAATAAACACTAGGTACAACAACCGATTACCTACTAGGCTATGATTGCAATTACTATCTCAATTCCTATTAATATTCGATTGCTAGATCAATTTCCTTTGATATTCGACTATTACCATACCTTTCCTACATAAAAGTAAGCCTCATCCTACACCATACACTGAAACGACAAATCAGACTACATCACCGGTAATCCCAGACTTTAGTCCTCATAAGTAACCACACCTTTTTCATTGACACCACTCCAACATATGACACACAAAGAACTTCGGGACGAAGTTCCCCGTAAGGGGTAGAGACTGTAACAATTCGCATTTTCAGGATATTTACTTTTCCCGGAAAATTTCACTATTCACTTTTACTATTCATTTTTCCCGAAAATTTTTCCTGAAACTTGATTTTTATTTCTTGGGCTCAAGTGATAAATCATTTCCATGGCAAATTAAAAGTTTGACATTCATAAGCTCATTTTCGTGAAAGTTATTAAGGAATTACACGGAATTACACGTTTTAGGGTAAAACGTCATTCAGAAATTCTACGTATAACGAAATTCGGTCGCGTTAATTTTCCCCGTATCAGAAAAATGTTTGACACACTCATGATTTATTTGAGAATAAATCATGACTGAGAAAAACATGACCAAAATAAACCTCGGCCGTGAAAAACTGGAATTTTCAGTTTTAAGCGTTTTTACTCAGCCGTAACCTTAGCCTATACCTGCACCGCAGGTCTAAGACGATTTAAGTTTTCAACTTATTAGAAAAAGTCAACATATTTTTCCCTCCTCCATTGACCAAAAATCATTCCTTGATTTTATAAGTCATTTCGTGATTTTTAGGCTTACGGTTTGATGTCTAAAAGACATTTAATATCAACCGACACTAGACTGAGCCCAGTCTAGACATTATAAGTCATTTTAAATCATTTATAACCTATTAGAAAAGTAATATTTTACTTCTCTCACTTTTACGCAATATTCGTACATTTTACGTATTACGCGTTTTAGACCCGTGTTTCCAGTTTTTAGCAGGGTTTCACCACCCAAATGGAACCTACCACTCATTTTATATTTTATTATGGAACATATGGACATGTTTAACAATACTTTCGAATTCCATAATTTTACGACACCCGGTTTTACGTTTCGTGGCTTAACCATTTACGGTTAGCATTTTACGGAGCCAAAACTAACACCATATCTTGGATAATATCACCAAAAAGCCAAACCTTCCTCCCCAAGCTTTGTGAACTGCCCTAGGAGGGGGGATTCACCACCCATGTGGCTTCATCTCATGAATTTACCCATAGTTCATCACTTAATTACAACTTGGTCTCCAAGTGTTGACTAGTCAACACAAGTAACCTCCTCATTTTTAGTATAAAAGAGACTCATTCTCTTCCTTTCTCTTGCAATACCAACGACCCTAAACCATCAAAATGCACCATTTTGATCATTGATCTTGCTCATTCAATCCATCACAAGTTCAAGTCATAGTTCCTAGTTGATCCTTAACACCTTTCAACCATAAAACTCCATAAAATCACCATAAAACACCACAAAAACTCATCAAATTTCCAAGTGTTCTTAGTGAAGATTTTTACTAAGGCTTGTTTTTGTGATAAGATTAGTGTTTATCAAGGGATTATAAGATAGGGTTTTTGATATGGAAGCTTGGCTATGGTTGGAAAATATTTGGAAAATATTTGGAAGATTAAGTAGTAGTTCTTGGTCTTGATCTTGGTTCTAGTTAGTTTCTTCACAAGTTGTAAGCAAACCCTAACTTGCTTCTTGTTAAATAATCATGTTCATGTTATTTACCTATCATTCATGCTATATATTGTCTTGTTATCATGTCCATGATGAATAAAAGTGAGCAAAACAAGTTATTGTTATTGATTGTTAAAACAAGTTATTAAAACAAGTAAACTAGTGATTTTCTTGGTAAGACCTGATCAAAATGGTAAAAATATTATATTGGATTATTACATATTGTAGTAGAGGACCTAACAAGGAAACCGTAGCAATTTGAACCACCTAAAACGAGTATACGAGTCAAAAGTCATGGCGATTTGAAGTTACCAAAACTTTCCGGCAAAACTGCCAAAATGTTTCTGTGACAGAATAGAAAACACGCAAAAAGAGGCCTTTCTGGTCCGTTTCATGAAAAAGTTAAAACACAAAAGTTGTCCGGAATCACGTTTTTGTTCAGGTCAAAGAAGCTCGAGACCTGAAAACGTTTTTTGAGTGATAATTTCTTCAAAATTCTTAACAGCTATTTACATAAATACAAGTCACTATATTATGGTTATACTTGAAAAGGAACAAGAGGTCTTATGACCTATAATCAAGACCACCACCATGGCTAGAGCCAAGGTTGTGTCTCATGACCTTGGAACAAGGACCAAAGGTCATGGCTAGGCCATGACGAAATGACCATAACAACTTACATAGGCGTAAACATGAAACAATGAATTAGGCGATAACATGAACAAGCAATTTGGATCTACTTCACCTAAAAGGAACCATGAGATATTACAAAGAAAAATGGTCATACAAGTTATATGAAACATACCCTAATAACAATCTTCATGTAATAATAAACTTTCCTAAGTTTATTCAAATATCGGATATGTAACTTTTCGGATCAAAACTTATATCTATATATTTTATCAACTACTACAATAGTAGGGAGCCTCATGTGAGGAGTTCATTATGTAAGCCGTCGAGATGAGTTGTGGATTTACGCATTAAAGTGTCCTGGCTCCTCGAACGCTTACTAACATGACTTCTGAATTATGTCGGCCCGAACGGTAGTAAACGATATATAAACATACATGTTTCATGAATCATTTCTTTCAAAGACTTACACTATACATCATACAACATCATGGACTAAATGCAAGATATATATATTGGCATGTTTATGTTTCCTTAGACATTATTCCAAACCTAAGTTACAACAATTATTCTAGGTTGCTCGTAGAAGTTCTTACGGCATATCCATCATTCTCATTATACATCATCCAACTTAAGGTGAGTTCATAGCCCCATTTTCCATTACTTAATTGTTTTACAAACCCTTGGGGGGAATACATGCTATTTTAACCGAGCACAATGTTTTTAAATTGTATGTTTGCCTGATTGTTTTATTATCACTAAGTACCAACCTTGCTAAACCGAGATCCCTTATTATGAACCATTTAATCACTAGCAATAGTGAGCGCAAATATTGTGAATAGGCCTATTGGGATTGACGAATCCCATTTGTATTGACTAAGTTCAAACAAATGCACTAATATTTGAGATTTAGGTATGTTAGCAAAGTACCTACCGGGATAAATCTGCCGATTGATATTGGTACACGTTAACGTTTTGGTGTCATAAGCTTAGTGTATAATACATTTTATGGGCGTATAATAACGTAGCCTGCCTGTTTTATTTTCCAAACATTGGTGTGAGTCTATAACTCACACTACCAACATATTGTGTTCAAACGATTTAACAAACTCTATGAATATCACTCAACCTTTGTGTTGACCTCTCAAGCATGTATTTCAGGTTCATGACGATCAAGGATGGCACGGAAGGACACGGATACTCAAGAGGGCTATAAATTTTATTATCATTCAAAAACTCACTTAATGTGATTTGTAAACATGGAACCATCTGGGACCTCATTTTGTAATCTCTGATATTTATATAATTTGAATGATAAATCTTTTAAAACGACTCAATTGGAGTTCGTTTTCTATTATTGTGACTATTGTGCCGTCGAGTAACACCCAGTTCGAATTCCGCTGCAACCATGAATTGGGGGTGTTACAAAAATAAAGCCCATATATATATATATATATATATATATATATATATATATATATATATATATATATATATATATATATACACACACACTAGCTTCATAGCCCGCCCAGATGGGTGGGCTAGCTTCATAAGATTACTACGAAGTTTAACCGGAAGTTAATAAATATTGAGTGACGACAAATATCTTAGACACATAAACTAAAACTATTGTTTTTACAATTTCCAAAAAATCAAGATTGCCAAGAACTAAAAACTAAAAAACACATGATCTATCCATATAAATCTAAAAGCGTATATGTAACTTTTCCAGGTAGTTTTTCCAATAAATAGTCTATAATACCAATGGCATGATGAGGCCCTCTTTTCTTGAAATGAGTTAGTATAGGTCTAAGACAACTTCTTGCACCAATGATGTCCTTTTTAAAAAATGGTGTGCTCTGATCACGTGACCATCCGACTCTCTTGGCTCTATTTGCTCCTAGACCATAACACTTATATTCACCATAATAGACAGTCCTACAAACAACATTGACAAGATATAATCATTCCCTTCCTTAACTCAAATTTTTACAAGTTCGACCCATTTTTAAAGAAGTTCAACCCAAATTGGCTTTTTCTGTTAGGTTGGTGAGCTTATTGGTGGAAGTCAATGGGAAGAACATATTGATTACCTGAAAAATTGCATAGATGAATTCAAGTTCAGTAAAGAGAGCCACTGGTGGTACCTTGATTCAACGTATGATACACAAATCATCAAAGTCAAAATATAAAGCACGTAAACAAACTCCAAGCCACACCATTCAAATAATTAATACATGTCCCATACATACTGAAATTTTCTATAACCATAACTGTTTTTATATGTTTTTCTATAACCAAAAATAATTTTATGAAATTGTCCATTATAATTCTTCATGTCATATCTAGAAAATGGACGTATACATAGTGATGAAAGTACTCACTTTTTATGAATGATGACTGACATGACGTACTTCGTCTATTAATTTCCTGCATAAACGGAAAGTTTTCAAACCGACCTCCTTGACATCAACACCATCCGCAAAGCCTCTCATTTAATCAAGTATTACCGTTCTACCATGATGTAAAGACGGAGAAATCGCATTTGCATCAAAAGGGTCAACAATGACAAGTTGTGTACCTATATAAAAGATTTCAGTGAGTTACAAGTTGTACCTATATAAACGCCTTCCCCGTGGTGTGATGCTGTTTCAACCACTTCTGACCTCGAGTATACAAAACTATGTCATCTGCATAAATATTTTTTAGAAAAGTCATGTTGGATGATCATGTCATAGAATATGATTAAGTTTGCACCCAAAAGAAGAAGAAGAATATGATTAAGTATAATAAAAGGCCAAAGTGTAATAATGGAGGAGTATCTAAAAGTAAAGGAAGCCGAAATACCTGTGTCATGAATGTAAAATAGGATTGGGTGCATGCTCATCGAATTCATTACTATGTACCCCTTTCCATCCCAAGATCATTATGCATTGGTCAAAATTAAAAATCTAATGTTTGAAATGGTTGGAAACATATGAAACAACTTACAGATCTAGCAGTCTCAATCACATATATCACGAGAACCTGTGTTGTATCAAATGAATATGAAATGTCAACTTTTTGCGGCAACAGAAATAAAAAATGAATTACTGAAAAGGATGACATGTAAACTCATTTGCATCATTGTAACAGATGGACTCGTCTTTCTTTGGCCAGGTTACATGCCAGCATCTGAGGAAAGAATTCCATGGAACCCAAGAAAATAAGTTATTGAGTTCTGTAAGTCTACACAGCTTCTTTATAGGGCATATGTTGTAAAGAAACAAAATACTACCAAGTATGCCCCCAATCAATAAATTTATATGGTTTTTTTAGAGGTTTCGAGATGGGCAGTTGGGTAACGGGTATGAGGTTCAAATGGTTTCATTGAACTGAATATATAAAAGCGATAAATAGATAAAATAACTAAAAACACGCTACAAAATATATAAAAAGTGATAAATAATAACTTACGTATCAGTAATCCATAGCCCAGTATACCAGAAGAAGTCCCAATAACAGATCCTGTAATGAATCTAAGAAAAATAAGCAAAAATGAAAATTGATAAATATTGCAATATGCGAACACGCTTTTACTATAAGAATAGTGAAATGGTTGTAAACAAATTTTGAGGATGTCTAATATCCAATAAAATTCTCTTGAGGAGGAATTATGATATACAACATAAAGACATTAAAGACATTGCAGTATTATCAGAAACCGTAACCATATAACTATGTCAAAAGTATATCTATGTACCTCGTCTAATATAAGCTTTGGTTTTTGATGTGTGGGAATCGCACCTTGCTTTACCTCTCGAGGGATCTCGCGAGGCTTACAACCCCCACCAGGCAGTGTACCTGATCGTTGTAGTATAGTATAGTGACAAGTACCGGGGGATTGATCGTTCAGCTTAGGAATAGTGTCGCTAGGATTAGAAAACCTAATTAATAGTTCTAGAGATGAAAGATGATTATTTTTGTGTTTTTATATTTTTATGAAAGCAATTAAAATCTCGGGTTTTTAGAAGAGTGGGCGGAATTAGTTGTTATCCAACTAACCCAAAAACTACTTTGTAACTAATTAAACTAATGAAAATAAAATTAAACTAATATTAAACTAAGGTTGTGAGCAGTATATGGAGAAATTGTGTTTACTTAGACTTCATTACTCCCTAGATATCTTTTACATGTCAATTACTTGTTACACTTGTATGAATGACGGGTTGTATTCGTTAATACCATTCGTGGAGTGGCATACATAACTCCCCAACTCTATGAGCTCTTATCTCCTCCTACACCATGACCCAGCACAACTATAGGGATTGTAAACAGTGGCTCATGCATTAAATACAACCAATAAAGACCTAGTACGCCTCGGTTCATGTTTCTTAAGACGTTCAAGCATGTTACCATTTGGAGATCTGCTAGTTTTCTTAAGCCTAACATATAAAATCATTCATTCAAAACAAGAATAGACAAGTAATCAACACATAATCAACATCTAGGTTTCATTAGATCTAAGCAAACACAAGAGAGATCTAGCCTAGCATAGTAGAATTAAGATAAGAGCAAAAGATAAACAACCAACACATAGACATATTGATTGAATTAAGAGTATACTTATCTCAATTACAATGCAAGGTCTCAAGGGTTTGGAACCCTTGAAAAACCTGTAAAAGAGGCACCAAAATCGTCTTTAGGGTTTCACCAAAACTTCTCTTCTTTAATGAAAAAACTAGAAAACTATATATAGGAAAATCGTCCTGACGGCGTCAAGAGTTAAATCTGACGCCGTCAACTCGCCGCCATACACTTCCTCGGACGCCCTAGATCCAATCGTGACGGCCTATGTGACGCCGTCACCACCCACGGTAAATTAATCTTGGCCACTTTGACGCCGTCACCTCTCCATCTGACGCCGTCACCAGCTACGGTAAATTATTCTTCATGTCTGACGCCGTCAAGAGCAAACCCTTGACGCCGTCACCTTGTATTTCCAGCTTGGATTTTTGGTACTTTGTCGTTTTCTTCACTTTATGCTCCAAAAACGTCCAAAATAGCCTCTTTTCCAGAATTCACTCTCCAAACACCTAAAATCACAAAAGGAACGATTTAGGGCAATATTTGATCAAATAAATTCGGATTCGGGCTTAAATGACCCCCTAAAAACGGATCATTTTTCGCCTCATCATATACCCTTACACTTGAGATTTGCTTGTCCTCAAGCAAATGAGCTTTTATTCTACTCAAAAGACAAGTTAGGGGTCATTTAACACTAATATAAAAGTAATTACAACAAATAATCGTTCCACTAAAGACCAATAGACAAGCACGGAGGTCATAAACAAGCACCTCACAAATAGTGTTTAGATACTCACATCTCTCGGGTGTAATAAAGTAATATAACATTATGGAAATGGAAGATATCTCTCACTACCTGTCATAACAAAATAGATTACCATAGGCTTGGGAATGGATCAAACCTCCACCACATGGCGTAAGCACCTAGGATAAACTATCAAAGAGGTCTTTTAAAGGGTTATAACGTTAGGTGTAGGGATATGAATTACACGGTTTTGTTGGATAAAGGGAATTTTACTGGTGGCGAGTTAACAATCTTAGTAAATTACATGTACAAGATGGCGTTGCTAAGCCAAAACTAGACTCGACTTAAGCTAATAAATGAAAAATAACAAAAACATAAAATGAACATAAAAACGGGATGGTAGTCCGTATGTTTTTTTTTTTCTTTTTCTTTTTTCTTTTCTATTTTTTTTTCTTTTTCTTAACTTTTTTCGATTTTTTTTTTTTTTTTTTCGATTTTTTTTTTTTTTTTTTTTTTTTGCATACACTCTTACCCTACCATCCGAAATAATACATCATAGGGGATGAGAATTCCCCTTACACTTGAATCTTTACATACTTTACATTTAACTATTCTAATGACTCGAATTAAGAAAATCAAAACACTTGGAGCACTTTTAAGATTAACGTACATATGGGGGTAATAATATGATGTTCTTCCCCATTACTCCACAAAATAAGTACTTACCCATGAGTCCCAATCGTCCCAAAACAATATGTACAAGGATATGACTCGACTTAGCAACCATGTAATCAATTAGAAAGTTAACTTAGGGTTTAACAAATAACAATAATGCACTAAAGATGAGCGCATACATGGAAGGCTAAGGCGATTTGGGTGTACATTTAAGTGGGGTGTAACAAATTCTTCCTTTAAGTAAAGTGCTTAAAGTTAGAAACGAAAAGATAGGCTCGGAGGGGTGTACTAGGGGTTTCGTGTACTAAAAATGAGTACAACGCAAAGGGTGTGGGAAAAATTAGTTGACTTAACTAGCCAAGTAATATGACTTAAATGGTCAAGTAATTATAATACGGGTTTAACACAAGGGTGATCCTAATGCCTCTTATCATGTAGTAAATCCTACTACACGAATGTAGTCTCACTAGCGGTCTCGGGATGCATCACTAACGCAAGTTCTAGAATCTAAATGCTACCGGTACACTCATAAGCACTAATAATGAATGCTTTTCCTATCAAATCTAAAGGCGAACCTCACATTTTTGGGTGGAAAATTTTTCTGAATATACGGTTATGTGCTAGTCATACAATCTCCTATCCATGAGACGCTTGCTATGGCTAAAGTTTCACTCCTAAATGTTGTAAAAAATTTTAAATTTGGCGCTAAAATTACACTAACAAGTATTTCTCATAGTTTTATTACTCATCTACTATCAAACAAAACAAACTCAAGCGAAAGTGCATATGTAAGGTATCATCTTTTTACCCTCCCCTTACACTTAAGATGAACATTGTCCCCAATGTTCAAGTAAAAAATGTAAAAGTTAAAAAGTAAAGAGAATGAAATCAAATACTCCCCTGATTCGCTCGGTATGGATTTTAGTTGGCCAGGTTAAATCTTCTTTCAAGAAAACGAACAATCAAAGCTTCCCTTCCAGAATATAAATCATCTTCTTGTCACAAATAACCTGTAAATCCTGACAAAAGTAGACAAGGCAACCTCGCGTAAAATCGGCGGCATCCTATATAAGTTACTAAATCCTAGAAAACAAAATAAGATATAATGCTTGTGGAATGAAGTTTGCAGATTTCCTGGAGATTATAAAACTTAATAATTCACAAAAACTATAAGACTCCGTTAGAAAAACAAAACCGGTAAAATTTCCAGATTTTTAACTCCTGACGCCGTCAAGAGCAATTGCCTGACGCCGTCAGAATGGACCTGCAGAAATCTTTATGTTAAGTTTCCGGAAAATTTCTGGAAAAACCTTGTCCTACTTCCTGGAAAATCCTGCAAAACTTCATTATGACTCAATACAAGCATTTGACTCTAACAAATACGAATATACATGTTCATTAAATATTGTGGATAATCATGATCGGTTTGTTTCTTAAAAACATATTTGGGGTTTCCCCTTACACTTATCTTTTGCAAAAATACCTTTAGGTTGAAGTTAAGACTAGGCTAAACAACATAATAAAGTATTTCACGTTTTAATTGAGAAACATGATCAACTAACAATAAAAATAAAACATGCATACGGAAGCAAATAACAATCAAACAATTAAAATCACACAAAACATGGGTTGCCTCCCAAGAAGCGCTTTTCTTTATTTACGAGTCTTGTAGCTAGACTCAAAGTCGTGGGTTACTACGTGATTTCATCATTGGTTCCACTCTCTAGGTCGTCTTCTAAACCAGTTTTGTATTCCGGACCTAGTTGCAAGCATTCTTTGTAGAAACCAAGCATCCTATTTCTAACATACTCTACTCCTCTACGTCTATCCTCATCATTCCTATAATAAGCCGCTTGCTTACGTTCCTTTTCGAAATTAGAGAGAAGGCGGTATTGCTCAATCTTGTAGGGCATTTGATAAGCAACCTCATCATTCTCTTCCTTGAATCTAACTATCCCTAACGTCGGATCATAACTCATCCTAGTGGCCTCAACAAATGGTTTCCCAAATATTATTTGACTTAGGCAAGAATCTATCACCGGACGCGTGTCTTCCACTATCATGAAATCAATCTCATAGGTGAGATTCCCTATAATCACATGTACTCCCTTAACTCTTCCTGCAAAATTACTTATCCAACTTTTACCGGGCATTATCCTAAAATTGAGTTGCTTCTTCATCACCCAATTGTAATAAGTCCTAGACATGATGTTCACGGGGGATCTACGGTCTATGTAAGCTTTCCATACATGCATGTGCCCGATATTGCATGGGATGTTAATGTTAGAGGGGTCTCCCATTTTTATCAGGGGATCGCCAAAGATATATGTTGTCTCGGGACTATCGAATAAATACTTATGGTATTCCCGTTCTTCCTTGGTTGGCAACTTATCAAAATATTCCTCTATAGGTTCTACCTCCTCTAATTCCTCATCCTTATTAACCTCAACTTCCCTACTCTCATCCTCACTATTGGCTTCTACTCTAACTTCATCTTTGTCACTCTCCTCTATCTCCCTATCTATCGGCTTAATGGTGACAACATTGACAAAGTGGACATGTTTGGATGATGAGGGGTCCTTAGCTTGGATTCCACTATTGGTGTCCCTAGTGTCCTTCCTAGGTGTGGCTAATGTTTGGTTGTTGAGGGCTTTCAACAAGTTGTCGATCTTGTTGGTCATCTCCGTTTGTTGTTGGTTGAATTCGGTTTCAAACCTAGCTATGCGAGCTTCTTGAGATGCCATAAATTTCGACATCAATCCTTCAAGATTGTTGGTACTACCATAGTTGTTAGAAGGATTGTTGTTGAAGGTACGGTTGGATGGTGGACCGTTTGATTGGTAACGATTAGGTGGGTTGGATGAATTGGGTTGATTTTGTTTCCACCTAAGGTTTGGGTGATTTTTCCATGAGGGGTTATATGAATCACCGTATGTGTTTGGCTCGGGCTTGAAAGTGTACCACTTATCTCCCGCTTCGTCGGTACGCGTGGATGCGTAGTCCGCAAAAGCTGTTCCGGGGAGTTCCACACAATCACGAGTGTCATGGGGACCACTACATAATTCGCATGAAGAAGTGATTTTGTTCACTTGGCTTGAATGCTTCGGAGCTTCGTAAGATTTCATGAGAAACTTGACTTGGTCCTCAAGTTCCATGATCCTACGGTCGGGAGTGCTTGAATTATTCGAAGGCAAAGATATTGCCTTGACCGTTTTGTTCAAATCACGGGGATCATTCCAACTTTCGTTGTCATAGAGAGCAAGATCTTCTATGAGTTCCCATGATTGTTCCGCACTAAGATCACGTAGCTTACCACCGGCCGATTGGTCAATGGTTCGCCTCGTGGGGATATCGATATGGTCATAAAAAATTTGGACTTGGAGCCACAAATCTATGCCATGATGAGGGACTTTTTGGAGTAAGTCCTTGAAACGAGTCCATGCTTCATAAAGAGATTCATTTTGACGTTGTTGGAACATCAAGATTTCATTCCTAAGCTTAGTAGTTCTCCCCGGTGGGAAAAATTGAGCAAGGAAACGAGTGGTGAGATCATCCCATGTGGTGATGGATCCCGCGGGTAAACGCTCAAGCCATTGACTAGCTTGATCCCGTAGAGAGAATTGGAATAGGCGTAAACGGGTAGTCTCTCTAGTTTCAACACCTAGGTCTATGGAATCTACGACTTTGAGGAAGTCCTTAAGGTGTTGGTTTGGATCTTCGGAACGAAGTCCATGGAATGCACATCCGCTTTGCACCAACCGGATGGTGTCGGATCGCAAGGGGGTCACATTGGCTCCGGTGAGCTCAATGGTGTTTCGGTAGCCTTGGTGGCTAGGTCGGGAATACTCTCCTAAGGTTCGGGGCCTAAGGGGTTCTAATGGTGGGTTTTGTTGTGGTGGGATGATGGGTTCAAAGATGTTACCACCTTCCATGATGTCGGATGGTAAAGAGTTACGAACAAAAGCACGAAGAAATAAGATAGACTAAAGAAGACCTAAAAAAAATAAAAATCTTACTAGAAAGGAATCTAGAAAGTAGACCTAATAAAAAGAAATTCTAACCTAGACAATAACTATTCCCCAGGCTGCGGCGCCAAAAACTTGATGCGTGGGAATCGCACCTTGCTTTACCTCTCGAGGGATCTCGCGAGGCTTACAACCCCCACCAGGCAGTGTACCTGATCGTTGTAGTATAGTATAGTGACAAGTACCGGGGGATTGATCGTTCAGCTTAGGAATAGTGTCGCTAGGATTAGAAAACCTAATTAATAGTTCTAGAGATGAAAGATGATTATTTTTGTGTTTTTATATTTTTATGAAAGCAATTAAAATCTCGGGTTTTTAGAAGAGTGGGCGGAATTAGTTGTTATCCAACTAACCCAAAAACTACTTTGTAACTAATTAAACTAATGAAAATAAAATTAAACTAATATTAAACTAAGGTTGTGAGCAGTATATGGAGAAATTGTGTTTACTTAGACTTCATTACTCCCTAGATATCTTTTACATGTCAATTACTTGTTACACTTGTATGAATGACGGGTTGTATTCGTTAATACCATTCGTGGAGTGGCATACATAACTCCCCAACTCTATGAGCTCTTATCTCCTCCTACACCATGACCCAGCACAACTATAGGGATTGTAAACAGTGGCTCATGCATTAAATACAACCAATAAAGACCTAGTACGCCTCGGTTCATGTTTCTTAAGACGTTCAAGCATGTTACCATTTGGAGATCTGCCAGTTTTCTTAAGCCTAACATATAAAATCATTCATTCAAAACAAGAATAGACAAGTAATCAACACATAATCAACATCTAGGTTTCATTAGATCTAAGCAAACACAAGAGAGATCTAGCCTAGCATAGTAGAATTAAGATAAGAACAAAAGATAAACAACCAACACATAGACATATTGATTGAATTAAGAGTATACTTATCTCAATTACAATGCAAGGTCTCAAGGGTTTGGAACCCTTGAAAAACCTGTAAAAGAGGCACCAAAATCGTCTTTAGGGTTTCACCAAAACTTCTCTTCTTTAATGAAAAAACTAGAAAACTATATATAGGAAAATCGTCCTGACGGCGTCAAGAGTTAAATCTGACGCCGTCAACTCGCCGCCATACACTTCCTCGGACGCCCTAGATCCAATCGTGACGGCCTATGTGACGCCGTCACCACCCACGGTAAATTAATCTTGGCCACTTTGACGCCGTCACCTCTCCATCTGACGCCGTCACCAGCTACGGTAAATTATTCTTCATGTCTGACGCCATCAAGAGCAAACCCTTGACGCCGTCACCTTGTATTTCCAGCTTGGATTTTTGGTACTTTGTCGTTTTCTTCACTTTATGCTCCAAAAACGTCCAAAATAGCCTCTTTTCCAGAATTCACTCTCCAAACACCTAAAATCACAAAAGGAACGATTTAGGGCAATATTTGATCAAATAAATTCGGATTCGGGCTTAAATGACCCCCTAAAAACGGATCATTTTTCGCCTCATCAGTTTTGTTGACATGAGTTCAAGTTCGTGATTTCCCCTGAAATACATTAGTAAGTTATCATGACACCAAAATAAATTCATATTGCAATAGTTGAATACCTTCAATTATAAAGACATTTTGTAAAGAACACCATCAATGTAGGTAATAGCATTGCATTGGATAATGTTTAACCTGCATAAATGAAAAAACAAAATTAAAGATTAATATCTCTATAAACATAACACATTACCTGATACGTACACAAAATGAAACTAAAATTATAATCATATAACAATGAAAGCAAACAGCATATAACGATTATACAACATTTGCATTACCAAAACAGAATTGCAAACAAAAAAACATTCAAAAATTCATAATTGAATAAACCATAATCAAAGTTGGGAAATAAGGATATGACATTGTATAACAATAACCGATAATATTCACATAATAAACAGATTACAATAACATGTAAAAAAAGATGCCATTAAAAAAAAACATCATAAATAAAAACAAAAACAAAAAAAAATGCACTGATTAAATGATTATAAACAAAACATATGTCTAACCTCCTGATCCACTAGCACTATCACGGCCCTTTGAACCTCCAAAACCTCCAGGACCTCCAAAACCCCCAGAACCACCAAAACCTCTATTTTTCCTGAAACTGCTACTTGGTAGAGATGGTGATTTCTGATATCGCATGTTACCATTTTTTTTTACCTGCAAATATATTCATGATTAATGTTAAAGAATTGAAATAATAGGGGAAATGATGAATGTGATGATGCATAATAAGTACCTTCATTATTTATAGATTTCAATTAGGGTTTAGAAATTTGAATTAATATGAATAATAAAATTGGAATCAATTCAAAATTAAAGAGTGAAATCAGGAAACCGAAATTATTGTGATGTGATTTTAAAATGTATAACTGATTTAAGTGATTCATTGTGAAAGGATTAAGGAAAGTATATTTGAGTATTAAAGTGGAGAAATTAGGGGGGAGCAGAGTGAAAAGTTGTGTGTGTTGTAACTGAAAATAAAGTCAACGTATTATCTTATATGTAAAGTGTAGAATCTGTTGCCTTTATTGTTTTTGTGTTTCAAACATATTCACAAAAACCACTTTGGTCTAGTGGTTGAATTGATGGTTGTTTACATGAGAGACCGGGGTTCGATTCTTGTAAGTGTCAAATTTTTTTAACAAATTTTTGAAAAATTACTGAAATTGTAGTGCTGACTGGACATTCCACGTAGGCAATCGAAATATTAAAATGTTGATGACTGGACAATTGACATGATGAGTCAGCATTATCTGCTTCATGTACAACCTTCAAAACATCAAGTGCAACTCATACTTAGCCTCTTATATTTATATATATATATATATATATATATATATATATATATATATATATATATATATATATATATATATATATATATATATATTACCTATTATATAAGAAAGGCTTTTTCATTTAGAAGGAGACACGTAAGCACCTGGATAATTGACACATAGTCCTTAGTAAAAAATCTACCTATTGTATATGCAAGAGCTCCTTTTTAACTGTAGAACCTCAATAAAAGACATCTGTCCATTTACAGCTGGTCATTATTTACACTTCCCTTAATAAAGTCACATATGGGGAACCCTCACTCATAAAATTAGTACGTTGTGGTTCATCCTCTCCCATTTTTTTCTTTCAATGAATAATTTGTCGGCACAGTAAAATAACACCGGTGACTAACTTTACAAATCATGATAAGTTTTTAGGAGAAAAGTTCATTTAGGGACTAGTTTTTTGTTACATACTAAAAGACAAATCCCCACTATCCATTTAGTTTGATCTAATGGTGAGGATTAACCTAAGATTAAACATGGAAACCTAAGTCCATGTCTTTTTTTTTTTTTTTTTTTTCCTTTTTCTTTGTCTTTTTTATTATTTACTTTCTTTATTTCTTTCTTTCTTTTTTTTTTCTTTTTTTTTTGCTTTTTTTTCCAATTAACGTTATATATTTTTTCTTTTTTTTTTTTTTTTCCTTTTTTTTCTTCGAATTCACTTTTTTTTAGTCAAGCTTTTCTTTTTTAAATAAATTCACGATTTTTTCTCACTTTATTACGTTTTCGTCCGTTTTCAGACGTTTTTTTACCATTTTTATACGTTTTCGTCCCTTTTTACGTTTTCGTCTGTTTCAGACGTTTTTGTTCGTTATTATATGTTTTCGTCCGTTTTTTTACGTTTTTGTCTGTTTTCAGACGTTTTTATCCGTTTTCGACAGTTTTTATATGTTTTCAGACGTTTTTGTCCATTTTCATACGTTTTCATCTGTTTTTATACGTTTTTGTCCGTTTTCAGACGTTTTCGTCCGTTTTTATACGTTTTTGTCCGTTTTCATACGTTTATATACGTTTTCGTCCGTTTTCATACGTTTTTACATGATTTCATCCGTTTTAATACGTTTTCGTCCGGTTTCATATGTTTACATTTGTTTCCGTCTGATTTCATACGTTTTCTTCCATTTTTTTACGTTTTCATCCGTTTTTAGATGTTTTCGTCCTTTTTCCTACATATTCGTCTGTTTTCTTACATTTTCGTTCATTTTCATAGGTTTTCGTCCGTTTTTAAATTTTTTTGGCCAATTTTAGACGTTTTCATACGTTTCTGAATATCACAAGTGATATTCGGTGATACTCAGACGTTTTTGTCTGTTTTCGTCCGTTTTTGTCCATTTTTGTATGTTTTCAAACGTTTTCGTCTATTTTCATACGTTTCGGCAGTATTTATACGTTTTTAGACGTTTTTATCCGTTTTCAAACATATTCATCAATGTTTTACATTATCGTCTGTTTTAAGACGTTTTCGTCTGTTTTTATACGTTTTCGTCCATTTTAAGACGTTTTCGTCTGTTTTTATATGCTTTCATCCATTTTTATCTGTTTTTATACGTTTATAAACATTTTCGTCCGTTTTTATGTATTTTTTTCTGTTTTCAGACGCTTTCGTCTGTTTTCATACTTTTCAGCAGTTTTATACGTTTTCGTCCATTTTCATCAATTTTTCATACGTTTTTGTCCCTTTCCAGGCGTGTTTTTACGCTTTCATACGTATTCGTTCGTTTTCATATGTTTTCGTCCGTTTTTATACGTTTCTGAATATCACAATTGATATTCTTAATATCACAAGTGATTTTCTTTGATATTCAAAATATCACTTGTGATATTAATAATATCAATTGTGATATTCAGAAATGTATGAAAATGAAAAAAAACATATGAAAATGAACAAAAACAGAAGAAAACGTAAGAAAGTGAAAAAAACGTGAATTAAAAAAATGTGAAAATCACTTATAATATTCTGAATAACACTTGTAATTTTCTGAATATCACTTGTGATTTTCGTGTTACAAAACATTAGTTGAACATCACTTGTGATATTCGGAATATCACTTGTGATATTCAGAATATCACTTGTGATTTTCTGAATATCACTTGTGCTTTTCAGAATATCACAAGTGATTTTCAACTAATGTTTTGTAACATGAAAATCACAAGTGATAATCTGAATATCACAAGTGATATTCAGAAAATTACAAGTGATATTCATGTTACAAAACGTTAGTTGAAAATCACGTGTGATATTTAGAATATCACTTGTGATTTTCATGTTACAAAATATTAGTTGAAAATCACTTGTGATATTCGGAATATCACTTGTAATATTTAGAATATCATTTGTGATTTTCTGAATATCACTTGTGAATTTCATGTTACAGAACAATTGTTGAAAGTCACTTGTGATATTCATAGTGATATTCAAAATATCACTTTTGAAAAAACGTGAATTAAAAAAAGCGTGAAATCACTTGTAATATTCCAAATATCACTTGTGATTTATATTCAGAATATCACTTTTGATATTCAGAATATCACTTGCGATATTCTGAATATCACTTGCGATTTTCATGTCACATAACATTTGTTGAAAATCACTTGTGATATTCAGAATATCACTTGCGATATTCAGTTATCACTTGCAATATTTTGAATATAACTTGCGATATTCTGAATATCACTTGTGATTTTCATGTTACAGAATGTTAAAAATCACTTGTGATATTCAGAATATCGCGAGTGATATTCAATATCACTCACGATATTTTGAATATCACAAGTGATATTCTGATAATCACAGTATATCACTTGTGATATTCAGAAAAGGTATGAAAACGTCTGAAAACATTTAAAAACGAACGAAAATGAATGAAAACGGACGAAAACGTATGAAAACGGATGAAAATGTATGAAAACGAACGAAAACGTAAGAAAACGGACAAAAATGAATGAAAACAGATGAAACCATATGAAAACGTATAAAAATGGACTATAACGTATAAAAACGGACGAAAACGTATGAAAACGGACGAAAACATATGAAAACGTATGAAAATGGACAAAAACGTAAGAAAACGGACGAATATATATGAAAACGGACAAAAACGTATGAAAACGGGCGAAAACGTATGAAAAAATTCAAAAACTGATGAAAACGTAAGAAAACGGACGAATATATATATATATGAAAACGGACGAAAACGTATGAAAATGGACAAAAACGTAAGAAAACGGACGAATATATATGAAAACGGACAAAAACGTATGAAAACGGGCGAAAATGTATGAAAAATTCAAAAACTGATGAAAACGTAAGAAAACGGACGAATATATATATATATATATATGAAAACGGACGAAAACGTATGAAAACAGGCGGAAACGTAAGAAAACAGACGAAAACGTAAGAAAAAAATTCGAAAACAGATGAAAACGTAAGAAAACGGACGAAAACGTATGAAAACAGGCGAAAACGTATTAAAATGGACGAAAAATGAAAACGGGTGAAAACGTAAGAAAACAGACGAAAACGTATGAAAACGAGCGAAAACGTAAGAAAACAGACGAAAACGTATGACAACGGACGAAAATGTATGAAAACGAATGAAAACTGACGAAAACGTAAAAAACCGACGAATATGTATGAAAAACGAAAAAAAACGTAAAAAAAAAAATAATAAAAAAAAAAAAGAAAAAAAAAACTTGAATTAAAGGAAAAAAAAAAAGAAAAAAGGAAAAAAAATGAATAAATAAGATAGACAAAAATGACATAAAAAAAAAACATAGACTTAGTCTTATTAAATCCCAGGAAAGTGTTTTACATTTTTCAAATGCAAAATAATCAAAAACAGATGAAAAATGCACAAAGTTTGCAAAATTGGCAGTTTCAGTCCCTCAACTTTCAAAAGTTGTCAAAACTAGTCTCTAGTTGTTCTAAAAACTTGAAAAAGTCACCAAAGGCCCTTTTAAATCAAAAAGTTACACAATTAGTCCTTTGGTGCAAAGTTTCACAAAATGTCAAGTTTAGTCCCTGAACTTTGAAAATTGTCGAAAATGGTCCCTGGAATATTAAAAACTTTGAGAAAAACAAATTTTGTCCTTGCACTAACCTTTTATGGCAGGATTGGTCCTTGGTGGAAAAGTTTGGTGAAATTACACAATTGGTCCCTGAAGTTTGAAAGTTTGGCAGTTTTAGTCCCTGGTGAAATAAAAATGGAAAAATCATGCCAGGACCTCATACTATTCACAACTTGGCAAGAAAGACCCTTTGAAATACTTTGGAAGATGGCCAAGTTTCACCCTCCAACTTTCGATAAATTACAAAATTAGTCCTTGTGAAATCTTAAACCAAACCGGACCCTTACTATTACCCAAAATAATAAAAACCAAATCCAATCCATAAATCCCACCCAAGCCCACTTTCCCATTCCTAGGCCCATACAACTCAGCCCACACCCAAAATAATATAAGCCGGGGTCAAACGTTTGACCTCGGTCAAACCGAGTCAAACACCCCATCCCTTCCCTCTCACAGCCTCCCCCACACCCACTTGCAGGTCACATCACCACTACCCCATCACTTCCACCGCCCAAAACCACTTCACTCCACCTTATATCACCTCACATTTAATGCACCACCCCCCCTTGCCTGAAACAGTCCAAATCCCACACACCAATTTTCCCGCCAAAAACACGTGGCAATTGATCAGGGAATTAGCAGTGATCCAAGGGCTTGGAACTGATTGGGAAATGCTCAGAGAAGACAAAGGAACCCTAATCCTTGGCTATAAAAGGAAAATGAAGCAAAATGAAGTCTCGGACTAATTTTTTAGTATAAAAGTAGTCGTATAAGTGTAATAGGCAATTGTAGTTTAATTAAAAGCTTTTAAGCAGTGTTCTTAGTTAATTCAGTGTACTTTCACTCTTTTCAAAGCAATATAATCAAGTTTCTTCAATCCTATTTGTTTATGCAAATTTCAGTTTCAAGTCACTATTTTAGATCATAATCTGTTAGTGTTTGTGTTTGAATTATGGACTCTTAAGCTCACTTAGGATCCCATAAAGCTTATTGAAGCTTTTAGAGACCTTAAAAACCAGTATTACTAGAAAAAACCAAAAATACAAAAAAAAAGTCAACCATAGTCAACTGTGCTTGTTTGAGTTTGATTTCAGGTATCAAGAGCATTTGTGGGCAAGCTTGGAAGTGGATTTGGCCTATCTAAAGATAGGCATCAGTGGAAAACCCCTTGTTCATGCTAGGGGTAGTTGTAAGCATTTGCTTAATTTAATTTTTCTCTAAAAATCTTAGTCCTTATAGTTTCTGATTGCTTGCTTACATTATTGCTTATTTGGTTTTGATTGTGCTTATTCAGTGTTGTTTGAGTATTTTATAGCTTAAGTTAGTTGACTTGTTCATTAGATATTGTAGTACTTAGAATCCTAGATTTCACAGTTAATATTGCATAAGTGATATTGTTGTGTGTTGGTGATAGCTATCTGTTTCTAAGTGCTCATTTAAGTTTAATACTTGATAAAAAGTTGAATTGGAACAATCTCATAAGCTCTCACAGCCCTTAGCTTCTTAAAATAGAAAACAGTCTTACTTAAGAGGGTGTTTGGATTTGATCAAGTCACTGTGTGTTTGAGGTTTTTGTTTGTAAACTTTGTGTGAAAACTCTGTCTCAGTATCAAAATTGTTCAAACAAACCTTAACTTTTGGTGTTATAAAGCAAAAAAGTCAAAATTACAAAGATCCACCCACACAGTCAACTGTGTGAGATTTTGAGTTCCAAAAGCTCTTCATAACTTAGCTTAGAGTGTTAGTTTAACTTAAATCAACCTTAGTCTAACTTGTTAACTTGTTTTCAGTCACTTAGGATCAAGCAAACTTCACCAAAGTCAAATAACCAAGTTTAATCAAAAAGTCAAAAGTTTGCATCTCAGATTTTTCCAAATATTCAAGAAATTTTTATGATTTATGTGGTTAGAGTTAGGCTCTGAAATTTGTTGTAGTTAAAGCCTATCAGCTCATCTCTAAGATCCCATAATCACTTAAATTTTGTGAATTTTTCTCATTGGCCTTTTAGCCCCTTGAACTGAGTTGCAGGGCAAACCATTGCCCTGTGCATCAGCAGTCCATCTCACCCCCACCACTTTGGTGGCTGTTGTAGACCAAACCAGTGGGTCCCACAACCCACATTTGGCTTTAGTCAACCCCCTCCTACCAGGGATCATAGTTTGACCCTTTGTTTGACCTAGGAACAAGCGGACCCCACCTGGAATCCACCCCCAAGATTGTCCCATTTCTGTGTTAAGTTTCAGTTTGCATAAGTGCTTATTTCATTCCCAATAGTTTATCAGTGATCATTGCTAGTTGTTTTCAGCTTATTTAAGTTGGTTTAGCTTATTTGTATCTAGTTTCATCATTGTGGACCCCACATTCAGTCATTTGTGCTTATTTGCTTACTTAGTCAATAAAAGTCAAACTGCTTAAGTAAAGGGGGTGCACATTGCTTATTTTTAAGCTTTGTAAAAAGTTGTTTCACAAAATATCTTATTTGCATCTTATATTTAGCTGTCTAAAAGAAAAACTCCAAAAAAGCAAACATAAAAATAGTGATTGCTTCTATTTAATAGAAACTATCTTTTTCATTTTTCATTTCAGCTTATTTATAAGCATTTTTCCATTTTTATAATTTTATAAATTTTCTAGTACCTTTAAGTATTTAAAATAATTTTCTTAGATTTTTCCTAATTAATTTACTATTTATTATATTTAAAAGTTGTTTAATTAATTAAATAAGTAATATTAGTTATTAATTAGCTTTCTTAAATTTTTATTAACAACAGTAGGTTTTTATAATTTTTATAAGTTTTATAAATTAGTTAAGACTTTTAGAAAATATATTTTTAGTTTCTACTGTTCATTTCCCATTTTTCTTATTTTAAATATTTAAATTAGATTTAAGTTAATTAAAAGGTAATTAATTAGTGGAATAGCCTTAAACATAATTTTTAGAAGTTTTTATAATTTTTTAGGATTTCTGTGATGGTTAAATAGTTTTATAAATTTTCTCATAATTTTCTAAGTTAATTTAGTATTAATTGTAATTTAAATTAGTTTAATTAGTTTAATTAAGTTAAATAGTTTTTAATTAATAAAAAACTCATAAAAAGACAAAAATATTTATTTTTATTTTTTTATACTTTCTTCAAGTTCTTATTAAAGTTTAGAAATTGTTTTTGCAAATTTTTAGTTTAATTTGTAATCCTTGTAATTTTTAGTTAATTTAAATTAGATTTTAATTAGTTTAATTAATTAAATAATATTTAACTAGTAAAATAATCATTTTTATAATTTCATTTTCATTTGAAATTTCTTTTTAATTTCAAGTTTTCAAAAGTTTCATTTGCACCCCCTGTAGTTTGTGAATTATCAAATCCCACTTTTCTGTCTGATTACGTGTTACCAAATTGTGAATTTGTGCATATACCTGTATATCTGTTATTTGTGAATATTATATCTGTGTACAAATACCAAAATATCAGTAGCAAAATCAATTCCCTATCATCTGGGCTACTGTCCTCAGTGCCACTCATTCCTAAACGATTTCAAATTGCACCATTTCAATCTCGCTGGGACTTAACGATCCGGGGACACACTATACTATCACCGGAGAATTGGAACGAGGCTGTCTTTGACTTATTGACCTTGGTCAATAATATCTGACTGCTTTTACCCCAATCAAAATTTGGCGCCGCTGCCGGGGAGGTTGTTGCGTGTTTTAATAATCGTTTTAAGTTTAGTGGTTTTCAAAACCCTCCCTGTACAAATTTCACACAAATTTGTAAAAAGTCTTTTGTAAAAATTCAATCATATCAAAAAGTTCATTAACACTTTTCCTAAAGTGTTAAAAACACAAAAAAAATCAAAAACAACAAAACAAACTGTGAAGTTAAATTACTTCGTTTTCTTTAAGATTACAACCTGAAACAGCTGGTTTAAGGTAAGTTCTGACATTAAATTGCGAACTGAAGAGGAAACCTATTTACTTCCTCCCGCCAGCCTGCGAGTAATCTTAAAAGAATGATTTCGGTTAACGAATCAGTTCCAAAAATATTTCCAAGTTTTCTGCATACACACCCATAAGCCTAAAACAGTTTTTCAAATTAATAAATATATAAAATCGTACCACCGCAAACCAAGGCTGAACACCTACCAACTGGGGGTGTGGACATAATAAGTTCCAAAACTTAAGATTAAAACTTGCCTTTATATCCCTGTGAGTGGTGTACCTTTTTCAAAGAAGCCATTCACTTGTGATAATTGGTTTAAGTTCACTGTGGTTTTGCCTCGATCTTGTTTTGAAAAATTGTTTTTAGTGCATGCGCACTCGGTCACAAACAAAACGTAAACATCAGAAAAACGTACCCGAGCTACGTTCTGATACACGAGAACCAAAGACCGAAATGGCCGTTGGGCCACCACCACCATTACCACCCCCTGACCCTCCCAGGGATGTGCCAGCTCCCGATCTCCGAACGATGGAGGAGATGTGCCAGCCTACCATGCAGGGAAGGGGTGGGCCTATTGCACCACTCACTATTGAGGCTACGGACTTTGGCCTCAAGCACCACATGATCCAACAAGTCCAGAATTCGTGTCAATTTCACAGATTACCGGGTGACGATGCTAACAAGCATCTTGACAAATATCTCACGGTCACCCAAAGCATGAAACAGCATGGTGTCACCGATGATGCCCTCCGGCTGTATCTCCTCCCCTATTCTCTCACTCATCATACCACTGCATGGTTTGACCGACTCCCAAAGAATTCTATTCGTACCTTTGATGAAATGGTAACCAAATTTTTAGCAAAATATTTTCCACCTTCCATGGTTACCAAGTTACGAAATGATATCAGCAACTTCCGGCAACGTCCCGATGAGTCTCTTTTTGAGGCTTGGGAACATTATAAGCTAGCTATTGATCGGTGCCCTAACCACAATATGTTACAAGTTACCATCATAGACACCTTCTATAATGGTCTGACATTGAGGCACCGGGATATTCTCAATGTTGCTGCTGGTGGGACCTTTATGAAAAGGCGTCCCGAAGAGTGCTATGACTTGATTGAGAACATGACTGCCCACCATAACTTTTGGGATTCCTCTGCGGAGAGCGATGCATCATGTAATTCAGTTACTCCTTCATCATCATCTCCTGAAATAATTGCTCTTACCAAAAATATGGATGATATCTCTACGGCTGTGTTGAGAATGAACCAAACGATGCAAAATCAGGTTCACAATCAACAAGTGAAAGCCGTGGCCCGAAGTTGTGAAACTTGTGGGGGCCCACATCTTTATTCCGAGTGTCCAGCTACTGCTGGCTTTCCTCAAGAGAACGTTTATGCTGCTCACGGTTCCTACAACACGGGGGGTAATTCTTACCAACCACAAGGGGACCGTAATCTCTTAAGCTATCGTTCCAACAATTTCCTCGGACCTCCCGGTTTTAACCAAAATCAAAACCGTAACTCGAATCAGAATTTTAACCAAGGTCAAAACTCGAATTTCCAAAACCCGAACCAAAATCAAGGCCAGTTTAATCAAAACAATTTTCAAAATGGCAATCAAAACCAAGGTTTTCAAGGAAATTTTCAAAGAAACCAAAATCAAGGAAATTACAATCAGGGTAATTTCAATCAGAGAAACAATTTTCAGGGTAACAACAATCAAAATCACGGGAATTTTCAAAACAACCGTGTTCAAAATCCTCCTCAAAACGTTGTTCCACCCTCGTCTTCCTCCGATGAAGTGCTAAAACAATTCATGAAAGCACAAGAGGAAACGAATCGGTTATTGATCAGCAAGATCTCTGAGCTTCAGAAGTCTTTAAATGATCGACCCTCGGGCCCGGGTACACTACCGAGCAACACGATCGCTAACCCGAGGGGCGATGTCAAAGCGATCACTACCCGAAGTGGGGTATCATACAATGGATCCTCGATTCCCTCTACCTCTTCGTCTCCTCCTACTAAGGTAGCGGAACGTAAACCTGAGGTTACCACGGACATGGTACTTCCTACTAATAACGGAGGTATCAACAACATCCACCCTCAAGTTGTCCCGGTCCCGGCTTGTAAGCCGAAAGTTGTATTCGATCCTCCTGTGAGTTCTGATGAAATTCCAAAGAATGATCCTAAGCCTTCAATTCCATATCCTTCATTTATGAATGATCAAAAGAACCGCGAAAAAGCTAACCATCAGATGGAAAAATTTTATCAAAATTTCCAAGAATTACACTTTGATATTAGCTTCGCGGATGCTCTTCTTCTCATGCCTAAGTTTGCTTCGACAATCAAAAATATGATAAGCAACAAAGAAAAACTCTGTGAAATGGCAAAAACTTCGCTTAATGAACATTGCTCAGCAGTGCTCTTGAAAAAGCTTCTCGGAAAGCTTGGAGATCCCGGGAAATTTCTCATTCCTTGTATTTTCCCGGGGATGGTTGAATGCTTTGCCTTGGCCGATCTTGGCGCAAGCATTAACCTGATGCCTTACACAGTCTGGAAAAGACTCTCTCTTCCTGCTCTCACTCCGACCTGCAAGACACTCGAGCTTGTAGACCGTACTATATCCCGTCCTCTCGGCATTGCCGAAGATATCTTCGTGAAAGTAGGAAAGTTCCATTTTCTAGCAGATTTCGTGATTGTTGATTTCGATGCTGACCCAAGAGTTCCTCTCATTCTCGGGAGGGGATTCTTAAGAACGGGTCGTGCTTTAATCGATGTATTCGAAGAAGAAATCACTCTACGTGTTGGTGGTGAAGCCATCACATTCAATCTTGATCAGACTTCAAGATACTCCTCCAACTATGACGCTGAAACGGTTAACCGAATTGACATCATCGATGTTGCGTCTGAGGAGTATTCTCAAGAAGTCCTTGGTTTCTCATCCAGTGGCAGTCTTTCTAATGATCCAATCATTTCCGACTCTTCCCCTTCCCTCACTCCATTTTAGGGAAGTGACTTCCTTCTGGAAGAGGTCGAGGCTTTTCTTGCTCAAGATAGCTCAATCCCAAGTGGGGTTGATGAAAACTATCTTGACCCGGAGGGGGACATTCTTCTCCTTGAAAGATTGTTAAATGACGATCCTTCACCCTCTCCGTCTCCTAAAATACTTCATAAAGCGGAAGTCAAAAATGTTGAAATAACTGAAGACTTTCCCGAGGTTGAGCTCAAGGACTTGCCTCCTCATCTAGAATATGCATTTCTGGAGGGTGATAATAAATTACCCGTCATTATTGCTAAAGACTTGAAAGATGAGGAAAAGGCTGCACTCCTAAAGGTTTTTAAGGCAAACAAGCAAGCAATTGCTTGGAAACTCTCCGACATTAAGGGCATAAGCCCGGACTTTTGTACACACAAAATCTTAATGGAGGATGACTTTAAGCCAGCAGTGCAACAACAGAGAAGGGTAAATCCCAAAATCCACGAAGTTATCAAACAAGAGGTTCTTAAACTTCTTGATGCGAGATTGATTTATCTTATATCTGACAGTCCTTGGGTTAGCCCAATTCATTGTGTTCCTAAAAAGGGTGGCATTACCGTTGTCACCAACGAGGATAACGAGTTGATTCCAACTCGTTTGGTCACGGGTTGGCGTGTATGTATTGACTATCGAAAGTTAAATGAAGTCACCCGTAAAGACCATTTTCCTCTCCCTTTTATAGATCAGATGCTCGAAAGACTTGCGGGGAATGAATATTACTGCTTCCTCGATGGTTTTTCGGGTTACTTCCAAATCCCCATTGATCCCCAGGATCAAGAGAAGACTACCTTCACATGCCCCTACGGAACGTTTGCTTACAGACGTATGCCTTTCGGCTTATGTAATGCACCAGGCACGTTCCAGAGGTGCATGATGTCTATCTTTTCTGAAATGATCGGAAAAACCATGGAGGTATTCATGGATGACTTTTCAGTCATCGGGGATTCATTCCAGTCTTGTCTCTCCCACTTGGAACAGATGCTTAAACGTTGCAAAGAAACGAATCTAAGTCTCAACTGGGAGAAGAGCCACTTTATGGTCAAGGAGGGCATCGGGATTGAGGTTGACAAAGCCAAAATCGATGTCATTGCTAAATTACCTCATCCCACCACCGTTAAAGGTGTCAGGAGCTTTTTGGGTCATGCCGGCTTCTACCGTTGGTTTATCCATTCTCTAAGATTGCCCGGCCTATGACCCATCTCCTCGAGAAGGATGCTCCTTTCATCTTCTCTCCTGAGTGCATCGAAGCTTTTGAAACATTAAAGAAAAAGCTTGTGGAAAACTAGAAGGGGGGTTGAATAGTTTACCGATTAAAATCTTTTTAACTTGTTAAGTTAGCTTTGAAACTTTCCGTTTGATCAAAGATATATGCACAAACACAATATATAACATGCAAGTAAATGAAAGAAACGATCAAACCACAACACGAGTATTTATCGTGGTTCGGCTACAAGGACTCTTTTTCCTTGCCCTACGTCCACGCCCCGAGTATTCAACTCGAGAGTTTCTTTCACTAGTCAACAAGCTCCTTTCACCGGCGGAGAAAACCTTACACGTCGCTTATACTTTTACCGACACAAAGCTAAATGTCTAGTTCTTTTACAAGGGCACAACCACTCCCGTTAGTTCTTTTACTAGGGTACAACAACTCCCAACACTCTTTGTATTTTGAGGACTAAAATACTAACCGATCACTACTGAAAATACACAATCAAATGAAGTGTAAACTACACAAGTCTACACAATGTTAAGCTAACAAGTCTTGCAACGTTGTGTTGAATACTTGTTACTTTTAGTAAGCTCGTGAATCTCTTTGCTACAAAAAGAAACTTCACATATGAAATGTTAAGAGGTTAGATGAAAGAATGAATGTGTGTGTAAAATGTAATGTCAAGTGATGAGCCAAATTTTAACTTGTGGCTCAATATTTATAGCCAAAACCTTCTGCAGGTCTGGCGGATCAGGCGGACCCCTGAGAAGGGTTCCGCCCGTGTACCTCCAGGGTACCGCCAGGCTTGCAGTTGGTTTTTGCAATAACTCTTCAAACCAAACAATGTCTTGTCTCATAACTCCTAGCAACCAAACAATGTCACATCTCATAATAACAAGTCAAATACAAAGCTTGCAAGCAACAACAAAGTTAGTCAAACACATTTCTTTCCATAAATGCATAATGACAAAACTTGCCATAAATGTGATGTGACAATTTCTAATTTAAGAAATAAACTTGTGTTGTGTTTTATGAAATGTAAAATGTAGCAAAAGTCTAGTTTATGCAAGTCTTAAAAACTAAGATTATGTTTTGCTTAGAAACTAAAGTTTATATTTTGTCGTTAACAAAACTTAGCGAAGATCGTAAAATATAAATAACGTTTTTAGGCGATATTTGTAATAACAATCTCCCCCTTTTTGTTGATGACAAAACATAAACTTTGTTTTTAAGTAACAAGCAAAATCTTGGTTTTCAAGACTTAAAAAAAAAATTATATTAACCTTGTTTTACTTAAGAGACGAAAAGCATATCAAGTATTTGAAGGGTTAATATATTTCTCCCCCTTTTTGTCGAAACAAAAAGAAGAGTAGCGAAGCGGAATAATTCCAATGCTCCCCCTTGGTCGATACTCCCCCTAAATGGAGTGCCAAGATGGGAAACATGGATTTTGGACCCTACAAAAAAAATTGTTAGTTGGTGATATATGTAGTCAAGGATGTAGTTACCACACACATTGCAACCACAACACAAACATGATCAACCAATAATGTACTAAAGTGAGTAGAAAGAAATATCATTCCAAGTAAAATTTTGACTCTTAAAAGTCAAAAGACAAGAAATGAGAACTATTCTTTTACTTATAAACAAAAAACTTAAAAAATAACCAAGAAAGAAAAATAAAATCCTACTTTCCTAAATTGGGGCAAACGGCCTCCAAGGATTGTCTAGGATTTGTTGGGGTGGGAAAGAGCATCCAAACGTTCTATGACGTGTTGGAATGCAAAACGGGTTTCATTTTGGAATTGGTTAAGCAATGTTTTGATGGTTTCACCCATTTGCTCACAATTTGAGCAAGCATGGGGATGAGTGGGTTGAAATGGGTTGGTTTCGGTTTCTTGGTTTGATGGTTGGTTTGTTTTTGGTTCTTGGGTGGAGGATGGATTTGGTATTTAGTCAAGCAAGGTGGTTTGAAATTCCATTGCTTGATGAAGGTGGTTCTCAACCATGCTTTGGATTTCCTCATATGAGGGAAAGAAAGTCTCAAAGGTTTGGGCTTGAGAATGTGGTGGATTTGGGTGATCATTGTTTTCAAAGTTTGGTTCTCCATATAGAGGACCATGGATGTCATGGTAGATGGGGTGAAACAATAATGGTTTTGGTGGGTGGTACACTTGTTGTGGTGGTTGAGTGTGGTTAAAAATGTTATCTTGGTCAAGAATTGACCTTGGTGATTCATTTGCAAAAGGTGGTGGTTGTGTAGGTCTTGGTGGAAGATCATTAAGATCTTGGACAAATGGGTGTGGTGATGTGGGAGGAGACCCAAATAGTTCTATTGGCTCAATTTTGGGTAATGGTGATGGTGATGAAGTTTTGGATGGTTGAGTTGGAGCACTTGGTGGAGTTGGGTCAATAGGTGATTTAGTTGGTGGTGGAGTGAGCTCATTTGGTTCATTGGGTGATGGTGATGGAGATGCAAGGTTCAAAAAGTGTTCATTTTTTATGGGTGATGTGAATTCATCCGAGGATGAGGAGCTTAGGTTGATGGGTTGATTGGACCATAGTGGTTTAACACTAATCCGGTCGGTTTTCCGGATGGGTCTTGATGGTTGAGAGGTGTTTGTTGACTTAGTCATGGTTAAAAATGGTTTATAAGTTTCAGAAATTGTGTTGAGGAATGTGTGATTTGATGGTGTTTAGGATGGCTTAATTTATAGTGTTGATGAATTATGGAAAGGAGTGTTTGGATTTGATGTTAGTCCATACAAAAATGGAGGTTTCTAATGATTTGAAAAACTAATTGTGGGTTGTCAAATCATGGAAGTCAATCCAATGAAAATGGTGAAGTGAGAAGACAAGTTTTGCACTAAATGCTTAGTGGTTTTGGTGGATTTGTGGTAGTATAAATCTCAGGGATTTCAAGGATCCCTTAAAAGGGTTCCTTCCTTAATGTTTGAGGGGTCCTTGAGGTTGTTATGGTTAAATTTGAATTTTGGCGGGAATTGGTTTTGGTTAAGTTTATGGAAGAAGGAGTATCCTATTATGCTAAACACATTGCAAGTAATGGGTTTCTACCTAAAAGGATTGGATTTTGGTGTTTCAATGTTGAATTGGCGAAAAAGAAAACAAAAATTCTGCAGGTTGCTGACGGCACCCTGAGAATACACAGGCGGAACCCATTTGAGGGTGCCGCCTGGTCCGTTGGGCAAATTCTGGAATTCCCAGAAATTGCACTGGCGGAACCCAATTTTGGGTACCGCCAGATCCGCCAGGGGTGAAAAAAGTGGCAGTCCACGTTTTTGACCCGCGAGACGATTTTCAAAATTTTCAAAAACTCCTAAAATCAAAGAGATAAGGCATTTCTGGTTGGGAATGCAAAAATAGACACGTAAACATGCATTTCATAGGACTTTGACCTTGAGGTCGAGAATTTCACTATACTTAGTGAAAATATCATAAACTTGAAAATTTGACAACTTACCAAGAGTTGTCTTCCTGCATCATTGTTAGTTAAAACATGTTTCTAATAGTATCAGACATCCTACCAACACATAAATTCAAGAGAACCATTGTTTACATAACCAAATTGTTTAAATAGCACCTTGTGCCAAACACTCCTAATACACCCGCACTCATTGACGGTCAATCTTCTTCTTCATTTTTCCAAGGAATCTCCCGATGTTTTTGAACATCCCCTTTGTTTGCTTGAACTCCTCCGACTCATTCGGAATATCCGGAAGTTTAGAAAGGTATTCTAGAGGTGGGAGCCTAGAGTTTGGCTAATTGTCATCTTCACTCATTGAGGAAGAAGATGATGAGGTAGGAGGATGTGGGCATTTTCCTTGGGCTTTGTAAACTCTCTTATCACTAAGTGGAACAAAGGTGTGTGGAATGAGAGTGTAGTCAAGACGAAGACCATTTGAAGTTGGTGGAATGGGTGAGATGAACCTAAAGAGACGGGTCAAGAGCATTCCATATGGCATAGCCGTTGTGCCATGCACGGGAATGTCGGCCATTCTCTTGGCCATGTAGTAGGCAAGGTTGAAGGGTTGCCTAACGGACAAGGAGTAGAGCATGTAGCAAAGGCAAAGGTTGATATGGTCACGGTTCCCTATTGTGCTAATGACATTGGCTCTAAGGACTTTCTCCCATTTCTTGAATTGGGGTTTGAGTTCGTTCATTTCCATTCCATATGGGTCCTTATCGACCTCATTATCCGAACGGGTTCTCCTAGTGGTGGTGGTCCTAACAAAGAGGTAATCACGGAGAATGTCTTTTGAGACAAGAGGTGTGTCATAAGGGTGGATACGGTCTTGGAGGTTGTCAAGAGTTGAGAGGGAGTGCAAGTCGGAATAGAGGCAAGTACCACGGTTTGGAACACCTAGGATTTGAGCAAACTCCTCAAGAGTGAAGGAGTATTGATGACCGCTAACCCTAAAGTTGATAGACATATGACCATAATCATCCGTGGAGAGGACGCATGATGCATAGAACTCTAGAATGAACCTAGGACAAATAGGCTCGTCGATATTCAAAAGACACTCAAAGTTGATTGTGGCAAAATCGGCGTAAAGGTTTGTGCCTTCTAGGAAAGATTGGTCTATGGTTCTACCCTCATGGACATAGTGTTTTTCTAGGGCTTTGAAAACGTTTACTTGATTTGCGGTAAGGTCTTTGGTTTTTTGGTGTTTTGGTAGGTACTTAATGGTGTCCTTGTGGTCGTAGTGGGTTAGAGGAGGCATGATGATTCCTAGAACAACAAAATTTCACATTTTAGTTTACGTAAACCACTATTATAATGTGGAAGTTCTAGTGTGTGCCTATATAAAAACAATGTGGAGGTGCGGTTATCTTGACTCATTTTGATGCTCCAAAATCGTTTTATGCAAGTTTTGTTATAAAACAAAAGATAACCCAAACGCTCCTAGTTCAATGTAGCTTCGTTTGAATGCACCCGAAAATACATATTGGCTATGTATTCCCTTTAGCATTCAAGAGACATTATGCAAGTGATGTTTTAAACATAACGTTTTGATTTTGTATTCTCAATGTGAGACGAAAAAATATTTGTCCTACTTGTGAGAAATTTTTGGAAGGATTTGACATGGGGTGTTTTAGCAAACATGTTTATACTAGTTAAAGATGCAATTCCTAACTATGGGAAACATGATTAGTTTTATTAAACACCTAATCTAATGCATGAGTTTTTCAAGTTAGTGCATAACCCCAAGTTTTTGTTTTTGTGCAAGAAATAGAATTCCTAGACTCAGATCAGGATTGTAATCATGTTTAGAATACTTATATTGATGATTGATTTGCAATGTAAATGAATGGAGGACCAAGAATTCGTAGGTGTGGATGAGTGGTGAAGTGAATAATAGCAGCCTTGAAGTGGTGGTATGAGATAATGGGTGTTTGGTTTAATATAAACAAAGAAAATGTTTCTGCAGGTCGACGGATACGGCGGAACCCTGAGTTGGGTTTCGTCCGTTATGGCTGAGGGTTCCGCCGACCCTGCTGAGAAAAATGGTTTTGGATTTGTTTTGATTTTTGTGATTTTTGTCTAATGTCCAGAACTACAATGTAGGTTCCATGAGTCCTAAGCCTAGCCTAATAAGATTAAAAGGTTCACGTTTAAGAGGTTTTGTGAGAATGTCGGCTATGTTGTCTTCGGAAGAAACTTTCTCAATTGAGATATTTCCTTTTTGAACGTTGTCACGAAGGAAATGATGACGGATTTCAATATGTTTGGTACGAGCATGTTGAACCGGGTTTTTGCTAAGATCAATGGCACCTTTGTTGTCACAAAGAATTGTGATGTCGTTGAGTTGAATTTCGTAGTCAACAAGAGCTTGCTTCATCCAAAGAGCTTGTTGACATGCCTTTCCGGCCGAAACGTACTCGGCTTCCGTTGTTGAGATAGCAAGAGCCGTTTGCTTCTTAGAGAACCATGAGGTGAGACAATGTCCAACAAAAGTACAAATACCACTTGTGCTTTTTCTATCGACATAATCACCGGCATGATCCGAGTCGGCATACACTATGGTGTCTATTCCCGTTCCTTTGAGATACCATAAACCTAAATGTGTAGTGCCCTTAATATTCCTAAAAATCCTTTTAACGGCTTCGAGATGGGTAGTTTTAGGATCTTCTTGAAAACGAGCACATATACAAACACTAAACATAATGTCGGGTCTACTAGCCGTTAGGTAAAGTAGACTACCAATCATACCTCTATATTTAGTGCTATCTACGGATTCACTTTCCTCATCCTTGGTGAGTTTAGTTTCCGTGGACATGGGAGTTTTGATAGGTTTCGAATCTTCTAGTCCAAATTTCTTAAGCATGTCCTTAATATATTTAGATTGGTTAAAGAAGATACCATCTTCTAGTTGTTTGATTTGGAGTCCTAGGAAAAAGTTGAGTTCTCCCATCATACTCATTTCAAACTCGTCATGCATGATTTTTGAGAAATCCACACATAATTTTTGACAAGTTGATCCGAATATAATGTCATCAACATAGATTTGGACTATGATAATATGTGAATCTTTCTTCTTAGTGAAGAGAGTATTATCAACTAAGCCCATGGTATACTTATGGTCAACTAGGAATGTTTTAAGTCGATCATACCATGCTTTTGGAGCTTGCTTAAGTCCGTAAAGAGCTTTTTTAAGTTTGTAAACATGATTTGGTTTTTCAAAATCGATGAAGCCCGGTGGTTGAGCAACATACACTTCTTCATTAATGACTCCGTTTAGAAATGCACTTTTGACATCCATTTGAAAGAGTTTAAAATTTTGTGCACATGCATATGCAAGTAAGATTCTAATTGACTCGAGCCTAGCAACCGGAGCAAAAGTTTCATCGTAGTCAATGCCTTCTTGTTGGTTATATCCTTGTGCAACTAGCCTAGCTTTGTTTCTAGACACAATTCCATTTTCATCCATTTTATTTCGAAATACCCATTTTGTTCCAATTATAGTTTGACTCTTTGGTTGAGGAACTAATGTCCATACATCATTCCTAACAAATTGGTTTAACTCTTCTTGCATTGCAATTACCCAAGACTCATCTTTAATGGCTTCATTAATATTTTTGGGTTCAATAGTTGACACGAAACAAAAATAGTTGCTTTCATTTTGAACTTTTGACCTTAGTGTTCTTTCATTAATGTTGCCAATAACACCATCTAATGGATGACTTTTAGATTCTTTGATATTGACAAGTTCTTTGTTAAATAGTTCATCTTCTTTGTCATCACTTAAAATTTCTTGATTTTCTATTGCTTGGCTTTCAACTAAGTCATCATCTACCAAAGGTGATGTCTTAGAGGGAGGTGGACTCTCGTTAAATGTTACGTTCAACGATTCCTCGACTCTTAAGGTTTCTTTGTTCAAAACAATGTACGCTTTACTATTTTGTGAATATCCAAGAAATACACCTTCATAAGACTTCGGGTCAAATTTGGTGAGATAATCCTTGGTGTTAAGAATGAAACATTTACTCCCAAACACTCTAAAGTATCCTAATGTAGGTTTTTTACCTTTATATAGTTCATAAGGAGTTTTATTCAAAAATGGTCTAATTAAGACTCGATTTAAAATGTATATTGATGTGTCAACGGCATTACACCAAAACTTTTGTGGAATGTTTTGTTCATTAATCATTGTTCTACTCATCTCTTGCAATGTCCGGTTTTTACGTTCTACTACACCATTAGATTGAGGAGTACGTGGAGCCGAAAAGTTATGAGTTATTCCATTATTATCACAAAAGTTACCAAATTGAAATTCATTATCAAATTCACGACCGTGATCCGTTCTAATAGACACAATATTAGACCCTACTTGATTTTGAATTTTCTTACTTAGAATTTCAAATTTATCAAAAGCTTCATTTTTACTTTTCAAAGAATTTGTCCAAGTATATCTTGAGTAATCATCAACTATGACCAAAGTGTAGAAGTTACCTCCATAACTTTGTATAGCCGACGGACCAAATAAATCCATATGTAAAAGTTCTAGACACCTAGATGTAGAAACCAAGTTTTTAGCCTTGTGGCTACCATGGACTTGTTTACCGACTTTGCAAGCATCACAAAAGTATTGGTCATATTTCAACTTAGGTAGGTTTCGAACTAAGTCTTTGGAGGAGAGGTTTTGGATTAGTCTCATGTTAGCGTGTCCTAAACGTCTATGCCATAAAGTTGAAGATTCATCTAATGAGGTAAGACAAAGTTTGTCTCTAGATGTTGAATCCAACTTCATGACGTATACGTTGTTCTTAAGGACACCTTTGGCTACGGTTATACCATCTTTAAGTATTTTACTACCGTTTTCACTAAAAAGGACATTATACTTATTACGACAAAGTTGACTAATACTAAAAAGATTAAATCCTAAGTTATCAACATGAGCAACATCATCTATAGAAAGGGAGTCATGAGAGATTGTACCTTTTCCGATGATTTTGCTCTTAGCATTACTACCAAACGTAACATTACCTCCATCACATTTGTGATATGTTGAGAAGAGGCTTTTATTACCCGTCATGTGCCTTGAACAACCGCTATCTTTAATCCATTCATCCGGTTCCAAACAAACTTTGAGGCACACCTATTTTATGAAAAACACTCAAACATTTGGTCCCCAATTTCTCATGGGTCCATTTTGGTTAAGCATGCCATTAATTTGTTCCAAGTATGAAAATAGAGCATAAGGGTTCCATGGCATGTGGTTTTGAGTTTGGTAATGTCTAGGAGTGTTTTGGTTCCAAACATGTTGGTAGTTTGGTCGAGCGTTGAAGTTGCTCTTTGGAAAGGGGCGTTTGGGAATTGGAGTCTTAGGTCTTGGTTGAGTAGTTTTAGCTCTAAATTCATTTTTACTAAATCCTACTCCAGTTTTAAACACAAATTTTGTTCCATTTTTGTATGTAACTTTAACAAATTTTGAACGATCCGATGTGGATGGAGTTACTGCTGCAGCAGACCTGGCGGAACCCTCGGGGCCAACGGGCGGAACCCTAAATTGGGTTCCGCCTGATCCGCAGGCTGCTGTAGCAATTTTATTTGTTTCTTGTGCAATATTTTCTTATTTCATTTGACCCATTGAAGTTTCTATTTTCGTAAATCCTAGTCCTGTTTTATCAAAGGGTGACTTTTGAAGTTTCATAATTTCATCCGCACAAGAAATGCTCTTATCGAACTTCTTAAACTTTGTGGTTTGTTTTATTAGATCATTTTGAGTAATTTTGAGTTTCTCAACTTCTAGTTTAAGCTCTTCACATGATTTGCAAGATGTGTCAATATCTTTACTCTTTTCTAATCTCTTAGCTTTTTCTTTTAACTCATAAACTTCATTTTCCAAAAACTCCTTTTTAGTTTTCAAAAATTTATTTTTGTTTATGATTTTTAAGCTCAATTCACAAAGTTTGTTATATTCTTTTTGTAAAGTGTCATCATCAATAGAGGAGTAAGATGAGTCGGATAATACCTCATTTGAGTTGTGAGCCATGAGAGCAATATCGTCATTCTTTGGCTCATCGTCATCTCCTTCATATTCACTCCAAGCACCACCCACAAAAGCTTGTTGAGGTTTGCTCTTAGGTGGTTTTGGACATTCTCCTACAAGATGACTTGTGTCTCCACACCTATAACATTTTCTTTCAACTTTTCCTTTTCGATCATCACGATCTTTCCGGAAGGTTTTCTTGTCATCTTTAGGTTGCCTTACAAACTTCCCTCGCCTACGAAAGAACTTCTTGAAGTCTCTCACGGCCATAGCATATTCCTCATCATCACTATCCGAAGTAGATTCTTCATCATCACTTGATTGGACTCTAGCTTTCAAGGCAATGGACTTAACTTTTTCTTTCTTGCCTCTAACTAGTTCCGAATCTTTTTCCATTACCATTTCGTGAACTTTGAGGTTTCCAATTAGCTCATCAAGTGACATGTTTGAAAGATCTTTGGATTCTTCAATTGCCGTCACTTTTGCTCTCCACTTCGGATGGAGTGCTCTAAGAAATTTCCTGACAAAGTTCTTACTACAAAAAGATTCGTCAAGTGCTTTAAGTGAAGTAATAATAGTATTAAATCTAGCAAAAGCATTATCAATAATCTCATCTTCGGAAATAACAAATTGTTCATATTTTTGAACAAGAAGATCAATTTTGTTATCTTTAACTTGTGAGTTTCCTTGATGAGTGACAATTAAAGATTGCCAAATATCTTTGGCGGTTTTACACAAAAAGACTCATTCATATTCTTTCTTAAGCAAAGCATTATAAAGCATCATTTTAGCTTCATTATTTTTACCTATTAATTTCTTTTGATCATTAAAGAAAAAGCTTCTCTCCTGAGTGCATCGAAGCTTTTGAAACATTAAAGAAAAAGCTTGTGGAAAATTAGAAGGGGGGTTGAATAGTTTACCGATTAAAATCTTTTTAACTTGTTAAGTTAGCTTTGAAACTTTCCGTTTGATCAAAGATATATGCACAAACACAATATATAACATGCAAGTAAATGAAAGAAACGATCAAACCACAACACGAGTATTTATCGTGGTTCGGCTACAAGGACTCTTTTTCCTTGCCCTACGTCCACGCCCCGAGTATCCAACTCGAGAGTTTCTTTCACTAGTCAACAAGCTCCTTTCACCGGCGGAGAAAACCTTACACGTCGCTTATACTTTTACCGACACAAAGCTAAATGTCTAGTTCTTTTACAAGGGCACAACCACTCCCGTTAGTTCTTTTACTAGGGTACAACAACTCCCAACACTCTTTGTATTTTGAGGACTAAAATACTAACCGATCACTACTGAAAATACACAATCAAATGAAGTGTAAACTACACAAGTCTACACAATGTTAAGCTAACAAGTCTTGCAACGTTGTGTTGAATACTTGTTACTTTTAGTAAGCTCGTGAATCTCTTTGCTACAAAAAGAAACTTCACATATGAAATGTTAAGAGGTTAGATGAAAGAATGAATGTGTGTGTAAAATGTAATGTCAAGTGATGAGCCAAATTTTAACTTGTGGCTCAATATTTATAGCCAAAACCTTCTGCAGGTCTGGCGGATCAGGCGGACCCCTGAGAAGGGTTCCGCCCGTGTACCTCTAGGGTACCGCCAGGCTTGCAGTTGGTTTTTGCAATAACTCTTCAAACCAAACAAGGTCTTGTCTCATAACTCCTAGCAACCAAACAATGTCACATCTCATAATAACAAGTCAAGTACAAAGCTTGCAAGCAACAACAAAGTTAGTCAAACACATTTCTTTCCATAAATGCATAATGACAAAACTTGCCATAAATGTGATGTGATAATTTCTAATTTAAGAAATAAACTTGTGTTGTGTTTTATGAAATGTAAAATGTAGCAAAAGTCTAGTTTATGCAAGTCTTAAAAACTAAGATTATATTTTGCTTAGAAACTAAAGTTTACATTTTGTCGTTAACAAAACTTAGCGAAGATCGTAAAATATAAATAACGTTTTTAGGCGATATTTGTATTAACAAAGCTTACCGAGGCACCGATTCTTGTTGCCCCCGATTGGGACCTACCTTTTGAGCTTATGTGCGATGCTAGTGATTTTGCCATAGGTGCGGTTTTGGGGCAACGTAAAGCAAAATACTTTCAGCCTATACACTACGCAAGCAAAACTATGACCGAGGCTCAAGGTCATTACACCACCACTGAAAAAGAACTCCTAACTGTGGTGTATGCCTTTGAAAAATTCCGGCCATACTTAATCCTGACTAAATGCGTGGTGTATATGGATCACTCGGCTTTGAAGTACCTATTTGCAAAGCAAGATGCAAAGCCGAGGCTTCTCCGTTGGGTTCTCCTCCTCCAAGAATTTGATATCATTATCCGTGATAAAAAAAGGAGCTGAGAACCTTGCTGCTGATCATCTCTCACGATTAGAAAACCCTCATCAGGATGTGTTCGAGAAAAAGGAAATAAATGAAACATTTCCTCTTGAGACACTCAATGCGGTTGCTTTTCGTGGTGACTCTACTACCCCATGGTTTGCCGACTTTGCAAATTACCATGCGGGTAACTTCATCGTTAAGGGGTTGACGTCCCAACAGAAAAAGAAATTCTTCAAAGACGTTAAACATTACTTCTGGGACACGGTAATATTTCACAAAAGAACGAAATGCCACAAAATGCCATTCAAGTTTGTGAAATCTTTAACGCCTGGGGCATTGATTTTATGGGGCCATTCCCATCTTCTCGTGGAAACAAATACATTCTCGTGGCTGTTGACTACTTGTCAAAATGGGTTGAGGCTAAGGCCTTATCCACTAACGATGCCCGAGTTGTTGTGAAATTTCTGAAATCCCTCTTTGCTCGTTTTGGAACTCCACGTGCCATCATTAGTGATCGCGGTACACACTTTTGCAATGATCAATTCGCAAAAGTCATGCTTAAGTACGGTGTTACTCATCGTCTTTCTACCGCGTATCACCCACAAACAAGTGGGCAGGTGGAGGTTTCCAACCGTGGTATAAAACGGATTCTTGAGAGGACAGTAGGTGAAAACCGTGCTTCCTGGTCGGATAAACTAGATGATGCACTCTGGGCTTTCCGTACAGCTTACAAAACACCCATCGGGTGTACTCCATACAAGCTTGTATACGGGAAGGCGTGTCATTTATCGATCGAGCTCGAGCACAAAGCCTACTGGGCCTTGAAACATGCAAACTACGACCTTCATAAAGCGGGTGATCACCGTAAGGTTCAACTCAATGAATTAAACGAACTTCGTGATCAAGCCTACGAGAACTCTTTGATCTACAAAGGAAAGACAAAGAAGATTCACGACTCTAAGTTCAAGAACCGCGTTTTCAACGTCGGTGACAGAGTCCTTCTTTTCAACTCAAGATTAAAGATCTTCTCGGGGAAATTAAAAACCCGATGGACTGGACCATTCACTATTGCTAAAGTATATCCATACGGGACTGTTGAGTTATCTCAACCCGAAGGTCCCAACTTCAAAGTGAATGGTCACCGTTTGAAACATTATTTTGGAGAGGACATACCACCCATGGTTGTCCCGGATCTCCAAACTTTCCCCATGGACCAATAAATTCGGGGATCGAGTCAAGCTAGTGACTCGGTGAACAAAAATTAGCAAAATATATGGGTTTTCACCCGTATTTCTGACTTCTTTCTACTTTCTACCACCCTAGTGTGGGGGAGTGGCCGTCCCCCACCTTTTGAAAAGTAAATATGTATATAAATCTCTCAAAAAAAATGTTTATATAGTTAAATAAAGTGAAAAATAAAATCAATATTTCCACAGTTAGTTTCGAATATTAGCTTTTTCCATTAAGAGATTCGGCATAATAGCCGGGACTTTGAATATTGAGGACAATATTCAATTCTAGTGTGGGGGGGAAAATTCTTACGAATTCTATCACAAAACTTTCTAAGTACCCCCATTTTTAGGCCTAAATTTTTCAAAAAAATTTTCACTTTATTTCAAAATTTTTGTGGTAATCAGTCCGCCAAAGTCTAAATGACAAATGGATTGGCTAGTCCAGGAGCAAACGTCTCTTGGTAAAGACATCTCAAACCCGTTGATGGCTTGCAATTTGCCAAAAATTGTATGGTTCCTCAAATCCCCATATCCCATAAAGCAAATGAGTTGGCTAGCCTACAAGATTATGGCTTGTGGTAAAGGCCGTGGAAAATCCATAATTGGTAATCAGCTCACCAAGATGTTGACTTAGTCCATCAAGATGCTGGCTAGTCCAGAAGCAAACGGCTTTTGGTAAAGACTAATCAAATCCGTTGACAGCTGGTGGTTTGCTCAAAATCACACGGTTATCAGGTGTGCCACAGTTCTTACACCTCGCTACTCTAGAAGTGATGGCTTTTGGTAAAGATATTTTCAAATCCATCAGGTTTTTCTCAAAAGATTGCTAGGGACTAGCAATGTTTTAGTGTGGGGGATTGATGAGTGTGTAAATACTCATCATTTTTACCTTTTCTGAGCTGCCAAAACATCTAAAAACACTTAATATTGTATCAAAATAGTGAAAATATCCCAGGAAAGTGTTTTACATGTTTCAAATGCAAAATAATCAAAAACAGATGAAAAATGCACAAAGTTTGCAAAATTGGCAGTTTCAGTCCCTCAACTTTCAAAAGTTGTCAAAACTAGTCCCTAGTTGTTCTAAAAACTTGAAAAAGTCACCAAAGGCCCTTTTAAATCAAAAAGTTACACAATTAGTCCTTTGGTGCAAAGTTTCACAAAATGTCAAGTTTAGTCCTTGAACTTTGAAAATTGTCAAAAATGGTCCCTGGGATATTAAAAACTTTGAGAAAAACAAATTTTGTCCTTGCACTAACCTTTTATGGCAGGATTGGTCCTTGGTGGAAAAGTTTGGTGAAATTACACAATTGGTCCCTGAAGTTTGAAAGTTTGGCAGTTTTAGTCCCTGGTGAAATAAAAATGAAAAAATCATGCCAGGACCTCATACTATTCACAACTTGGCAAGAAAGACCCTTTGAAATACTTTGGAAGATGGCCAAGTTTCACCCTCCAACTTTTGATAAATTACAAAATTAGTCCTTGTGAAATCTTAAACCAAACCGGACCCTTACTATTACCCAAAATAATAAAAAACAAATCCAATCCATAAATACCACCCAAGCCCACTTTCCCATTCCTAGGCCTATACAACTCAGCCCACACCCAAAACAATATAAGTCGGGGTCAAACGTTTGACCTCGGTCAAACCGAGTCAAACACCCCATCCCTTCCCTCTCACAACCTCCCCCACACCCACTTGCAGGTCACATCACCACTACCCCATCACTTCCACTGCCCAAAACCACTTCACTCCACTTTATATCACCTCACATTTAATGCACCACCCCCTTACCTGGAACAGTCCAAATCCCACACACCAATTTTCTCGCCAAAAACACGTGGCAATTGATCAGGGAATTAGCAGTGATCCAAGGGCTTGGAATTGATTGGGAAATGCTCAGAGAAGACAAAGGAACCCTAATCCTTGGCTATAAAAGGAAAATGAAGCAAGATGAAGTCTCGGTCTAATTTTTTAGTATAAAAGTAGTCGTATAAGTGTAATAGGCAATTGTAGTTTAATTAAAAGCTTTTAAGGAGTGTTCTTAGTTAATTCAGTGTACTTTCACTCTTTTCAAAGCAATATAATCAAGTTTCTTCAATCCTATTGGTTTATGCAAATTTCAGTTTCAAGTCACTATTTTAGATCATAATCTGTTAGTGTTTGTGTTTGAATTATGGACTCTTAAGCTCACTTAGGATCCCATAAAGCTTATTGAAGCTTTTAGAGACCTTAAAAACCAGTATTACTAGAAAAAACAAAAAATACATAAAAAAGTCAACCATAGTCAACTATGCTTGTTTGAGTTTGATTTCAGGTATCAAGAGCATTTGTGGGCAAGCTTGGAAGTGGATTTGGCCTATTTAAAGATAGGCATCAGTGGAAAACCCCTTGTTCATGCTAGGGGTAGTTTGTAAGCATTTGCTTAATTTAATTTTCCTCTAAAAATCTTAGTCCTTATAGTTTCTGATTGCTAGCTTGCATTATTGCTTATTTGGTTTTGATTGTGCTTATTCAGTGTTGTTTGAGTATTTTATAGCTTAAGTTAGTTGACTTGTTCATTAGATATTGTAGTACTTAGAATCCTAGATTTCACAGTTAATATTGCATAAGTGATATTGTTGTGTGTTGGTGATAGCTATCTGTTTCTAAGTGCTCATTTCGGTTTAATACTTGATAAAAAATTGAATTGGAACAATCTCATAAGCTCTCACAGCCCTTAGCTTCTTAAAACACAAAACATTCTTACTTAAGAGGGTGTTTGGATTTGATCAAGTCACTGTGTGTTTGAGGTTTTTGTTTGTAAACTTTGTGTGAAAACTCTGTCTCAGTATCAAAATTGTTCAAACAAACCTTAACTTTTGGTGTTATAAAGCAAAAAAGTCAAAATTACAAAGATCCACCCACACAGTCAACTGTGTGAGATTTTGAGTTCCAAAAGCTCTTCATAACTTTGCTTAGAGTGTTAGTTTAACTTAAATCAACCTTAGTTTAACTTGTTAACTTGTTTTCAGTCACTTAGGATCAAGCAAACTTCACCAAAGTCAAATAACCAAGTTTAATCAAAAAGTCAAAAGTTTGCATCTCAGATTTTTCCAAATATTCAAGAAATTTTTATGATTTATGTGGTTAGAGTTAGGCTCTGAAACTTGTTGTAGTTAAAGCCTATCAGCTCATCTCTAAGATCCCATAATCACTTAAATTTTGTGAATTTTTCTCATTGGCCTTTTAGCCCCTTGAACTGAGTTGCAGGGCAAACCATTGCCCTGTGCATCAGCAGTCCATCTCACCCCCACCACTTTGGTGGCTATTGTAGACCAAACCAGTGGGTCCCATAACCCACATTTGGCTTTAGTCAACCCCCCTCCTACCAGGGATCATAGTTTGACCCTTTGTTTAACCTAGGAACAAGTGGACCCCACCTGGAATCCACCCCAAAGATTGTCCCATTTCTGTGTTAAGTTTCAGTTTGCATAAGTGCTTATTTCATTCCCAATAGCTTATAAGTGATCATTGCTTGTTGTTTTCAGCTTATTTAAGTTTGTTTAGCTTATTTGTATCTAGTTTCATCATTGTGGACCCCACATTCAGTCATTTGTGCTTATTTGCTTACTCAGTCAACAAAAGTCAAACTGCTTAAGTAAAGGGGGTGCACACTGCTTATTTTTAAGCTTTGTAAAAAGTTGTTTCACAAAAGTATCTTATTTTCATCTTATATTTAGCTGTCCAAAAGTAAAACTCCAAAAAAGCAAACATAAAAATAGTGATAGCTTCTATTTAATAGAAACTATCTTTTTCATTTTTCATTTCAGCTTATTTATAAGCATTTTTCCATTTTTATAATTTTATAAATTTTCTAGTACCTTTAAGTATTTAAAATAATTTTCTTAGATTTTTCCTAATTAATTTACTATTTATTAGATTTAAAAGTTGTTTAATTAATTAAATAAGTAATATTAGTTATTAATTAGCTTTCTTAAATTTTTATTAACAATAGTAGGTTTTTATAATTTTTATAAGTTTTATAAATTAGTTAAGACTTTTAGAAAATATATTTTTAGTTTCTACTGTTCATTTCCCATTTTTCTTATTTTAAATATTTAAATTAGATTTAAGTTAATTAAAAGGTAATTAATTAGTGGAATAGCCTTAAACATAATTTTTAGAAGTTTTTATAATTTTTTAGGATTCCTGTGATGGTTAAATAGTTTTTTAAATTTTCTCATAATTTTCTAAGTTAATTTAGTATTAATTGTAATTTAAATTAGTTTAATTAGTTTAATTAAGTTAAATAGTTTTTAATTAATAAAAAACTCATAAAAAGACAAAAATATTTATTTTTATTTTTTTATACTTTCTTCAAGTTCTTATTAAAGTTTAGAAATTGTTTTTGCAAATTTTTAGTTTAATTTGTAATCCTTGTAATTTTTAGTTAATTTAAATTAGATTTTAATTAGTTTAATTAATTAAATAATATTTAAATAGTAAAATAATCATTTTTATAATTTCATTTTCATTTGAAATTTCTTTTTAATTTTATGTTTTCAAAAGTTTCATTTGCACCCCCTGTAGTTTGTGAATTACCAAATCCCACTTTTCTGTCTGATTACGTGTTATCAAATTGTGAATTTGTGCATATACCTGTATATCTGTTATTTGTGAATATTATATATGTGTACAAATAACAAAATATCAGTAGCAAAATCAATTCCCTATCATCTGGGCTACTGTCCTCAGTGCCACTCATTCCTAAACGATTTCAAATTGCACCATTTCAATCTCGCTGGGACTTAACGACCCGGGGACACACTATACTATCACCGGAGAATTGGAACGAGGCTGTCTTTGACTTATTGACCTTGGTCAATAATATCTGACTGCTTTTACCCCAATCACAGTGACTTATTATGCAGTGGCATAAAGATAGGGACAAAACAGTTAATGACCAACTATGGTGTAGTTCATGAAGATGTCATTGAAGGAAGTGGTGGAGCAAACCTCAAACAGACATGGTGAGAGCATAAGTAGATATGACAAGACATAAAATTTTCTTTTTCACTGTCATTTGTATGTGATTATGTGGAAAACTAGAAGGGGGGTTGAATAGTTTTACGTCTTTTTAATTCGTTATAAAAGATAGTTTTAGTGTTTTCTTAGTTTTTAAAATTTAGATTCGATAATATATGATCTCAAGTCTTGCACAATATAAACAACTATCAATAAGTAAGATATGACAATGATAAGTAAAGAAATAAATGAGAGATGGAAAGATCGAACCGCGAGACAAGAGATTTATAGTGGTTCGGCTACAAGGACACCTTCCTTGCCCTACTCCACTCCCCGAGCACCTAACTCGAGAGTTTTCTTCACTATATCAACAAGCTCCCTTATGGCGGAGAAAACCTTACACACCAATTTACACACCACAACTTCTTCACACCTAAATCACAACTTCTACACAACTTCTTCACACCAATCTACTTCACAACTAACTACTTCACTCCTATCTTCTTCACACCAATTTTCTTCACAACTAACAACTTCACACCTAGCTTCTTCACTACAATCTAATTCCTAACTTTTCTTCTTTACACCAAACAACTAACTAATCACACAAACAATATACCTATCACAACTATCTACAATCAAATATTCACAACAATCTTCACAAAGAATTATGTAAACAATCTTGATGATGCACCAACAACTTGGATGTGGAGGTCACAACAAGTTGTAATACTTCTTGTCTTTCAGAATAGAAGTATTCTTCTCTTGCACTTGAGAGGATGATGTTTGAATCACTTTGAAACAAAGAATTATGTACTTATGATCAAAGGATTAAGAGAATAGAAATGTGGATCTAGAACAGAAAGTTTAGGAGTGCAAAAGGTGAGAAAATTCTATCGGATGAACCAGTATTTCTAGGGAGAAAAAATACTGTTCTGAAGCGTGGCCGGTCCCCTTAATGATTAAGGGGGCCGCCTAAGGAATTAAGGGGGCCGCCCCTTCAGAACGTTGGATTTTCTTGTCTTTTAGTGGGGAATATTTTTCTGGATAAAATTTGCCATTTTGGTTGGAAATTTGAAATTATATATTTATAATGAATTAAACATATTCTTTTAATTCCAAAAGTAATTTTGTAAAAGATATAGAATGTTTAATACATTTTATAAAAATTCTAGTGATTAGAAAAATTTCCTTTGATCATGAAATACAATAAACACTTTGTTTATTCATACCTTAAGTGATATGGATGCAAAGACAAATATTAAGCACTAAAAACTTGTTTACGTCATAAGTTTTAGATTAATGAGTTTATGCTTTGTAATTATCAAAACATAGAGACATTGTTAATATGCTAACAATGTTTTTAGACATTATTTATGTCAACAATCTCCCCCTTTTTGATGATTACAAAACCTTAAACTCATTAGGTCTAAAAAATAATTTTTAGACAAGTATTATTAGAGTTTAACATTCTCTTCTCCCCCTTTTTGTAAAATCAAAAAGGTTAATGCTCCCCCTTGATGTATGCTCCCCTTCATTTGAGAGCACCAAGGGAATGAGCTATGGAAATCTTGGCTACACAAAATATTAGAAGAGAACAAGACACTTATACATGCAAAGCAATAATTATATAAATAAAAATAGATTCATTCAAGCATCATAGAAGTAATTAGCATTACAACATTCAATATGCTTAAAGCATATTGATTACAATAAAACATAAGAAAAGACATAGTCCTATATTGCCTAAGAGAGCACTTGGACTTGCTTGCAACCCATGGTTGATTGTTTTATTTGCTTGAAGGAGAACATAAGCATAAAGCTTAGTTGTTAGATGGAGAGGGATATAGAGTGGGGTATGGAGCGGAAGAGGTGGATCTTACGATGTTGTATCGTGTTAAGGGTGGTATGGGATGAGGACGAGTGAGGAGATATTCAATCCAAGAAATATATTCACTCAAGTATAGGATTTGTTTTTGAAGGAAAATGCAACAAGGGCAATAGTGAGTGTGGTTTGTAACTTGATCCAAGTTGAGAGAGTGGGGTAGGCAATTGTTGTAGGGTGATGATGGAAGTTGCCCTTTGTTGCGTTGTGCAAGATGCATGGCATTGAGATCACTAAGATCATGGATTTGGGATATTTCATCACGGAATCTTTGATTTTCCGTGGCAATGCGAAGAGAGTCATTGTGTTGATATGGATGGATTGGGTTTGTGTAGTTGGAATTGTAGTTGGATGGTTGATCAAACTTGTATGGATCATTATAAATGGTTGGTGGATGAGATGAGTGGTTTGGCATGAAGGAAGATGTTTGGCCAATGTTGTATGGTTTGTAAAGAGGATCAAATGAATGTCCTTGTGAATTTGGTGTAAATTTTTGGAAGTAAGTGGTTGGAGGTGTTGAGTGATTTCCAACTTCATTGGTTATGATGGATTTGTTACGAGGGATTTTTCTTCGCCAAACGGGTTTTTCCGTCATTCTTGCAAGCCTTGAGGCTTTTGGTTTTGGTTTGTTTGGAGAAGTCATGAAGGGATGAGTGAGGAGTTTTGAGGATTGGGGGTATTTATAGTGTAAGATTTGTGTGTTTATGGATGGATAAAGTTTGTTTGAGAGATTAGGACAAAATGTGTTGGTGAAAAATGGGAAATGTAGGTTGAAATGGGCTAAAAAGCAGAAAAGATTATGTAAACCCGACCATCAGATGGCCGGTCCCCTTAATTAGGGGGCGGTCCCCTTAATGATTAAGGGGACCGCCTTACAAAATTAAGGGGGCCGCCCATCTGGTGATTTCCAGATTGCCAGAATTGGGTTTTTGGCAGAAAATTTGAAGAAAGGTTGTGTGTTTGGATTAGATTTCAAGCAAGTTCAACTCCTTGAGGCAATATAGCATCTAATCTAACTATAATATAGCATGCATGCAACAACACTTAAGTAAAAGAGCAATCAAGCAATTAGTAATAAGCAAGAGAAGGCTAACAAAGGCAAGGGCACTTAATCTTCCTAGAGCAACTATCTTAGATCAAAGGCAAAGGTAACTAGTGAGTGGAAAACTAGTGATGGAGCAAGATGACAACATTATTAGTGAATTTGTCCTAGTGTGTGTCTATATGCAACAAATGTGGAGTTGTAATTGTTTCGACTCCTAAATGCAAAGAGAGATAACGATCCTAAGAAACAATCCAAAAGATCTCCTTGATTCAATTTTTGCTCGATCATGAATGTCAAAGATATATATTAGATTATATATCTTGACAATTTATGTGAGAGTTTATGCATGATTTTGGAAGACAATGTTTTTAGTATTAGTCAACAATGCAAGGAAAATGATGTTCATGTGATTCCTAGATGTGAGAATAATTTTTAAAGAAAATTGATTGGGTTTTACAAAAGTGTTTATGCAAAGAAAATAAACTTTCCCAATCTTTAATTTTGTGCGAAATAGATTCCTAGACTCAGAAGTGGAGAAGTGAATTTTTTTTTTATCTAAATGCAATAAAATTTAGTCAACTTGTTCCATCATTCCTAATCCTAAACGCAAGTGGTTGAATAATTCATGCTTAAGGGGTTTTGTGAATATATCTGCAATGTTATCTTCCGATGCAACTTTTTCTATAGATATGTTTCCTTTTTGTACATTATCCCAAAGAAAGTGGTGGCGTATTTCTATATGTTTAGTCCTAGAGTGTTGCACCGGATTTTTACTTAAATCTATCGCTCCTTTATTATCGCACATAATTGGAACATTTTCTAACCTAATGCCATAGTCTACGAGAGCTTGTTTCATCCATAGTGCTTGTTGACATGCCTTTCCAGCGCTTACATATTCGGCTTCGGTGGTAGAAATAGCAAGAGCGGTTTGCTTCTTCGAAAACCAAGATGTTAGACAACTTCCCATAAACGCGCAAATGCCGCTAGTGCTTTTTCTATCTACGTAGTCTCCCGCATGATCCGAATCCGCATAGACGATGGTTTCTATGCCGGATCCCTTAGGATACCATAATCCTAAGTGTATAGTGCCTTTAATGTATCGGAAGATACGCTTAACCGCTTCTAGGTGAGAGGTTTTGGGATCCTCTTGAAAACGGGCACAAAGGCAAACACTAAACATGATATCGAGTCTACTTGCCGTCAAGTATAGTAAACTACCTATCATTCCTCTATACTTGGTGTTATCTACGGACTCACTTTCATCATCCTTTGTGAGCTTTACTTCCGTAGACATGGGAGTTTTCATGGGTTTTGAGTCTTCTAGGCCAAATTTCTTAAGCATTTCCTTAATGTACTTAGATTGGTTAAAAATATTCCATCTTCTAATTGTTTTATTTGTAATCCTAGGAAGAAGTTAAGTTCACCCATCATACTCATCTCAAACTCATCATGCATGATTTTGGCAAATTCATCACACATATGTTGACAAGTCGATCCAAATATAATGTCATCAACATATATTTGGACAATGATGAGATTTGGGTCTTTCCTTTTAGTGAAAAGAGTGTTATCTACCATTCCCATGGAATAATCATGTTTAATAAGAAAAGCTTTTAATCTATCATACCAAGTTTTGGGAGCTTGTTTGAGTCCATACAAAGCTTTCTTTAACTTATAAACATAATAAGGTTTTGCGAAGTCAATGAATCCTGGAGGTTGTGCCACATATACCTCCTCATTGATAAAACCGTTAAGGAATGCACTTTTCACGTCCATTTGGAATAACTTAAAATCTAGGGCGCATGCATAGGCAAGTAATATCCTAATTGATTCTAATCTAGCTACGGGGGCATAAGTTTCTTCATAATCAATTCCTTCTTGTTGATTATAACCTTGTGCAACTAACCTAGCTTTATTCCTAGTAACTACTCCATTTTCATCTAATTTATTCCTATATACCCATTTAGTTCCTATGATGGTCATATTCATTGGATTTGGGACTAATTCCCAAACATCATTTGCCTTAAATTGATTTAATTCTTCTTGCATAGCTATAACCCAACTTTCATCTTTTAAAGCCTCATTAATATTCTTAGGTTCTATTGCTGAGAGGAAACAAAAGAAATTGTTTTTATCTTGGGCTTGTGACCTAAGGGTTCTTTGGTTAAGATGTCCTATTATATGGATGTGATCTAGATTCATTAACATTAACAATTTCATTGTTTCCTAATTGAATGTCTTCATTATCATTTCCTATGGGTTTTGTTTTACTAACCTCAATAGCTTCATCTTCGACTAAGTCATCATCTTCTAAAGGTAATGTTTTAGGAGGTGGTGGTGTTTCATTAAATGTTACATTTAGTGATTCTTCTACCTTCATGGAGTGTTTGTTAAGTATTATATATGCTTTACTATTTTGTAAATATCCTAAAAATATTCCTTCATATGATTTTGGATCAAACTTAGTGAGGTAATCCTTAGTGTTTAGAATATAACATTTACTTCCAAATACCCTAAAGTAGCTTAAGTTTGGTTTTCTACCTCTTAGTAACTCATAAGGAGTTTTTCCTAGAATTCTCCTAATTGATACCCTATTTAAAATATAAGTCGATGTATCTACGGCGTGACACCAAAATTTTTGTAGGATGGATTGTTCATTTAACATTGTTCTACTCATTTCTTGTAGTGACCTATTTTTTCTTTCTACTACGCCATTTGATTGAGGAGTACGAGGAGCGGAGAAATTGTGAGATATTCCATTTAACTCACAATATTTTCCGAATTGTACTTCGTTATCAAATTCCCTACCATGGTCCGTCCTAATGGCAACTATTGAGCATCCTAGTTTATTTTGAATCATTTTACTAAATATTTCGAATTTTTCAAAGGCTTGGGTTTTGTCACTTAAAAACCTAGTCCACGTGTATCGTGAGTAGTCATCTACTATTACTAAGGTATATTTGTTTCCTCCATAGCTCCGCACAGCGGATGGACCGAAAAGATCCATTTGTAATAATTCTAGGCACCTAGTAGTGGATAGTATATTCTTAGCTTTGTGACTAGCATGAGCTTGTTTTCCAATTTTACATGCATCACAAAAATGCTTGTCATATTTTAGATTAGGCAAATTTTTAACTAATTCCTTAGAGACCAAAGATTGTATTTGTTGCATGTTAGCATGTCCTAATCTCCTATGCCGCAATGTAGAGTTTTCATCTAGGGTCGTTAGGCATATCCTATCCTCGGGCTTGTTTCCTAGTTTCATAACATATATGCCACCTTTCCTAATTCCTCTACCTATGATTTTTCCATTCTTAACTATTTCGCTATCCTCTTCGGTAAAAGTGACTCTACATTTATTATCACATATTTTTCCTATACTAAGCAAGTTATATGTTAAATTATCTACATGCTCTACATTTTCAATAGTAAGTGAGTCTTGAGAAATCGTACATTTGCCAATGATTTTTCCACGTAAGTCACTACCGAAAATAACGTTACCTCCATTGTATGCCTTGTATGTAGAGAATAGCTTGCGGTTCCCCGTCATGTGCCTCGAACATCCGCTATCTTTGATCTATTCGTCAGGCTCCAAGTCAATTCCTAAACATATTTCGTCAGTTTCTTTTGCCATAAAACACTTTTCATCTCTTGGCTTTTCAACTTCTTCTTTGTCACTATCACTCTATGTTCCACTAACAAATGCGCCTTGATTTTCATAACCCGGTGGCTTTAGACATTCGCCAATGAGATGATTTGGACTTCCACATCTAAAGCACTTTCTTTTCCCGTAGTTGTCACTTCTATTTCTTTGGAATGGTTTTCTTTCATCTCGTGATGATCTAGTGAATCTTCCTCGTCTCTTGAAGAATTTCTTGAATTCTCTTATGGCCATTGCATATTCTTCATCTTCACTTTCGTCACTTGAATCATCATCATCATCATTAGGTTCCTTTTTGGCTTTTAGAGCAATGGATTTCGTTTGTTCTTTCTTGACTTTGACCGTTTCCGAATCTCTTCTTATAATTTCTTCATGAACCTTCAAGTTGCCGATTAGTTCATCTAGTGATAACGTCATCAAGTTCTTTGATTCCTCAATTGCCGTGACCTTAGCTCGCCATTTCAGATGCAATGCCCTAAGAAATTTCCTAACACAATTTTTACTAGAAAATGTCTCATCAAGTGCTTTTAAACTTGTGATAATAGTGTTAAATTTAGCAAAAGCATTATCAATTGATTCCTCTTCCGGAATCGTAAATTGTTCATATTGTTGTACAAGAAGATCTATTTTATTATCTTTGACTTGGCTATTAGCTTGGTGAGTAATTAGTAAAGAATCCCAAATTTCTTTGGCGGTTTTACACATAAAAATTCTTTCATATTCTTTGCGTGGTAACGCATTATAAATGACCATTTTAGCCTCATTATTTTTTGCTAGTTTCTTTTTCAAATCATCCTTTTATTTTTTAAAGGATACAATTTCATCCATTTTAGTTTCAACATTATATTGAATAGGGGGAAAATCACCAAAGGTAATAATATGCCAAAGATCAAGATCTTTTGATTTCACATACGTTTCGAATCTATTTTTCCAATATAAAAATCCATCACTTTCAAATAGTGGTGGTCTTTGCATAGATTGCCCTTCTAATTATTTTTCAGATTCCATAGATCGTTACAAGTTTTAAAATACAATATATTTTAAAAATCTTGCTCGACGTGGCTCTGATACCAATTGTGGAAAACTAGAAGGGGGGTTGAATAGTTTTACGTCTTTTTAATTCGTTATAAAAGATAGTTTTAGTGTTTTCTTAGTTTTTAAAATTTAGATTCGATAATATATGATCTCAAGTCTTGCACAATATAACTATCAATAAGTAAGATATAACAATGATAAGTAAAGAAATAAATGAGAGATGGAAAGATCGAACCGCGAGACAAGAGATTTATAGTGGTTCGGCTACAAGGACACCTTCCTTGCCCTACTCCACTCCCCGAGCACCTAACTCGAGAGTTTTCTTCACTATATTAACAAGCTCCCTTATGGCGGAGAAAACCTTATACACCAATTTACACACCACAACTTCTTCACACCTAAATCACAACTTCTTCACACCAATCTACTTCACAACTAACTACTTCACTCTTATCTTCTTCACACCAATTTTCTTTACAACTAACAACTTCACACCTAGCTTCTTCACTACAATCTAATTCCTAACTTTTCTTCTTCACACCAAACAACTAACTAATCACACAAACAATATACCTATCACAACTATCTACAATCAAATATTCACAACAATCTTCACAAAGAATTATGTAAACAATCTTGATGATGCACCAACAACTTGGATGTGGAGGTCACAACAAGTTGTAATACTTCTTGTCTTTCAGAATAGAAGTATTCTTCTCTTACACTTGAGAGGATGATGTTTGAATCACTTTGAAACAAAGAATTATGTATACGTCCATTGCAAAGTCAGTCCTTAATCACTAAATTAACGTTAAATAGCTACCGGCCGTTATTACACTTTCCCTATTCGGAAAACACTCCGCGGCAACGCGCGGTTTTCCAACTAGTAAAATACAATTGCAAGTTGTAAAAGTATAAAATACAATTATTGTTTTCGGGGAAGTGATATTTCTTTAGACAAGAAAATAAGGGTCAACAAAGAATGTCACAAGGCATGGTGAGTGCTGACAATGAATAATGAATAGTAAAAAAATAGTAAAGGGGATGGTGGATGGAGTCATGGAGATGTGAAAGACCTTGTTACCTCTGCAGACGGAATATATTAAGGGCCGAGGGGGGTTGTGGCCCCCCAAAATTTTTGACGCTATGTACATTTTAGATGTTTTTATTTATAGTTTTAGTCATTTTTAATACAAAAATTTCAGCGTTGTATATATCGGCTCCCATAAAATAAATATTTTACAAGTTGGCCCCTCCAACAAAAATGTTCAAGTTCCGTCTATGGCTCTGCACATGACTTTATTTTGTCTTAGTTGATTTTTATTTCAAATTTGTAATAGTTATTTAGCCGATACTTTTAAACAAATAATCGTATAGCACATGTTAACATAAATAACGATACACGTACGATTATTAAGAAAGTAAAACACATTTAAATTATGAGTAATGCTATTTTGGCTAATTTTAACAACAAACTTATCACAAAATCGGCTAGCTAATATCGATACATAGTTAAACATATGCTTTACAATTTTTGCTAACATTACATGTGGAGAGAGTGAATTGCATTTATGTTTGATATACTCCGTATTAGATAGATAGTGATTTTGGATGATTTTGTGGAAACATTATGTATTGTCTTAACATAGATACATTAGTACAAAATTCTTCAATAGGTCAAATACGGTTTGTAATACCTTTTTGGTACATGGTTATTAATTACCCGAACGTGGAGGTGAATATTTTAAAATATGAAAACCAAAAAAAGATTATTAGGCTGCTAGCACTGGGTTGAAAAAAATCGAGCATGTAGATCGATCGATATGCAATATCGATCGCACCACTGTGTGGTTTATCTTCAAATCGATCGCCGATAACTTTTTTTCATAATCGATCGTGTTGAGGCAACATGATCAAGATCTCTTTATGTTTTAATGATGACAAATAAACCATCGAAACACATAAAATAACAAACGTTAGCCAAATTCCCCGGAGCCCATATCTGTTCCTGGCGCGCTGCCCGCCCGTCAACGCGCGGGTGACGTGCCAGGCCACTGTATATGGCTCCGGGCGAAATTTGAAAGTCGGCTTTCCCCTTACCAGACAAATGTGGATCTTTCAATACAGGTATGAATATGTTATGTGTTTAATTGAGAACACTCGAAACGAGTTTTGAGACTTGAGAGATCCTACTTTCAAAGCATCCATTTACGGGAAAATGCCAACTCATGTTTTCTAACTATCGCCTCTAGCCAAGGCTTTTCTAAACTTAGGGAGCTTATATACTTCACGTAACATCATGTGAAAGCATCTATATGCTCATATCCCGTGCTTACGTCTTCTCTAATTACGTAACGGGTTTACTCCCTTATTGGTCAAACTAAGTCAAATGTCACTTTGCGTAAACGCATCCTTTCCCACTTGGGTTATGCTTTACATCAAGGCAAAGCACTTAACTTGTTTGAACCAAGGTATTAGTTGAGAACGTCGAGTTGTGGAAAGTCACAAGATATGAAACTATGGATTCTCGACGTTGTGTTACTTGAACTTATAAGTAACCTATAATTTTCTCAACTTATAATCTTGATTGTCTAAACTTTCTTTTCTTAATGACAATTAGATTATGTCTTAATCTTTCTCTTAATCTCATTTATACAAAAGACAAATACCACCAAATCTTCAACAATCCAAATCATATATTCTCTTACACAAATCTCTTACATATTCCCTTACACCCTTTCACATCCCATCCATACAACTCATCACCTCCTCTCTAATTCAACACATGGGATTTAATTTGAATTGCAAAAAGAGGCTCCATCCTAGCCATCCAATTCAAACCAACACATCTCAACCATCCATCCAACCTCCTCTCTATTCCATCACATGTGTTTGATCCTAGCCATCCATTTCAAATAAACACATCTCAACCCTCCATATTTCCCACATGCCAAATAATTTGAAAACAAAAGGAGGCTCCCTTTGATCCTAGCCATCCAATTCAAACAAAACCATCTCAACCCTTCATCTCATTTTTTCCCCCAAGCAAAGGAATATACCTTTGGAATATTCTATCTCTAACCTAACCATGGTTAACCTCTAAACCTTTAACCTAACCTTGGTTACATCTTAACCCAACCTTCCTCACACTTCCCTTGAGGAATATACCTTGGCATATTCTTTCTCTCTTTTCTATGCCACTTGCGGAATACCCAATCTACCCTATCAAATTACCCTTTCTACTCTTCTAACCTTGGTATTTGGTTTTCTCATAAACACTTCACGAAACATTTTCCAAATTGGCTATTTGAGTTGATAAACCTTAGATTGATTAATGTTAAGGTTTAGTGTGAAGTACAATTGGGGGTTTAGCAAGGTAAGGTATTTATAAAGCCAACACCCAAAGCTTTGGGAAAATTTTCTCTGGGTGTCTGGCGCGCCACCCACGCGTCAACGCGTGGGCAGCGCGCCGGACTCAGTAAAATTTTTCCAAGTTGGGTTTTTGCCTATAAATACCATGCCTTAGCTCTTGTATTCCTCACCCCTTGCCATTATTTTTTCTCTCTTCATTCTTTCTCTCTAAACACTATCAAATCTCTCTATCTCTAATCTTGTGTTCTTGATTCTCACTCTAACATCTTTGAAAGAACACATCTCCTTGCAAGTGAAAAATCACAAGAACCTAATCCACTCTTGTGATTGTGTCGAGGGTCTTCTTATCTATACCCTTTCTATTAGAATCGAGTCTCTAGGTTAGGTTAGGGCTTGATTGAACAAATACTTATTCATTCATTCAATTATTTGTAAGGGAAGTCTTGTGTCTTGGTGACCAAGCCTAGATCATTGGGGATCTAGTTGGGGTTTGATACTTCCGGTAGGAAGTCTTGGTAGTGGTCTTGGTGACCCTTAGGTGAAGTCGAATCGCGAGAGTATTTTGGGTGGTTTCCGAGGTACGGAATATCGTAAGAGTAACTCCTTCTTTGTGAGCATCGATATTGGTGAATATCGGTGGAGTGAATTGTAACGGTTTGTAGTCCACCGAAAGGATTATACTAGTGGAATAGTATCGGAGTCGCGGATTCGCAACTGGACGTACGGATGGTATAAACCCCCCATCCCGAACCAGTATATATCGTTGTGTTCTTACTTGCTTTATATACTTTGGTTGTGTTAGTGGTTGTTGGATTATTGTATAACCACTTGATGTTCTCTTTGGCTTAAAGTCTTTAAACATCTAAAAAGCCAAAGAAACCGTATTCACCCCCCCCCCCCCCCCTCTATGGTTCTTCAATTGGTATCAGAGCGGAATACTCAAGTTTTTTAGCGTTAAAGCCTTCCCGAGAATTCGTTTTAAGTCAAAAACTTCTTTCCCAAAAATCTAAAATCTTAACAAAGATTTTTGGTAAAGTAGAGTATAGATCCATGGCTCAAAAGAACTATGTAGAGGGATGTTCTATGCAGAGACCACCTTTGCTAGAAACTGATGGGTTTTGTTTATGGAAAACCCGGTTTGAGACCTATGTTAGGTCCAAGGACCTTGACTTGTGGGAGGTCATTCAAAATGGAGACTTTGTTTTCATGATGCTTGATCCGGAAACCAAGTTAATGGTTGAGAAGCCATATTCGGAACTCAAAGAAGATGAGAAGAAGAAGATTGTTAAAAATCAAGAGGCTAAGATGATGATCTACAATGCTCTACCTCGAAGGGAGTTCGAGAGAGTCCATGTGTGCAAAACCGCCAAGGAAATTTGGCATTCTCTCATCATCACTCATCAAGGCAATTCACAAGTTAAGGATTGCAAGATTGACTTACTCATTCAACAATATGAGAAGTTTGTAATCTTGGAAGAAGAAACCATTGACAATGGTTATACATGGTTCAATGCTATTATAACAAGCCTCACGGCATTGGATCCTAGCTTTTACAACAAGAATCATGTTAGAAAATTCCTTCATGCTCTTCCGGTGAAGTGGCAACCTAAGGTTATGGCTATTGAAGAAGCAAAGAACTTGCCGGAGCTTCCTCTAGATGAGCTTATCGGGAATCTCAAAGTTTATGGAATGATTCTTGAAAGTGACAAAGTTATGACCAAAAACAAAAAGGAAAATGTAAAGTCTTTGGCACTTAAAGCTAAAGTCACTAAAAGTCATACAAGTGAAGTTGGTGGTAGCTTTGAAGATGAACAATGAAGAATTCAACCTCATGGCTAAGAACTTTAGAAAGTTTTTTAGAAGAGCTGGAAAGTTTCAACGAAGGAATCGGCTTGGTAACCGTACTGATGATCGTAGAAACAAGGATGGTCAAGGCTCAAAGCGTGATGATGGATGCGTCAATTGTGGTGAAAAGGATCACTTCATTAGTGATTGTCCAAATCCTCTACATTACAAAGCGTTTGTTGGTGATGTATGGAATGACGATGAAGATGGCAATCAAGCAAACAAGGAAGCAACATGTCTTATGGCGATTGAGTCTCATGAGGTACAACCTAACTCTACTACTAGCAAAACTTCTTTTGATATAAATGAATTGCAAGAGGAAAATGAGGAATTACTTAATAACTATGATGAAGTATTTAGAAAATTAAAACTAACCATGAAAGAAAAACGCTCTTTTCAAAAGGAACTTTCTAAAGCACTTCACAAAAATAATGAACTTGAAATTGAAATAAAGAGACTTGTCACTCTACATGAGAATGTTGAACCATGTAAAGATTGTGAAAACCTCACACTTAAGGTTGTCTCTTTGAGTGAAGAAGTCTCGAAACTTCAACAAAAGTCATTAAATGTTACAAAACTCAAAAAGAGTGGTAATGATTTTAATGAGATGTTGAATCATCAAAAAGTGTCCCAAGATAAGGAAGGTCTTGGACTTGCAAACAACGAGAAAACCACTTCCAAAAGTATAGCTAAACCTCTAAATTTTGAGAATGTAAACGAAAATAAAACTCTCAAATCCTCCGAATCTAACGTGCTGGTTGACGCGTCAACGCGCCAGAAGCGCGCCAGGAATCTGAGAAAAAGAGGCGTTCAAACTAAAAGTTTTATCAAACCTATCAATACTCAAGTTCCTCTTGCAAACACTCGACATAATCAAAGACCCATTGTATGGAGTGAAACCACAAAACCATACTACAACCCGGTTTCATACAATGGTCTTAAATATACTCACGCTAGAGTTGACCAAAGACCTCTCTTACCTACCCCAAACATGAGACCATATTCTTTAGATCAAAGACATGTAAGACCCAACTTTCAAAACAAAACATATTTTCAAAACAATCCTTGGTCTACCCTTTCAAAATACAGAATCGAACAATTGTATTTATTCCTTCAAGACCCAAGAGTTTTCAACTTGGGCTTTCTATGTGCTAACCATGTCGGACCCAAGAAACAACGGGTACCAAAAGTTTGAGATGCACTTCAAATGTTAGGTATGCTTTAAGGAGAAGCCAGTTTCAAGATCTCAACCTAGTAAAGATGTTGACTGTAAGCATACCATACTTGAAATCATCTCTAAGGAAAAGGATACAAAACTAGGTGATGTATCTTGCAACCTCAATATAAATCTTTCATCCATTGTAGATAATTCCAATCTTTGGAATAGGAGATTAGGTCATGCTAACATGCGATTAATTCACAACATTACATCTAAGGAATTAGTTAGGAAATTACCTAAAGAAAAATTTGATAATCATTTTTGTGATGCATGTAAAGTAGGTAAGCAAGTCCATGCAAGTCATAAGCTTATAAACATGATTTCTACATCAAGAGTTTTAGAACTATTACATATGGACTTGTTTGGACCATCCGCTATTCAAAGCTATGGAGGAAACTTCTACACTTTGGTAATAGTGGATGACTACTCAAGATTCACTTGGACACTATTTCTAAAAACTAAAAATGAAGCATTTAATAAATTCAAAGTCTTAGGGAAAAAATTTCAAAACCTACTTGGATGTTCAATTGTCTCAATTCGAACGGATCATGATAGAGAATTTGATAATGAAATTCAATTTGGAGTCTTTTGTGATAAACATGGAATATCTCATAACTTTTCGGCTCCTCGCACTCCTCAATCTAACGGGGTAGTTGAAAGGAAAAACCGGACGTTACAAGAGATGAGTTGTACTATGTTAAATGAACAATCCATACCTCAAAAGTTTTGGTGTCATGCCGTACAAACCGCATCTTACATACTTAATAGGGTCTTGATTAGAAAAATCATTAATAAAACACCTTATGAGATTCTTAGAGGTAAAAGACCATCCCTAGAATACTTTAGAGTTTTTGGTTGTAAATGCTTAATCTCCAACTCATTAGAAAACTCTAACAATACTAGTAATTACAATGGGATCTTTCTAGGATATTCACTAACATCAAAGGCTTACATTGTGCTTAACAAGGAAACTTTAAAAGTTGAAGAATCATGTAATGTAACCTTTGACGAAACTCCTCCTAAATCTAGAACATTGCCTTTACTTGATGATGACATCATAGAAGAAGATGCATGTCAAAATAAGATAGAATTGTCTAATAATGATCTAGAGGAAATACTACCTAGAGTGGAAAATATTAAGGAAGTTAGAGATCACCCCATAGATCAAGTCATAGGAGAATTAGATGAAAGAACCCTTAGGTCACATGCCCAAGACAAAAGCAATGACTTTGCATTTGTATCAACCATAGAACCTGAAAATATTAAAGAGGCCATAAAAGATGAAAATTGGGTCATGGCAATGCAAGAAGAACTAGATCAATTTTTAAGAAACGATGTATGGATTTTAGTTCCATATCCTAGTAGTTACACTATTATAGGAACGAAGTGGGTCTTTAAAAATAAACTTGATGAAAATGGTGTAGTATGTAGGAACAAGGCTAGGCTAGTAGCACAAGGTTATAACCAACAAGAAGATATTGATTATGATGAAACATACGCACCCGTTGCACGATTAGAATCTATAAGAATTTTGCTTGCTTATGCTTGTAGTCATAATTTTAAACTTTTTCAAATGGATGTAAAAAGTGCATTTTTAAATGGAGTCATCGAAGAGGAAGTGTATGTTGCACAACCTCCCGGTTTTATTGATTTTCAAAAACCTAATCATGTTTATAAACTCAAAAAGGCCTTGTATGGACTTAAACAAGCTCCTAAAGCTTGGTATGATAGGTTGCAATCTTTTCTCTTGCTTAATGAGTATAAAATGGGTATGGTAGATAATACTTTGTTCACTAAAACGAAAGGAAAACATCTTATTATTATTCAAATCTATGTAGATGATATCATTTTTGGGTCAACATGCCAATCGCTTTGCGATGAATTTGCAAACTTAATGCATAATGAATTCGAAATGAGCATGATGGGTGAACTTAGTTTCTTTCTTGGATTACAAATCAAGCAATTAAGTGATGGGATATTTTTCAGTCAATCTAAGTATATTGGTGAAATGCTTAAGAAGTTTGGCTTGGAAAATTCTAAGGCTACAAAAACCCCTATCTCTAGAAAAAGAGTTCTCACCCTAGACAAAGACAACAAATTCGTTGATAGTACTAAGTATAGGGGCATGATAGGAAGTTTGCTCTACCTAACGACAAGTAGGCCTGATACTATGTGTAACACCCCCAATTCATGGATGCAGCGGAATTCGAACTGGGTGTTACTCGACGGCACAATAGTCACAATGATAGAAAACGAACTCCAATTGAGTCGTTTTGAAAAGGTTTATCATTCAAATTATATAAATATCAGAGATTATAAAATGAGGTCCCAATTGGTTCCATGTTTACAATGTATAATAAATGAGTTTTGAATGATAATAAAATTTATAGCCCTCTTGAGTATCCGTGTCCTTCCGTGCCATCCTTGATCGTCATGAACCTGAAATACATGCTTGAGAGGTCAACACAAAGGTTGAGTGATATTCATAGAGTTTGTTAAATCGATTGAACACAATATGTTGGTAGTGTGAGTTATAGGCTCACACCAATGTTTGGAAAACAAAACAGGTAGGCTACGTTATTATACGCCCGGAACATGTATTATACACTAAGCTTATGACACCATAACGTTAACGTGTACCAATATCGATCGGCAGATTTATCCCGGTAGGTACTTTGCCGTCATACCTAATGTCTCAAATATTAATTCATTTGTTTGCACTTAGTCAATACAAATGGGATTCGTCAATCCCAATAGGCCTATTATTAATATTCGCGCTCACTATTGCTAGTGATTAAATGGTTCATAATCAAGGATATCGGTTTAGCAAGGTTGGTACTTAGTGATAATAAAACAATCAGGTAAGCATACAATTTAAAAACATTGTGCTCGGTTATAAATAGCATGTATTTCCCCCAAGGATTTGTAAAACAATTAAGTAATCGAAAGTGGGGCTATGAACTCACCTTAAGTAAGATAGCAAGTAATGAATGTAACGGTCGAATCGTGAAGGTTCTATGAGCAACCTATAATAGAATGTCGCGACTTAGGATTGGAGTAAAGAATATGAAGTAGTGCCTATATATATATCTTGCATTTAGTCCATGATGTGGTATGATGTATATTGTAAGTCTTTGAAAGTAATGATTCATGAAACATGTATGTTTTGTATATCGTTTACTACCGTTCGGGCCGACATAATTCAGAAGTCATGTTAGTAAGCGTTCGAGGAGCCAGGACACTTTAACTCGTAAATCCACAACTCATCTCGACGGCTTACATAATGAACTCCTCACATGAGGCTCCCTACTATTGTAGTAGTTGATGAAATATATAGATATAAGTTTTGATCCGAAAGGTTACATGTCCGATATTTGAATAAACTTAGGAAAGTTTATTTGTACATGAAGATTGTTATTAGGGGTAGTTTCATAAGTCTTGAATGACCATTTTCTCTTGGTAAAATCTCATGGTTTCCTTTTAAGTGAAGTAGATCCAAATTGCTTGTTCAAGTTATCGCCTAAGTCATTGTTTCATGTTTATGCCTATGTAAGTTGGTATGGTCACTTCGTCATGGCCTAGCCATGACCTTTGGTCCTTGTTCCAAGGTCATGAGACACAACCTTGGCTCTATCCATGGTGGTGGTCTTGATTATAGGTCATAAGACCCCTTTGGTCTTCATAAACCATAACCTATATGTAATGACTTTGTCTAAAAATGGGCTGTTTAGAATTTGAAGAAATTTATCACTCGGATAGCGTTTTCAGGGCTCGAGCTTCTTTGTTACTGAACGAAAACGTCGTTCCGGACAACTTTCGTGTTTTAACTTTTTGATGAATCGGACCAGAAGTGGGACTTTCAAAACCCAAATTTGATCAGAATGGTATTTGGCAGTTTGCCGGAAATCTTTGGTAACTTCAAATGGGCGTAACTTTTGACTCGTATACTCGTTTTAGGTGGTTCAAATTGCTATGGTTTCCTTGTTAAGTCCTCTACTGTAATATGTAATGATCCAATATCATAATTTTACCATTTTGGTCGTGGTCTTACCAAGAAAGTCATTAGTTTACTTGTTTTAGTAACTTGTTGTAACAATCAATAACAATAACTTGTTTTGCTCACTTTTATACATCATGGACATGCATACAAGACATAATATAGCACAAATAATATGTAAATAACATGAATATGATTATTTAACAAGAAGCAAGTTAGGGTTTGCTTACAACTTTTGGCTTTCTACAAGAAAGGAAGTCAAGTATGGAACTAGGACACTAAACCTAAGCTTGTAAACCCTTTACCCCAACTCTTGTAACCCTTGCTAGCCTTGATCTAACCCTTGTGAAAATCATTTAACTTCAGCCCTAGTAACCTTGTGTAGCTCCTAAATCAACCATGGAATCACCAAACAAACTTAAGATTCATGTAGAGAATAACTAAGCCATGAACTTTGATATGTAACTTGTAGCTTAAAGATCAAAGGATCATGGAGCTATGATTTGTGTTGGCTCGTTTTTATGGATGAAAAGATGAAGAAGAAGGTGTTCTTGAGTGGCTATTTATAGTATGAGAAAGTTAGCTAACCATACATGGGTTAGATATTAACCATGGTTAAGTTTAGGTGAAACTTTGTGCCCAAGTTAAGATGAATGGTCAAGATTGAATCACATGGTGACTAATCCCCCCCCCCCTAAGTCGGTTGGGGCTGTGTGGTGGCCAAGTTGGTGACTTTTGGATGATATCTAAGAGTTTAAGCTAAGTTTTGACTCCGTAAAATGCTAACCGTAAATGATTAAGCCTCAAAACGTAAAACCGGGTGTCGTAAAATTATGGAATTTGAAAGTATGGTTAAACATGTCCATATAGTCCATAATAAAATATAAAATGAGTGGTAGGTTCTATCGGGTGCTAAAACCCTGCTAAAAACTGGAAACACGGGTCTAAAACGCGTAATTCGCGTAAAACGCTGAATATTGCGTAAAATTGAGAAAAGTAAAAGGTTACTTTTCTAATGTGATAAAAATGATTTAAAATGACTTATAATGTCTAGACTGGGCTCAGTCTAGTGTCGGTTGGTATTAAATGCCTTTTAGACATCAAACCGTAAGCCTAAAAATCACGAAATGACTTATAACATCAAGGGATGATTTTTGGTCAATGGAGGAGGGAAAGAATATGTTGACTTTTTCTAATAAGTTGAAAACTCAAATCTTCTTAGAAACGCGTTTTGTGGTCTAACGGTTAATCGCCCAAACGGTTAAGCGTGCTCATGCGAGAGTAGTACAGGCTTGGGTAACCTGCTGGGAAGTTTTTGGTCATGTTTTTCTCAGTCACGATTAATTCTCAAATAAATCATGAGTGTGTCAAACATTTTTCCGATGTGGGGTCACCTGACGGGATCCAATTTCGTTGTGCGTAGAATTTCTGAATGACGTTTTACCCTAAAACGTGTAATTCCTTAATAACTTTCACGAAAATGAGCTTATGAAAGTTAAACTTTTAATTTGCCATGGAAATGATTTATCATTTGAGAATATCAAATAAAAATCAACTTTCGGAAAAGTTTCGGAAAAGAAATGAATAGTAAAAGTGAATAGTGAAATTTTCCGGGAAAAGTAATTAACCTGAAATTGTGAATTGTTACAGTCTCCACCCCATACGGGGAACTTCGTCCCGAAGTTCTTTGTGTGTCATATATTGGAGTGGTGTCGATAAAAATGTGTGGTTACTTATGTGGACTATAGTCTGGGATTACCAGTGGTGTAGTTTGATTTGTCGTTTCAGTGTATGGTGTAGGACGAGGTTCACTTTTATGTAGGAAAGGTATGGTAATAGTCGAATATCAAAGGAAATTGATATAGCAGTCGAATATTAATAGGAATTGAGATAGTAGTTGCAATCATAGCCTAGTAGGTAATCGGTTGTTGTACCTAGTGTTTATTGACTTCATACTTATGTTATTTTGGATACAAACAAGCCCACTTGTTTATAAGTCTTTATTTACATAGAGAGGCATCCCAAACAATGTAAATAGAGAAGTATAAACTTATGGTTTGGTGATTTACAATGTCTTTATTTAAATGAAAAGGCATCCCAATCCATTCAAATAATTACAAATCATCCTACACAACATTCATACTTAGTCGGTGAGTTACAAGGTAGGGTTTTACGAGATGATACTGGTGTTCCAAGATGAATATTCAATCTTGTAAAGCTGGTAAGGGTGATTGTGGTGTAGCTAAGGATGATTTGAGCTTTAAAAGTGCATCAACATCTGTTAATGAGCTTGTGGTTTCAACGATTGTGAAGATAATGTTATGATATGTTGATGAACAAAAGTGTGTAGTGTATGCTTAACATTAATACTCTTAGGTATAGATGTTGAGTTTGCTTTAAAAATCTTAAGAGATTTTAAAGGTTTATGATGGAATGGTATCCTTAGGACCTAAACAGGATAGTACTTCTACAGGATGAAGAGAATAATTGATAACTATCCCAAGATAGTAGTTCGGATTATCTCATAAATGAAAACTTTCAAGAATGAAATTAGGTAGTACAAATAAGGTGTTAAGATTTCGCTGAGTGGTAAAACACTATCGTGTCTCTAGATCATTTTAAAGAATTCGGGTGGTTTATCGAGTTCAAGTAGGAAATCAATCTGAACATAACCCTAGTACAACTACTCTCAGTATTTGAAAATTTTAAGTCGAATATAGTTAGTCAGACTATATTCCACTGTCCCTAGGTTAAATATAGGTGACTAGTCTATATTTAGCCAAGGTTCGATAAAATTTTCAAATACCTAAATTAGGTATTCTTGTGATACGTCCGTTGCTTTCGGGAAACTGTCCACTAAACAAAGGCGATGTCAAACCATTCAGTTGCAAGTCCCGCCATAAGAGACTTGTAACGTATGTTTTCACATTCCATTGCATAGAAGATAGTACGGGTAGATATGTGTGGAAAGGAAGTTGAAGTAATTCTAAAACAGTCTATACTGGGCTAGAATTACAAACTTTTAACAATGAAGGTTTCAGAAGAAAACTTTGATGGATGTAGAGAAAGTTCAACTTTTGTCGATGATGAATTAGTTTGTCCTTTAGAAATCTCATATTTCTTGTTTGGAAATCGATAGATTGTGATGGGTTTTTGATATCATATGAAATGATATTGATGAGGTGGTGGAATAATTCGAGAGACCATTGCACAAATCACAATGTCTCGGAAGTAGATTAGACCATTGTGTGATACAATGTTCGGGAAATAGAAAAGACCATCGTAATTTGTTACAATATCTTGGATATAAAATATTGGAGTAGGAACATGGTTGGGAGAATGTGGTTGTGTCGAAATGCCATAGAATAGGCATGTGTAGATATGTTTAGATAAAATGATTGAAAATAACTCGAATGTATATATAAATATACTAGTATTTGTTCGTGTAGTGTAAAATGCCTAGTGTGTATATATGAATATACATATATGTTCATGTAGCATAAAATGCTTAATAAGTCCATAATCGTCTGGAGGATGGAAGACACGAAGATCGGAAGGCTATAAAATGTTTTTGCTTGTAGTGTGGTTATAGTTTAGGTCTCAATTAGACTCGTTTCTCTATAACCATGGCTCTGGTACCAATCTGTAACACCCCCAATTCATGGATGCAGCGGAATTCGAACTGGGTGTTACTCGACGGCACAATAGTCACAATGATAGAAAACGAACTCCAATTGAGTCGTTTTGAAAAGGTTTATCATTCAAATTATATAAATATCAGAGATTACAAAATGAGGTCCCAATTGGTTCCATGTTTACAATGTATAATAAATGAGTTTTGAATGATAATAAAATTTATAGCCCTCTTGAGTATCCGTGTCCTTCCGTGCCATCCTTGATCGTCATGAACCTGAAATACATGCTTGAGAGGTCAACACAAAGGTTGAGTGATATTCATAGAGTTTGTTAAATCGATTGAACACAATATGTTGGTAGTGTGAGTTATAGGCTCACACCAATGTTTGGAAAACAAAACAGGTAGGCTACGTTATTATACGCCCGGAACATGTATTATACACTAAGCTTATGACATCATAACGTTAACGTGTACCAATATCGATCGGCAGATTTATCCCGGTAGGTACTTTGCCGTCATACCTAATGTCTCAAATATTAATTCATTTGTTTGCACTTAGTCAATACAAATGGGATTCGTCAATCCCAATAGGCCTATTATTAATATTCGCGCTCACTATTGCTAGTGATTAAATGGTTCATAATCAAGGATATCGGTTTAGCAAGGTTGGTACTTAGTGATAATAAAACAATCAGGTAAGCATACAATTTAAAAACATTGTGCTCGGTTATAAATAGCATGTATTTCCCCCAAGGATTTGTAAAACAATTAAGTAATCGAAAGTGGGGCTATGAACTCACCTTAAGTAAGATAGCAAGTAATGAATGTAACGGTCGAATCGTGAAGGTTCTATGAGCAACCTATAATAGAATGTCGCGATTTAGGATTGGAGTAAAGAATATGAAGTAGTGCCTATATATATATATCTTGCATTTAGTCCATGATGTGGTATGATGTATATTGTAAGTCTTTGAAAGTAATGATTCATGAAACATGTATGTTTTGTATATCGTTTACTACCGTTCGGGCCGACATAATTCAGAAGTCATGTTAGTAAGCGTTCGAGGAGCCAGGACACTTTAACTCGTAAATCCACAACTCATCTCGACGGCTTACATAATGAACTCCTCACATGAGGCTCCCTACTATTGTAGTAGTTGATGAAATATATAGATATAAGTTTTGATCCGAAAGGTTACATGTCCGATATTTGAATAAACTTAGGAAAGTTTATTTGTACATGAAGATTGTTATTAGGGGTAGTTTCATAAGTCTTGAATGACCATTTTCTCTTGATAAAATCTCATGGTTTCCTTTTAAGTGAAGTAGATCCAAATTGCTTGTTCAAGTTATCGCCTAAGTCATTGTTTCATGTTTATGCCTATGTAAGTTGGTATGGTCACTTCGTCATGGCCTAGCCATGACCTTTGGTCCTTGTTCCAAGGTCATGAGACACAACCTTGGCTCTATCCATGGTGGTGGTCTTGATTATAGGTCATAAGACCCCTTTGGTCTTCATAAACCATAACCTATATGTAATGACTTTGTCTAAAAATGGGCTGTTTAGAATTTGAAGAAATTTATCACTCGGATAGCGTTTTCAGGGCTCGAGCTTCTTTGTTACTGAACGAAAACGTCGTTCCGGACAACTTTCGTGTTTTAACTTTTTGATGAATCGGACCAGAAGTGGGACTTTCAAAACCCAAATTTGATCAGAATGGTATTTGGCAGTTTGCCGGAAATCTTTGGTAACTTCAAATGGGCGTAACTTTTGACTCGTATACTCGTTTTAGGTGGTTCAAATTGCTATGGTTTCCTTGTTAAGTCCTCTACTGTAATATGTAATGATCCAATATCATAATTTTACCATTTTGGTCGTGGTCTTACCAAGAAAGTCATTAGTTTACTTGTTTTAGTAACTTGTTGTAACAATCAATAACAATAACTTGTTTTGCTCACTTTTATACATCATGGACATGCATACAAGACATAATATAGCACAAATAATATGTAAATAACATGAATATGATTATTTAACAAGAAGCAAGTTAGGGTTTGCTTACAACTTTTGGCTTTCTACAAGAAAGGAAGTCAAGTATGGAACTAGGACACTAAACCTAAGCTTGTAAACCCTTTACCCCAACTCTTGTAACCCTTGCTAGCCTTGATCTAACCCTTGTGAAAATCATTTAACTTCAGCCCTAGTAACCTTGTGTAGCTCCTAAATCAACCATGGAATCACCAAACAAACTTAAGATTCATGTAGAGAATAACTAAGCCATGAACTTTGATATGTAACTTGTAGCTTAAAGATCAAAGGATCATGGAGCTATGATTTGTGTTGGCTCGTTTTTATGGATGAAAAGATGAAGAAGAAGGTGTTCTTGAGTGGCTATTTATAGTATGAGAAAGTTAGCTAACCATACATGGGTTAGATATTAACCATGGTTAAGTTTAGGTGAAACTTTGTGCCCAAGTTAAGATGAATGGTCAAGATTGAATCACATGGTGACTAATCCCCCCCCCCCTAAGTCGGTTGGGGCTGTGTGGTGGCCAAGTTGGTGACTTTTGGATGATATCTAAGAGTTTAAGCTAAGTTTTGACTCCGTAAAATGCTAACCGTAAATGATTAAGCCTCAAAACGTAAAACCGGGTGTCGTAAAATTATGGAATTTGAAAGTATGGTTAAACATGTCCATATAGTCCATAATAAAATATAAAATGAGTGGTAGGTTCTATCGGGTGCTAAAACCCTGCTAAAAACTGGAAACACGGGTCTAAAACGCGTAATTCGCGTAAAACGCTGAATATTGCGTAAAATTGAGAAAAGTAAAAGGTTACTTTTCTAATGTGATAAAAATGATTTAAAATGACTTATAATGTCTAGACTGGGCTCAGTCTAGTGTCGGTTGGTATTAAATGCCTTTTAGACATCAAACCGTAAGCCTAAAAATCACGAAATGACTTATAACATCAAGGGATGATTTTTGGTCAATGGAGGAGGGAAAGAATATGTTGACTTTTTCTAATAAGTTGAAAACTCAAATCTTCTTAGAAACGCGTTTTGTGGTCTAACGGTTAATCGCCCAAACGGTTAAGCGTGCTCATGCGAGAGTAGTACAGGCTTGGGTAACCTGCTGGGAAGTTTTTGGTCATGTTTTTCTCAGTCACGATTAATTCTCAAATAAATCATGAGTGTGTCAAACATTTTTCCGATGTGGGGTCACCTGACGGGATCCAATTTCGTTGTGCGTAGAATTTCTGAATGACGTTTTACCCTAAAACGTGTAATTCCTTAATAACTTTCACGAAAATGAGCTTATGAAAGTTAAACTTTTAATTTGCCATGGAAATGATTTATCATTTGAGAATATCAAATAAAAATCAACTTTCGGAAAAGTTTCGGAAAAGAAATGAATAGTAAAAGTGAATAGTGAAATTTTCCGGGAAAAGTAATTAACCTGAAATTGTGAATTGTTACACTATGTTCAGTGTTTGCCTTTGCGCTAGGTTTCAAGAAAATCCTAAAATTTCCCACATAGAGGTCGTTAAAAGAATATTTAGGTATATTAAGGGAACTCAACATCTAGGTCTTTGGTATCCAAAGGATTCGGGGGTAAAAGTATTGGTTTATGCCAACTCGGATCATGCGGGAGATATAGTTGATATGAAAAGCACTAGTGGAATATGCACATTTGTAGGTGCTTGTTTAACATCATGGTTCTCTAAGAAACAAACTTCCTTCGCCAACTCCATAACGGAATCCGATTATGGTGCGGCCTGAAGGGCTTGCCAACAAGCGTTATGGATGAAACAAGCGTTTGTTGATTATGACGTCATGTTAAATGAAGTACCTATACTATGTGACGATACATGTTCTATCAACCTAAATTCAAGCCCAATTGATTACCCTCGCACGAAACACATTGAAATTAGACATCACTTTCTAAAAGACAACATCACTAAGAACCATATCACCATAGAGAAAATTCCTTGTGATGACAACATCTCTAAGATCCTAGCAAAACCCTTAGATAAAGATCAATTCAATTGTTTAAGATTAGGATTAGGAATAAGATCACTAGAAGATGATGAGGATGTAAATGGTAAATAGGAAATAGTGAAAGAATCTTAAGTACAAATCTTTAATGATGATCCACCAACTCATACTCGTCACAAATAACCATACAACCTTTTTTATTAACCTTTGGATATTAACCTTACAACCTTCCCTTCACATCTTCATCCTCTTTAAAATCTCCAAAGATCTTTCATAAAACATATAACATCCTCCACCATACCTTAGAAAATAACTCTCACAATAGGAATCATGTCTCTTTCGGAAGGGTCCGTTAACAATAATCAAGGAAATCAAAACCCGAAGAGCTCTAAGAGATTGAAAAGGTCATTCATGGATATGATGAAGAAGGAAGGTGATGATAGGATTAAGTTTGAGTATGAGTTAAGGACATTTGCAGAAAGTGAAGTGTGGGACTTAATTAAGGAACCATTAAGTCCAAGGTTGTGTGAAGATGAGTACTCCATTTGTTGTGAAAACACCGCACACATGGTCAATGTTCTCAAAGAATCAAGCATTGAGTTTAGGGTGATGCTCTTATCCATCCATGAAGGAATCATGGAATTGCTAACCACTATGTCCAAGATGAATAGGAAGTTGGAAGATGATAAGGTGAAAGGGAAAGGGAAGATGGTGAAAGAAGAGTTCAACCTAGGCATAAACCTAGGAATCTAGACATCACACTTTTATGTTGTCATCAAGTACTAGTATAGTGCTTTTAGATAAAGTACTAGGATAGTTCTTGTATAATAAAATGTGTAGTTGATGAGGCGAAAAGTGAACCACTTTTAAGGGGTCATTTAAGCCCGGATTTGAGATTATTTGATCAAATATTGCCCTAAATCGTTCCTTTTGTCATTTTAGGTACTTTTGAAGAGAAATCTGGAAAAGGAAGCATTTTGGACGTTTTTGGAGCATAATAGTGAAGAAAACGACAAAGTCTTAATTTTCCTTGCTGGGAACAGTACCTGACGGCGTCACAAGTTCCTTAATGACGGCGTCAAGAGTTACAAAAGAGGTGGAAGTGGACAATACACGTGACGGTCCAGAGTATTTTTTAAGCATAGGACCTGACGGCGTCACCAAGGCCGTCAGGATCTATTTACACATGACGGCCCAGAGGAAATTTACACATGGCGGCGTCAAAATCAGATCTAGGCAATACAATTTCTATTATGGCGGCTAGTTGATGGCGTCACAACTTTACACGTGACGCCGTCTCCTTGTAAAATCTATATATAGTTTTCCAAATTTCATTCATTAGTGTGCAACTTTGAGGGAAAAACCCTAGGTCGAATTTTCCAGCTTTTTCAAGGGTTTCAACCCTTTGAATCTTTCATGTTCAATTTGACATAAGTACTCTTTCAATTCATTCAATATGTCTATGTGTTGTTTGAATATATCTTACGCTTGTCTTCAATTTAACATGCTAGGCTAGATTTCTTTTGTATTTTCTTAGATGTAGTGAAACCTAGATGTTAATTATGGGTTGATTGTTTGTTTATAGTTGTTATGGATGATTGTATTCGATGTTAGGCTTAAGAAAACTGGCAGACTTCCATTGGTAACTTGCTTGAACGTCTTAAGAAACATGATCGGAGGTGTACTACGATATTTGGTTGTATTTAATGCGTAGGAGAATTCTAATGATCCTATGTTAGGAGCTTCTAACGGCTCGACATAGGAGTGAAGTAGGATCCTATAGAGTTAGGGAATATTGTACACGGCCCTACGACTAGTATTAAGGAATATGACCCATCATCCATGCAAAACAAGCTATCAACCTGTAAAAGATATCTAGGGAGTAATGAAACCTAAGTAAACACAACTTTCCCCATCATTTTTTACACCATATTAGTATAATTAGTTTAATTTTCATTTCTGTTATTTTATTTTGATTGCATCTTTAGTTATTGGGTTAGTTGGCTAGCAACTAATTCCGCTCACTCCTTCAAAACCCGAGATTTTAATTGCTTTCATAAAATATAAAAATACAAAAAGAATCATCCATCACCTCTAGACCTAGTTATTAGGCTTTCTAATCCTAGCGACACTATTCCTGAGTTAAACGATCAATCCCCCAGTACTTGTCACTATACTATACTACAATGATCAGGTACATTGCCTGGTGGGGGTTGTAAGCTTCTCGAGATCCCTTGAGAGGTAAAACCTGGTGCGATTCCCACGTATCAGTAGCATATTTTGTTCATGTATGCTTGGAATGAAATGCAATCTTTTGGAACTTATATAATTTGTCATATTATTGTGGACTAACCCATGTTGAAAGAATCCAAATGGTAACCTAACCCATTTTGGAACTTTCACATGTGAGGATTTCTTGTTGCATGTTGTGATTTCTATGTGTAGCTAGGCCACCGCAAAGGTGAGGCTCTTGACCCATGGATCCCCCCTTGAAACAAGGGCGAGCAACGATCTAGGGGGAGTTATGTTCAAGGGGGAGCACATTTGGGTGCACATACAAGCTAGCTCATTTATCCCACAGGCCCAAGTTCGAAACCTGGCTTAATTGGTAGTCCCACCTTTTTGATTCGACAAAAGGGGGAGAAAGAAAGCAAGAGCGTGAAGAAGACCATTCAAGAAATGTTAAAGGCTTCACCAAATTACAAGGCAAAGGTCAAGACGCAAGCTACACCAAAGGCGCGCTTTGTCTTCGCTAAGTTTTGTAATTTTATTTGCTTTCGGTTTTTATTTTTCATTATCAAAAAGGGGGAGATTGTTGAGGCAACATGATCAAGATCTCTTTATGTTTTAATGATGACAAATAAACCATCGAAACACATAAAATAACAAACGTTAACCAAATTCCCCAGAGCCCATATCTGCTCCTGGCGCGCTGCCCGCGCGTCAACGCGCGGGTGACGCGCCAAACCACTATATGGCTCCTGGCAAAATTTAAAATTCGGCTTTCCCCTTACCCGACAAATGTGGATCTTTCAATACAGGTACGAATATGTTATGTGCTTAATTGAGAACACTCGAAACGAGTTTTGGGACTTGAGAGATCCGACTTTCAAAGCACCCATTTACGGGAAAACGCCAACTCATGTTTTCTAACTATCGCCTCTAGCCAAGGCTTTTCTAAACTTAAGGAGCTTATATACTTCACGTAACATCATGTGAAAGCATCCATATGCTCATATCCAGTACTTACGTCTTCTCTAATCACGTAACGGGTTTACTCCCTTATTGGTCAAACTAAGTCAAAGGTCACTTTGCGTAAACGCATCCTTTCCCACTTGGGTTATGCTTTACATCAAGGAAAAGCACTTAACTTGTTTGAACCAAGGTATTAGTTGAGAACGTCGAGTCGTGGAAAGTCACGAGATATGAAACTATGGATTCTCGACGTTGTGTTACTCGAACTTATAAGTAACCTATGATTTTCTCAACTCATAATCTTGATTGTCTAAACTTTCTTTTCTTAATGACAATTAGATTATGTCTTAATCTTTCTCTTAATCTCATTTTTACAAAAGAAAAATACCACCAAATCTCCAACAATCCAAATCATATATTCTCTTAGACAAATCTCTTACAAATTCCCTTACACCCTTTCACATCCCATCCATACAACTCATCACCTCCTCTCTAATTCAACACATGGGATTTAATTTGAATTTCAAAAAGAGGCTCCATCCTAGCCATCCAATTCAAACCAACACATCTCAACCATCCATCCAACCTCCTCTCTATTCCATCACATGTGTTTGATCCTAGCCATCCATTTCAAATAAACACATCTCAACCCTCCATATTTCCCACATGCCAAATAATTTGAAAACCAAAGGAGGCTCCCTTTAATCCTAGCCATCCAATTCAAACAAAACCATCTCAACCCTTCATCTCATTCTTTCCCCCCAAGCAAAGGAATATACCTTTGGAATATTCTATCTCTAACCTAACCATGGTTAACCTCTAAACCTTTAACCTAACCTTGGTTACATCTTAACCCAACCTTCCTCACACTTCCCTTGAGGAATATACCTTGGCATATTCTTTCTCTCTTTTCTATGCCACTTGAGAAATACCCAATCTACCCTATCAAATTACCCTTTCTACTCTTCTAACCTTGGTATTTGGTTTTCTCATAAACACTTCATGAAACATTTTCCAAATTGGCTATTTGAGTTGGTAAACCTTAGATTGATTAATGTTAAGGTTGAGTGTGAAGTACAATTGGGGGTTTAGCAAGGTAAGGTATTTATAAATCCAACACCCAAAGCTTTGGGAAAATTTTCTCTGGGTTTCTGGCGCGCCACCCACGCGTCAACGCGTGGGCAGCGCGCCAGCCTCGGTAAAATTTTCCCAAGTTGGGTTTTTGCCTATAAATACCATGCCTTGGCTCTTGTATTCCTCACCCCTTGCCATTATTCTTTCTCTCTACATTCTTTCTCTCTAAACACTATCAAATCTCTCTATCTCTAATCTTGTGTTCTTGATTCTCACTCTAACATCTTTGAAAGAACACATCTCCTTGCAAGGGAAGAATCACAAGAACCTAATCCACTCTTGTGATTGTGTCGAGGGTCTTCTTATCTATACCCTTTCTATTAGAATCGAGTCTCTAGGTTAGGTTAGGGCTTGATTGAACAAACACTTATTCATTCATTTAATTGTTTGTAAGGGAAGTCTTGTGTCTTGGTGACCAAGCCTAGATCATTGGGGATCTAGTTGGGGTTTGATACTTCCAGTAGGAAGTCTTGGTAGTGGTCTTAGTGACCCGTAGGTGAAGTCGAATCGCGAGATTCTTTTGGGTGGTTTCCGAGGCGCGGAATACCGTGAGAGTAACTCCTTCTTTATGAGCATCGATATTGTTGAATATTGGTGGAGTGAATTGTAACGGTTTGTAGTCCACCGAAAGGATTATACTAGTGGAATAGTATCGGAGTCGCGGATTCGCAACTGGACGTACGGATGGTATAAACCCCCCATCCCGAACTAGTATATATCGTTGTGTTCTTACTTGCTTTATATACTTTGGTTGTGTTAGTGGTTGTTGGATTATTGTACTACCACTTGATGTTCTCTTTGGCTTAAAGTCTTTAAACAACTAAAAAGCCGAAGAAACCGTATTCACCCCCTCTACGGTTCTTCAGACCGTGTGGACGAACGTTATATGTAGCATGATTTGTGTTAAAAGATCCCGAATTATAGAAAAAAAAAGTAACAGGTGTAGAAACCATAATGTATGCCGACTCAGATCATGCCGGTGACTATGTTGACAGAAAAAGTACAAGTTGTATTTGTAATTTTGTTGGACATTGTGTCACCTCATGGTTCTCCAAGAAGCAAACGGCCCTCGCAATCTCAACAACTGAAGCCGAATACGTATCGGCCGAAAAAGCATGTCAACAAGCTCTTTGGATGAAGCAAGCGCTCGTGGACTACTGAATTGTGATTAAAGACATATCTATCCTTTGCAACAACAAACGAGCCATCGAACTGAGTAAAAATCCAGTCCAACATGCACGTACTAAACATATAGAAATCCGTCATCATTTCATTCGTGACAATGTTCAAAAAGGAAACATCTCCATCAAGAAAGTATCCTCCGAAGACAACATTGCCGACATTCTTACAAAACCTCTTAAACGTGAACCATTTAATCTTCTTAGACTAGGACTAGGACTTATAGAACCTACTTCATAGTTTAAACATTAAATAAAATCGTAGAAATTAAAAACAAAAAATCCTTGTTCTTAAACCTACAGGACTGGCGGAACCAAGAAAAACAAAGGGCGGATCCCTCTGTTTGGTTCCGACCAATCCGTCAAAAGCCTACACAGGTTCCCTTTTTATATATTAAACCATAAAAGTCCCATACTCTATACCACTCACCAAAAACAGTTACTATTCACTTCCATATCCACTTTTACACGAAAATACTCTTCATTCCTATCATCATTGTAACTATTCTAAACACAATTACTCTCCTGATCTGTGTCTAGGAAATTCTATTTATGCACAAAAACTAAAAACTTGGGGTTATGCATCAACTTAGGAAATCATGAAGTAAATTTGTCATAAACAAAACTAATTATGTTTTCCATTAGTTAGGAATTGCATCTTGTAAAACATTATCACATTATACCAAACACCCCATGTCAAAATTTTGAAAAATCTTCTCACATTTAGGAAAAATATTTTTTCATTGATAATACAAAATAAAAACGTTATGTTTAAAACATCACTTGCATTATGTCTCTTGAATGCTAAAGGGGATACATAACTAATATGTATTTTCGGGTACATTCAACCGTAGCTACATTGAACTAGGAGCATTTGGATTATCTCAAAATTTACACAAAATTTGCATAAGTAAAACCATTTTAAGCATTAAAATGAGTCGAGATAATCATAACTCCATATTGTTTTCATATAGGCACACACTAGAATTTTGACACTTAAACCATTATTTGCATAAGTAAAACCATTTTAAGCATTAAAATATGAATTTTGACAATTTAAATGGCATAACTCAGAAATAATACTCGAATATCTCAATAATCAATACTTGAATAAAAGGTTTTAGTTCCAATGGCGTTTGGAAGAAAATAGATTTTTAAAAGTGTCGTGTGGCGACAAGAAAGATAGAAAGTGAAATAAGTCGGCGAAACGAACGATAACTCAAGAAAGACGAAAGCAGACGAGAGATCATCTCGAAGAAACATATCGAAAAGAAATGAACAAACACTCAAACAAACAACAACACATTAATAAATAGTTTCGGCTTTGACCCGTTTTTCCCAAAATATAACATCGAAAACAATATAAGTTGAAAAGGTTTTTAGTTATTTAACAAACTTTAAACGGTTAGAGTTTACAAGACGTTTTACGAAATTTCGGCATGACCTGCCTGTTTATACAACATTTTCCCGAGTCAACGACTCTTAATTACCCTATTTATCGCTAAACTTCACATGTTATTATATAATACAATTGGCTATATCATTGGCGTATCCATTAGTTGTTTAGTTTTATCGACCATTTCGTATTTGTTCAGGTCCAGATATGTTAAATTAGTCAAAGTCTAACACATCCTTCCGTCTCAAGTACCAAAAGGGTCCATAATGTCCAAATCACCAACGGCGTAAATCCAATATGTCCAATTCAAGTCCACAATAATAATCGTCACAATAATCCAGAACCAAGTCCAAAGTCAAATCAATTCCCTTAAATATAACCAACTTGTTTTATTGTTTCATATTTATTATTCAAATTTATATTATCGATAAGTTTCCCATTTCAAAATAGTTGCCGAAACCATATCAAAACATAACTAAACAACAAAACACAACAAAAATAATAAAACGTCTTCGCCGTGACTCGAGACGAGTCACGGCTTAACCAAATGAGCCGATAATCCCAAGTTCATAAATATCGTTTACATTTTATTCAAAAAATTTTCGTTTACTATATTAAATCTTATCGAACTATTTATTTTCAGTAAACATATATATATATATATATATATATATATATATATATATATATATATATATATATATATATATATATATATATATATATATATATATAATTTAGATCAAATAAGATCAATCTTAAAGTTGTAAAAATAAGATCCAACTAAAATCTTACAAGTGACACTCTCGTTAAAATAAAATAAATTTTTTTTATTGAGTACAACTAAAATTGTTAAAGTTCCGATGATTTTCTTTTTTAAATTGACGAAACCAATGTGATACACTTTGATTCGACATGTAATGTATCAGGTTAAGGTGATACACTTTGATTACAAACATGTAAATTTATAGTTGTGTATCATTAATCCAAACTCATGTATCAGTTGGTTATTAGTTGCTAAAATGTTAATTCGTATCAATACTTTATTTTTTTGTGTATTTTTGCTAATATGGTTATTTATAAAATGGTTTTAGTGGTTGTTTAGACTAGATCTTATTTTTACAACTTTAAGTTTGATCTCACATTAACCATATATATATATATATATATATATATATATATATATATATATATATATATATATATATATATATATATATATGAGATTATTTTTAAAAGTATATACTTTTATTTTTCAGAAACTTTTTATTCAAATAACTTTATAAAACATTTTTGTTATTATATATAGACTTTGGATCAAATGAGAAGAAATCTTAAAATGAGAAGGATGAGAAATAACTATAACCACACATTAGAGATGTATCGACTTGAATTAGATGCATCCCTAATCTTTTAGATGCACCCTAGTATATTTTCTAGCTAAAAATTAGATGCATATACATATATTAGATGCATTTTTGCAAGTTAGGCAAATCTTATGTATTTTTCGTCCTCTGCGTGTCAAATTTGTTGCAAGTACTACTTTGTATCGTTTTCATTTCAAAATCACTTTCGAAACTAATTAGGATGCATCTAAATGAATAGAGATGCGTCTAATTCAAGGCGACACATCTCAAATATGTGGTTATAATTATTTCTCATCCTTCTCGTTATAAGTTTTTTTCTCACTAGATCCCTACCCATTATATATATATATAAACTTTATAAAAAGTTTTTAACCCAAACCTCGCCGTGACTCGCCGTGAGTCACGGCTTGGCCCATATCAAGCCACGGCTCTCGGCTCACCCAATCCGAGACAACACAAACACAAACAACAACACAACATCCAAATCCGAGTCTCAAACCCTCGGCCTAACCACAATCAAATTCAAACACAACTCTAATCTAACTAATCCTAAACCTAGTCACAACAATCAACAATAACAACATCAATACCCTCACCCATACCACCATACGAGCCTTAGTGGTGTGGTGAGCCCACTGCTGAGAGAAAACAAACCAAACGGACCCTCGAATAACTATCTCAAACACAAAAACATAAGTACCCTCGTCATCACAAGTCCAAAACAACAACAAAAAACATCAAAACTCCACCGAGTCACTGAGTTGACTCGGTGAGTCCATCCGAGTCGAGGTGAGTCGCGACCAAGGAGATAGAGCCACACGGTTTTAAGCTTAAAACATTTATAAAAATAGTTTTAGTAAAAGATTTAATAATAAAATCGGTTTTATTAAAGTTTTTACAAATTAGGGTTTCGAATAAAATCAAAATGGGTCAAGGGGAAGGCGCGTGTGGGTGTTTACTGTGAAGAGAGTGATGGTGGGGTGGTGGTGGTGCTTCGGTGTTAGTGGCAGGAGTCGGTGGCGGTGCGTGGAGGTGGTTACGGGGTGTTTGGAGGTGCGTGAATGGTACGGGTGTAACCGGAGTGACCCAATCTATCGATTGGTGTAAGCCAAATGGGTGGTCGGAAATTATTCCGGTGAGGTCGCCGGCGAGGGTGCTAGTTCGGGAGGAGAGAAGAGTGTGATGTGTGTGTTTTATTTTAAGTGTAAAATGAATAAAAATATTATAAAAGGGTTTATATATAAAAAGGTTTAGGGTGAAAATGTAATTATTAATAGTGTGGGGTGAAAAGGATAAATAAAGCTAGGGACCGAAACTGCCAACTAGCTAAACTTCTCACGAAAACGATTCGGGGCTCAAATGACATAGCAAACGGACTCCAAAAATTACGAAACTTGCGCCATTGTTTACGAAATCATTTTCCCAATAAAATTAAGTATAAACTTCAGAGTTTTTCTCAAACTGAATATAATTCCATAAATTTGGCAAATGCAATACAATTTGAGTTTCCTAGGTTGTGTTGGGTCAATCAAGTAATAAAGTTCTCGTTTCCACGTATATCTCACGTTTTGCAAACCCAAATAACATGCATTAGAAGTTTTAAAATATTTCAGGTACGTAAAATAAAATATTTGACTAGATATAATTTTAGGAAAAGTACCGGGTGTTACAGCTTTGTCACGTAGTTGGTGGGAATAATTGTCACAGGTAACTTCCAACATTGGTGGAAAATGACGGTTCATTAATAGTGCCATTACTAACATGGGCTAATATTGCAAGCTTATTTTAAATCCAAAGCCTGGTCTTGCTGCAAAAATCATGTGAATGTTTTTGGAGATGGATAGCATGAAGCTGATTTTGCTATTGGAATCACCGACATCTTTAGCTGCAAAACTGGAAGAAGTTGTGCAGTCTATCAGTAAGAAACTGGGTGGTGGAATACTTGTTGTTATTGACATCTAACTCATCTTGCACAAGTTGCATTAGATTAACCATGCGTATTGTATTTGCAGCATGATGCTGATGAAAGAGTACAATTTGAAGATTTGAAAGAGAAGGTAAAGAGGCACTTCGTGAGCTACTAAATGTTATGTAACATACAAAGTTTTGATAATAGTTTGCACCACGGTTAGTGTAATTTTATTTGCTATTTGATTAGTTTGTAATGAAGGGTGAAAGGTTAGTGTTTTTAATCATATGTGGTTTTGTATTTCAGCTCTTTATGTTTCTTCATCAACTATTTTTTAGGGAATGAACAAGTTTTATTCGAGAATTGGTACTAGAGCAACCAATGTGTTTATGTGTCAGTTTCAATTTGTAAAGTTTCTAGGCTATGTGACTGGTATCAAACCAATGTGTTTCTACTCATTAAAAAATTACCGTGCAATAATCAACATAAAACGACGTCCCGCCATAGTGAAATGAAAGATGACAAAAAAAAACATTAACATAATTGTAATAAACACAAACACAGCCGCCCCGCAGCAACGCACGGGCAAACGTGCTCGTTTATCCTATATGATAACTAAATTAGTAAATCAACAAATTATAAAATTTAAAGAATAAAGATAAACCTTAACAAATTGAAAATCCCGATTAAAAATTCAAAGTAAAAAGGGTAGAAGTTTTACCTTAGAATAGCCAAAACAAATGTCGTATGGACCGATGGTATCATTATTCTTCTGTTCCGATCGATATCAAAACTCAAAACTATCGTATGGTTTATATTTTCTTGTTTGCGGGACGTTTGCATATATATATATATATATATATATATATATATATATATATATATATATATATATATATATATATATTCACCCTTACGCTCCGTTCTCGAGTTATTTTTTAAAAGGAAAGGAAAGGAAATGATAGGAAATTGAAATTTTATTGTGTTCTCGAGTTTTTTTTTGACAGAAAGGAAAGGAAACAGGAAGGAAATGATAGGAAAATTCTAGTGATTTTCCTATAAGAATTTTCCGCCCAAATATGGGCGGATTTGGACGGAAAGTATTTTACACTCGCACTATTTAGTATATAATGACCAATATAACTTTCAATATTTACTCATATTCGACTCTTATGATAAAATGAACATATCTAAAAGTGCATAAATGTAATTATGTCTCTTTTTCTTTCTTTTCTTCTCAACTTGAGAACACAACATTATTTCATTTCCTTTCCTTTCATTTCAACTCAAGAACACGAAATATAAAATCAACTTTCTTTCCTTTCCTTTTCATTTCTTTTCTCTTCTTTTCACATCATTTCTATTCCCACCTAGAAAAACTCGAGAACGCAGCGTTAAAGTAAGTAATAATATGCACAGTTATGAACCATTGGATTTGTCAATGATGATGTCACTAGCATTAATGATGATGTTCCTAGATCAAATTAAATAGAATGGCAATTTTGTAAATAAATTCAAATTCAATGGCAAATTATGAAGCACTATTGAGACTAACCGTACGAGACGTTTTTCCTTTGACTATTTAACATCATTTTTTTATACTTCTTTTAACTAACATACCCTTTTTAGTTAATACCATTTATTTCCACATGAAAAAAATAAAAGTCATACATTATATATGAAAAATTCCTTAGTAACAACATTTTATATTTTTAATTAACTTAATTTCGGTGACACACTCATATTTTTAATACTTTTTTAGTGACAAATAATTTCATGATACATATATAGTAACACTAAATTTTACAGTAGTACATTTGTGGTGACATATTATTTATCACACTAATTTTCTTGATACATATATAGTGACACAGTAAATTTTATGATACATTTGTGAAGACACATTAATTTTTTATGACACATTATTAGTGACACACTTAATTTTATAATACATTTTTAGTGACACACTAAAATTTTTGACACATTTTCTTTGACACACTTCCTTTGAAACATTTATAGTGACACATTAAATTTTTAACACATTTTTGTTACACTTAATTGCATAACAAAGAAACAAATAGGTCTGCATTATTAATATAATGGTCTGCATTATCTAAAAATCAACCAACGACACTAAAAAAAAGGTAAACACAATTAGAGCACAAGGTGCAGATAGCGAATGGAGCCTCGCCGTCCGATGTGGCACTTCTAACGGCGAGCCGTTGCTCGCCGCCACACCGGAGAAGCCTCGCCGTTGGCCAACTCGCCGTGGCCACGGCGAAGCAAAGTTTCTGACAATGTGCAGGTTAACGTTTGGATTTGTTTGTTTTATTTGTGAGAAAAAGAAACATAACTGTTTTTCTGCTTGTAAAAGTGTTTTGGATGATGAAACTGTTCATCTGCTTCACTGCTTGATCAAGAAAAGCAAATATAAGCAGTCCTTTTCAATGTAGGAGAAAGTAATATGACCAAGCCCAAGACCAATACGGCCCAAAAAGCCCACCTTTATTTCCATATCAAATTTCATTTCTTCAAAATTCATCATTCTCGGATCATCAATCTTCCACTTTTAATCATATACAAACGACCTTAATTTTTTCACACAGTCACGTATGTATCCCTAACTCAATTTAATCTGCTATTATTAACATCTAATTTACATTCCAATGTTTTTTTATTTTTAAGTATTTGTGAAATTAATTTAATTTATTTAAAGAAATGAATAAAAAAATAAGTGTGTAAGAGGTGGGGCCCGAATGAGAAAGTGAAGGTTTGTTGTTTGATGAGGGGGTTTTGTTGTTGTTAGTTGAAGTTTAGGTGTTTTGGTGATGTGGCATGGTGAGGCCCGAATGGGGAGACACATGCTTGTTGCTGCACCTTGTGCTCTTATACTCATCGTATATATTAATATATGGTTCCGATAAGAATTCGAGTGGTACGCAAATGTACCAATAAAAAAATCTGATTCTTTAATAATAAAACTCAAAAGTTGACCCAACTGCTCATATTCACCACCATTGCTAAATCATTGAAAACTTAGTTATACAAACATTCCACAAACACCAAAATCTATATAATAATCCCACAAATATTACAAGTCCAAATCTGATGAAGATCGAATTCCCACAAGTCACCGGTTCCAATTTGATGAAGATCGAGCGGCTGGTGACGGCAGTTAAGAACGGCGAGGGTTTCGGATAGCCGTAGCCGAAGGCCTCATGATCGAAAGATTAGGTTGCGGATCGCCAGAATATGAGAAAGATGAAGGCTTACATGGATATGCGAGATCGAACTTTCTTTCTCATATATTTTTTTTAGGATTTCACAAAAATATCAATATGGTTTTGATAGAATTTTAATGGAGCTTTGACCAGATTTTTCCAAAGGAACCATATGGAAAGAAATAAAGGGCACATAGAAATTATACTTCGTATTAGAGAGAGAGAGATGAAAATGGAGAAGAGCAAACGATTTTATTTAAGAGAATTCTTTATGTTTGATTGAGATCTATAGAATGTTTTTGTAATAGAACTAAAAAGTTTTTTTTGGAATAGATGAGAGAGATGACCAAATAAATTGCAGTTGAATAATATGGGGATGGAAGACGATTTGTTTTGTTTGAAAAGAGAGAGAATGAGTAATTAACGGATTTGCCTAAAATTAAGAGGAACAAAATACCCCTAGTACCATACAACTGCCTTGTTTTATCAGATTATCAGAAGGAGAATCAGAGAGGAAATATTAGCAGCACTAATGGGGTACATAATACTCATACGTCAGTGTGGTTAAGGCCAAACGCTCAGCACATAAAAGTTAATTGTGACCAGAGACGGAGCCAGTAGGGGGGCTGGCGGGTGCTTGGCCACCCCCAACCTCCTCAACTAGCCCTAGATTGTAGCTTGATTTTTAGTTAGGATTGTCAAGTTTTTACTGGATGATAAGGGTAGAATAGTAGATAAAGTTGCAGGTTTATTGTATGAAGAAGAAACAAATGAATAGAGAGAGAAGACAAGAACTCTTTGTGTGAACAACTTGTTTAGCTTTTTCTGTAGTACACTTAATTATTTTATATTAGGATATTATTTTATCTTTATTTTTTCTATTTACTCTTCATCAATACGTACCACTTGCTCATGGTTTTCTTACTTCTTTTTTTAATACTCGTAATATTTTCCTTCTATGTTTGTTTTGAAATTCAAATATTATCATAATAAAATGACAAACTTATATACATGTCCTAACTTTATAATAGGCTCATAATTTTATCACCTTTAATAGAAGAAAAGCTATTGGATTTATTTTTCCGCTATCCTTGATATAAATTTCTAGATCCGACATTGCCGTTTTCTCGTTTTCTTCATCTTCCTCAACTTTTCGAGCAGTATTTCAATCGTTTCGTGTAATTATTAAACATTTTTCTATCGTTCATACTATTTATAAAAACATTTCTATGTTTGAGGAGTTGTTTGAAGGGAAAGAATGATAAAAATTATTCATTTAGCAAATTGGATACTTAGTTGGAAAAGTCGGTTGAATTGATAACAATATACGAGTAGTAATTTATAGATTATAAAGTTATATATAATAACTTAAAAGAACAAATTGTAATTTCATATATGTTGTAAATCAATCAAGATGGTTGATTCATTGAACCCGTTAAGATAAGCGTTTCATGAAACATGAGTTATTACATAAATTATTTACGGCCCCCCTTAACACAAATTTCTGGCTCCGCCCCTGATTGTGACGCTGCGTGGCAAAAAGAGTCTGGAAAGACGGGCTTGGGTTTTGTAGCCCGTGATTACAATGGCAAGGTTTTATTTTCAGGTGTTCGTTTAGAATGTTATGCAAGATCTCCACTGGAAGCTGAAGCAAAAGCCGTTCATTGGGCTATGCGTCATGCACTTAATAGAGGGTACTCTAACGTTATATTCGAGACAGACTCATTGTCTCTAGTTAAGGCGATCCAAAATAAAGTCACATTGCTAGAAATTGCGAGTCTTTTTTCCGAGATACTGTCCCATTCAATGGCTTTTAGTGTTTGTAAATGGTCTTTTGTTAAAAGGGAGGGTAACAGGGTGGCTCATAGTATAGCTTCTTTGGCGTTGAGTTGCTCTAATGAGATTATGTTAGATGGTAGTGTTCCAAGTTGTGCGAATGTATGGATGATAAAAGATGTAATCTCTTCTAATATCGAATGATATTTCTTCCCATTTCATCAAAAAAAAAAAAAAAAATACCCCTAGTACCCTTTTGTTTTACCAGGTTATTTTCTTTTAAATTAAACCTTGAAATTCCACTTGGCCTATACTCATTGATGCCTATTATATCTTACTTTAAAATGTATACCACATGAACATATATATATATATATATATATATATATATATATATATATATATATATATATATATATATATATATACGCGCCTTAGCGCCGATAAGGCGCGAGGCGTGGCCTCGGCGTTATGAAACAAACCAAGACGTCTTCTTAAGGCATGACGTGTGATGAGGCGTGAAAAGGCGCGATAAGGCGTGCCTTAGCGCGAGGTGTGGTGCCTTATTTTGAAGCTTTTAAAGGATTTACTAGTATTTGGGTTAGAATTAACGAATTAATGATATAAGGGATTTGGGCTTAGGCATGGTAACTTTATAAATCAATTTCAAGTTTTTAACTTATTTCTATGGTTCTACCACTCATATAACGAGTGAAGAAGGTTTTGACTGCTACTCCGATGAAGAAAGTTTTATAAAAAAAATGACGAAAAATGCAAGGATAATTTAGTTTTTTGAGTTTATTTCTTATGTATAACGTTTTTTGTAAACTTGACATATGCATATCAGCATATGTGTATAATTCATTTATTGGGCTTTAAAATAGGCCTGTCAAATGTATATATTAGTTGGGCTTCTTACAAATTTGGTGCCCCTCCAAATAATGGGGCATGTGCAACATGTTTCCCTTATGATTGATTTTAACGAATCACATATGATTTTTACCAATTATATATGATTTTTTTAGGCGGAAATTTTGAAAAAAAAAAAAAACGTCAAAAAAAAAGTTCGTCGAAAGTATATAACAATGCATATCTATAGAAATATAATTTAATTCTCGTCGCGATGGTATTTTTTTTTCGCGTAACGATTTACGGTTTGCGAAATATTTAATTTTAAAAAAAAAGTGTGAAAGTTTATTTTTTTATTTTGATAAAAAAAATTAGTTACTAAAATTGCTTGATTAGTTCTATGATAAAACTTGGTTCTATACGAAACTTTGGGCATAAGGAGTATAGATTCGCTGTATACAGCACATTCAATTTCTAAGTTTCAAACCATTATAACGGACAGTCAAACTTTCAATTAACATTCAATGCTAAACATTTTCACATTCAAAAGATACTTCATGATTAAGCACCTTCCATAATTTTCATAAACATTCGTAACTCAAAAATACTGATAATGTTGGTTCGTTGATATACTCTATCTACTAATATCCAGCCGCATTAGTGATACATGTAAATATAAGAAACGATGTTAAACCGTTAAAGCAACATATCATCTTATATTTCTAATCTTCTGCAGGCAAGATTTTTTAGAATCCTCACACTTTGCTTCAATGTAAAGCAAGGCCTTGCAAGTTGATAAACACTTGTCATTGTTACAATCTTCATTTTCCCACATGAAGCAGTGAGAAGCACAATAATTTCGGAGTGATTTAAGAACCCAACCTTAGTGTAGTCGTTTTTGCGAACCCACTGGGTTGAGGACTCAAACCCAGTGTACATACTTGACTTGGTGGCTAGAACCATAATGAACCAAATAGTGAACGATTGCCTATTCACATAGTTGCACTCTTTAGCTTATCCTAATTTGTGTGAGCCTATATTGATCAGATACATCTGCTGATATATAATCTGATACATTAATTACCTATTGCATTTTAAATGTATATAGATTACATCAATAAACTTTCCACCCACAATTACATCTATTACACGTAAATGGACTATACACATGAACCAAACTGAGAAAAACATGCTTCTAAAATTTCTAAGACTAAGAAAATCTCAAACAATTAAACAAGATATACTGCCTGCATAACTAGAAAACTATGTGTAGCACCAAGGGTCAATGATTAGTTACTACAGCAATATCTCAGCACAATAAAAGTGACCCAAATGGTTCATTTTCATCCCATCTATCCACCACGCACAATTAATAAGTTTCTATAACCATCAAAACGAAACATCAAACTTTTGTTAACGTTCAGGAAAACACGTTCCTTACAACACATGATATCATTAATGCCTTACAACAATACAAATCGAAATCCTACTAGTCCAAAACAGTTAGAAACGTAACACGTACCACAGTTAACAAATTCAACATTAACAAACATCGGCCAATTAACGTACCATATCATCTCTCGTCCACTTGACTTCTCTCTACTTCTTCAAACCACTTTCCAAATCCTTCGCTTTAACTACACCAATCTTCTCATACACAAAATCACCCCCGCGCACAGAACCCTGCCCTTTACCCTTCTCTCCATCCCCAACAAACATCCGCCACACAGTATGCAAAACCAACACCACCAACACACCACACGCCACATGAAACACAAACCCCGAGAAAAAACAACGCTTCTTCTCCTTCTCCTCCTTCCCATCCCTCCCCATATTCACATAATCACGCGGATCAGCCGCAACCGAATGCATCCATTTCGGCACATCCTTAACTTCCAACCACCACGAATAAACACTCGTAACATTCTCACCATTCCTCCCACCACTCGACACCAAACCAAACATAACCTCACCTTCACCTTCACCTTCCACCATTTCCCCCAAATTCACCCGAAACGAAACCAACGCCTTATTCGGCTTCGATTCGCTGAATCTACCAACCCGGACATCTAATCTCCTCAAAACCGCATGATAATCAATCCACGTGGCTAATTTCACCCCTTCCTTCAACTCACTACTAATTTTGGTCACATTACAAACCCTAACCCTAGAAGCAACATCAAACTCAACACTCAAAAACTTTTCACCATTCAAACCATTAAACGACGTAGTTTTGGTCAGGTTATAAGGAATGATAACTAGTGCGATGTTGTTACCGATCTGGAAAGTGAAATTTGTTGAAAACGACGTCGTTTTGGTGAAATTGAACAGGGTTTTGTTTAAGATGATGCCGGAGGTGAGTGTGACGGAAGTGTGGTTAACGGCGAAGTGTGCGTCGCCGGAGAGTGAAGTTCCGGTGAGTGGGAGTGAGGAAATGGGGGTTGTGATTAGTGACAGAATGGTGACGGTGACAGTGACGAGTAAGAGTGATGATGATAGTGACATTGTTTTTGGGAGTGATTTTGAGATGAATTTTTGAATGAAGATGGAAATTGGTAAAGTGAGTGTAATTGCAGTGACAAAAGTTTGTAGTAAGTACTCTTTGCATCAAAAAGTGTACCAACCAAAAGTATCAGGAATGATATTTGTTTGTATACCTTGGGGCTTGGGATTTGGAAATAAATGCGGTGCGAGGAAAAACTAAAATCAGAAAAATAAAAATGATTTATAGCTAAACATTTTCTCATATCCCGTCTTAATGAGATTGAATATATTGTTGTTGTATTTTTAGGCAAATATTTTGAATAGAAGGTGAGATTTAAAAAAAAGATACATCAATTTGTATAAGTGCATCTAAAATATGTTACTATTATTTTTACATTCTTTTCATTTTAATTTTTTTTTCTTATTTTTTCATAATTCTTTAGCATTTTTTTTTATCAATATTCGTATCAAACAAAGTTTATTAATACTAATATAACACAAGATATAATTCTATTTTTTATTTGCAACAATATGTTCAAGATCAATCTTAGGGTGCGTTTGGTATGTTGGTGTATGGCGCTTTGGGCTCGGAGATATTAAAAGCAAATATTTGGTACTCCCTCTTTGGACTCACGCGCCCCTAGTAAACCCGAATCTCAATTCTCTGTATTTTTGTAAGTTTTAACTATCCATAGTAGATACAAAATACATTTTTTAGCTTTTAAAAAATTGCTAACCACACAATGAAGTTTTATATTTCAATTCAATTAATTTATAAAATATATATGTTTTCAATATAATAGTTAATTTTCTCTTTTTTCACTTACTTTCAAGAGTTAATTACTTAAATGGTCCTTGTGGTTTGCTGATTTTTACGGATCTTGTCCCTGTGCTTTTTTTTAAGCGGGTTAGGTCTCTGTGCTTTTAGAATGTTACGGATCTTGTCCCTATTTCGACCCAACTTCAAACGACCGTTAAAAAGGACCTCAGTTGAATTAAATGGACTAACGTGAGGGCTAAACTTGTAGTTTGGGTTTTCCCTCTCAAAATTCAAACCACAAGGACGATTTATGTAATTTACACTAAAAAAAAAAAAAAAAAAAAAAAAAAAAAAAAAAAAAAACTTTTTAATTTTTTATACGAAATTTTTTAATTTTCTTATAAAAAGAAGAAAAAAACTTTTTAATTTTTATTACACAAAATTTTTTTAATTTTATTATAATAAAATTTTAAAAAAAATCTGTTTAATTTTTTTATACGAAAAATTTTTAATTTTATTATAAAAAAAAACTTTTTAATTTTTATTATACGAAATTTTTTTGATTTTTATTAACATTTTTTTTTAATTTTATTATCATTTTTTTAAATAAAATTAAAAATATTTAAAAAGTTTTTTTTTTCTTTTTATATTAAAATTTAAAAAAATTTGTATAAAAAAATTAAAAAGTTTTTTTTTTATTATTTTTTTTATTTTTTTTTAGTGTAAATTACATAAATCGTCCTTATTGTTTGTATTTTGAGAAGGAAAACCCAAACTACAAGTTTAGCCCTCACGTTAGTCCATTTAATTCAACTGAGGTCCTTTTTAACGATCGTTTGAAGTTGGGTTGAAATAGGGACATGATCCGTAAAATTCTAAAAGCACAGGGACCAAACCCGTTTAAAAAAAAAGCACAAGAACAAGATCCGTAAAAATCAACAAACCACAAAGACCATTTAAGTAATTAACTCTACTTTCAAACATTTCTCAAATCTAAATCCAAATCCAATCTCATTTACAAACCAAAAAGGCCCTTAGTATGGTGGGGTTAAGATCTCAGTGGGTTGAGGTCTTAAAGCCAAACATTGAACGGTTTGTTTAATCCCATTTATCACTTGTTTCTCATAATTTAAGTAATATAGTTGGTGGTGCTCAAATGATCTATAAATAGGCGTGTGCATCTTTGAGCAATATTGTTTGTGAAAGATTTTGTTAATGCGACATAGCTTGACAATAAAGACTAATTTATTGGCATAATCTAATGCACTAAATGTAAGATACAAACACGGGAATTTTGAAATATGTACTTAATTTTAATGTTAGGGTGCTTGGTGCAGTTGGTAACGCCTCGTTGTAGGTATGTTACAGGTACCACGGTACGTCTTTAACATGTGTTTTTCGTGTATTTTTCTTCTCTTTTTATTTTTTTCCTTCTGATTTAATATTTGTGCTTGTGAGTGTTTATGTTTTTGTATGTAGAAGAAAAAGAGGTGCGTAAGAAGAAGATATATATCTTTATTAATAACTTAAAAGTTATGTTTTACATTCCTGACGTTTATTTAATTTAACATTTAGTCCTTGATTATTTATTTTCTATGAATTTTCCAAAGGTAAAAGAAATTGTGTATATAATCCATTAAAAAGGGTACCATGTACCTATAACATGTTATTGTTGGGATCGTGTTTTTTAGATTTTGTGTTACATAAATGTCATAAGGTAAAATTATTGTGGCGCGCGAATAACTTAAAGATAACCCGCATTACGCCTAGCCCTTTTACTCGTGTGCATTTAATGTATCGTATTGCAAGAACATAATAGATAAATAAAAACAATTATACGTATGTGTAATCAAACTTGATAGTTAACAAATCTTTTTCACCATTCAGACATTAACAGGTGTAGTTTTGGTCAAGTTATAAGAAATGATTACTAGTGTGATGTTGTTATCGATCTCAAAAGCTGAAGTTTGATTAAAACAACGTCGTATCGGTGAACTTGAACGCCGTATTTTTTAAGATGATTCTGGAGCTTGATAACATTTTACGGTTGTGTTGGACTGAAGTACCTTTAACGGCGAAGTGCATGTGGTCTGAAAGTGAAATTCTGGCGAATAGGAGTGAAGAAATGGGAGTTGTAGTTAATGACACAAATGTAACAGTGACGTTATAGACATTGTTAGTAACGATTTCTTGAGATGAATTTGAATATCATGTGTTTGTGTTCTGATAGTGAAAAATGAAAATTTGGTAAAACGAGTGCAATTGATTTTGATTTAGCGACAAGAGTAGTCTTAGCATCAAAAAGTGTACCATGGATTCACTAAAGCTTTGGTTTCTTTCATTTGTTACATACTACATACTACCTATAACTCCCGTGCACGCACGGGGTTTACATATGAATCAATCTTATTTTAAAATTTTAGTTTAGTATATGAACATATAAGAATTTACTCGTGAAAATTGTGATATAAGTACAATTAATACTTGTTCATGATTTTTTATTATGTATTAATATCTTTTCAATAATATTTTGTAAAAAATTTGTTGGTTAAAATATTTAACTGACATAGATGTTGAAGTTGTTGTTTAACTTTAACTATTTATATCATGTTGTACAAAATGTGTGGGTTTAGTAGCACATAATCAACACGAATAAGAGATATATCAGTACGCCATCCACGTGACACCTTTCGTAATGAGGGAAGTCCTCTTGATGAAGTTAAAATATGATCCGTAAAGTTTTAAAAAAATGTTTTTTTGGATATCCATATATAAACTTTAAATAAGAATTTCATGAGTCGTTGTTATAATTACAATAGCGTATATTTATTTTCATATCACAGTAATTCATACTTACATTTGATATTCATATATGCCCGTTAACAATAGTTTAATCGTATTTAATATTCAAGCTTATGTACGCATAAATTAAACTTTTAAAAATAAAATAACATGAGTCCTTATTTAACGTATATAGTAAAAAAAAAATATTTTAATAGATGAAAGTTTAAAACTAATATTAGTTTTAAAAAATATTTAACGTATATTAAAACTAATTCGTATATTTATAAAATTTTATAATTTTAATAGATGAAACTCTGAAAATAATACTAATACTCATGTAATTACTTCATCTTTTTTTAAGTTTTTGGTTCACAAATTTGACACAAATATTTTTATATGTTTTTTTCTCTAACAAAATTTCTCTATCAAATTTTTTAAAGTTTGACCAAAATCAATTCAATTTTGACTTTCTATTGACCAATCACCTCGTTTGATTTTGCCTACGTGGCAAAATCGAGCTCTCCTATTGGTCTACTTTTTTTTCAATAAGAAGGGTTTTACAAAATAACTCCGAAATGATGTAATTCTTTTATTATATAAAAGATTGCATTTTTACCTTTTCTATTTAGCAGAATATTATTAACGAGTTTCTATTACTCACATTTTGCTACGAATTTTTTAAACATACAATTTCAGACGTTTGAAATATAATTAAACTGAACGTTATGGGGAAGACGTTCACGAGTTGATCCAACCTTCTTGCGTGTGCATCATTATGGACCCCTTTGACCCATGGTAGAACACTTTTGGAGATGTTTGGTCCTAAACTTGACCGAGCCAAATTTTGTTTATTATTTGTGTGTGCGGTTTGGTGGCCGAGGAGAAAAGCTAACACGAAAATGATAAAAGAACAAGTGATGTGAAAGTGGTTAACTAAAAGTGGAAAAAAGCATGGCTACAAGAATTTTGATTAATCACATTCTAACAAAAGAATAAATTAATACTGTAGTAAATAAATGATTGGTTTCGAATAGAATATGAATATTATCTATATTACTTATAAATCATATTACACCTTCTCTCATATTTAATTTTAAGATTTTCATATTTAAATTTTAAATAAAATACAAATGATAAAACACAAAGAACAAGTATTTAAAGCACAATATTTTAAGTCTAACCTTCTCTCATATTTAATTTTTAAGATTTCCGTGTTTAGATTTTAAGTAAAATACAAATGATAAAATATATATATATATATATATATATATATATATATATATATATATATATATATTTAAAGCACAATATTTTAAGGTCAACATATCTATTACACATATACAATTAATACACCCCATCATATATTAATATAAGTCATAAAACACAAAACACAATGATTTAAAACACAAGTATCTACATGGACAACATGCAAAGTTATACTTCTTAATAAAAAAATATCATTTTTTTATAATTCTTTTTGCACCATCATCATAATCAAATTGTAAAAGCTAGATCTTACTTCACCCAAACATACGAAACCCTTTTCACAATCTTTCACAAAGCCACGTTTCCAAGATCCCCTTTTTTTTTCCAATCAAGATTTAACATTTATATATGGCATTTGCAACATAACCAATATCACAGCCAATAACATGTCCAAAAAAAAAAAAAAAAAAAAAAAAAAAAAAGAAAAAGCTAACAAATCCCAAACTAGACACAACTGATGAGGCGAAAAGTGAACCACTTTTAATAGGTCATTTAAGCCCGAATTCGAATTTATTTGATCAAATATTGCCCTAAATCGTTCCTTTTGTCATTTTATGTACTTTTGGAGTGAAATCTGAAAAAGGAAGCATTTTGGACGTTTTTGAAGCATAAAAATGAAGAAAACAGCAAAGTCTCAATTTTTCTTGCTGAGAACAGTACCTGACGGCGTCAAGAGTCACAAAGGGGGTGGATGTGGAAGATACACATGACGATCCAGAGAGTTTTTGTGCATAGGACATGACGGCGTCACCCAAGGCCGTCATGGTTCAAATATTGGTGACGGCCCAGAACAATTTTACACATGACGGCGTCACAAGCAGATCTAGGCAATACGATTTCATTATGGCGGCAAGTTGACGGCGTCACGAATTCCTTCTTGACGCCGTCACCCTGTAAAATCTATATATAGTTTTCCAAATTTTATTCATTAGTATGCAACTTTGAGGAAAAAACCCTATGCCGATTTTCACAGTTTTTTCAAGGGTTCCAACCCTTTGAATCTTTCATGTTCTAATTGAGATAAGTACTCTTTTAATTCAATCAATATGTCTATGTGTTGTTTGAATATATCTTACGTTTGTCTTCAATTTAACATGCTAGGCTAGATTTCTTTTGTGTTTGCTTAGATGTAGTGAAACCTAGATGTTAATTATGGGTTGATTGTTTGTTTATAATTGTTACGGATGATTGTATTCGATGTTAGGCTTAAGAAAACTGGCAAACTTCCATTGGTAACTTGCTTGAACGTCTTAAGAAACATGATCGGAGGTGTACTACGATTTTTGGTTGTATTTAATGCGTAGGAGAATTCTAATGATCTGATGTTAGGAGCTTCTAACGGCTCGACATAGGAGTGAAGTAGGATCCTATAGAGTTAGGGAATATTGTACACGGCCCTACGACTAGTATTAAGGAATATGACCCGTCATCCATGCAATTGTAACAAGCTATCAACCTGTAAAAGATATCTAGGGAGTAATGAAACCTAAGTAAACACAACTTTTCCCATCATTGTTTACACCACACTAGTAGAATTAGTTTTATTTTCATTTCTTTTATTTTATTTTGATTGCATCTTTAGATAAATTGGGTTAGTTGGCTAGCAACTAATTCCGCCCACTCCTTCCAAACCTGAGATTTTACTTGCTTTTATAAAAATATAAAAATACAAAAAGAATCATCCCTCACCTTTAGACTTAATTTAGTAGACTTTCTAATCCTAGCGACACTATTCCTGAGTTGAACGATCAATCCCCCGGTACTTGTCACTATACTATACTACAACGATCAGGTACACTGCCTGGTGGCGGTTGTAAGCTTCTCGAGATCCCACGAGAGGTAAAACCTTTTGTGAGGGTGCAATTCCCACGCACAAAGTTTTTTGCGCCGCAGCCCGGGGAATAGTTATTGTCTAGGTTAGAATTTCTTTTTATTAGGTCTACTTGCTAGATTCCTTTATAGTAAGATTTTTATTTTTATTTTTAGGTTTTCTTTAGTCTATCTCATTTCTTCGTGTCTTTGTTCGTAACCTTTACCATCCGACATCATGGAAGGTGGTAACATCTTTGAACCCATCAACCCACCAATTCAAAACCACCCACAAAACCCACCACAACCAAACCAACCTCCTAGACCCCGAACTTTAGGAGAGTATTCCCGTTCTAGCCACCAAGGCTATCGGAACACTATTGAGCTCACCCAAGGAGCCAATGTGTCTCCCTTGCGATCTGACACCATCCGGTTGGTGCAAAGCGGGTGTGCATTCCATGGACTTCGTTCTGAAGATCCTAATCAACATCTCAAGGACTTCCTTAAAATCGCAGATTCCATAGACCTTGATGTTGCGACTAGAGAGACGACCCGATTACGTCTATTCCAATTCTCTTTACGTGATCAAGCTAGTCAATGGCTTGAACGTTTACCCGCGGGATCCATCATCTCATGGGATGATCTCACCACTCGTTTCCTTGCTCAATTTTTCCCACCGGGGAGAACTACCAAGCTTAGAAATGACATCTTGATGTTCCAACAACGTCAAGGTGAAACTCTATATGCAGCATGGACTCGTTTCAAGGACTTGCTCCAAAAAGTCCCTCATCATGGCATAGATCTTTGGCTCCTAAGTCCAAATCTTCTATGACCATATCGATCTCTCCACAAGGCGAACCATTGACCAATCGGGCGGTGGCAAGCTACGTGATCTAAGTGCGGAAAAATCATGGGAACTCATAGAAGATCTTGCTCTCTATGACAACGAAAGTTGGAATGATCCCCGTGATTTGAACAAAACGGTCAAGGCAATATCTTTGCCTACGAAAAATTCTAGCACTTCCGACCGTAGGATCATGGAACTTGAAGACCAAGTCAAGTTTCTCATGAAATCTTACGAAGCTCCTAAGCCTTCAAGCCAAGTGAACAAAATCACTTCTTCATGCGAATTATGTAGTGGTCCCCATGACACTCGTGATTGCGTGGACCTCCCAGGACAAGCTTTTGCGGACTACGCATCCTCGCGTACCGACGAAGCGGGAGATAAGTGGTACACTTTCAAACCGAGCCAAACCCTTACGGCGATTCCTACAACTCTTCTTGGAAAAATCACCCAAACCTTAGGTGGAAACAAAACCAAAACATGCCCCAAAATAATTCTTCCAATCCACCTAATCGTTACCAATCAAACGGTCCACCCTCTTTACCGTACTTTCAACAACAATCCTTCCAATAACTATGGTAGTACCAATAATCTTGAAGGGTTGATGTCAAAGTTTATGGAATCTCAAGAAGCTCGCATAACTAAGTTTGAAACCGAATTCAATCAACAATAAACGGAGATGACCAATAAGATTGACAACTTGTTGAAAGCCCTCAACAACCAAGTGCTAACTACACCTAGGAAGGACACTAGGGACACTAATAGCAGAATCCAAATTAAGGACCCCTCATCATCCAAACATGTCCACTTTGTCAATGTTGTCACCATTAAGCCGATAGAAAAGAATGTAGAAGAAAGTGACAAGGATGAAGTTGGAATAGAAACCGAGACTAGGGATGAGATTAAGGAAGTTGAGGATACTAAGAAAGAAAAATTAGAGGAGGTAGAAAACGTAGAAGAGTACTTTGATAAGTTGCCCACCAAAGAAGAACGGGAATATCACAAGGATTTATTTGATGATCCCGAGACACCATATATCCTTGGTTCACCCCTTATTAAAGTAGGTGATCCCTCTAACATCAACATACCATGCAACATTGGGCATATGCATGTGTGTAAAGCTTACATCGATCTTAGGTCTCCTATAAACATCATGACTAAGACCTATTATAATTGGGTAATGAAGAGGCAACTTGGATATAGGATGATGCCAACACGAATTGGATGAGCAACTTTGTAGGAAGAGTGAAAGGATTACATGTATTTGTAGGAAACTTCACTTATGTTACCGACTTTGTGATTGTAGAGGATATTCGTCCGGTAATAGATGACTGCCTAAGTCAATTAGTGTTCGGAAAACCATTTGTTGAGGCCTCTAAGATGAGTTATGACCAGACCCTAGGAATAGTTAGATTCAAGGAAAAGAACGATGAGATTTCTTACCAAATGCCCTATAAGATTGAACAATACCGCCTTCTATCAAACATAGAAAAGGAACACAAGCAAGCGGTTTATTATAGAAATGATGAGGATACATGTAGAGGAGTAGATTATGTCATGAGTAGAATACTCGGTTTCTACAAGGAATGCTTGCAACTAGGTCCGGAATACAAAACTAAGATTGAGGATGACCTAGAGAATGTGTCCAAATCGTTATTATTAAAACTAACTTGTTGAAACGTGTTTTTGATTCACAAAGAGTCACACAAGCTGTCAATCGGTGTGACTCATCTCCTTACCGACGGATCTACACTAAACCACAAGGACGACTCGTGAGTGGTGGCAGTAGTGGTTACGTAGCGCGTATGGAGTTGTTTGAAGGCGCGTTCATCACGAATTTATGATAAGGGAGGCGGTATAAGGATGGTTTGGTGTTTGTTGTAGTGTTGAAGGTGGCGGAGATGTGGTTTTATGGCGCGTGTATCACAGATCCAGGGTGGGTATGACATGGTGATGTTGTTTTGATGTTTTTTTTGTGGTGGTGGAAGGCGGTGATATGTGTTGGAGTGGTGGCAGTGATGGTGGATCTAGGGTTTTGGTGGGTGGCGGCTGGTATCACAAGAGAAGGAGGGAGATGATGAAGTGTTTATTTTAGAGTTAGGGAAAGATAGAAAATGAGGGAGTGGGGAGTGATGTGGGGGCTATATCACCCAAGAGAGGGGTCGGGTTTGTTGTATCAAAGGGCCCAAGTTTTGTTAATCTTTTAACTTAATACTTCTCGGGTTTGTTTAACACAATAAAAATGTTCGCATGACATTTTAAGTTGTGCCATTATTTTTAAATTCTTTCATTCTTTTGAAGGTTAAACACATGAAAAATACAAATCATCATCGATCCTTGTTGAAGCTTACCTTCCTTAATATCCGAAACAAAAAGAAACGAAATATAACAAGTCTGTTATTTTCTTTCTTTGGTTCGTTCAAATACCAAAACAAGACACGAAAAAAAATTGAAGAACCTACCCGTAGGTTTAATGATTCGAACAGAAATATTTAAGGTTGTTTTCACGTTCGGTTTGGATGAAAGAAGGGAGAAAACACTGAGTTGTGATATGAGTTTGGATTTGACTTATGAATAAAAAATGTGTGTTTTAGGTTTTGAGTGAAATGAGTCATATTTGAATTATGAATAACTGGGTTATATCAATTGTAAGTGTTGGATTGGATCTAGACTGGGCTCGTTTGGTTTTTGATATTCTTATTGGACCGAGTTCTAAGCAAGAGTGGATTGGGAATGATCAGTAAATCTTTCGATTAATGAGCTTAAATAATATATCAAATAAATTTTAGATTGGGCTCATAATTTTTGGTCCGAATATACTTAAGTGTTGGGCTGAAAACTTTGATATACAATGTGTTTCTATACTTTTTCAATGTTCGAACCCATCATCGATCTTAAATGGTTCGAATAAAAAATGCAATACAAGATATTTTACACCTACTCGAGACCCTAGACATTTTGGTAGTTTGTTTAACAAGAGATGGAATTATACTACTGGCATAACTAAAGTTACTGTTATTTGCAAATTAATTGTTAAAAAAAGTATGGCCGCATAACATCATATTGCCAGAAAATATAGTCACAGGGTACCCGCCGCCGCATCGCTCGGGTAGCCTGCTAGTATTTATGATAGGAAAATGATGGGGAGACCTAATTGTATGCCTAATTTCATGCCTAAACTTACGTGGCATAATTTATTGGCTTGTAACAAAGTGGGTCTCTTGACTGCGGCCAACAGGATGATGCCACATAGGTTTAGGCATAAATTTAGGCACATGATTTAGGCCTCCCAATCACCTCTTTTTACGATAATAATTGTTAGTATGAAAATGGTATACCATATTGTTAAATTTAGAGGTGAGCATAGCCACTTTGGGGCGGTTTTTTGCTGAAACTAAACTCCGAACCAAAAGTTCGATTTCAATCAATGATTTTTCCAATTTAGTCGAGTTAATTCTAGTCAATTTGGATTTACATAGAGGTGAAAGGCAAAACCGTTCTATTTAAAAACAACATTTGTGGATCTATGTGTCATAACATTACTATACATAAAAGTTCGATTTTAAGTTTTTTTAAACCAAACCCCGCACAAAAAGTTCGGTATTAGTTTTTTTTTTATCCGGCTTCGGTTTTTCACTGGAGGGTCATTTTTTTCTTCAAGTTTAAAATTATTTTCGCAAACAGTTACCGCATGAATTGAAAATAAAACTAAATCAAGAATGGTTTTTTTGATACCTAAAGCGAAAATATGAAATGCGACATTTTCGAAAATATTTTTTTGTTATTAATTTAAATAATTTAATGGACTTGTTAATAACTAGTTATATCACAAATTTTGATATCTAAAATTTTGAGGTGATGATTTTATGTCAGACCCTTTATTTTAACTAAGCTTTTCAATTCGGATATACGAAATTTCGTATAATAGTTTTATATCCAAATATCTATAATCATTGGAAAACTTTTATATGAGTTCCAAAACTTACATTTAATAAAACGCAAGTTTTTAATAAATTCTGATCAACTTTTGGATATCCGAATACGGATATTTTTTGAATACCTACAACCTAAATCAATAAATACTAAAAAAGAAGTTCAACATTTTTTTTTGAAAATAATAAAATTAAATAACATGTATATAAATATGATATATGTGAATGTATATGAAATAAAGAAAACTAGATTTTCGAATTTATTGCAGTGTTAGCTAAATAAATATTTGTTACGAATATCTAAGTTTCTTAGTTTTTGGATTTTGGTAATCACTTGTATCAAAACTAATACGTATATTTTTATTAGTTTTATGGAATTAGTATGGGGCGGTTCAGTTTTTTCGGTTTGCGTTTTCATATAAAACCAAAAACCGAACCAAAACTTTTGGAATTTTAAAACCCAAAACCGCACCATCGATTTTATAATTGGTTCAGTTCTTTATTTTTTAGCGATTTATTAGTTTTCAGTTTCATTTTTGGGGTTTATTAAACTTGAGCTTTTAGTATAGGGAAAATGATAAATCTTTCTACTTCATGTTCCTACAAATCCTCCTACTCACAGGATCCTGACAAGTGTCAGAACTGACGGTTTTGATGCATAGAGAGAATGAGTGTGTAGAAAACTAGAAGGGGTTGAATAATTTTACCGATTAAAATCTCTTATTAAAACTTATAGATCGACTTATGTCAATCTAGTTTTGACGTGTTGGATATTGATAGTTGTAAAGCATTTAAAACTACAATACGAGAGAGAGATAGAGAAACACAACCACAACACAAGTATTTATAGTGGTTCAGCTACAAGGTCACCTTCCTTCCCCTACTCCACTCCCAGAGTCACCTACTTGAGAGTTCGTAAATACTTCACAACACAAACTCCTTTTACTTGGCGGAGAAGCCTTCACAACATCGCTTACACTTTATCCGGTACAAAGCTAGATATCGGCCTTTTCCACGAGGTAAAGCCAAACCTTCGTCGCCTACACTTTATCCGGTACAAGGCTAGATACCGGGTCCTTAGCATGGCGGACCAAACCAACACACCTAGTACAACATGACTAAAGGATCCAACATCCTTTTACACCTAACGACTCAACACATCTACAACACCGAAGAAAGAAAGAAAAAGATTCACTTCTATGATTTTGGAAGAGAAGAATCCTAGCAACTCATATCACGAGCTTGCAAGTCTTCGAGAGGTCGTGATCTCGCCTTTTAGAAAGAACCTAGAGAATCACAAAGAATGACTCCATAGAAAGATTCTTGGGTCTGAGGTTAGAGAGTTTAGAACATAGAGAGAAGATATATTGAGAAGGGGTGAGAAACAAAAGAAAAATGACTCACTATTTATAGGTAAAACTAAGCATTGTTCACCCGGATCCGAAGGATCCCTTCCCAGAGGGATCCGACCAGTGTAATCCAAGGGATCCGGGTATCTGGTATGACCAGTCCGGAGTTACAAACCGGGTTATGGGTTATGATCCATGGATAGGTGATGTCATGCCTGGTGTCAAAGGTATCTTGGGTCATGGGTTATGGACTTTGGGTTATGGGTTATGGGTTATGGACTTTGGGTCATGGTTTTTATCCATTATGGATGTCATGCAATGGGTTATGGGTCAAGCTACATGGGTTATTGGTTATGGGTCATGGACTTGGTTTTGGGCCATGGATAGTCCAAGTCATTTCTAGTTAATTTACATGTAACATGTATTTTATAAAATGTAAGTAACTATGTTACTTAAGTTTTTTTATAAAATGGTTTTGGTTTTATGTAGACTTGTTAACTAAATATGTTTAAGGTTTACTTGTTTATTGAAATGAGTTAGTAAGATTTTGGCTCAAAGCATTACATGTTTTATCTATCTCATTAAAATGATTTTAGGTTTGTTATTGAAAAAATATTAGAATATCGTAAAATATAAATAAACGTTTTTAAGGTTTATTTGAATTAACAATCTCCCCCTTTTTGTTGATGACAAAACATAAAATTATCTTAAGTAAAAGGATAAACTTCATAAGTTTGAATTTAAGCTTTTACACTTTTCTTCTCTTTTTTGTCAAAACAAAAAGAGTGTCAAAAATCAACTAGTCCAAGTGCAAGTTTTAAGATAAACAAAGATGTAAATATGGAGCAAAAGAGGGTAAGAAGTGTTTAGTTGCTCGCCCTTGACGTTTTCACCCTCTTGATGAGGACGTCAAGTAATTAGGAAGAGTAAACGTGATTATTGCAAGTTTTTGCAATGGTTTTGCTTGGACGAAAGCTCCCCCTTAATGAGGGCGTCGAGTGCTCCATGTGTATTTTTGAAAAATCTGCAAAAAAAAAAAAAAAAAGGTTAGAAAATGAGTATATGCTGTCCCTTTTGTTGAAAATTTGGCTGCATAAAAATTTTGTTAGTCCTCTGTTTACCCGGATCCCACGGATCCTTGATTTGATACTTACTATATATATATATATATATATATATATATATATATATATATATATATATATATATATATATATATATATATATATATGTAGAAAGATATCTCCGAGGATTGCACGGGTAAATATGAATCCCCGGGTCGTTTTCCCAACGAAGGATGAATTCGAGCTCGTTGGTTCGGTTTCGTGATTCGTGAAGTGAATGTGAAGGGGGTTTATGGGGAACCCTAATTAAACTACAAGCAATACAAAGGAAAACAAGTAAAAATGCGCAAATAAGGAAATACGTATGCCTAATATGCAATTAAAACTACAAACGTAACTTAAACGTAAAATAAACGTAAACGAGCGAAATAAAAAGTGAATTTAAAGCTAGACAAATCCTACGGGTATGAAAATGATTTTCCTAATTTCTAAAAGACAAAATAAAATTTTGGGAAAATGAAAAATATTTTTTTGACTTTTTATTTAATTATTATTAATTAAAAACTATTTTTACTAATTAAAAAGTAATAAAAATACAAATAAAAGTGAAATTAAGTGAGAAAAATGAAAATCTAATTTTGAAAAATCTAAAATAACCTAAAAATATTTTTATAACTAAAAATATATTTTTTTGGCTTTTTATGTAATTATTATGAATTAAAAACTATTTTCTAATATTTAAAATGAAATTAAATATGAAAATAAACTAGAAAAATGCAATTTAATTTTTGAAAATTCTAAATAACTAAAAACTATTTTTAAGACAGAAAACTAAATTTTTTGGATTTTTATTTAGTTATTATGAATTAAAAATGATTTAAAATACTTAGAATAATAATATTAATTAAGGAAAGTACCAAATGAACTTGGAAAAATCTGAAAAATTTATGGAAAATCTAAATTAATAATCTAAGCCTAGAAAAAATATAAAAAGTTAGATAAGCCCAATAATAAGCTGATTTGGGCAAATAAGCAGTCTAAATAAGCATTCCAAATAAGCACATATGCACCAAATCACACTAAAAGCTTAGGACAAGTTCAACTAACTTAAATAAGCATAACTAAACAATAAAAAACCAAATAAGCCCACAGAATAAGTAAGGAGGCCAATAGCAACTTAAATAAGCACTTTAAGATAAGCAGTTTTGCACCAAAAGCTCAAGAACAGATTAACTCACTTATTTAAGCTCAATTCAACTTAAGGCAAGCAGATAAGTACTTGGGATAAGCAAATAAGTGGTATGGCAGTTGTAACTTTTGAGACAGAAAACAAGGTTGAATGGCCTACTTTGAGCTCATTAATAAGCACTGTAATAAGCTAATTTGTGGCAAGTTACGGGGGCAAAAGCTAGACTACCAAGCTGAGAACACAAAAACACTAAAAGCCCTAAATCTAACACAACAATTGAACTCCAATTATGGCCTAGATCAGATCATGTTCTAACAGCTTATACCCAACTTTTGACTTTTTAAATGCATACTAAAATTGACTAAAATGGATTTCAACAGCCTAATTCTACTCTACTATGTTACTTAATGATAATGAGGCACTAAGAACTTAAACACAAACACAAAATAAGCAGAATGAAAAAAATATGCAGCTCAGATTACTGGTTATGTAGGCATACATGAATCAAAGATGCAATTTTGACTTTTTGTGTATAACCTATGAATATTATGCTTTTTCTAAGTTTACTATGCCTAAAGTGATGTAGTTATGCAGGAAGAATACACAGGAAACAACAAGAACACACAAAATGCAAGCAATCCAAACACCCCTTAATAACTTAGTTACACCAACTTTTTAAGATTTGAACTATGATTTACCAAACCAATGATCACAATACTAATCTAAACTGTATTAGAGGCTATTTGAAGGATTGAATTCAAAAAACAACAACAAGAACTTAGATTTGCAATTTTCACTATATCAAGGTAGTAGCACATCAAAACTTTGAATAAGCATACAATAGCACAACATAACACCAAAATAGGCTATAACAAGCTAATCTAAGCAGAATTTAAGCTAAACAAACTCAAACTAAGCTAATGCAAAAAAAAAAAAAAAAAAAAAAAAAAAAACCTACTTGATATGTGGCTTAAGAAGGAAATATGCTACTGGCAGTGAGATAAGTTCACAGAGGCTTTGGAAGAGCTATTTGTGAGCTTATCAGAAGGGATTGGAGCTTTTACAAGCTTATGTACCGTTTGACTTATTATGTGTGTGTGTGTGTGTATATATATATATATATATATATATATATATATATATATATATATATATATATATATATATATATATATATATATATATAGGGATAAATAGTAGAATAGCCCAGTTGCCCTATGGCTAGGCATATTTAGCCTTTTTTTTGAAAATTCTCGTATTAGCCCGGGCAACTTTTAAGATTGGGCAACTTCCATCATAGGGAGACACGTGTCACGTATTGTATATTGGGCAACTATTTTTTGTTGGGCAATCGTATACAAGGCAACTGGTTTTTTAGTCAATTTACATATTATACACTATTTACCTATAATTGTAAACTGCTGTCACAACTCGCCATTTCTGGTCATTTTCCAAACTTCGAAAAATTTACTATTCATCTATTACTATTCATCATTTTTGAGATCAGTTTGAGATTCCGAGAAGCGTTCAAAATTTTTACTATTCACAAAACACTATTTATTTCCGGAAGAAAAACACTATTCAAGTGCATTACTCATTTCATCGTAAATTTAGTTTACGGGTATTTTAATTCGCATAACTGAATTGGTTTAGGTGCGAATTCATGTATTATCAGTAGGGACATTTCATATGGACTAGAAATAGTCTGCATATCATTACAATAGCATTTGCATACTATACCACTCGTAGGATATTCAAATTAATATTTTTGGTATATTTGACGTTTTACGTATGGTTATTTTTAAATAAACACTAACACGCGATTAATAAATATGACTAACATATCTGACAATCTCCACAATGGTCCCGATATATTTTTAAACCTCTTACAACATCACAAAGATTTTAAAATTCATTTACCCGGTATTTTGGAAATTTATTTAATTTATATCGTAAGTTTAATATAATTACGACGGTTTTCGTGGAAATTAAATAATAATCATCCAAACACTAAATATTTTTACCCAACATATTTTTATCATTTTATGACTTTATTATGTCCCGGTTAACTTTGTTAAAATTTATTTCTAGCAACCCCGGTACCCGATTATAACAAAACTAACTAAAACTACATTTAAACTACACTTACACTACAACAATTTCCTAATTAAATCAAGCTATTCTTGCCCTCTTTTTCTCTTATGTCAAGCCGGCCACACCCCCCCCCCCTTAACCTCAAGTTTTAATTACCTATAATCTTATTTAATCTTTAGTAAATATCTAGCAAACTTCTACACAACTCTTCACAATTCTTATCAACTAAAAGATAAAGTTTCTCTCTTCCTCTCTTCTCCTAGTCCACGGCCAAACACAAACAAGAAGCACAATCCATTGATTTTCCAAGTTCAAGTCATATTCAAGTTCATTTGGTAATCCTTGTTAGGGTTTTGAAATAAAAACTCAAGGTTTATTAGGTTTTCCTCATCCAAGCTCACTAATCTTTCAAAGTAAGTTGTCAAACTCATTTTCATAATTTCTCCAAGTTATTCTCATGATCATATGATTTCTATACAAGATTACATACATATGCTAGTTTATACCACTCTTTTTATACATTTATATCTTTTAAACCCTAGAAATGGAAACCCTTGGTAGATTTACTTGGAGGATGATGTTTAAGAACCCATGACACCCTAGGAAGGTGTATGGTAGGAATAAATTAGTTTGGTTGTGATTGAAAGTGATTTGGTTGGATTAGAATCAAGTTTGGAATACTAGAAATGAGTTTAGAACCTATCTAGAAAACTACTGTCCCAAAATGCCAAACCCAGAAAAATCAGGGACTCAGGGGTAATTTTTGACCAAATATTTAGAAAATACTTTCAAAAACGAAGCTTTTGGCGAAAGAACGGATTAAAACGAGCTTATAACGAAGGAGTTATGATTTTTACAAGTTTAACGACGAAAACTATTTTCTAAAAATTTCATGCTGTTGGACGATTTTTGACGGACAAAACGAAGCGTTAAATGTAACCTAGAAGAGCCGAGCTATCAAAAATATATTAGTACATGCTAAGATGAAACCATGGATATAAAGAACGAGGAAAATGAACTTATAACGACAAAGATATACACGTTTTAAAATCGACAAAACTCTATTTTTTTAGTAGCCACTATTAGAAATACTAATCTACGTACTAAATACTATATTTTCTAGAAATAATGTTAAAGAGCCATATTCTTAACCATTGAAGTACGTATGACCCAAAGCTTATTTATACGACTACTAGATGTCATTTCAAGGTTTTCAAAACGAGGAATTAAACACTAACATTTCTATGTACGATATATATATTACGACTAGTTTTTATAAGTCTAGATAGACTTATTTTTCTCAAGTTATGGAAAATATTTAACTTTGACAATAACTAGTATTTTCAAGTTATGAGTGGTATAGGTATCATGTGCATGTATATTCTCTACATCATTTCATGATCTAAAGTAGATCATTATCATTCATATTAGGTTGCGGTTGATATTCGCTCCTTGTTGTCCCTATCATTTCACCTCATAGTATCATCACTTCAGGTGAGTTTTCATAGCCCCGTTTTTAATTCGATATTTTGATTTCAAATCCCACGGGGGAGAATACACTGCATTAATTATTTTTGTACATGCCAAAGTATCCGAATTTCCATACATTGCTTAAGTTGCTATATTATCAAGTTAAGTCCCCTTTTATTATCATGGACCGTTAATTAATATGCAAGCGAGAGTGAGTGAATAGATCTATTGAGGGTGACTCCTCCATCCGTGATTGGGTTGCTCCGACAGGGAACGGAAGCATTTCATGTCTTATCAATTATGAGTGTCTGATAAACACTCATGTGGGGCCATTTCTATTATGTCTAGCTTCGGGGTCATGAGCTTAAGTGACAATGTAGAACTAATTTGACATCATGTCATGATATACTTTTTACTTGTGGCTATTGTACATATGAGTTAACTTATAAACCTATGATTAATCACTAACATTCGTGTTGACGTTTTAGCAATGTATTTTCAGGTTACTAAGGTATATCCTTCATGGCATGCATGGAGTCATATTATTGAGTAGCAATGTCACACCCCCATAATCGGGTCCAACAGAAGCTTACATGCAGCTGGGGTGTAACTCAATTGATATCACAACACAAGTACAAAAATAGTTTTCACTTCAATCATTTAGAATAAAATAGTTTAATCAAAAATGTTGAATTTACATTGTTAAAAGTAGTGCGGAAGTAGGCCCTTAAAATAGTTAAAAACGGTCCCCATATGAATAATCAGATTCTTCTATGACCATGCCATGCCCTGCCAAAACCTCCAGTAGCGTGCCATTGCTTAAAACCTGAAAATACATGCTAAAGTGTCAACACAAGATTGGTGAGTTCATAGAGTCTTGTGAAAAAGAATGTAATGCATATGAATGAAGATGTCCCAGCAAAGGCATCGTAAATCCACTCAGTTCCAAGTCCCGCCATAAGAGACTTGTAACCTGTGTGTTTACAACCCACTGCCAAATATGATATAGTTTACATGAACAAAAGAATACTTGGATCAAGATTCAAAGATAAGCAAAACTGCTATATAAATGATTCTGGCAATGAGGTTATAATAACAATGATGACAAATCTCATGAAATGCAGGTAATCAAACATACCAATGAAATGCAGGTGATCAAACATATATTTAGGTAAAGCTGAAAATATTTGAGTAATCAACCATGTAAAGCGAGTAATGCGTTTAAGTAAAACGAGCATGTATTCTCCCCCAAAGAGTTTACAAAACAATTAAAAGAGTAGGGGCTATGACTCACCTGGTGCGATAGCTACGATGACAAAAGTGGATACACAGAAATGAGGCACGATCTCTAACCGCAACCTAATATGAATGATATGATCTAATGTAAGAAATGAAATAATGCTACACATGCAAATACGTATATTATCGATACCACTCGTTAGTTTTGAAAATAACGCTTATCGTCGAAAAATACATTTTTGACGTCTCGTTAAGTTAATAAACACTTCCCACGTAAATAGGTTGAAACAGTACTCCACGATCCTCGTTTGGTGTTCTATTGGCAAATATAGGGTTTTCGACGTAAAATGACACTTTTCATAACTTGAAAATATGACCAAAATGGTCTCGCAAAACTAGTCGCAAATTAGTGAATATTGAGAGTTAGGAAAGAAGCTCAGTTGTTTTAGGAAGCTTTTCACCTTATCTAAAAAGTCATAGAATTGAAGTTTCTCCATATGGGTCTCGATCATAAAGATAAATAGCCGCGAAGTGAGGTGTTTGGGCTGTTTCGGCAGATTCTGGGCAGTTTTCGGGAAAGTTTGGAAGGCCATAAGTTATTCGTTATATATCCATTTGACAAACGGTTGGATGTTTTGGAAACTAGGCTGGGTGAACTAACTCTTTGTCAGAGATGTAAATTTTCTAGAAATGGGTTTATCAATAAGATGAACGGCTCTCAACATGTTGTATTACAAAAGTAGTTTTTCTATACTTAGAAATATTTTGCTAAAAAGCTGATGGAAATAAATAGAGTTTCGTCGATTTTTAAACGTGTATATCTTGGTCGTTATAAGCTTGTTTTCTACGTTCTTTATATCCCCGGAATCGTGGGACAACATACTAATATATTTTTGATAAGTTGGGTTGGCTAGATTACCGAAAACACCTCATTTTTACCCATAAAAATCGTGTGACAGCTTACTATTTTTAGAAATAATAGTTTTCGTCGTTAAACTTGTTTTTAACGTATCTCCTTCGTTATAAACTCGTTTTAATCCGTTCTTTCGCCAAAAGCTTCGTTTTTGAAAGTATTTTCTAAATCCTTAGCCCAAAGTTACCCGGAAACCCCTGAGTTTTCTGTATTTTACAAAAATGGACAGCAACATTTCGGATAGTGAGAAAAATAGATTTTCTAGTTTAATACTTGTTCAAAACTTAACCAAACTACTCCAAATCAACTCCACAATTACTAAATCCTACCATACACCTTCTTAAGGTGTCATGGGTCCTAAACTTCACAAAATATTGTAGGATTTCAAAGGAATGATCATAGGCTTTATATATATACTTATAAAAACCATAAAACTTGTAAAGTGGTATGAATAACATAAATACTTGTATGTTTTGCTAATAAAACTTGAAAATACATCATGTAACTAGTTAAATGAAAGTATTAGATGATGAAAAATATTCACTTGAAGCTTACTTGAATTATGAAAGATTTGGAGATGATTTGATTAATAACCTTGAGATTTTTATTTCAAAACCTTAACAAGGAATATATAAACAACTAATCTATAACTTAATCTTGGAAAAATTATGGTTCTTCTTGTTCTTGATGTTGTTGCCGTGCAAGGAAGAGAGATGTCACACCCCCAAAATACCTGAATGGCAACGGAATGGAATACCTGGGGGGTGACTGTCATAGCACCACAATTACAGTTATATTGAACGACCTAAAGTGTCGTTGGAAAAATACATCGTTTGATCATTAAAACATTCAGAGTTTACAAAACATAGGTCCCAAAAGGTTGTTGCAAATTTAGGAAAAACAAGTTCAATCCAGATCAAACGTTTCATAGGTGCAGGAAATATATATACGTGAGACGCGTCGACTACGCGACTCCATGAAGGTCCAAATGCATGTAAGCAAGAGCTATCTTAATAACCTGAAAATACATTGCTAAAACGTCAACACGAATGTTGGTGAATTCCATAGGTTTGTAAGTTAACTCGTATGTACATTAGCCACAAGTATAAAATAAACCGACAAAATGTCAAAAATGCTACATTGTCTCTTAAGCTCATGACCCCGAAGCTAGACATAATATTGTATTGGCCGCAAAGGAGTGTTTACTAGACACTCAAATAGATTAGACATGAAATGCATTCATAATTCCGTTGGAGCAACCCAAACACGAATGGAGGCGTCACCCTCAATAGATCTATTCACTCACTCTCGCTTGGCATTATAATTAACGGTCCATGATAATAAAGGGGACTTAACTTGGTAGTAAGGCAACTTAAGCAATGTATGGAATTTAATACTTGGACATGTACGAAAATAATTGATGCAATGTATTCTCCCCCGTGGGATTTGAAATAAAAATACGTAATTAAAACGGGGCTATGAAAACTCACCTGGAGTGATAGTACAAAGTGATGGAATGATCGGGACAACAAGGCACGAACACTAGCCGCAACCGAAATGATTGAATGTGATCTAATTTAGATCATGAAATGATGTAGTGAATGTTCATGCACATGATAACTATACCACTCGTAACTTGAAAATAATTATTATTGTCAAAGTAAAATATTTTCCATACTTAGGAAAAAATAAGTCCAACTAGGCTTATAAAAACTTGTCGTAATATATCGTATATAAAATGTTAGTGTTATATTCCTCGTTTTGAAAGCCTTAAAATAACGTCAATTAGCCGTATAAATAAGCTTTGGGCCATACATACTTCATTTGTTGAGAATATAGCTCTTTAATAATATTTCTAGAAAATATAGCATTTAGTACGTAGTTCATTATTTTTATTAGTGACTACAAATATATATTTAGTTTGACGATTTTTAAACGCGTATATCTTTGCCGTTTTAAGTTTATTTTCCTCGTTCTTTATACCCACGGATTCGTCTTAACATGTATTAATATATTTTTGATAGTTCGGCTCCTCTAGGTTACGTCTAACGCCTCTATTTGTCCGTCGAAAATCGTCCAACAGCACGTTATATTTTCAGAAAATAGTTTTCGTCGTTAAACTTGCAAAAATCATATCTCCTTCATTATAAGCTCGTTTTAATCCGTTCTTTCGCCAAAAGTTTTGTTTTTGAAAGTATTTTCTAAATCTTTGGTCAAAAATTACTCACAACCCACTGATTTTCCCATGTTTTTTAAAATAGTGACAGTAGATATATATATATATATATATATATATATATATATATATATATATATATATATATATATATAGTTTCAAAATCATTTCCAGAGTTTCAAACTAGTTTCAACTTCAACCAAATCACTTTCAATCACCACAAGTCTAGTCTAATCTTACCATACACCTCCTTAGGGTATCATGGGTTTCTAAACATCATAAATCAAGTGGATCTAACAAGGATATACCTATTATCCATTTCTAAGACTTAAAAGATTTAAAAGTTTAAATAGAGTGGTATAAACTAACATATGCATGTAAATCTTGTATAAAAGCATATGATCATTATAAAAACTTGGTAACATTATAAAAATGAGTTTGACATACTTACTTGAAAGATTAGAGAGTTTTGGAGATGAAAACCTAATTAACCTAAAGGTTTTTATTTCAAAACCTTAAAATAGGTAACTAATGGAACTTGAAAAACACTTGATCTTTAAAACTTTATGGTTCCTCCTTGTGATCTTGTGGTGGCCGGTCATAGAGCAAGAGAGAAAGGAGAGAAAATGTTTCTAGTTGTATTGGGTGAAATGAGATGAAAGTAGCTAGTATATGGTATGTATATTATGTATATTTTTATTATAGACAAAAAGGTACCATGTATTAATGAGAGCTAGTAAAAATTTTCAATGGTGTGTAAGAAAAGCAAGGGGGGGGGGTGCGGCAAATCATGGAGGGTAGGAAGAAAATGGAAGATTTGGTGTATTATTGTGTAAGTTAAGTTAGATATTATTAGTTTTAGGTGATACCGGGTACCGAGTTAACTAAAAATAAATTTTAACGGAGTTAACCGGGACATAATAAAGTCATAAAAATTGTAAAAATATGTTGGGTATAAATATTGAGAGTTTGGATGATTATTGTTTAATTTTTACGAAAACCGTCGTAATTATATTAAACGTACGATATTAATTAAATAAATTTCCAAAACACCGGGTAAATTAATATTATAATTTTTATATCATTATTATGAGTATGAAATTATACTAGGATTATAGTCGGGAGTGTTAGTCACATTATTGGTCGCATGTTAACGTTTATAAGTAAAAAGTCAATTATACTAAAAGTATTAATTTAAATATCCTACGAGTGGAATAGTATGCAAATGCTATTATGATGATATGCAGACTATTTCTAGTCTATATGAAATGTCCCAATTGGTGATTCCTCGAATTCGCAGCTAAACCAATCCGGTTACGCGAATTTGAATACCCGTAAACTAAATTTACGATGAAATGTGTAATGCACGTGAATAGTGTTTTTCTCTCGGAAATAAATAGTGTCGTGTGAATAGTGAAAATTTTGAACGCTTCCCGGAATATTAAACTGACCTAAAAAATGATGAATAGTGATCGATGAATAGTAATTGGTGAATAGTAACTTTCCGAGATGAATAATGAAATTTCGACATCTGAACAAGGGATCTGAAATTACGAGTTGTGACAGTCTTCCCCTCTACAAGGAACTTCGTCTCGAAGTTCAGTTTTGGTTGGTCTCTGAAGTATATTCGGTAAAAAAGACGTGGATACTTGAGTTGCATCTGGTATTCCCGTTTCTAAAGTAAACCCGGAACTTCTTCGAGAATTCCAGCGAGCTTTCACGATAGAAATTCGACTTTGTTTCAACCGTTCGACCTCACGGTCCATGATTTCTACTGGTTCTCCTACCAGGTTTAGGTTTGTCATCGAGTTGGATTCCTTTCAATGGAATCATGAGTCACTATTCTGAAAGTCATTTCTCGGGATTTGGAATTGGGAAATATGTTTGTGTAATCCTGCTACTTTCCAACAAGGCTCAAGTCTGAGGGTTACTGGCCTACTCTGCCTGAAATATTAAATGGTCTAGTGTACATCGAGTTTAATTTCCCGGATATTTCTGAATGGTATCGTGCCTTTCCTAGGCAGAACTTTTAATGTGATCCTACCACCAACTTGAAATTCTAAGGGTTTACAACTTATCGACTTGTAACTGATTCTTGATTTGTAGGAAATTCCTGGTTATTTCATGAGTGCTTACAGGAATAGTGAGTTTGGCTTTTTCCGAGTTCGGTTCGTCAATAGATGATCGGTACTTTGACTATAAAGTGCATCAAATAGTGTAGTCTTTAAGCTCGCGCGATAACTATGGTTGCAATTGAATTTGATTTATGGTAAATGGTTAGTCCAACCATTTCTAGAGTCAATCTTTCATGCTCTGAGCATATTTTCCTAGGTTTGAATGGTTCTCTCACTTTGACCATTGGTCTGAAGATGGCAGGCGGTGTTTACTTCTTATTAGGCTCCGAAGGAAATCTTAAAATGATTGCTAGGAGTCTGAGGTGATTCGATCACCTTTATTAGGGATAATTGAAATGGGTATAATGAATCTTGTGACTAATTCCACAACGTTATGTCTTTCGAAAAGGCGTCATACGAAGAAGATAGAATATGGGTACAATTTTTGATTCCTTGTGTTTTTGGTCCAATGGATGCTAAGACACGTGTCATTCCTTTGCCTATTGTGCTTGGTCTACATTACTGACGTTTTTAATTGATCTATGGTGTCCCTCCTAATCTCCTTCATCACATATTCCAATATTCCTTATTGTCAAATCACAAAGCCCTAAATGCATAAGCGATGTAGTATGGTGATTTGTTTTCAAAATTTATCTCGTGATTTTGAGTTTTTGGTTGAAATCTTTTTCTGAATAAACGAATTTAGAAAATGGAGTAAATGGTTTACTAAATAATATCTTTCTTGATGATTCAAAATTCAATAGTTATGAAACGTGACACGGTTTTCAAACATGTTGTGAATAGGACTGTTTACCAAAGTTTGACGTTTAAATATTTCTCATTGTACAATGGTTTTGCTAAATATTGACTAAAAAGGATCGTATTTGTTCAAAATAGGCAATTCAAAAATTATTTTCTACGAGATATGTGATTTGTATCAACAATTTTTTTTTTTTTTTTTTTTTTTTTTTTTTTTTTTTTTTTTTTAAATCAACCTCATTTAAAAGTAAGAATACTAACAAGGATAAAATGGTAGGATAGGTAATGTTCGCATAAATGCATAGATATCTAATGTTTAGCTCCTGAGGTTGAATAATGCCTATGGGTGGTTATCAGGCAAAACTACAAGCCTAGGTATTCAAACTAATTTAAGTTCTGAAATGATTTATCGTTGAAATTTGTCATCACGTTGGCAAAATGAAGGTTTCGATTGATACTATGTCGATGAATTTCTATTTCATTTCCACATGAAGCTGGGGAGATATGCTTGGGCCTGATGCCTCTCTCGATGTATAGGTGAGGTTATCTAGAATTTCTTGAGGATACAATCGCCTTTAGGGGAATCTATATCGATATCCATAATTCGAATCAATTATTCTTTGCGAAAAATCACTGTAGGGAAATTTGCGTATGGATGAGGCCATGTTTAATTGATATGCTTTACAGTATCAGTTAAGAGGATTGGTTTATTCCTATAGTGTTGCTTAGCGTACCTTCACATTGTATTCGATCCTGTAACTCAGTCTAGTTAGTACCTTTGAATGATAGAATTGGACAACTAGGTCAGAGATGGTGGTTCGGATGGTCTCGTGGTATCTTAGATTTGTTGTTGAGTTATAAATTGTCTTACTGTATACTTCTAGTCTAGGTTAGTAGTTCCGTAATCCTTTTACTGCTTTTCTTGTATCGAGGAATCCTCCTTGTAATTGATATGGAAAGTCTCTCCTAGAGAAGTTAATGGAAAATCCGACTTAATGGCTGAGTGAGTGACAAGTGGGGTAAGTATCCAGGGAGGGTTTGTCAAAAAGAGATATTTATGAAAGAGTTTACTTGTTTACAAGGCTTTTAAATGAAGATTGTTATTAACAATCCTTTAAAAGGTAATTATTTTCTTCATGGCATAATCCTTCCTGAATTATACATAGGTGATCAGGCTATGTATAATTGAGGACTAACGATGCGATGCTTAATTTAGTCAAAATATCGTTACTTTTCTCAAAAGTTTTAGATGATGTTCAACGTATTGTTCTGAAAAATAGTATTCTAAATATTTCCTTTCAAAGTAACATGAAAATTGTTTCGCGTAATAATAGTAAATACTTGGTGTAATGACAGAAAATCAATTTATAGAGTGGTAACAAAATAGCTTATTTTAAAACTTCTGTAAAATAATTTCCCCATATGGTAGTAAAATAGCTTGAAGTAAAATTCATTGAATGGTTTATTGGATACATGGGTAAATCCTATGGAATGGTAATAATCTACTAATCCGTCAAAAATGAAATCGGCCTAATCCCTAATAGGATAATGGTATAATATTGCTAAATAATTAAAGATTGAGCGATTGGAATAGAAAATGGAATAAACGAAGGTTATGATTATCACGGAGATAACAAAAGGTAGTTATTACATTGGATAAAAGAGTGCTTAATGCAACTAGGTTACACCAACGTACTAACGGAAAATACAAAAGAGAAGTACAACCCTAGAGGGCTCAAACTATGGTTTATATATTAAAACATGAACTTCTTCCTCCAGTTCAGGTCTTTCAATTCCGGGCATTCACTCTTGAAGTGTCCAACTACTCCACAGCCAAAACATGTTATTGATGGTTTCTGATTATCACTCACAATTGGAAACCTGCAATCCCTGGTTTTGTGAGTATCCTTCTTACAGTTGCCACATGGTTCCTAGCAATGGCCTGGGTTATGATGATATTGACACTTTTCACACTTAGGTAAAATACCAAGGTAATCGTTCTTTTCATTCAGGCCTGCAGCATAGGGCTTAGCAACTCCTTGTCTCTTGTGTGGTCCTTGTGTGGCATTCCCACCTCGATTGTTGTTCCACTTCCTTTTGTTGTCGCTATTGTTTCCTAATGTCTTGGTGTGAGTTATGTATTCCTTTGCTTCGATCGCCATTTTAATAGCTTCAGACATGGCATCGGGTTCCAATGAGATGACCAATGTACGAATTTCAGAGGAGAGTCCCCTGATGTACCTTTCAAGTTTCTTGTTTTCCGGTTCATCCATTGCAGGGCCTAGTCTTGTTAATTCATAAAAACAAGCAGTGTACTCGTCAACATCATCTCCTACCATGGTAGAGTTTAGTGTTTCCTGTTCTATTGCTCGTAATTCACTTCTTACACAAAATGTTATACTCATCATCCTTCTTAGTTTCTCCCAAGAGTGTGAGTAAGCATTATCAACTCCCATTATCTTAACATGTTTGATCCACCATTCCTGGGCATGATCCTGAAAAGTGCATGTGGCGAACTTAACCATGTCTTACTTACGACAGTCACCACATCGAAATATTGTTTCTATTTATTCGAACCATTTGAGAAATTCCTTTGTGTCTCTAGTTCCGCTAAAGGAGGGGGGATTGCAACCCATAAATTCCACATGAGTAAGTTCTTTAGTGAAGGCGGTAGCTACGTTCCTGGTAATGAATTGTCTAATAACGGCTTGCGTCATGCTTGGAGTGGTTTGCTTAAATCTATTTTCATCAAATTATAAGAGACCATGAGAATCTATAGGTAATAAAAATCATCATATTCATAACACATGAAAGTTTTGGTCTATATGGACCAATATCATAGATAGCACAACTATTCCCATATAGTAGTGTCAATACTTGGTGATTCTGTTTGTACAACAATCCAAATACCACAAGTTTCTTTGAACTATACCACACCTCCCGCGGCTAGGATAATAGTAAAAGCTAGTAAAGATATAAGTCTAGTCTAGAGACTTCCTGGTGTCTCTCTGAGTGAAACCAGGCTTGTGGCATCATAAAGTCGAGATAGTCCTGAAGTGGGGTCTGGAGTTGTGCATCGATCAAGTCCTAGAAAGCGTAGATTCTAAACCATTCTTGTGGAATTTGCGGATGTTCCTGTTGAGTCCGTGGTCTTGGTATTATCCACAAGGTATTATCTAATTCATGGTAAGTGGAAATGGAAAAGGGAAATGACAATGGTGGTATTCTAAAGGATGAGAATAACATTGATGACGATGAAATCCTAGTGATGAGTTAGGAGACGATGGTGATAATAGTAAATGGAATACTACCCTCTTTCGCGCTATCTCGCGACATCTAAGAGATAAAACTGAAGTACGCACTATGGGACGACCAATAGTGTAATAAGTAGCTGATGGTGGTGGTAGTACCTGAGTAGTAAGCGCCCTACTAGTGAAGGAAAGAAAGTATACTATCTTCCTTGCAATAAGCATCCTAATAAATCCATCAAGATTAAGTCTGAATACTCAACCAAACGGCATTCTATGTATGGGCTGGATGATAGGAAAACCTTGTTCCTATAACAACTCAATGGTGCTAATGGCGGCGTAAGTGTAACTGGTGGTACAATGGTAGTGGAAGATGACAAGGCATCTTCAATGTCGGAATCCGACGAAAGGATAACAGGGTGGGTATCTGAAGACATATCACTTGTGAACCGGGTCAATATGATTATATATGAGTATGGGTACAATAACTCGCACAGTGTGTGCATAAAACAATATGTATAACGAATATGCACCTATGATGAAATGATGAGATGCTATGATGATGTGGTTATAGTCTAGGGTCCAAGATACATCCTAGTTCGCTATAACCTTAGCTCTGATGCCAATCTGTCACACCCCCAAAATACCTGAATGGCAACGGAATGGAATACCTGGGAGTGACTGTCATAGCACCACAATTACAGTTATATTGAACGACCTAAAGTGTCATTGGAAAAATACATCGTTTGATCATTAAAACATTCAGAGTTTACAAAACATAGGTCCCAAAAGGTTGTTGCAAATTTAGGAAAAACAAGTTCAATCCAGATCAAACGTTTCATAGGTGTAGGAAATATATATACGTGAGACGCGTCGACTCCGCGACTCCATAAAGGTCCAAATGCATGCAAGCAGGAGCTATCATAACAACCTGAAAATACATTGCTAAAACGTCAACACGAATGTTGGTGAATTCCATAGGTTTGTAAGTTAACTCGTATGTACATTAGCCACAAGTATAAAATAAACCGACAAAATGTCAAAAATGCTACATTGTCTCTTAAGCTCATGACCCCGAAGCTAGACATAATATTGTATTGGCCCCAAAGGAGTGTTTACCAGACACTCAAATAGATTAGACATGAAATGCATTCGTAATTCCGTTGGAGCAACCCAAACACGAATGGAGGCGTCACCCTCAATAGATCTATTCACTCACTCTCGCTTGACATTATAATTAACGGTCCATGATAATAAAGGGGACTTAACTTGGTAGTAAGGCAACTTAAGCAATGTATGGAATTTAATACTTGGACATGTACGAAAATAATTGATGCAATGTATTCTCCCCCGTGGGATTTGAAATCAAAATAAGTAACTAAAACGGGGCTATGAAAACTCACCTGGAGTGATAGTACAAAGTGATGGAATGATCGGGACAACAAGGCACAAACACTAGCCACAACCTAAATGAATGAATGTGATCTAATTTAGATCATGAAATGATGTAGTGAATGTTCATGCACATGATAACTATACCACTCGTAACTTGAAAATAATTATTATTGTCAAAGTAAAATATTTTCCATACTTAGGAAAAAATAAGTCCAACTAGGCTTATAAAAACTTGTCGTAATATATCGTATATAAAATGTTAGTGTTATATTCCTCGTTTTGAAAGCCTTAAAATAACGTCAATTAGCCGTATAAAAAAGCTTGGGCCATACATACTTCATTTGTTGAGAATATAGCTCTTTAATAATATTTCTAGAAAATATAGCATTTAGTACGTAGTTCATTATTTTTATTAGTGACTACAAATATATATTTAGTTTGACGATTTTTAAACGCGTATATCTTTGCCGTTTTAAGTTCATTTTCCTCGTTCTTTATATCCACGGATTCGTCTTAACATGTATTAATATATTTTTGATAGTTTGGCTCCTCTAGGTTACGTCTAATGCCTCTATTTGTCCGTCGAAAATCGTCCAACAGCACGTTATATTTTCAGAAAATAGTTTTCGTCGTTAAACTTGCAAAAATCATATCTCCTTCGTTATAAGCTCGTTTTAATCCGTTCTTTCGCCAAAAGTTTCGTTTTTGAAAGTATTTTCTAAATCTTTGGTCAAAACTAACTCACAACCCACTGATTTCCCCACGTTTTTTAAAATAGTGACAGTAGATATATATATATAGTTTCAAAAATCATTTCTAGAGTTTCAAACTAGTTTCAACTTCAACCAAATCACTTTCAATCACCACAAGTCTAGTCTAATCTTACCATACACCTCCTTAGGGTGTCATGGGTTTCTAAACATCATAAATCAAGTGGATCTAACAAGGATCTACCTATTATCCATTTCTAAGACTTAAAAGATTTAAAAGTTTAAATAGAGTGGTATAAACTAACATATGCATGTAAATCTTGTATAAAAGCATATGATCATTATAAAAACTTGGTAAAACTATAAAAATGAGTTTGACATACTTACTTGAAAGATTAGAGAGTTTTGGAGATGAAAACCTAATTAACCTAAAGGTTTTTATTTCATAACCTTAAAATAGGTAACTAATGGAACTTTAAAAACACTTGATCTTGAAACCTTTATGGTTCCTCCTTGTGGTCTTGTGGTGGCCGGTCATAGAGCAAGAGAGAAAGGAGAGAAAATGTTTCTAGTTGTATTGGGTGAAATGAGATGAAAGTAGCTAGTATATGGTATGTATATTATGTATATTTTTATTATAGACAAAAAGGTACCATGTATTAATGAGAGCTAGTAAAAATTTTCAATGGTGTGTAAGAAAAGCAAGGGGGGGGGGGGGGGTGCGGCAAATCATGGAGGGTAGGAAGAAAATGGAAGATTTGGTGTATTATTGTGTAAGTTAAGTTAGATATTATTAGTTTTAGGTGATAACGGGTACCGAGTTAACTAAAAATAAATTTTAACGGAGTTAACCGGGACATACTAAAGTCATAAAAATTGTAAAAATATGTTGGGTATAAATATTGAGAGTTTGGATGATTATTGTTTAATTTTTACGAAAACCGTCGTAATTATATTAACATACGATATTAATTAAATAAATTTCCAAAACACCGGGTAAATTAATATTATAATTTTTATATCATTATTATGAGTATGAAATTATACTAGGATTATAGTCGGGAGTGTCGGACGTGTTTGTCACATTATTGGTCGCGTGTTAACGTTTATTTAGAAATAAATATAAGTAAAAAGTCAATTATACTAAAAGTATTAATTTAAATATCCTACGAGTGGAATAGTATGCAAATGCTATTATGATGATATGCTGACTATTTCTAGTCTATATGAAATGTCCTAAATGGTGATTCCTCGAATTCGCAGCTAAACCAATCCGGTTACGCGAATTTGAATACCCGTAAACTAAATTTACGATGAAATGTGTAATGCACGTGAATAGTGTTTTTCTCTCGGAAATGAATAGTGTCATGTGAATAGTGAAATTTTTGAACGCTTCCCGGAATATCAAACTGACCTAAAAAATGATGAATAGTAAAATGATGAATAGTGATCGATGAATAGTAATTGGTGAATAGTAACTTCCGAGATGAATAATGAAATTTCGACATCTGAACAAGGGATCTGAAATTACGAGTTGTGATAAGAGAAAACAAGAGATATTTGTGATGAAAAATGAATAATTAGCTAGTTTACACATTATATAGTCCAAGGGCAATTTGGTAATTTTGATAAAAGGGTATAAATGTAATTTCAAGTGTTATAGAAAATATCTTAGATATTTTATCTAGATATTTAGTGAGCAGTTTAATTAGGAGTATTGGGTACATTGTTCATGTATAAAAATGGTAATTACGTAAATCGTCGTAATTATAAACCTTTAACGATATATGTACAATTTAAATTCAAAACACCGGGTAAGTTAATAATATAATTTTTATATCATTATAGTGAGTATGAAAATGTATTAGGATCGTAGAAGGAAATATCGGGTATATGTTGGTAGTAAAAACTGAGTGGTAACGTTAATTACAAATTAAGCATACGTAAATGAAAATAATGCGTATCCGTGCATTATCTAATGTGATGATGATGTTACTGATGATATGTAGACTACTCTAGTCTATATGACGTGTCCTTACTGATGATGCATGAATTCGCAGCCAGACCAATCCGATTACGCGAATTTAAATACCCGTAAACTAGATTTACGATGAAATAAATGATGAATGTGTATAGTGTTTTCCCTCCGGAAATGAATAGTGTTTTGTGAATAGTGAAATTTTGAAACACTTCTCAGTATCTCAAACTGACTTTGAAAATGATGAATAGTAACCAATGAATAGTAAATTTCAAGTTGAATAATGAAATCTCGACGTTTGAAAAAGGACCTGAAATTACGAGTTGTGACATTCTTCCCCTCTAAAAGGAACTTCGTCCCGAAGTTCAGTTTGTGTTGGTCTCTGAAGTGGTATTGGTGAAAAGATGATGATATTCGAGAATTCCAGCGAACTTTCACGATAGGAATTCGACTTCGCTTTCACTGTTCGACCTTACAGTCCATGATTTCTATTGGTTCTCCTACAAGATTTAGGTTTGTCTTTGGGTTGGATTCCTTTCCAAATGAGATTATGAGTGACTAATATGAAAGTCATTTCTTGAGATTTGAAAAACGTGAAACATGGTTGTGTAACCTACTGTTCTCTAACAAGGCTCAAGTCTGACGGCCACTAGGCCTACTCTGTCTGAAATATTAAATGGTCCAGTGTATATCAGGTTTAACTTTCTGAATTTTTCCGAATGGTATCATGCCTTTCCTAGGCAGAATCTTTCAACATCACCTTGCCACCAACTTGTAATTCTAAGGGTTTACAACTTATCAAACTTGTAACTGATTCTTGATTTGTAGGGAATTCCTGGTTATTTCATGAATGCTTACTGGACTAGTGAGTTGGGCTTTTTCCGAATTTCGATCCATCAATGGATGTTGGCACTTCGACTATAGAGTGCTTCAAATGGTGTAGTCTCTAAGCTCGTGTGGTAACTATGGTTGTAAAAGAATCCAATTTATGGCAAATGGTTAGTCCAACCATTTCTAGAGTCAATCACTCATGCTCTGAGCATATCTCCCTATGTTTGAATCGTTCTCTAATTCTGACCATTGGTCTGCAGATGATAGGTGGTGTAGTTCCAAAGGAATCTTAATGTAATCGCTAGGAGTTTGAGGTGAATCAAATTCCTCTATGAGGAATAATTGAAATGGATATCATGAATCTTGTGGAAAAACTTACAAGGTTAAGTCCATCAAAGGGTGTCGTTGAAAATAATAGATTAGGATAAGGTTGTGATCCTCCGCAGGATGTCATGAATTGAGTCTCTCTCCACCTACGATGCTTAGTCTCCATTACTAAGATTTTCCCCAAGCTCTATGTCATAAAATCACAAAATCCTAAATGTATAAATGATGTACTATAGTGATTGATTTTTCAAAGTTTGTTTTGAGATTGTGTGTTTTGTTCATAAACCTTCCCTGAATAAATAAATTTACAACTTTAAGCAAACGGCTTTTTAAGTAACATTTTTCTTGATATTTCAAAATTTAATAGTTATGCAAGATAGAACTATTTTCAACATGAGGTGGATAGTATGATTTACCAAAGATCGATGTTTAAAATTTCTTAGCATCCAGTAGTTTTGTAAAAGATTAACCAAAAGGAATTTGCTTGTCAAAATAAGTGCCTCATAAAAGTATTTCTTACAAGTTATATGTTTTGTATAATGGTAGTTTGGAGAAAAATCCATGTAAAAGTGAAAGTATTAAGAGGATAAAATAGCCAGGTAGGTATGTCTGCACAAATGTATAGATGTCTAATATGTTTGAATAAAGTTTATTGGTGAGTCCATGTTCAATTGAATGTTCTATAGTCTTGGTTAGGAGGTTGGATTTATCTCTATGGTGTTGCTTTGTGAGCACTCGTTTCTAAACGAATCTTGTAATTCAGTCAAGCCAACACTTTCCAGATGATGGAATTTTGGCGATCAGGCCAGTGATAGTGGTTCGAATAGTTTTGTGATATCTTAGGATTTCTGTTGAGTTTTGAGTGATCTTAATATACCGAGGGATCCTCCTTATAGATGGTATGGAAAGTCTTTCCTAGGAAGGTCATTAATAATATCCACTTATCAATATTAGGAGTAGTGAGTGATAAGTGACATAGGAAACTATAGAGTGTCAGCTAATTCCTTATACATATGGGAATGGGGAAGGGAAATAATAGTGATGGTGAGAAGGGAAGAGACTGTGACAACTGCAACATAATAAGATTGTGACGAAAGAAAATACTGTGATGTAAGTGTATTGTGCATAGACGTGAATATTCATGAGATGAAATGACCAGTTGACGTGCTTCCAGGCGGCGGTTCACATGGTGATGATAAATATAAACGTTCTAACAACGAGGGTATACACACACATAAATGAAACATTTGGAAATTGAGTAGAGGATTCAATACAGACAGAATTTTGTTATAACCATTCTCAGTGTTGCAAAATTCATTTCTGAGTAGGATATAGGTGGTCAGCCTATGTCCTACTATCCCGGGTTGAATATAAATGACCAGTCTATATTCCACCGAGGTTCCATGAATTTTGAAATACTCAGCTCAGTTATACTAATACTATGTCCTTCACGAATACAAAGACGTTATGAAAGACTAAGGCAGGTAACCAAACTCAAGGTCAAATGATGAAACTATGCAAAGAAAACATAACGCGGTGACATATACGATAAATGAGCATGCTTATATGAAAGACAATTATAGTAATAAAATATAATAAATGAATATAATATACCAGATAATGAGATACAAATCTCATCACACATGTCAGCAACAAACCATAAATGAGGCATCATCTTGGCAGGCAGGCACGTGACGGTCATAGGGTTAAGTTTTCTTGAAAGTAGCTATAGTCTAGGTTTTAAAAACACTCAGTTCGCTATAGCCAAGGCTCTGATGCCAATCTGTCACACCCCCATAATCGGGTCCAACGGAAGCTTACATGCAGCTGGGGTGTAACTCAATTGATATCACAACACAAGTACAAAAATAGTTTCCACTTCAATCATTTAGAATAAAATAGTTTAATCAAAAATGTTGAATTTACATTGTTAAAAGTAGTGCGGAAGTAGGCCCTTAAAATAGTTAAAAACGGTCCCCATATGAATAATCAGAGTCTTCTATGACCATGCCATGCCCTGCCAAAACCTCCAGTAGCGTGCCATTGCTTAAAACCTGAAAATACATGCTAAAGTGTCAACACAAGGTTGTGAGTTCATAGAGTCTTGTGAAAAAGAATGTAATGCATATGAATGAAGATGTCCCAGCAAAGGCATCGTAAATCCACTCAGTTCCAAGTCCTGCCATAAGAGACTTGTAACCTATGTGTTTACAACCCACTGCCAAATATGATATAGTTTACATGAACAAAAGAATACTTGGATCAAGATTCAAAGATAAGCAAAACTGCTATATAAATGATTCTGGCAATGAGGTTATAATAACAATGATGACAAATCCCATGAAATGCAGGTAATCAAACATACCAATGAAATGCAGGTGATCAAACATATATTTAGGTAAAGCTGAAAATATTTGAGTAATCAACCATGTAAAGCGAGTAATGCGTTTAAGTAAAACGAGCATGTATTCTCCCCCAAAGAGTTTACAAAACAATTAAAAGAGTAGGGGCTATGACTCACCTAGTGCGATAGCTACGATGACAAAAGTGGATACACAAAAATGAGGCACGATCTCTAACCGAAACCTAATATGAATGATATGATCTAATGTAAGAAATGAAATAATGCTACACATGCAAATACGTATATTATCGATACCACTCGTTAGTTTTGAAAATAACGCTTATCGTCGAAAAATACATTTTTGACGTCTCGTTAAGTTAATAAACACTTCCCATGTAAATAGGTTGAAACGGTACTCCACGATCCTCGTTTGGTGTTCTATTGGCAAATATAGGGTTTTCGACGTAAAATGACACTTTTCATAACTTGAAAATATGACCAAAATGGTCTCACAAAACTAGTCGCGAATTAGTGAATATTGAGAGTTAGGAAAGAAGCTCAGTAGTTTTAGGAAGCTTTTCACCTTATCTAAAAAGTCATAGAATTGAAGTTTGTCCATATGGGTCTCGATCATAAAGATAAATAGCTTCGAAGTGAGGTGTTTGGGCTGTTTCGGCAGATTCTGGGCAGTTTTCGGGAAAGTTTGGAAGGCCATAAGTTATTCGTTATAAATCCTTTTGACAAACGGTTGGATGTTTTGGAAACTAGACTGGGTGAACTAACTCTTTGTCAGAGATGTAAATTTTCTAGAAATGGGTTTATCAATAAGATGAACGGCTCTCAACATGTTGTATTACAAAAGTAGTTTTTCTATACTTAGAAATATTTTGCTAAAAAGCTGATGGAAATAAATAGAGTTTCGTCGATTTTGAAACGTGTATATCTTGGTCGTTATAAGCTTGTTTTCTACGTTCTTTATATCCCCGGAATCGTGGGACAACATACTAATATATTTTTGATAAGTCGGGTTGGCTAGATTACTAAAAACGCCTTGTTTTTACCCATAAAAATCATGTGACAGCTTACTATTTTAGAAATAATAGTTTTCGTCGTTAAACTTGTTTTTAACGTATCTCCTTCGTTATAAACTTGTTTTAATCCATTCTTTCACCAAAAGCTTCGTTTTTGAAAGTATTTTCTAAATCCTTAGCCCAAAGTTACCCGGAAACCCCTGAGTTTTCTGTATTTTACAAAAATGGACAGCAACATTTCGGATAGTGAGAAAAATAGATTTTCTAGTTTAATACTTGTTCAAAAATTAACCAAACTACTCCAAATCAACTCCACAATTACTAAATCCTACCATACACCTTCTTAGGGTGTCATGGGTCCTAACCTTCACAAAATATTGTAGGATTTCAAAGGAATGATCATAGGCTTTATATATATACTTATAAAAACCATAAAACTTGTAAAGTGGTATGAATAACATAAATACTTGTATGTTTTGCTAATAAAACTTGAAAATACAACATGTAACTAGTTAAATGAAAGTATTAGATTATGAAAAATATTCACTTGAAGCTTACTTGAATTATGAAGGATTTGGAGATGATTTGATTAATAACCTTGAGATTTTTATTTCAAAACCTTAACAAGGAATATATAAACAACTAATCTATAACTTGATCTTGGAAAAATTATGGTTCTTCTTGTTCTTGATGTTGTTGCCGTGCAAGGAAGAGAGAAAACAAGAGATATTTGTGATGAAAAATGAATAATTAGCTACTTTACACATTATATAGTCCAAGGGCAATTTGGTAATTTTGATAAAAGGGTATAAATGTAATTTCAAGTGTTATAGAAAATATCTTAGATATTTTATCTAGATATTTAGTGAGCAGTTTAATTAGGAGTATCCGGTACATTGTTCATGTATAAAAATGGTAATTACGTAAATCGTCGTAATTATAAACCTTTAACGATATATGTACAATTTAAATTCAAAACACCGGGTAAGTTAATAATATAATTTTTATATCATTATAGTGAGTATGAAAATGTATTAGGATCGTAGAAGGAAATATCGGGTATATGTTGGTAGTAAAAACTGAGTGGTAACGTTAATTACAAATTAAGCATACGTAAATGAAAATAATGCGTATCCGTGCATTATCTAATGTGATGATGATGTTACTGATGATATGTAGACTACTCTAGTCTATATGACGTGTCCTTACTGATGATGCATGAATTCGCAGCCAGACCAATCCGATTACGCGAATTTAAATACCCGTAAACTAGATTTACGATGAAATAAATGATGAATATGAATAGTGTTTTCCCTCCAGAAATAAATAGTGTTTTGTGAATAGTGAAATTTTGAAACACTTCTCAGAATCTCAAACTGACTTTGAAAATGATGAATAGTAAAATGATGAATAGTAACTGATGAATAGTAAATTCCAAGTTGAATAATGAAATCTCGACGTTTGAAAAAGGACCTGAAATTACGAGTTGTGACAAGCAAGGATGACGCGTCTCATTTTGGACTTTCATGCACTTATGTATATTATCGTTTGATTGTACTAAACTTATTTCCGCAACTTTTCAAGCTTTTTGGGACCTATGTTTTGTAACTCTGAATGTTTTTTTTAAATAAATCAACGATGTATTTTCAAAACGACACTTTAGGTCGTTCAATATAACCTGGTATGTGATGCTATGGACGTTACACCCAGGTATTCTATTCCGCTTCCATTCAGGTAAATTCAAGGTGTGACAACTGCTTATCTTCTAGGAATAACAATGTAAAGATAACTCTAGTACATAGTACGTTTAGTTCTTGTAACTTCTGTTAGTTAAGTTAAACTTAATAACACTTGAGAATCATTTCAAATATGTTTCAGCTGAATGTGATTCACAAATAGTTAAGTTACTCGCCTTCTTATCAAATCATTTGCAAAATTACCAGAAGACAAGAACTATGCAAAGATAGAGAACTAACCCCAAGATCAAAACATGATCTAATTACAACAAAATTTATGACAGATGATGCTACAAGAAATTAGTATTGGATTCGAATAAGAAACATATACCAATATCATTTCATTTCCTTCATATGTGTCCCAAAAATTACAAAAAAGCAATTACGTGTTACATTTATAAAGTAATTCACATACAAAATTGCGCTGGGTGGCTTTGCCAACTTCTAAAACGATCAAGAAACTACACTCTCTTTCATCTAATTCGAGATGAGACAGCTCTTTAAAATGTGAGCCTTTTTGCTATTGAACCGTGGGTTCTCTTAATCTCTCTGCTTGCACCATAGCGTCCCAGTCAGAATATAATCGATGCTTTTTCTTCATGAATATCATAGAAGCATCATCTCTTTCTTTATTTTGGTTCTTCTTACAATGGATTGCTGCTTTTACATGTCCTGAAAATGCAAATTTCTTTTTCTGTGAAGATTTAAATTTGAAATCATCACAATGCCACTTGACAAGCTCGGTTTCCGTCTTTGGCATTACATCCAAGCAATATCTGAACGATAAAAACAGTCAAACACAGTTGGAGCTATGTGAATAATATTCTTATTCTATTAAACTTCCATGATAACTACCTAGTTAATCAACTTATAATGGAAACATAAACAATCACACAATGTGATGATAAAACAAATTCAGCAGGGCATTTGATCGCACATCAGAAGTTCTATGGATCATTTGATGCAACTGGTTTTGAAGTATCGTTAAGAGGACATAATGGTCTTAAAATACTCTTGGTTAGAACATGATGCAACTTCATTTCTAGTTGTCAAGCAAACAAGAGAAGTAGCTGTAATAATAACCCACGCTATGTTACATAAAGGAGAGCTCCATGGCATGTAACATATTACTGAAACAGCAATACCAGATACCTTTCATTTAAACTCATCATGCACATTTATGTTGAAGCAGCTTTTCTTTGTATCTAAGTAAAATTTCCTATTGCCGTGCTAACATTCTTATCACACAATCCATATGTAAATGGAATAAGTCATTATTTGCTTAATTTTATGCATCTATTACTATAGGATTGTGAACTTTAATACATAAAACACCAGATCATACACAGGGTCCAACTTCTTACGTTTCGCGACTAGTTTATATGACATTACTAAGCATATCACACACTAAGTAACAAGCTAATGGGCATTTAAATTCACAGTGGAAGTTTTAATTGAGTGCACGAAGAGTTTCAAAAGAACTTACATCTGCAACCTTTACAACAGGAGATTCTCTCAATAGCTTCACCCACGGAAACTATGAAGCACTGACATTAGAAAATGCCCGTCCAAAGTAATCAGCAAACCTCATTAGCTGTATATCCTGTTGTGTCTCAAACAAAGCATGTACATGTAAATAAAACTACATGATTAGTAATTTTCTCCAATATATATCAACTAAAAATCCAGTACCAAATTAAGCTAAACATAATCCATAGAACAAAGCTAAGAAATTTCATTTTTTTCTTTGATATGCACATGCTATCATGATCATGTTTGAAACAAACCCCTGCATGTTACATACAACCACATATCAAGATCATTTTCCTGAAACTATGCAGCAAGGCACACCTAATTATCATATCAGTTCCAACAAAAAACACTACTATAGCCACGTCTAACTGTGTTTCCTAAAACGATCATCATTTCTTCACAAGATCAATCTTTTATACACGCCCAGTATAGTATACATGCCACATTTCAAGATCAATCTTTTGAAAATAACTATCAGATCAGTTTAGCAAAATATCTAAACTAAAGCAAGATCTAATTGTCTTTCAGACAGATTTAATGAAACAAAAATTTGGATCATTCAATAAATTTAAGCTAATTACGCACAAATCGCATCAAAAGAATTAGATCAAACCCCAAACTAATCCATAAACTAAAACTAAAAAAAATCCCTTATATTTCCTCTCATTTCTACATGCAGCTATGTTCATCAACAGTTATATTCACGTACAAGTAACAAAATCCCTTATATTAACTGAAATCTAACAGTTACATTCAAATCAATACACAAACTTAAAAATCTATCAAAATCACGTACAAGTAACAAAATCACCAATCAATACCTTGAAAAATCCTAAGGAGCAATAGCAGGGAGATAAAAAGAGTATCCATTAACAAACAAAAACAAAACAACAACACAGATCCGTAGATTTAATGTATTAGCCATTTATCGTTCAATACTTGTAATGAAGAATGAAAGGTGTCAGATCTGAACTGATCAGATCTGTTTGATTTTATTTATTGAATATGGGATTTGATTTTATTTATTGAATCTGGGGTTTGGGTTTGGATATGGGGTTTGGGTTTGTGTTAGTGATGTTGGGGTGGTTGTGTGATGGTGGGAGGTGGTGGCGGCGGCGGAGGAGGAGTGATCGGAGGATTGTTTTTTATGGTTGGAGAGTTGTAGGAGTGGTTGTGGTGGTGTGAATTGTGATGGTTTAGTTAAATATTGTGAGAGTAAGGTGTAAAATGAAAAAAATACCCAGTTCCTCATATATTGGTTGCCCAAAATCAAAAGTTGCCCAAAATACAATATGTTCCATGTGCCTCGTACCAACATTTGTTGGTCGGACACGTGTCATCATGTAGTTGGGTAGACATTAGTTGCCCAGGGCAACCCGGGCTAAAACGAGAATTTTCAAAAAAGGGGCTAAAAATGCGTAACCCGCAGGGCAACGGGCCATTTTGGTAATTTATATATATATATATATATATATATATATATATATATATATATATATATATATATATATATATATATATATATATATATATATATATATATATGTATGTATTATTTATTTTATTTTATTTTATTTATTTTTTATTTTTCTTTTTGATTTTTAGCAAAATGAAAGCACAACAGAATTTATTGATTAAGAAACTTATAGAGTACTAAATAGAGCTTATTTTATAGGAAGTAAAGGATTTTATTTGAAATTTAAACTTAAACGAACATTATACAAAAACAGATACAAGAAAAATTAAGTAAACAAACTGATGATTTTATTAAAGGAGAGCAAGTCACATTATTTGAAGAGCAGAATTACAAAACAAGACATAATGTTTACCACCTAATTTAGACCCTAGAATACTACACTACTCCTACACTACACGGTTACAACCAATGGTGCATGGTCCTATTTATAGCCCTGAGGAGAAGCTAGGGATCCTTTGAGAAGCTTCAGGAAGAAATCCCACCGCCTTTGATAACCTTATCTTGATGATTCCAGAACCTTGGATCCTCTAGCACCTTCTTGTCTAATCCTGATCTTATTTTGTGCCACGTGAGCTTGGTGTGACGTGGTATCTGACACGTTGTCAGAACCTTCTAGGCAATACGAGGTTTATTGGAGCTTAACCAGGGTAAATGGGGTTGGGTGAATTGTAGGTGGAGGGTGAATAGTAACCAGGGGTTAAAAGGGAGGGAAATGGTTTGGGGATTTTGACCAGGGAATTAGTATTTTGACCGGGTATAGGGTTGTGGGTGGATCCGGGTAAAATGGTTATGGGTACCAGGTTTCTTGAATGGTGGGCTTGGGTAATGAAAAGGGTGTTGGGTTGGTTTGTTTGTTAAGATTAAATGGTTTAGGATTTTTAGTGTTATAGGATTAGTTAAATTTTAGGGACCAAAGGTGTAATATTCTGTATTAGAGGGACCAAAGCTGCCATCTGCATAAATATTTATTGGATCGATATACTCTGACCAAACTTAACTATAACTTGTAATGGTCTTAGCAATCTTTAATAACTCAAAACTACTAACAATGAAACACTGATATAACCTTGTAAAGTATACGGAATCTACTAACACAAAGCTAAGAAGAACTTTGAATGATTATATTAAAACCAACTTGAACTTGCTTATCTTACACAGATTCACTAACAATCCCTAACTCTCTAATATAGTATTCTCTAATCTATGAAATCGTATGCATGTACTCGTACATCTAATACCATCCTAAGGCTCCTTTTATAGGCACAAGGAAAACCTTAAGTCGGTTTACAATACTTGAACGACAAGTAAACTAACTCTAAACAATTCTAGAATATTCTAGTAATATTACATAACAATCCTTAAACGATATTGCATATCAGTCCTTTATCTTAGAAGTACTTTGAATATTCTTCATGCACGAGCAGTACTCTGACCATGAGCAGCACTTTGACACAAGCAGTACTTTGAACATCAGAAGTACTTTGATCTTCATATCCCTACAATCCTCCCCTAACTTGAATTCTACTTGCTTGATTTCAAGTTCCTTTGTTATCTTTTTAATCTTCAGTATCTTTATCTTCAAGGAAAATTGTATCTTTATCTTTTTATTTTACTTGTGTGTCAAAGTACTCTTCATCTGCTTCAGATGATATCTTTCATAGCAACAAATCTTTTCAGCAACTCAGCAATATTTTGACAAAGTGTACATCAAATCTTTAAAGTTTCATACTATTCTCATCACTTCCAGGTGTGTAAACTCCTGTGAGAGGTGAATCATTGAAATTTAATGGATTTTGATGTCTCTTTACCAAAGCCATTAACTCTGGAGTAGCCAATGTTTAGGTTAGAACAACCATGGTACATTGATAACCATATGATTTTTAGCAAATCATCAGCTATCAACAGATTTGTTTAGTCTTTACCAAGAGCCGTTTGCTTTTGGACTAGTTAGTTCTTTTATCACAACCATGGTGAATTAATTACCATATAAATGGATTTTCCACAGCCTTTACCACAAGCCATTTTCTTGTAGGCTAGCCAACTCTTCACTTTTACAGATATGGTGAGTTGAAAACCATACAATTTTTAGTAAATTGTCAACTAAAAATGGATTTGATTATCACATCAGAGCTGTACCCTCATGATGAGTCAAACTCTTTCTTGTCTGTTAAACATGGTGAGTTGATTACCATTTGCTCTGTAGTACAAGTACTAACACCATGTATTACTCTCAAATCCTTTTATTGATATCATCTTATGCTTCAAAAAGTTTTATTCAAAAAGACTTTACTGGTTTTATGCGACAAGCAGTACTTTGATAAAGTGCTGTTTGTCTTGCAGTACTTTGAATAAAGTACTTGTTATTCAAAAAATATATACAATAACAAATCATACCAGTATTTATGCATAATCATCATCTGAATCAGTCCACTTTATGAACAGTTCAATCACCATCAATGATACTTCATTCTCATTCTCAACCTCCATACCATGATCCAACATTCTGACCATAAGATCTCTTTCAAGAGGATATCTTCTCTCTGCTAGCATATGGATAATAGCTCCATCTTCCATTTCAAGTGAGTGTACTCCTGATGACTCAAAGAATCTCTATCTTATTATCTCTTCTTGCTGAATAGAAGGACCAACTTCATCAACATTTAAGGCAGCAGTACCTTGATCACCTTGATCCAAAGTAGTTTGCACACCAGTACTTTGAGGATCAGTACCTTCAATATCAATATTTTGATCAGCAGTACCTTGAATATAGTTTCCTTGAGCTCCAGCACCTTCCAAATCTCCATTCTTAACTTGCTCAACAACAATATTCTCTTCTTCAACAACTTGCTCAACTTCATCAAGATTTCTTTCAACAGTACTTTGAGCAATGTCTACAAAATCCATAGCATGAGCTTCTTCATATGGATCTTGAGGCACAACATCGTCTTCATTCAAATTATCATTCTGATTCCTCCCTAATTTGAATGATGATGACCTCTTCTTGCCCTTCTTAGATTTAGAAGCTTTCTTGGATTTCTGACCACTCCTTCTGTGTTGCTTCACCCATAACCTATGATGAGTAACCAGTGGCCAAAAAAATTTCTTCAATCTCCTGAACTTATCTTTCAATCTCTTGATATGATCAGCTTGAGCATTAACCACCTTCTTTATCCTTCTGAATTCCCTAGTCAAAGCATAAGTATCCAGTTTTCCTTCATCTCCCTCATCTCCTCCAGATGTTTGAGACCCATCTGTGGAAGTATAATCATTGGGAGATGGTGGTGGATTCACATCTTTCTCTGAAGCAGTACCTTGCAGAGAAGTACTTCATTGGAAACAGGATGTTGAGAAGTACTTTCTCTGGAAAGAGTCTTCTCCCTTGAAACATGTGCTGGCAAATAGGTAGTTCTTTCACTTGAAGCAGGATGTTGAGGTGAAGCATGAGGTGGTGTTGAAGTATCATCTGATGCAGAATGCTCAGAATGTGAAGAATCACTTGCTGCATCAGCTGCATCTCTAACTGCCTAGGCTACTTCCAATATGTGAGCTGTCAAAGGTGGAAGTACCTTCTTCATCATTAAACAATAAGACTTCCCTTATTGTGGCTTCAGTGATGCGAATAGGTCTCCCTGCAACTGTAGCTTGAATAACATCTTCTCCTTCTTCCAAACCAGATCTAGCAGTATTCCAAAACTCTTGAATCCAGGGGCTAATGATTTCAGGATTGACTAACAGAGCATAGTTGATTGATGACCCAGTGAGAAAATCAATGATGGCATGGAAATCAACATTCTTTTGAGTCTTATCCAAGTTGGCAATCATGTTGTGTTTGTTGATGGTGGAACGGTTTGCGATTGTTTGTGTTTTTGAAGAGGATGAGGATCGATGATGGATGTGTTAGTGTTTGTATGGATGAACAGTAATGATGATGAGGGTAGATAAAGATGGAAGAGATAATCACAAATAGGGATGATATTCAAAAAAATCTTGGCCCATTAAATGAAGATATCGTTAATTTTGGCATTTATCTCCTTCGTATATTGTGCAAAGTTGTTAACCCCTCTTTTTGACCGTTGGAACAGTACTTCTGACAGAATAGTACTTTCCACTAAGTGCCAAACAGTACTTCCCCATATAATACTGACAGTACTTTCATTCAAATATGAACCAGTACTCTGCCTAAAAGTACTTTCCACCAAAATATCTAACCAAATTGACTTTTTTGACCAAGCCACTAAAAAATATCTTCTAAAAGTCAGCCCGATATAATAAATACTATCTATATTTACTTCTCAAATTTACCAAAACAGGTAGGAATTAATATCCTTCATAATTATCCCTTGGAATTGACTTTGCCTATAAAAAGGGCTCGGATTAACACAAATCTTCACCAAAACCTTTACTTTACCATCACAAACCCTATTAACATCATGAGCCATTTTCCACTGATCTATATCTTTTCAGATGATTCTTCTGATGAAGAGATAAGCTATTTTTCTGACTCTGAGCAGGAATCTTCAGGATGGGGTGACTATTTTCCTCCATGTGCTTCAAGCTCAACAACAATGAAGCCAAATAAAAAGATTTCTACCCCTGCTCCTGCTCTATCTCTTGAGTTCTACTCAAGTTCTTCTTCTGATGATGATGAGCCATACACCCTCTCTAAGGAGTTACCACAGGCACTAACACAAGCCATGGAATCAGCATTGATAAACATGAAGTGGCCTGCCCCAGAGAAGCCTGCAAGACTCCATAAGCCTCCAAAACAAGTGCTAGGTCTTGCTTGCCAAAAGAAGCAATCAAACTTTGATAACAAGAGGAAGAATGCTCAGAAGGCAAAGCAGGACTAATAGGTAAAGGGCAAGAGGCCAATGAAGTAGCTGATGTAGGGTGTAGGTTGTTAGGATTTATGTTTTGTTGTTTTGATGATGTTTCTGTCTTGAATGTTTAATGTAACTCTGTTTATGATGAATATGAATAAAGTTACACTTCTGTTTAATGATTAATGTAGCCTCCCCTTAAATAAAGAATAGCTACTAATGCCTCCCCTCAAATCTAGCTTAATTATTGATCATCCCAATACTCACCACTAAATAATTAAATCTTGAAACATCAAAGCCCTTTATGAGTAAATCAGCTACATTATCATCTGTGTGAACTTTAACCACATTTATAAGTCTGTGCTCATAACAATCTCTGATAAAGTGATGCCTAATCTGAATATGCTTAGTCTTGGAATGATAGACAGGATTCTTCACAATACAGATTGTACTCTCATTATCAATGTTGATAGGAGTATTCTTGAAATTGAATCCATAGTCCAAAAGTTGATTTTGCAACCAAAGCACTTGGGCACAACAACTTGTAGCAGCCACATATTCTGCTTCTGTGGAAGATGTTGATGCAATTGTTTGCTTCTTGCATTGCCATGAAACTAATCTTCTTCCAAGGTATTGGCATCCTCTAGTAGTTGATCTTCTATCATAATTATCTCCAGCATAATCACTGTCTGAAAAGGCTTCCAAATGAAAAGGAGACTCCCTAGGATACCACAACCCTAGCTTAGGTTGTTGCTTGAGATACCTAAAAATCCTCTTAACTACATTCAGATGTGAAACTTTGGGGTTGACCTGATATCTTGCACATAAACACATAGCAAAAGTAATGTCAGGTCTAGATGCAGTCAAATACATTAGACAGCCAATCATGGATCTATATAGCTTAACATCAACTTCTTCTCCATCTTCATCTTTTCCCAGTTGTTTGTTAGCATCCACACCCATTGACTGTTTTATGGCTCCAAAGATAATGTCATCCACATACACTTGGACAAGCATAATATCCTTTTTGTCTCTTGATGATGTACCCTCCGATTAGGTCCAAGGAATCCCCTTCGAGTCTGATCGCAACCTACATAATCGAAGGCTCTGGCTAGCCTCCTAAAACTTTATTTGGCATAAAACTAATCATCAGTGATCTAGTTACCAAGTGGGAATTTGCCAATCGAAGGATTAAGCCCTTCGGGGTATCTCTCGATAAGTTGCAAGGACGGAACGATGCTAAGTCCAAACATTGATAAGACCAAGTCTTACCCACGTCTCCTCTTCCTCCTTAGCTCCCCCCTAAACTAGGAGGAGTGGGACACTAAACCCTAGCGGTTACCACAAGTCATGGGACGCCCCCATGATCTTCTACAAATGTGTGACCACTCTCCAAACTATTTTCTTCCCCTATAAATAGTCTTGGACGATGACAAATCTAGTATGCAATCCATCTCACCTTACTTTACTATACTTTACACTTAAACTCTCATACTAGTTACTTATTCACATGCTGGAGGTGGTTCACAGGGTCCAACTCCTGCTCAATCACTTAACGTAGTGTTTTAGTATTTCTTATTTCAGGTTATATCCGAGCTTGGCATAATCACAACACCCCTTATTTCCTTTGATCACCATCGAAGGCCTAGTGGTGCGATTTATTGTACAATCAGTGGTGCCTTCCTTAGGACCCGCTACAATTAGTCCCGTTATTTCCAAGTAAAATAACCAGTCAAATACACTCGCTATTAATCTGGCATGAATCCAGAAAGAGAAGTTACACCCCCACCGGGTTTCTCGACCTTAACCCCTATACCCGTAACTGACACCAACAGCCTTCTGCCAATTATGGCCTCCACTTTTACCACACGATCTCACCCTAAAATAATGCCTAATCACCGTGCATCCTCATCAGCTAATCCAGAACCTATCATTAGCCCTGCCTTCATTGATGCTAATTACGAAGAGCTAGAGTCCTTGCTAAGGGCTCAAAGAAGGAAAGTAAGGAACACGGAGATGCGAAGGGAGTTAGAATATTCTAGTGATGAATATGATGAGGAGATCGAGATGGAACCGAGGCCTTCGGCTCCTAGAGCTAATCACCCAGTCCTGCATATTGGGTCTCCTGTAAGTAAAAGGACTGGAGGAAGGAATGTAGGTTTTGAGGGTGTCCCCGAAAGGGCTCCCACAAGGAGAGAGGGGACGGTCGCTGAAGGCTCTAATGGGAGAAGCCAACAGAGGGGAAACACGGAGGTAAACCTACCTCCATTGCTAGCTGCACATTTGGGAAGAACCGAAGCAGGGGTTCCACTACAGCCCTCCCACGCATCCGGTGTGGGAGGTAACCCATGTTCGTTCAACAAAGGAGGAAGTCTTCCTCTCGTTGGTGTGTACCCCCAATTTCCAGCTTAAAGTTATCCTCCAAACCTTTATCTCCACATGAATGGGCAATCTAGTAATCAATATCCCTCACAAACTGCTGTACCCTATAACCATCCCATGATATACCCCCCGTATACCATGTATAATGCTTACTCTCCAAACATGAGTACACCTCATCCTTTTTACCCCTCTTCGGGGATACCCCCTCCTCATAATCCATACAACAATGTCCCCATGAACATGCCACCTTACACCTACTCGTACGCAGAGCCTTCAGGCCCTGCGACACCTTTTGTAAGATGGATTGAAGACTATCCCTTACCGGACGGTTTAAAGATGCCTTCACATATAGGCACCTACAATGGAAAGGGGGATCCAGATAATTTCTTGCACTTGTTCGAGGGAGCCATAAGGATGCAAAAATGGCTCATGCCAGTCGCCTGTCACATGTTCACATACACCCTTCGAGATTCCGTACGTATCTGGTGGAATGGGAAGAAACCAGGCAGCATCATTAACCTTGATGATTTGAAGGCTAAGTTCTGATCTCACTTCAGCCAACATAAGAAGTTCACGAGGACACACCTCACGGTGCACAACATTAAGCAGAGGGATAATGAAAGTACAAGAGCCTTCGTCTCAAGATACACAGACGAAACTCTTCAGATTTTGGGGTTACACGAAGACCAACGTATCTCTGGCTTCGTACATGGTCTCCGAAATCGAAGTCTGTTGAAATTCTTATCCACCGATCTCCCAGCCACGTATAAGGGTCTCATGGAGAAGACATACACCTGGATCGAAGCCAAGGAGGTGTCCACCAACGGAGCTCCTGTGGAAAGCAGGGAACATAGCGGAAAATCCTCAAAGCAATCTTCTTGGGAAGGACAAAGGAGTAAAAACAAGAATCAGCACAAATTCTCTCCTTATAACAAAGTCCCTAATCATGGCCTGCTGGAAAGCTTGACAAAGTCCCCAAAAGAAATTTTGGCTACAGAGAGGGCAACAAGGGCTTTCGAACTCCCTCCTCGCATGACAAGCAACGGGAGGAACCGGACATGACCAAATACTGCCACTTCCATGAAGATTTTGGTCACAAAACGAATAGCTGTAGAGAATTGAAGAAGCAAATAGAGGAAGCTATCAAATTGGGACAGTTGACACATCTAATAAAAGGTATAAGAAAGGGAAAAGAAAAGGTCACCGACACCCCAAACGGGAATAATTACGTCTATGAAGCTCCAATTCTTATGGTTCGCAGGGGAGGACCGAGTCAGAAAAGAAAAGAAATTGAGGAAGGAGCACCCAGCGTGGAGGAAGTAACGTTTCCACCCTTAATGGTCAACCTCCCTCAGATGACCCCATAGTCATAAAGGTCCTCATCTTCAACAGAGAAGTTAACAGGGCCTACATGGACTGCGGAAGTTCTTGTGAGATCATATACGAGCATTGTTTTTTGAAGCTCAAGCCTTCTATAAGATCGCATAGGGTAGATTCGAAGGTACCTTTAGTAGGCTTCTCGAGGGGACACTCATGGCCTCTAGGAGAAATTCCCCTAGATGTAACCATTGGCGAAGGCCAACTCGCAAGGATGGAGACCCTCACTTTCGCAATCGTAAGGTCAGACTCCCCTTATAATCTGTTAATAGGGAGAACCACCATGCAAAAGATAGGCATTGTGGTATCCACCATACATGTAGCAATCAAGTTCCAAACAGCCAACGGGATAGGGACCGTACTATCCAATTATAACAAGACAGGAACACCAGAGGCGGGAAAGAAGATTAAAGAAAATCCTCAAGAGCCTCCGAAGGTTATTTTGAGCTGCGGGGACACCGAAGAGTGTATTGTGGTAAATGAGCTTCATCCGGAGCAAACAGTAGTAATCAGAAAACACCTCCCTGTCACCTTCAAAGCAAGCCTTGAAAAACTCTTGAAGGACAACAAGGATATCTTCGCATGGACATACTCTGATATAACAGGGGTTCCATGAAGTCTCATGATTGATGGTAAGCCCTTCGGAACAGAACACAAACTTAACGAGTTCAAGCACATTGAGCCTATCAAACAAAAGCGTCGGAGTCTTGTGCCTGAGAGAAATGCCGCAACCTGCAAAGAAGTAGACGAACTAGTACAGGCAGGCATACTCAAAGAGGTAAAATACCAAACGTGGGTGGCTAATCCAATTATGGTAAAGAAAAGCGACGGGGGATGGCGTATGTGCGTTGACTTTACTGACATCAACAAAGCGTGTCCAAAGGATTGCTACCCCCTCCCAGAAATAGATTGGAAGGTGGAATCCTTATCAGGATTCCGCTTGAAATGCTTTTTAGACGCTTACAAGGGATACCATCAGATACAAATGGCAGTAGAAGACGAGGAAAAAACGGCCTTCTACACAGGAAAAGGAGTTTACTGCTATAAGAAGATGCCCTTCGGTTTGAAAAACGTAGGGGCATCCTACCAACGTTTGGTAGATAAGGCCTTCAATAAGCAGATATGAAGGAATTTGGAAGCGTATGTTGATGATATGGTCATAAAGAGTAGGACAGAGGAAGACCTACTCTCTGACATTCAAGAAACCTTCAACCAGCTGAGAGCCATCAATATGAAGCTCAATCCGAAGAAATGCTCGTTTTGTGTCAAAGAGGGGCAATTCCTTGGGCATTTAATTACAAAGCAAGGAATCAAAGCAAACCCTTCGAAGGTAAAGGCCATCACCGATCTGCAAGCCCCAAAGACATTGAAGGAGGTACAAAGCCTTAATGGAAAGCTGGCAGCATTGAGCAGGTTCTTATCGAAGGGTACAGATCGATAACTACCATTCTTTAAGACCCTTAAATGATGTATGGATAAGAAGACTTTTCAATGGAGTGTCGAAGCTGATGCTGCCTTTCAAAAGCTGAAGGAGTTCATGGAAATCCTACAGACACTCACAGCCCTAATTAATGGAGAAGGATTGTACATGTATATCACAGCATCATATCAAAGTATTAGCGCAGTACTCCTGGCAGAAAGAGAGAAGAGGCAAGTTCCGATCTACTTCGTCAGTCGGGTTTTGCAAGGAGCTGAATTAAACTACCCAGAATTGGAAAAGCTAATTCTTGCTCTAGTTCATGCCGCAAGACGCCTCCGAAGGTACTTCCAAGCTCACCCAATCACGGTACTGACTGATAAGCCCATCAAACAAATACTATCGAAGCCCGAGAAATCGGGGAGGGTATTGTGGAAAACTAGAAGGGGGGTTGAATAGTTTTACGTCAATTTTTAAAAAAAAAACTTTGTTTTATAAAAACTTCGATTCTTATTTATGTGAATTTCAACACTTGCACAACACAAACAATATAATCTAACTAACTAAACAATTATAACGTAAATATGAAATTAAGTAAAAGATAGAGATAGAAAGAGCAAACCACAACACACGGATTTATAGTGGTTCGGCTACGAAGCACCTCTTCGCCCTACTCCACTCCTCGAGTCACCTACTCGAGAGTTTTCTTCACTGTGTCAACAAACTCCCTTTTGGTGGAGAAACCTTACACAACTTTCGCTTACACCAATTAACGACACTAAGCTAAATGTCGAGTTCTAATAGTAGCTAGAACCAATCTCACGACTTCTTCACGACTGGACACACCTTCGTCACAACTTGAGCACACCACTACTTCTTCACAACAATACACTACTTCTACTTCACACCACTACTTCTTCTATACTAGATTTACAAACCAACCTAGATCTACCAATTACAATCACTACCCAACTTTACAATATATATATATACAAGCTACACAACTAATCTTCAATACTTCTTGATTTTAAATGAAAGGAGTATTCTTCTCTTGCACTTTGAATAATGAGGGATTAGATCACTTGAAACAAAGACTAATATGTTTATGATCCAAGGATTTAGGAAGATGATTTGAGAGAATTAGAATAGAAAGTTTTAGTGCAAAAGGTGAGGAAAAATTTCAGGTTTGAGCAGGTATTTATAGGCAAAAGATTCTGACAGATGAGCGTATGCCGGCCCCCTTAATTGTGTGCCGGCCCCCTTAGAATTAAGGGGGCCGCCCATTGTAACGGCCTGAATTTTTTGTCCTTTTTGGGGAAAGTTTATTTGGTGAAAATTTAACTGAATTTGGTTAAAAATTTGAATTCATTTAATTATTATGAATTAAACATTTTCCTTTAATTACCAAAAGTGTTTTTCTAAATATATAAAACGTTTATGCCATTTTATATAATTTGTAATTAGTAAATAAACCTACCTTTGATCATAAAATGTATTAGACAATTGTTTATTCATACCTTAAGTGAATTAGTTGGATATAATGATATTTTGTCACTAAATACTTGTTTACGTAATGATTTTACGTTTAATGAGTTTATATTTTGTGATCGTCAAAACATAGGGATCTTGAGAAATATTAATAACGTTTTTACGCATTATTTATATCAACAGGTATCTAAATGGGCCATCGAATTGGGAGAGCATGAAATAGAATACAAAGGGCGAAACTCCATAAAAGGTCAAATACTCGCAGACTTTATCGCTGAAACCCCTTCCGAGCCAAGTAAAGATAAAGAATCTCCCAGGAAGAGGCCTTCGAAAAAGGAGGATAACTGGAAGTTATGCATAGATGGAGCCTCAAGCTTTGACGGTTCAGGAGCACGGTTGATGTTAGTCAACCTAGAAGGGAAAGAATACACTTATGCACTGCGATTCGAATTTGAGGCGACCAACAACGAAGCGGAATATGAAGCTTTGTTAGCAGGCCTACGCCTAGCTAAAGACATGGAGGTGCGCGACCTTTCGATTTTCGTCGACTCGCAGCTGGTCGCCAATCAAATTAAAGGCTCCTATGAGGCAAGACAGTCCACTATCAAACAGTACCTGGATAAAGCAAAAGAAATCTTAAAGGGGTTTGAATCCTACAACATCGAGCACGTCCAAAGAAACCAAAATAAAAAGGCAGATGCGTTAAGCAAGCTAGCCTCAATGGCCTTTGCTCACTTAACCAAAGAGGTCCTAGTTGAGGTGTTAGCTGACAGATCTATCCAAAGGAAGGAAATATCGGATGTAATAACCGAGGAAGAAACCAATTGGATGACTCCTATAAGGGAGTACTTAATATGCGGAATCCTACCAGAATATCCAAAGTTAGCAAGGAAAGTTAGAATCAAAGATCCTTAGTACCGGCTAATAGGAGAGTACCTCTACAGAAGGTCCTTCTTATCTCCTTGGCTTCGTTGTGTCGGACCCAAGCAAGCTGCAAACATAATTTATGAGGTTCACGAAGGATCGTGCAGCCTACACGCAGGACCCCGCTCCGTTGTCTCTAAAATAATGAAGCTGGGGTACTACTGGCCATCAATGCACAGGAATGCAATGGAAATAATACATAAATGCGAGGCGTGCCAGATTCACTCGAAGGTCCCAAGACTACCCAAACAAGATATGACTTCTGTCACATCTGTATGGCCTTTTTCCCAATGGGGAATCGACATAGTAGGACCTTTGCCAGTAGCCTAGGAGGAGTGAAATTTCTGGTTGTAGCTATCGACAGTTTCACCAAATGGGTCGAAGCCAAGCCCTTGCCATCTGTGACAGGCAGACACATGGAGAAATTTGTATGGGAACACATCATTTGCCGCTTCAGAGTCCCTCACATCATCATCTCTGACAATGGGAAGCAATTTGCCGAAGGAGTATTCCCTACTTTTTGCAATGGTTTAAAAATCAAGCAATCATTCACGTCCGTGTATCACCCTCAAGGTAATGGCCAAGTAGAAGTTACCAACAGAGACATTATCAAATGAATTGAAAGAAGGATAGGACAAAGTCACCATGGGTGGGTGGACGAGTTACCCCAAGTTCTCTAGGCCCATAGGACACATCCTAAGTCGAGTCATGGGGAAACACCTTTTAGCCTGACTTATGGAACAGAAGCCGTCATCCTCTCAGAGATAAGCGTGGAAACGGAGCGTATTATGCGTTTTGAAGCTTCGGAAAATGAGGAAAAGCTTCGGGAAAATCTAGATTTACTCGAAGAGCGAAGAGAAATAGCCTCCATCAAAGAAGCTATGTACAAGCAAAAGTTGGAAAGATATTACAACAATAGGGTTCGGCCTTCGAGCTTCAAGCCAGGCGAATATGTCCTTCGACTTAATAGCGCAAGCAAAGCCAAATACCAAGGAAAGTTAGGACCAACATAGGAAGGACCTTACGTAGTAGTAGAAGCCTACGGCAACGGAGCCTATAAACTGGCCACAATCTTTGGGGATGAAGTTGACAGGACATGGAATGGCACAAATCTTCGTAAGTTTTACATATAAAACTTACAACCTTTCAGAGAATTTGTTTATTTCAAATTTATGTATTGAACTCTTCTCATTCGGGGAAAGAAGCATTAATGGTAGGCGTCTTAGTATTCATTTCTTAAAATGATGTAATCCTCCCTACCCAATTAATGATACAACGTATTTCCCTTAAATCTCTTGTTTCGTTTTTCACAACAAAGATTTATTTAGCCAAGTACTACAAGTTTCAATGTTCGAAGGATGATATTTATGTCTTGTACATGACATCTACTATAATTCACATTGACTTTCCTAAAACGTCTATGGGCATTCGAAGCCCTATGACTATAAGGATAAAGATGGAGTGGGTCGCAACCCTCTATCAGCAGTTAAATTATACGATTGCTTAAAAATCTTGGTTCAAAGTACACACAATAAGGATACTCATCTACGGTAACCTTAGGTTGTATATTAACGTTATTAAATAACGTTGAGAGAAGAAAATCATATAATTAAAGGATTAATAAAAAGAACATCCCATGGCAAATAGATAACAAAAAAGCGAGCATCCTAAAAATCAAAGTAGCAAGGAGAAAACATGTTCGGAGGGTACAAACCACCCTCGGGATAAACCATTGCCAACAAGGCAGTATTTATGCATTCTTTGATGAGTGGGGATCTTCTTGACGAGAGGGAGACTTCACACCAAAGGCCCTCCTACTTGGAGAAGATGGCTGAATCCTACAGGGCTTCTTCGACAGCAGTTTTTCAACGGAAGCCATTGGATCTTTGGTCACCTTAGAAAGAAAAGGAAAGTCTTCTGAAGCATACGCATTACTGGCAACATCATATTCCTGTTCATGCGAAGGGCGATAGTAAGGAACCTTCGATAGGATCACAGGCTCTCCAGTCTCAGCAATGTTTCCAGAGTAGTGCATTTACCATGGAATAGGGCAGCATTCACCAAGTTGGCCACCACTTGTCCGACTTTATCACTATGATACAACTCCATAGCAATGTAAGGAATAACCTTGGCTACAACCTTTGCCCTATCTTTCTGGAGACTTTCACATTGAAGGTTTAAAGCATCTGCCTCCTGTTGCAATTTGGTTTTTTGCTCCATAAACCTATTCTTTTCAGATTTAAGACATGCACACTTCGACTCAAGAACATATAGTCTCTCTTTTAGCCTAATCGCTTTGGCCTCCTCCATCTTGAGCCTACCACACTCAGCTTGGGCTTCCTTTAGTCGAGTGGCAAGCTTCATGGCATTGGATCAAAGATCTTGCACAATTAGATTTTTCTCAATATCGTTAGTAGCCCTGTCACACTTGGATTACAGCTCAGTGATCAACAGCTCCCTATGTTCCTCTCGAGCCAGAACTACATTCAACTCTTCCTTAGCATTTTTAACAGTCCAAACCAACTCTCTTATTCAGATGTTGAGATGGTTATCTAGAACAGCTTGCCTTGTGTAGCTTTTATCGTGAAGATCACACAATTGCTCTATCGACATATTATCAAGGACTCCCTTCCAGCGGGCTGAAGTAACACCTTCAACCAGTCAGTGGCAAGCTTGGGAGTTGGGGAGTTCCTTTGTGTTAGATAACCCTGCACATTTTCGAATTAGTAGTTGTTTGAAGCTTTAAATTTATTTTGCGGTGGTATTTAGGTCATAATGAGCTTTTACCATGAATATCTTCATCATCCGAATTTTCAGAGGGTACTAAAGCAGCAGTCTTATCCTGGGAGGAAATCTTCTTTGTATCTCTAGATAGGATGGTTGGTATGTCAAGTTTTCTCTTGATTGGAGGCTTTGCAGCCTTAATTTCAGTCCCTTTCCTTTCACAAACCCTGTCAGCTATACCAGAGGTTCCGGAGTACGTCAGGGGGCCATCATCGAAGGAAAGGATTTCTACATCAGGAATGGCTTCAATCGCCAAAGGAGCCTCCTCAGCATTGAGGGGAACCACCCCTTCAATTGATGCCGCTGGCTCCAACACCATGGCATCCACGTCATTATTGTTGACTGAAACGGAAGGTGAACCCACCCCGTAGCTGAATTCTCTAGGATCCCTGGGAATGAAGCTAGCCTCTTTTGCGCCATCAGATACGACGAAGTTTCTAAAAGCCATTACTGCAAAATAAACAGATACATAAATATCATCAGATATATTATTCATTTATGTTAAGTTACATATACATACTTTGGCCATCACAATGGATTTCTGGCAATAAGGGAGATCCTTCCCAACGGTCTACAAGACCAGCCATAAAGAGGATGGGTTCTGGAAAGGTTTGCAAATCAACGGGGTGTCTGGCAAGACGTTGGTAGAGTGGATCGTCTCGGACATTGAGGGGAATTTGATCAGTGAATTTCTTGCGATCAAAATGGAATGCTTCATTCAAGAGTGCTGGATACTCCAGAGGTATGATTGTATCTTAAACATAAAAGAATTTATCTTTCCAATTGGTTATATTTGTAAATGGTTTGGTGATCAACACGGGCACATCTTCATCATTCCTTTTTGACAGTGTTAGCCAATCTCCTCTGAGACATAGGTTAAGGAAGCCTCGAAGCACATTTAGTGTGGGCTCCTACCCATAGGCCTTACACATTACTATGTAGCTAGTAAGTTTGGCTAGACCAAAAGGATTCAACCTTGAAATATGCACCTCATAATATTGTAGTAACTCTAGAAATAATGGATGCAGGGTATTCTTAGATTTGACCGGGTGAGAGCATGAGTATATAAACCCACATACCCTTTTGGGGCGTCGTAGATGATCTAATTATTTTTTGGGAGAATAACTTTGTATTGTTTGGGTATTAGGTAATCATCTAGAAAAAGGGCTAGGGCTTCTCTTGAAAGAGTACATTTTTGTTGTCTTATGATACGTTTAGCGTCCATACTCATGGCTACCCAGTGATACCTAAAGGGCCTAACTACAAGATGGGGGAAGAGGTTACCTTTTGATTGTTGCAGATAAGCACGTCACAACTTTGTGATGGTTGCAGTGGAAAAGGGTGTGTAGTTTAGAATTTGAGAGTGCATCGGTATTTATACTACACGTGATTATATCTGCTAGACACTTTAAATTTTGAAAGATGGTTGAGCTTACCGATAATTATGCCGTTACAATTTTTTGTTCAATGGATAAGTCATAGGCATGCGCATTTAATGCGTCTTTGTATTTCAAATATTCATCCTATCCAATTTCTGAGGATATGGAGAAAGTATTGACTGCTGATAGAGTCGTAAGCAATATATTCTTGCACGCATACATCACTTTCGACTGGGGGGCTTGATGATGTACCCTCCGATTAGGTCGAAGGACTTCCCTTCAATTTTGATCGCAACCTACATAATCGAAGGCTCTGGCTAGCCTCCTAAAACTTTCTTTGGTGTAAAACTAATCATCAGTGATCTAGTTACCAATTGGGAATTCGCCAATCGAAGGATTAAGCCCTTTGGGGTATCTCTCGATAAGTTGTAAGGATGGAACGATGCCAAGTCCAAACATTGATAAGACCAAGTCTTACCCACGTCTCATCTTCCTCCTTAGCTCCCCCGCTAAACTAGGAGGAGTGGGGCACTAAACCCTAGCGGTTACCACAAGTCATGGGACACCCCCATGATCTCCTACAAATGTGTGACCACTCTCCAAACTATTTTCTTCCCCAATAAATAGTCTTGGACGATGACAAATCTGGTATGCAATCCATCTCACCTTACTTTACTATACTTTACACTTAAACTCTCATACCAATTACTTATTCACACATCGGAGGTGGTTCGCAGGTCCAACCCCTGCGTAATCACTTAACGTAGTGTTTTTGTATTTCTTATTTCAGGTTATATCCGAGCTTAGCGTAATCACAAAACCCTTTATTTCCTTTGATCACTATCAAAGGCCTGGTAGTGCGATTTATTGTACAATCATCTCTTTTGATAAACAAAGTCTTATCAATGGCACCTCTCCTGTAACCATGTTGCAATAGAAAAGTGGAGAGTCTTTCATACCAAGCTCTAGGGGCTTGATGGAGGCCATACAGAGCCTTAATAACCTTGTAGACTTTGTTTGGATGTGCAGGATCTTCAAAACCAGGAGGTTGTTTGATATAGACTTCCTCTGTGATAGTGCCATAAAGAAAAGCACTCTTAACATCCATTTGATATACAGGAAAGCCCATATATGATGCAAACACCAGAAACAACCTTATGGCTTCAATTCTTGCCACAGGAGCAAACACTTCATCATAGTCTACCCCTTCTTCTTGTCTGTAGCCTTGAGCAACTAATCTTGCTTTATTCTTGATGACATTCCCTCTTTCATCTCTCTTAACTCTGAAGACCCATTTTGTACCAATTAGTTTCTTACCATCAGGTAAATCACATAATACCCAAACTTCTTGAAGTATAAATTGTAAAAGTTCTTTTTGCATGGCTTCAACCCAACTCTCTTTAGCTAATACTTGAGATACTGTCTTAGGTTCCTCTTGAGACAGAAAGCAAGCAAATAAGCACAATTGCTGATCCTTGTGATTCACCCTGTTTTGTTTATAAACAAAGCTAAGTAAAGAAGTATGTTGCTGAGAGAGATTGTTAGCTTTTGTTCTTGTGAGCACTCCTAAGGTAGAAGGTCCAATAATCTTACTGACAGGATGATCTTTAAGAATTCTCAATGTAGGAGTTGGTGAAACTTCAGGATTATCTTCCAAATTTGTGAAATCAGGGTCTTCAGTGGAATCTGAGAAAATGCCTTCTTTCTCCAATTCATCATCAGTATCTTCTAAGGTAGGCATGGTTGGATCATTCAAATCATCAGTATTGATCCAATTTGATGTATCTAAGACATTTGAAGTACTTTCAAATGGATCAGCAGTACTTTGATGCAAAGTACTGTCAGAGTCATTTGTGCCTTTCGCCTTCTTCTTTTCTGCTTCATAAGCTCTCTTTTGATCATCTTCATAGGATTTTGCAATAGTTTCTTGAAGAAGCATCCTATTAAGTTCATCTTGGATAGCTTGGTCTTCATCAGATACTGTGGAGTTTGGTTGAACAATACTTTGTGGTTCAACAGTACTTTGAGGTTCAAAAGTACTTTTCTTCTTTTCAATGGATTCTTCATTAGGAACATCTTCAGATCTCATATTGACTCCATGAACAATGTATTGTAATTCTTCTTCATTGTGAACAACTTGATTTTCTTCTTTAACAGGCACATAATTCATGGATGAGGCCAAAATATCAAGATCAAACATCCAATCAAGACCTTTACCTTTTTGATTTTCTTGATCTTCAAGAAAGTCAACATGAAGACATTCTTGAACCTTCTTGGTAGCCCTGTTGTACACTCTAAATCCTTTGCTATTTGTACAATAACCTAATAAGTATCCTTCATCTGACTTGCCATCAAACTTTCCCAGAGTATCAACAGTATTCAAAATAGTCAGGGGACATCCAAAAGGTTTCATAAACTTAATATTTGGTTTCTTTCCCATAAGTAACTCATAAGGTGTCTTCATATGAGGTTTTGTCACTGATACTCTATTCAACACATAACAAGCAGCACTTACAGCTTCAGCCCAAAATGGAACAGGTAATTGAGAATCTGCAAGCATTGTCCTTGCTGCTTCTATCAAAGTTCTATTCTTTCTTTCTGAAACTCCATTCTAATGAGGAGTTCTTGCAATACTAAACTCTCTCTTAATTCCTTTCTTGGCTTCAAATTCATCCATAAGCTGATTCTTGAATTCAGTTCCATTATCACATCTAATGGATCTTACTTTGAGTCTCAACTGATTTTCAAGTGCTATTATGAGATCATGAATAGCATCAAAGGTTTCATCTTTAAATCCCAAGAAAAAGACCCAACTAATTCTGCTACAATCATCTGTGATAACCAAACAATACTTCTTCTTGTTCAAACTTGAAACAGAAATAGGTCCAAACAGATCCATATGCAACAATTCCAAAGGCTCTCTAATAGTTCTTTCTTCAATCTTTTTACATGAAGCCTTGTGATGTTTACCCTTCTTGCAAGCTAGACATGAGTGATCATTCATGTATGTTTTAGAAGGTAAACCTCTGACTAAATTGCCTTTGACTAATTTGTTGATGTTCTTGAAATTTACATGCCCTAATCTTCTGTGCCATTGATGTGCTTCTTCCATTGTTGCCCTTGCTACTAAACAAGTTGATCTTTCAGTAGGATTGATATTCTTCAAATCTAAGCTGTACACATCATTGGTTCTTGGTACTCTTAGCATTACCAAGTTTTCATCTTCTAACTTAAACTCAGGGGAGAGAATAAGACATTCTGTGTCAAGGAATAACACAGGATATTTCTTGTCATAGATCTGAGATACTGACAAAAGATTGAATTTAAGCTCCTTCACATATCTAACATTCTCAAAATCAATGGATCCAGTCTTGATGGTTCCTTTGCCAGTGATTCTCCCTCCATCAGGATCATTCCCAAATGCAACTCTTCCTCCAAAATAATCCTTAAAATCTAACAAGAGCTCCTTGTCTCCAGTCATGCTTCCAGAGCAACCACTATCAATGATAAGATGATATTTAAGCTCCTCTTCTGGGTTGCCCTACATAAAGATGAAAAGGGTTAGTTTCTTTTAGGAACCCAAGCCATTACTGACTTGTTTTCCCCTTGTGGAGTGACATACTCAAATTCTTTGAGTGTGTAATCTCCACTGTTTTTTAAAGTACTATCAAGAATTAATGTCTTTGTTACCAAAACCTGTGGTTGATTCTTATCAACACTCCCTTTTTCACCCTTATTCTCTGAAAGTACTGTTTCTTCCCTAGTAGTACTTTCTTTCTTAACCCATTTAGTTTTGACAGTTGGTGTTGGGTTCTTTGAGCTAGGTACTCTTTTTGAGGTGTAAGGCCTTCTAGGTTTGTAGGAATTGAACGTCCTTGGTCTTACTTTTGAAGAAGTGCTAGCAGTGCCTTGGTTGGGTGAATTCCTAACAGTACTTTGAGAAGGTATTGTTTTACCAGTACTTTGAAAAGTATCTCTTGAAGGTACTTGGGGTTTGGAAAATGGTCTTTTCTGGTGATGGTACCTATAATCTTTTGAGAAATTACTATGGTTAACCCTATATGAATGATTCCAAACTGGTTTATTCTCCCTTGGTTTATTCTCCCTGCGCTTATGGTTTGCAGATGTGGTATTTGGGAATTTGCTTAAGTATTCTGAGTGATAATCACAGTCCTTAATCAAATGGTGAGGACTATAACATACATAACATAACTTTGGACCCATATTCCCAAATCCACTTCCAAAAGGTTTTCTAAAATTAGCTGTATTTTGAAAAGATTTCCTTGTAGGTACTGCTGAATGATCAACAATACTTTGAAAAGTTTTTGGAAGTACTGCTTGTTTTGAAAAGACTTTATCACTCCCTGAACCCTTGTTATCATCCCTAGGTTTCTCAATAGTTTCTCTTAAAGACTCCGAACTAGATTGACTTGAATTAGATTGACCTTTAAGCTTCTTTCTAAACTCCAAATTGTCTACTCCAAAACAAGAAACATCTGTCCTAGGTGGTTGAAAACTACCTGTGGGTGGAGGAACTTCATTGTATCCCTTGTATTTCTTAAATTCAGGAGGTGTTGAACTTGGTGATTCCTCATCACTGGATGTGTTCTCTTCTAAGCTAATGAATTCTTCATCACTAGTTGAAGTCTCTTCTGAAAGACTTAGTTCCATGTTCCTAGTTGGGATTTCTTCTGAACTACTATCATCATAACCTAGGCCAGTTTTAATGTTTGTTGTTCTTTGTTTTTCAACAAAACTAACATGTGACAGACATGATTCTTTCCAACTAGCAAGTTTTTCTAACAACTTATCTCTTTCTTTGGTGACCTTTTCTAGTTCAGAAACCTTACATCCTAACTTCCATTCACTTAACTTTAATTGATAATCTTGTTGCTTATATTTTTCTGCCCAAGCTACTTCATTATTTTCATGAGTGATTATCTTGGCTTCCATTGATTCTAAAGTCAATTGGTAACCAGCTATCTCAGACCTAGCCCTTCTATAATTATCTCTTTCAGTTTCATATTCTTTAATCAACTTTAGATAAGAATTATTGCATTTAGAGCATACCTCAGAGAAAGTAGATGAACTTGTTGAAGTAGCTACCATAGCAAGCTGAACAGGTTCTTCTTCACTTTCCATGCTCCAATCAAAGCTTCCTAGACCATCTCTTGATTCCAAAGCAGCATATCCTGGTTCCTCATCAAAAGTTGTGCTCCAATCAACCTCTTCCAATGCAACCATAGAGTAGGTTACTGGTTCATCATCAAATTCATTACTCCAGTCAACCACTGATAGATTTTCTTGAACCACCAAAGCTTGTGACTTTGGTTCAGCAATGGGAACCTCCTTTCTTTCAACCTTGGGTTTTTCAATCATTCTGTTTGCCTGATACTTTGCAAACTTGCATTCCCTTGCAAATTGACTAGTCTTTTGACAATTGAAGCATTCAATCTTAGATTTATCAAATGCTATACCCTGCTTAGCTTTAAAATACATACCTATCCCTGTCTTGTTCATGAACTTCTTGATCCTTGCAGTGATCATGGCAACCTGCCATCTTATGTCAATTTCTTCTAGAGCATCATCATCAATTTGAAAGACATCTTCTTGATATGTAACAGGTAGAGTGGCTTGTTGAGCAAAGAATGAACATAAAACATCATCTGAGTTGGTGTTGTTTGATGGTGATGAAATGGTAGTGACCATGGTTGTACAGGGGTGCTGTTTCTCTTCAACAGTACTTTGGACAGGGTAAGCAGTACTTTTAGTGGAAGTACTGCCTTTGTTTTCAGAAGACACAAAAGCAATGTTACGAGAACTTGAACCTTTGTTACCCTTCATCTCATGCTCATACACCTTTAAATTGTTGTAGAGATCATCAAAATCCATAGTATCCAAACCAGGTGGTCCTCTAATCATAGTAGCAACCACATGCCATGCAGATGGCAAACTTCTCAAGAACTTTAGGTTTGCATCTTCAACAGATGCCTCTACTCCATATAACTCTAGCATACTGAGTAGATTTTGATATCTGTCAAAGGCAGAGTCAAGGCTTTCTCTTTAACCAACAGTGAATGTTTCAAACTGTTGCTTCAATAGGTTTCTATGCATCTTCTTGGAAGCATCATTACCTCCAAATCTTGTCTTAATAGCAGCCCATAGTTGGTTTTCATCTTTAGCATCATGAAACTTCAATAGGTGACCATCAGGAATAGCAGAAACCAGTATATTGAGAGCCTTATCTTGATTTCTTTTTGTAACTGCTGGCAAGGTTGGCTTAGGTGGTGTAGGTTGTCTTTCAATTGATACAGGTTCATCAATGACAACATTACCATTGACAATCACATCCCATAAAGCATGGTCTGTGATGGCAATGTACTGCCTCATATTCATACTCCATAGATCATATTCTCCCTTATTGACAATGGGAATTCTAATTGAGGTGATGGATGGAACTGGTGCAACTTCTGTCGACATCTTTTAGGGTTTGTTGTAAAATCAGTTTTAAGGGTTTCTTCTTAATCAGAGTTTCCACACAAGCTCTGATACCACTTGTTGGATCGATATACTCTGACCAAACTTAACTATAACTTGTAATGGTCTTAGCAATCTTGAATAACTCAAAACTACTAACAATGAAACACTGATATAACCTTGTAAAGTATGCGGAATCTATTAACACAAAGCTAAGAAGAACTTTGAATGATTATATTAAAACCAACTTGAACCTGCTTATCTTACACAGATTCACTAACAATCCCTAACTCTTTAATATCGTATTCTCTAATCTATGAAATCGTATGCATGTACTCGTACGTCTAATACCATCCTAAGGCTCCTTTTATAGGCACAAGGAAAACCGTAAGTCGGTTTAAAATACTTGAACGACAAGTAAACTAACTCTAAACAATTCTAGAATATTCTAATAATATTACATAACAATCCTTAAACGATATTGCATATCAGTCCTTTATCTTTGAAGTACTTTGAATATTCTTCATGCACGAGCAGTACTTTGACCATGAGCAACACTTTGACACCAGCAGTACTTTGAACATCAGAAGTACTTTGATCCTCATATCCCAACAATAGAAGTACTTTGAATATTCTTCATATCTTCAAAATTTACTTTTAGGGGCTTTATTTGTCAATTCTTGAATTATGAGGATCTCTCTTGACTTTTTGACTTTATTTTGAACATTAAGCATTCCTGGTTCCGGTTCTTTGACTGTTTCCACTTCTCGTGCTCGTTTTTATGGCTTTGGCTTCATTTTTGTGCTTTTCTCATATTAACTTACATGCACGTACAAAAACATAAAAACACATATTTTTGGCAATTATTTGTTAGTTTTTGGTCTTTTTGGGTTTGAGTTTGGTAAATAAAAGGTGTGTGTATTCGCTCACACCAAAATCTCCCAGACTAAGATATTGTCGTGTCCTCACGCAATGCTATAAGCTCACATTTTTTAAGTCTAAAATTCCTCATCTCTTTTTACTAACTTTGAAAGTAGCAAAATATTCAAAAGAGACTACTAAATTTGAAACACGACTCATAGAGAAGTGACCATTCGGATAAAATTTATCGTCCCTGATTTTTCACGAGTTCCCAAGCCAAGCATAAAAACGAGATCATTGTTTAATTACAAGTTAAATGCTAACACTACCCATGGAAGTTACTTGTGTAATTACCTCTTGTTCCCATTTCCTATTTTTGTATCTCATTATTTTATTTTTTGTGAGAAATGAATTTCTCGTTTTGATAGTTTTTAGTCCGATAAGAGCACAAAATTTGAACGCTAAGTAGTTCCCAAACCTTCCCTCGAAAATCCCTGCATACAAAAATTGGGTCCACATGGAGGTCTCTGATTTAACACGATTTTAGGGGTATCCTTTTTATTTACGACTGAAACATCCCATGTTTGAGACCCGAGACGGAAGCTTTTTATTAGGACACCCCCGAAGTCGAAGCTTGGCATTTATTTATCATTATCAAGCACATTAACGTATTTGTCCTTAGCCTTTTACAACAATTACAACATCGGTTGCGAGCCGACAAGATGTAATAGTCTTATTATGACCTTGGATTTTTCCTCAGCCTTTTTTGAAGTCTACAACATCGGTTGTGAGCCGGCAAGGTGTAGAAAACTTTTATGGCTTTGGATTATTATTATTATTATACATTATTCATTATTATTTGCCAAACCCCGAGTCCTACGGTCTTTACTAAGATCACAACATCGGCAGCAAACGGGCAAGATGTGATAGTCTATTTCACCGTAACACTGGCAGTACCCCTATGTGTACCAAACCTCCATATGTAGAAATTTTCTTAGGAACGAGAAAAAACTAAGTATTGCCCAAACCGTGCACCCTTAATTATTCCTAGAGATCTATTATATAGGGTGAAACAATTCTATGGGAACGAAAAGGCCATAAGTACCTTCCTTGAGCTTTAAAGAGAACCAACTACTCCACATTTAGCATTTAACTTCTAAATAAACTCTATCATTTCTCGTTCTCCGCAAATTTAAAATCTCAAGTAATGAGATCCGCGGATGCTTAGCCGATAATCAAGCCATGCATATATAAAGTCAATTACGGGAACTTGCAAACTCTTAGAAAGAATTCGCGTTTTCTAGCTCCTTGTATAAAAGACTAGAATAAGCTTTAACAATTATATAGGTTAAGAGAACAAGCTAGGGCTCAACATGCCCGATCAAGTCAAAATTTTATTCCTACTCTAATCATCGGAAAGTCAACATTGTGTCAAAACTTATTATATTTTTGTAATTTTTTTCAAATTTCTCATTTTTTTTGTATTTTTCATCAAAATTTTTCAAATTTTTTGGAAAAACGGGGTTGCATGAGTACTCAGCAAAATGCAAGGTAATAACCGAATCGAAAGATTTACCCCTCCCGGAGTAAAGCGAAACATTGTCCTCAATGTTTCAAAGGTAAGGGTAACCTACGAGAATCTAAGGCCATTTATTAGGTATGCCAATAGATAAACGTTAATCAAAACGATTAGGATATGAGAGAAGCATCGAAGAATGAGACTCGAGTGGAGAAAGGACAGCACGACGAGCACGAGAGTCTTCATTTTCAGGCAATCTGGATATAAAACCACAAGCACAAACACAAAACACGAGAGAATGGAAGAGGTAGCCCTCCTCACGGTTACTTATTAGAAAAAGAAAAGAAAAGATAGATGGATAAGCATGGGGTGCCTCCCACGAAGGGCTTGTTTATTATCGAGTCGCATAGCTTAGACTCGCCCCGAATTCATTGGTCCTTCAGGGAGCAAGATGTGGAGGATACAATCTTCATCGGACTTTTATTCAAGAAGTTTGGATAAACCTTGAAGCGCATGAAAGTTCCACCCCAATGAGATACCCACGGCTTTAAAAAGAAACCTCAAATGGTGATACCGGGGTCAAAGATGAAATCTTCACTCCAGATGGAATGAAGGAGAGGAGAAGTCACAACATATGTGAAGAAGGGTAAAAAGATTTGAATATCAATAAAGATTAATCCTTCCTCCTCAAAATCAAATTTCACATTTCCTTTGATTTGAATGTCATCATTAAAGCTCTTGTGATCATTTGCAACAAAATCCTCGGGAGGGAGGGTTGGGTTAATGTCATTATCAAGTAAATGATAAAGAACACATCCTCCATGTTCAAGATTTCCCTCTAGATCACAATTACACTCCGGCGGAGCTATGATATAGGAGAGTTCACTGGAGAGCTCTCCCAGACTAGAGGTATAATCATATTTGGAATCAAATTCATTGTCTTTATCCTCTTGTGGGATAGGATCAATGCGAGCGAGTTCATAGGAGAACATCTCGTGAAGAGATTCACTATTATGAAGTATGTCTTTGGGATCCGGAAGGATATAAGGAGGCGGGACTTGTGCGGTACTTTATGGTGTATCAATGTGCACCTTGTCCATATCGGCTTCCGTGTCAGACTCATCACTTTCCTAATCAAATATTTGATTATCTGAAATTAAAGTAAATTCAGAGTCAAAATCAAATAAATGATTTGTGATGGTCGTTTTGAACTTTTCTGAGATCGTATCGAAAGGTTTTTCAGATACCTTTTGGATTGGAACACGGTTGTCAATATCTTTAAGAGGATTAACTTCGGCTTCCTTGTCCCCCATTGTCAAGGTATCTGAAGATTTCTTGATCTCATAGTTCTTTATTTCACAAGGTTCATCCTCATCACTCTCACTGTCGTCGAAATATGTATAGTCATTTATGAGAGGAAGACCTGGTCCTGGCTGACTAATATAATTAAGGACCTCAGTTTGTTTATTCATTATGAAAACTCTTTCAGAGTAATGATCACTCATCATAATGGGAGAGTCATACTGAACTTCAGCGTCCCATTGATAATGATGAAGTGTCATATTTTCGATCAAATCGTAAGCTTCTTGAGGAGTTTTCCGCATGAAATCTTCGCCGGCTGCCAACGTAATTTTTTCTCGATCATTTGGAGTTATGCCATTATAAAAGGTTAGGATCTGATCAAGAAGCAAAATATTATGGTTTAGATATTTCCTTAACGACGATCTGAATCTCTCCTAAGCTTCGAATACTGATTCCGTAGGAAATTGTCGAAAATTCAAAATTTCTTTCCTAAGCTGCATCATTTTAGAACGTAGAAAGTATTTTGAGAGAAACTTGACAAACATCTCTTCCCAAGAATGAATTGAGTGGGTTTTAAGAGTGTAAAACCAAATTTTAGCATCGTGGGATAAAGAGAATGGGAAGAGATTCAAACGGATGCTATCAAGAGAAACTCCATTTTGTTTCATGGATTGAGTGATGGCTAAGTGTTTATTCAAATGTTCGTTTGCATCCTCCTCTTGGAATCCGTGAAATTGGCAATTTTGCCGGATCAGTCTAACCATATGATTTTTCAATGTTAAATCGGTTCCCAGAACTGATGACGGAATGATTGGTCCTCCTCTACCGATCAATGTAGGACGATAGAAATCCTCCATGGTCCGAGGATCATGGGAATGAGATAGAAAATCGATCATTGTGAAGAATTAAACAACGAGAGGGTAAAGAAGGTAAGAATTAAACGGTTTAGAGGATAAGAAGGTAAGAATTAAACGGTATAAGAGGGTAAAGAGAAGAATTAAACATTCAAGAGGATAACGAAGATTCTTTTTTAGATTTTCGTAAACATAAAGGAAAAAAAAATCAAAATCAACTTAGAGGTTAAAATATTTTTGGGTTTTTTTTTAAGTATTTTAACAAACAAATGATTTTTCTCTTTATTTTATTTTTGGTAATCACTACTTAACCGCAACCGTTTCTTTTAAGTTTACGCACGGCGGGGCGGAGAGGCAAAGGTGCTCCGAAGATGCTTGAAACCCGCCTCACTCAGTCTGCAATTTAATGTCATGACTTCCCTAGAACCCCGTTTATTCGGTTGTAAGACTCAAAATAATTCGATGAACGACTAACATTGCGATTTCTTTTGTTGTTTATTCGGAATGGTTTACAACACTTTCGAGGGAAAGTGAGGATCCTTATTATTTTTGTATTTATGAAAATACTTTAGGAAAAGTGTTTTATTTATTCTACTTTTGTGTTTTTTAAAATATAACGAAAATACGTAACTTCCAAGGAAGGATCTTCAAATCACGAATGGAATCGACGCACTCTTTTCAAACCTTTCCCGGCAGCGGCGCCAAAAGTTTGATTTGATACTTACTATATATATATATATATATATATATATATATATATATATATATATATATATATATATATATATATATATACATATATATATATATATATATATATATATATATATATATATATATATATATATATATATATATATATATATATATATATATATATAGAAAGATATCTCCAAGGATGCACGGGTAAATATGAATCTCCGGGTCGTTTTCTCAATGAAGGATGAATTCGAGCTCGTTGGTTCGGTTTCGTGAAGTGAATGTGAAGGGGGTTTATGGGGAACCCTAATTAAACTACAAGCAATACAAAGGAAAACAAGTAAAAATGCGCAAATAAGGAAATATGTATGCCTAACATGCAATTAAAACTAAAAACGTAACTTAAACGTAAAATAAACGTAAACGAGGGAAATAAAAAGTGAATTTAAAGCTAGACTAATCCTACGGGGTATGAAAATGATTTTCCTAATTTCTAAAAGACAAAAGAAAATTTTGGGAAAAAGAAAAATATTTTTTTGACTTTTTATTTAATTATTATTAATTAAAAACTATTTTTACTAATTAAAAAGTAATAAAAATACAAATAAAAGTGAAATTAAGTGAGAAAAATGAAAATCTAATTTTGAAAAATCTAAAATAACCTAAAAATATTTTTAAAACTGAAAATATATTTTTTTTGGCTTTTTATGTAATTATTATGAATTAAAAACTATTTTCTAATATTTAAAATATATTTAAAATGAAATTAAATATGAAAATAAACTAGAAAAATGCAACTTATTTTTTGAAATTTCTAAAATAACTAAAAACTATTTTAATGACAGAAAACTAATTTTTTTGGATTTTTATTTAATTATTATGAATTAAAAATGATTTAAAATACTTAAAATACTAATATTAATTAAGAAAAGTACCAAATGAACTTTGAAAAATCTGAAAAATTTATGGAAAATTTAAATTAATAATCTAAGCCTAGGAAAAATATAAAAAGTTAGATAAGCCCAATAATAAGCTGATTTGGGCAAATAAGCAGTCTAAATAAGCATTTCAAATAAGCACATATGCACCAAATCACACCAAAAGCTTAGGACAAGTTCAACTAACTTATATAAGTACAACTAAACAATAAAAAACATAATAATCCCACAGAATAAGCAAGGAAGGCCAATAGCAACTCAAATAAGCACTTTATGATAAGCAGTTTTGCACAAAAAGCTCAAGAATAGATTAACTCACTTATTTAAGTTCAATTCAACTTAAGGCAACCAGATAAGTACTTGGGATAAGCAAATAAGTGGTATGGCAGTTGTAACTTTTGAGACAGAAAACAAGGTTGAAAGGCCTACTTTGAGCTGATTAATAAGCACTGTAATAAGCTAATTTGTGGCAAGTTAAGGGGGCAAAAGCTAGACTACCAAGCTGAGAACACAAAAAAACTAAAAGCCCTAAATCTAACACACCGATTGAACTCCAATTATGGCTAGATCAGATCATGTTCTAACAGCTTATACCCTACTTTTGACTTTTTGAATGCACACTAAAGTTGACTAAAACGGATTTCAACAACCTAATTCTACTCTACTATGTTACTTAATGATAATGAGGCACTGAGAACTTAAACACAAACAAAAAATAAGCAGAATGAAACAAATATGCAGCTCAGATTACTGGTTATGTAGGCATACATGAATCAAAGATGCAATTTTGACTTTTTGTGTATAACCTATGAATATTATGCTTTTTCTAAGTTTACTATGCCTAAAGTGATGTAGTTATGCAGGAAGAATACACAGGAAACAACAAGAACACATAGAATGCAAGCAATCCAAACACCCCTTAATAACGTAGTTACACTAACTTTCTAAGATTTGAACTATGATTTACCAAACCAATGATCACAATACTAATCTAAACTGTATTAGAGGCTATTTGAAGTATTGAATTCAACAAACAACAACAAGAACTTAGATTTTCAATTTTCACTATATCAAGGCAGTAGCACATCAAAACTTTGAATAAGCATACAATATCACAACATAACACCAAAATAGGCTATAACAAGCTAATCAAAGCAGAATTTAAGCTAAACAAACTGAACCTAAGCTAATGCAAATAAAAAGAAAACTTACTTGATATGTGGCTTAAGAAGGAAATATGCTACTGGCAGTAAGATAAGTTCACAAAGGCTTTGGAAGAGCTATTTGTGAGCTTATCAGAAGGGATTGGAGCTTTTACAAGCTTATGTACCCTTTGACTTATTGTGTATGTACATATATATATATATATATATATATATATATATATATATATATATATATATATTATTTTTGTTTTTTTTTTCTTTTTGATTTTTAGCAAAATGAAAGCACAACAGAATTTATTGATTAAGAAACTTATACAGTACTAAATAGAGCTTATTTTATAGAAAGTAAAGGATTTTATTTGAAATTTAAACTTAAACGAACATTATACAAAAACCGATACAAGACAAATTAAGTAAACAAACTGATGATTTTATTAAAGGAGAGCAAGTTACACTATTTGAAGAGCAGAATTACAAAACAAGACTAATTTTTTCCACCTAATTTAGACCCTAGAATACTACACTACTCCTACACCACACGGTTACAACCAATGGTGCATAGTCCTATTTATAGCCCTGAGGAGAAGCTAGGGATCCTTTGAGAAGCTTCAGGAAGAAATCCCACCGCCATTGATAACCTTATCTTGATGATTCCAGAACCTTGGATCCTTTAGCACCTTCTTGTCCAATCCTGATCTTATTTTGTGCCACGTGAGCTTGGTGTGACGTGGTATCTGACACGTTGTCAGAACCTTCTAGGCAATACTAGGTTTATTAGAGCTTAACCAGGGTAAATGGGGTTGGGTGAGTTGTAGGTGGAGGGTGAATAGTAACCAGGGGTTAAAAGGGAGGGAAATGGTTTGGGGATTTTGACCAGGGAATTAGTATTTTGACCGGGTATAGGGTTGTGGGTGGATCCGGATAAAATGGTTATGGGTACCAGGTTTATTGAATGGTAGGCTTGGGGGTTTGGGCTTGGGTAATGAAAAGGGTGTTGGGTTGGTTTGTTTGTTAAGGTTAAATGGTCTAGGCTTTTTAGTGTTTTAGGATTAGTTAAATTTTAGGGACCAAAGGTGTAATATTCTGTATTAGAGGGACCAAAGCTGCCATCTGCATAAATATTATCCAAGGGCTCTTTTTGTCTTTATTTAATTCTTAAGGGGCCTTAGATCTCATATCTTCAAAATTTACTTTCAATTCTTGAATTATGAGGATCTCTCTTGACTTTTTTACTTTATTTTGAACATTAAGCATTCCTGGTTCTGGTTCTTTGACAGTTTCCACTTCTCGTGCTTGTTTTTCTGGCTTTGGCTTCGTTTTTGTCCTTTTCTCATATTAACTTACCTGCATGTACAAAAACATAAAAACACTTATTTTTGGCAATTATATTTTACTTTTTGGTCTTTTTGGGTTTGATTTTGGTAAATAAAAGGTGTGTGTATTCATTCACACCAATCCTTTTCAAAAGGGATCTGCATAGTATAAAATGAGGGATCCGGCTTACATGTAACATGTTAGCAATAGTAGAGAGTAGAAAAGATATGAAAACAAGTAATAATCACACCAAACATGTTCACATAAGCACATAGTCACGAATAATCATTTAATAAACATAAGAGAAATGATACAAAGAAGGTTAAATCTATAAAAACTAAGAAAATGATCTCATCATGAAAAATTCCTATTTGACTAAAATTATGCCTAAAACTTAAGGATAGTGAGACCACTTGTGCTTGCACTTCAAGGTTTTTCTGGTAGGTTTGGTTTGGTGACATAATCAAGATGTTCACAGAGGTGATAGAACATGAAACGTACTTCATCACATAGTTCATGAACTATGTTTTGGACATGTTGACAATGATCACAAGTATCATTATTAGTTGTTAGTTGAGAGGTTAAGATAGGAGGTTGGTGAGGCATGTTTGAGGTGGAAGCACCTAGGTGGAAAGGTTGTGGTTGTACCGCGGGTGTTGGTAAAGAAAAATGTGTGGGTGGAAGTATATATGGTGGTTGAGATTGTTGACATCTTCTCATTACCCAAAATGTGCCATTTGATGGTAGAGGAGAGGAAGGCAAGTTGGCTATAGGTGGTGGTATGTTTATGTCAACATCTAAGTGATGGGATGGTAGTTGGATTGACATTCTCTCAGTAGATGAGAATGTGGGTAATGGTGGTGGATTAGAAGGTCTATGAGGTGACTCCTCCATTCGTGTTTGGGTTGCTCCAACGGGAAAACGGATGCATTTCATGTCTAACATTATTAGAGTGCCTGGTAACCACTCATTTGAGGCGAAATTCTTATTATGTCTAGCTTCGGGGTCATGAGCTTAAGAGCCAATGTAACTTCATTTTGACATCAAGTCACCTTACTTTTTTTACTTATGGCTATTGTACATACATTTTAACTTATAACTCTATGGAATTCACCAACATTATGTTGACCATTTTAGCAATGTATTTTCTGGTTATTAAGGTAGTTCATGCTGCATGCATTTGGACCTTCATGGAGTCACGGAGTCGACGCGTCTCACTATATTTTCTGCACTTATGAAACGTTTGATCTTGTTGAACTTACTTTACTTAAATTGACAACATCTTTTGGGACCTTATTTTGTGAACTCTGAATGTTTTAATGATCAAACGACGTATTTTCCAAACGATACTTTAGGTCGTTCAATGTAACTATAACTGTGATGCTATGGACAGTCACGCCCCAGGTATTCCATTCCGCTGCCAAACAGGTATTTTGGGGGTGTGACAGATTGGCATCAGAGCTAAGGTTATAGCGAACTAGGATGTATCATGGACCCTAGACTATAACCACATCATCATAGCATCTCATCATTTCATCATAAGTGCATATTTACTACATATGTTGTTTCATGCACACACTGTGCGAGTTATTTATACCCATATTCATATATAATTATATTGACCTGGTTCACAAGTGACATGTCTTCAGATACCCACCCTGTCATCCTTTTATCGGATTCCGACATTGAAGATGCCTTGTCATCTTCCACTACCATTATACCACCAGTTGCACTTACACCACTATTAGCACTATTGATTTGTCATAGGAACAGGGTTTTCCTATTATTCAGCTCATACATAGAATGCCATTTGGTAGAGTATTCAGACTTAATCTTAATGGACCTATTAGGATGCTTATTGTAAGGAAGATAGTATGTTTCTTTCCTTCACTAGTAGAGCACTCACTACTTAGGTACTACCACCACTATCAACTACTTATTACACTATTGGTCATCCCAAAATGCGTACTTCAGTTTTACCTCTTAGATGTCACGAGATGGAGCGAAAGAGGGTAGTATTCCATTCACTAGTATCACCATTATCTCCTAACTCACCACTAGGATCTCATCGTCATCAATTTTATTCTCATCATCTAGAATACCACCATTGTCATTTTTCTTTTCCATTCCCACTTACCATGAATTAGATAAAACCTTGTGGATAATACCAAGATCACGGACTCAACAGGAACATCCGAAGATTCCTCAGGATTGGTTTGGAACATGCACTATCTAGGATATGATCGATGCACAACTTCAGACACCACTTCAAGACTATCTCGACCTTATGATGCCATAAACCCTGGTTTCACTCAGAGGGACACCAGGAAGTCTCTAGACTAGACTTATATCTTTACTAGCTTTTACTATTATCCTAGCCACAGAAAGTGTGGGACATAGTCTAAAGAACTTGTTGTCTTTTGGTTGTTGTATAAACAAATGTATCAAGTGTGACTCTACTATGTAGGAATAGTTGTGCTATCTATGATATCGGTTCACGTAGACCAAAATTTTCATATATTATATTCATGTGTTGTGAATATGATGATTTTTATTACCTATAGATTCTCATTGTCTCTTATGATTTGATGAATATAGATTTAAGCAAACCACTTCAAGAATGACGCAAGCTGCTGTTAGACAAGTCATTGCCAAGAACATAGCCACCGCCATCACCAAGGAACTTACTCACGTGGAATTTATGGGTTGCAATCCTCCCTCCTTTAGCGGAACTATAGACACAAAGGAATTTCTCAAATGGTTCGAAGAAATAGAAACAATATTTCGATGTGGTGACTGTTGTAAGGAAGACAAGGTTAAGTTCGCCACATGCACCTTTCAGGATCATGCCCAGGAATGGTGGACCAAACATGTTCAGATAGTGGGAGTTGATGCTGCTTACTCACACTCTTGGGAGAAACTAAAAAGGATGATGAGTTTAATATATTGTGTAAAGAGCGAATTACGAGCAATAGAACAGGAAACACTAAACTTTACCATGGTAGGAAATGATGTTGACGAGTACACTACTCATTTTTATGAATTAACAAGACTAGGCCCTGCAATGGATGAATCGGAAAGCAAGAAACTTGAAAGGTACATCGGGGGACTCTCCCCTGAAATTCGTACATTGGTCGTCTCATTGAAACCCGATGCCATGTCTGAAGCTATTAAAATGGCGATCGAAGCAAAGGAATACATAGCTCACACCAAGACATTAGGAAACAATAGCGACAACAAAAGGAAGTGGAACAACAATCGAGGTGGGAATGCCACACAAGAGACAAGGAGTTGCTAAGCCCTATGCTGCAGGTCTAAATGAAAAGAACGATTACCTTGGTATTTTACCTAAGTGTGAAAAGTGTCAACATCATCATAACCCAGGCTGTTGCTCGAGACCATGTGGAAATTGTAAGAAGGTTACTCACAAAACCAGGGATTGCAGGTTTCCAATTGTGGGTGATAATCAGAAACCATCAATAACATGTTTTGGCTGTGGAGTAGTTGGACACTTCAAGAGTGAATGCCTGGAGTTGAGAGACCTGAACTGGAGGAAGAAGTTCATGTTTTAATATATAAACCATAGTTCGAGCCCTTTAGGGTTGTACTTCTCTTTTGTATTTTCCGTTAGTACGTTGAAATAACCTAGTTGTATTAAGCACTCTTTTATCCAATGTAATATCTATCCTTTGTTATCTCAGTGATAATCATAACCTTTGTTTATTCCGTTTTCTATTCCAATCGCTCAATCTTCAACCGTTTAGCGACATTATACCATCGTATTATTAAGGATTAGGCCGATTTCATTTTGACGGATTAGTAGACTATTACCATTCCATAAGATTCATCCATGTATCCAATAAACCATTCAACGAAATTTGTTTTAAGCTATTTTACTACCTTAAGGGGAAATTGTTTTACAGAATTTCTAAAGTAAGCTATTTTGTTACCACGCTATAAATTGATTTTTCCATCATTACACCAAGTATTTACTATTATTACGCGAAACAATTTTCATGTTACTTGAAAGGAAATATCAGGATACCATTTTTAATAACAATGCGTTGAACACCATCTAAAACTCTTGAGAAAAGTAACGATATTTTGACTAAATCAAGCATCGCATCATTAGTCTTCAATTATACATAGCCTGATCACCTATGTATAATTCAGGAAGGATTATGCCATGAAGGAAATAATTATTTTTTTTAAAGTATTGCTAATAACAATCTTCATTCAAAAGCATTGTAAACAAGTAAACTCTTTTATAAACGTCTCTTTCTGACAAACTCTCCCTGGATACTTACCCCACCTGTCACTCACTCAGCCATTAAGTTGGATTTTTCCATTGATTTCGCTAGGAGAGACTTTCTATATCAAGTACTAGGAGGATTCCTCGATACAAGAAAAACAATAAAAGGATTACGGAACTACTAAACCTAGACTAAGAAAATTCATAACTCAACAACAATCCTAAGATACCACGAGACCATCCGAATCACCATCTCTGACCTAGTTGTCAAATTTTATCATTCAAAGGTACTAGCAAGACTGAGCTACACGATCGAACACATTGTGAAGATACGCTAAGCAACACTATAGAAATAAACCAAGCCTCCTAACCGATAATGTAGAGTGTTTTGATTAAACATGGTCTCATCTAAACGCAAACTTCCCTGCAGTGAGTTTTCGCAATGGATAATTGTTTAAATTAAGAATATCGATATGGATTCCCCTAAGGCGTTGTGTTCTCTAGAAATTCCAGATAACCTCATTTCCATACCAAGAAAGGGATCAGACCCTAACATATATTTTGCCAACGTAATGACAAATTTCAACGATAAACCATTTCGGGACTTAAGTTAGTTTGAATACCTATGCTTGTAGTTTTGCCTGATAACCACCAATAGGCATTATCCAACCTCAGGAACTAAACGTTAGACATCTATGCATTTATGCGAACATTTCCTATCCTACCATTTTATCCTTGTTAGTGTTTTCACTTTTAAATGAAGTTGATTTAAAATTTGTGTTTATACAAATCACATATCTTGTAGAAAATAATTTCTGAAATTCCTATTTTTAAACAAGTACGATTTTTTTTTGGTCAATATTTAGCAAAACCATCGTACAATGAGAAGTATATAAACATCAAACTTTGGTAAACAGTCCTATTTATAACATGTTTGAAAATAGTTTCACATTTCATAACTACTGAATTTTGAATCATCAAGAAAGATATTACTTAGTAAATAATTTGCTCCATTTTCTAAATTCGTTTATTCAGAAAAAGATTACTATCAAAACTCACAAACGCGAGATAAATTTTGAAAACTAATCACCATACTACATCGCTTATGCATTTAGGGTTTTGTGATTTGACAGTAAGGAATATTGGAATATGTGATGAAGGAAATTAGGAGGGACACCATAAATCAATTACGAACTTTAGTAATAGAGACCTAGCCCAATAGGCAAAGAAAGACATATGTTTTAGCACCCGTTGGAACAAAACATAAGGAATCAAAATCGTTACCCATATTCTATCTCATTCAGATAACGCCAAGTTCGAAAGACAGAACGTTGTGGAATTAGTCACAAAATTTATTGTACCCATTTCAGTTATTCCTGATAAAGGTAATCGAATCACCTCAGATTCCTAGCAATCATTTTAAGATTTCCTCGAAACTCCATTTAGATGTAAACACCGCCTACCATCCTCAGACCAATGGTCAAAGCGAAAGGACAATTTAAACATAGGAAAGATATGCTCAGAGCATGAGTGATTGACTCTAGAAATGGTTGGACTAACCTTTTACCATAAATCAAATTTAGTTGCAACGATAGTTATTGCGCAAGCATAGAGACTACACCATTTGAGGCACTCTATGGTTGAAGTGCCAACATCCATTGACGGATCAAAATTTAGAAAAGCCTAACTCACTAGTCCAGTAGGCATTCATGAAATAACCAGGAATTTCCTACAAATCAAGAATCAGTTACAAATTTGATAAGTTGTAAACCCTTAGAATTTCAAGTTGATGGCAGGATCATGTTGAAAGTTCTGCCTAGGAAAGGCATGATACAAATCAGAAAATTTGGGAAGTTAAACCTGATATAAACTAGACCATTTAATATTTCAGACAGAGTAGGCCTAGTGGCCGGCAGACTTGAACCTTGTTAGAGAACAGTAGGTTACACAATCATGTTTCACGCTTTTCAACCTTAAGAAATGACTTTCAGATTAGTCACTCATGATTCTATTGGAAGGAATCCAACCCAATGACCAACTGAAACCTGGTAGGAGAACCAGTAGAAATCATGGACCGTGAGGTCGAACAGTTGAAGCAGAGTCGAATTCTTATCATGATAGTTCACTGGAATTCTCGAAGAGGACCCGAGTATACTTGGGAACGAGAAGACCAAATGCGACTCAAATATCCACATCTTTTCACAAATACCACTTCAGAGACCAACACAAACTGAACTTCGGGACGAAGTTCCTTTTAGGGGGGAAGACTATCACAACTCGTAATTTCAGGTCATTTTCCAAACTTCGACAATTTACTATTCATCAATCACTATTCATCATTTTACTATTCATCGTTTTCAGAGTCAGTTTGAGATTCTGAGAAGCATTTCAAAATTTTACTATTCACTTGACACTATTCATTCCCGGAGGGAAAACACTATTCATGTACATCACTCATTTCATCGTAAATTTAGTTTACGGATATTTTAATTCGTATAACCAGTCAGGTTTAGCTGCGAATTCATGCATTTTCAATAGGGACACTTCATATGGACTAGAAATAGTCTACATAGCATCATAATAACATTTGCATACTATTTCACTAGTAGAATATTCAAATTAATATTTTTGATATATATAACATTTTACGTATATTTATTCTTGAATAAACGTTAACATACGATTAATAAATATGACTAACATATCCGACAATCCCCACAATGGTCCCGATATATTTTTAAACTCCTTACAATATCACAAAGATTATAAAATTCTTTTACCCGGTATTTTGGAAATTTATTTAATTTATATCGTAAGTTTTATATAATTACGACGGTTTTCGTGGAAACTAAATAATAATCATCCAAACACCCAATACTTGTACCCAATATATTTTCACAACTTTTATGACTTTATTATGTCCCGATTAACTTCGTCATATTTTATTTCAACTCGTCACAATTTATTTTTAATTAACTCGGTACCCGATAACACCTAATGGATACACAAAACAACTAAATTATCCCAAGCTTCTCCAACACTCTTCCTTAATCACATGTGCCGCCCCCCCCCCTAGATACTAATAACATGGTTACTTCTAATTGATCAATTATTTACCATTATGCCATCAAGATCAAGATATTTACCTAAAACTTAGAGACTTATCACTTTAACAAGAAAAACCCAATTTTTCTTCCTCTCCTCTCATGGTGCTCGGCCATAGATCAAAACACAAGCCAAATCCATTGATTTTTCAAGATCAAGTTATATTCTAGCTCATTTGATAATCCTTGTTAGGGTTTTGAAATAAAAACTCAAGGTTTATTAGGTTTTCCTCATCCAAGCTCTCTAATCTTTCAAAGTAAGTTGTCAAACTCATTTTCATAATTTCTCCAAGTTATTATCATAATCATATGATTTTTATACAAGATTTCATGCATATACTAGTTTATACCACTCTTTTTATACATATATATCTTTTAAACTCTAGAAATAGAAACCCTTGGTAGATTTACTTGGATGATGTTGTTTAAGAACCCATGACACCCTAGGAAGGTGTATGGTAGGAATAAATTAGTTTGGTGGTGATTGAAAGTGATTTGGTTGGATTAGAAACTAGTTTGGAACACTAAAAATGAATTTAAAACATATATATATATATATATATATATATATATATATATATATATATATATATATATATATATATATATATATATATATATATATATATATATACCTACTGTCCCAAATCGCCAAATCCAGAAAACTCAGGGGTTTCTGGGTAACATTGGGCTAGAGATTTAGAAAATACTTTCAAAAACGAAGCTTTTAGTGAAAGAACGGATTAAAACGAGTTTATAACGAAGAAGTTATGATTTTTACAAGTTTAACGACGAAAACTATTTTCTGAAAATATACATGCTGTTGGACGATTTTTGACTGACAAAATGAGGCGTTAGATGTAACCTAGGGGAGCCGAGCTATCAAAAATATATTAGTATATGTTAATACGAAACCGTGGATATAAAGAACGTAGAAAACAAGCTCATAACGACAAAGATATACACGTTTCAAAATCGACGAAACTCTATTTATTTTTGTACATGCCAAAGTAGCTAAATTTTCATACATTGCTTAAGTTGCCATCTTACCACATTAAGTCCCCTTTATATTATCATGGACCGTTAATTTACCTTTAAGCGAGAGTGAGTGAATAGATCTATTGAGGGTGACTCCTCCATTCGTGTTTGGGTTGCTCCAACGGGAAAACGGATGCATTTCATGTCTAACATTATTAGAGTGCCTGGTAACCACTCATTTGGGGCGAAATTCTTATTATGTCTAGCTTCGGGGTCATGAGCTTAAGAGCCAATGTAACTTCATTTTAACATCAAGTCACCTTACTTTTTTTACTTATGGATATTGTACATACATTTTAACTTATAACTCTATGGAATTCACCAACTTTATGTTGACCGTTTTAGCTATGTATTTTCAGGTTATTAAGGTAGTTCATGCTGCATGCATTTGGACCTTCATGGAGTCGCGGAGTCGACGCGTCTCACTATATTTTCTGCACTTATGAAACGTTTGATCTTGTTGAACTTACTTTACTTAAATTGACAACATCTTTTGGGACCTTATTTTGTGAACTCTGAATGTTTTAATGATCAAACGACGTATTTTCCAAACGACACTTTAGGTCGTTCAATGTAACTGTAACTGTGATGCTATGGACAGTCACGCCCCAGGAATTCCATTCCGCTGCCAAACAGGTATTTTGGGGGTGTGACAAGAGATGAGGAACTAAACCCTTTTGAGGATCCCCTAGTCTTTAGGAAAATGATTGAGTTCTTAAGCGTAATGCCTATCAACCTAGAGATGAATAAGTGGAAAAGGGAAGGGGATAAGTGTAAATGGAATTGGGATAAGCCACCTAAGGAAGGTGACGGATCATGGCATATGAAGATGATTCTATATGATCCGGATGGAGAAAAGTTTGAAAAGTCATACCGCACCAAGAAAACCGATAGGAAATTGAAACCTAAGTTTGATCCCAAGGATGTCCTCGACGAGGAGCTCACACATATAGGATAACGCATGACTTTGAGTCTAGCTACAAGACTCGTTAATAAAGAAAAACGCTTCTTGGGAGGCAACCCATGTTTTGTGTGTTTTTATTTGTTTCCGTATGCGTGTTGTATTTTTATTGTTGGTAAATCATGTTTCAAGGTAAATTGTGAAAATGATTTATTTTGTTTTTAACTTCGTCTTAATTACATATAAAGGTATTTTGCAAAAGCTAAGTGTAAGGGGAGACCCGAAATTTGTTTCTAAGAACAAAAATGATCATGATTCACCACAATATTAAATGAACATTTATATTAGTATTTGTTAGAGTCAAATGCTTGTATCGAGTCATAATGATGTTTTGCAGGACTTTCCAGGAAGTAAGGCATAAGTTTTTCAAGAAATTTTCCGGAAACTTAACAAAACATTTTTCCATGAACATTCTGACGGCGTCAGGAGTTACAACCTGACGGCGTCAGGTACCAAAATTCTGAAAAATTTTGCAAGTTTTGTTTTGACCAGAGTCTTAAAGTTTTTGTTGAATCTTTAGTTTTATAAACTCCAGGAAATCTGCAAACATTCATTCCACAAGCATTATATCTTAAATTGTTTTCTAGGATTTGTTAGTATATATATAGATTGCTGCCGATTTTATGCGAGGTTGCCTTGATTTTTTTCTCAAGTTTAACAGGTTATATATGACAAGAAGATGATTTATATTTCTGGAGGGAAGCTTTCAAAGTTCATTTTCTTGGAGGAAGATCTAACCTTTTTGACACACTATCCACACTGAATGAATCAGGGGAATATTTGTATTCATTCTTTTACCTGCTTTACTTTTATATTCTTTAATTGAACATTGGGGACAATGTTCATCCTAAGTGTAAGGGGAGGGTAAATGATGATACCTTATAGGATACAATTGCACTTGAGTTTGTTTGTTCGATAGTAGGTGTGTAATAAAACTAAGAGAAATACTTGTTAGTGCAATTTTAGCGCCAAATTTAAAATTTTTTACAACATTTAGGAGTGAAACTTTAGCCATAACAAGCGTCTCATGCATAGGCGTCGTATGACTAGAACAAAACCGTACCACTTAAAAAAAATTTCCACCCAAATATGTGAGGTTCGCCTTTAGATTTGATAGGAAAATCATTCATTATTAGTGCTTATGAGTGTACCGGTAGTATTTAGATTCTAGAACTTGCGTTAGTGATACATCCCGAGACCGCTAGTGAGACTACATTCGTGTAGTTAGGATTTACTACATGATAAGAGGCATTAGGATCACCCTTGTGTTTAAACATGTATCATAATTACTTGACCATTTAAGTCATATTACTTGACTAGCAAAGTCAATTAATTTTTCCCACACCTTAGCGTTGTACTCATTTTTAGTATACGAAACCCCTAGTACACCCCTCCGAGCCTATCTTTTTCGTTTCTAACTTTAAGCATCTTACTTAAAGGTAGAATTTGTTACAATCCATCCAAATGTGCAACCAAATCGCCTTAGCCTTCCTTGTATGCACTCATCTTTAGTGCATTATTGTTACATGTTTAAACCCTTAGTTAATTATCTAATTGATTACATGGTTGCTAAGTCGAGTCATATCTTGTACATATTGTTTTGGGATGATTGGGACTCATGGGTAAAGTACTAGTAATATGGAGTAATGGGGAAGACATCAATTTATTACCCCCATATGTGCGTTAATATTTAAAAGTACTCCAAGTGTTTTGATTATCTTGATTTGAGTCATTAGAAGTAGTTTGTAAAGTATGTAAAAATTCAAGTGTAAGTGGAATGCAAATCTCCTATGATGTAATATTTTGGATGGTAGGGCAAGAGTGTATGAAATATATATATATATATATATATATATATATATATATATATATATATATATATATATATATATATATATATATATATATATATATATATTGTTGATACAAAAGTTGGGCGTACATGATTGTTGGGCTTTGCTCTTATATCAATTCGTTTCTTAGCACTTTGTTACCTGCGTACTAAGAAAATAAACAACACCGTTAGGCTTATCGAGGGATTGTCTCCCCCGATTAGACTCCGGCGTGAGAGTAAGTAATCGAATTTAGGTTTTGGTTTAAGAGTTTAGGGATTCCGTGAATCGTACCTTCAATGAGAATCGTATGATTCTATATATAGGGGCTAAGAAACCGTGTTTCTTGCTCCTTACTCTACGCACGCATGGTGCTTATCCGAGGTAAGGATATCTATTCCTTGAATAGATGATCCTTATCGGATATCCGGTGAGTTAGATTGGGCCTTTGGGCTTCATAAGCCCAAGCGTTGATACTGCGGCCCATACCATTTGTCATGGTAGCCCATTCGTGATGGGCTTAAGTATAAGTAATGTCTATCATTTGGGCTTGCGGCCCAAATATAGGCTATACGTCATCATGTCCCCCCAGTCTAGTATGCGCGGCACGTAGCCGCGGGTACTAGACTTAATGTAAGCAGCGGTAAGCGTGGCGGGATAATGAACAAATTGTTACCGCCTTTTTGGAGGTGCAATGCACCTAACAGGTTCAAAATAGTTACCTCGGTAATTGGGGGTGGTGTCTACGTATCACTTGGGATTCGGGAAAAAGTGTTGTACCTTTTGATCTTCTAGCCACACGTTTACTGTGAGTGGGATCCACGTGGGCGTGAATTAGGGTTTTTACCACCCTATATAAGAGTGCCGTCCCCCTTTATTTTCACCACACAGTAAAATACACACACAACCACTATTCATCTTCTTCATTTTGAGAGCGTTTTTGCTAGAAAACCTTTGAGCTTCTGTAGGTAATCTTTGTGTGCGTCCACTTAGTTTTAAGATGAACATGGTCGCTCAATTAGAGGAGTTTCGCTCTGCGTTGTCTATTGAGGATGTGATGCGCTTTTCTTCCGACTATTTTGTGCCTTTGGATGTGCATCCAGAGGCGCCAGATGTCGATGCGTGTATAGCCGACTTCCCCGAAGGGAAGATAGGTTTATACATGAAATTTTTCGAGTACGCTAACTACCGCGTACCTATATCTATATTTCTGAGCGATTTGCTCAATCACTATCGCCTCCACATCTCTCAGCTGCACTGTATAGGTGCGGCGAAGGTGTCGAATTTTGAGGTAAACTGCCGTTTACTAGCGATAGAACCAACTGTAGATTTATTCCGCTCCTTTTACCACTCAACATGGTCGAACGGTTGGGTGTCCTTTGCGAAGCGCCCACGGGCGTTTCAATGTTATACGGAGAAAGTTGACGCCCTCAAGAATTGGAGGGAATTTTTCTTTTGGGTAGACGACGTGGTCTTTCCTTCCAATTTTGAGTTTTATACTCAGGCGTCTTTACCAAGGGATGGGCATCCCGCACCCGGTTCCTATAGTATTGCTGACGCGCAGACGTTAAATGCCAATCGCTTGGCCATTAACCCCTATCCGGAGGAGTTTTTGGTGCATGTAGGATTGAGTCGCGCGTATTTTGGCGCAGCGGATGAGGTTCCCACTTTCCTGAGTGAGGATGGCCGGGGTGGGTGTTCATCCTTTGTAATTGTTTGTAAGTTTTTCATCCTTTTTCTTCGCGCATTTACCAACTAATCTTTCGTTGTTTTCTTGCTTCATTTTTATATGTGCAGAGATGGACTTATTCGCAGTGGTGAAGCTTGATAAGCCAAAGCAGGTGACCATAGGGGTGCGTCCTCTGAGGGAAGGGGAGCTGCCTTTGCTGGAAGCGACCGCGGGGCGTTTGACTGTTTTGCCCGCGACAGTTCCCGAGGACACGCCACCACTTGTGGTGACGCCCATCCAGAGTATGGCGCCAGAGGTAGTGGTGGCGCCCACTGTGGTGCCTGAAGTGGAGGTGGCGCGCGAGGAGGCGCGCTCAGGGTCATCTGACAGTATTCGGATCCTGAAACCTGAGGAGGTGTTGAGGGAAGAGGTTGCGCAGAACTTGAAGCGCAAGGGAGAGGCTGGAACCAGTGGCACCAGCAAGAGGCGTCGACACGTCATCAAAGACGCAGAGTCGAACGCGGAAGAAACTTCGACCTCCGGCGCACGGTTGAAGGCTGATGCTTCTCCGTTTCTGTAAGTGTGCATTTCTTCTCTCTCTTTTTCTTTTCTTTTTTTTTTTTTTTTTTTTTTTTGCAATTACTTGTTGTAATTTTTTGTTGACTGTCTTTGTTCCGTAGGGATGACGACGCGAAGGACGATGAAGTATCCTCTCCGCAGAATGAAAACAAGGGAGAGGATACCTTGGCAGCTGATGGTGGTGAGGCGCAGCAACTTCTTGATGAGTTGGCTGCGACTACTGCCCGTCAGGCTGAGCTGGTGGCGTAGCTGAAGGGAAAGCGCGTTGGGGAGAGTCGTGCTTTGGCCCAGAAGGAAGAAGAGTTGGAGAAGCTGCGCGTGCTATTGGCGGGCGTGCAGGCTGAGCTCGGGGAGTCAAGGGCGTATGGGGAGAAGATGGCTCAGGACAAGATGAGCATCTTGGCTGATCTGCTACATGCGAGGGCGTGCAACGAGCAGATAAAGGCCAAGGCATCATGGTCTGTGTCGTTCCTTGAGGAAAAAAGGTCTGAGCATTATGCTAGCCTGCAAGAGTTCAAGGAGCGCATGGAGAAGACGCTCGTGATGTATGAGGAGAAGCTGCGCGCACTTAGCATTGAGTACGACGAGGAGCTGTATCCTCATCTCATGTCTGTGATTGCTGAGCGCAGGTATCCTTACACCCTTATCTTTTAGAATTGTTTTCTTCACTCCATTTTATCTTATCTTGCTACCACTTTGTGAATGCAGGTGGTTGATCAGCCATGGGCTTCATCTGGCAGCTCTAAGTACTTTAGAGTCTGCGGAGGTGGTGGAGGCCTTTGGGAAGGTTGTCCACTGCGCGATGGCGCGTGGCCGTTCGCAGGCGATGGAGGAGCTCCGTGAGGCCAAGTTGCTGGAGAAGGATTTGGCGGAGATTCCTGGTTATAGCTCAACGGCGTACGATGAGCTAGTGGAGGCGATGGCGGGGCTGAAGGTTCTTGAGCTGCCGCATATAGGGAAATTGGAGCGCGACCAAGATGACCCTATAGCTGTGCTAATGGCCGGTTTAACTTTGCAGCGCCATCTTGAGAAGAATGCGGAAGAGGAGTTAGACTATTATCTAAAACGTGATGTATCGCAGCTTCAAGTCCCAGTTTTTGCGCGGCCCCGTGATATCCTCAAGCCTTTTGCTCTGGAGAAGGAAGTCCCCTTGAAGGAGGTGCTGGAGCAACATGCGCAGAGGGCTGCTGTGAAGAAGGGTATCAAGGGCAAGGCCGTGATGTGCGGTATTGGCGCTGCGCACCTTCCTAGATCAGATGGCGTGGCTGTAAGTGTTCCAACCGTATCGATGCAGGATGCCATAATCTTGAGTAAGTTGAAGGAAGGGAGTTCCGCCGCTCCAGAAGAGAGCCATGATCACCGCCATAGCATATAGGTTGTTTGTGAACTTATGTATTTTGTCCTTGTAATTTAATGAATATGGAATAAAATACATTTTGTTATAGGCTCGTAACTTAAATATACTTGCATTGTTTGCTAAGTTTGATTATTTTACTAAGTCTTTTAAGTGCGTGACTTAAATATACTTGCATTGTTTGCTAAGTTTTATTTTTGACTAAGTCTTTTAAGTGCGTAACTTAAGTATACTTGCATTGTTTGCTAAGTTTTATTTTTGACCAAGTGTCTTGGCTCGTTATATTGTTAAGCTCGTACGGTGTACTTGGTATATGCGCATCCGTCGTGGGGTGCGCATATGAAACTTACTTTGACGTCTCAAGAGTAAGGCGCTTAGCAAGGATACGTGATCCAATGTTGATGGGTTTGCAACCCTCTTATTCAACGAGTAAATTAGTAGGTTAACTCATCCTTTATGCCTTCGTGGGTCTTTAAGTGGTGCATGCACGCCATGTAGGCAAAAAATATAAGATAGACAATATTGACATATATGCAATAAAGTAAAAGTGCGCTATGGAGTTAGCTAGAAACCATAACATTTTATTAATACTTGCAAGTTTATTGAAAAAATGGAAAACATAATTCCTAAGAAAGAAAAGAAAGACAAACACTTATTGGGCACCGCGTAGGGTGTGAGTGTGTTTGTGTAAGGGTCGTAGCCTAAAAGTAACATCTTTTGAGATTACAGATGTTCCAAGTGCGCGCTAGGTCGTGACCTTCCATATCGCGCAACCTGTATGCGCCGTTGCCGAGCGCGTCTGTGACCTCGTAAGGTCCTTCCCATTTGGGTCCGAGCTTGCCTGTGTCTTCTACGTGGCTCGCGTCATTGGTGCGGTAAACAAAGTCTCCTGGTCTGAATGAAGTGTTTTTGACTTTTGCATCATAATACTTCTTCATTTTTGCCTTAGCCTTTGCTTCACGTATAGCTGCGCGTTCGCATCTTTCTTCCAGTATATCTAAGTCTATGCGCCGTTCCTCGTCATTTGTTGTGACGTTGACCTCTGCCGTGCGTATAGTTGGCATTCCTATCTCGGCTGGTATGACGGCTTCTGTTCCATAGACTAAGGAGAATGGCGTGTCGCCAGTACTGGTTTTGATTGTCGTGCGATGCGCCCACAAGACGTGCGAGAGCTCATCTACCCATCTTCCTTTATGTCTGTCAAGGCGCGCTTTTATGCCTTCGCCTAGACTGCGATTAGCGCGCTCAACTAGGCCATTGGTTTGTGGGTGTTTGACTGAAGCAAAGTGTTGTGTGATGTTTAATTGTGCGCACCAATCTTTGAATGGGTTATCACATAATTGTTTTCCGTTGTCTGATACGATCTCGCCTGGTAGGCCGAAGCGACAGACAATATTGTCCCAGACAAAGCGTTTTACTTGGTTTCCCGTAATGTTCACCACAGCTTTTGCTTCAATCCACTTTGTAAAATAATCTATGGCTACGATGAGGAATTTTACTCCTCCCGCTGCGACGGGAAAAGGTCCTGCGATGTCGATACCCCATTTGTAAAATGGCCATGGTGAGGTGATTGGTGTTAGCTCGTGCTGTGGTCGGCGCGGAATAGGTCTATGTACTTGGCAGTTGCTGCACTTTCTTATTAGGTCGCGTGCGTCGCGGTGCATTGTTGGCCAATAGTATCCTGCCCTTAAAGCGCTTGCCACCACGGATCGCGGTCCTGAGTGCATACTACATGATCCAGCGTGAAGTTCGCGGAGTACATAGTCTGCTTGAAGGGGTCCAACACATCTGAGCCATGGTTGTAAGAAAGATCGCCGATAGAGTACGTTGTCGCGGAATTCGAATCGTTGCGCTGTGCGCCGTATTCTTCGAGCGTCTTTATTATCTTGGGGTAGGGTTCCCTTGCTGATAAATTCGATGATAGGTGTCATCCACGTGGGATCTTGTTCTTCTATCACCGTTGATATTTCCATATCAAGGATGGACTTGTTCTTTAAGGTTTCCACCAATACCTGTTTTGAAAGGTGTGCGAAGCTTGTAGATGCGATCTTGCTGAGTGCGTCCGCCTTTCTGTTTTCCCCTCTAGGTACTTGTTTTATTGTGAACCTATCGAAGTTTTTGATCAGAGACTTTGTCTTTTCCAGGTATTGGATCATATGATCATCCTTGGCCTCGTATTCTCCTAACACGTGGTTAGCGACTAGCCGAGCATCTACGTTTGCCTCTAGGTTGCGTACACCCATTTGAATTGCGATGCGTAGTCCGGCCAGTAGGGCTTCATATTCTGCCTCATTGTTTGTGGCTGTGAACTCGAAGCGTAGCGCATAGGTGAATTCCATACCTTCTGGATTTGTAAGAATGAGTCCTGCGCCTGATCCATCTGCGCATGAGGATCCATCGGTGAACAGTGTCCATGGTTCCTGTAGATCCGTTTTTGCTGCAGATGTTGGGCTGTCGCCCTCTGGCTTCTCCACGATAAAATCAGCTAAAACTTGCCCTTTGATAGCAGTGCGCGGCCTGTATGAGATGTTGTACTCACTGAGCATTACACTCCATTTTTGTAAGCGTCCCGATGCATCTGGTTTAGAGATAACTTGTTTAATTGGCTGATCAGTGATTACCGCAATTGGATGCGCTTGGAAGTATCTGCGCAGTCTTTTGGCAGCGAACACTAAAGCCAAGACCAGTTTTTCCATGGCGCTGTAGTTAACCTCTGTTTTCTTTAAGGCTTTGCTTACGAAGTATATGGGTGTCTGGACGGAGTCTCTATCTGTCAATAGTACTGCGCTAACTGCTCCGTGGGTTGCTGATAAGTACATGATTAGTTCTTCCCCTTGTCGCGGTGCGAGTAGTTTGGGAAGAGATGCCAGATGATGTTTGAGTTGTTGGAAAGCTTCCTCCGCTTCATTGGTCCAACGAAAGTCTCCCTTTTTTGTACACTTCGTGAGTGTTTTAAAGAGAGGAAGGGACTTGTCCGCTGACTTAGATAAGAAGCGATTCAGCCCTGCCAGCTTTCCATTCAGTGATTGGACTTCTTTGAGTGTGCGCGGGGAGGGGAGATCAATAACAGCCTTTGTCTTCTCTGGGCATGGTTTGATTCCATCGGGTTCTATTAAGTATCCGAGGAACATGCCTTCAGTTGCGCCAAAGGTGCACTTTTTTGGATTCAGTTTCATGTTTATCCGCCCCAACGTTCGGAATGTTTCCTCGATGTCGCTCACTAACTCATCCTCTGTATGGCTTTTTATAACAAGGTCGTCCACGTAGACTTCCAAGTTGCGGCCTACTTGTTTTTCGAAAGCTGTGTCCACCAGCCGTTGGTATGTCGCGCCTGCGTTCTTTAAGCCAAAAGGCATTTTTGTGTAGCAGTATACCCCTTGACTGGTGTGGAAAGCTGTTTTTTCTTCATCCTCCACTGCCATTTGGATTTGGTGGTACCCTTTATATGCGTCTAGGAAGCACTTGAAGGGGTATCCACATAAGGATTCAACCTTCCAATCAATTTCTGGCAATGGATAGCAGTCTTGCGGGCATGCTTTATTGAGATCCGTGAAGTCCACGCACATCCTCCAGCTACCATCGCTCTTCTTTACCATGACTGGGTTAGAGAGCCAGTCGTGGTAGTACACTTCGCGCATGATGCCCGCATCTACTAACTTGTGTACTTCTTCCAAAATAGCTTTTGCACGATCTGGAGCCTGGCCGCGCTTCTTTTGTCGTATTGGAGGGTATCCTTGTCGGATTTTTAGTTTGTGCTCTGTGATAGAACGAGGCACTCCTGTCATATGCTTTGGTTCCCATGCAAAGATGTCTAGGTTCTTTTGCAAGAGTGCGCATACGGCTGCTTTACCTTTGTCAGATAAAGATCCTCCAATCGAAACTTGTTGTTCCGGATAGTCTGGATGAATAGCGACCTTTAAATTTGGCGATTTTTCCGTGCGCTGTTCTGGAATAGTATCTGCTTCAGTTGTCACTGCGATACATTCTCTTGGTGGTACCGTTGTGTTATAGAGAGTAACCACTCCTCCTTCAACTGGGAATTTAAGCATTCCGTGTGCTGTGGATGGTACTGCGTGCATGGATGATATTCCTGGTCTTCCAATTATGCCATTGTATGGTGAGGGAGACTTGATTACCATAAAATTTATCCATGCCGCAGTTGAGTGTTGCTCATCTCCTACAACCACCAATAAGCGTAACTGCCCCATGGGCCAGATCTTTTCTCCTGTAAATCCTGTTAGTGACATTGTAGCTGGTATCAACTGACTTTGGATTTCAGGTCGCAGCCTTTTGAAGCAGTGATCATACATGATGTCTGCGGATGCTCCTCCATCAATATACATGCGGTGGATGTCGTGTCCTCCTGCATGTATTTCAATGGTCAGAGGTTCCACGACTGCGTTGTCCGCAGCGATTGTAGGGAAGGATATCTCTTTTTCTGGAGAGAATTTTTGGCTGACTTTTTGCTTTATTTTGCGCTGCCATGATTGTATCATGTATATAGTATCAGCCTTTTCTTTTGGGGGTTCTTTCTTGCCTCCATTTCTCTGTCTCTCTTTTCCTTCCTTGATGTTTTTTACGAGGTGGTCCATCCTTCCTTCTCTCACTAATTTTTCGATTAGTTGTTTCAGTTGGACGCACTCGTTAGTTGTATGGCCCTTTTGGCCGTGGTACTCGCAGTATCCACTACCTTGGCGTTTTTCTTCTGCCGTTTTAATTGGTGGTGGTCTTGGGAAGTTCGCACCTTCTGTTGCAAATATCTCCCTTGGAGTTTTAGTGAGAGGAGTATATTTGTCGTTGTCTCTTCCACTGCGGTAGTTCCTGCCGCGGTTATTGTTTTGATCATTGGATTGTCTCCGCGGCTGTTCTTGTTGCCTATAGTTTGAATATCCTTTTTTGCTATCCGCAGCAGCTGCTTCTCCTTGTATAAAGGATCTGGTGCGTTTTGTGAGTTCATCGAAAGACTGTGGAACTCTATCATTGAGCTTTCGGATGAGTTCTGGATTATTAATTCCATTCATGAACCCTGAAATTTTTAGTATTTCGGGACATGCTTTGACTTGTATGCACTCATCCTTGAAGCGCTCCATGAAGGCGCTGGTTGATTCTCCTTGGCGTTGCTTCACCCTTGCCAATTCTACAGGATTTTTAGCGCACTTCTTTCGCTGGGTGAAGTTGTGGCGGAATGCTTTTCGTAATTCCTCAAAGCCGCCTATACTCCTACGTGGGAGTTTGCTAAACCATGTGCGCGCGTTCCCTACCAATGTGGAATTAAACATGTGACACCACACAGGCTGTGGCCAATTTTCGATAGTTGCGGCTGACTCGAAAATTTTTAGGTGGTCATCTGGGTCACCTGTTCCATCGTATGTCTTCACATTAGTGGGCATGCGCCTGCGCCTGTCGTCTGAGTAATCACTTATGCGACGTGTGAACGCATCAATTTTGTGGCGTCGCCATGGGAGAGACATATCCTCGTTCTCTTCCTCGCGACGTTTTCCTTTTGATTTCCAGTGCCCTGTTTCTTTATCCTCGTTGTCCGAGGAGTCGCTGGAGGAAGAATAATCTCTCCTTCGGCGTTTGCGCCTGCTCCTTTCAGAAGAGGAGCCTGAGGGATCTCTGCTTGGGGATCTCCTCCTCCCCAATCTATCTTGTATTCGCCTACTTTCAGGTTTGGAAGATCCTTGGCTTGGCGAATGCTGAGGCCCTAATCGATCGTGTATTCCCCGACTGCCAAGTCTGGAATGGACATTGGTGCGCCTACCGCTGTCTCCAGAGTTTTGTGAGTCAGGTACCGCACCTAGCCTATCATGGACAGAGGTACGTTCTGTACGTCTTCCTCGCGGGTGGCGCGGTGGTGATGGTTCGCGTTCTGGACCAAGATTAGGTCGGGTTTGCGGATCCGCACCTGCTCTTCTTGCCGCTTCTTCTTGCATGAGGGCATTTAATGTTTCATAATTTTGGGATACAAAGTTTCCCAAAGTCAGATCCGGTGCGTCCTCAGTTGTTGCAAGAATTTCTTCCTCAGTGTTAGGCGCCCTGTTCCGTTCAGGAGCGCCTGGCGGCACAGTGTTGTTCACTGCGGGTGTAGCCTGATGAGGAGTGGTGAAGAGGGTGCGTTGGAGTTCTTCAACGCTGGGGACCTCTAAAGTAATCCTGGGTAGTTCTACCGCTGGGGGAGGTTGGGTTGTCCCTGCCTCATGGTGACCAGGTGTGCTGGTTGTCCCAGCGACTTGTCTAGAGGTTGGATCTTGTTGATTCTTCCTCAGATGGTCACGTTTTTCTGGCTGCGGAGTCCGCTGCCTCGAATTCTTATGTTTCGTCATTCTAGTTCGTTGTAGGGTCCCACGGATGGCGCCACTTGTTGATACAAAAGTTGGGCGTACCTGATTGTTGGGCTTTGCTCTTATATCAATTCGTTTCTTAGCACTTTGTTACCTGCGTACTAAGAAAATAAACAACACCGTTAGGCTTATCGAGGGATTGTCTCCCCCGATTAGACTCCGGCGTGAGAGTAAGTAATCGAATTTAGGTTTTGGTTTAAGAGTTTAGGGATTCCGTGAATCGTACCTTCAATGAGAATCGTATGATTCTATATATAGGGGCTAAGAAACCGTGTTTCTTGCTCCTTACTCTACGCACGCATGGTGCTTATCCGAGGTAAGGATATCTATTCCTTGAATAGATGATCCTTATCGGATATCCGGTGAGTTAGATTGGGCCTTTGGGCTTCATAAGCCCAAGCGTTGATACTGCGGCCCATACCATTTGTCATGGTAGCCCATTCGTGATGGGCTTAAGTATAAGTAATGTCTATCATTTGGGCTTGCGGCCCAAATATAGGCTATACGTCATCATATATATATATATATATATATATATATATATATATATATATATATATATATATATATATATATATATATATATATATATATATATATACGGACTACCATCCCGTTTAATTCTATGTTTATTTTTAAGTTCTTGTTATTTTTTATTTATTAGCTTAAGTCGAGTCGAGTCTTGGCTTAGCAACGCCATATTGTACATGTAATTAACCAAGATGATTAACTCGCCACCAGTAAATATTGCCTTTATCCAACAAAACTGTGTTTTCCATATCCCTACGCCTAACGTTATAACCCTTTAAAAGACCTCTTTGATAGTTTATCCTAGGTGCTTACGCCAAGTGGTGGAGGTTTGATCCTTTCTCAAGCCTATGGTAATCTATTTGCTATGACAGGTAGTGAGAGATGTTTTCCATTTCCTTATTGTGATATGTACTTTATTGCACCTGAGAGATGTAAGTGTCTAAACACTATTTGTGAGGTGCTAGTGTATGACCTCCGTGCTTGTTTTTGGTCTTTAGTGGAACAATTATTTGTTGTAATTACTTTTATATTAGTGTTAAATGACCCCTAACTTGTATTTTGATTAGAATAAAAGCGCATTTTCTTGAGGACAAGCAAATCTCAAGTGTAAGGGTATTTGATGAGGCGAAAAGTGTACCGCTTTTAAGGGGTCATATAAGCCCGAATTCGTAATTATTTGATCAATTATTGTCCTAAATCGTTCCTTTTGTCGTTTTAGGTACTTTTGAGGAGAAATATGGAAAAGGAAGTATTTTGGACGTTTTTCGAGCATAAAAGTGAAGAAAACGGCAAAGTCTCATTCCTTGCTGGGAACAGTACCTGACGACGTCAAGCTTTAATACATGACGGCGTCAAGCTTGGCAAAAGAGGTGGAAGTGGAAAATACACGTGACGGCCCAGAACAATTTTAGTGCGAAAGACCTGACGGCGTCACCATGGCCGTCAGGGTCAGAATACACGTGACGGCCCAGAACAACTTTAGTGCAAAAGACCTGACGGTGTCACCAAGGCTGTCAGGGTCATGTTACTAGTGACGGCCCAGAGCTTATTTCTACATGACGGCGTCAGAAGTGGATCTAGGCAATATGAATCTCAATTTGGCGGCGAGTTGACGGCGTCAGAAGCCAATACATGACGCCGTCAGGATGCTTAGTCTATATATATTTTTCCAATTTTTCATTGTAAAGTGTGGAACAAATTGTGGAATACTAAACATTAACCCTAGGTTGAATTTCCTGCATATTGAAGGGGTTTCAAACCCTTCTTTCTTCCTTGTTTGAATAAAGATAAGTCCTTCAATAATCATTCAATATGTCTATGTATTATTTTATTCTATCTTATGTTTATCTTTCTTTTAACATGTTAGGCTAGGTTTTTATTGTGTTTGCTTAGATGTAGTGAAACATAGATATTGATTATGGGTTGATTGTTTGTTTATAATTGTTACGGATGATTGTATTCGATGTTAGGCTTAAGAAAACTGGCAGACTTCCATTGGTAACTTGCTTGAACATCTTAAGAAACATGATTGGAGGTGTACTATGATTTTTGGTTGTATTTAATGCATAAGTGAATTATAATGATCCCATGTTAGGAGCTTTTAGTCGGCTCGACATAGGAGTGAAGTAGGATCTTATAGAGTTAGGGAATATTGTACCTGGCCCTACGACTAGTATTAAGGAATATAACCCGTCATCCATGCAATTGTAACAAGCTAATCAACCGGTAAAAGATATCTAGGGAGTAATAAAATCTAAGTAAACACAACTTTTCTCATTATTGTTTCCACCACATTAGTATATTAGTTTAATTTTCATTTCTTTTATTTTATTTTGATTGCATCTTTAGTTAATTGGGTTAGTTGGCTAGCAACCAATTCCGCCCACTCCTTCAAAAACCGAGATTTTACTTACTTTCATAAAATATAAAAAATACAAAAAGAATCATCCCTCACCTCTAGACCTAGTTTAGTAGGCTTTCTAATCCTAGCGACACTATTCCTGAGTTGAAGAATCAATCCCCCGGTACTTGTCACTATACTATACTACAACGATCAGGTACACTGCCTGACGGGGATTGCAAGCTTCTCAAGATCCCTTGAGAGGTAAAACCTATTGCGAGGGCGCAATCCTACGCATATCACCAGTCATGTGCCTGGAACATCTACTATCTGAATATCCTTGATCTTCTTTAGTCTTTGAATGTCCCTGCACATAAAATAAAGAAATTAGTTCCTTTTGGGGACCCAAGCCACAAATGACTTGTATCTGCCTCGTGTATCAATATAGTTATATCTATCAAAGGTCATTGATACACCATTGGGATTGACTGAGGTGTTAATTCCTTTAGGTTTCCATTCCCAACGTGCTGAGGCCTTCACAGCATTTCCCAATTTTACCCCATTTTTATTTACAGAACCACCAGTGGAAACTTTTGGACTAGCACTGGCAACTGCTGGCTTGGCAGTGGCAACTGCTGGCTTTGAAATTTTAGTTTTTGGTGCCCACTTACGGTTGTAGTAAACCTTCTTTCCATAAAAGGTCTTATTGACTGTTTGTGCAGATTTAAAAAAAGTTGTAATAGGTTTTGCACTTTTAACAGGTGACTTTGGGTAAACACTGTTCATTCTTCTGGCAGTTGTAAGAGGTTTGATGCCAGATTTTAGTTGAACAACCCTGGGAATCATTTTGCTTAGTGGATTTGGGTGAGTATTTTTTCTGAAACTTGTTTTCATTCACCCTGGTATTCCCAAAAACTTCCCTTCTTCCCTTGTGATAGTTATAGTAAGCATGAAGGTGATCAAAACTACCATAGATGTGACATGCCTTATTGTTAAACTCAAAATCGCTACCAAACTGTTGAGATTTTACATGATTCCAACTCCTCTGATTGCCCCTAGGAGTGGATGACTTACTTCTATACATCTCAGCATATTTAGTTGTGGGCCTAGTATGATTAGATTGTTTCCTAGGCTTTTCTTTTCCTATCTTAACAACTTCAGGAATACATGTTTTAACATTCACTTTAACTATTTCAGGAACACTTGTTTTAGCCTCAACTTTCACACATTCATCCTTAAGAGATGAATCACTAGCACTTTCAAATGCATCAGTTTCAACCTTAACCTTTTCATTAATAACTTCTTTCACAAATTTAGGGCCATAATTCCTAATTGGTTCCTGAAACTCTTCTAACCCTGTATGTGCTAAGTCAATACCAGGAGGTGATGGAACATCTCTTAGAGGTGGTGGAATAGACTTGTATCCTACACCTGATTTGACTTTACTAACAACTTGTGCCTCCCAAATTTTGTCAATGCACTTAGACTGATGATCTAGTGTATTACAAGTTATCTGAATGTTTTCATTAGCCTTTTTAATCTTCTCTAATTCTTCTCTAAGAGCCTTATTCACAGCTATCTTATAATCTAAGTCTCTTCATAAAACAGCAATATCATCACTAAAATTAGATTCATTAGCTCTAAAGTGTTCTATATGTGCTTCTAAAACAACAAGACCTCTCTTATGATTAGCTAGATTATAACTAGTTTGATTTAGCTCTAACCTCTATTCATCATATTGCTCTTTTAGTTTTTCATATTCTTTTAAAGCTTTACAAGATTTTGAACAACCATTATTAGAATGTACCTCAGAATCAGAGAAAGCCATAAGAGCAAGTTCAGTTGCTATCATTGCAGATTCCTGAGATGCTTCTTCATCAGCCATGTAGCTCCAGTCATAGCTCACACCATCAATGGCCAACAACACCTTTGGTTCTTCAACTATAGGCTCCTTCTTCTTATCCTGCTTGTACCAAGTAGATCTATTATCTGGATTCTTTAGCTTTCTGCATTCCCTGGCAAAGTGTCCCATCTTGTGACAGTTGTAATACTCAACCTTTTTCTTGTCAAAGCCTGCAGTCTCACTACAATTAATAATGATCTTCCTCCCAGTCCTTTTCCAGAATTTCTTTGCCTTCAAACTCAGAAATGCAACTTGCCACTTTATATCCATCTCTTCTATGTCATCTTCATTAACTTGATCCAAGTCTCCAAGACCAGCAATCTACTTTTTAGAACTAGCAGTGGAAACACTTGCACTGCCAGTGGAAACAGCAATGTGAGCAGCATCCTCATCATCATCACTTTCATCATCAGAACTATCAATCACAGATGATGAGATACGAGCTAAGTTCCCTGAGCTTGTACTTAGCTTCCCAGCTTTCTTCAGTCTTTGTTCAATAACTTTAAAGTTATTGTGAAGATCATTGAGTTTCATGTTTTCTAATTCAGGCTTGTCTTCCCAAACAACAACATTGGTGTGAAACTCAGAAGATAGACTTCTTAAGAATTTCAAGTTGAGGTCTTCCCTTTCTACCTCAATTCCAAACATAGTGAGTTGTGTTACAATCTTCTGAAGTCTAGTGAAGATGCTGTCAATTGATTCATTACTTGTTGAAGAGAAATTTTCATAGGTTTGTTTCAACAAGGTCTTTTATATCTTCTTGGTAGAATCATTACCACAAAAAACAGAGCAGATCTCTTCAAATAAGGTCTTAGCAGTTTTGTACTTACTGAAAGCTAAGATCTGATCCCTAGGAAGGGTCATTAGCAATATACTCCCAGCTTTCAGATCATTCTTCTTCTGGAGTCGTTCTTCAGTTGTGACTGGACCTGTATTCAACTTCTGCACTTCCTTACCATCAATAGTCTCTGTGGAAGTGCCTAGCTTGAAAGAATCACCATACATAATGATTTCCCAAAGTGCATAGTCTTGCACCAAAAAAGAACTGTTCAATCATTATTCTCCACATCTCATAGTCATTCAGTTTAAGCTTAGGAAGCTTAGCAGCAATGTTGGACTGACTGTTCTCCACCTTCATTGGATCTTGTGAGAATGAGTAAACTTCAGATCTTCTAAATCAAAGTATCAGTAACCTGTCTCTGATACCACTTGATGGATCTAATCATACGCCTTGTGTTATAGTGATACTTTGAATGATACTAACAAGTACGCGGAATATACTTAGTAATACTTAAAAGATTTGTTTGTATGTTTGTTTGTGAGTGAGAACAGTTGTATATATATGAACATAGAATATAAACCAAACGTTAAGTTCCAATATTATTAAGAATAATAATACGAGTGATCTAGCTTATCACTAGGGTTACACCTTAAAGCTCTCTAATTGATACGTTTATAAACCTAAACCTAGGACCTCCTTTTATAGGACACAAGGAGTCCTTTACAAGATAAGTATTAACTGAGAATAATAGAATATACACAAGATCTTTTTTATACTTATCTAAATACGCGTTTCCTAACAATTATTCTGCAACAGTGGTAATATTATGTACTAACAGTGGTAATGAGTTTCCACTGCTAGTGCATTCTTCAGCAGTGGCATCTTCCATGCTTAACAGTGGTAACTGTTAGTATAATTCCCAACAATCTGCCATCATGGAAGGTGGTAATATCTTTGACCCCATCAACCCACCACAACAAAACCATTCACAAAACCCACCACAACCAAATCAACCTCCTAGACCCCGAACTTTAGGAGAGTACTCCCGCCCTAGCTACCAAGGCTATCGAAACACCATTGAGCTCACTCAAGGAGCCAATGTGTCTCCCTAGCGATCCGACACCATTCGATTGGGGCAAAGCGGTTGTGCATTCCATGGACTTTGTTCCGAAGATCCTAATCAACATCTCAAGGATTTTCTAAAAACCATAGATTCCATAGACCTTGATGTTGAAACTCGAGAGATGACCCGATTGCGTCTCTTCCAATTCTCTCTATGTGACCAAGCTAGTCAATGGCTTGAGCGTTTACCTACGGGATCCATCACCTCCTGGGATGATCTCACCACTCGTTTCCTTGCTCAATTTTTCCCACCGGGGAGAACTACCAAGCTTAGAAATGACATCTTGATGTTCCAACAACGTCAAGGTGAAACTCTCTATGAAGTATGGACTCGTTTCAAGGACTTACTCCAAAAAGTCCCTCATCATGGCATAGATCTTTGGCTCCAAGTCCAAATTTTCTATGACCACATCAATCTCTCCACAAGGCAAACCATTGACCAAGCGGCCGGTGGCAAGCTACGTGATTGAAGTGCGGAAGAATCATGGGAACTCATAGAAGATCTTACTCTCTATGACAATGAAAGTTGGAAAGATCCCCGTGATTTGAACAAAACGGTCAAGGCAATATCTTTGCCTTCAAACAATTCAAGCACTCCCGACCGTAGGATCATGGAACTTGAAGACCAAGTCAAGTTTCTCATGAAATCTTACAAGGCTCCTAAACCTTCAAGCTAAGTGAACAAAATCACCTCTTCGTGCGAATTATGTAGTGGTCCCCACGACACTCGTGATTGCATGGAACTCCCCGAACAAGCTTTTGTGGATTACGCATCCTCGCATACCGACGGAGCGGGAGACAAGTGGTACACTTTCAAACCCGAGCCAAACCCTTATGGTGATTCATATAACCGCTCTTGGAAAAATCACCCAAACTTTAGGTGGAAACAAAGCCAAAACGGACCCAAAAACAATTATTCCAATCCACCTAATCGTTATCAATCAAGCGGTCCACCTTCTAACCGTACTTTCAACAACAATCCTTCCAACAACTATGGTAGTACCAATAATTTTGAAGGATTGATGTCCAGATTTATGGTATCTCAAGAAACTCGTTTAGCAAAGTTTGAAGCCGATTTCAAACAAAAGCAAAGTGAAATGACCAATAAGATTGACACATTGTTGAAAGTTCTCAATGACCGAGAAATGGGAGCACTCCCAAGTAACACAGTCAAGAATCCGAAACTAAACGTTAACGCTGTATCATCTGTTTCGTCGCCCACTTCTTGTCCACAATACTATTCGATCAATGCCGTGAGCACGTGTTTTAAGCAAACCCAAATTTTTCAAAAGGACCAATTGAATAAAACACCCAACATCAAACCGGTCAATAGCATAGTTGAAATACCTCATACACAAGACCTTGGCGATGAATTCAAGGAACTTCACCTTGAGCACCCCGTCATTGATGTCTTAGCTCGTGCTCCCTACTACAATGCCCTTTTAGAGAAATATGAAGAGAAACTTAAGTTGGGTAAGAATGGGACCGCCTTCGTTCAAAACAAGCGGCCTAAAAAATTAGATGATCCGGGCATATTCGTTTTACCCTGTAAGATCAGAAGTTCTGAGGCTTTTGACACATTAGCCGATCTTGGGTCAAGCCTAAATTTGCTTCCATTATCGCTGTACACCACTCATAAGCCGGGAAAATTAGATGAAACAGAGGTAATCATAGGGCTTGCAGATGGAAGTGTAGCATATCCAGTTGGGGTAGTGAAGGATGTGTTAGTGCATATAGGATGGTTGACAATGTTAGCCGATTTCCACATCCTTGATATGGTTAGTGACACTACATGCCCTTTATTAATAGGAAGAGGATTTTTTGCTACCGCAAGTGCGATGATTGATTGTAAGGAATATAGAATAGCGGTAGGCGAAGGAGAAACTTGGTCGGTCTATGATGTTAAGAAACATGACTATGATACTAATGAGGAACCAACGCCTCATTGGGTAGATTTAAATAGGAGACCATCTAGATACGGACCTTGGGTTAATAGAGACTTCATAGGACCTCAACGCCCATTTTATTTAGAGAAGGAGTTTATAAAAAAAACGCATTCGGTGGAGCAACTCATAGCTAGGGATGAAGAACTAAACCCCTTTGAGGATCCCTTAGTCTTTAGGAAAATGATTGAATTCCTAGGAGTGATGCCTATCAACTTAGGAATGAACAAGTGGAAAAGGGAAGGTGATAAATGTAAATGGAATTGGGACAAGCCACCTAAGGAAGGTGACAGATCATGGCATATGAAGATGACTCTATATGATCCGGATGGAGAAAAATTTGAGAAGTCATACCGAACTAAGAGAACCGATAGGAAATTAAAACCTAAATTTGATCCCAAAGATGTCCTCGATGAGGAACTCACTCATATAGGATAGCCCGTGACCTTGATTCTAGCTACAAGACTCGTAAATAAAGAAAAGCGCTTCTTGAGAGGCAACCCAAGCATTATTTGTTTTATTTGTTTGTTTGTTTGATTTTATTTATTTCCGTATGTGTACTTTATTTTTATTGTTTGTGGATCATGTTCCAAAATAAATTATGAAAATGCTTTATTTTGTTGTTTAACTTCGTCTTAACTTCATATAAAGGTATTTCGCAAAAGATAAGTGTAAGGGAAATCTAAATTTGTTTCTAAGAATGGAAGTGGACATGGACCACAACAATATTAAATGAACATGCATATTAGTATTTGTGCGAGTCAAATGCTTGTATCGAGTCATAATGATGTTTTGCAGGAATTCCAGGAATTAAGGCGTGAGTTTCTCCAAAATTTTTTCAGAAACTTAACATAAGATTTCTGTCAGAACACTCTGACGGCGTCAGGGTTATAACCTGACGGCGTCAGGTGTAAAAATCTGAAAATTTTTGCAAGTTTGGTTATTCTACCGGAGTCTTAATTTTTTTTGCTAATTCTTTAGTTTTATAAACTCCAGGCAATCTGCAAATATTCATTCCACAAGCATTATATATATATATATATAGATAGATTGCCGCCGATTTTACGCGATGTTTGCTGATGTGTGGGATTGCGCCCTCGCAAAAGGTTTTACCTCTCAAGGGATCTCAAGAGGCTTGCAATCCCCGCCAGGCAGTGTACCTGACCATTGTAGTATAGTAAAGTGGCAAGTACCGGGGGATTGATCGTTCAACTCAAAGAATAGTGTTCGTTATGATTGAAATTAATCTAACTAGGTTTAGAGGTGAGGGATGATTCTTTTTGTATTTTTATATTTTATTTTGAAAGCAAGTAAAATCTCGGTTTTGGAAGGAGGGGTGGAATTAGTTGCTAGTCAACGAACCCAAAAGCTACCAATTAAACTAATGTGCAAGAAAAGTAAACTAGGGTTCTACAAGGGAAGTGAAGCATGTCTACCTATGATGATTACTCCTTGCTAGCTATCCAATTCTACCTATTGAATGTTAACCTTGTTTTAATTGACGGGTTGTATTCCTTAATACCATTCATGGGGCCGTGTACGATCTTCCCCAACTCTATAAGCTTCTACCTCTTCCTATGTCGAGCCGACAACTAGCTCCTAACATGGCCTCCTTAGTAGTCACTCATGCATTAAATACAACCAATTAATCGTAGTACACATCCGATTCATGTTTCTTAAGACATTCAAGCAAGTTACCAATAGGAAGTCTGCCCGTTTTCTTAAGCCTAACATCGATAAACATTCAATCAAAACAAGAAACAATAGGAACCAAGAATTATAAACTAAATCAACTAGACCTATTGAAGTTGTCACACCTTAATTGATGAAGATAGACACAAACATCAACAAAGAAATCAATAGGATCTAATCAATTATATACAAGTTTCACACAATCATAAGTAGACATAAGGTGAATTAGCCAAGCATAATTAATGAAGAGCAATCAACAATAATCATAATTAAAGACATAACGTATGATTGAATCAATAAACAAACCATTATAGGATGTTTATGGAATGATTAATACCCTCTAAGTTGCTGGAAAAACACCTACCCTAACCCTAGAATCGGACTTTAGGTTTGGAGCTTACAAATAATGAAGTTATAAGGTTGTATTTATAGGCACTTTTCAGCACGGCCCGTCTTGACAGCGTCAGCCCATACCTTGACAGCGTCAAGACCAAACTTTCTTCACCAAATTGTAGATCTCTTCGTCCTCTTCGCGTGGGCTTTTGAATCACCTAAATTCGAGTTCGTATGCAAAAGTTATGACCAAAACAATAACAGCTACTGCGCGCGCAAGTTGTGACAATTAACACGTGATGGCCTGCCTCCATTAACACATGACAGCGTTAGACGTACACTAGATGGCCATTTGGTTTAAACTTGATGTCGTCATGTGTTAATCAACTTTTGGCGGTCACATGTAATTTGCTCTTGACGGCCTTGGTGACGCCATCATGTGTTAAATCCCAAAAATATTCTGGCGCGTCTCGTGTAAATTTCATATCCACCTTTTTGCCATAACGTGACGCCGTCACATGCAATATTACGCCGTCAAGCACTGTTTCCAGCTTGATTTTGGAGACTTTGCCGTTTTCTTCACTTTTCGCTCCAAAAACGTCCAAAATGCTTCCTTTTCCAGATTTCTTCTCCAAAGTACCTAAAATAAAAAAGGGAATGATTTAGGACAATATTTGATCAAATAATCTTGACTTAGGGCTTAAATGACACCCTAAAAGCGGTACACTTTTCGTCTCATCATTTGCCATGATTGTTTTCTCAGGTTTAACAGGTTATATTGGACAAGAAGATGATTTATATTTCTGTGGGGAAGCTTTCAACGTTCATTTTCTTGGAGGAGGATCTAACCTTGTAACCGCATTATCCACACCGAACGAATCATGGGAGTATTTGCTTCATTCTTTTACCCTCATTACTTTTACATTCTTTTTATTGAACATTGGGGACAATGTTCAGCCTAAGTGTAAGGGGAGGGTAAATGATGATACCTTAGAGAATGCAATTGCACTTGAGTTTGTTTGTTCAATAGTTGGTGTGTAATAAAACTAAGAGAAACACTTGTTAGAGTAATTTTAGCGCAAAATTTAATTTTTTTTACAACATTTAGGAGTGAAGCTTTAGCCTTAATAAGTGTCTCATGGATAGGAGTTGTATGACTAGCACAAAAACCATACCACTCAAAATTTTCCACCCCAAATATGTGAGGTTCGCCCCTAGATTTGTTAGGAAAAGATGCTTATGAGTGTACCGGTAGTACTTAGATTCTAGAACTTACGTTAGTGATGCATCCCAAGACCGCTGTGAGACTACATTCGTGTAGTTAGGATTTACTACATGATAAGAGGTATTAGGATAGCTCTTGTGTTAAACCAGTATCATAATTACTTGACCAATGAAGTCATAATTACTTGACTAATAAAGTCAATTGAATTTTCCCACAGCTTTGCGATGTACTCATTTTTAGTACACGATACCCCTAGTACACCCCTCAGAGCCTATCTTTTTCATTTCTAACTTTAAGCATTTTACTTAAAGGAAGAATTTGTTTACAATCCACCTCAAATATGCACCCAAATCGCCTTAGCCTTCCTTGTATGCACTCATCTTTAGTGCATCATTGTTATATGTTTAAACCCTTAGTTAATTATCTAATTGATTACATGTTTTCTAAGTCGAGTCATATCTTGTACATATTATTTTGGGACGATTGGGACGATTGGGTAAAGTACTAGTGTTATGGAGTATTGGGGAAGAACATCATATATTACCCTCATATGTGTGTTAATCTTTAAAAAGTACTCCAAGTGTTTTGATTATCTTAATACGAGTCGTTAGAATAGTTGATTGTAAAGTATGTAAAAGTTTAGGTGTAAGGGGAATGCGAATCCCCTATGATGTATTATTTTGGATGGTAGGGCAAGAGTGTATGCAAAAAAAATAAAAAAACAAAATTTAAAAATCGAAAAATCAAGAAAAAAAGAAAAAAAATAGAAAAAGAAAAAGAGAAAAAACATACGGACTACCATCCCGTTTCCTTTTATGTTTATTTTATGTTTTGTTAGTTTTTGATTAGCTTAAGTCGATTCGAGTCTTGGCTTAGCAACGCCACATTGTACATGTAATTGACCAAGATGATTAACTCGCCACCAGTAAAGATTGCCTTTATCCAACAAAACCGTGTTTATCATATCCCTACACCTCACGTTATAACCCTTTTTAAAAGACCTCTTTGATAGTTTATCCTAGGTGCTTACGCCAAGTGATGGAGGTTTGATCCTTTCCCAAGCCTATGGTAATCTATGAGCTATGACAGGTAGTGAGAGATATTTTCCATTTTCATATTGTGATATATACTTTTATTACACCCGAGAGATGTGAGTATCTAAACACTATTTGTGAGGTGCTAGTATATAATTTCCGTGCTTGTTTTGGTTGAAGTGGAATGATTATTTGTTGCAATTACTTTTATATTAGTGTTAAATGACCTCTAGCTTGTATTTGGATTAGAATAAAAGCGAATTTGCATGAGGACAAGCAAATCTTAAGTGTAAGGGTATTTGATGAGACGAAAAGTGTACCATTTTTAGGGGGTCATTTAAGCCCAAATTCGAGATTATTTGATCAATTATTACCCTAAATCGTTCCTTTTGTCATTTTAGGTACTTTGGAGAAGAAATCTGGAAAAGGAAGCATTTTGGACGTTTTTGGAGCGAAAAGTGAAAGAAAACGGCAAAGTCTTCAAATCAAGCTGGAAATAGTACCTGACGGCGTCACGCTTTGGAGGTGACGGCACCATGTTATGGCAAAGAGGTGGATGAAAAGATATAACGAGACGCGCCAGAATGTTTTTGGACTTTAACATGTGACGGCGTCACCAAGGCCGTCACGTGTAATTTACTCTTGATGGCCATAAGAAGAATAATACATGACGACGTTAAATCTGGATCTAGGCAATACGAGAGTTTCTTTGGCGGCGAGTTAACGGCGTCAGGATTTACACGTGACGCCGTCAGACCCAAAAATCTATATATAGTTTTCTATTTTTCATTTGTAAAGGAGGAGAACTTTGGGATATGTTGATATAAATAATGCGTAAAAACGTTATTAATGTTTCTCGATATCCCTATATTTTGACGATTACAAATGTAAAATCATTAAATGTAAAATCATTACGTAAACAAGTATTTAGTGACAAAATATCATTACATCCAACTAAATCACTTAAGGTATGAATAAACAATTGCCTAATACATTTTATGATCAAAGGAAGGTTTATTTAATAATTACAAATTATGTAAAATGGTATAAACATTTTATATATTTAGAAAAACACTTTTGGTAATTAAAGAAAAATGTTTAATTCATAATAAATATATGAATTCAAATTTTTAACCAAATCAGTTAAATCTACACCAAATAAACTTTCCCCAAAAAAGAAAAAAGTTACAGGTGGGCGGCCCCCTTAATTTTAAAGGGGCCGGCCATGAATTAAGGGGGCCGGCACACGCTCCTTTGTCAGAAACTTTTGCCTATAAATACTGGTTCAAATCTGTAATTTTACCTCACCTTTTGCACTAAAACTTTCTGTCCAAATCCTCTCAAATCATCTTCCTAAAACTTTTGATCATAAACTTATTAGTTCTTGTTTCAAGGGATCCAATCCCTCATCATTCAAAGTGCAAGAGAAGAATACTCCTCCAACATCTTCTTAAGAAGTATTGTAGATTTGTGAATATTTTTAGTTGTTGTGTAAATTATTTGTAAAGGTGTAGAAGGTGTGTAATAGGTAGATCTAGGTGTGCTAGTAGTTGTGAATAGAAGTAGTAGTGTTGTGAAGTTGAAGTAGTGAAGTTGTGAGTAGTTGTGTAGTAGTTGTGGTGTGTATAAGTTGTGAAGAAGGTGTGTAGTGACTAGTGGTGTGAGATTGGTTCTAGCTACTATTAGGACTCGACATCTAGCTTAGTGTCGTTAATTGGTGTAAGCAAAAGTTGTGTAAGGTTTTCTCCGCCATAAGGGAGCTTGTTGACATAGTGAAGAAAACTCTCGAGTTAGGTGCTCGGGGAGTGGAGTAGGGCGAAGAGGTGCTTTGTAGCTGAACCACTATAAATCCTTTGTCTTGTGGTACGATCTCTCCCTCTCTATCTCTTTACTTATTTACTTACTTATATTGTCATTATTTACTCTCGTAAATATTAGTATACATAAGTGTTTAAATATTGATCTCACATAAAACTAGAATCGAAGATTTTGTAAACAAAGTTTTTATAAATTTAAAAACGACGGAAAAACTATTCAACCCCCCCCCCTCTTGTTTTCCACAATTGGCATCAGAGCTACATTAAATAAGATTTTTAAAATAAATTGTATTTTTAAACTTGTAATCGATCTATGGAATCGGAAAAATATTTAGAAGGAAACATGACCTTTAAACCACCATATTTTGACAATACAAGTTTTCTTGAATGGAAAAATCGATTCGAAAGTTATGTGAAGTTAATAGATTATGATCTTTGGCATGTCATTTCAATTGTTGATTTTCAACCAACAAAAACCATTTTTGAAAAACAAGATAATTATTTCAAAGTAGTGCTTGATAAAAACAATATAGCTAAAATGATTATATACAAAGCTTTACCAAGAATTGAATATGAAAGAATATTTTTTTGTCAAACGGCAAATGACATGTGGAAGAGTCTTTTAAATTTTCATCAAGAGAAATGGCAAGCCAAAGAAAATTTTGTATATAAAATAGTTGAAAATGAAAGTATAGTAGATAAGTATTTAGTTGAAATGAGTACAAGTGCTACTAGTTCAAATTTTGTGTGTGAAGGTAATAATGGCGAAAACCCCATGAGTCATACCAAGAGCAAACAAGAAGAGTGTATAAAGTCAATGATCAAAAAGGAACTTAATGATGAGGATTATTATAGTTCCAAAAGTGAAGATGAAGAATATGCAAAGGTCGTTGAAGAATTCAAGAAAATTATTAAAAAGCAACTAAAAGCACAAGACAAAAGGAAAACCACCCGAAGAAGAAAATCTAGTTACGAAGACGAAACATTGAAGCACAAATGTTTTGTAGCTCAAGCACCTAATGAAGTATATGTAAGAGTAGATTTGGAGCCCGATGAATGGATAAAAGATAATGGATGCTCAAGACACATGACGGGAAATCGCAAGCTATTTTCTACATATAAGGCATATAATGGAGGTAACGTTGTTTTTGGTAGTGATCATCGTGGAAAAATCATAGGCAAAGGTACGATCTCTCAAGACTCTCTAACTATTGAAAATGTTGAACATGTAGATAATCTAACTTATAACTTGCTTAGTATAGGTCAAATATGTGATAATAAGTGTAGGGTTACCTTTACCGATAAAGATAGTGAAATAATTAAGGATGAGAAAGTCATAGGTAGAGGAATTAGGAAAGGAGGTATATATGTTATGAAATTAGGAGACAAACCAGAAGATAGGATATGCCTAGCTACTATAGATGAAAACTCTACTTTGTGGCATAGGAGATTAGGTCACGCAAACATGAAACAAATACAATCTTTAGCCTCTAAGGAACTAGTTAGAAACTTTCCTAGTTTAAGATATGATCAACACTTTTGTGATGCTTGTAAAATTGGAAAACAAGCACATGCTAGTCACAAAGCTAAAAATATGTTATCCACTGCTAGATGCTTAGAATTACTTCACATGGACCTTTTTGGTCCATCCGCTGTGCGGAGCTACGGTGGCAATCGTTACACCTTAGTTATAGTAGATGATTATTCACGATACACGTGGACTAGGTTCTTAAGTGATAAAACCGAAGCCTTTGAAAAATTTAAGATATTTAGTTAGGATGCTCCATAGTTTCAATTAGGACGGACCATGGTAGGGAATTTGATAACGAAGTAGAATTCGGAAAATTTTGTGATGAAAATGGAATATCTCACAACTTTTCCGCTCCTCGTACTCCGCAATGAAATGGGGTAGTAGAAAGAAAAAATAGGTCTCTACAAGAAATGAGTATAACAATGTTAAATGAACAATCTATCCCACAAAAATTTTGGTGTCACGCCGTAGATACATCAACATATATACTTAATAGAGTTTCTATTAGAAGAATCTTAGGAAAAACTCCATATGAGTTATTAAGAGGTAGAAAAACTTATATAGGTTACTTTAGAGTATTCGGAAGTAAATGCTTCATCCTTAATACAGAAGACTATCTCACTAAATTCGACCCTAAGGCTTATGAAGGAGTTTTTCTTGGATATTCACAAAATAGTAAAGCATATATAATTCTAAATAAACATACTATGAAAGTAGAAGAATCCCTAAATGTAACTTTTGATGAAACTCCTCCACTACCTAAAACATTGCCCTTAGAAGATGATGATATAATAGAGGAAGAAACTATTGAGGTTAGTAAAACTAAACCCTTAGGCAATGATCTTGGAGTAGAAACTTTAGAAGAGAATGAAATTATAAATGTTAAGGAGTCAAAGTCACATCCACTAGATAACATTATAGGCAACCTAAATCAAAGAACACTTAGGTCACAAGCTCAAGATAAAAATAACTTCTTTTGTTTTGTGTCAACAATAGAGCCTAAGAATACAAATGAAGCCTTACAGGATGAAAGTTGGATTATGGCTATGCAAGAAGAATTAAATCAATTCAAATCAAATGATGTTTGGGAACTAGTCTCAAATCCTAGGAATGTGACCATAATAGGAACTAAGTGGGTATTCAGGAATAAACTAGATGAAAATGGTATGGTAACTAGGAATAAAGCTAGGTTAGTCGCCCAAGGTTATAATCAACAAGAAGGAATTGATTATGATGAAACGTATGCCCCTGTAGCTAGATTAGAATCCATTAGAATCCTTTTAGCTTATGCATGCGCCCTAGACTTTAAGTTATACCAAATGGATGTGAAGAGTGCATTCCTTAACTGTTTTATCAATGAGGAGGTTTATGTGGCACAACCTCCGGGATTCATTGACTTCACAAAACCTGATTATGTTTACAAACTAAAGAAAGCTTTATATGGTCTTAAACAAGCTCCAAAGGCTTGGTATGATAGACTGAAAGCTTTCCTAGTTAAGCATAATTATTCCATGGGAATGGTTGATAACACTCTCTTCACTAAAAGAAGTGACCCATATATCATCATTGTTCAAATATATGTCGATGACATAATATTTGGATCGACTTGTCAGGAAATGTGTGATGAATTTGCCAAAATCATGCATGATGAGTTTGAGATGAGCATGATGGGTGGATTAAACTTCTTCCTAGGATTACAAATAAAACAACTAAAAGATGGAATATTTTTTAACCAATCTAAATACATTAAGGAAATGCTTAAGAAATTTGGCCTAGAAGACTCAAAACCCCTTAAGACACCTATGTCTACGGAAGTGAAACTCACAAGAGATAAAGAAGGTGAGTCCGTAGATAACACTAAGTATAGAGGGATGATAGGTAGTTTACTATACTTAACGGTAAGTAGACCTGATATCATGTTTAGTGTTTGCCTTTGTGCCCGCTTTCAAGAGGATCCCAAAACCTCTCACCTAGAAGCGGTTAAGCGTATCTTCCGATACATTAAAGGCACTATACACGTAGGATTATGGTATCCTAAGGGATCCGGCATAGAAACTATTGTCTATGTGGATTCGGATCATGCGGGAGACTACGTGGATCGAAAAAGCACTAGTGGTATTTGCACATTTATGGGATGTTGACTAACGTCTTGGTTTTCTAAGAAGCAAACTGCTCTTGCTATTTCGACTACCGAAGCTGAATATGTAAGCGCTGGAAAGGCATGTCAACAAGCACTATGGATGAAACAAGCTCTCGTAGACTATGGGGTTAGGTTAGAAAATATTCCTATAATGTGTAATAATAAAGGAGCCATAGATTTAAGTAAGAATCCGTTCAACACTCTATGACTAAACATATAGAAATACGTCATCACTTTCTTAGGGATAATGTACAAAAAGGAAACATAACAATAGAAAAGGTAGCTTCAGAAGATAATGTTGCCGACACATTTACTAAACCCCTTAAGCGTGAATTATTTAACCACTTGCGTCTAGGATTAGGAATGATGGAGTAAATTGATTGAAGTTTCTTAAATGTTTGAAACGTTCTAAAATTTAAATGTTCTAAAAAAAAATTGTCAGATGGGCGGACCCTTTAAAATTAAGGGGACCGGCCTCACTTTAAAGGGGCCAGCCATCTGAGCATCAGTCTTTTATTCCTTTCTTATTTTCTCCACTATTCTGAGTCTAGGATTCTATTTTGCACAAAATCAAGAATTGAGATATTTTGTTTTTGCATAAATATACTTTCAAAGGAAAACCTCAATTCACTTCAAAATAATTCTCACTTCTAGGAAACACATGAACATCATTTCTTTCCTTTCTTGCATTGTTGAATAATGCTAAAAACATTCTTTAAAATCATGCATGAAATTTCACATGAATTGTCAAAATATATAATCCAATAAATCCTTGGCAATCATGAGTTAAGCAAATTGAATCAAGGAGATTTTGGATTGCTTCTTAGGATATAGTTATTTTTGCATTAGAAGTCGAAGCAATCGCTTCTCCACATTTGTTGCATATAGGCACACACTAGAACAACGTCAAACAATCATTTCGTCACATTTGTTCCATCACTAGTTTCTCACTCACTAGTTGCCTTTTCCCTTACACAAATCTAGTTGCCTTAGGATTCATGACTTGCTTATTTGTTCATTTACATTATTCTCTTTGCATGATATTATATTTTATGCTTATTTGTTGACACATATATACTTTCCATGCATACTTCATTAAGATAATGTTTGTTTAGTTACCTAAAGAGATGTACTTGCCCAAAACCAAACCCCAAAACAAACATCTTTCTGGAAAAATCTCTACCAAAAACCATTTCTGGCAATCTGGGTACCAGGCCCTGGGCGGCCCCCATAATTATCAAGGGCGGCCCCCTTAAAATTAAGGGATAAATAGTTGAATAGCCCAGTTGCCCAATGGTTAGGCATATTTAGCCCTTTTTTTTTTAATTCTCATATTACCCCGGGCAACTTTTAAGACTGGGCAACTTCAATCATAGAGAAACACGTGTCACGTATTTGTATTATGGGCAACTATATCTATTGGGCAACCGTAATAGGGCAACTGGTTTTGTGGTCATTTTACACATTATACAGTATTTTACCAATTGACTTTTCCTAGGATCATATACGAAAAACAAAATTATACTAAGGAAAATAATCCTAAACTTTAAAAACAAACACTCTATCGTGTATCACCATTAACCCCTTATTCCCTCCATATCGATTCATTATTATTTCAATCTCCAATGTTCAATATCCAGTATTATTTAACTTATTCAATCTGTTCCGGTTACTTTGCATATTTCGTTGCTTCGCACAATGAGTAATTGTTCATGAAACAATGATCGTGCAAAATTAAGATTACCAACGATTGTCGATTTTATCATAAAAAATGTGGTATAACAGGATATGTAAAGCGTATTAGCAATGATTTAAATCGTTATTGATTATATGTTTATTGTGTTATTCTATTGACCTGATTGACACCAAAACTATTTGATGTCAAATAATTGAAATGTTGTCGTTAGTCGTTATGGTGTATCAAAGGTTGCCGTTATATTAGTCTGTGTCTTATATAGATGTTACTTGGATTGTACAATTTTTCGTTGGTTTATAGTTTGTTTGTCAATTTTTAACCGTTTATGTGGTTTATGATTTCATTTTTGTTTTGGATTGTATTGCATAAGCCCCGATTGTATCCACTTTAGTTGAGACTTGTTGGTTCTTAATGTCTCAGCACTCATAAGGCGGTTTTATTTGTGTTTTTGGTTCTTAATGTCTCATCACTCATAAGCCCCGATTGTATCCACTTTAGTTGAGACTTGTTGATACGCCAGGCCTGAATCAAATAAGTTCACAAGCACTGATATATGCGTAGACAAAACAGTCTATTAAAATGGTCCAATACTAAGTGGTTGTCCTTAGGTTCCAATTAGGCATTGAATGATTATTAAATATACATTTGTATGTATCAGCTAAACTCTTGGTGATAGTGTTTATGGCCCCTGTATACATGTCTGCATACTAAATTTGTTATGTATTGTCGGTTCTGAGTGAGCTTGTGTTTTAGTTTTTGGACTATGAAGTGAAACTAATCATTAGAAGCAAACTCAACTACTTTTGGTTAATAAATCAGAAATTAGATGCAAAGCGACGGAACTTGTTTAGGAGTACTTGCTTTGGACAATGGCTTGATCTGTTATACTTTGAACATGAAACACACCTAATAGACTACATGGTACGGAAACAACAGCGAGTGGATGACTCTCATTATGATACGCCCTTCATCTATTACCTAGATGGACATACGCTGCATTTTGGTCGTACTGAGTTTTATCTAATGACTGGCTTGCATTTTGGAAGTGTCATCTTTGAAGTATACACGTCTGGTGATCTCAAATTCCGTGATAGGGTGTTTCCTGAAAAGCAAGGGTTCATTGTAACCAACTTAGACCTCATTGGTGTCATCGAGGATGAAGACCGGTTTCGGAAGCTATCTGATGAAGACGCAATACGGATATCTCTTTTGTTAGTCCTAGAGGTTATCTTTATGGGTCAGTTGTTGACATGTCAAGTTGATGACACATTGATGAGGTTGGTTGAAAATCTAGAAGCTTGGAATGCATTTCCGTGGGGTGAACATATTTGGACTCATTTATATGACCAACTACATAATGTAATGGATAAGCACATGGATAAACACCTTTTAGGATTGAAGAAAAACCCAACCTATGTTCCGACGTATACTTTTTCTGGATTTGTATTTGCTTTCCAGGTTTGAAATTATTTTTATCGATGAAATTTTTCATCTCGACATGTTGAAGGCTTGTTAAATTGATATGTTTGTGTTTTACAATTTGTTTAGATTTGGATATTTGAGTCTTTTGAGAGCTGTGAATGTTGGTGGACAAAAAAGCCAAATGTGATTCCTAGAGCGATAGCCTGGTCTAGGAAGTCGATATTCAAAAGAAGTGATCGTTCCACCCTATTTGCAAAGGTTTATCTTTTTATAATTAATATTTTTTTTACCATACAGAAGTCAAATACCTTTAAGGTTACATACGTTATTTGTCCCCATTTATTTGTAGGACTCGACTACACGTTTGGATCTCAGACAGAATACAACTGAGTATGAGTCTTCATGGTGGATAGATAGCCAAGTTTTTTGCGAAACTACGTTCCCAGGGCTGCAGCCGCATCCAAGTACACCCTCGTGGATGCTTATCTGAACAGGTTGGCAAAGGGACGTAAACGTGTCGCTGAGTCGTTGAAAGTAAATTCCACTCAACGTAGGCCTAGTAATAGTTTGACAACGAAGAGGCTTAAGGATCGTGTCATGGCTGAGCTGAATGGAGAAGTATTGAAACTTGAGATTACTTTTGAGGTTACCTTTTATTCACCATCATATATCAACAGTATGCAGTCTGTAGTTGATGTAATATACTGGTTAAAAAAACTTCTTCCCCATCGTACAGGTTATTGCTCGTGACAGAGCTGGCGGACTACAGGTACCTATTTTTTTGCAACAACTGAGTGTATACTTTCAATCTACTTTTTAATGTTGTACAAATATAATTATCCCTAACACTTTAGGTTTATACTGGTGGGAAGAACAGTGTGTACTGTTCCGTTTATTTGGTACTGGTAGGCTAAAACTTAGTACTGGTCGGTTAGGCTTGGTACTGGTAGGCTAAAACTTAGTACTGGTCGGTTACGTTTGGTACTCTTTGGCAGTAAATTGGGTAATATGTTATCTTAGTTTACACAAACATATCTTCAACAGAAACATAACCTTTATTCACTTGATTAAATGAAAACCCTAAGTTAAATCTATATCATCTCAATTGGGTTTACCAAGTACACATGATATTCTAAACGATGATAACCCAGAATCCTAATCAAAATTTTATCAATCCTAATGGAGATTTTCGGAATTCTAAGGCACACAACATGGTTGCTTACTTACAAAAAGCAGAGGGAAGTCAAGAGTTTCACCAGATAGGCGATTACAATTTTTTTATAACATATAAACTTTTAAATGTTGTACAAATATAATTATTTCACAGGAGAAACTTGATATTCAAGCACATTTTCCAAACACGAGGCCTAAATTTTGTGAATCACTTAACAAAATATACCACAAAATGATTACATTGCCTAATTGTGATGAAGAACTTGCTCAGGAACAATACGTTATTTGCAACGCATTTGTCAACCGTCATGTTATTTGTGCGGTATATACAAACCGCAATATTTAATCCGCAAAATCCTATTTCAGGAGTATCTTATTCAAGAAGAATTGAGTTTGGCGTTAGCAGAGGAAGAGAGGTTGCAGATACAACAAGATAAGATGATGGCAGAAGACAACCTAAAAAGACAAGAAGAGGCTAAGAGGTTACGATTGGAAGAAGAAAACATGTTGAAGATGGATGAGGAGAAGAAGCAAAAAAGAAAAGAGTTTTTGCAATCAGACCACTATCAAAGATATTTGGCTAGTGTACATCCGAGCAAGAGACGACATTATTTGCAACCTATTTCGGAATCAAACAATGCTAAACGGGTTTGGCAGAGAATAAAAAAACATGGTCCTAACGTTACTCACCCAGCTATTGCTGAATTGCTTACAAGAGTTCAACCTTGGGTTGAGGTATTGGCATGAACAAAATTTAGTTGACATTTTCTTTTGTTACCTCTTTGACCTTGTATCTTATAAAGTCATTAACGTTTTTAGGATCTATTTCGATGGTTCCATAGTGTGGAAAATGTCTGGCTTACCGATGAAATTGAAATATTCTTGGGTCAACCGTCATACACTCAGGCGTGTAAATTTCCATGGTCCGCTGACTATACCGTTGACCGAAATTTCTGGCTACGCTTAGTTTGCTTAGACCCGTCTAGAAAAGATTGGCTAACTGAGCAGGTGAGCATACAATTGATATTCTAACTCATGTGTTATGTATAAAATTTGCCTCTCACCCTTTCTCAAAATTTGCAGCACATAGACTTGTGGGTTGACTACATGTGGCTTGTGAGACCTAATAATGCAAACTGGGCGATGGTTAGTTGTTACTTTTTCCATATTCTTCATCAAAACGGCACGCCATCGTTTCATACAGATGGCCAGAGGTATCCCTGTCCATGGAGCGATGTTGATCAGGTAATATGTTTACCTCCTTACGCTTAAATACAAGGTTTATTATTCCAAAATACCAAATCGGTCACTTTATACTTCACTAATTTCATTTGGTTGGTTTGAGATGTACTGGTTATTCATGAATACCGCTGAAGCATTAGCTATATGTTGTTTATATGTTGTTCTCCCTCAAACCAATGACGGTTAAACAGTAACACTTTAAAATTTTCCAATACGACTAGCCAGATTTAGTTTTGTAGGAATTATAATAAACAATATTATAAGCATGTAATTTTTGGACATACTTTTCCCGCCTAATGTATGTCCAATTTGTTTATACTCAAGGTTTATATTCCGATCAATGAAATAGACAAACATTGGTGTCTTGCCCATTTTCATATACCATTTGGCGTGGTAACATTCTATGATAGCGACGACACATTTGACTACAACAACCGTGGCTGGTATATCCTTGTTAGGAAGTGCTTACAGGTACGTTGTTTGTATACACAAATCAGGTGATTAACCTTTTTATTTTCCACAACCATGTACCAGTGTGCAACATATGCTTTTAAGTATACATTTGTAGTTAAACACATACAGCATAACAAATACTCATAGCTAATCAACCACATAAAAGGGAAGCACACGACTCGCCCATATGATAGCGTAATACAGTAACCAACTATTATTTTTAGTTAGTCAGTCGGCATACAAATATGTTTACACATACTATGGTTGTTGTTTCTGTATCCAAGTTTCGGTGTTGCCCAACCTTGTTTTTTTATTCTTATGTTGTAAATTTATTGCAAGTTAATATAACACATTCAACCTGTCCAAAAAAAATGCTCGTATTAGTTGCCCTATAGTTGGATATGTTGCCTAAGAAATCATATAATAGTTGCACCACTTTCTATGTCCAAATATGGTAAAGGTCAACTTGCCCTGCCACAATCATTTCCCAACTTGTACTCCTTATTAAAAATGTTAGGCTTAATGTGATGCCTAATAACTTGACAAGACATTGCTTTTACAACTTGACTTTCCTCATCAATACAATATGGCTTACTTCTACTATAAGAGTCATTATTTTTATTTTTATTTTTATTTTTTTGCATATTAAAATGATCCATCTTAGACCCAACTGTATCCTTTTATTAACTAAATGGGTTACATTAGATATATTTGGGCATGTAAATCCTACTTAGAGCCATTTATACTATAAAGTTACATCGTGAATGACCAAGCGGAATAAACTTACAAACATTTGTTGAAACAATTACAAGATACACATAATATTTTGAAAATAACAAAATGTCCCTGATATATACAAATAAACCATGGACTGTAGTAGTACAATCAAATAAAAAATATAAACGTTATTTTATTAACTTTTTAAGTACACACAACTTTTTAAACCATTGGGAAATATTTCAACTAAGCTGCCCAGCTAACTTTACTAGTTGCCCAAAGTATTTAACAAATGTTTGTGGATTAGTGGACAGGATATGACAGTCTCTGGCTCAAATTATTTCACAAATCTCATCCTCATTAATAGTATTTGGCTTACTAGCCACACAAAAACTTGACAAGATACACATGGACTTTTGTTGTACATCCTAGTGAAAAACATATTCTTTATTTTATTAACTTTGTAAGTACACACAATTTTTTTAGCATTGGGGCAATATTTCAACTTAGTTTCCCAGCTAACATAACTAGTTGCCCAAACTATTAAACAAGTTGACCAACTTTATTTCAGTTGTGTTGTGAATTAGTGGACAGGATATGACAGTCTATTCCAAAAATTATTTCACAAATCTCATCCTCATTAATATTATTTGGCTTTACTAGCCACACAAAAACCTGACAAGATACACATGGAATGTAGTAGTGCATCCAAGTAAAAACATAATCTTTATTTTATTAACTTTGTAAGTACAATAATTTTTTTTTTGTTTTGCATTGGGGCAATATTTCAACTTAGTTTTCCAGCAAACATAACTAGTTGCCCATACTATTTCACAAGTTGCCCATCCTTTTTTAAGTTGTGTTGTCAATTAGTGGACAGGATATGACATGTTTCTGCCCAAAATTATTTCACATCTCTAATCCCCATTAATATTATTTGGCTTACTTGCCACACACAAAACTTGACAAGACCCCACTGTTCACCAATTGACTATACAAGTTTATTCACTTTGACTTCATTCAAATCTAAAGGTCATCCCGCTCTATATATAAATGTTCCATATACTACTACAATTTCATACAAGTCACATTTACACACACACAAGCATTCACTTGCCATATCTATGGATCAACAAAACCATTTGAAAGATCTGCTAACCTTAATGTTTAAACTAAACGTTGAGAGTGACTTTAAGCTGATAAAGTCACTACATGTGGAGGTGGTAGACCTTGCCCGCCGTTGCAAGGAAAGGGGCGAGCAGATCAAACAGCTCCAAACTGTTGTTGGGTCCATTCTCACTACGCAGGCTTTAGAGTTGCTGGTTGAGATTCAAGATGAGGAGCTGGAAAAGAATAGGACTCTAATGCGATGCATCAGTGAAACTCAAATAAAAGTCCTCAAAACAATCTCATTTCTTGCAAAAATGAAGAAGATCCACTGAACCACAATTCCTGGCCTGCTATGTGCTTGCTCTTAAATTCTGTCACTATTGTCTTTTGTGTTTTCATCTATGTACCTCTTGTGTTCGATGTACTTGTTTTTAATTTTATAATGAAAGCAAGCAAGTTTATGTTATACTCTATTTTTTAACCACTTTACTGTAGTGTTACAACAGTTGATATGAATAAATGAAACCATGTAGATCATGAATTGCGTCACAAATATCCTGAACAAACTATCTGAAAATAAAAAAAAAATACAAAACATGCAAAAAAATTCAACTGTTTATGGCCAACATTGCTAGTAAATGGTTAATCTTTAGCATCAATATTTACAAAATATCAGATAAGATTGCCCCTCTATGTATAATAACATTGTATACTAATATACAGGATCGACTTCCACTAGTTCTACACCGTGCCCAAGTTTTCGAGAAGAAAGGAATGGATTCGTCTCAATGTAACATTACGTTTAGGCTCGAGGAGAAAGTTCCAAAACAATATGGTATATTTGGTGATTGTGGTGTTTGGGTATGTATATTTCTATATTGTTTGTCACATGGTATATCTTTGCATGTTGACGACCCCGTTGACGTTACCTTAGCGTATCGTGAAAAGATGGTCCGATTTTATTACAATCACAGATATTACCCTCTGTAACTGACAGTTTTTTTTTTTTTTTTTTTTTTTTTTTTTTTTTTTTTTTTTTTTTTTTTTTACTTCATGTTATGTCTCCTTGTATTTTAAACTTGTTCTTATGAATATTATTTACCATGTCATATTAGTTTACAACATTATATTATAAATCATTGTCATCATACACATAACATGCATACACATAACTCTGGATTCATACAACAATAAAAAAATTAAGAAAATAAAAAATTTACACTTCAAGTTACTAAACAACCCGCAATACCTATACAATAGTAATTGAATACAAACTTATTTACTATTTGTAACTTGACCCTATTAAACCAAAATGTCTCCCATATGTTAGTTACAATAAAGTAATAGAATATAGTCTATAATAGGAAATTCTACACACATACATTAGTACTTGTTTTATCATCATGGCTTACTCTCATCCATCTCTTCCAAAGAAAGTTCCTGCAAACCCCCTAGATGAATCGGATGACATCAATCAAAGGTATGCATTTCTTTACTTTATAGAGTAAAATGCTTATTTGGTTGCTTCATTGTTTGGTTTCAAAAAACGTTTATGTTTCTTGTGGACAGGTCCCTCTCAAATATGATAAGGGATATGTTCTGTTTGATATTCACTATGATGGTTGTTTCATCACTTTTCCCAGTTTAAAGTATGAAAATGGCAAAATAATGACAGCAAATGTATGTAAGTCCAAGAGGATGAACTATGAGGCCCTGCTTGACATGTTTAGAGATAAACTTGTACAAGATATTCGACAAGTGTATTTTTGTTCTCCAAGAGTTTCTATACAAAAAGGCTTGACTTTAGTTGAAGGTGACAATGATATGGGAAAGATGTATGATATGGCGGCTTCACTAAGTTTAATTGATTTGTATGTTTCCCATATACCTCAAAACCTTTCACAGTACTATTATAGCAATATGACTTTTGATGCTGCTGATGTCAAAATAAAAGCAAATCTAGCAAAACATGAAAATGCTTTGCTAGTCGCTATGTCTAACTCGCATCCTGCTCTTATTGCATGGGAGAACGAAGCACTTTCAACCCCTCCTCTAAGAACACCTCCTTCCCCTCCTCGAACCAAAGGAAGACAATTTCAATGTAAGAATCTTTTCAAAGAATTTTTGCATTCTGATTATATTGATGATGATTTTTATTTTTCAGATGAAGATTACATGCCTGGTTTCCCTAGAGTTGATGTTCCAACGATGGATGTTGGTTGGTCTACGTCGTCTCCAGGTGAGTGGGTAAATGATGTATGCAGCAATCATTGTTCGAAATTGCCAAGTGTTGCTAAAAACAAATGTCGGATTTTTGAACACATAGTATAAGTGCCTACGATCATTTTAAAGGTCCATGACCAACTTTTAGACTCTATACTTTTAGTAGTATGTTGCTGTTTATGCGGCTAAAGTTTTGTTTCCTTATCGTTCTACCCGTAAACGATAATAAACTGGCAAAAGAAAATTAATTCTTAAAGCTAATAAATGATTAATACTTAAAACATAAACAACTGTTTATCAGTTGTTTGCATTCATAGAAATATTTTACATCCACATGATTGCCATTGAAATAAAAAAGAGATAAGTACAACATCAAAACACATAGGAAAATGACCAAAAGATCCTAATCTTCGTCATCCTCTTCAGCTTCTTCAATCCTCTTCAAAAACTCATCCTTCTCCTCCATGCTTTCACGAGACAGCAGCAGTAATTGAGCCAACAGATCAAGTTTTCGGCGATCCTTCATCTGTATTTCCATAAGGCAAGCTTGAGCTGTTGCAGCCACAACATTGAAACGAGTAAATGAGGAAGCTGCCTCAGTTAGAGTTTGCTCCTTTTTTTCAATAACTGCCCTCAACTGGCTACTCTCCTCTCCTATACTACCGATAAAACTTTGCTCTTTTGCTTTGTCATGAGTTATCAGCAGCTTGAAGGCATCGACAAGCTTACCAGATTCAGTTGCATCTTTCAATTCATTAAGATTTGGTGTGGCTGCCATTTTTAAATAATGATGAATACGTTGATAGTTTTTTGTTAGATATATGGTTTTAAATGTTAGACTTTTGATAAGTAATGTAATCGTATATATAATTAAAAGTTGTGGTTGTAATAATTTCGATTACCAAATACATGGTATAAGCCCTCGTAGTTGTGTATTGGAACACCTTTCAACATGGTTGCATTCAATTGATTGAAATATGTATAATTACAATTTGGTATTCCCAAAAGAATTTATTATACCCTATTTAATCCCTTTGAATATGCAAAAAGGGTGAAAAAACATACATGTTTTTAGAAGTATGTTTCAACTTAGCAACCGCAATGGAGAGGTTCTTACATGACTTGTTAACTATTTACAAATGCTATTAGATGACTTGCTGCATTGGAGCAAACACTTTGCATATGACTTTTGGGTGAATGACTTGAAATGTACCAAGCTTTTGATGCAAAAGATTTGGAAAAAAAATGAATAATTTTGCACTACATCATATGATTTTTATTAAATGTTTACTTGTAGAAAAGCTTTTTAAAAGCTTTGTTGCATTGGAGTGGTTTTATACAAAGACTTTTTGAAACATGAAATTTACTGACATGATACTCACTTAGATTTGGTATGATGGAATGTGTATTTGGTGGTGTGGCATTACGTCTGTTACATTGATTGTGTGGTTGGTGTGGCATTATGTTTCTTACACTGTTGCAAAGATACATAACTAATGGTTGCCCAGGTGTACGAATATGAGTTGCCCAAAGTAATTTGAATAATAGTTGCACAGGTATACAAATAACAGTTGCCCAAAGTAGTTTGACTAAATTATGTGGTGACATGATACTCGCTTTTTAAAAGACTTTTTGAAACATGCAATTTACTGAGATTATACTCGCTTAGATTTGGTATGATGGAATGTGTACTTGGTGGTGTGGCATTACGTGTGTTACATTGAATGTGTTGTTGGTGTGGCATTATGTTTCTTACACTGTTGCAAACATACATAACTAATGGTTGCCCAGGTGTACGAATATGAGTTGCCCAAAGTAATTTGAATAATGGTTGCACAGGTATACAAATAACAGTTGCCCAAAGTAGTTTGACTAAATTATGTGGTAACATGATGCTCGCTTTTTAAAAGTCTTTTTGAAACATGCAATTTACTGAGATGATACTCGCTTAGATTTGGTATGATGGAATGTGTACTTGGTGGTGTGGCATTATGTGTGTTACATTGATTGTGTGGTTGGTGTGGCATTATGTTTCTTACACTATTGCAAACATACATAACTAATGGTTGCCCAGGTGTACGAATATGAGTTGCCCAAAGTAATTTGAATAATGGTTGCACAGGTATACAAATAATAGTTGCCCAAAGTAGTTTGCCTAAATTATGTGATGAAAGCATTGATATACCATGGCAATAAGTGTTTTACATAACATACAAGTTGAGTATTAGAAAAAACATACTTGCGTTTCCTCCAGGAGTAGAAGTTTCCATTGAATGTTTGCGTTTCTTTGAATCATTACTTGAAGATGGTGAAGCCATAGATTTTGGAAACAAAAAAATTAAAGTATATAATGCAAAAGATGAAATATCGTGGTTTATATTGGCACACAAGAGTTAGAATGGTTTATAAAATAAATGTAAGGATAACTAACATTTCCGGTTTATATTACCCACATGGTAAGGATAAGTAACAGTTAAGGATAACTGACAGTTTGTAAACTATATTTACGGTTTCTACAAAATATCTGTAATTAGTTATATGGAGACAACCAACTTTTTTGAAATAATGCATAGCGCAACAAATGGAGTGGGTTGTTATCATAGGGCAACCAAGAATAGTAGTTACTTAACCAGATAGTCTATAATAGTAGTGCACATTAACTTAAAAAGTACAACACAATATCGTACGTAGTAATTTGGTGGGGTGAAAATACGTTACAAAAAAAAAAAAAAAAAAAAAAAAAAAAAAAAAAAAAGAAAAAAAAAACATATGAAATTATATAGCCATTAACCATACATTACAAAACCATTATTTAAACAGAAAACATAAACATAATGCAAAAAAACACGATAATCTATGATATTTCATAGTCTGCTTCACACAAATCCATCATATCTGATTGAACTTCTAGCTGCTTAACACCATTTAAATTGTCAGCTTCTAGCTGGGTCAAACGAGACAACTTCAGCTCCAACCTAGCCTTATTTTGTTTTAAACAGTAAACAACATCCATGAAAGCATCCTTGTCACTCCTGCTCTCCATCTCACGAATCATTGTAGACAACATTGTTATACTAGCATTAACATCAGCAATCTTATTACGAATATCATTTGTAAAACCCTTCTCATGATCAATCTGTTGTTGAAAGAAAATATTAAACGCCTTCGGTATCTCTGTCTCACAGCTGACAGCAAATATCGAATCCCAAACGGAAGTAGATGCGACGCTCGAACTACATTTTGATGATGTCATTGATAATGAAGTCCCTGATAATTTATTTATAAAATTACAAGTGAAGATGATAAGATGTGCTGATATTTGATAGATTTTTGTGTGTGGGATGTGTTGCTTCGTTTTATAGATGTACTGGAAAAATCTCTACCAAAAACCATTTCTGGCAATCTGGGTACCAGGCCCTGGGCGGCCCCCATAATTATCAAGGGCGGCCCCCTTAAAATTAAGGGATAAATAGTTGAATAGCCCAGTTGCCCAATGGTTAGGCATATTTAGCCCTTTTTTTTTTAATTCTCATATTACCCCGGGCAACTTTTAAGACTGGGCAACTTCAATCATAGAGAAACACGTGTCACGTATTTGTATTATGGGCAACTATATCTATTGGGCAACCGTAATAGGGCAACTGGTTTTGTGGTCATTTTACACATTATACAGTATTTTACCAATTGACTTTTCCTAGGATCATATACGAAAAACAAAATTATACTAAGGAAAATAATCCTAAACTTTAAAAACAAACACTCTATCGTGTATCACCATTAACCCCTTATTCCCTCCATATCGATTCATTATTATTTCAATCTCCAATGTTCAATATCCAGTATTATTTAACTTATTCAATCTGTTCCGGTTACTTTGCATATTTCGTTGCTTCGCACAATGAGTAATTGTTCATGAAACAATGATCGTGCAAAATTAAGATTACCAACGATTGTTGATTTTATCATAAAAAATGTGGTATAACAGGATATGTAAAGCGTATTAGCAATGATTTAAATCGTTATTGATTATATGTTTATTGTGTTATTCTATTGACCTGATTGACACCAAAACTATTTGATGTCAAATAATTGAAATGTTGTCGTTAGTCGTTATGGTGTATCAAAGGTTGCCGTTATATTAGTCTGTGTCTTATATAGATGTTACTTGGATTGTACAATTTTTCGTTGGTTTATAGTTTGTTTGTCAATTTTTAACCGTTTATGTGGTTTATGATTTCATTTTTGTTTTGGATTGTATTGCATAAGCCCCGATTGTATCCACTTTAGTTGAGACTTGTTGGTTCTTAATGTCTCAGCACTCATAAGGCGGTTTTATTTGTGTTTTTGGTTCTTAATGTCTCATCACTCATAAGCCCCGATTGTATCCACTTTAGTTGAGACTTGTTGATACGCCAGGCCTGAATCAAATAAGTTCACAAGCACTGATATATGCGTAGACAAAACAGTCTATTAAAATGGTCCAATACTAAGTGGTTGTCCTTAGGTTCCAATTAGGCATTGAATGATTATTAAATATACATTTGTATGTATCAGCTAAACTCTTGGTGATAGTGTTTATGGCCCCTGTATACATGTCTGCATACTAAATTTGTTATGTATTGTCGGTTCTGAGTGAGCTTGTGTTTTAGTTTTTGGACTATGAAGCGAAACTAATCATTAGAAGCAAACTCAACTACTTTTGGTTAATAAATCAGAAATTAGATGCAAAGCGACGGAACTTGTTTAGGAGTACTTGCTTTGGACAATGGCTTGATCTGTTATACTTTGAACATGAAACACACCTAATAGACTACATGGTACGGAAACAACAGCGAGTGGATGACTCTCATTATGATACGCCCTTCATCTATTACCTAGATGGACATACGCTGCATTTTGGTCGTACTGAGTTTTATCTAATGACTGGCTTGCATTTTGGAAGTGTCATCTTTGAAGTATACACGTCTGGTGATCTCAAATTCCGTGATAGGGTGTTTCCTGAAAAGCAAGGGTTCATTGTAACCAACTTAGACCTCATTGGTGTCATCGAGGATGAAGACCGGTTTCGGAAGCTATCTGATGAAGACGCAATACGGATATCTCTTTTGTTAGTCCTAGAGGTTATCTTTATGGGTCAGTTGTTGACATGTCAAGTTGATGACACATTGATGAGGTTGGTTGAAAATCTAGAAGCTTGGAATGCATTTCCGTGGGGTGAACATATTTGGACTCATTTATATGACCAACTACATAATGTAATGGATAAGCACATGGATAAACACCTTTTAGGATTGAAGAAAAACCCAACCTATGTTCCGACGTATACTTTTTCTGGATTTGTATTTGCTTTCCAGGTTTGAAATTATTTTTATCGATGAAATTTTTCATCTCGACATGTTGAAGGCTTGTTAAATTGATATGTTTGTGTTTTACAATTTGTTTAGATTTGGATATTTGAGTCTTTTGAGAGCTGTGAATGTTGGTGGACAAAAAAGCCAAATGTGATTCCTAGAGCGATAGCCTGGTCTAGGAAGTCGATATTCAAAAGAAGTGATCGTTCCACCCTATTTGCAAAGGTTTATCTTTTTATAATTAATATTTTTTTTTACCATACAGAAGTCAAATACCTTTAAGGTTACATACGTTATTTGTCCCCATTTATTTGTAGGACTCGACTACACGTTTGGATCTCAGACAGAATACAACTGAGTATGAGTCTTCATGGTGGATAGATAGCCAAGTTTTTTGCAAAACTACGTTCCCAGGGCTGCAGCCGCATCCAAGTACACCCTCGTGGATGCTTATCTGAACAGGTTGGCAAAGGGACGTAAACGTGTCGCTGAGTCGTTGAAAGTAAATTCCACTCAACGTAGGCCTAGTAATAGTTTGACAACGAAGAGGCTTAAGGATCGTGTCATGGCTGAGCTGAATGGAGAAGTATTGAAACTTGAGATTACTTTTGAGGTTACCTTTTATTCACCATCATATATCAACAGTATGCAGTCTGTAGTTGATGTAATATACTGGTTAAAAAAACTTCTTCCCCATCGTACAGGTTATTGCTCGTGACAGAGCTGGCGGACTACAGGTACCTGTTTTTTTGCAACAACTGAGTGTATACTTTCAATCTACTTTTTAATGTTGTACAAATATAATTATCCCTAACACTTTAGGTTTATACTGGTGGGAAGAACAGTGTGTACTGTTCCGTTTATTTGGTACTGGTAGGCTAAAACTTAGTACTGGTCGGTTAGGCTTGGTACTGGTAGGCTAAAACTTAGTACTGGTCGGTTACGTTTGGTACTCTTTGGCAGTAAATTGGGTAATATGTTATCTTAGTTTACACAAACATATCTTCAACAGAAACATAACCTTTATTCACTTGATTAAATGAAAACCCTAAGTTAAATCTATATCATCTCAATTGGGTTTACCAAGTACACATGATATTCTAAACGATGATAACCCAGAATCCTAATCAAAATTTTATCAATCCTAATGGAGATTTTCGGAATTCTAAGGCACACAACATGGTTGCTTACTTACAAAAAGCAGAGGGAAGTCAAGAGTTTCACCAGATAGGCGATTACAATTTTTTTATAACATATAAACTTTTAAATGTTGTACAAATATAATTATTTCACAGGAGAAACTTGATATTCAAGCACATTTTCCAAACACGAGGCCTAAATTTTGTGAATCACTTAACAAAATATACCACAAAATGATTACATTGCCTAATTGTGATGAAGAACTTGCTCAGGAACAATACGTTATTTGCAACGCATTTGTCAACCGTCATGTTATTTGTGCGGTATATACAAACCGCAATATTTAATCCGCAAAATCCTATTTCAGGAGTATCTTATTCAAGAAGAATTGAGTTTGGCGTTAGCAGAGGAAGAGAGGTTGCAGATACAACAAGATAAGATGATGGCAGAAGACAACCTAAAAAGACAAGAAGAGGCTAAGAGGTTACGATTGGAAGAAGAAAACATGTTGAAGATGGATGAAGAGAAGAAGCAAAAAAGAAAAGAGTTTTTGCAATCAGACCACTATCAAAGATATTTGGCTAGTGTACATCCGAGCAAGAGACGACATTATTTGCAACCTATTTCGGAATCAAACAATGCTAAACGGGTTTGGCAGAGAATAAAAAAACATGGTCCTAACGTTACTCACCCAGCTATTGCTGAATTGCTTACAAGAGTTCAACCTTGGGTTGAGGTATTGGCATGAACAAAATTTAGTTGACATTTTCTTTTGTTACCTCTTTGACCTTGTATCTTATAAAGTCATTAACGTTTTTAGGATCTATTTCGATGGTTCCATAGTGTGGAAAATGTCTGGCTTACCGATGAAATTGAAATATTCTTGGGTCAACCGTCATACACTCAGGCGTGTAAATTTCCATGGTCCGCTGACTATACCGTTGACCGAAATTTCTGGCTACGCTTAGTTTGCTTAGACCCGTCTAGAAAAGATTGGCTAACTGAGCAGGTGAGCATACAATTGATATTCTAACTCATGTGTTATGTATAAAATTTGCCTCTCACCCTTTCTCAAAATTTGCAGCACATAGACTTGTGGGTTGACTACATGTGGCTTGTGAGACCTAATAATGCAAACTGGGCGATGGTTAGTTGTTACTTTTTCCATATTCTTCATCAAAACGGCACGCCATCGTTTCATACAGATGGCCAGAGGTATCCCTGTCCATGGAGCGATGTTGATCAGGTAATATGTTTACCTCCTTACGCTTAAATACAAGGTTTATTATTCCAAAATACCAAATCGGTCACTTTATACTTCACTAATTTCATTTGGTTGGTTTGAGATGTACTGGTTATTCATGAATACCGCTGAAGCATTAGCTATATGTTGTTTATATGTTGTTCTCCCTCAAACCAATGACGGTTAAACAGTAACACTTTAAAATTTTCCAATACGACTAGCCAGATTTAGTTTTGTAGGAATTATAATAAACAATATTATAAGCATGTAATTTTTGGACATACTTTTCCCGCCTAATGTATGTCCAATTTGTTTATACTCAAGGTTTATATTCCGATCAATGAAATAGACAAACATTGGTGTCTTGCCCATTTTCATATACCATTTGGCGTGGTAACATTCTATGATAGCGACGACACATTTGACTACAACAACCGTGGCTGGTATATCCTTGTTAGGAAGTGCTTACAGGTACGTTGTTTGTATACACAAATCAGGTGATTAACCTTTTTATTTTCCACAACCATGTACCAGTGTGCAACATATGCTTTTAAGTATACATTTGTAGTTAAACACATACAGCATAACAAATACTCATAGCTAATCAACCACATAAAAGGGAAGCACACGACTCGCCCATATGATAGCGTAATACAGTAACCAACTATTATTTTTAGTTAGTCAGTCGGCATACAAATATGTTTACACATACTATGGTTGTTGTTTCTGTATCCAAGTTTCGGTGTTGCCCAACCTTGTTTTTTTATTCTTATGTTGTAAATTTATTGCAAGTTAATATAACACATTCAACCTGTCCAAAAAAAATGCTCGTATTAGTTGCCCTATAGTTGGATATGTTGCCTAAGAAATCATATAATAGTTGCACCACTTTCTATGTCCAAATATGGTAAAGGTCAACTTGCCCTGCCACAATCATTTCCCAACTTGTACTCCTTATTAAAAATGTTAGGCTTAATGTGATGCCTAATAACTTGACAAGACATTGCTTTTACAACTTGACTTTCCTCATCAATACAATATGGCTTACTTCTACTATAAGAGTCATTATTTTTATTTTTATTTTTATTTTTTTGCATATTAAAATGATCCATCTTAGACCCAACTGTATCCTTTTATTAACTAAATGGGTTACATTAGATATATTTGGGCATGTAAATCCTACTTAGAGCCATTTATACTATAAAGTTACATCGTGAATGACCAAGCGGAATAAACTTACAAACATTTGTTGAAACAATTACAAGATACACATAATATTTTGAAAATAACAAAATGTCCCTGATATATACAAATAAACCATGGACTGTAGTAGTACAATCAAATAAAAAATATAAACGTTATTTTATTAACTTTTTAAGTACACACAACTTTTTAAACCATTGGGAAATATTTCAACTAAGCTGCCCAGCTAACTTTACTAGTTGCCCAAAGTATTTAACAAATGTTTGTGGATTAGTGGACAGGATATGACAGTCTCTGGCTCAAATTATTTCACAAATCTCATCCTCATTAATAGTATTTGGCTTACTAGCCACACAAAAACTTGACAAGATACACATGGACTTTTGTTGTACATCCTAGTGAAAAACATATTCTTTATTTTATTAACTTTGTAAGTACACACAATTTTTTTAGCATTGGGGCAATATTTCAACTTAGTTTCCCAGCTAACATAACTAGTTGCCCAAACTATTAAACAAGTTGACCAACTTTATTTCAGTTGTGTTGTGAATTAGTGGACAGGATATGACAGTCTATTCCAAAAATTATTTCACAAATCTCATCCTCATTAATATTATTTGGCTTTACTAGCCACACAAAAACCTGACAAGATACACATGGAATGTAGTAGTGCATCCAAGTAAAAACATAATCTTTATTTTATTAACTTTGTAAGTACAATAATTTTTTTTTGTTTTGCATTGGGGCAATATTTCAACTTAGTTTTCCAGCAAACATAACTAGTTGCCCATACTATTTCACAAGTTGCCCATCCTTTTTTAAGTTGTGTTGTCAATTAGTGGACAGGATATGACATGTTTCTGCCCAAAATTATTTCACATCTCTAATCCCCATTAATATTATTTGGCTTACTTGCCACACACAAAACTTGACAAGACCCCACTGTTCACCAATTGACTATACAAGTTTATTCACTTTGACTTCATTCAAATCTAAAGGTCATCCCGCTCTATATATAAATGTTCCATATACTACTACAATTTCATACAAGTCACATTTACACACACACAAGCATTCACTTGCCATATCTATGGATCAACAAAACCATTTGAAAGATCTGCTAACCTTAATGTTTAAACTAAACGTTGAGAGTGACTTTAAGCTGATAAAGTCACTACATGTGGAGGTGGTAGACCTTGCCCGCCGTTGCAAGGAAAGGGGCGAGCAGATCAAACAGCTCCAAACTGTTGTTGGGTCCACTCTCACTACGCAGGCTTTAGAGTTGCTGGTTGAGATTCAAGATGAGGAGCTGGAAAAGAATAGGACTCTAATGCGATGCATCAGTGAAACTCAAATAAAAGTCCTCAAAACAATCTCATTTCTTGCAAAAATGAAGAAGATCCACTGAACCACAATTCCTGGCCTGCTATGTGCTTGCTCTTAAATTCTGTCACTATTGTCTTTTGTGTTTTCATCTATGTACCTCTTGTGTTCGATGTACTTGTTTTTAATTTTATAATGAAAGCAAGCAAGTTTATGTTATACTCTATTTTTTAACCACTTTACTGTAGTGTTACAACAGTTGATATGAATAAATGAAACCATGTAGATCATGAATTGCGTCACAAATATCCTGAACAAACTATCTGAAAATAAAAAAAAAATACAAAACATGCAAAAAAATTCAACTGTTTATGGCCAACATTGCTAGTAAATGGTTAATCTTTAGCATCAATATTTACAAAATATCAGATAAGATTGCCCCTCTATGTATAATAACATTGTATACTAATATACAGGATCGACTTCCACTAGTTCTACACCGTGCCCAAGTTTTCGAGAAGAAAGGAATGGATTCGTCTCAATGTAACATTACGTTTAGGCTCGAGGAGAAAGTTCCAAAACAATATGGTATATTTGGTGATTGTGGTGTTTGGGTATGTATATTTCTATATTGTTTGTCACATGGTATATCTTTGCATGTTGACGACCCCGTTGACGTTACCTTAGCGTATCGTGAAAAGATGGTCCGATTTTATTACAATCACAGATATTACCCTCTGTAACTGACAGTTTTTTTTTTTTTTTTTTTTTTTTTTTTTTTTTTTTTTTTTTTTTTTTTACTTCATGTTATGTCTCCTTGTATTTTAAACTTGTTCTTATGAATATTATTTACCATGTCATATTAGTTTACAACATTATATTATAAATCATTGTCATCATACACATAACATGCATACACATAACTCTGGATTCATACAACAATAAAAAAATTAAGAAAATAAAAAATTTACACTTCAAGTTACTAAACAACCCGCAATACCTATACAATAGTAATTGAATACAAACTTATTTACTATTTGTAACTTGACCCTATTAAACCAAAATGTCTCCCATATGTTAGTTACAATAAAGTAATAGAATATAGTCTATAATAGGAAATTCTACACACATACATTAGTACTTGTTTTATCATCATGGCTTACTCTCATCCATCTCTTCCAAAGAAAGTTCCTGCAAACCCCCTAGATGAATCGGATGACATCAATCAAAGGTATGCATTTCTTTACTTTATAGAGTAAAATGCTTATTTGGTTGCTTCATTGTTTGGTTTCAAAAAACGTTTATGTTTCTTGTGGACAGGTCCCTCTCAAATATGATAAGGGATATGTTCTGTTTGATATTCACTATGATGGTTGTTTCATCACTTTTCCCAGTTTAAAGTATGAAAATGGCAAAATAATGACAGCAAATGTATGTAAGTCCAAGAGGATGAACTATGAGGCCCTGCTTGACATGTTTAGAGATAAACTTGTACAAGATATTCGACAAGTGTATTTTTGTTCTCCAAGAGTTTCTATACAAAAAGGCTTGACTTTAGTTGAAGGTGACAATGATATGGGAAAGATGTATGATATGGCGGCTTCACTAAGTTTAATTGATTTGTATGTTTCCCATATACCTCAAAACCTTTCACAGTACTATTATAGCAATATGACTTTTGATGCTGCTGATGTCAAAATAAAAGCAAATCTAGCAAAACATGAAAATGCTTTGCTAGTCGCTATGTCTAACTCGCATCCTGCTCTTATTGCATGGGAGAACGAAGCACTTTCAACCCCTCCTCTAAGAACACCTCCTTCCCCTCCTCGAACCAAAGGAAGACAATTTCAATGTAAGAATCTTTTCAAAGAATTTTTGCATTCTGATTATATTGATGATGATTTTTATTTTTCAGATGAAGATTACATGCCTGGTTTCCCTAGAGTTGATGTTCCAACGATGGATGTTGGTTGGTCTACGTCGTCTCCAGGTGAGTGGGTAAATGATGTATGCAGCAATCATTGTTCGAAATTGCCAAGTGTTGCTAAAAACAAATGTCGGATTTTTGAACACATAGTATAAGTGCCTACGATCATTTTAAAGGTCCATGACCAACTTTTAGACTCTATACTTTTAGTAGTATGTTGCTGTTTATGCGGCTAAAGTTTTGTTTCCTTATCGTTCTACCCGTAAACGATAATAAACTGGCAAAAGAAAATTAATTCTTAAAGCTAATAAATGATTAATACTTAAAACATAAACAACTGTTTATCAGTTGTTTGCATTCATAGAAATATTTTACATCCACATGATTGCCATTGAAATAAAAAAGAGATAAGTACAACATCAAAACACATAGGAAAATGACCAAAAGATCCTAATCTTCGTCATCCTCTTCAGCTTCTTCAATCCTCTTCAAAAACTCATCCTTCTCCTCCATGCTTTCACGAGACAGCAGCAGTAATTGAGCCAACAGATCAAGTTTTCGGCGATCCTTCATCTGTATTTCCATAAGGCAAGCTTGAGCTGTTGCAGCCACAACATTGAAACGAGTAAATGAGGAAGCTGCCTCAGTTAGAGTTTGCTCCTTTTTTTCAATAACTGCCCTCAACTGGCTACTCTCCTCTCCTATACTACCGATAAAACTTTGCTCTTTTGCTTTGTCATGAGTTATCAGCAGCTTGAAGGCATCGACAAGCTTACCAGATTCAGTTGCATCTTTCAATTCATTAAGATTTGGTGTGGCTGCCATTTTTAAATAATGATGAATACGTTGATAGTTTTTTGTTAGATATATGGTTTTAAATGTTAGACTTTTGATAAGTAATGTAATCGTATATATAATTAAAAGTTGTGGTTGTAATAATTTCGATTACCAAATACATGGTATAAGCCCTCGTAGTTGTGTATTGGAACACCTTTCAACATGGTTGCATTCAATTGATTGAAATATGTATAATTACAATTTGGTATTCCCAAAAGAATTTATTATACCCTATTTAATCCCTTTGAATATGCAAAAAGGGTGAAAAAACATACATGTTTTTAGAAGTATGTTTCAACTTAGCAACCGCAATGGAGAGGTTCTTACATGACTTGTTAACTATTTACAAATGCTATTAGATGACTTGCTGCATTGGAGCAAACACTTTGCATATGACTTTTGGGTGAATGACTTGAAATGTACCAAGCTTTTGATGCAAAAGATTTGGAAAAAAAATGAATAATTTTGCACTACATCATATGATTTTTATTAAATGTTTACTTGTAGAAAAGCTTTTTAAAAGCTTTGTTGCATTGGAGTGGTTTTATACAAAGACTTTTTGAAACATGAAATTTACTGACATGATACTCACTTAGATTTGGTATGATGGAATGTGTATTTGGTGGTGTGGCATTACGTCTGTTACATTGATTGTGTGGTTGGTGTGGCATTATGTTTCTTACACTGTTGCAAAGATACATAACTAATGGTTGCCCAGGTGTACGAATATGAGTTGCCCAAAGTAATTTGAATAATAGTTGCACAGGTATACAAATAACAGTTGCCCAAAGTAGTTTGACTAAATTATGTGGTGACATGATACTCGCTTTTTAAAAGACTTTTTGAAACATGCAATTTACTGAGATTATACTCGCTTAGATTTGGTATGATGGAATGTGTACTTGGTGGTGTGGCATTACGTGTGTTACATTGAATGTGTTGTTGGTGTGGCATTATGTTTCTTACACTGTTGCAAACATACATAACTAATGGTTGCCCAGGTGTACGAATATGAGTTGCCCAAAGTAATTTGAATAATGGTTGCACAGGTATACAAATAACAGTTGCCCAAAGTAGTTTGACTAAATTATGTGGTAACATGATGCTCGCTTTTTAAAAGTCTTTTTGAAACATGCAATTTACTGAGATGATACTCGCTTAGATTTGGTATGATGGAATGTGTACTTGGTGGTGTGGCATTATGTGTGTTACATTGATTGTGTGGTTGGTGTGGCATTATGTTTCTTACACTATTGCAAACATACATAACTAATGGTTGCCCAGGTGTACGAATATGAGTTGCCCAAAGTAATTTGAATAATGGTTGCACAGGTATACAAATAATAGTTGCCCAAAGTAGTTTGCCTAAATTATGTGATGAAAGCATTGATATACCATGGCAATAAGTGTTTTACATAACATACAAGTTGAGTATTAGAAAAAACATACTTGCGTTTCCTCCAGGAGTAGAAGTTTCCATTGAATGTTTGCGTTTCTTTGAATCATTACTTGAAGATGGTGAAGCCATAGATTTTGGAAACAAAAAAATTAAAGTATATAATGCAAAAGATGAAATATCGTGGTTTATATTGGCACACAAGAGTTAGAATGGTTTATAAAATAAATGTAAGGATAACTAACATTTCCGGTTTATATTACCCACATGGTAAGGATAAGTAACAGTTAAGGATAACTGACAGTTTGTAAACTATATTTACGGTTTCTACAAAATATCTGTAATTAGTTATATGGAGACAACCAACTTTTTTGAAATAATGCATAGCGCAACAAATGGAGTGGGTTGTTATCATAGGGCAACCAAGAATAGTAGTTACTTAACCAGATAGTCTATAATAGTAGTGCACATTAACTTAAAAAGTACAACACAATATCGTACGTAGTAATTTGGTGGGGTGAAAATACGTTACAAAAAAAAACAAAAAAAAAAAAAAAAAAAAAAAAAAAAAAAAAAAAAAAAACATATGAAATTATATAGCCATTAACCATACATTACAAAACCATTATTTAAACAGAAAACATAAACATAATGCAAAAAAACACGATAATCTATGATATTTCATAGTCTGCTTCACACAAATCCATCATATCTGATTGAACTTCTAGCTGCTTAACACCATTTAAATTGTCAGCTTCTAGCTGGGTCAAACGAGACAACTTCAGCTCCAACCTAGCCTTATTTTGTTTTAAACAGTAAACAACATCCATGAAAGCATCCTTGTCACTCCTGCTCTCCATCTCACGAATCATTGTAGACAACATTGTTATACTAGCATTAACATCAGCAATCTTATTACGAATATCATTTGTAAAACCCTTCTCATGATCAATCTGTTGTTGAAAGAAAATATTAAACGCCTTCGGTATCTCTGTCTCACAGCTGACAGCAAATATCGAATCCCAAACGGAAGTAGATGCGACGCTCGAACTACATTTTGATGATGTCATTGATAATGAAGTCCCTGATAATTTATTTATAAAATTACAAGTGAAGATGATAAGATGTGCTGATATTTGATAGATTTTTGTGTGTGGGATGTGTTGCTTCGTTTTATAGATGTACTGGACATGTATAGTCAAATAAATGTTATGGAAACTTGAAAGGCTTGAATTAATACAAGTTGACCAAAAGGACTAAAACTTATTGCGTCAACTGATGGTTAGTTACCCAAAACATCCATATAAGTTGCCCACAATATTTATGTCATAAATTAGTTGGTTTTTTGTTATTTGGGTACGCGTTTTGCAAACTATTGCAACATTAAGAATCAGTATCATAAAGTGAACCACTAACATCATAAGATAATACAAATATTACATATTCTCAAGGAATCATAGAAGACAACGGGTAAAAACAACAACGATTACTAGAAAATAGTCTGAATTATTACAAGTTGACATGTTATTCAAGGCCATCCATTGATAAGAGTAGCCAGCTTCCACAGACTCGTCACACGCGACTTCCTACCCAAACACAACACCTTGTCAAACCACAACACTTGATCCATAACTGAACACATTGTCAAACACCAGGAATACCTGCTAACGAATGGGAAAAAAACTTGTGTTAATGTTTTAAATTGAAGAAGAATGCGATACAATAGTTATGAAATTCATCATGTAACACAATACGCAAAATGTATCATAGGCGAATCAATATAATGATATATTAAAATGTATACATACTGTACAATGCACGGTCTCTGTGATTTATCAGAAGAAGAGATTCTTTGTGCGGAGCAATGTAGAAGGAACCACCATTTCCTTCAATTCCCAAACTAACAAATTGTTCAAGCTGATGATGGAAAACAAAAACTGAGTGGCCCAAGATGTGGCCAACATTGGCTTCCACTATTGGACCTCGGTTACTTATAAAGCCGAGCAGCTTATTCACCATAGGGGTAGGGATGCAGAATAGATTTGAAAATCGTATTATAGATGCACCATCCACATCCAACAGCCAACCGACAAACAGTTGGACCTCAGAAGTCATGATCATTCCAAAAATTACAACAGAGTTTCCAAACTCGCAAACAATAAAAGGAGTTGGCATGACAACTTACAAAAGAGAAAGAATGTAACACCCCCAAAAGTCGTTATTAACAGTGGAAGACTTAACATGTCAGCGGAAGACTTTCGGGGTATTACTTCGAGGATCTTTGTCACAATCATAGTAGATATCACAAAGTGAAGTATTAAAGATTTATTTTATTTCAAAATACCAAATATCAGGAATACAAAGCATTATTAAGTTAAGAACGTGTTTTATTCTGAAGGAAAGTAAGTAGTTTATTATGGTTCTTGTCATGCTTTTGCCCACTCCGTGCCATCCAGATCCGTCTTGTTTAGTTACCTGAGATAAACATGCTAAAGTCAACATAAAGTTGAGTGATATTCATAGGTTTGAATTTAAGAGTTTGAATCACAAGTTAAGAATGTATTGTAATCACATACAATCAATATGTAAAAAAAATCAGTGTTCCTGTTATTGCCTTAAGCTCATGATACTCAACGATTAACAGCCAATCATAAATGTGAATTATGATGGTAAGTAATAGGCCCCCAAAGATAGGTATTTGTCAATAACCTATTTATAAGAACAATAAAGTGCGCCTGGTGTTTTCTCCAACAACCAAACGAGGATTGTTAATCACTAATAGTACTATCCACAATTATTTACGTTCACCCTTCAGGTGATTAAGGTTCATGATAGAGGGACTTCTGACAATAGTAACTTAAGCAAATAACATTGGCCTGACGGTATTTCAATACCCGGTATAAAAGACTTGTGATCGAGTTTTAAGCATGTATCTCCCCACGGGAAAATAGTTAAAGAGTGGGCTATGAAATCACCTTAGTAGTACAGTGGTATCGTAGTCTCAACAAAGCAAGGAAACGGCTTCACACAACACAACCTAAAAGATAATGCAAGTTTCAGTTGATAGTCTAAATCTGGTTTTATCGTGAATGTTTGTCATGTTTTCAATATATATCGAAGTATAAAATGGTAAGTCATGATAAAAGTTAATAATCATATCGTATAGTTAACTTTTATTTATTACGACGAGGATTATATATATAACGTATATATAATTAAAAATTTCAAAGTTTTATATCAATTATCATAATATTTATATAAAACCTTATAAATGTAATAAGAAATATTTATTTCAGTAAAGTCCTTCAAGTTTCACAAGTTTTACAAATTTGACCCTGACGGTATAACATTTTCACCGTTAGTCCAATATATACATATTTTACATTTTTGGTCCAATATATAACAATATTTACCTTTTATGACTCCAAGTTTCAGTATTTACAGTTTATACCCTTTAGAAAAATAGTTTTTATACTTTTCACCTAAGTTTACAATTTTGGCAATTCTAGTCCCTACTTCTCGTACATTTGCAAAAATGGTCCAAGTTTTACCAATTTCAAAACTTAACATTTTTATTAGTTCATTAAGCTCAAAACATTTAGAAAAAGTTTAGTTTGATAGCTTATTAGCTTATTCTAAGCTTATTTTTATGTTTGGGCCTTAACGAGCTAAAATCAAGGTCCATTAACGTTTAACGATCCACTAAGCTTTCAAAACCTTTGGGCCTGAGTTTGTACTTATATTTTGAGTATAAAAACACTGGAGAAAAGCTTGTGGCATCAGCTTATTTGAAAAGCTTATTGGACCTAAACGGCCCAAGTGCTTATTTTCGTTCAAAATACTAGTTGGTAAGTCGATTCACTTTGGCTCTAGCAAATGGCTTATACGAGCTTATAAGGTTGGATAAAAAGTGTTTTCTAATTGTCTACTAGGTCGTTAGTGAGGTCGAGTAATAAAAACAACATGTTATTAATCTAGATTCGAAGAAAAAGGGTCAAAGTAAACGTATCAACTCATGACTGAAAGCAGTCCAATGACTTAGAAAATATTCTAAGTGTTGGGTTTGTGAATCGAAGGGTCAAGTGACCTTTTAAACGTGTCTAAATAAATATGTAAACGATATTATTAGCTTCGAATCTTTATTATACGTGATTGTTAGCATGGTCAAAAATGAAAAGAAAGGAAAACATATACATGTTACGTTTATATTTTTACGATAAAATTAGGCAAAGTAAATGTGTAAAGACTAAAATTTCGAAATGAAAATATAACCAAGGGAACTCCGTGTCTCACCTCACCACTTGGGGTGGAGTTCTCGTACGTATGGTTCGAAATGGGTACGTGAGATCAAGGTACTATGGTTCACTCCTAGCAAGGTTCACAACGAGCTATGGTGGTACTCCTTGGATCACTTCTATGCTTCGTTCTTGTTCCAAACTTCTTGTCCCAAACTTGACACTAGTACTTCATGAATATGTAGCTATGGTATGTTTTAGGGTGTGGTTTCAACTGAGCTTGCATGGTGAGGTTTATATAGAAAGTTTTGAGGGCATGATAAGTGTTAAGGTAACATGGGAGGGGTTCGTTGGTTTGTAAACGTGTGTAGCACCTTCCTTATTGCCCAATCGATCATTAGCCATCAAAGAGAATGTGTCATACAATCTACTATACATTCCTGACATGAACATAGATAGTATTGTTGTCATTGGGGATCATGGGGGGTTTGTGAAGAGTTTGTGATACGTTTTGGTTTTATGTGTCACATGGTTTTGGGAGTTTACTTGAGACAGATTCGAAGCAGTAAACGAGTGAATGAGTGAATAATATTTATCATTCACGAATCTATGTAAGGTGGTAAAACAAGTTAAGTGATAATATACATATGTTGTGTGTTGAATTTGAAAGAAACTAGGGGTGTTCTTGGCTTCGTTCGCGACTGGAAACAAAGAAAAAAAAATAATAACAAGTGTTCGTTTGGGCTTATAAGCCTGTTGGGCTTGTGTTTGGTTTCGGTCCAGTAGAGAAAAAAAAGAAAAATGAAAAAGGGGTCCGTTTGGTATTAGTGCTAGAAAGTGGGGCCCATTTAAGATGTGGGGTCCACATAGAAATTTAGGGAGTCGGGATAAGTTAAAGTAACGATAGTGAGCAATCTCGGGAATTTTCGTAGGATTTGGAATATATAAATATTGTACGTAAAAAAAGTGTCGTATAATATATAATTATTAATATATACGTTTAATAATTATCATTACAAATGTTAAAATGTATTCGCGATAATTTAGACTATCTAGGTTTGTGTGCAAGCGATGTCTCTAAGCAAATAATATATCACAACATTCCGTTTGTGATTCACATAATAAGTCATATAAAAAAAAATTTTGTCACACGTAATAATGGGAAATTAAATAGTGCAAGTGTTTACTAACCGTTGGGAAAAATTACGAGATGCTACAGTACATACATCTTACAGTGAATTCCGTCCCGGAATTCGAGTTTAGGAGGGTTGCCAAGGGTGTCTAAGAGAAGAGGTGTGGGTACTTGGTGCGAAACTGGTCCTCGCGTTCCCAAGTATACTCTGGTCCTCGTTTAGAGTCCCATCGAACTTTTATGATAGGGATACGGTTTTGTTTTAGTTGTTTGACTTCTCTATCCATGATTTCTACTGGTTCCTCGGTAAAAACGAGTTTGTCATCAAGTTGTAATTCTTTCAATGGAATGACCAAAGATTCATCGGATAAACACTTCTTGAGATTTGACACATGGAAAGTGTTGTGAATTCTACTAAGTTCCTCGGGTAGTTCAAGTTTATATGCCATGGGTCCAATTCTTTCTAAGATTTTGAACGGACCGATGTATCTTGGGTTTAATTTTCCCCTCTTTCCGAATCGTATCATTCCTCTCCATGGTGATACTTTTAACATAACTTTATCTCCAATCTGAAATTCCATGGGTTTTCTTTTTAGGTCGGTGTAACTTTTTTGTCGGTCTCTAGCGGTTTGTAAACGTTGTTTGATTTTGATGATTTTCTCGGTTGTCTCATGAACTAGATCCGGTCCTGTGAGTTGTATTTCTCCGACTTCTGCCCAGCAAACGGGTGATCTACACTTTCTACCGTAAAGTGCTTCGAATGGTGCTGCCTTGATACTGGTATGATAACTGTTGTTATATGAGAATTCTGCCAACGGTAAGTGTTTGTCCCAACCTTTTCCGAAGTCTATAACACAAGCGCGTAGCATATCTTCTAAGGTTTGTATAGTTCTCTCGCTTTGACCATCAGTTTGTGGGTGATAGGCTGTGCTCATATCCAGCTTTGTTCCTAAAGCTTTTTGCAATGATTTCCAAAAATGAGACGTGAAACGACTGTCACGATCTAATATAATGGAAATCGGCACTCCATGTCGTGACACAATTTCCTTCAGATATACCTGAGCAAGCGTGTTCATTTCATCAGTTTCTTTGATTGGTAGGAAATGAGCTGACTTGGTGAGACGATCAACGATAACCCATATCGTATCGTAGCCAGTAGAGGTTTTGGGAAGTTTGGTGATGAAGTCCATTGTAATACGTTCCCATTTCCACATGGGGAGTTCGGGTTGGGTGAGTAATCCGGAGGGTTTCTGGTATTCTGCTTTTACTCTTGAACATGTTAGACATTTACTGACGTACTCAGCGATGTCGGCTTTCATGTTCGGCCACCAATATAGTTTCTTAAGATCTTGGTACATCTTGTCGGAACCTGGGTGAATGGAGTATTTTGACTTGTGAGACTCATGCATGATAAGGTCACGAATACCTCCGAAGAGAGGAATCCAGCTTCTTTCCTTGAAACAAAGCATTCCATCTGATCTTTTCACAAATCCGTTTTCATTTTCCGGCATACCAAAAATCTTTTCAATTGGTCGATTTTCTTTCTTGAGAGCCTCGCTCTGGGCGATAATGATTTGTGTTGGAAGGGGTGAACAAATAGTCATGCCTAACGATCTAACCCTGAGAGGTTTTAGTCTTTCTTTTCGGCTTAATGCATCTGCTACTACATTAGCCTTTCCTGGGTGATAACGGATTTCACAATCATAATCACTAAGCAATTCTAACCAACGGCGTTGTCTCATGTTTAAATCCTTTTGATCTAGGATATGTTGGAGACTTTTGTGATCTGTAAACACGATACACTTAGTGCCGTATAGATAGTGTCTCCATAACTTGAGAGCGAATACTATTGCTCCTAGTTCTAGATCATGGGTTGTGTAATTTTCCTCATGTTTCTTTAGTTGACGTGAGGCATAAGCTATTACCTTATCTCGTTGTATCAAAACTGCACCTAAACCATGGTACGAAGCATCACAATATAGCACGAAATCTTTGTTTCCTTCGGGCAATGCTAGTATTGGAGCTTCACAAAGCTTTTGTTTTAATAGTTGGAAGGCTGATTCTGCTTCTTGTCCCCAAACGTACTTTTCGTTCTTTTGGGTCAACTTGGTCAATGGTTTTGAGATTTTAGAGAAACCTTCAATAAATCTCCGGTAGTAACCTGCAAGACCTAAAAATTGACGTACTTCTGTGGGAGTTGTAGGTGATGACCATTCTTTAACTGCCTCTATTTTTGCAGGATCCACGTGTATTCCTTGACTATTGATTGCACCGTGGGAATCCAAAAGTCACATTTTGAGAATTTTGCGTACAACTTTTCCTTCCTAAGTAACTCTAGGATTGTTCTCAAATGATTGGCATGTTCCTCTTTGTTACGAGAGTAGATCAGAATGTCGTCAATGAACACTATCACAAATTTGTCCAAATATGGCTTGCATACTCGGTTCATTAGGTCCATAAACACAGCGGGTGCGTTCGTTAGACCAAATGGCATTACTTGAAATTCATAGTGTCCATAACGGGTTCTGAAGGCTGTCTTGGGAATATCCTCTTCCCGAACTCTCAATTGATGGTATCCCGACCTTAGATCAATCTTCGAGTATACACTCGATCCTTGTAATTGATCAAACAAATCGTCTATTCTAGGTAAAGGATATCGGTTCTTTATAGTGAGTTTGTTTAACTCTCGGTAATCTATGCACATTCGGAATGATCCGTCTTTCTTTTTAACAAATAGAACTGGGGCTCCCCAAGGTGATGAACTTGGTCTAATGAAACCTTTATCGGATAATTCCTTTAGTTGTTCCGATAGTTCCTCCATTTCGGAAGGTGCCAACCTGTAAGGTGCTTTTGCTACTGGTGCCGCTCCAGGCACTAGTTCAATTTGAAACTCTACTTGACGAGTCGGTGGAAGACCGGGTAGATCTTCAGGAAATACTTCGGGGAATTCCTTAACAATAGGTACATCTTTAAGTTGTTTCTTGGTTAACTTACTTTCCGTCACCTGAACCATGAATACATGACATCCTTCGTTCATGTATTTTATCATTCTGAGGCATGAGATGATTCCGTATCGGTTTTTATTCTTGTCGCCATGGATAACGAGGGTTTCATTCTTAAAAGGAATGTGTATGGCTTTCTCGTCACAATGAATCTTAGCTTGATGTTTGGATAACCAATCCATTCCGATGATAGCATCAAAACTACCGAGTTGGACAGGCATCAGGTCAATAGGAAAGGATTCTCCTACGAGGGTTATGGTACAATCTTTTAAAACCGAGTTGGTGCTAATTAAGTTCCCATTGGCCATTTCTATCTCGTATGTGGTTTTTAGCTTAGAAGGGTTAGAGTTAATGAAAGGGGCAAACGTATCTGACACGAAGCTCTTATCTGCTCCAGAATCAAATAATACTCTAGCATTATGATGATTTAATAAGAACGTACCCGTGACAACGTCGGGGTTTTGTGGTTCATTTTCATTTCCCATCACGTATGCTCTTGCTCGTGCAGTGTTCTGACCATTTCCTTTTGGACAGCGGTTCTTGAAGTGTCCGGTTTCTCCGCATGAGTAACATGTTGGTGCTATTGGTTGTAGGTTGCTGCCGGTAGCAGGGGTCCTACAATCTTTTGTGGCATGACCTATCCTTTGGCATTTATGGCATTTCACCGTACAAGCACCATTGTGATGAAGCTTGCATCGGTGGCACTGTGGCTTAATACCTTGATATCCATTGCCATTGGTTGCCGTAAATATCTTAGGAGGTTCTTGTCGTTGGTTCTGTTGTTGACGATGTGGGTTCTTGTTCTGGTGTTGTTGTTGGTTGATCCTGTTGTAGTTGTTGTTGTTGTTGTGGTGATGGTTGTTGTTGCGATGGCCGTTGTGGTAGTGATTGTGGTTTTGGTGGTGGGTGGTTCTCCTGTCATCGAGTTTTCTTTTGAGTTCGTTGCACTTGATTTCGCGGTCTAGGAGTTTTTGTGCTAACTCCATTGCGACTTCTAGTGATGGTGGGTTGGATGCTGTGACGTTTCCTTCAATATTCCGGGGAAGACCTTCAATATACTTCTCCAGAGTTTTCTCTAAATCTGGTACGATAGAAGGACATAATGCCATTAGCTCGTGGAATCTCCTGTTGTAAGCCCTAAGATCGATTCCTTTGACTGCAAGGACGTGGAATTCGTCTTCCAGTTTTCTTATTTCGGATCGAGGACAGTACTTCTTTAGGATCTTGGCTTTGAATTCCGTCCAGGAGAGTTGGTATGCCGCTTCTGTACCTAAAGTTTGAGTTGTAGCGGTCCACCATGACAAGGCGTCATCCATTAAGGTTCCGGTGGCAAATGTGACCCTGTTGTTTTCTGAGCATCCACTCCTTTGGAATACCATTTCGCATCTCTCGAACCAATGGGCAAGTTTAGTTATCCCTTCAGTACCCATGAAGTAAGTTGGCTGACAAGCCATAAAGTCTTTATAGGTACATTGGCGAGGTGCGGGAGCAACATTTCTTGCCGGTTGTGCATTAGCATTTGCTTGTTCGGCTAAGGCTGCATTGATTCCATTGGTGATTGCTTGTTGGATCTCTTCCGGGGTCATGGTTGCTGCTGAGGTAGTAGTCACGGTTCTCTTAGGTGCCATATTCCTAAAAATGAGAATATATTTTCAGAATTTTCATAATAACCATCTTGTGTTAGACTATTTAGTAACATCAATAGGTTCAAAGTTATAATAGTGTCACATATATCACGATGCAATATATGATATCATAACACTTATGAAAATAAAGCAAACATAACATCATTGATTTGATTGTCGTTTTACATCACTTATTTATTCTTGTTGACATATCTTCTAGGATATTCAAATACAAGTTATTACTGTGATGGGGGTGAGACTACGTCGACAATCTATGGCATTCTAGGGTTTTCCTTGGTTATCATCAAGACGACGTTCTAGTTCCTGAATTTTGGCGGCCATGGTTTCTATGATTTGGTCTCGGTCTCTCTCCCTAGCTTGTGTTTCTTGTTGTGCACGTCGCAGAGACATGACTTGGGCTCTTGTGGTGTCGAGGGCTTGATCGATGTCACACATGATGTCCCTGTTTACGGTGTTAGCAGAGCAAAGTAATCCGATGAATTCCATAGCTTCACCGAATTGGGTACTTAGTTGTTCAATTATGGTTCCCGTCTCTAGGTGTCCCATCACAAGTTGTTCGATCTCAGCTGACATGACTTCTATTAGTTCATTAGGGATGTTGTTCACCAAGGTGGCTATGGCGTCTAACCTGTCTTCATGTCTTACTAACCTAGCTACCAAGAGTGGTATGGTATGGTGAATGGGTTCTCCAGTGACTGGAAGGATCTTAGATGCAGCAAATGATGATCTTTCACCAAGTTCTCTGTTTCCGAATCCGATAACAAAACAATGAAGTTGGGTTTGGAAGACATGGTACTGTAATAATCCCGATTAGTAAACATAGTTATTAGCATAATCATAACATGTAAGCATATATCAAGTTATATAAGTAAGAAATAATGAGAATTAATTTTTCTACCAGATGTTGGATTGTAGGCACGGAGGGCATGAAGTGGTATTTTGTAAAAATGGTCCAGTTAAAGTGTAGTTATAGTCCAATGTTTAAAAACATCTGGTTCTCTATAAACGTGGCTCTGAATACCAATCTGTAACACCCCCAAAAGTCGTTATTAACAGCGGAAGACTTAACATGTCAGCGGAAGACTTTCGGGGTATTACTTCGAGGATCTTTGTCACAATCATAGTAGATATCACAAAGTGAAGTATTAAAGATTTATTTTATTTCAAAATACCAAATATCAGGAATACAAAGCATTATTAAGTTAAGAACGTGTTTTATTCTGAAGGAAAGTAAGTAGTTTATTATGGTTCTTGTCATGCTTTTGCCCACTCCGTGCCATCCAGATCCGTCTTGTTTAGTTACCTGAGATAAACATGCTAAAGTCAACATAAAGTTGAGTGATATTCATAGGTTTGAATTTAAGAGTTTGAATCACAAGTTAAGAATGTATTGTAATCACATACAATCAATATGTAAAAAAAATCAGTGTTCCTGTTATTACCTTAAGCTCATGATACTCAACGATTAACAGCCAATCATAAATGTGAATTATGATGGTAAGTAATAGGCCCCCAAAGATAGGTATTTGTCAATAACCTATTTATAAGAACAATAAAGTGCGCCTGGTGTTTTCTCCAACAACCAAACGAGGATTGTTAATCACTAATAGTACTATCCACAATTATTTACGTTCACCCTTCAGGTGATTAAGGTTCATGATAGAGGGACTTCTGACAATAGTAACTTAAGCAAATAACATTGGCCTGACGGTATTTCAATACCCGGTATAAAAGACTTGTGATCGAGTTTTAAGCATGTATCTCCCCACGGGAAAATAGTTAAAGAGTGGGCTATGAAATCACCTTAGTAGTACAGTGGTATCGTAGTCTCAACAAAGCAAGGAAACGGCTTCACACAACACAACCTAAAAGATAATGCAAGTTTCAGTTGATAGTCTAAATCTGGTTTTATCGTGAATGTTTGTCATGTTTTCAATATATATCGAAGTATAAAATGGTAAGTCATGATAAAAGTTAATAATCATATCGTATAGTTAACTTTTATTTATTACGACGAGGATTATATATATAACGTATATATAATTAAAAATTTCAAAGTTTTATATCAATTATCATAATATTTATATAAAACCTTATAAATGTAATAAGAAATATTTATTTCAGTAAAGTCCTTCAAGTTTCACAAGTTTTACAAATTTGACCCTGACCGTATAACATTTTCACCGTTAGTCCAATATATACATATTTTACATTTTTGGTCCAATATATAACAATATTTACCTTTTATGACTCCAAGTTTCAGTATTTACAGTTTATACCCTTTAGAAAAATAGTTTTTATACTTTTCACCTAAGTTTACAATTTTGGCAATTCTAGTCCCTACTTCTCGTACATTTGCAAAAATGGTCCAAGTTTTACCAATTTCAAAACTTAACATTTTTATTAGTTCATTAAGCTCAAAACATTTAGAAAAAGTTTAGTTTGATAGCTTATTAGCTTATTCTAAGCTTATTTTTATGTTTGGGCCTTAACGAGCTAAAATCAAGGTCCATTAACGTTTAACGATCCACTAAGCTTTCAAAACCTTTGGGCCTGAGTTTGTACTTATATTTTGAGTATAAAAACACTGGAGAAAAGCTTGTGGCATCAGCTTATTTGAAAAGCTTATTGGACCTAAACGGCCCAAGTGCTTATTTTCGTTCAAAATACTAGTTGGTAAGTCGATTCACTTTGGCTCTAGCAAACGGCTTATACGAGCTTATAAGGTTGGATAAAAAGTGTTTTCTAATTGTCTACTAGGTCGTTAGTGAGGTCGAGTAATAAAAACAACATGTTATTAATCTAGATTCGAAGAAAAAGGGTCAAAGTAAACGTATCAACTCATGACTGAAAGCAGTCCAATGACTTAGAAAATATTCTAAGTGTTGGGTTTGTGAATCGAAGGGTCAAGTGACCTTTTAAACGTGTCTAAATAAATATGTAAACGATATTATTAGCTTCGAATCTTTATTATACGTGATTGTTAGCATGGTCAAAAATGAAAAGAAAGGAAAACATATACATGTTACGTTTATATTTTTACGATAAAATTAGGCAAAGTAAATGTGTAAAGACTAAAATTTCGAAATGAAAATATAACCAAGGGAACTCCGTGTCTCACCTCACCACTTGGGGTGGAGTTCTCGTACGTATGGTTCGAAATGGGTACGTGAGATCAAGGTACTATGGTTCACTCCTAGCAAGGTTCACAACGAGCTATGGTGGTACTCCTTGGATCACTTCTATGCTTCGTTCTTGTTCCAAACTTCTTGTCCCAAACTTGACACTAGTACTTCATGAATATGTAGCTATGGTATGTTTTAGGGTGTGGTTTCAACTGAGCTTGCATGGTGAGGTTTATATAGAAAGTTTTGAGGGCATGATAAGTGTTAAGGTAACATGGGAGGGGTTCGTTGGTTTGTAAACGTGTGTAGCACCTTCCTTATTGCCCAATCGATCATTAGCCATCAAAGAGAATGTGTCATACAATCTACTATACATTCCTGACATGAACATAGATAGTATTGTTGTCATTGGGGATCATGGGGGGTTTGTGAAGAGTTTGTGATACGTTTTGGTTTTATGTGTCACATGGTTTTGGGAGTTTACTTGAGACAGATTCGAAGCAGTAAACGAGTGAATGAGTGAATAATATTTATCATTCACGAATCTATGTAAGGTGGTAAAACAAGTTAAGTGATAATATACATATGTTGTGTGTTGAATTTGAAAGAAACTAGGGGTGTTCTTGGCTTCGTTCGCGACTGGAAACAAAGAAAAAAAAAATAATAATAACAAGTGTTCGTTTGGGCTTATAAGCCTGTTGGGCTTGTGTTTGGTTTCGGTCCAGTAGAGAAAAAAAAGAAAAATGAAAAAGGGGTCCGTTTGGTATTAGTGCTAGAAAGTGGGGCCCATTTAAGATGTGGGGTCCACATAGAAATTTAGGGAGTCGGGATAAGTTAAAGTAACGATAGTGAGCAATCTCGGGAATTTTCGTAGGATTTGGAATATATAAATATTGTACGTAAAAAAAGTGTCGTATAATATATAATTATTAATATATACGTTTAATAATTATCATTACAAATGTTAAAATGTATTCGCGATAATTTAGACTATCTAGGTTTGTGTGCAAGCGATGTCTCTAAGCAAATAATATATCACAACATTCCGTTTGTGATTCACATAATAAGTCATATAAAAAAAAATTTTGTCACACGTAATAATGGGAAATTAAATAGTGCAAGTGTTTACTAACCGTTGGGAAAAATTACGAGATGCTACAAAGAATCTCTATGATGTGAAATTAGGAGGTAACCATATCAAAAGAAACCAAATTGTATTCCTTGTACGGAAGCCCCTTTGTACTAACTAACCTTTCGGTAGCAGCCCAATAGATAAAATGACCTACAACTGCCTGACTCTTTCTCTTCAATCTTAGGGATGGACATGACAACTGAAAATCTGGGAGACGCGACCAGGTCATATTGTTCAATGAAAAAACTGAAACAAACCAAAAACCAGTTTGGAAAACAGGATAGGAAACCTTCACAACAGTCGGGTCTAGGGTGTCCGGACGAACACCAAAACCGAAACAAATATTTGAACATTCTATTTGGTCAGTGTAAAAAGGGGTGAATATGCCAACAGATTTTCTTATGGATGGGTTCCAAATAACAGCCATCATAGTAGTACCATACATGAAGCACATTAGGCCACAAGAATTGCCTACAGGTCTCGTAGCTGCAAGTTGTAGGTGTGAATCAAGTAGGGTAATGATAAATTTTTCAGATACAGATGCCATAAACCCTTTATAACCCTGATCAAATGTTAGATTAAAAAGACACTCATCAGTGTGACGAGCACCATATGAAGTGATGAAGGGTTGTGAATCTATGTTTGCCTTCCATATCTTTGAAACCCTACGTAGCATGATTATAGTCTTTACGGGTAGCCTATTCATGATATATAGCTGAACATCCAAAGGTATGTCGTCAGACATTGTGTTGAAAGTTTTGAGGAAATGGATGGGAAATGGCTGGGATATATTAAATTGTTGTGTATGATAAGGCAATCGGAAATATGACACAAATATATAAGAGTCTCATTAATTATTATTACACCTATCAAGTGGCATTAAAATTAAATTAAAGTACTCGTACTTGTGTATACTGTAGCCTAACCTACCTTCCAGAATTGGAGCAACTATTTTTTAAAAACTGGGCAACTATTATAAACAATTGGGCAACTATTATTAAAATTGGAAAACTATTGAAATATTGGGCAACTTCTTTACCAGGATGCATAAAACACATGTTATTGAATTGAATTCATTTAAAACGGGCCACTATTTAAACTAAAAGGGCAACTTATCATATTACGGGCAACTTATTGACCCGAGTGAATAACACACCGTATTCAATTCATTCAACACTATAATACTGTTTGTCATTGTGAATTGTGTCAAATTTTGAGAAACCAAAAACTCTTAATATATGGCAAAATTGGTGAGGCATATTGTGTCAGGCATGAGTTCGTTGTATCCACAAAAGAAACTTAATTGCAATTTGACTTAATATGTGAACAGGATTTATCTAATCAAGAGAACACATATTCTGAAATGTTTGCATGTGACTCACCATGTTGTATGCTTTATGTTATTTAAGACTGGACAAGTGGTGCTATATATGCACCTACTGTAATCTTACTACACATTCATAGCATATAAGGCAACATATTGGAAACACTTTCACCCAAATATGTCCAATGGTAAACGAGTTAGGTTCCCGCGTGATGCTGCTGAACCAAAGTATCAATTGCCAGCTATAGATCTAAAATGGGAAAAGAAAGTACTAAGAGAGGTAATATTCCCTGAGATTTATGAGAGGTATGGGCCTAATGCTACTGAACCAAAGTTTCGATTGCCAGCTACAGATCTAGAAGCCCTAAGACGTGAAGTATTCAGTGAGGAGCAACAACAAAGTGTAAAACCACACGGCAGTGTTAAGGCCAAGGTACCGCAAGCCAAGAAAGTGTTTATCAGCAAGGCAGCATCTAGTGATGATCCAAACCAACAAGGAAGTGTTTATAAGGAGCCGTAATTGTCTTTTGTAGCAAAGGTTGTGGCATTTGTAGCGTATAGTTGTTATTTCTGCCGTGTGTTGTACTAAAGTGCCTGTGTCGTAACACCAGGTTATGTGTATAATATAGTACCTAACTAACATTTCGATTGGTATCAAGTCAACTGTGCTTGGTTAGTTAGTTAATTGTTTGGTTAATAATATTTTTAATCACTGCATAGGGAGACGAATGCAAACTGTGTAATTAAAAGTCTATAGCATTGAAAAAAAAATAGTTTAGTACATTCAAATACCGTTAATTCTTTTTTACTGGCTGCTTGTGCTTCCAGAAGTATTCAAGCATCCGTTTACGATATGCTAAAGTTGTTTAAAGAGGGTCATCTACTTCCAATGGTTGGTTATGGCACAGCCTGTACAAAATGATACAAACCCATACACCGCAATCACCATATTCCTGGGCTTGTTCTGGGACTGCAGGACAATGACATGTTATTTTATAGTCCTTAGTTGATATGCCCTTGCTATCCAATATCCCATGCTGGTCCAGATATATGGTAAGTTGTTTTGGCAAAATTCTCTTCATATTTCTCCACCACCGTGTGCCCTTCCCATGGACAACCCCAAGCGTGTCATAAAAGGAAACAACTCCAGTACGCAGATGAAGCTCAGCCAGACACCAGTGTTTGTCAGGTTCATTAACGGGAAAATACACCTAATATAGAGAAACAACATCTACAAATTACTATGTATGCAATTATAGTTATGTATTATAAGATTATTTGTCGTAAACTAACCTTTTCGACATCTCGCTAATGCACTGGGTAGCCTTTGCCATTTGAATAATGAGCATAAATATGACCATCCATGATGTGTTTAGCAAAAAAACACCTTGCCAAAGTCCAATCTGCATTGCTTGGTCTAACAGACCATATCAGGTCAAACCATACGTCCAAGTGCTGTGTACAAAAAAAATTATATGTTAAACAAAAATAAACATAAAGGATACACACTTATTATGGTTACTGAATCAATACGAAGTGCAAATGTAACAAAACATAAAGTATATAAAAACTTATTGTGGTTACTGATGATGGTTCCTTACATAGCCATACAACCAACCACCGCTACAATGTTCAAGACACGCAAACGTTAGCCAAAAATCCACACCAACAACAATCGAACGACCGGCCCATGGAAATGTAAATTCTGTGGGTTGTCTTTGCTTTAAGTAAGTACGAAGAGAATCCGGCAAAGTAACCTTGTCTTTTTTGCATTTGGGGTGTCGAGACAGATCCTAAAAGAAGAAACAAATTATTAATAGTAAACAAATAATAATATTGTCAAATTAATAATAAAAAAACAAAATGTAATACCTCTACAAAAGGATCTATGTTGACCGAATAGCATTCAGTAATTGATCGTGTTCTTGAGGTTCCACATACGTCCTGAAAACATACATAACGTACATAAGCAGAGACCAACCAGATATTGATGTAAATATTAATGTAATACGCTGCTTTACTTGAGAAACGACAATAGGGCCAATCGACTCCTTTCTGGAACAAGATGCTCTTGTGACTCGGCCACGTTGGCTGTTGACTGGATTAAAATTTCTGGATAACTCATTCTGCCTTGCTGGAGTAGTGAGTAAAAAGTTTCTTGCCACTATTTGTATTTTGGCCGCCTTCTTTTTTTTTTTTTTTTTTTTTGAATTTTCTTCGATTTTTTATTGGAAAAAAACAGAGTCCAAGCAAGGTTTGTTTGTAGGACCGACCACATTTGCATATCCTTGGTAGACGATTATCTGTTGTGATGGTGTTCGTTGATCTTTCTGCATATCATAGGTTATGATTAGCAGCGCCCACAAGACATAGGAACAAACCACTGATTAACCTTTCTTAAAGTATATAATAAAGCATATACCTCAACATCTGGCTGCAAAGGTGTTGTTGGTTCTCTGTGCACACAACCAGATGCTTGTTCCATCAGCAAATCATTGTCAACACCGTCCACAATTTCATTATCAAATGGAATTGTGTCTAACGAAACCATATTGGCATCAGCATCAGCATCATCGTTTAGTAACATCGCTAAATCATCATGGAACATGTCATCCTGGTACAATATACATGTATACATAAATGGCCAAGTATGTAACATTGTATGTTGCAAAAGTATTTATTAAATATAACAAACATCAACGTGGTGGATGGATGATTTTTGCTTAATGCCATTATCATGAAATGCACCAACTTGAGTAACGGGTTCATGTGCATCAAGAACAGGGACGTCAGGGGTCTGCCCAAACTGTATTGCTTCTATAAGAACGTCGATCAATCCCATCTGAGATTCCTTTACCCCTACCATCCCACATTCCTTGTCAGTTTCCATGTGAAGGGCTGCATCACTGTCACTGTCCTTAACACCATTAACACCTTCACAACCTAATGACGTCAGCTGCAGTTGAACATACATTTCAAATTTCAATTAATCAAATTAACGACTAAAAGTATGGTCAATACGGTGCGATAAGACTAAACATCAGTGGAAAATTCAGATAGTAATAAAAGTTTGGAAAGAACACAAAATGATACACAAACCTTGGAAACAACAGGATTATCAATGACTTCGTCAGTATGATCAGCATCAACTGCTCACTCAGTAACATAGTTATCAACACCAACATCAAGATCAGCTTCACAAGGTGATGCCAAGGTCTGTAGTTGACAAAATGATATAAGTTTAGACGTCAAGAAAATTCGATAAGGCTATACATCAACGCGAAATTCAGATACTAATAAAAGTATGGAAATAACATAAAAGTAAATACATACCTTGGAATGAAAAGGATTGTCAACTTCCTTTGAATTGGGATCAACATCAAGATCATCATCAATGACTCCGTCAGTATGATCAGCATCAACTATTCGGTCAGTAAAATGATTTACAACCCTGTGGAAAACTAGAAGGGGGTTTGAATAGTTTTACGTCAATGTTGTTTTATAAAAACTTTGTTTGCAAACTAATCGATTCTAGTTTTATGTGAGATCAATAAACAACACTTATACAAACTAATATGTATGGAATAAAATGACAACAATAAAAGTAAATAAGTAAAGAGATAGAGATGGAAAGATCGCACCACAAGACAAAGGATTTATAGTGGTTCGGCTACGAAGCTCTTTCTCCGTCCTACTCCACTCCCCGAGCACCTAACTCGAGAGTTTTCTTCACTACGTCAACAAGCTCCCTTATGGCGGAGAAAACCTTACACAACTTTTGCTTACACCAATTTTTAACACTAAGCTAAATGTCGGGTCCTAATAGTAGCTAGAACCAATCTCACACCACAACACACCTTCTTCACAACACTACTACTACACTACTTATCACACCTTCTCTACTTCTTCTTCATTACACACCTATTTCTTCACTACTTCTATTCACAACTCCTACACACCTAGATCTATCAATTTCACACCTTCTACAATTTACAAATAATTCACACAACACCTAACAATATACACAAGCCTACAATACTTCTTAACAAGATGTTGGAGGAGTATTCTTCTCTTGCACTTTGAGTGATGAAGCATTGAATCACTTGAAACAAGAACTAATATGTTTATGATCAAAGGATTTAGGAAGATGATATGAGAGGTTTAGATCAGAAGGTTTTTGTGCAAAAAGGTGAGAAAAAATTTCAGATTTGAGCCAGTATTTATAGGCAAAGATTCTGACAGAGGAGCGTGGCCGGCCCCCTTAATTGTGGCCGGCCCCCTTAAAATTAAGGGGGCCGCCTCTTATAATTAAGGGGGCTGCCCAGCTAAAATGGCCAGAATCTTTGTCTTTTTCTGGGGAAAGTTTATTTGGAGAAATTTTAACTGAATTTGGTTAGAAATTTGAATTCAATTAATTATTATGAAATAAACATTTTCTTTAATTACCAAAAATGTTTTTCTTAAATATATAAAATGTTTATACCATTTTATATAATTAGTAATTGGTAAATAAACCTTCCTTTGATCATAAAATGTATTAGGCACTTGTTTATTTATACCTTAAGTGAATTAGTTGGATATAATGAAATTTTGTCACTAAATACTTATTTACGTAATGATTTTACGTTTAATGATTTCTAATTTTGTGATCGTCAAAACATAGGGATGTCGATAAATATTAATAACGTTTTTACGCATTATTTATATCAACAATCTCCCCCTTTTTGATGATTACAAAATCTAAACTCATTAAATCAAAATTTATTATATATGCAAGTATTTAGTGAGTTTATATATCACTTCTCTTCCTTTTTATGAACATCAAAAAGGTTGTCCCAAAAATTGTATAAGCTCCCCCTTGATGTATACTCCCCCTCGGTTTGAGGTTAATAGACAAATCGAGATATGGAAGCTTGCAAAAATATTTAGAACATAAAATATATAATGCAATAAACTAAACATATAACAAGAGAAAAATAAAGGAGCAAACAAAAGATCTCAACAAGCATTAATTATTCATAAAAATAGATTATGTTGGAAAACACAATCATTGTTACATAAGCATACATATATATATGCTTTTCTTAGTAAACTGCATTAGATAATACTAAGTTGCCATCTTGAGGTCTCTAGGACTTGCTTGGAGATGTAAATTATGGAGCATGGATTTAATGGAGGTAGACATTGATGGGAATTTTGTTTGGAGAGTTTGGAGTGGTGGATGGTGGTGAGCTTAGAGCGGAAGAGTTGGATTTTTGTGTTTGTGATGGTGGAAGGGAAGACCTTGTGAGGAGGTACTCAATCCAAGTGAAGTGCTCATTGAGAGCAATGGTTTGTTTTTGGAGAAAAATGCAACAAGGACAATTGTTGACATGATCCTCAAGTGGAGCAATGTTGTTGGATGGTGAGGATGGAGTGGTTGAAGGTTGTTGAACCAAATTGCATTGAGCAAGATGTAGGGCAAGGAGAGCACTTAGCTGATGGACTTCTTTGAGCTCCTCAATGAACTTTTTATGTTCGGAGGAAGGTGATGATGGAGGAGTTGGATTGTTGTTGGGGATTGAGTTTTGTGCACTAGACATAGTATTCATGTCTTGATGGATGTGGTTTTGGGATTGAGAATGTTCCTCAAAGGGATCATTTGGAAGATTTGTGGTGAATGAGATAGTAAGGTTGTCATGTGGAGGTAAAGAGAGGGTTTCATTTGGGTGAAGTGAATGTTTGGTATTAGGTTGGTTGGATACAACATCATTTATGGAAGAGAGTTTTTGACATGTGTCAAGTTTTCTTCTCCACACGGGTTTGACGGTGATTCTTGCACCTCTTGTGGGTTTGGTTCTTGGATGATTGGGGGAAGACATGATGGATTGAGTGATGGCTAAGTGATGAATGATGGTATTTATAGTGTGATGATTTGGTGTTTATGGAAGGATAATATGTGGTAGATTTGATGGACAAAGTATGTTTGTGAATTTAGGAAAGTGTGGAATCAAAATAGGGTGAAATGGTCTAAAAAGCAGAAAGCAAACAGGGAACCTCGACCATCAGGTGGCCGGCCCCCTTAATTGTGACCGGTCCCCTTAAAATTAAGGGGGCCGCCCATTATAATTATGGGGGCCGCCTGATGCTTGGTTCCCAGATTGCCAAAAATGGTTTTTAGCACAGGTTTTTCCAGAAAGATGTTTGTTTTGGGGTTTGGTTTTGGGCAAGTCCATCTCTTTAGGCAACTAAACAAGTAATATCTTGATGAAGTATGCATGGAAAGTATATATATGTAGGCAATTAAGCAACTATGATAGTTTACATGCAAAACAACAATGTAAATAAACAAGTAAGAAAGTCATGTATACTAAGGCAACATATAAAGATTAAGGCAATCTAGTGAGGGAGAAACTAATGATGGAACAAAATAGGATCAAGTGATACTTGACATTTTTCTAGTGTGTGCCTATATGCAACAAATGTGGAGAAAAGATTGCTTCGACTCTTATGAAGAACTAATAATAATCCTAAGAAACAATCTTTAGTCTCCTTGAATTAAATTTGCTTACTTCTAAATGTTATATACAAGTATACATTAGATTATATACCTATAGAAAACGAGAGTAAGACTATTATGCATGATTTCAGAAAAACTTTTTTATCATTATTCAACAATAAGTTTTCCTACTCGTGAGAATGTTTTGGAAAAGAATTGAGGTTTTTATTGAAAGTATAATTATGCAAACAAAATATCTCAATTCCTGATTTTGTGTAAAACAGAATCCTAGACTCATATTTGAGAAGAAAGAAAGAAAAAAAACAAAGAACTTTTTATCATCAGATGGCCGGCCCCCTTAAATAGAGGCCGGTCCCCTTAATTTTAAGGGGGCCGCTCTTATATATTTAAGGGGTCCGCCCATCTAACACTAAAAAGTGTCCAAAATATTGAAAATTTCATAAAGTTTTGATTTTTCAAGAAAATTCAATCAATTTGTTCTATCATTCCTAATCCTAAACGCAAGTGGTTAAATAATTCATGCTTAAGGGGCTTAGTGAATATGTCGGCTATGTTATCTTCCGAAGCTACCTTTTCTATAGTGATGTTTCCTTTTTGTACATTATCCCTAAGGAAGTGATGGCGTATTTCTATATGTTTAGTCCTAGAGTGTTGAACGGGATTCTTACTTAAGTCTATAGCTCCTTTGTTATCGCACATAATGGGGATATTTTCTATCCTAATGCCATAGTCTACGAGAGCTTGTTTCATCCATAGTGCTTGTTGACATGCCTTTCCAGCGCTTACGTATTCGGCTTCGGTGGTAGAAATAGCAAGAGCGGTTTGCTTCTTGGAAAACCAAGACGTTAGGCAACATCCCATAAACGTGCAAATACCACTAGTGCTTTTTCGATCCACGTAGTCTCCCGCATGATCCGAATCCGCATAGACAATGGTTTCTATGCCGGATCCCTTAGGATACCATAATCCTAAGTGTATAGTGCCTTTAATGTATCGGAAGATACGCTTAACCGCTTCTAGGTGAGAGGTTTTGGGATCCTCTTGAAAGCGGGCACAAAGGCAAACACTAAACATGATATCGGGTCTACTTGCCGTTAAGTATAGTAAACTACCTATCATTCCTCTATACTTAGTATTATCTACGGACTCACCTTCTTCATCTCTTGTGAGTTTCACTTCCTTAGATATAGGTGTCTTAAGGGGTTTTGAGTCTTCTAGGCCAAATTTCTTAAGCATTTCCTTAATGTATTTTGATTGGTTAAAAAATATTCCATCTTTTAGTTGTTTTATTTGTAATCCTAGGAAGAAGTTTAGTTCACCCATCATACTCATCTCAAACTCATCATGCATGATTTTGGCAAATTCATCACATATATCCTGACAAGTCGATCCAAATACAATGTCATCGACATATATTTGAACAATGATGATATTTGAGTTGCTTCTTTTAGTGAAGAGAGTGTTATCTACCATTCCCATGGAATAATTATGCTCAACTAGGAAAGCTTTAAGTCTATCATACCAAGCCTTTGGAGCTTGCTTAAGACCATATAAAGCTTTCTTTAGTTTGTAAACATAATCAGGTTTTGCGAAGTCAATGAATCCTGGAGGTTGTGCCACATAAACCTCCTCATTGATAAAACCGTTGAGGAATGCACTCTTCACATCCATTAGGTATAACTTAAAGTCTAGGGCGCAGGCATAAGCTAAAAGGATTCTAATGGATTCTAATCTAGCTACAGAGGCATAGGTTTCGTCATAATCAATTCCCTCTTGTTGATTATAACCTTGGGCGACTAACCTAGCTTTATTCCTAATTACTATTCCATTTTCATCTAATTTATTCCTAAATACCCATTTGGTTCCTATTATGGTCGTATTCCTAGGATTTGGGACTAGTTCCCAAACATCATTTGTTTTAAATTGATTTAATTCTTCTTGCATAGCCATAATCCAACTTTCATCCTTTAAAGCTTCATTTATATTCTTAGGTTCTATTGTTGACACAAAACAAAAAAAAAGTAATTTTTATCTTGAGCTTGTGATCTAAGTGTTCTTTGATTTAGATGACCTATTATATTATCTAATGTATGTGACTTTGATTCTTTAATATTTACAACTTCATTTTCTTCTAAAGTTTCTACTTCAAGATCATTGCCTAAGGGTTTAGTTTTACTAACCTCAATAGCTTCATTTTCTAAAACATCGTCATCTTCTAAGGGTAATGTTTTAGGTAGTGGAGGAGTTTCATCAAAGGTTACATTTAGGGATTCTTCTACTTTCATGGTATGTTTATTTAGAATTATATATGCTTTATTAGTTTGAGAATATCCTAGAAAAACTCCTTCATAAGCCTTAGGGTCGAACTTAGTGAGATAGTCTTTTGTATTAAGAATGAAGCATTTACTTCCAAATACTCTAAAGTAGCCTATATTAGGTTTTCTACCTCTTAATAATTCATATGGAGTTTTTCCTAAGATTCGTCTAATGGAAACCCTATTAAGTATATATGTTGATGTATCTATGGCATGACACCAAAATTTTTGTGGGATAGATTGTTCATTTAACATCGTTCTACTCATTTCTTGTAAAGACCTATTTTTTCTTTCTACTACCCCATTTGATTGCGGAGTACGTGGAGCGGAAAAGTTGTGAGATATTCCATTCTTATCACAAAATTTTCCGAATTGTACTTCATTATCAAATTCCCTTCCATGGTCCGTCCTAATTGAGATTATAGAGCATCCTAACTTATTTTGTATCATTTTACTAAATATCTCAAATTTTTCAAAGGCTTCGGTTTTATCACTCAAGAACCTAGTCCACGTGTATCGTGAATAATCATCTACTATAACTAAGGTGTAATGATTGCCACCGTAGCTCCGCATAGCGGATGGACCAAAAAGGTCCATGTGAAGTAGTTCTAAGCATCTAGTTGTGGATAACATATTTTTAGCTTTGTGACTAGCATGTGCATGTTTTCCAATTTTACAAGCATCGCAAAAGTGTTGATCATATCTTAGGCTAGGTAAGTTTCTAACTAGTTCCTTAGAGGCTAAAGATTGTATTTGTTGCATGTTTGCGTGACCTAATCTCCTATGCCACAAAGTGGAGTTTTCATTTATAGTAGCTAGGCATATCTTATCTTCCGGTTTGTCTCCTAGTTTCATAACATATATACCTCCTTTCCTAATTCCTCTACCTATAACCTTTTTATCCTTAATTATTTCACTATCATTTTCGGTAAAGGTAACCCTACACTTATTATCACATATTTGGCCTATACTAAGCAAGTTATAAGTTAGATTATCTACATGCTCAACATTTTCAATAGTTAGAGAGTCTTGAGAAATCGTACCTTTGCCTATGATTTTTCCACGACGATCACTACCAAAAATAATGTTACCTCCGTTGTATGCCTTATATGTAGAAAATAGCTTGCGATTCCCCGTCATGTGTCTTTAGCATCCACTATCCTTTATCCACTCATTGGACTCCAAATCTACTCCTAGACATATTTCATTGGGTGCATGGGCCACGAAACATTTGTGCTTCATTGTTTCATTTTCGTCACTCGAAATTCTTCTTCGGGCGGTTTTCCTTTTATCTTGTGCTTTTAGTCGCTTCTTAATAATATTCTTGAATTCTTTAACGACCTTTGCATATTCCTCATCTTCACTTTCGGAACTATAATAGTCATCCATATCATGTTCAATCGTTGACTTTGTACACCCTTCTTGTTTGTTCTTGGTATGACTCATGGGGTTTTCGTCATTGTTACCTACACATGCTAAATTTGAACTAGTAGCACTTGTACTCATATCTACTAAATACTAATCTACTATACTTTCATTTTCAACAATCTTATATATAAAATTTTCTTTGGCTTGACATTTCTTTTGATGAAAATTTAAGAGACTTTTCCACATATCGCTTGCCGTTTGACAAAAAAATATTCTTTCATGTTCAATATTAGGTAAAACTTTGTATATAATCATTTTAGCAATATCATTTTTATCAAGCGCTATTTTGAAATAATTATCTTGTTTTTCAAAAGTGGTTTTTGTTGATTGAAAATTACCAATTGAAATGACACGCCAAAGATCATGATCTATTAATTTCACATAACTTTCGAATCGATTTTTCCATTCAAGAAAACTTGTATTTTCAAAAAATGGTGGTTTAAATGTCATGTTCCCTTCTAAATATTTTTCCGATTCCATAGATCGATTTCAAGTTTTAAAATACAATTTATTTTAAAAATGTTGTTTAACGTAGCTCTGATGCCAATTGTGGAAAACTAGAAGGGGGGGTTGAATAGTTATACATCAATTTTGTTTTATAAAAACTTTGTTTGCAAACTAATCGATTCTAGTTTTATGTGAGATCAATAAACAACACTTATACAAACTAATATGTATGGAATAAAATGACAACAATAAAAGTAAATAAGTAAAGAGATAGAGATGGAAAGATCGCACCACAAGACAAAGGATTTATAGTGGTTCGGCTACGAAGCTCTTTCTCCGTCCTACTCCACTCCCCGAGCACCTAACTCGAGAGTTTTCTTCACTACGTCAACAAGCTCCCTTATGGCAGAGAAAACCTTACACAACTTTTGCTTACACCAATTTACGACACTAAGCTAAATGTCGGGTCCTAATAGTAGCTAGAACCAATCTCACACTACAACACACCTTCTTCACAACACTACTACTACACTACTTATCACACCTTCTCTACTTCTTCTTCACTACACACCTATTTCTTCACTACTTCTATTCACAACTCCTACACACCTAGATCTATCAATTTCACACCTTCTATAATTTACAAATAATTCACACAACACCTAACAATATACACAAGCCTACAATACTTCTTAACAAGATGTTGGAGGAGTATTCTTCTCTTGCACTTTGAGTGATGAAGGATTGAATCACTTGAACCAAGAACTAATATGTTTATGATCAAAGGATTTAGGAAGATGATATGAGAGGTTTAGATCAGAAGGTTTTTGTGCAAAAAGGTGAGAAAAAAATCTAGATTTGAGCCAGTATTTATAGGCAAACATTCTGACAGAGGAGCGTGGCCGGCCCCCTTAAAATTAAGGGGGCCGCCCAGCTGAAACGGCCAGAATCTTTGTCTTTTTCTGGGGAAAGTTTATTTGGAGAAATTTTAACTGAATTTGGTTAGAAATTTGAATTCAATTAATTATTATGAAATAAACATTTTCTTTAATTACCAAAAATGTTTTTCTTAAATATATAAAATGTTTATACCATTTTATATAATTAGTAATTAGTAAATAAACCTTCCTTTGATCATAAAATGTATTAGGCACTTGTTTATTCATACCTTAAGTGAATTAGTTGGATATAATGATATTTTGTCACTAAATACTTATTTACGTAATGATTTTACGTTTAATGATTTCTAATTTTGTGATCGTCAAAACATAGGGATATCGATAAATATTAATAACATTTTTACGCATTATTTATATCAACAAACCCCAACATCAAGAGATGCTTCACAAGGTGGTGCCAAAGTCTGTAGTTGACAAAATGATATAAGTGTAAACGTTAAAGAGGAATTGACATTCAATATAACTTGGGTGAAAAAACATAAAAGGTAAATACAAACCAAGTCAGTATCGGGGTTGACATCAGTCTCTAATGGTAGATCTGTGGTGGTAACCCTAGTATTTGGGTCAACAGCATTTTCTTTATCATTAACAACACCACCATCAGGGTTAGCCTTCATAAGTGTCTCTATCTCTGAAACTCTTGTTTTCACATCATCAAATAGGTCGAGGATGTCTTGTTTTGTGACAGACGTAATGTGCTTAGATATGAACTTCAGCTTTGATTGCAAATGCAATAACTCGCTGTAAATAGCAGTTGTTGAAACATTCATTTCCTTTTGCGGTTCCGTTGATTTGACACGATTACCATTTTCAACATCAACCTCATTTAAATTTTGCAAAAATGGTCCATGCTGCTGATTGTCTGCGACAACAATTTCTTTGTCAGATTCTGCTGTGTCAGCTACTTGCTCATCGTCTGCGTTGTTAGCTTGTTGTCCATCATCAGCCTGTTCACCCTGAAGTGTCGGGTCTGGATCTGCCAAACCCTTGATAAAAGGGATGCTATCATTACACCATGGTTGTCTGAGTTCTATATTTGTTGCATACAGTCCGATCAGGGGAATTGACTCCTACAAAAAACAAATACTATATACGTGGGTCTGTGCAAAAATTTAAATAAATTTCCAATAAATGTGCCTTCGACGATAGTGTGGTGCTTACCTTGCCAAATAGTATGGCCTGGTCTGATCTTCCGAACTTTTCACGTTTAGACCAAGCAAGACCCCGTGGAATGACATTCTTGTCTTTCTTCCACCAAATGTTGCTTTTAGGAAAAGTCTCGAATATCCATATTTGTAATATGCACTTGTTACAATGTTGGTGTGTATGTATGCAGCATAAACTGGATTACATATGATATTTATTTACATTGTTTAGTTTCTTCAATAAAGCTTTTCAAAGTATAGGTTATAACACTAGTTCAAAACTATATATAAAACATATATCTAGTGGCAAAAAAACTCAATTAAAACATTTACAAATGAAATCTATGGGTATATGGCGAAGTTATATATTACTGGTATAATTAGGAAATGTATGCAACACAATAACAAACATTATGTACACCAGATACATATATTTAGAAATTGGAAAGAATTCAGACTAAATACAACATTAATCAAAAGTATAAAGAATAGACATCCTTTCGAAATATTGTGACACATAGCATAAAGAGTTTACTCCATCCTGGTGCACTTTAGTTGATTATAGTAAGTATGGCATACCTTGAACGCCCAAGCAAAACCATACATATTGTATGTCGTATTGAACTTTGGATTCTCCTTCAACTTTGCCAAATGATCTTTTCTATGTCTGTGAAAAACATTCACAATCCGTTGGTAAAATTTATCCCACATGTATTCCCCCCATGGAAAAACATTCCAAGCATCAATGTCCTCCACCAAAGACAGTAAATGCATGGGGATACAATTCCTGTCTTCATTACCCATAAACACCAAAATAGCAATTACGAAAAGACACAGCCTAACAGCATCATCATCTGAAACAGCTTCAAACCTATTTTCATCTTTAAGTATTTCCAAACAATCATTTGCATATACAGAATTTATACCTTTTGCTCTTTTTTCAGGAAATACATGGTCACGAAATGCAATTGGGTTCTTTTCACTAACAACTTGCCCAAATCGAAACCCTGTTATTAGACAGAACTCTTTCCGCCTAAACTCTAACAAATGATCCCCAAATTTGAATTGGAATGGTGGGGAATCGAATTTTATGTTAGAAACTTTTACCTGATGTTGTAAAACGTAATGCATCAAACGGGAGTCATTATCGCAATCCCAAATGTCAAACCACGGACCAAAGACCGTCTTCCTAAACAACCTTTCCCGCTTTTCATTCTTTGACAAGATTTCTTTGATTTCTGTAAGCAATTTTACTGTAGATCGAACAACGATTTTACATGTATACAACGTAATTGGCATATCGAATTACATAAAATGTATGGAAACATGGTTTTAATGACTTGTGATTTGGTACTGGTGTGATGATTCGCAATTATAGACGAACGGGATTGTGTGTTAATGTTTTTATTCAGTTCATTAATAAAATTGTACAATTGTAGATGAAGATGTTTGTGTGTTAAAGTTTATTATTTTAATCCATGTAAAATGACAAAAATACCCATTTGCTCATGTATTAGTTGCCCAAAATACCAAAGTTGCCCAAAATACAATACGTTACATGTACATATTACCAACTGTTATGGCCAGACACGTGTCATCCACTTGTTGGTTGGAGGTTGGTTGCCCTAGGCAACCCGGGCTAAAACAAGAATTTTTTAAAAAAAAGGGCTAAATATGCCTAACTCGTAGGGCAACGGGTCATTTTAGTAATTTTCCCTAAAATTAAAGGGGCCGACCATTAATTAAGGGGGCCGGCCATCTGATGGTCTAGGCATCCTATTTGCTTTCTGCTTTTTATCCCATTTCACCCTATTTTGATTCCCCACTTCCCTAAATTCACAAACATATTTTGTCTATCAAATCCACCACATATTATCCTTCCATAAACACCTAATCATCACACTATAAATACCCTCATTCATCATTAATCATCACTCAATCCATCATGTCATCCCCCAATCACCCAAGATCCAAGCCTTCAAAAGGTGCAAGGATCACCGTCAAACCTGTGTGGAAAAGAAAACTCGATACATGTCAAAAATTTTCATCTATCAATGATGTTGTCTCCAACCAACCAACAACTAAACATCCACATCACCCAAATGAAACCTTCATTTTACCTCCACATGACAACCTCACTATCTCACTCACCAACAATACTCCACATCCATCTCACTCAATTCTTCCAAATGATCCTTTTGAGGAACATACTCAATCCCAAAACCACATCCATCCCTCTCATCAAGACATGAATCATATGTTACATGTTCAAGCCTCAATCCCCAACCATAATCCAACTCCACCATCATCACCTTCCTCTGAACATAAAAAGTTCGTTAAGGAGCTCAAAGAAGCTCATGAGCTTAGTGCTCTCCTTGCCTTACATCTTGCTCAATGCAATTTGGTTCAACAACCTTCCACCACTCCATCCTCACCATCCAACAACATTGTCCAACTTGAGAATCATGTTAACAATTGTCCTTGTTGCATTTTTCTCCAAAAACAAACCATTGCTCTCAATGAGCATTTCACTTGGATTGAGTATCTCCTCACAAGGTCTTCTACACCACCATCACAAACACAACAATCCAACCCTTCCGCTCCAAGCTCACCTCCATCAACCACTCCAAACTCTCCAAACAAAATTCCCACACAAGTTTACCACCACTAAATCCATGCTCCATGCTTCCAATCTCCAAGCAAGTCCTAGAGACCTCAAGTCGGCAACCTAGTATTATCTATTGTAGTTTGCTAAGAAAAGCATATATGTATGCTTATGTAACATTGATTATGTTCTTAACATAATTATTCTAATAAATAATGAACGCTTGTTGAGATTTATTTTTGCACTTTTATGTGTTTTCTTGTTTTATTTCTATTTGTCATATATATTGTGTGTTCTAAATATTTTTGCAAGCATTCCATATCTCGATTTGTCTTATAACCTTAAAACGAGGGGGAGTACACATTAAGGGGGAGCTTATCCAACATCGGGATAACCTTTTTGATGTTCACAAAAAGGGGGGAGAAGTGATATAAACTTACTAAATACTTGCATATATAATAATTTTTTATTTAATGAGTTTAGATTTTGTAATCATCAAAAAGGGGGAGATTGTTGATATAAATAATGCGTAAAAACGTTATTAATATTTCTCGATATCCCTATATTTTGACGATCACAAAATGTAAAATCATTAAACGTAAAATCATTACGTAAACAAGTATTTAGTGACAAAATATCATTACATCCAACTAAATCACTTAAGGTATGAATAAACAATTGCCTAATACATTTTATGATCAAAGGAATGTTTATTTAATAATTACAAATTATATAAAATGGTATAAACATTTTATATATTTAGAAAAACACTTTTGGTAATTAAAGGAAAATGTTTAATTCATAATAGATATATGAATTCAAATTTTTAACCAAAATCAATTAAATCTACACCAAATAAACTTTCTCCAGAAAAGAAAAAAAGTTACAGGCCGTTACAGGTGGGCGGCCCCCTTAGTTATAAGGGGCGGCCCCTTTAATTTTAAGGGGACTGGCCATGAATTAAGGGGGCCAACACACGCTCCTGTGTCAGAAACTTTTGCCTATAAATACTGGTTCAAATTTGTAAATTAACCTCACCTTTTGCACTAAAACTTTCTGTCCAAATCCTCTCAAATCATCTTCCTAAAACCTTTGATCATAAACTTATTAGTTCTTGTTTCAAATGATCCAATCCCTCATCATTCAAAGTGCAAGAGAAGAATACTCCTTCAACATCTTGTTAAGAAGTATTGTAGATTTGTGAATATTGTTAGTTGTTGTGTAAATTATTTCTAAAGGTGTAGAAGGTGTGTAATAGGTAGATCTAGGTGTGCTAGTAGTTGTGAAGAGAAGTAGTGAAGAAGTAGTAGTGTTGTGAAGTTAAAGTAGTGAAGTTGTGAGTAGTTGTGGTGTGTATAAGTTGTGAAGAAGGTGTGTAGTGACTAGTGGTGTGAGATTGGTTCTAGCTACTATTAGGACTTGACATCTAACTTAGTGTCGTTAATTGGTGTAAGCAAAAGTTGTGTAAGGTTTTCTCCGCCATAAGGGAGCTTGTTGACATAGTGAAGAAAACTCTCGAGTTAGGTGCTCAGGGAGTGGAGTAGGGTGAAGAGATGCTTCGTGGCTGAACCACTATAAATCCGTTGTCTTGTGGTGCGATCTCTCCATCTCTATCTCTTTACTTATTTACTTACTTATATTGTCATTATTTACTCTCGTAGATATTAGTATACATAAGTGTTTAAATATTGATCTCACATGAAACTAGAATCGAAGATTTTGTAAACAAAGTTTTTATAAATTTAAAAACGACGGAAAAACTATTCAACCCCCCCTTCTAGTTTTCCACAAGATAGTTTTGAAGAAACCCTAGCACTTTACTTTTAAGGGTTCCAAACCCTTGTTTCATCCATGTTTTATTGAAGATAAGTTTTCCAATAATCATTCAATATGTCAATGTGTTGTTTGATTCTATCTTATGCTAGTCTTTACTTTAACATGTTAGGCTAGGTTTTCTTTGTGTTTGCTTAGATGTAATGAAACCTAGTTATTAATTATTGGTTGGTTGTTTGTTTATAATTGTTCATGATGAATGATATCGATGTTAGGCTTAAGAAAACTGGCAGACTTCCAATTGGTAATATGATTGAACATCTTAAGAAACATGAATCGGATGTGTACTATGATTAATTGGTTATATTTAATGCATAAGTAACTACTAAGGAGGCCATGTTAGGAGCTAGTTGTCGGCTCGACATAGGAAGAGGTAGGAGCTTATAGAGTTAGGGAATATCGTACACGGCCCTACGAATGGTATTAAGGAATAAAACCCGTCATCCATGCAATTGTAACAAACTAATCAACTAGTAAAAGATAGCTAGGGAGTAGTGAAGTCTAAGTAAACACGTTTTTCTTATTATTGTTTTTCTCCATATTTATTTTCGTGTCATTTTATTTTATTTCTATTGCATTTGTAGTTATTTGGGTTAGTTGACTAGCAACTAATTCCGCCCATTCTTCCAAAACCCGAGATTTTTACTTGCTTTCCATAAAATATAAAAATACAAAAAGAACCATCACTCACCTCTAGGCCTAGTTTAATTAAGTTTTAACCCTAGTGAACACTATTCTTTGAGTTGAACGATCAATCCCCCGGTACTTTCCACTACATGGGTCAGGTACACTGCCTGGTGGGGATTGCAAGCTTCTCAAGACCCCTTGAGAGGTAAAACCTTTTGCAAGGTTGCAAAACCACGCATCAATCATAGGCTAAATCAGTGGTTAGCTTTGAAAACTCAAAAATCAGTCTATATTAAGGAGTGTTTGGTTCAGGGGTGTTCATTAAGTTTGATCTTGTTTTAGTGGTAATTTTTGGTCAAGATAGGGTGTATTAGGTTCTATGAGGTTAGTCAAGTTATAAAATCCTAGGTCATTAAAGAAAAAAGTCAAAATCAACCTAAATCTCTAACAACTGCTTAACTGTTAGGATTTTGGGATTCAACATCATCATTTCGGTTATAAATCTAGTTTAGCTTGCTTAGATTAGTCTCATTATAGGTTAGTATAACATAATCAGTAATTTAGGATCATTAGAATCTCATCAAAGTCAAATTAGTTCAAAATCATAAAAGTCAAAAGTTGCATAGTTTCAAGAAACCTGTTTTGTTTTACATTTTTAGTTTCTTCAATTCTCAACTTTTTTACACAAAACTCAAGATTTTATATCTTCAATAGCTTGTGATTTCAAATACAATTTTTTCTTAAATTTTGGAATTTTTCTCACTGCTTATTTGATAGCTTCTAATTGCCTGTTTTCAAGAAACCTCCCCTGTACCAGGGGAAGTGGTTCACTGAGCCATTTTCTCAAGCCCTTAGCTTATTCCCTAGTAAAGCTCAGCCTGAGCTTTTCGCATTTTTAGAAAGCTCATTGTGTAATCTTTGTGTGCATGTGCTTTTTGTGCCCTGAACTGCTTATCCTATTGCTTCTTTTGAGCCTTCAAAAAGCCACCACTGAATCAGACACTGACTTAGAGCTTGTTTCACAAGCGCACATTGTGCTTAATTGTAGGGTTTATCCTGAGCTTGTTAGCTTTTTGGGAAGCTTATAGTGCTGGCTTATGGTATCCAAGCTTATTTTAGACTCCTGAGCTTATTTGAGTACCTTAATATAGGCCTACAATTAGCCTATCAGGACTGTGTGGATTTGCTTATCCCATTTGCTTATTTCTGCTTTCCTGTACTTCTCAGTGAGCTTATTTGCTTATTTTAGCTTATTTGTGTTAGCCTCAATACCATTTAGCTTATTTTCACCCATTAGGTGTAGCTTATAGCTTGTTCCTAGCTTTTAAAATCCAAAAAATCCACTTTGAGCCCTTTTTGTTAACTGTCAAGCAAATAAGCTCATATTGAGCTTATTTGTGATTCTTAGAAAACTTGTTTTTATAAAAGTTAGTTAATATTAGCTGTTATTCAGTTTTGCAAAAAGAAAAAAAAAAATAGTTTTAAAAAAATTAGGTGAAGCAAGAATCGAACCTGGGACCTTAGCATCACACAGACACAACCACACACCACACGCACCATCTGCCCTAGGGACTTCTCAGGTTATATGCTTGCACCTTTTATTTATATAGTGGTTTTGAGTTTTTTTAGCTTATTTTGATCTTTAGCTTATTTTCTGATTATTTATTAAGCACTTAGGACTTTTTATATTTTTCCTAGGATTCAGGTATTAAAAAGTATTTTTAGAAAAAGTTTCATAATTTTCACTGTTCATTTAGTATTTTTAATAATTAAATTAGTTTAATTAGTTATTAATTAATAATAAATAAATAAAATTTTAAACAGTTTATTTATAAGTTGTTGGAGCTTTTTATAATTTTCTAGGATTCCTGTGATGGTTAATTAGTTCCAGAAAAATTTTCATAACTTTTCAACTTAGTTTAGTATTTTTAATAATTTAAATTAGTTTAATTAGTAATTAAATAATTTTTAATTAATAATAAATAATTAAAAAGTCAAAAAAATTTCTTTTTTCTAAAATATTCTTTTATCATTAGGTTTATAGAAAAGTAATTTTCATACCCATAGAGTTAATTCTGCTTAATTTTCACTTTTTAATGTTTTCAGTTATTGTTAATATTGCTTATTTGGTTTATTTTCATTTGCTTAGTATAAATCACCAAAATCAAACTCTTGTTAACTCTGTCAAATCACCCGATCACAAAACGTTTCCAAAATACAATTTCACACCTCGCTGGGACATAACGACCCGGGAAAACATTGTGCTTACACCGGATCACTTGTATACACCCAGGTTTGACTTATTGACCACCCTTGGTTAAATAAGTGATAGTCCGGGTTGTATCACTTATCTAAGAAGATATATCACTATTTACATAAACGAAGTGGTAACTACTATCTATATGTATTTATATGAGTGTGTTGAAAATGATACGAGAGACCACCTATAATACCTATGTTAATGCACATGACTTATCATAATAAATAGGGGATTGTTACATTTATAGGTTTCTTAATTATGAATGATCTATTTCTACTTCTATGTTGACAGTTAATTTTATTAACTTATTTTACAATATTTCCATGAGTTTTGCAAAAAGAGATCATAGAAGATTTTTATTTAAATACCTAGGAGGGCCGACTAAGATGGGTTCTTATAAGCACGGGCATGTACGCATTACTAGCTATACGAATAACTATATTTCAACAAGGATTTATAATTAACAATTATGGGAGTTTGAGCTATAAATTTAAAGAGAAAATGTACCTTGCGTCTTAATTTATTAAACTCGATAAGACTTATAAGCTCATGGAGTGGAGGAATGATAAATTCCCAAGTAGACCATAGAGAGATAATAAAATAATTTGATCCTCATAGTCTTGTTGCCCCCAAAACTTGTTGACCCGAATGTAATGTGTAATTAACTTAATGGATAACATACTCATCTTCATGATTGTCCATCCATGCATCTTCAATGAATGCTCCTAGATAACACGATGACTATGTACCAATCATAGAAGAGTCGATTTGAACATTTCATGTTGATGCATCGTTTACCGCTCATTCATTACTCATTTTCCACCGTATTGATTTTGTCAATTTGTAGATGTTCAAGTTTCTGATCAATTCGTCAAGATGTGGAGATGAAATAAACATTGATTCCTTAATACTCATAACCAGAATACACCATAATACCGCTATCGAAATCTTGAAGTATAATGACATGAAGGTTATTGTGTAGGATGTATGTCTTAATTATTCGCCAATCTTCACGTATATGCAAGTGTGCCAACACATGTACGAGTTCCTTTACTTCGCAACTTAAACACCTAACATGTAAGACAACTTGGTACCCAAAATCTCATGGGTCCTAGATGGTTAGTCACAACATCCATTGCATTTAAATGCATATGGTATGGATGTCGACAGCGAATGAAAGAATTCCTTATCAATATGTTTTTACACATGGATAATGACTTTCTTGACTCAAGAAGTAAATTATTATTATAGCTAGAGTAATCTCTAAATTTCTCTACTAGGTTTTACAAATCTTATTTGCTTTGATTTACTTGTTGAAGGATCATTTGCATTAAATCATAGGCCGGTTTTATCTTCAAATGACATTTGAATAAAAAGTAAGTATTTTAGAGATTTGGAACTATTTTCAAATTTAGCTAATAGTTTTGCTTTTTCATTTTCCTTTTTAATTTAGAGAATTGATTGGCATGCCTAAATGGTGTGCCTAATTACATGACTAAACCTATGTGTCACTATCTTATTGGAAACCGAAGAGGGACCCACTTTATCATAATCCAATAATTTATTGCCACATCATTTTAGGCACATAATTAGTCACATTTTTAGGCATCTCAATCATTTCCCTTTAATTTATTGATTGTAGTCCTGACATTTTTTACATTCAAGATCAATTTCAATATTACTTTCAAGTCTAGACATTTTATTTTCTAAAATTATTTCTTTTTCATAATTACTTTCAACGGATGTTGAAGATTCATTTTTAAAATGATTTTTGAGTTTGTTGCAAAAATGTTTGAAGTTGTTTTCTAATTTTGAAAATGCTAATATAAATTGATCATAGCAAAAATGTTTGGTTTCGGATTCTACTTCATTTGTTGTTTTATTTGCTTGACAATCTTCACATACCATATGATGATCCTCTTCATCGTCCATGTCGCTCCATGATTCATTTATGAATTCACTTAGGTCTTGACACATGTAGTACTCGCCATCAACACTTGTAGTTTCATCTATTTGAACGTCTTCACATGCCATATTGTGATCATCTTCTTAGTCCGTGTCACTCCATGATTAATGAACAATCTCTCTTCGGATTTGGCTCATGTATACTTCATCATTGATACCTTCAATGACCACATTTGAACTAGTAGCACTTGCATTTATTTCAACTAAATGTTTATCTATTAATTTTTCTAGAACGACTAATTCATGTTCAACAACATGTTTATCATCTTTAGCTTGACATTTACCTTGGTGAAAGTTTAAAAGACATTTCCAAATATCACTTGTCGTTTTACAAAAGAATACCCTTTAGTATTCAACTCTTGGTAGGGTTTTATAAATCATTAATTTAGCTTTAGTATTTTTATCAATCTTTATTTGAAGATGATTATATTGATTTTCCAAATCCGTTTTTGTTGGTTGAACATCACCAATTGAAATGATATGCCAAAGATCTTGATCTATTAATTTCACATAATTTTCAAATTTATTTTTCCATTCACAAAAATTGTCATTTTCAAATAGTGGTGGTTTTTGCGTAGATTGCCCTTCTAAAAATTTTCTAGATTCGATATATCGATTCAAGTTTTAAAATACAATATATTTTAAAAAATCGTGTTTAACGTAGCTCTGATACCAATTGTGGAAAAACTAGAAGGGGGGTTTGAATAGTTTTACCTCATTTTCTTATTTTAAAACGTTTGTTTTAAAACCTTTAATTTTAGTTTTGTATAAAAACTATGCTTGATCGAAATGATCAATTATATGTATGTTACCTTTTAGTTTGATTGTTAAAACTTAGTTTTGTAAATGAAACTTTTGTTTGATCTTTATGTGAGATAAACACTAGCACTATATGAGCAGCTATATATATGTACGTCTATGTCTACGAAAGTAATAACGATATAGGTAAGATAGTAAGTAAGAGATAGAAAGATCAAACCGAGACATAGAGGATTTATAGTGGTTCGGCTACAAGGACACCTTCCTTGCCCTACTCTACTCCCCGAGTAACCTTGTCACACCCCCAAAATACCTGAATGGCAGCGAAATGGAATACCTGGGGGTGACTGTCATAGCACCACAGTTACAGTTATATTGAACGACCTAAAGTGTCGTTTTAAAAATACATCGTTTGATTCATTCAAAATATTCAGAGTCATAAAAACATAGGTCCCAAAAGTTGGAAAAGTTTGTGAAAACATGTTTAGTACAATCAAACGATATTAAACATAAGTGCACGAAAGTCCAATTAAGATGCGTCATCCTTGCTACACAAAATGACTCCATGCATGCCATGAGAATATGCCTTAGTTACCTGAGAAATACATTGCGAAAATTGTCAACATAAAGTTGGTGAATAATCATAGGTTTATAAGTTAAATCGTATGTACATTAACCACAAGTATAAAGTAAGGTGACAATATGTCAAAAATGCTACATTGTCTCTTAAGCTCATGACCCCGAAGCTAGACATGGAAATGGTCCCAAAGGAGTGGTTACCAGTCACTCAAATTGTTCAGACATGAAATGCATTCGTTTTCCTCTTGGAGCAACCCAAACACGAATGGAGGCGTCACCCTCAATAGATCTATTCACTCACTCTCGCTTGGCAATATAATTAACGGTCCATGATAATAAAGGGAACTTAATGTGGTAGTAAGGCAACTTAAGCAATGTATGGAATTTAATACTTGGGCATGTACAAAAATAATTTGTGCAATGTATTCTCCCCCGTGGGATTTAAAAATCAAATAAGTAATTAAAACGGGGCTACGAAAACTCACCTCGAAATGATGGTACAAGGAGGTGAAATGATAGGGACAACAGGTAGCGAATATCAACCGTAACCTAATATGGATGGTAGTGATCTACTTAGATCATGAAATGATGTAGAGAATATGCATGCACATGATACCTAAACCACTCATAGCTTGGAATTACTAGTTATTGTCACACCCCCAATTTACCTGACTTGCAGCGGAATGGAATACCTGGGGGTGTCTGTCATAGCACCACAGTTACAGTTACATTGAACGACCTAAAGTGTCATTTGGAAAATACTGCATTTGATCATTGAAATAATTCAGAGTTTACAAAATGAGGTCCCCAAAAGGTGTTGCAAGTTTATGAAAACAAGTCCTACTAGATCAAATGTTTACATAAGTGCATGAAATAATGATGAGACGCGTCGACTCCGCGACTCCATGAAGGTCCAAATGCATGTCACATGAGCTACCTTAATAACCTGAAATACATTGCTAAAACGTCAACACGAATGTTGGTGAATTCCATAGGTTTGTAAAATGTAATGATGTACGGCCACCACAAGTAAAAGTGCAAGATAAAAATCTCATGAAAATTGTACAATAGACCTTAAGCTCATGACCCCGAAGCTATGACTGATGTATGCCCCTCCCGAATGTTTTACCAGAACACTCGTAACTGTAAAATACATGAAATGCGTCCGCTTACGGTTGGTAATCACTACCACGGATGGAGGCGTCACCCTCGATAGATCTATCCACTCACTCTCGCTTACCAGCAAATTAATGGTCCATGATAATAAACAGGGGACTTTAACTGAATGGTAAGGTAACTTAAGCAATGTACATATGTTTTGGTACTTGGGCTCGTACTAAAATGATTGATGCAATGTATTCCCCCCGTGGGATTTGAAAACAATCAAAAATGTTGAATTGAAAACGGGGCTATGAAAACTCACCTCTAGCTGATGATACTGTGATGATGTGAAATGAACAACCATGAACATGTAATGAGCTGAAAAACAAGGCGCGCACACTAGCCGCAACCTAATGTGAATAATGAACGATCTACTTTAGATCACCAATTGATGTTATGAATGTCCATGCACATGTTTCCTATACCACTCTACTCTTTGGAAAATACTTGTTGTTATCAAAAATATATATTCCAAGACTTAGGAAAAATATGGCTATTAGAAAAATAAAACTAGTTGCAATATATATACTTATATATATATCGTATGTACCAATGTTTGTTTTGAAATTCTCGGTTTGAAATCCTTGAAATAACGCCTTGTAGTAATGAAAATATACTTGTAATCACTAATACATCATTAGTTATGAAATTGGGTACTTGGTTAATATTTCTAGAAAATCTAGAATTTAGTACGTAGTGTTATTATTATTTCTAAAAGCTGCCAATTATAGAGGATTTTTGCCGATATTGAAACGTGAATATCTTTGTCGTTATAAGCCCGTTTTACTTGTTCTTTATATCCACGGTTACTTCTTAACATGTAGTAATATATTTTAGAAAGCTTGACCCCTCCGGGTTACGTCTAAAGTCTCTTTTTGTCCGACGAAAAACGTCCATCAGCATGTATTTTTCCGGAAAATACTTTTCGTCAATAAATTTGCAAAAATCATAACTTCTTCGTTATAAACTCTTTTTAATCCGTTCTTTCGCCTACGGATTCGTTTTTGAAAGTATTTTCTAAAAATTTTGCCAAAGTTTCCTTTATGTTTACTGATTTTCCTGGATTTACCAAAATGGGACAGAATGTTTATATAGTTGTTACAAACCCATTTTTCTTGTTCAAAACTAGTTTCAACCTCAACCAAAACTCTTGCAAACTTCACAAAACTATACTAATCCTACCATACACCTTCTTAAGGTGCCATGGGTTCCTAATGACTAGTAAACAAGTTAATTTAACAAAGGAACACCTAAAACCAATTCTAGGGTTTGTATGATCAAAAAGTCTTCAAAAATAAAGTGGTATAACTAGTTTGTGCATGAAATTAAGCATGAATACTATGAGATACATATGTTAATTAGAAGAAAACATGAAAATAAATTTGATAACTCACTTTGAAATAATAGGTGGTGAGATGATGAGAAACCTTGGATTACTTATGTTTTTGTTGGATGATCCTTGATTAGAATGATGAAATGAACAACTTTGTAGCTTTAACTTTTCAAAAACCTTCACTTGTTCTTGGATTTTAATTAGGGTCATGGGTTAGGGGAGGAAAGGAAGAAGAAAAAGTGCAAGTTTTGATTCCAAATTATAAGTATGTAATGTGATTTTTGTTTGTAGATATTTACTAGTTAAATATACTAAGGTTTTATAAAATGAAAGCACATGGTTAATTTAGGCAAGTGGTCTAGGAGGGGGGTTGTGTGTGGCCAGTTTTCAATGTGAAAAGGAGAAGAGAAATCGGTTTTGACTTGCTTAGGATAAGTTAGTGTAGTATTAGTTGTAGTTTTGGTGTAAGTATTAGTTATAATCGGGTACCGGGTTTGCTAGAAATAAATGTTAACAAAGTTGACCGGGACTTAATAAAGTCATAAAAATGTTAAAAAATATATTGGGTACAGTTACTGAGTGTTCGGGTGATTATTGTTTAGTTTTCACGAAAACCGTTGTAATATTCATAAGCTCACGTTATAAATAAAATAAATTTCCAAAATACTGGGTAACTGAATGTTATAACTTTTATGATGATAAAATGGATATAAAAATATGTCGGGACCATTGTGGGAATATTTAGATATATTCGTCGCGTATAAACCGTGTGTTAACGTTTATTTATAAATAATTATAAGGAAAACGTTAAATGTATCAAATATATATAAATTTGAAAATCCTAAGAGTGGTATAACATGTAAATGACCTACTGATGATATGCAGACTATCTCCAGTCCGTATGAAATGACATTACTGATAATGCATGAATTCGCACCTGAACCAATACGGTTACGCGAATTTGAATACCCGTAAACTAAATTTACGATTAAATGTGTAATGCACGTGAATGATGAAATCTTTTCTGGAAATGAATAGTGTTTAGTGAATAGTAAAATTTCTGAATGCTTCTCGGAATGTCAAACTGACACCAAAAATGATGAATAGTAAACTAATGAATAGTGTTTGATGAATAGTGTTTTTCCAAAGTTCGGGAAATGACCTGAAATGACTTGAAATGGTGAGTTGTGACATTCTTCCCCTCTAAAAGGAACTTCGTCCCGAAGTTCAGTTTTTGTTGGTCTCTGAAAACATATTGGTGAAAAGGTGATGATATTCGAGAATTCCAGCGAACTCTAACGATAGGAATTCGACTCTGCTTCAACTGTTCGACCACACGGTCCATGATTTCTGTTGATTTTCTTACAAGGTCTGAGATTGTCATTTGGGTTGGATCCCTTCCAATGGAATCATGAGTGACTCATCTGAAAGTCATTTTTTTTTTTTTAGGATCTGAAAATGATAAATATGTTCGTGTAATCCTGTTGTTCTCTGACAATGTTCAAGTCTAACGGCCACTATGCCTTCTCTGTCAAAATATAAATGGTCCAGTGTATATTGGTGTAACTTTCCAAGTTTTCTGAACGATAACATGCCTTTCCTAGGCAGAACTTTCTGCATAACTCTGCAGAACTTGAAGTTTTAATGGTTTACGACTTATTGAACTTGTAACTGATTCTTGACTTGTAGAAAATTTCTGGTTATCTCATGAATGCCTACTGAACTAGTGAGTTGAGCTTTTTCTGAGTTTGGCCCATCAATCGATGGTCTGCGCTTCTTAATGTTTTAAATGTGGTACTGGTAATATATACTGCTGAATTCTGCCAGAACTCAAGTTTGTATGCTAGTTGGTCGATTCTAAAATGAATCTTAAATAGTCCAATATGCTAAAGGTTCAACCTTTCTTGCTATCCAATTTGTATCATGCCAATCCAAGGCATTGCTTTTAACTTAATTTGTTCTCCCACTTGAATCTGGATGGTTTGTTGTTCAGGATATCCAATCCAAATGATGTGTGTTATGTACCAACCTAACTTCTGCCAGTTTCCCGTTGTTGGTGTGATAACTATTGTTGTAGATGAATTTGATTTATGTTGAGTGATTAGTCCAACCATTTCTAGGGTTAATCACTCATGCTCTGAGTATACTTTCCTATGTTTGAATTGTTCTCTCGCTTTGACCATCGGTCTGAGGATGATTGGTGATGTTCACATCTAAATGGGTTTCTGAAAGAAATCCTGAATTGATTACCTGAAGTCCAAGGTGAAACGGTTTCCTTAACAGGAAAAACTGAAATGGGTACAATAAACCTTTGTGACTAATTCCACAACGTTCGGTCCTTCGAACTTGGCGTTATCTGAAGGGATAGAATATAGGTAACAATTTAATTCCTTATGTTTTGTTCCAACGGATGATAAGACATATGTCCTTCTTTGTCTATTGGGTTTGGTCTCCACTACTGAAGTTCGTGATCAATTTGTGATGTTCCTCCTAATTCCTTCATCACATAATCCAAATATTCTCTATTGTCCAGTCACAAATCCTAAATGCATAAGCGATGTTGTAGGGAAATTTGTTCTGGAAATTTGTCTCGCGATTATGAGTTTTGGTTGAAATCTTTTTCTGAATAAACGAATTTAGAAAATGTAGCAAATGATTTACTGGGTAATATTTTTCTTGATGATTCAAAATCCAGTAGTTATGAAATAGGAGCTGTTTTCAAACATGTTGTGATTAAGACTGCTTACCAAAGTTTGATGTCTATGTATATTTCTCATTGTACAATAGTGTTGCTAAAGATTGACCAAAAAGGATCGTACTTGTTCAAAATAGGAATTTCAGAAATCATTTTTCCACAAGGTATGTGATTTATGTAAACGCATCAACTTTATTTAAAAGTGAAAACACTAACAAGGATAAAATGGTAGAATAGGAAATGTTCGCTTAAATGCATCGATGTCTAACACTTAGTTCCTGAGGTTGGATAATGTCTATTGATGGTTATCTGGCATAACTACAAGCATAGGTATTTAGACTAACTTAAGTCCTGAAATTGTTTATCGTTGTAATAGACAAGACGAAGGTATCACTTGATGTTGTGTCGATGAATGTCTATTCTGTTTTCCCATGTAGATGAGGAGATATGTTCTGGTTTGATCCCTTGCTTGGTATGAAGGTGAGGTTATCTGAAATTTCTAGACATAATGCCTTAAAGGAATCTACATCGATATTCTTGATTCAAACAATTGTCCTTTGTGAAAACTTACTGCAGGAAAGTTCATGTATGGATGAGGCCATGTTTAAATGAAATGCTCTACAGTCTCAATTAGAAGCTTGGTTTATTTCTATTGTGTTGTCCTGCGGACATTTATTGAGTTCAATCCTGTAGCTCAGTCTAGCTAGTACCCTTGAATAATAACATTGGACAACTAGGTCAGAGATGGTGATTCGGATGGTCTCGCAGTATCTTAGAATTTGTTGTTGAGTTATGACTTCTCTCACTATATACTTCTAGTCCTGGTTAGTAGTTCTGTAATCCTTTCGTTGCTTTTATTGTATTGAGGAATCCTGCATGTAATTGATATGGAAGGTCTCTCTTAGGGAAGTCAATGGGAAAATCCAACTTAATGGCTAAGTGAGTGACAGGTAGGGTAAGTATCCAGGGATAGTTCGGCAAAAGGGATGTTTATGAAAGAGTTCCTTTGTTTACAAAGCTTTTGAATGAAGATTGTTATTAACAATCCTTTGAAAAGGTAATTATTTCCTTCATGGCATAATCCTTCCTGAATTTTACATAGGTGATCAGGCTATGTATAATTGAGGACTAATGACGCGATGTTGGATTTTGTCAAAATATCATAACTTTTATCAAAAGTTTTAGATGGTGTTCAACGCATTGTTATAAAAAATGGTGTCCTGATGTTTTCTTTCAAATAACATAAAAATTGCCTCGCGTAATAATAGTAAATACTTGGTGTAATGACAGAAAAATCAATTTATAGGATGGTAATAAAATAGCTTAATTCAGAAATTTTTCTGTAAAACAGTTTCCGCATATGATAGTAAAATAGCTTGAATGGTGTATTGGATACATGGGTGAATCTTGTCAAATGGTAATAGTCTACTAATTCGTCAAATACGAAATCAACCTAATCCCTGATAAGACAATGCTAAAATGTTGCGAAACGATTGAAGTCTGAGCCATTGGGATAGAAAATGGAGTAAATGATGGTTATGATTATCATCTAGGTAACAAAGGATAGATACTACATTGGATAGAAAAGTGCTTAATACAACTAGGTTATGTCATCGTACCAACGGTAAGTACAAAAGGAAAGATACAACCCTAAAGGGCTCGAACTACGGTTTATATATTGAAACAAAGCTCCTGCTGCTGAAGTATTGTTGTTATCCTTGATGTTGCTAATATCCTGACTATTCTCTTTCAACAGCTCACGCTATTCCTCAAGCGATTTAGTCTTGATTCCAAGTTCCTGATTTTCCTTGTCCCTTAGCTCCGGGCAGTCATTCTTGAAATGCCCAAAGTTTCCACATTTGAAGCAACTCCCTGGGATTTTCTGATTTGTGAGTTTCCTACAGTCTTCAGTCCAATGACCCCGCTTCTTGCACATTCCACACGGTTCACTGCAATGACCTTGGTGATATTGATTACACAGGTTGCAGTAAGATAACTTTCCAATATACATTCTCTTTGTGTGCGGTTCTGCAGCAAAGGCTCTATTCACTTTTTGTCCTTTGGGTGATTGTTGAGCAGCATTGCAACCTAGATTGTTGTTCCACTTCCTTTTATTGTCACTATTGTTTCCTGATGTCTCGGCGTGAACTATGAGTTCCTTTGCTTCGATCGCCATTTTGATAATGTACTTTTCAAGTTTCTTGCTTTCCGGTTCATCCATTGCAGAACCTAGTCGTGTTGATTCATAAAAATGAGTAGTGTACTTGTCAACATCATTTCCTACCATGGTAAAGTTTACTGTTTCCTGTTCCTTTGCTCGTAATTTACTTCCTACACAAAATGTTATACCCATCATCCTTCTTAGTTTCTCCCAAGAGTGTGAGTAGGCAGTATCAACTCCTACCATCTTAATATGTTTGGTCCACCATTCCTGGGCATGATTCTGAAAAGTGCATGTGGCGAACTTAACCTTGTATTCCTTACGACAGTCGCCACATTGAAATATTGTTTCTATGTCTTCGAACCATTTGAGAAATTCCTTTGTGTTTCTAGTTCCGCTAAAGGAGGGAGGATTGCACCCCATAAATTCCACGTGAGTAAGTTCCTTAGTGAGGGCGGTGGCTATGTTCTTGGCAATGACTTGTCCAACAGCAGCTTGCGTCATGTTTGGAGTGGTTTGCTTAAATTTCTCTTCATCAAATCATAAGTGACCATGAGGGTATATAGTTAATCAAAGCCATCATATTCACAACACATGAATATAATACATGAAAATTTCGGTCTACGTGAACCGGTATCACGAATAGCACAACCATTTCTTACATAGTAGAGTCACACTTGATATATTTGTTTGTACAACAATCAAAAGACAACAAGTTCTTTAGACTATGTCCCACACTTTCTGTGGCTAGGATAATAGTAAAAGCTAGTGAGGATATAAATCTGGTCTAGGGACTTCCTGGTGTCCTTCTGTGTAACACCCCCAAAAGTCGTTATTAACAGCGGAAGACTTAACATGTCAGCGGAAGACTTTCGCTGTTAATAACGACTTTTGGGGGTGTTACAGATTGGTATTCAGAGCCACGGTTATAGAGAACCAGATGTTTTAAACATTGGACTATAACTACACTTTAACTGGACCATTTTTACAAAATACCACTTCATGCTCTCCGTGCCTACAATCCAACATCTGGTAGAAAAGTTACTTCTCATTATTTCTTACTTATATAACTTGATATATGCTTACATGTTATGATTATGCTAATAACTATGTTTACTAACCGGGATTATTACAGTACCATGTCTTCCAAACCCAACTTCATTGTTTTGTTATCGGATTCGGAAACTGAGAGCTCTACACCTATTGTACCAACTCTTGCTCCAATGACTGTGTCACCTACAACAGATAAGAATAAGGAAAGTCAGCAATCCTCTACTTCACCTCAAGCATCATCTGGTCCAATCAGACGCAGTAAGCAAACTTCTCCATTCCAGCCTTATGAACCAGCCACAGCTGGAAAAGCTCTTTCATATGCTGAAGAAAAAGACATCTGGGATGATACTAAATGGAAAAAGGAAGTTGCTCCAACTGCAGAACTAGTGATACTACCTAGCATATTTTATCAGCAGACTACTACTGTACCAGTGACAATCAACAGCCCACCACCTGTGAAAACTTCCAGTGCTCCTCTACCTTATCAACCAAGGAATTACCAGATTCGTCCTACCTCCTCAGATCCTTACTATTATGCAAGAACCAACCATAAGGCTCGTAAGCGGGTCAATGCTCGCAAATGGTCATTTCTACTACCAATCCTTAAGTATTGGAGATCTCAAGAAGGTACTCCCACCAACAGAGAACTTGGTGAAAGATCATCATTTGCTGCATCCAAGGTCCTTCCAGTCACTGGAGAACCCATTCACCATACCATACCACTCTTGGCAGCTAGGTTAGTAAGACATGAAGACAGGTTAGACGCCATAGCCACCTTGGTGAACAACATCCCTAATGAACTAATAGAAGTCATGTCAGCTGAGATAGAACAACTTGTGATGGGACACCTAGAGACGGGAACCATAATTGAACAACTAAGTACCCAATTCGGTGAAGCTATGGAATTCATCGGATTACTTTGCTCTGCTAACACCGTAAACAGGGACATCATGTGTGACATCGATCAAGCCCTCGACACCACAAGAGCCCAAGTCATGTCTCTGCGACGTGCACAACAAGAAACACAAGCTAGGGAGAGAGACCGAGACCAAATCATAGAAACCATGGCCGCCAAAATTCAGGAACTAGAACGTCGTCTTGATGATAACCAAGGAAAACCCTAGAATGCCATAAATTGTCGATGTAGCCTCACCCACATCACAGTAATAACTTGTATTTGAATGTCCTAGAAGATATGTCAACAAGAATAAATAAGTGATGTAAAACGACAATCTAATCAATGATGTTATGTTTGCTTTATTTTCATAAGTGTTATGATATCGTATATTGCATCGTAATATATGTGACACTATTATAACTTTGAACCTATTGATGTTACTAAATAGTCTAACACAAGATGGTTATTATGAAAATTCTGAAAATATATTCTCATTTTTAGGAATATGGCACCTAAGAGAACCACGACCACTACCTCAGCAGCAACCATAACCCCGGAAGAAATCCAACAAGCAATCACCAATGGAATCAATGCAGCCTTAGCCGAACAAGCAAATGCTAACGCACAACCGGCAAGAAATGTTGCTCCCGCACCTCGCCAATGTACCTATAAAGACTTTATGGCTTGTCAGCCAACTTACTTCATGGGTACTGAAGGGATAACTAAACTTGCCCATTGGTTCGAGAGATGCGAAACGGTATTCCAAAGGAGTGGATGCTCAGAAAACAACAGGGTCACATTTGCCACCGGAACCTTAATGGATGACGCTTTGTCATGGTGGACCGCTACAACTCAAACTTTAGGTACAGAAGCAGCATACCAACTCTCCTGGACGGAATTCAAAGCCAAGATCCTAAAGAAGTACTGTCCTCGATCCGAAATAAGAAAACTGGAAGACGAATTCCATGTCCTTGCAGTCAAAGGAATCGATCTTAGGGCTTACAACAGGAGATTCCACGAGCTGATGGCATTATGTCCTTCTATCGTACCAGATTTAGAGAAAACTCTGGAGAAGTATATTGAAGGTCTTCCCCGGAATATTGAAGGAAACGTCACAGCATCCAACCCACCATCACTAGAAGTCGCAATGGAGTTAGCACAAAAACTCCTAGACCGCGAAATCAAGTGCAACGAACTCAAAAGAAAGCTCGATGACAGGAGAACCACCCACCACCAAAACCACAATCACTACCATAACGGCCATCGCAACAACAACCATCACCACAACAACAACTACAACAGGATCAACCAACAACAACACCAGAACAAGAACCCACATCGTCAACAACAGAACCAACGACAAGAACCTCCTAAGATATTTACGGCAACCAATGGCAATGGATATCAAGGTATTAAGCCACAGTGCAACCGATGCAAGCTTCATCACAATGGTGCTTGTACAGTGAAATGCCATAAATGCCAAAGGATAGGTCATGCCACAAAAGATTGTAGGACCCCTGCTACCGGCAGCAACCTACAACCAATAGCACCAACATGTTACTCATGCGGAGAAACCGGACACTTCAAGAACCGCTGTCCAAAGGGAAATGGTCAGAACACTGCACGAGCAAGAGCATACGTGATGGGAAATGAAAATGAACCACAAAACCCCGACGTTTTCACGGGTACGTTCTTATTAAATCATCATAATGCTAGAGTATTATTTGATTCTGGAGCAGATAAGAGCTTCGTGTCAGATACGTTTGCCCCTTTCATTAACTCTAACCCTTCTAAGCTAAAAACCACATACGAGATAGAAATGGCCAATGGGAACTTAATTAGCACCAACTCGGTTTTAAAAGATTGTACCATAACCCTCGTAGGAGAATCCTTTCCTATTGACCTGATGCCTGTCCAACTCGGTAGTTTTGATGCTATCATCGGAATGGATTGGTTATCCAAACATCATGCTAAGATTCATTGTGACGAGAAAGCCATACACATTCCTTTTAAGAATGAAACCCTCGTTATCCATGGCGACAAGAATAAAAACCGATACGGAATCATCTCATGCCTCAGAATGATAAAATACATGAACGAAGGATGTCATGTATTCATGGTTCAGGTGACGGAAAGTAAGTTAACCAAGAAACAACTTAAAGATGTACCTATCGTTAAGGAATTCCCCGAAGTATTTCCTGAAGATCTACCCGGTCTTCCACCGACTCGCCAAGTAGAGTTCCAAATTGAACTAGTGCCTGGAGCGGCACCAGTAGCAAAAGCACCTTACAGGTTGGCACCTTCCGAAATGGAGGAACTATCGGAACAACTAAAGGAATTATCCGATAAAGGTTTCATTAGACCAAGTTCATCACCTTGGGGAGCCCCAGTTCTATTTGTTAAAAAGAAAGACGGATCATTCCGAATGTGCATAGATTACCGAGAGTTAAACAAACTCACTATAAAGAACCGATATCCTTTACCTAGAATAGACGATTTATTTGATCAATTACAAGGATCGAGTGTATACTCGAAGATTGATCTAAGGTCGGGATACCATCAATTGAGAGTTCGGGAAGAAGATATTCCCAAGACAGCCTTCAGAACCCGTTATGGACACTATGAATTTCAGGTAATGCCATTTGGTTTAACAAACGCACCCGCTATGTTTATGGACCTAATGAACCGAGTATGCAAGCCATATTTGGACAAATTCGTGATAGTGTTCATTGACGACATTCTGATCTACTCTCGTAACAAAGAGGAACATGCCAATCATTTGAGAACAATCCTAGAGTTACTTAGGAAGGAAAAGTTGTACGCGAAATTCTCAAAATGTGACTTTTGGATTCCCACGGTGCAATTTTTGGGACACGTAATCAATAGTCAAGGAATACACGTGGATCCTGCAAAAATAGAGGCAGTTAAAGAATGGTCATCACCTACAACTCCCACAGAAGTACGTCAATTTTTAGGTCTTGCAGGTTACTACCGGAGATTTATTGAAGGTTTCTCTAAAATCTCAAAACCATTGACCAAGTTGACCCAAAAGAACGAAAAGTACGTTTGGGGACAAGAAGCAGAATCAGCCTTCCAACTGTTAAAACAAAAGCTTTGTGAAGCTCCAATACTAGCATTGCCAGAAGGAAGCAAAGATTTCGTGCTATATTGTGACGCTTCGTACCATGGTTTAGGTGCAGTTTTGATACAACGGGATAAGGTAATAGCATATGCCTCACGTCAACTGAAGAAACATGAGGAAAATTACACAACCCATGATCTAGAACTAGGAGCAATAGTATTCGCTCTTAAATTATGGAGACACTATCTATACGGCACCAAGTGTATCGTGTTTACAGATCACAAAAGTCTTCAACACATCCTAGATCAAAAGGATCTAAACATGAGACAACGCCGTTGGTTAGAATTGCTTAGTGATTATGATTGTGAAATCCGTTATCACCCAGGAAAGGCTAATGTAGTAGCAGATGCATTAAGCCGAAAAGAAAGACCAAAACCTCTCAGGGTCAGATCGTTAGGCATGACTATTTGTTCACCCCTTCCAACACAAATCATTATCGCCCAGAGCGAGGCTTTCAAGAAAGAAAATCGACCAATTGAAAAGATTTTTGGTATGCCGGAAAACGAAAACGGATTTGTGAAAAGATCAAATGGAATGCTTTGTTTCAAGGAAAGAAGCTGGATTCCTCTCTTCGGAGGTATTCGTGACCTTATCATGCATGAGTCTCACAAGTCAAAATACTCCATTCACCCAGGTTCCGACAAGATGTACCAAGATCTTAAGAAACTATATTGGTGGCCGAACATGAAAGCCGACATCGCTGAGTACGTCAGTAAATGTCTAACATGTTCAAAAATAAAAGCAGAATACCAGAAACCCTCCGGATTACTCACCCAACCTGAACTCCCCATGTGGAAATGGGAACGCATTACAATGGACTTCATCACCAAACTTCCCAAAACCCCTACCGGCTACGATACGATATGGGTTATCGTTGATCGTCTCACCAAGTCAGCTCATTTCCTACCAATCAAAGAAACTGATGAAATGAACACGCTTGCTCAGGTATATCTGAAGGAAATTGTATCACGACATGGAGTGCCGATTTCCATTATATCAGATCGCGACAGTCGTTTCACGTCTCATTTTTGGAAATCATTGCAAAAAGCTTTAGGAACAAAGCTGGATATGAGCACAGCCTATCACCCACAAACCGATGGTCAAAGTGAGAGAACAATACAAACCTTAGAAGATATGCTACGCGCTTGTGTTATAGACTTCGGAAAAGGTTGGGACAAACACTTACCATTAGCAGAATTCTCATACAACAACAGTTATCATACCAGTATCAAGGCAGCACCATTCGAAGCACTTTACGGTAGAAAGTGTAGATCGCCCGTTTGCTGGGCAGAAGTCGGAGAAGTACAACTCACAGGACCGGATCTAGTTCATGAGACAACCGAGAAAATCATCAAAATCAAACAACGTTTACAAACCGCTAGAGACCGACAGAAAAGTTACGCCGACCTAAAAAGAAAACCCATGGAATTTCAGATTGGAGATAAAGTTATGTTAAAAGTATCACCATGGAGAGGAATGATACGATTCGGAAAGAGGGGAAAGTTAAACCCAAGATACATCGGTCCATTCAAAATCCTAGAAAGAATTGGACCCATGGCATATAAACTTGAACTACCCGAGGAACTTAGCCGAATTCACAACACTTTTCATGTGTCAAATCTCAAGAAGTGTTTATCCGATGAATCTTTGGTCATTCCATTGAAAGAATTACAACTTGATGACAAACTCGTTTTTACCGAGGAACCAGTAGAAATCATGGATAGAGAAGTCAAACAACTAAAACAAAACCGTATCCCTATCATAAAAGTTCGATGGGACTCTAAACGAGGACCAGAGTATACTTGGGAACGCGAGGACCAGTTTCGCACCAAGTACCCACACCTCTTCTCTTAGACACCCTTGGCAACCCTCCTAAACTCGAATTCCGGGACGGAATTCACTGTAAGATGTATGTACTGTAGCCTCTCGTAATTTTCCCAACGGTTAGTAAATACTTGCTAGTTGTTACGTTATTTAAATACCCACTTTTACGTATGACAAAATTTTTTTTTTATATAATTCACAACAGTAAATCGTGAATTATCTTTTGCTTAGAAACGTTGCTTGCACACAAACCTAGATAGTCTAAATTATCGCGAATATACATATACTAAAAACATTTATATTTTATAAATATACGTTTCGTTATCTATACCGTACAATATTTATATATTCCGGAACCTACGAAAATTCCCGAGATTGCTCACTATCGTTACTTGAACTTATCCCGACTCCCTAAAATTTCTATGTGGACCCCACATCTTAAATGGGCCCCACTTCCTAGTATTTATACCAACCGGACCCTTTCATTTTTTTTTTCTCTTCTTTCTGCTGGACCGAAACCAAAGCCAAAGCCCAAAAGGCTCATAAGCCCAAACGCACCCTTTTAGTTATTTTTTTTTTCTTTGCAAACACACCTCGACACCCCCAAATGCACCCTAATATCTAACGATTCCTACACATAACGAACCTATATTTTTGCACATTATGGATTATCTACTGCCCAAGAATCATACGAGACCAAAGTTTTACTCACATGCTTTCGTTACTACCACTTAAAACAATCAAAGCTAAGACATGAACCCTCCAAGGAGATAAGGCCAAATCGTGGCATGATGACTCTTCCACACCTCCCCTTCTCCCCTATCACGAGAATATGAACAGAGATTGTGTCAGGAATGTATCACAAGGATACTTGGCCTTTACGAACGTCATTGGACAAATAATAAGGCAACACTATTTGCTTAACATGAAACCAAATCGTTCCTATGATCTCACGTACCTTAAAACGCAATATATATAACAAGCACATGCACTCACAACTTGAAGCACACTTGTACGTACCAAAACTCACACAAACAAGAAACACAAAAGCTACATTGGAACCCTACGGAGTGCACAAGGGAACCATCGAAGGCTTGAAGTGAACCATCGAAGGCTTGAAGTGAACCATCGAAGACTTGAAGTGAACCATCGAAGGCTTGAAGTGAACCATCGAAGGCTTGAAGTGAACCACGAGGCATTGAACCACATACACGAACCATTCTCACCATTTTACTCCACCTTTGAGGTGAGGTGAGACTTCCAAAATCTCTATTTCTTATATATATATATATATATATATGTACACGTATCATTCATTTTTCACAAACACTTCGTCTAAGTAAAACAAGAAATTAAAACGTAACACATGTGTAATATTTGTTATTCTACACGTTTACTAAGTCACAAACGAGCATACATAACTATTTCAAGTGTATATCAAGGTTTAAATACTAAAAACCATACGATCTTAAGGCGTATAAGACATGCACGTTACTCACTAAAAGACTTAGAATTATTTTGAACTTCTATAATTTTGCGTATCGAGTTTTAACCCTACACTTTGGCCTCGTCATTTTAAAAATCGACACATGACCACCTATTATTTTCATGCGAGCTAATTGCCTACTTGAAATAGAAACAAGAATGATAAATATTACGACCTAATAACTTCATTTAAACACCTAACGAGACTCAAAGTAAACCGCTATAGAAACTGTTTTCAGAATCTTTTAAACCTTACGTGGGCTTATAAGCCCAAAAAGCTCTTTTTAGCTTATTGTAATAAGTTATGAGAATAAGCTGTTTTGAAATGATGTTATAACTTAAAATTATGGATTTCGATTAACCTAGTGTTCCCCCTAACCTCGTGAATCGTTAAACCTTAACGGGCCCTTAATGTTGGATCGTTAAGCCCAAGAAACGAAATAAGCTAAAAATAAGCTAATAAGCTATCAAACTAAACTTTTCTAAATGTTTTGAGCTTATTGAACTAATAAAAATGTTAAGTTTTGAATTTGGTAAAGATTGGACCATTTTTGCAAATGTACGAGCACTAGGGACTAGAATTGCCAAAATCGGTAAACTTTAGTGAAAGGTATAAAAACTATTTTTTTAAAGGGTATAAACTGTAAATACTGAAACTTAGAGATAATAAATGTAAATATTTGATATTTGGAAAAAAAATGTAAATATATATAATTTTTGGACTAACGGCGTAAATATTTTCCGTTAAGGGTAAAAAGTGTAAAATTGAGAAACATGAAGGATTGAATGGTAATATTGATTTTAATAAAAACTTTATATATATTTTTACTTATATATATATATTTGAATATATGTTAAAACGATAAATAATAAAACGTAACTTATTATATATATATATATATATATATATATATATAATACGAATAAAACATATATAACGATAATCAAATTTAAACGATATAAATACGTAATTATTCTTGTAAAACGATACGTTTATTTCTGTTACAAAAACTAACTTTATATCAATCATCGATATTTTTACTTACGAGATATAATTATATATAACGTTGTTTTTAAACTTAAAACACTTAAACAAACACGAGATTTATTCGTAACTAAATAACAAGTATTCGCGATAAAACCAGATTTAGACTATTAACTGAAACTTGCATTATCTTTTAGGTTGTGTTGTGTGAAGCCATTTCCTTGCTTTGTTGAGACTACGATACCACTGTACTACTAAGGTGATTTCATAGCCCACTCTTTAACTATTTTCCCGTGGGGAGATACATGCTTAAAACTCAATCACAAGTCTTTTATACCGGGTATTGAAATACCGTCAGGCCAATGTTATTTGCTTAAGTTACTATTGTCAGAAGTCCCTCTATCATGAACCTTAATCACCTGAAGGGTGAACGTAAATAATTGTGGATAGTACTATTAGTGATTAACAATCCTCGTTTGGTTGTTGGAGAAAACACCAGGCGCACTTTATTGTTCTTATAAATAGGTTATTGACAAATACCTATCTTTGGGGGCCTATTACTTACCATCATAACTCATATTTATGATTGGCTGTTAATCGTTGAGTATCATGAGCTTAAGGCAATAACAGGAACATTAATTTTCTTAACATATTGATTGTATGTGATTACAATACATTCGCAACTTGTGATTAAACTCTTAAACTCAAACCTATGAATATCACTCAACTTTATGTTGACTTTAGCATGTTTATCTCAGGTAACTAAACAAGATGGATCTGGATGGCACGGAGTGGGCAAAAGCATGACAAGGACTATAATAAACTACTTATTTTCCTTCAGAATAAAACACGTTCTTAACTTAATAATGTTTTGTATTCCTGATATTTGGTATTTTGAAATAAAATAAATCTTTAATACTTCACTTTGTGATATCTACTATGATTGTGACAAAGATCCTCGAAGTAATACCCCGAAAGTCTTCCGCTGACATGTTAAGTCTTCCGCTGTTAATAACGACTTTTGGGGGTGTTACATTCTGTGTGAAATCAGGTTTGTGGCATCATAAGGTCGAGATAGTCCTGAAGTGGTGTCTGAAGTTGTGCATCTATCAAATCTTAGATAATGTAGGTTCTGAACCATTTCTGAAGAATCTGCGGATGTTCCTGTTGAGTCCGTGATATTGATATTATCTACTAGATGTTATCTAGTTCATGGCAAGTGGGAAAGAAAAAGGAAATGACAATGATGGTACCAGTGAATGAAATACTACCCTCTTTCGCGCTACCTCACGACATCTAAGAGGTAAAACTGAAGTACGCATTATGGGACGACCAATAGTGTAATAAGTAGCTGACGGTGGTGATAGTACCTGAGTAGTGAGTGCTCTACTAGTGATGGAAAGAAACATACTATCTTCCTTGCAATAAGCATCCTAATAAGTCCATTAAGATTAATTCTAAATACACTACCAAAAGGCATTCTATGTATGGGCTGAATGATAGGAAAACCCTGTTCCTATGGCAAATCAATAGTGCTAATGGTGGTGTAAGTGCAACTGGTGGTATAATGGTAGTGGAAGACGACAAGGCATCTTCAATGTCGGAATCCGATAAAAGGATGTCAGGGTGAGTATCTGAAGGCATGTCACTTGTGAACCAGGTCAATAAAATGATATATATATACAAATATGAGTATAAATAACTCGCACAGGGTATGCATGAAACAACATGTATCATGATTATGCACTTATGATGAAATGATGAGATGCTATGATGGTGTGGTTATAGTCTAGGGTCCAAGATACATCCTAGTTCGCTATAACCTTAGCTCTGATGCCAATCTGTCACACCCCCAATTTACCTGACTTGCAGCGGAATGGAATACCTGGGGGTGTCTGTCATAGCACCACAGTTACAGTTACATTGAACGACCTAAAGTGTCCTTTGGAAAATACTGCATTTGATCATTGAAATAATTCAGAGTTTACAAAATGAGGTCCCCAAAAGGTGTTGCAAGTTTATGAAAACAAGTCCTACTAGATCATATGTTTACATAAGTGCATGAAATAATGATGAGACGCGTCGACTCCGCGACTCCATGAAGGTCCAAATGCATGTCACATGAGCTACCTTAATAACCTGAAATACATTGCTAAAACGTCAACACGAATGTTGGTGAATTCCATAGGTTTGTAAAATGTAATGATGTACGGCCACCACAAGTAAAAGTGCAAGATAAAAATCTCATGAAAATTGTACAATAGACCTTAAGCTCATGACCCCGAAGCTATGACTGATGTATGCCCCTCCCGAATGTTTTACCAGAACACTCGTAACTGTAAAAGACATGAAATGCATCCGCTTACGGTTGGTAATCACTACCACGGATGGAGGCGTCACCCTCGATAGATCTATCCACTCACTCTCGCTTACCGGCAAATTAACGGTCCATGATAATAAACAGGGGACTTTAACTGAATGGTAAGGTAACTTAAGCAATGTACATATGTTTTGGTACTTGGGCTCGTACTAAAATGATTGATGCAATGTATTCCCCCTGTGGGATTTGAAAACAATCAAAAATGTTGAATTGAAAACGGGGCTATGAAAACTCACCTCTAGCTGATGATACTGTGATGATGTGAAATGAACAACCATGAACATGTAATGAGCTGAAAAACAAGGCGCGCACACTAGCCGCAACCTAATGTGAATGATGAACGATCTACTTTAGATCACCAATTGATGTTATGAATGTCCATGCACATGTTTCCTATACCACTCTACTCTTTGGAAAATACTTGTTGTTATCAAAAATATATATTCCAAGATTTAGGAAAAATATGGCTATTAGAAAAATAAAACTAGTTGCAATATATATACTTATATATATATCGTATGTACCAATGTTTGTTTTGAAATTCTCGGTTTGAAATCCTTGAAATAACGCCTTGTAGTAATGAAAATATACTTGTAATCACTAATACATCATTAGTTATGAAATTGGGTACTTGGTTAATATTTCTAGAAAATCTAGAATTTAGTACGTAGTGTTATTATTATTTCTAAAAGCTGCCAATTATAGAGGATTTTTGCCGATATTGAAACGTGAATATCTTTGTCGTTATAAGCCCGTTTTACTTGTTCTTTATATCCACGGTTACTTCTTAACATGTAGTAATATATTTTAGAAAGCTTGACCCCTCCGGGTTACGTCTAAAGTCTCTTTTTGTCCGACGAAAAACGTCCATCAGCATGTATTTTTCCGGAAAATACTTTTCGTCAATAAATTTGCAAAAATCATAACTTCTTCGTTATAAACTCTTTTTAATCCGTTCTTTCGCCTACGGATTCGTTTTTGAAAGTATTTTCTAAAAATTTTGCCAAAGTTTCCTTTATGTTTACTGATTTTCCTGGATTTACCAAAATGGGACAGAATGTTTATATAGTTGTTACAAACCCATTTTTCTTGTTCAAAACTAGTTTCAACCTCAACCAAAACTCTTGCAAACTTCACAAAACTATACTAATCCTACCATACACCTTCTTAAGGTGCCATGGGTTCCTAATGACTAGTAAACAAGTTAATTTAACAAAGGAACACCTAAAACCAATTCTAGGGTTTGTATGATCAAAAAGTCTTCAAAAATAAAGTGGTATAACTAGTTTGTGCATGAAATTAAGCATGAATACTATGAGATACATATGTTAATTAGAAGAAAACATGAAAATAAATTTGATAACTCACTTTGAAATAATAGGTGGTGAGATGATGAGAAACCTTGGATTACTTATGTTTTTGTTGGATGATCCTTGATTAGAATGATGAAATGAACAACTTTGTAGCTTTAACTTTTCAAAAACCTTCACTTGTTCTTGGATTTTAATTAGGGTCATGGGTTAGGGGAGGAAAGGAAGAAGAAAAAGTGCAAGTTTTGATTCCAAATTATAAGTATGTATGTGATTTTTGTTTGTAGATATTTACTAGTTAAATATACTAAGGTTTTATAAAATGAAAGCACATGGTTAATTTAGGCAAGTGGTCTAGGAGGGGGGTTGTGTGTGGCCGGTTTTCAATGTGAAAAGGAGAAGAGAAATCGGTTATGACTTGCTTAGGATAAGTTAGTGTAGTATTAGTTGTAGTTTTGGTGTAAGTATTAGTTATAATCGGGTACCGGGTTTGCTAGAAATAAATGTTAACAAAGTTGACCGGGACTTAATAAAGTCATAAAAATGTTAAAAAATATGTTGGGTACAGTTACTGAGTGTTCGGGTGATTATTGTTTAGTTTTCACGAAAACCGTTGTAATATTCATAAGCTCACGTTATAAATAAAATAAATTTCTAAAATACTGGGTAACTGAATGTTATAACTTTTATGATGATAAAATGGATATAAAAATATGTCGGGACCATTGTGGGAATATTTAGATATATTCGTCGCGTATAAACCGTGTGTTAACGTTTATTTATAAATAATTATAAGGAAAACGTTAAATGTATCAAATATATATAAATTTGAAAATCCTAAGAGTGGTATAACATGTAAATGACCTACTGATGATATGCAGACTATCTCCAGTCCGTATGAAATGTCATTACTGATAATGCATGAATTCGCACCTGAACCAATACGGTTACGCGAATTTGAATACCCGTAAACTAAATTTACGATGAAATGTGTAATGCACGTGAATGATGAAATCTTTTCTGGAAATGAATAGTGTTTAGTGAATAGTAAAATTTCTGAATGCTTCTCGGAATGTCAAACTGACACCAAAAATGATGAATAGTAAACTGATCAATAGTGTTTTTCCAAAGTTCGGGAAATGACCTGAAATGACTTGAAATGGTGAGTTGTGACAGTTATTGTCAAAATAAAATATTTTCTATACTTAGGAAAAATAAGTCCAACTAGAATTATAAAAACTTGTCGTAATATATCGTATATAAAATGTTAGCGTTATATTCCTCGTTTTGAAAACCTTAAAATAACATCGATAAGTCGTATAAATAAATCTTGGGTCATACGTATTTCATTTGTTGAGAATATAGCTTTTTAATAACATTTCTAGAAATATAGTATTTAGTACGTAGTTTATTATTTTTATTAGTGACTAAAAATATATATATAGTTTTGATGATTTTTAAACGCGTATATCTTTGTCGTTTTAAGTCCGTTTTACTCGTTCTTTATATCCACGGTTACGTCTTAGTATATACTAATATATTTTTGATAGTTCGGCTCCTCTAGGTTACGTCTAATGCCTCTATTTGTCTGTCGAAAATCGTCCAACAGCACGTCGAATTTTCAGAAAATAGTTTTCGTCGTTAAACTTACAAAAATCATATCTCCTTCGTTATAAGCTCCTTTTAATGCATACTTTCGCCAAAAGTTTCGTTTTTGAAAGTATTTTCTAAATCTTTGGTCAAAATTTAACCACCATCTACTGATTTTTCCACGTTTCCAAAATAGGGACAGTAGGTATTTATATTGTTTCAAAAACTATTTCTAGGGTTCTAAACTAGTTCTAACTTCAACCAAAACACTTTCAATCACCACAAATCTAGTCTAATCTTACCATACACCTTCTTAGGGTGTCATGGGTTCCTAAACATCATAAATCAAGTGGATATAACAAGGATCTAACTAAAATCTACTTCTAGGGTTTCAAAGTTAAAAGTTTATAAAATAAAGTGGTATAACTAGCATATGCATGAAATATAGTATAAAAACCATATGATCATAATAAATACTTGAAGAAATGATAAAAATAAATTTTGTAAACTTACTTGAAAGATTAATGAGATTTTGAGGATGAAAACCTATGTAAACCTTGAGTTTGTATTTCAAAACCCTAAAAGGAGTACAAAATACACTATATATTATACTTGATCTTGGAAAAATACTATCCTTGCTTGTTTCTTGTTGTTTTACCGAGCCCAAGAAGAGAGAAAAGAGAAAGAAAGTTTCTAGTTGATATTTGTGAAATGAGGTGCAATGTACAAGTTTTAGATATATATAAAATAGGTTAGACAAATTTCATGACAAACATTAATGGTTTAGCTAAGTTTTCAAAATGTGTAAGTTGATTAGTATGGGGGGGGGGGGGGGGGGGGGGGCGGCAATATGGTGGATGGAAGAAAAGGTGTGAGTGTGTAAGATAGTTGGTAATATTTAGGTAGTATTATGTATATATTAATAGTTTTAGGGAATACCGGGTACCGAGTTAATTAAAAATAAATTTTAACGGAGTTAACCGGGACATAATAAAGTTATAAAAATTGTAAAAATATGTCGGATATAAATATTGAGTGTTTGGATAATTATTGTTTAATTTCTACGAAAACCTTTGTAATTTTATTAAACTTACGATAATAATTAAATAAAATTCCAGAATACCGGGTAAATTAATATTATAATTTTTATATTATTAAAATGAATATAACGTTTATTTAGAAATAATTAAACGTAAAAGTTAATTATACTAAAAGTATTAATTTAAATATCCTACGAGTGGAATAGTATGCAAGTGCCATAATGATTATATGCAGATTATTTCTAGTCCGTATGAAATGTCCCTGATAATAATGCATGAATTCGCTCCTAAACCAATACGGTTACGCGAATTTGAATTCTCGTAAACTAATTTTACGATGACATGAGTAATGCACATGAATAGTGGTTTTCTCTCGAAAATGAATAGTGTCAGGTGAATAGTGAAATTTTTGAATGTTTCTCGGAATATCAAATTGACCTAAAAAATGATGAATAGTAAAATGATGAATAGTGATCGATAAATAGTAATTGGTGAATAGTAAAATGTTGGGGTTTGGAAAAATGACCTGAAATTGTGAGGTGTGATAAACCTACTCAAGAGTTTTCTTCACTAAGTCAACGAGCTCCTTTATGGCAGGGAAAACCTTACACATTTTCGCTTATACAAATTTAACGACACAAAGCTAAATGTCGAGTTCTAATCGTAGCTAGAACCAATCTCACGACTTCAATCACAAGAAGACTTTTTCACGACTTTCTCACGACTTCTTCACTATTTCACGACTTCTTAGCTACTTCACGACTTCTTCTTCTTTCCTACTTCACAACTTCTTCGCTACTTCACGACTTCTTCTTCTTTCCTACTTCACGACTTCTTCGCTACTTCACGACTTCTTCTTCTTTCCTACTTCACAATTTCTTCACTTCTTCACGACTTCTTTTTATTCACTTCTTCACGAATTTACTACTTTGTCCCACAACAACTAAGTAACACCACTAGTTTACACCACAACTAATTCTACACCTATATACACCTTCTTCTATGCTAGCCACTTCTCCTTCTAAGCTCCTATGCTTACACACCTTTACTACTTCACATAAACCAACCTAATCTAATCACTTATGTTTGCACTTTTACACAACTTATACACAAATGAATGAATGAATTTCAAAGGATGATACAACAACAACTTGAGTGAACGGATCACACAAAGTTGTAATACTTCTAATCTTGAAGGTTAGAGGTATTCTTCTCTTGCACTAGAATGGTTGAAGCTTGGATCACTTTGAAACAAAAGCTTCTGATTATATGATCAAAGGATTTAAGAGAATAGGAATAGAGAATTAGATCAGAAAGTTTGAAGTGCAAAAGGTGGGGAAAAAGTCCAGAAATGATCCAGTATTTATAGGTAAATCTGCCAGCTGTAGGAGCGTGGCCGGTCTACTTATTAATTAAGGGGACCGCTTAGAAAATTAAGGGGGCTGCCCACTTCTATCCATTGGACAGATTTGTCTTTTTGTGGGGAAGGTTTTTCTGGAATATTTTTGCCATTTTTGGTTGAAAATTTGAATTCATAATTTATAATGATTTAAACATATTTATTTAATACCAAAAATGATTTTCTAAAAGATATAAAATGTTTGTGACATTTTATAAAAAATCTAGCATTTAAGAAAATATTCCTTTGATTATAAAATGCATTAGGCATTTTATTTATTCATACCTTAATTGATTGAGTTGTTGAAATGTATATTAACAACTAAGTACTTTTTTACGTACTAATTTTTACGATTAATGAGTTTACATTTTGTGATCATCAAAACGTAGAGAGATCAACAAGTATTAATAACGTTTTTAGGCATTATTTATATCAACAAAAGGGAAAGAGATTGATCCTCGTTACATCCGAGACTAATATCATGAATGAATTCTAAAACAAAACGTAGATAGATTGGTTCATTGATGGTGAGCAGTGATTTCAAACCTATGGCTCGAAAGGCTCTCCTAACTTCTTCATAAAAGGTCAAGTTGGGGTTGACAATCCTACCTACGTGAAGATATCATGACTCAAGATTTTTGAAACTCGAAATGACATCAAGGGGTGTGTAACGTTCAATTGAAATGTTTGGAATGTAGTAGCTGGTTAGATGATGATCAAAGTCATATGTATGTGGCGTTTTTGAAACCTATACAAGATCAAACAAAATGAGCTTTTGTGGAAGAGTTGTGTGAGTAGTTTGGTTAACTTTGTTATCAACATTTAATCAAATGGGTTTTTATGATGAATGTTTTATTTTTTTAACAATTAGGTCAAAACAATCAGTTGATTAATTTAGACTAAATCTTTAGAAAATATTTGAATGATTTGATTATACCCATTTGAATTAGTTCTTGATAATCTATCCCTAGAATAAATTTAGAAGCAAAAGATTAAAGGGAGATAATATAATTACTTACAATGATAACTAGAAGATTGATTTTGAGAAAAATGGAACCCCAATTTGAGAGGGTTTTGTTTTTTATCGTTCTTGATGTAATAAGTGGGAAAGAAGATTGTTTGTTTATGTTTGAACTCCATGGGCTGTCATCTGATGTGCCGGTTCCGCCAGATCCTTTTGAGAAGGGATCTGGCACGTTAAAACAAAGGGATCCGGGATGACGGTATATTTTTGACACAAATAATTTTTGGTGTTTTGGTGTATTAGTTCTTTTAATTAACTCTGTTTAACGTTGATCATAACTAGTGTTCCTAAGCCATTAGGATGAGGATAAATTTCACTATAAGAAGTAGGGTATAGACACAATTTATACGGGAGATAGCTAAGAAATAGATCATAATGAACAAGTAGTTATGTTCAATTCTAATGATTAGAAGAAGATAGAGATATATGGGAATGAATAAATGTCGCGGATGACTTTGTGATGAAAGAGTGTTTTATTCTTGTGTCGATGATCTTTTCATTTGTTGGTTGAAAAAGAGAGATGGGATTGATGAGATACTATTTCTTACAGAAGTATGTAAAGAGAGATTTTTGAAAGTTGTGAGGTGGTGTCTAACACATGATTCATGTAGATATGACATATAGCATTTAACCAATAAGCAATTAGTTTGTTTAATCAGTTTCAATGAGAGAACATACCTTTGTTATATTTTCCTTTTAAATGGTTTTTTTAAGAAACCATAGAAGTGAAATACTTCATGATCTTTTAGAAGACTTATATCCTTTTAAGAAGAGCAGAGAGATAACTCTTTTTAGAATAATCCTTAGACAGAACGAAGTCTTCGAAGAACTCTAAGAAGATTTTTCAAAGAAAATGTTAGAATAACTTATATGAAATTACTACTAACAATATTCAAACATATAAAGTTTTATTATATTTGTAAAAATAAATTAGATGTTAATTTTTACAAACAAATTTTCCTTCATTGTAGTTTTCAAAACATACACGGATCGTATCAAGTTTTTAAAGTATAATGTACTCTAAGAAACTTGGTAACGAATCACTGATGTCAATCATAGAAAACTAGAAGGGTGGTTGAATAGTTTTACCGATTAAAATCTCTTATTAAAACTTATAGTTCGACTTATGTAAAGCATTTAAAACTACACTACGAGAGAGAGATAGAGAAACACAACCACAACACAAGTATTTATAGTGGTTCGGCTACAAGGTCACCTTCATTGCCCTACTCCACTCCCTGAGTCACCTATTCGAAAGTTCGTAAACACTTCACAACACAAACTCCTTTTACTTGGCGGAGAAGCCTTCACAACATCACTTACACTTTATCCGGTACAAAGCTAGATATTGGGCTTTTCCACAAGGTAAAGCCAAACCTTTGTCGCCTATACTTTATCCGGTACAAAGCTAAATACCGGGTCCTTATCACGGCGGACCAAACCAACACACCTAGTACAACATGACTAAAGGATCCAATGTCCTTTTACACCTAATGATTCAACAAATCTACAACACCCGTTTGAGAAGAAATAAAGAACAAGATTCACTTATGTGATCTTAGAAGAGAAGAATCCTAGCAACCCATATCACAAGCTTACAAATCTTCGAGAGGTTGTGATCTTACCTTTTAGAAGGAACCTAGAGAATCACAAAGAAAGACTACATAGAAAGATCATTGGATCTGAGGTTAGAGAGTTTAGAACATAGAGAGAAGATATATTGAGAAAGGGTGAGAAACAAGAGAGAAATGCCTCACTATTTATAGGCAAACTGAGCATTGTTTACCCGGATCTTGCGAATCCCTTTCGAGAGGGATCTGGCCAGTGTAATCCAAGGGATCCGGGTATTTGGTATGACTAGTCTGGATTTTAGGTTACAAACCGGGTTATGGGTTATGGGTTATGATCCATGGATAGGTGATGTCATGCCTGATGTCAAAGGCATCTTGGGTCATGGGTTATGGACTTTGGGTTATGGGTTATGGACTTTGGGTCATGGGTCATGGGTTTTACCCATTATGAATGTCATGCATGATGTCATGCAATGGGTTATGGGTTATAGGTCGAGCTTCATGGGTTATGGGTTATGGACTTTGTTTTAAGCCATGGATAGTCCAAGTCATTTCTAGTTAATTTACAAGTAACATGTATCTTATAAAATGTAAGTAACTAAGTTACTTAAGTGTTTTCATAAAATGGTTTTGGTTTTATGTAGACTTGTTAACTAAGTTTGTTTAAGGTCTACTTGTTTATTGAAATGAGTTAGTAAGATGTTGGCTCAAAGCGTTACGTATTTTATCTATATCATTAAAATGATTTTATGTTTTTTATCGACAAGACATTAGAAGATCGTAAAATATAAATAAACATTTTAAAGGTTTATTTGTATTAACAGGGTGGGTAAAAAATATATATGTTGTGTGTGTAGGATGATATTGTTGAAGGTTTTAGCAATGCTCTTAGCATTATAGTTGATAAATTTGGTTTTAATGGTGAACGAAATATACACGATCCATCGTTATGATGAATAATTTGATATGATCATAACAAGAAATTACATTGATATCATAGGTGTCAACGATCACTCATCTAAATGATGTGAAAAATAAATGAAACTACTTCCTTCGTTTCACTTAATTTGTTCATGAATATAAAAAAAAAAAAAAAAAAAAAAAAAAAAAAAAAAAAAAAAAAAAAATTAATCTATGATATGTACAATTAATACAAATTTTGTTAATTAAAATATCGACTTCACCTTCAGCTTGATGTTATATATTGTTTTAAAGAACTATAACTATGGTAAAAATGATATGAAGCGCTTTCAATAATTTTCACGACTATTATCAAAGAAATGAAAGTTTATTTAATTCTCTTTTTATTATTAAAATAACAAACATAACATAACGATAAAAAAGAGAATATTACTACAAAGTATAACTACGAATTGCAACAACACATTCCAGTCTGAGTACAATATCCGCCACCCGCACTATTGCATATCTGATTACACCATGAAGGTTCACAGCCACTCGGCCATGGCCATTGGAAGCATCCATTTATTATGCTTTTTGAGTTTGAGGACGGGTTCAATTTTCGTGTGGTTGGGTCGGACAATAAAAGCTCATTCGGTTGAGGTCTTAAAGCCAATATAGATACTTGAATGCATGTGATCAGAACCATTATGAACAAAACATTGAAGGCTTTGCCTAACCCCATCTGTTTACCCTTTGCTTTTTTCTAATATAAGCTTATAGAGGGGTGGTCAAGTTATCTATATATAAGTTTGTAAACATTAATACATGTGCAACATTAAATGCAGTATGGTAATAGATAAGTACTATTCAATATGGATTCCAACACCCCCTATTTTCTTTAGGGGTAGGATATACTAACCCTCCCTAGGGAGGGTGTGTTGACTTTGACCAGCTGTCGCCGCTTGTACTGTCTGCATTAAAACTTGTACATTTTGACTAAAGTAGGTGGACCCCCTATGATAGGGAGGGTTCGGTTAATACATCCCTTTTCTTTATTTTTTCTAATTCTTTACTTTTATTTTTAATAATTTTGTTTTTATTATAAATCTGCTAAAATACAAAAGTACAGAACAAAGAATATAAGTGTGTAAACATTGATACATGTGCAACACTAAATGCAGTATCATAATTCTTTGCTTTTTCTAATATGAGTTTATAGAGGGGTGGTCAAGTTATCTATATATAAGTGTGTAAACATTGATACATGTGCAACATTAAATGCAGTATGGTAATAGATAAGTACCATTCAATATGGATTCCAACACCCCTTATTTTCTTTATTTTTTCTAATTCTATACTTTTATTTTTAATAATTTTGTTTTTATTATAAACCTACTAAAATACAAAAGTATTGACATGTCAAAGTAATTAAAAATAAAAAAATGAATAAAAACTGATAAAAAACTGATTTGTACTGTTAATAAAGATGTTAAAAGATGGGCTAGAAAGGGTACAATGTGAGTTAGGGGTATGCATAAAAGCACCCCATGTAATATATGTCGATTGTATACACTTTACTATGTTGATATACTCTATAATATGGTATGCGAAATATCACATGTAATATTGACCATAAAAAGTGTTAAAGATTGCTATAACAACACAATTTTCATACAATGAATTGGCACAATGTGATAGGCTAAGATAATAAAATCAAATATATTTTCTTTGTTCTATTTAAATGTACAAATTATCATATTACCTCACTGTGTGATTTATTATTATTATTTTTTTTTTATTATTTTTTTTTATAATAACATCACTTTATTAAAAACAAATAGGATTTACAAGAAATTAGTGGGGAGCCGAGAAACTAACTGGGCCCCTATACCTCTAGCTATAGCGAAGCTAAACCTACTAAAAATATGCGGAGCAGCACGTGCTCCAATGTCTTGAGTCATAGAAAATCGTCGAATACGCTTTAATAAGGTCACTGCATCTTTTTCAAGTTCTCCAAAAGAAGAGAATGAAAAGGGGAGGAACCAATATCCAATATCAGCACACTTAGCCTCGTACTTGACCCGTTTACGTTGTGCGGCTTCAATAACTGCCCGACCGGGCAAAAAATCAACCATACTCGAACGCGTCAAAGGTGACGATCCTGTAAGATCAACACAAATTTCAAGCCCACCATCCCAAGAATAAAGTAACATATCAGCTGGATGTAAGGTTTTGTCCCTTTCTCCATGAAACCCAATATCAACCTCCTTACGAGCTGAAATACCGGACCGAGAACATATATCAACAAGAACATCGCGCACAACATTATGCCGATGTTTAATACCAACTATACCTGCGCACGAAACAGCATGATCCCCAAAAATATCTCCAGAAAAAACCTTAGAACAAGCTGAACACGGCACCTGGACAGTAAAAAGGGGAACACCCAACCGATAACACAACACACATCAGTAAGTCCTGGCATTCATAGTTTGTCCCAATCTGGATATCGGTGCCACCCTAAGCCAATCTGACGTGTAATCCTCTTTTAGTGAGCTTCATAACGCCATCTGTCTAGGGGATAAATGGAAAGTGGATTCAACCGTTTGGGCAACACGTGTGAAATATATATCTGCTAATTTCTTCGTAAGTTTGGGGGCAACGATCTCACTAGGGTTACACAAAAGATCAATTTCCATATTCACATTAAAAGTACGCAAAGCATCATCAAATGAGGGACCAGTAGTCACAATACCAGAACTACGGAGAAGCTTAGTCTGTAAGCTGGCAGATTGAAGTCTAGAAGCAAGGAAGGCATAGTTCAGAACATCACCTGCAGAACACACACCAAGTCCCTCGAAAGCAAACGGTAGGGTGGCAAGTCTCCATTGACAAGCACCAAACCCAGGCCCAGAAGCAGTGACAATACGTTCCAAATAAGAACGAAGGGCTGCATCAAAAAAAAACCTGAGCACCCTCAAAGACCCGAGGAGGACATGTGTGCATAGAAAAATACAACTTGGAAATACCAGCACATGCACGTAGTAACAACAGCTCACATTGAGGATCATTAAGCTTAGCAACAACATCCATAAGTTCAATAGTTTTCGCAACCCGTTTCATAACAAGCTTACTACTAAACTCAAAGTCCACACTGGCGGACCCACCTAATAATTTAACACCATGTGAAGGTCGAGAAATATTAGGGGGGAAAACACCAACATACCTGCTCCTAGGGTCTTCCTTTGGCCAAAAAACCTCAGTTTTATCAACGTTGAGGTGTAAACCGTAACTAGGTCCATCCATCATAATCAACTCTAAAACCTTCCCCACAACTAAAGTATCTCCAATAATAGTGCCATCATCCAGATACCAAGCTTGAAGAGAAAGGGTAAAGGAGTCTCTAATCTTACATGCCAAGGGATGTAACACTAAAGCAAAAAGAAGAGGCCCAAGCGGATCACCCTGTTGCACCCCTTGGTGCGACCATAAAGTATGCTCGCCATAATATAATCTGGCAGGACTGGAGTAACAAAATTCCACCCAACGTGAAATAGCCGGAACACGAAGGCGGACTTCCCGTAACATAACCGCACGATCCACAATATTGAAGGTGTTTTTAAAGTCCACCAACAACATCGATAAACCCACATCGCCCCCACAGTCTTCAATCAACCGATTAACAGCATGAAGAATTGCCTCCCCACCTCCCGATACCCCTACGCCAAATTGTAAACGATCAAAATAACCATCAAAAGAATGGCCAATCATAGAAGCACAAACCTTGGAGACTAATCGCCTCCAAACAGTCCCAACAGTAATAGAACGGATCCCCCCTCCTGGTTTAACCAAAGGCGTGAGAGGAGCGCTAGCAACATACTCGCCCAACACCCTTGGGCATCTACCCTCAAGAAAAAGGTTCACCACCTGGGTGATAGAAGCGACTAACTCATCAGAGATAGCAACAGCAGCACCATTTAAACAATCCAAAAGGTGTTGGGCACGCAAACCATCCCGTCCACAAGAAGTACCACGAGGGAAACTCTTAATCATATCAAGGACCATAGCCGGAGATGCAGAAAGGTAATGATGATCAATAAGTACATCTGGCAAAGTGGGAGCATATTGAAAAGGGTGCTTAGCTTTTAAATCTTCAAGAGTAGTACCATCATAAGCCGCAATACCCGAAGAAGAAAGAACTCTGACAGCAGCAGTATAATGGCCATCACAAATCTTCCTCTTACACTGCTTGATATTACGATCACCCAAGTCCAAGTTTTCCTCATCAATGTTAGACCATAAAGGGGGGGGGGGGGGTTCGGCTAAAACCTCACGCACAATTTGTAAACTACCACCAGGTGTGCCCCAAGATGAAATTGGATTAAGAATATACTCTTCTTGTCGTTGACGCTTAGTAGCAGACCTACACTCTTGACTACTCCTCGGGCAAAAGGTTTTAAGTAGGCAAAGAGGCAAGACTAACAAACCAACCCAACACGAAATGTCGTCAGGCGAACAAACCACTTTATCAAGAGCTCCTTTCAAAACCCGAGAAAACCCCAAACGACATTTAGGAGGGATGGATTTGACAGTACGCAACCCCTTAGAAAATAGAGTATCAAGGAGATGTAAATCAAAACCACCAAACTCATTAGAAACCAAATCCTCAACAAGAGCAACATGAGAAGGAGTTTGTGGTTTGGTGAGATCATGCAACACGAACCGAACAACACCATCACCATAATCAGGAGGTGACACAAAATCAGACCCCCTACCATGCCGACACTTAGCCCGGAAAGTATGCATTTTGAAGCACCCACCACATAACCACAATCCCATACGCTTAAGAGTAACCTCAGCCCTTTCAAAAATAACCAAATCCGACACAAGAGAATGCCTAGTGATAGCTTGCGCCTCACCACTGAAGTGCCGATCCCGAAGATGTGTGATCAAATAAGTCTTAGTAAGTCCATTTCCACCCCCATCACGAGACCCACTAAGACCCGCGAAGGGGCAGTGAAATCTCACAATAGGCATAGGAAATTAACCACATACACCAACCCAACCCAACCCAAATGCCAAAACAGAAGCACCAACTCAAATGTGAAAGCCAAGTAAACTCAAAACCGAAAACACAAATCAAACCCTGGTACTGTAGCAGAACCTGTAAAACACTGTAGCACCACTGTAGCACACTGTAGCAGAAGCCAAAAGCAACAGCCTTAAAATGTAACACTAAAAACGACGAACCAAACTGCTCATACAAACAAGCCCTAGAACTGAAACGCATGTACCATTATGATCAGACTGTGTAAACCCCAAGAATCGATGCAAAATCACTGTACCCTGATAGTTTAGAACCTGCTGATACTAGGGGAACAACTAGGATCCAACCAGACTGTCAATGCACCACAACAACTATAACCCAGACTAGAACCCAAGGCCTGATAATAGCAGAATCCACCGAGGGAAAACCACAATCCAAACTAATTAAACCCAACGTTTTGAAGAAACAAAACGATCCCAGCAAACAAATTGAAATGGGTCTCGAAAAGAAACCCTAGTAGAGAAAACTGACCAAACGAAACCCTAAGAAAATAAAACTGTAGCAGTAGGCGTGAACAGGAACCCTAGAATAATCGAATACCAACCTGTATGATCCATGTGATGAATCAAAGAGGAAAAGATCGATCAGAAAGATACCTTTAGCGTATTAGTTGAAGTAAGAGCACAGTCCATGACAGTTTTGAATCCCATACTAACAATAGTTTTAGTTTTTAGCAGGAGTTTCTGTGTATTTGTAACAATAGTTTTAGTTTTTAGCGTATTATTATTATTATTATTATTATTATTATTATTATTATTATTATTATTATTATTATTATTATTATTATTATTATTATTATTATTATTTTAAAAGTTGTGTATTTGTAACATTTTTCAAAATGGTTTTATGAGCATAATCTAGTGCATTTATATAAAGTTGATTAGTTGGGAGTTATGTATTTTGTGAATTTAATGTTTGTGATGTGCATTCAATGCATTTATAATGGTGACATTGTATAGTTTTTAAGAAAGTTCACTTGCGTTGAATTTTTTGTGTTTTATATATGTCTTTGACTTAGATGATTGACTTCCCACCAGTAAAAATTCCTTATATCTATAAAGCCGTGTTTTTCATACCCTTACACCCAACTTTACAACCCTTCAAAAGTCCTCTTTAATATTTTATCCTAGGTGCTTACGCCAAAGCGGTAGAGGTTTGATTCGTTATCAAGCCTATGGTAATCTATGTGCTATGACAGGTAGAGAGTGTTTTATTTCCCGTTTTCATACATGTATACAACCTATACACCCAAGAGATGTGAGAATTTGAACACTTTATGTGAGGTGGTAGTATAAAATTTTTATGCTTGTTATGACTATTGTGGAATGAGTTGTATTGTAATTACTTTTAAACTAATGCTACTTGCCCCCTAACTTGTAAATTGATTAGGATAAAAACACATTTGCTTGAGGAGAAGCACATTCCAAGTGTAGGGATATTTGATGAGGTTTAAAAACCTGCATTTTTAAAGGGGTATTTAGCCTCTAAACTCATACATATATCATTAATTTTTACTCTAAAGCGTTTCTTTTCGAGTTTTAGGTACTTTAGAAGCAAGTGTCGGAAAAGAGCGAGTTTTTGGCTTATTTGGACAAGAAAATGAAGAAAACGACCAAGTCACGAAAATGTCACAGAAAAGGGAGTGTGACGGCATCAGAACCACAACGTGACGCTGTCACTTGCAAATCGACATGATGATTCAGTTATAAAATTTCCAAGTGACGGTTCAGCCAATGGTGACGGTCTAGAGCTGATGGCGTCACTACCAGTGAAACAGTTTTGACGACGTCACAACCTATAAGGTGACGCCGTCACAAAGGCGACAGAGCTAAGGATGAAACCCTGAAAACGGCGAGCTAACGGCGTCATACCTATAAAGTGACGCCGTTATGGAAGTAAATCTATATATATTTTTTGTATTTTTCTCATTCAATGTAACATCTTGGAGAGGTATCTTGGGAACACTTTTGTGACGGATTTTACAGATCTTGTAAGGGGTTTTAGCCCCCGAACTCATGTTTTATTGAAAAGATAAGTTATTATTCTTTAATCATTCAATATGTCTATGTGTTGTTTGATTATATGTGTATCTTCTATTCTCTTTAACATGCTTGGCTAAACTATTTGGTGTTTGCTTAAGATTGAATGAAACCTAGTTGTTGATTATTGATTGTCATCTCTTATTTAATTAGTTGTTATTACTTTAGGAGTAGGAAAACTGGCTTTATCCTAGTATATTAACTTGAACATCAGACTAAACACTACAATAGAGTGCACTAGTTGTTTTGTACGTTGTATTTATTGCGTGAATTGCGGTTGCCGACATAAGAGTTTTAACAAGTCCTATAATTTCCAAACGTTGCGGAACTGCAAATGTAGACTTTAGGATTCTTAACGAGATCTATACATTGATAGAGTTAGGGAATTTGGCACCACCCTACGACCGATATTAAGAATACAACGCGTTAATTAAAACAAGGAAATGGCAATTCAACTAATCAATAAGAGATAACTAGGGAGTAATAAGATTCTAAGTAAACGCCTCTAATTACCATACGAGTTCACACTTTACTTTTCCGCATAATTAATTTAATTTAGTTTAATTAGTTAATTATTCGTTAAAAAACCAAACTCTTCAACCACGAGATTTTTAATTTACTTTATTTAAAAATATAAAAATATAAAAAGAATCATCCTTCACCTTTACACCTAATTCGTCATATACTTCGACCTTCACAACACTATTTCTCTAGAGAAAGATCAATTTTTCGTGTCTTATTGATGAGGCAAAATTTGTTACGCTTTTAAGGGGTCATTTAAGCCTTAAATCATGATAATGTGATCAATTATTACCCTAAACCGTTCCTTTTGTCATTTTAGGTACTTTTGAGAAGAATTAATGAAAAAGGAAGCATTTTGGACGTTTTTGGAGCATAAAAGTAAAGAAAACGACAAAGTCAATAATCCACGCTGGAAACAGTACCTGACGGCATCAAGAGTCACAACGTGACGCCGTCAATTGTTGATCAAGAGGTGGATATTTATTTTACACTTGACGCGCCAGAAGACTTTTTGGGCATTAACACCTGACGGCGTCAGCCTTTACAATAAGAAGGCCATCACGTGTAACTCTAAAACGTGACAGCCCAGAACCCAAATAACGAGACGGCGTCAAGAAGTTGGATTGTATGACAAGAAATCCTAGCCGCGGCGAGATGACAGCGTCAACCATCAAAAGGTGACGCCGTCACCCTTGTAAATCTATATATAGTTTTGAATTTTTCATTCATTAGTGTGCAACTTTGGAGAGGAACTTTGTCACACGAACCCTAGGTCGAATTTCAGAAGTTTTTAAGGGTTTCATACCCTTGTCTCCTCCATGTCTAATTGAAGATAAGTAATCTATCAATCATTCAATATGTCTATATGTTGTTTGATTTTATCTTACGCTTGTCTTTCTTTTAACATGCTAGGCTAGGTTTATTTGTGTTTGCTTAGATGTAGTGAAACCTAGTTATTGATTATTGATTGATGGTTGGTTATTAATTGTTGTTGGGTGATTGTTAATCGATGTTATGCTTAAGAAAACTGGCTAATCTCCTATTCGGTAACTTGCTTGAACGTCTTAAGAAACATGAATCGGATGTGTACTATGATTTTAATGGTTGTATTTAATACGTAAGTGACTATTAAGGAGGCCATGGTAAGGATACTTAACGTGTCGCCATAGGAAGAGATAGAAGCTTATAGAGTTGGGGAAGATGGTACACGGCCCCACAATTGGTATTAAGGAATGCAACCCATCACCCACGCAATTGTAACACTTATCAATCAATAAAAGATAACTAGGGAGTAATGAAATCTAAGTAAACACGTTTTCTCCATATATAGTTTCACATTTTATTTTATTGTCATTTTATTTTTATTGCATTAGTAGTTGTTTGGGTTAGTTGACTAGCAACTAATTCCGCCCACTCTTCTAAAACCTGAGATTTTTAATTGCTTTCATAAAATATAAAAAAATACAAAAAGAATCATCCCTCACCTCTAGAACTAGTTAGATCAATTTCAATCCTAACGAACACTATTCCCCGTGGAGAACGATCAATCCCTCGGTACTTGCCACTTCACTATACTACATCGGTCAGGTACACTGCCTGGTGGGGATTGTAAACTTCGCAAGATCCCTTGAGAAGTAAAACCTTCGTGTAGACCACAATCTGCACATCAAAGTTTTTGGCGTCGTTACCGGGGAATTGTTATTGTTTAGGTTGAGATTTACTTTTATTAGGTCTACTCACTAGATTCCTTTCTAGTGAGATTTTTATTTTTATTTTTATTGGTTTTCTTTAGTTTATCTTATTTCCTTGTTTCTTTGTTCGTAACCATTACCATCCGCCATAATAGAAGGTGGTAATATCTTTGATCCCATCAACCCACCACAACAAGACCCACCACAACCAAACCAACCTCCTAAAGCCCGCACTTTAGGAGAGTACTCCGTCCTAGCCACCAAGGCTATCGAAACACCATTGAGCTCACCCAAGGAGCCAATGTGTCTCCCTTGCGATCCGACACCGTCCGGTTGGTGCAAAGCGGATGTGCATTCCATGGACTTCGTTCCGAAGATCCAAACCAACTTCTCAAGGATTTCCTTAAAATCGTTGATTCCAAAGACCTTGATGTTAACACTCGAGAGACGACCCGATTGCGTCTCTTCCAATTCTCTCTACGTGACCAAGCTAGTCAATGGCTTGAGCGTTTACCCGCGGGATCCATCACATCTTGGGTTGATCTCACTGATGCGTGGGAATTGCACCAGGATTTACCTCTCGAGGGATCTCGAGAAGCTTACAACCCCCACCAGGCAGTGTACCTGATCGATGTAGTATAGTATAATGACAAATACCGGGGGATTGATCGTTCAACTCAGGAATAGTGTCGCTAGGATTAGAAAACCTAAGAACTAGGTCTAGAGGTGAGGGATGATTCTTTCTGTATTTTTATATTTTATAAAAGCAATTAAAAATCTCGGGTTTTTGGAAGAGGGGCGGAATTAGTTGCTAGTCAACTAACCCAATAACTAAGATGCAATCAAAATAAAAATAAACTAAATTAAGCTAATGTGGAGTGAACAATATATGGGAGAATTGTGTTTACTTAGATTTCACTACTCCTTAAATATCTTTTACAGGTTAATTACTTGTTACAGTTGCGTGGATGACGGGGTGTATTCCTTAATACCATTCATGGGGTGGCGTACTTACTTCCCCAATCCTATAAGCTCCTACTTCACTCCTATGTCGAGCCGGCTAAGAAGCTCCTAACATGGGATCACTAGAATTCGCTCATGCATTAAATACAACCAATAAAACCTAGTACACATCGGTTCATGTTTCTTAAGACGTTCAAGCACGTTACACAATGGAGATCTGCCAGTTTTCTTAAGCCTAACATTGAAATCATTCATCCATTACAACTATAAACAAGCAATCAACCTATAATCAACATCTAGGTTTCATTACATCTAAGCAAACACACAAAAGATCTAGCCTAGCATGTTATAATCAAGACAAGCATAAGATATATTCAAACAACACATAGACATATTGAATGAATTGAAAGGAGACTTATCTTAATTGAACATGAAAGATTTCAAGGGGTGAAAACCCTTGAAAATACTGTTACAAACGACCTAGGGTTTATTAGTTCGACCTTAGAATTCTCCACACAAGTTCCTCTCTTAATGAATGAAAAATAGAAAAGTATTTATAGATTTTGTGAGGTGACGGCGTCAAGAGGAAAGGTCTGACGTCGTCATCTCGCCGCCAATAAAGTTCTCGGACTGCCTAGATCCAAAGCTGACGCCGTCATGTATGTTTCTTTTCTGGGCCGTCACCAAAATTACTCTTGACGGCCTTGGCTTGACGCCGTCACATTTCTACTGGGCCGTCATCCATTTTGCTCTTGACACCGTCATAAGATCCTTCTTGACGCCGTCAGGTACTGTTCACAGCAAGGAAAATTAAGACTTTGCCGTTTTCTTCACTTTTATGCTCCAAAAACGTCCAAAATGCTTCCTTTTCCAGAATTCACTCCCAAAGTACCTAAAATCACAAAAGGAACGATTTAGGGCAATATTTGATCAAATAAATTCAAATCCGGGCTTAAATGACCCCTTAAAAACAGTTCATTTTTCGCTTCATCAAATATCCCTACACTTGGGATTTGCTTGTCCTCAAGCAAATTAGCTTTTCCACCAACAAAAATACAAGTTAGGGGTCATTTAACACTAATATAAAAGTAATTACAACAAATGATCGTTCTACCTTATTCAAAACAAGCACGGAAATTATACACTAGCACCTCTCATTAAGTATTTGGATACTCTCATCTCTCGAGTGTTGTAAATTTATATATCATAATTGGAAATGGAGAAATATCACTCATTACCTGTCATAGCAAATAGATTACCATAGGCTTGGGAAAGGATCAAAAACTCCACCACTTGGCGTAAGCACCTAGGAAAACTATCAAAGAGGTCTTTTTAAAGGGTTATAACGTTAGGTGTAGGGGATATGGAAAACATAGTTTTGTTGGATAAACGGATATTATACTGGTGGCAAGTCAATTGTCTTAGTTAACTACATGTACAATGAGGCGTTGCTAAGCCAAGACTCGACTCAACTTGAACTAACTACGACTCTTTTTGGATTTTTTTCAAGACACTATTCGACTTAAACATAAGTAAAAGAAACGGATGGTAGCCCGTATGTTTTTCTCTTTTCTTTTTCTTTCTTTTTTTTCATTTTTTTTTTCTTTTTTTTCTTTTTTTCTTTTTTTTTTTTTTTTGCGTACACTTTTACTCTACCATCCAAAATAATACATCGAAGGGAGCTCGTTTCCTCCCTACACTTGAGCTTTCACATACTTTACAATCAACTATTCTAATGACTCGAATCAAGATAATCAAAACACTTGGAGTACTTTTAAATATTAACGCACCTATGGGGTAATAATTGACGTCATCCCCATTACTCCATTACAATTGTACTTTACCCACAAGTCCCAATCGTCCCAAAACAATATGTACAAGATATGACTCGACTTAGCAACCATGTAATCAATTAGACAACTAACTAAGGGTTTAAACAAATAACAATAATGCACAAAAGATGAGTGCATACACTGAAGGCTAAGGCGATTTGGTTGCACATTTGGGTGGATTGTAAACAAATTCTTCCTTTAAGTAAGATGCTTAAAGTTAGAAACGAAAAAGATAGGCTCGGAGGGGTGTACTAGGGGTTTCGTGTACTAAAAATGAGTACAACGCAAAGGTATGGGAGAATTACTTGACCTATGAAGTCAATGTAATTATATTACAGGTGTAAAACAAGGGTTATCCTAATGTCTCTTATCATGTAATAAATCCTAACTACACGAATGTAGTCTCACTAGTGGTCTTGAGATGCATCGCTATCACAAGTTCTAGAATCTAAATGCTACCGGTACACTCATAAGCATTAAAAATTAATGCTTTTTCCTAAAGATCTAAAGGCGAACCTCACATTTTTGGGGTGGAAATTTTTGAGTGGTATGGTTTTTGTGCTAGTCATACAACCTCCTATCCATGAGACGCTTGCTATGGCTAAAGTTTCATTCCTAAATGTTGTAAAAAAACTTAAATTTGGCGCTAAAATTACACTAACAAGTATTTCTCATAGTTTTATTACACATCTACCATCAAACAAACAAATTCAAGCGATAGTGTATACTATAAGGTATCATCATTTTACCCTCTCCCTAACACTTAGGATGAACATTGTCCCCAATGTTCAATTAAAGATTGTAAAAGCAAAATAGGTAAAAGAATGAAATCAAATACTCCCCTGATTCGCTCGGTATGGATAGTACGGTAACAAGGTTAGATCTTCCTCCAAGAAAATGAACAATCAAAGCTTCCCTTCCAGAATATAAATCATCTTCTTGTCAAAAATAACCTGTTAAACCTGAGAAAACAAACAAGGCAACCTCGCGTAAAATCGGCGGCAATCTATATATACTAACAAATCCTAGAAAACAAATTTCCTGGAGATTATAGAATTAAAGATTCAACAAAAACCTTAAGACTCCGTTAGAAAAACAAAACTGGTAAAATTTCCAAATTTTTACACGTGATGCCGTCATGAATTTCTTCCTGACGCCGTCATGAGTGGCCTGCAAAAATTCTTATGTTAAGTTTATGGAAAATTTCTGGAAAAAAACTTTGTCCTACTTCCTGGAAAATCCTGCAAAACATCATTATGACTCGATACAAGCATTTGACTCTAACAAATACGAATATACATGTTCACTTAATATTGTGGAGAATCATGATCAAGTTTGTTTCTTAAAAACTTATTTGGGGTTTCCCTTACAATTAGCTTTTGCGAAATACCTTTATATGTAATTAAGACGAAGTTAAAAACAAAATAAAGCATTTTCACAATTTACTTTGAAACATGATCTACCAACAATACAAATAAAGCACGCATACGGAAACAAATAACAATCAAACAAAATAAAAATCAAACAAATAAAAACACACAAAGCATGGGTTGCCTCCCAAGAAGCGCTTGTTTTTGTTCGAGTCACGAGCCTGACTCTACCCTTATTTAACAGAAATATGGGAGGTTTTCCCTACACTTAGGATTAAGTGCGGGTGATAGTAGTGATACACACCATCTCGGTGGAAGTATACCTTCTGAGGAAAGAGTGGTGGATGAATTATATGCTCAAAGGTGTGTGCTCCTATCATCATAACCTTACCTAGTTCACTTTGGTCAATGGGTGAGTTGAAGTTTTCTCCTAAAAAGGGATCATTTTCTATCAATTTCAAGAGACAACTAATTGGGGATCCATCTTGACCTAATAAACCCGGTTTAAACCCATAATGTATCTTATGATCAATCATGAATGGGTAATGTGAGCATGTAAAGTTATGTTCCACTCCTATATTGGCTTCCTCTCTACAAGGCTTAGAGTCCATTATCTTTGTCCTAAGACTACCCGGACTATATGGTTTGATGGGTGGATCGGGACCTATTTCAATTCCTAAATTTTCATCCAAGGATGGAAGATTAGGTAACGGTTTGGTTGAGGCTCCGGTTCATCAAAACTAGGAACTTCCTTAGAATTAAAAGAAAGGTCATCATTACAAGTGTTAAAACCTATATTCTCTAGTTGTGCTTGGTCCAAGGTTTCTACCTCTATTGGGGTTCCTATAGTCTCTTCTACTTCTTCCGGGTAAGTCACGGGTGGTGTGGATGCCTCAAATGATGGTAGGACTTGTGGGGTATTTGGCGGGCTTGGATTTTCTACTTTATCATCCATCTTATCAAGATCACCTATATCCTCAACATGTGTTTCATTATAATCTAACCCTAACATTTTCCCAAGTATCTCAAGTGCTTCTCTAGGCATCTTAACTTCTATATCCGAATCAAATGGATCATCCTCAATATTATGACTGCTATATTCAAATTGCCCAAAGGATTCATCATATGTTTGAGATTCATCATCATCGATCATAAAACCTGGGTCTTTTCGATCAATGTGATCATGTTCGGCTAAATCCTCCATCACATCAAGGTCACCTATGTGTTCATCCTGTATTAAGGTAGGGACTAACCATGACATGCAGCTAGGTGGCCCATATGAAACTATCCTAGGTGAAAGCTCATATGGTGCATAGGTGTTTCTAAATGAGGTATTTTGAACTCCTTGGTGTCTTAGCCGCTCAACCATATCTTGCAATCTTAGAAGTCTAAGTGTAAAGTCCATTTGAAGTAAATTACAAACAAAATCACAAAGAAAAGATAGACTACGAGAAAGCTACAAAATAAAAATCTTACTAGAAAGGAATCTAGCAAGTAGACCTAATAAAAAGAAATCCTAACCTAGACAATAATTATTCCCAGGGCTGCGGCGCCAAAAACTTGATGCGTGGGAATTGCACCAGGCTTTACCTCTCGAGGGATCTCGAGAAGCTTACAACCCTCACCAGGCAGTGTACCTGATCGATGTAGTATAGTATAATGACAAGTACCGGGGGATTGATCGTTCAACTCAGAAATAGTGTCGCTAGGATTAGAAAACCTAGAACTAGGTCTAGAGGTGAGGGATGAGTCTTTTTGTATTTTTATATTTTATAAAAGCAATTAAAAATCTCGGGTTTTTGGAAGAGGGGCGGAATTAGTTGCTAGTCAACTACCCCAATAACTAAGATGCAATCAAAATAAAATAACAGAAATAAAAATAAACTAAATTAAGCTAATATGGAGTGAACAATATATGGGAGAATTGTGTTTACTTAGATTTCACTACTCCTTAGATATCTTTTACAGGTTAATTACTTGTTACAGTTGCGTGGATGACGGGTTGTATTCCTTAATACCATTCATGGGGTGGCGTACTTACTTCCCCAATCCTATAAGCTCCTACTTCACTCCTATGTCGAGCCGGCTAAGAAGCTCCTAACATGGGATCACTAGAATTCGCTCATGCATTAAATACAACCAATAAAACCTAGTACACATCGGTTCATGTTTCTTAAGACGTTCAAGCACGTTACACAATGGAGATCTGCCAGTTTTCTTAAGCCTAACATTGAAATCATTCATCCATTACAACTATAAACAAGCAATCAACCTATAATCAACATCTAGGTTTCATTACATCTAAGCAAACACACAAAAGATCTAGCCTGGCATGTTATAATCAAGACAAGCATAAGATATATTCAAACAACACATAGACATATTGAATGAATTGAAAGGAGACTTATCTTAATTGAACATGAAAGGTTTCAAGGGGTGAAAACCCTTGAAAATACTATTACAAACGACCTAGGGTTTATTAGGTTCGACCCTAGAATTCTCCACACAAGTTCCTCTCTTAATGAATGAAAAATAGAAAAGTATGTATAGATTTTGTGAGGTGACGACGTCAAGAGGAAAGGTCTGACGCCGTCATCTCGCCGCCAATAAAGTTCTCAGACTGCCTAGATCCAAAGCTGACGCCGTCATGTATGTTTCTGTTCTGGGCTGTCACCAAAATTACTCTTGATGGCCTTCGCTTGACGCCGTCACATTTCTACTGGGCCGTCATCCATTTTGCTCTTGACGCCGTCATAAGATCCTTCTTGACGCCGTCAGGTACTGTTCACAGCAAGGAAAATTAAGACTTTGCCGTTTTCTTCACTTTTATGCTCCAAAAACGTCCAAAATGCTTCCTTTTCTAGAATTCACTCCCAAAGTACCTAAAATCACAAAAGGAACGATTTAGGGCAATATTTGATCAAATAAATTCAAATCCGGGTTTAAATGACCCCTTAAAAATGGTTCATTTTTCACTTCATCACTCACTTCTCGTTTCCTTGCTCAATTTTTTTCTCAGGGAAGAACCACCAAGTTAAGGAATGAAATCTTGATGTTCAAACAACGTCAAGATGAAACTCTTTACGAAGCATGGACTCGTTTTAAGGACTTACTTTAAAAAGTCCCTCATCACGGCATAGATCTTTGGCTCCAAGTCCAAATCTTCTATGACCATATCAATCTCCCCAGGAGGCGAACCATTGACCAAGCGGCCAGTGGTAAGCTACGTGATCGAAGTGCAGAAGAGTCATGGGAACTCATCGAAGATCTTGCTCTCTATGACAACGAAAGTTGGAATGAACCCCGTGAATTGTAAAAAAGGTCAAGGCAATATCTTTGCCTTCGAATAATTCAAGCACTCCCGACCGTAGGATCATGGAACTTGAGGACCAAGTCAAGTTTCTCATGAAATCCTACGAGGCTCCTAAACCTTCAAGCCAAGTAAACAAAATCACTTCTTCATGTAAGTTATGTAATGGTCCTCATGACACTCATGATTGCATGGAACTCCCCAAACAAGCTTTTAAAGAATTCGCATCCTCGCGTACCGACAAAATGGGAGATAAGTGGATCACTACTAATCATGGGCCTAGGGAATTCAATAAGGGTTATGAGGCATGGAAGGATATGCCAAACTTTAGTTGGTACCAGACCCCGAAGTGTATCATTCAATAACTCTGCCCCACTCACCTGGTTTGAGCAATACCCCCCCCCCCTCAAAACACACCTAAACAGCAAAACCAAGAAGAGTTACTGCAAAAATTTATTCTTTCTCAAGAGACGCAGCTTTCTAAACTCGAGGACCAATTTAGAAAATAGAGATCCGACATAAATAACAAGATCTGTAACCTGATGAGTGTTATCAATGATCACATTGCTGGCATGTCTATTAGGATGTTGGCACAAGCTGAGGGAGTTAAGTCCGTTACCATCACTAACCAAACACCCTCTCTTGTGAAAATAAAGGATCCTAGTAAACTCTTCAAACATATATCACCAAAAGGAAAAGAAACCGGGGATCCTTCTGTTTCCTCGAAACACATCTACTTTGTAAACACCATTACCACTATACCACCCCCAAGACCCGAAAAGAACCAACAGCCCACTAAGATCGATGAGGAAAGGAATGAGGCTCCTCAAGAGAACCATTATGTACCTGAAAGTTCTTTAGACCAACATAAGGAATCAGTCCTAGGAGTATTGAATGATGGAAGGGGTATAGATGAGACAACTAAGGAGCCCAAAGGACCGGTAGGATTATAGGAAAATTCCCTTGCAGAAAAGCTAGAGGAGGGGATTGGGAAATTATCCATTAGCATTAGGAGTAGGATAGAGGAAGGCGACCTTCGAAGCCGCCATTACCCTTGGAAAGCAATACATTCCTGACACCTACATCGATCCCGAATCCCCAAGGAACATGATATCTCTCCCAATGTATAACAAGATTTTTGGCAAAAATCTCAATCATGAGGGATTTCATTTTGTAGGAATTGCTAGGAGGACCCCAATCATGGTTGGAAAGTTTATTTACGACATTGATCTAATAGTGGTCAATGATATTGAATCAATCATTAATCCAACGTTAACCAATTTAGTTCTAGGGGAACCATTTGTAAGAACCACTGGAATGACTGTCAACCAAACTGATGGTAATATACTGTTCACCGATGGAGTTAGGCGGGTAATCTTTCATAATGGTAATGAAGAGGTACACGAATATCGCCCGCAATTGACCAACAATACTAGGGGCATAGATGCGTGAGGGCTTTGTAGGATAAACCGACGTGACCCTAATAACTTGAAAATACCGTGTATGATTGGGCACAAGAACTTTTATAATGTATACATAGACATAGGTTTACCCATGAATGTTATGTCTTTGTTTCATTATAATCATATCTGTAGATGAGGGTTAGTCTATAAAGGAAAGGATATTGTGGAAAACTAGAAGGGTGTTGAATAGTTTTACGTCTTTTTAATTTTTGTAAAACTTGGTTTCAAAATATTAATACGAGTTTATTCAATTGTTTGTTTGAAAAAGCCTTCAATTAGAGTTAAGTACAAAAACAACTATATGATCTATTATATGTGAATTCTTTTAGGTTTGTTATAAAGACTTTGTTTTTGAAAACTTAGTATAGTTTTAAAACCTTGTTTACTTTTAAAACTTTGATTCGATCTTATGTGAACTCAAATCTTGAACAATATGAACAACTATATCTAAGTATAAGAAATAGTAAAGATGTAAGTTAAGTATGTAAGATCAACACATGCACAATATAAGCAATTATAGCTATGTACGAGATGTAAATAAGTAAGCTAAGTAAAGGAAAGATCTAACCGCGAGACAAAGGATTTATAGTGGTTCGGCTACAAGAACACCTTCCTTGTTCCTACTCCACTCCCCGAGTCACCTACTCGAGAGTTTTCTTCACTATGCAACAAGCTCCCTTATGGCGGAGAAAACCTTACACAACTTTCGCTTACACCAATTTAACGACACAAAGCTAAATGTCGAGTTCTAATCCTAGCTAGAACTAATCTCACACCACTTATCACTACACACCTTCTTCACCAACTTCTTCACAACACCACTACTTCACAACTTAACTCTAGATCTTCACACCACTACTTCTTCTTCACAACACTACTTCTTTTCTTCTTCACAATACTACTTATATCTCACTACTTCTATTCACAACTTCTACTCCTAGATCTATCTAGTTACAATACTATCACACCTTTACAATGAATGTACACAACAACTAGACTATATACACAAATCTACAATACTTCACAACTTGATGTTGAAGGAGTATTCTTCTCTTGCACTTTGAAAGATGAGAGGTGGGGGAAAGAATCATTTGAAAGAAGGATTAACAATTATATGATCAAAGGGTTTTTAGGAGGATGTTTAGAGAGATTTGGATCTGAAAATTTTCGTGCAAGAGGTGAGAAAAATTCCAGGTTTGAGGTGGTATTTATAGGGAAAAATTTCTGACAGAATCTGAGAGGGGAGCGTGGCTGGTCCCCTTAATTTTGGCCGGCCCCCTTAAAATTAAGGGGGCCGCCCCTTATAATTAAGGGGGCCGCCCAGCTGAAACGGCCAAAAACTTTGTCTTTTTCTGGGAAAAGTTTATTTGGAGAAATTTTAACTGAATTTGTTTAAAAATTTGAATCCATATAATTATTATGAAATAAACATTTTCTTTAATTACCAAAAATGTTTTTCTTAAATATATAAAATGTTTATACCATTTTATATAATTTGTAATTAGTAAATAAACCTTCCTTTGATCATAAAATGTATTAGGCACTTGTTTATTCATACCTTAAGTGAATTAGTTAGATATAATGATATTTTGTCACTAAATACTTATTTACGTAATGATTTTACGTTTAATGATTTTGTATTTTGTGATCGTCAAAACATAGGGATATCGATAAATATTAATAATGTTTTTACGCATTATTTATATCAACAATCTCCCCCTTTTTGATGATTACAAAATCTAAACTCATTAAATCAAAAATTATTATATATGCAAGTATTTAGTGAGTTTATATCACTTCTTCCCCTTTTTGTGAACATCAAAAAGGTTATCCTGACGAGTTTGGAGCTCCCCCTTGATGTATACTCCCCCTCGTTTTGAGGTTATAAGAAGAATCGAGATATGGGAATCTTGGCTACAAAAATGTTAGAAGCACAAGCATGCATAGCAAAACAACTAGCATTGCAAACAAATATGTTTCAAGACAATTAAGAATGCATGAAAGTAACAAAACACAAGTAGCATTCATTAATGTATTTATTTTAATAGAATATGTTGAAAACATAATCATAAGTACATAAGCATATATGTGTATATGCTTTTCTAGCAAACTACACTAGGTAATACTAAGTTGCCAACCCGAGGTCTCTTGGACTTGCTTGGACTTATTTGGAGATGGGAAGCATGGTGATTGGTCTTAGTAGTTTGATGGTGAGGGGTATGGAGTGTTTGGTTGTGGTGAGTTTGGAGGTAGGTTGTTGATCTAAATTGCGTTGAGTAAGATGCAACGCAAGAAGAGCATTAAGCTCATGAGCTTCTTTGAGCTCTTCAACGAACTTTTCATGTTCGAAGGAAGGTGATGATGGTGGAGTTGGATTGTGATTAGGGATTGAGGTTTGGTCATGAAACTTGTGATTCATGTTTGGATGAGAGTGATGGTTGTTGTTTTGAGATTGAGTATGTTCCTCAAAAAGGGTCATTTGGTAGAAATGAGTGAGATGAATGTGGAAGTTTATTAGTGAGGGTGATAACAATGATGTTAGGGTTGTTGTTTTGGAATGAGTTACATGTGTAAGAGTGAGGTTTGGGTGTTGGTTGATTTGGAACTACATCACTTGTGTGTTGACAAGAATCAAGTTTTCTCCTCCAAATGGGTTGGACGGAGATCTTTGTAACTCTTGAGAATTTGGGTCTTTGGTTGTTGGGAGATGACATGATGGGTTGAGTGATGATTTCTGATGAAGAGAGGTATTTATAGTGTGATGATTATGTGTTTATGGAAGGATAGTAGGTGTTGGATTGGCTAGACAAAACGTGTTGGCGTGTGTAGGGAAGTGGTAGTGATACTTTTGGTGGTGGAAACATTTGTGAGTTTAGGTAGTCATTGATGGATGAGGATAAGGATATGGAAGAAGAGGATGTTCCATGAGTGGAGGTTGTTTTGGATGGTGCACTAGGAGATGAGCATTGAGGTTGAAGTGATGGGGTTGTGATGCCATCTTTGGTTAAGTCAATGAAGAGTTGTTTAAGAGTGATGATGGTGATCTTTTGTTTCTTTGATGTTTTGGAAATGTAAGTTTTTGGTGAATCCATGGTGGATTGTGGTGATGTGTGTTGGAGGTGATGGGTGAGATGAAGGTGTATATTTAGGAGCAAGGATGAAGGTGTATTTGGGTGATGAGATGAATGGTTAGTTATTATGATGTGGTTTGTGAAAGAATACATTTGAGTGAACGTGAGGTTTGTGTATCACGAAGTATGATTTGACCTTCATGGGTTAAGTTGTATTGATGATGACACACTTTGTAGAGTGTAGGGAATGGTTACATGGTTGAATCTTTTGTGAGGATGACTAGATGGAGTTATTGGTGAAGATGGGAAATGAGTATCAAGTGGTGTGATTGGTGAGAGTGAAGGAGCAATGTTCATGGAAGGAATGACTTGGTTTTTCATTTCACCTATGGTGGTTTGAGTGTGTAAAGATTATGAGATTTGAGTGTAAGGTAGAAGGTTATGGGTGAGTAAAGGTTGTGAAGTTTGGTTTTGGGCAAGTCCAACTCTTTAGGCAACTAGATAAGCATTATCATAATGAAATTTGCATGAAAAGTATATATGCAAATAAACATGTGATAAAATTATAACTAAGCATGCATGCAAAACCAATAAAGCAAATAAGTAATTAAGCAAATCATTCAACCTAAAGTAACTATCTTAGTTTAAGGCAACTAGTGAGTGAGAAGCTAGTGATGGAACAAATGTGATTATGTAATTTTTGATTTTGTTCTAGTGTGTGCCTATATGAAACAAATGTGGAGTTAAACGATCCTTGATCTCCTTGATTTAGCTTTGCTCACTTCTAAGTGTCATGTTTTGATAGAAAAACGTTTTTATCATTATTCAACAATGAGTTTTCCTAAACGTGAGAATAATTTCAAAATGAATTGAGGTTTTCTTTTGAGAATATATTTATGCAAAACAAAATATCTCAATTCTTGATTTTGTGCAAAATAGAATCCTAGACTCAGATTTGAAAAGAAAGAAAAACTTAAAATTTTATGCTTAGATGGCTGGCACCCTTAAAGTGACGCCGGTCCCCATAATTTTAAGGGGGCCGCCCATCTGACAAAGAGAATTTTTCAGAACTTTGATTTTTCAGAAGATTGTTAAGTATTCCAAGAATTTAATCAATTTGCTCCATCATTCCTAATCCTAAACGTAAGTGGTTAAGTAAATCACGCTTAAGAGGCTTAGTGACTATATCGGCAATGTTACCTTCCGAAGCTACTTTCTCTATTGTTATATTTTCTTTTTGTATAATGTCCCTAAGAAAGTGATGACGTATTTCTATATGTTTAGTCCTAGAGTGTTGAGCATGATTCTTACTAAAATCTATAGCACCTTTGTTATTGCTCATAATAGGAATATTTTCTAACCTAATGCCATAGTCTTCGAGAGCTTGTTTCATCTATAGTTTTCTTATGCGAGGGATCTAGTCTTACTTCTATATTAATGATTAATCCACTTAACTCATTTCACTTCATCACCATGAGTTTTCTACTAGTGGACATAGAAGATTTCCATTTTCTATGTTGTTTGACAATGAACAATTTTAATTTAAATCCTAGGAAAGCCAACTAAGAGGGGTTCATAATATGTGAGCAAGTAAGTATTACTAGCTATATAACTAAGCATAATTCTAACTAGTTATTGATCTAAGAATATAAATATTAACGATGATCTTAAAAGAAGCGCGTACCTTTTAGTCTTCAATAAATTTTCTTCAAACACTTCAAGTTTCCATGTTGACTTATAGAAGCCATTTGTAGATGAGATTCCAACATTATCGAAAAGTGATAACTTAGCCACTTGGTTCCCATGGTCTCATTGATCTAAGGTTGTTTGAACCAAACATGGTTTGCAATTGACTAGGATGCATGTATGGTGGAAGTAATCCCCATGGGTTAAAGCTTGGTTGATGTGGATAATTTCACATTGGGTGACTATTATTGGAGAGGTTTTGTCTACCTTGATTTCTTCTAGGTTGAGGGGTTTTAGACCGAGGATGATGATTATTTGGTCTATTTGGAGGTGGAGTTTTAAATCTTAATGTTGGTTTAGAAAATCCGGTTTTGGCTTTTAATGATGGTTTATAAAAACTTTTTACCCCCTCATCACTCGCAATAGATATTTTTCTATCTTTTATGATTACATACTTAACATTTGACTCTAATGGTTTTTGTGTACTAGATTCACATTCAAACTTTACATTTTTATTTTCGCAAGTTGAAACATTTGTTGAGGTGAATCCTAAATCGGTTTTATCTCCCAAAGTTTCTTGAACACTTATTATTTTCTTAAGTGAGTTACTACTATCTTTAAACTTGTCAAGTTTGAAAATTTCATCTTTAAGTTTTGTCACACCCCTAATTTACCTGTATGGCAGCGGAATGGAATACCTGGGGGTGACTGTCATAGCACCACAGTTACAGTCATATTGAACGACCTAAAGTGTCGTTTGGAAAAATACATCGTTTGATCATTAAAACATTCAGAGTTTACAAAACTTAGGTCCCAAAAGATGTTGCCAATTTAGATAAAATAAGTTCAACAAGATCAAACGTTTCATAAGTGCAGAAAATATAAGGTGAGACGCGTCGACTCGGCGACTCCATGAAGGTCCAAATGTATGCAACATGAGCTACCTTAATAACCTGAGAAATACATTGCGAAAAACGGTCAACATAAAGTTGGTGAATAATCATAGGTTTATAAGTAAATCGTATGTACATAAGCCACAAGTATAAAGTAAAGTGACAAAATGTCAAAAAAACTACATTGGCTCTTAAGCTCATGACCCCGAAGCTAGACTTTGTAATGGCCCCACCAGAGTATTTACCAGACACTCAATTTGTTAAGACATGAAATGCATTCGTCCCGTTGGAGCAACCCAAACACGAATGGAGGCGTCACCCTCGATAGATCTATCCACTCACTCTCGCTTGCATCTTAATTAACGGTCCATGATAATAAAAGGGGACTTAAAGTGGTAGTAAGGCAACTTAAGCAATGTATGGAATTTAATACTTTGGCATGTACGAAAAATAGTTGTGCAATGTATTCTCCCCCGTGGGATTTAAAATCAAATAAGTAATTAAAACGGGGCTATGAAGACTCACCTCGAAATGATAGTACAAAGTGATGGAATGATCGGGACAACAAGGCGCAAACACTAGCCGCAACCTAAATGAATGAATGTGATTTAATTTAGATCATGCCGTGATGAAATGAATGCACATGCACATGATACCAATACCACTCGTAATTTGGAAATACTAGTTATTGTCATAGTAAAATAGTTTCCATACTTAGGAAAAATAAGTCCATATATAGAAGTATATAACTTGTCGTATTATCACGTATAAAAATGTTAGCGTTAAATTCCTTGTATCGAAAACCTTAAAATAACGTCGTTAAGTCGTATAAATATTCTCTTGGGTCATACGTATTTCATTTGTTACGAATATAGTCCTTAGTAACATTTCTAGAAAATATACCATTTAGTGCGTAAGTTATTATTTTTATTTATGACCATATATATATATATATATATATATATATATATATATATATATATATATATATATATATATATATATATATATATATATATATATATATATATATATATAGTTTTGACGATGTTAAAACGGGTATAACTTGGTCGTTTTAAGCTCATTTTCCTTGTTCTTTATATCCAAGGATTCGTTTTAGTAAGTACTAATATATTTTTGATAACTCGGCTCCTCTAGGTTATGTTTAACGCTTCTATTTGTCCGTCGAAAATTTCCAAACAGCATGCAGTTTTTCAGGAAATAGTTTTCGTCAATTAATTTGCAAAAATCATAACTTCTTCGTTATAAGCTCGTTTTAATCCGTTCTTTCGCCTAAAGCTTCGTTTTTTAAAGTATTTTCTAAATCTTTGGTCAAAAATTACCCCTGAGTTCCTGAGTTTCCCACGTTTCCAAAATAGGGACAGTAGGTATATATATATTTTCCAAAATCATTTTCCTAGTTTCAAACTTGTTCCAACTTCAACCAAACCACTTTCAATCACCACAAAACTAGTCTAATCCTACCATACACCTTCTTAGGGTGTCATGGGTTCCTAAACATCATAACCAAGTAGATCTAACAAAGATCTAACAATAATCACTTTCTAAGGTTCAAAAGTTAAAAGTTTATAAAATAAAGTGGTATAAGCTATTATATGCATGAGTTCTTGTAAGAAAAGTATATAATCATAGTAATAACTTGTAAAAATTATAAAATGAGTTTGTTAACTTACTTTGAAGGTTTAGGGAGTTTAGATGATGAAAAACCTACTAATCCTTGAGTTTCTATTTCAAAACTCCAACAAGGATGACTAAGTGAACAAGTTTATATCTTGATCTTGGAAAAATTGTTGTTCTTGCTTCTTGGATCACCCTAGGCCGATTACACAAGAGAGAAAAATGAGAGAAAAATTACTTGCACTTAGATAAATATTTGTGAGAAAAATGGGATGAAAAGGGTTAATATATAGTTAGAGACAATAGTTAGGTTGGCATTAAATTTGGTAGGTGAGGTTAAGCACATGAGATGGCTTAGGAGGGGGGGGGGGATGTTGGGTGATTTATTTTTGAGAATTAGTGTAAGATTGTGTAGTATTATTTAGTTTTAGGTTTAATCGGGTACCGGGTTTGTTAGAAATAAATTTTATCGAAGTTATTCGGGACATAATAAAGTTGTAAAAATTGTAAAAATATGTTGGGTAAAAATACGGAGAGTTTGGGTGATTATTGTTTAATTTCTACGAAAACCGTCGTAAATAAATTAGGCGTACGATATAAATTAAATAAATTTACACAATACCGGGTAAATTAATAATATAATTTTTATATTATTAAAATAAATATAAAAATATATTAGGATCATAGTCGGGAGTGTCGGACGTGTTAGCCACATTATTAATCGTTTGTTAACGTTTATATAGAAATAATTATACGTAAAAGTTAATTATACCAAAAGTATTAGTTTAACTATCCTACGAGTGGAATAGTATGCAAGTGACATAATAATGATACGTAGACTACTTCTAGTCTGTATGAGATGTCCCAAATGATAATGCATGAATTCGCTCTTGAACCAATACGGTTACGCGAATTTAAATACTCGTAAACTAAATTTACGATGAAATGAGTAATGCACGTGAATAGTGAAATTTCTTCCAGAAATGAATAGTGTCAAGTGAATAGTAAAATTTCTGAACGCTTCTCAGAATGTCGAACTGACCTCGAAAACGATGAATAGTAAAATGATGAATAGTAATCGGTGAATAGTAACTGATGAATAGTAGATTGTCGAGGTTTGGAAAATGACCAGAAATTACGAGTTGTGACAAGTTTTTCGTTTTCATTTTTGACCTCTAAACATGTTTTACATTCTATAAAAACTTCTTTTTCTTTTTTCCAATGTTGTAGTTTAATTTTTAATTCAAGTACTTCATTTTCTAATTTATTATTAATATGTTTTAGTGACTTATTTTTAGCTATGACCTTTTGACCTAATTTACACAATCTACTATATTCGCTATCTAGGTCTTTTTCATCTAAAAATAAATTTTCATCACTATAGTATTTGGTTTTAGAACGTACCTTATCGGATACCTTTGCCATGAGACACCTTTCATCTTTTGTTGTCTCTTTTTCATCATTGTCACTATCGCTCCATGCTCCTCCTACAAAGGCCTTGTGGTTTTGACTTCTTGACAATTTCGGACATTCTCCAATAAGATGATTTGGATCTCCGCACTTAAAGCACTTTCTTTCATTATATGGTTGCCTAACGTATCTTCCTCCTCTTTTGAAGAATTTCTTGAAATCTCGTACGGCCATAGCATACTCTTCATCGTTGCTTTCGGAGGTTGAGCATTCTTCGTAACTAGAGTCCTTTTTAGCTTTCAACGCAATCGATTTGCTTTGCTCCCTTTTTCCTTTGACCATCTCGGAATCTTTCTTTATTATTTCTTCATAGACTTTCAAGTTGCCAATTAACTCGTCAAGTTGAAGAGTTGACAAGTTCTTCGATTCTTCAATCGCCGTAACTTTAGCTCGCCATTTTGGATAAAGAGCCCTAAGAAATTTTCAAACAAAATTTTTACTAGAAAAATTCTCATCAAGTGCTTTTAAACTTGTGATGATAGTGTTAAACCTAGCAAATGCATTATCTATTGATTCCCCTTCCGAAATCATAAATTGTTCATATTGTTGAACAAGAAGATCTATTTTATTATCTTTGACTTGACTATTACCTTGGTGAGTAATTAATAAAGAATCCCAAATTTCTTTTGCGGTTTTACACATAAAAATTCTTTCATATTCTTTGCGTGGTAACGCATTATAAATAATTATTTTAGCCTCATTATTTTTTGCTAGTTTCTTTTTCAAATCATCATTTTATTTTTCAAAAGATACAATTTCATCCTTTTTAGTTTCAAAATTATATTGAATAGGGGGAAAGTCACCAAAGGTAATAACATGCCAAAGATCAAGATCTTTTAATTTCACATAAGTTTCGAATCTATTTTTCCAATAAAGAAAACCATCACTTTCAAATAATGGTGGTCTTTGCATAGATTGCCCTTCTAAATATTTTTCCGATTCCATAGATCGATTCAAGTTTTAAAATACAATATATTTTAAAAATCTTGTTTGACGTGGCTCTGATACCAATTGTGGAAAACTAGAAGGGAGGTTGAATAGTTTTACGTCTTTTTAATTTTTGTAAAACTTGGTTTCAAAATATTAATACGAGTTTATTCAATTGTTTGTTTGAAAAAGCCTTCAATTAGAGTTAAGAACAAAAACAACTATATGATCTATTATATGTGAATTCTTTTAGGTTTGTTATAAAAACCTTGTTTTTGAAAACTTAGTATAGTTTTAAAACCTTGTTTACTTTTAAAACTTTGATTCGATCTTATGTGAACTCAAATCTTGAACAATATGAACAACTATATCTAAGTATAAGAAATAGTAAAGATGTAAGCTAAGTATGTAAGATCAACACATGCACAATATAAGCAATTATAGCTATGTACGAGATGTAAATAAGTAAGCTAAGTAAAGGAAAGATCTAACCGCAAGACAAAGGATTTATAGTGGTTCGGCTACAAGGACACCTTCCTTGTTCCTACTCCACTCCCCGAGTCACCTACTCGAGAGTTTTCTTCACTATGTCAACAGGCTCCCTTATGGCGGAGAAAACCTTACACAACTTTCGCTTACACCAATTTAACGACACAAAGCTAAATGTCGAGTTCTAATCCTAGCTAGAACTAATCTCACACCACTTATCACTACACACCTTCTTCACAACTTCTTCACAACACCACTACTTCACAACTTAACTCTAGATCTTCACACCACTACTTCTTCTTCACAACACTACTTCTTTTCTTCTTCACAACACTACTTATATCTCACTACTTCTATTCACAACTTCTACTCCTAGATCTATCTAGTTACAATACTAGTTACAATACTATCACACCTTTACAATGAATGTACACAACAACTAGACTATATACATAAATCTACAATACTTCACAACTTGATGTTGAAGGAGTATTCTTCTCTTGCACTTTGAAAGATGAGAGGTGGGGGAAAGAATCACTTGAAACAAGGATTAACAATTATATGATCAAAGGGTTTTTAGGAGGATGTTTAGAGAGATTTGGATCTGAAAATTTTCGTGCAAGAGGAGAGAAAAATTCCAGGTTTGAGGTGGTATTTATAGGGAAAAATTTCTGACAGAATTTGAGAGGGGAGCGTGGCCGGTCCCCTTAATTGTGGCCGGCCCCCTTAAAATTAAGGGGGCCGCCCAGCTGAAACGGCCAAAAACTTTGTCTTTTTCTGGGGAAAGTTTATTTGGAGAAATTTTAACTGAATTTGGTTAAAAATTTGAATCCATATAATTATTATGAAATAAACATTTTCTTTAATTACCAAAAATGTTTTTCTTAAATATATAAAATGTTTATACCATTTTATATAATTTGTAATTAGTAAATAACCCTTCCTTTGATCATAAAATGTATTATGCACTTGTTTATTCATACCTTAAGTGAATTAGTTGGATACAATGATATTTTGTCACCAAATACTTATTTACGTAATGATTTTACGTTTAATGATTTTGCATTTTGTGATCGTCATAACATAGGGATATCAATAAATATTAATAATGTTTTTACGCATTATTTATATCAACAGATATGATTGGTTAAGATGATGACGTGCAGGCATTTGTCGGTAATATGATGTTCACGATGGGCTTTACAATTGTTGACAACATAGAAGATTACATAGCCTAGGTTATCACAAGTAGTTTTCGGAGCCCCTTTTTGTGAAATCACTAATCTGGCGATAGATGGTGAGAATGGGATAATGACCTTCACCGACGGGGTTAAGGAAGTCTCATTTCAAACCCCCCAAAAGTCTTGGGAGTATCAAGAGTTGGGTCACGATGGACTAGACGTACTTGATAAACTCGGATCTCAAGTTGTATTAAGTGACGATGACGTTAGGAGAGGATGTAAGAGTCCTCTCGATTTGGAGCGAGGGTTCTTCAAGGGAGTTAATGAACTTAGTTCTAAATATAGGACAGACATGTGGAGTTTTGAGGATCCCAAATACTTACATTATCAAAGCAATTCTGAAAATGATAACGAGGATGACCTAGAGAACGTGACTAACGATGGAGTCACGTAATAGGGCATGACTTTGAGTCTAGCTACAAGACTTGTTAATAAAGAAAAGCGCTTCTTAGGAGGCAACCCAAGCTTTATTTGTTTGTTTGTTTGTTTATTTGATTTTATTTGCTTCCGTATGTTTGTTTTATTTTCATTGCTTATTGTTCATGTATCAAACATTTTGTGAAAATTCTTTATTTTGTTTTTAACTTCGACTTAATTACATATAAAGGTATTTTGCAAAAGATAAGTGTAAGGGAAATCCAAATTTGTTTTTAAGAACGGATTGAGCATGAACGATAACAATGAGATATAAACATACATATTAGTACTTGTTTGAGTCAAATGCTTGTATCGAGTAATAATGATTGTTTTGCAGGATTCTAGGAATTAGAACATAGGTTTTTCCAGAAATTTTCCAGAAACAAAATAAAGAATTTCGTCAGGTCAAATCTGACGGCATCAGGCGTCACCTAATGACGTCAGGTATAGTTTTCTGGAAATTTTATAGGTTTTATTTTTCTGCCGGAATTGTAAAGTTTCATGAAATCTGTATTTTATAACCTCCAGGAATCTGCAAACAATCATTCCACAAGCATTATATCTTTACTTGCTTTCTAGGATTTAATTTTATGTAGATTTACCGCCGATTTTACGCGAGGTTTTTTTTGTTTGTTTTCTCAGCTAATTAACAGGTTATATTAGACAAGAAGATGTACATGGAGAATCAAGCTTTTGGAGCTATTCTAATCTTGAAGTTATCACATTTTCTTGGAGGAAGATTTAACCATGTTACTACATCATCCACATCAAACGAATCAGGGGAGTATTTGTTTCATTCTTTCATTTTCCTTTACTTTACTTTCTTTCAATTGAACATTGGGGACAATGTTCAGCTTAAGTGTAATGTAAATAAAGATTCCTTAGAGATTACAATTGCGCTTGCTTTTTGTCTTGTTCGATAGTAGATGTGTAATAAAACTGAGATAAACACTTGTTAGGGTAATTTTAGCACCAAATTTAAAAAATTTTACGACATGTAGGAGTGAAACTTTAGTCTTAATAAGCGTCTCATGGATAGGAGTTATATGACTAGCACAAAAACCGTACCACTCAAAAAATTTTCCACCCCAAATATGTGAGGTTCGCCCCTAGATTTGATAGGAAACGCCTTAGTGCTTATGTGTGTACCGGTAGCATTAAATTCTAGAACTTGCGTTAGTGATTCATTCCAAGACCACATGTGAGACTACATTCGTGTAGTTGGAATTACTACATGATAAGAGGCATAGGATAACCCATGTTTTTAAGCCTGTTTCTTTTTGTAATTACATTGACTTCATTGGTCAAGTAATTCTCCCACACCTTTGCGATTTAGTCATTTTTAGTACACGATACCCCTAGTACACCCCTCAGAGCCTATCTTTTTCGTTTCTAACTTTAAGCATTTTACTTAAAGAAAGAATTTGTTTACAATCCACCCCCAAATGTACACCCAAATCGCCTTAGCCTTCTTTGTATGCACTCATCTTTAGTGCATCATTGTTACAACATTTATGTTTAAACCCTTTGTTAATTGCCTAATTGATTACATGGTTGCTAAGTCGAGTCATATCTTGTACATATTGTTTTGGGACGATTGGGACTCATGGGTAAAGTACTATTGTTATGGAGTAATGGGGAAGAACATCATTTATTACCCCCATATGTGCGTTAATATTTTAAATTACTCAAAGTGTTTTGATTATCTTAATTCGAGTCGTTAGATTAGTTACATGTAAAGTATGTAAAAGTTCAAGTGTAAGGGGAGAACCGAGCCCCCTTGATGTATTATTTTGGATGGTAGGGCAAAAATATATGAAAAAAAAAATTGAAAAAATCAAGATAAATGAAAAAAAAAAATAGAAAAAGAAAAAGAGAAAAACATACGGACTACCATCCCGTTTCCTTTTGTTTTCATTTGAGTTTATGTTATTTATTTACTAGCCTAAGTTTAGTCGAGTCTTGGCTTAGCAACGCCACTTTGTACATGTAATTAACTAAGATAATTAGCTTGCCACCAGTAAAATATCCCTTTATCCAACAAATCGTGTTTTCCATATCCCTACACCTAACTTTATAACCCTTGTAAATACCTCTTTGATAGTTTTTCCTAGGTGTTTACGCTAAGTGGTGGAGGTTTTTGATCCTTTCCCAAGTCTTTGGTAATCTATTTGCTATGACAGGTAGTGAGTGATATTTTTCCATTTCCACTAGTTATATTTTAGTTTATGACACCCGAGAAATAAGAGTATCCAAACACTATTTGTGAGGTGCTAGTATATAAACTTTGTGCTTGTTTTGATTAAGGTGGATGATCATGTGTTGTAATTACTTTTATATTAATGTTAAATGACCCCTAACTTGTATTTTGATTAGAATAAAAGCCCATTTGCTTGAGGACAAGCAAATCTCAAGTGTAAGGGTATTTGATGAGGCAAAATTTGTTACGCTTTTAAGGGGTCATTTAAGCCTTAAATCATGATAATGTGATCAATTATTACCCTAAATCATTCTTTTTGTCATTTTAGGTACTTTTGAGAAGAATTCTGGAAAAGGAAGCATTTTGTACGTTTTTGGAGCATAAAAGTGAAGAAAACGACAAAGTCAAGAATCCAAGCTGGAAACAGTACCTGACGGCGTCAAGAGTCACAATGTGACGCCTTCACTTGTTGATCAAGAGGTGGATATTTATTTTACACTTGAAGCGCCAGAACACTTTTTGGGCATTAACACCTGACGGCGTCAGCCTTTACCAGAAGAAGGCCATCACGTGTAACTCTAAAACGTGACGGCCCAGAACCCACATAACGAGAAGGTGTCAAGAAGTTGGATTGGACGACAAGAAACCCTAGCCGCGGCGAGATGACGGCGTCAACCATCAAAAGGTGACGCCGTCACCCTTGTAAATCTATATATAGTTTTGGATTTTTCATTCATTAGTGTGAAACTTTGGAGAGGAACTTTGTCACACAAACCCTGGCTCGAATTTCAGAAGTTTTTAAGGGTTTCATACCCTTGTCTCTTCCATGTCTAACTGAAGATAAGTAATCTATCAATCATTCAATATGTCTATGTGTTGTTTGATTTTATCTTACGTTTGTCTTTCTTTTAACATGCTAGGCTAGGTTTATTTGTGTTTGCTTAGATGTAGTGAAACCTAGTTATTGATTATTGATTGATGGTTGGTTATTAATTGTTGATGGGTGATTGTTAATCGATGTTAGGCTTAAGAAAACTTGCTAATCTCCTATTCGGTAACTTGTTTGAACGTCTTAAGAAACATGAATCGGATGTGTACTACGATTTTAATGGTTGTATTTAATACGTAAGTGACTATTAAGGAGTCATGGTAAGGATACTTAACGTGTCGCCATAGGAAGAGATAGAAGCTTATAGAGTTGGGGAAGATCGTACACGGCCCCACAATTGGTATTAAGGAATGCAACACGTCAACCACGCAATTGTAACAAGCTTATCAATCAATAAAAGATAACTATGGAGTAATGAAATCTAAGTAAACACGTTTTCTCCATATATAGTTTCACATTTTATTTTATTGTCCTTTTATTTTTATTGCATTAGTAGTTGTTTGGGTTAGTTGACTAGCAACTAATTCCGCCCACTCTTCCAAAACCCGTGATTTTTAATTGCTTTCATAAAATATAAACAAAATACAAAAAGAATCATCTCTCACCTCTAGACCTAGTTAGATCAATTTCAATCCTAACGAACACTATTTCCTGTGGAGAACGATCAATCCCCCGGTACTTGCCACTTCACTATACTACATCGGTCAGGTACACTGCCTGGTGGGGATTGTAAACTTCTCACGATCCTTTAAGAAGTAAAACTTTCGTGTAGACCACAATCCGCACATCACTTATCTATACTACACTACAACGGTTAGGTGCACTGCTTAGGAGAATTGCAAAACTTAGTGGTTTTGCAAAATTCCGCATCAGTGTGTTTGGAGGGTTAGATGTCTTAATGTTAATTTTAGAGTTGGTGTTAAGTTTGATTTTTGAAAAGAAATATATCTTATTTCACTAGATTTTCAATATATACAATTATCAACCAAGAGTTATTGTTAAAATAAATAAATAAATAAATAAATAAATAAAACATATAATTAAAAAAAAAATCCCAAAATGCCTTTTACTTACCCCAAATTTAATCCATTGGAACTCCTACTACCCTAAAATATTATTGGTATCTTATAGTACCTCATATTTGGTTATTTGATTCATATACTATACTAGCCCTAATTAATATAGTCACATGAATTTAACATGTTATACTATAGTTAGTTTTTAACGAAGGAAACTGGATGTGAGATTTAGCTAGTGACATTTGTTCCTTACTTTTTTTGACAATTTTTTCTTGTAGGTCTTCGAAGATTATTGCCCACTTCTTCAATATTGATCTTGGAATGGATTATGACTTTTGGAAAGGCGTTGCAGAATATCTTTTTTATTATCACAAATACTAAAGTGAAAAAAAAAATATATATATATATATATATATATATATATATATATTTGGCCAAATTTTTATTTATTTATTTATTTATTTGACAAACTAAATTTGCACCATAAAGAATGAAAATAACAAAAAATATTAACGGATGTTGCATATATAAAAAGATACACTTTTCATTAATATATATATATATATATATATATATATATATATATATATATATATATATATATATATATATATATATATACTACATGACCTAAAGTTGATTGTATCCCGTGTCACACCCGACACCCAAGGTATGTCCATGAGTTGCCTAAAATTGAATGTAACCCGTGCCACATCCGACAACCAACAAATTATACTGTTGTAACACTTTTTATTAAAAAATCACAAGGTTTTGACAAATTTGCAGCTCATAAATTTCGATTCTAACAAATACAATGTGCTAATTTTTCCTATTGGATCCCTTAACATTAGCATAGTAACATTCAATAAAAATGAGAATTAATAGTGATACATGCTGCTACTCTTCCTGTTTGGTCACTATAAGAAAGAAATGCCGAAAAAATTAAAGAGAAAAAGTAGCTTGCAAATTAACGTGATATCCAATTTACTTCCTTAAAAACTAACAATTATATGGCATGTGACAGTCATGTGACTGAGTTAATTAAAGATAGGGTATTATATGAACCAAATTACCAAATATAAAGTACTAAAAGTCACCATTAAAACTTTAGGGTAGTAGGAGATCCAATTAGTCAAATTCAAGGTAGTAAAAGACATTTTGGCCTTAAAAAATAGTAGGTGAAATACCTAGATAAACGTCAACCTAAGACTACTTGTAATAGGAGACCAAACCCTCAATTGGTCTACCCATTGCAAACGCTCCATCCCTACTACAAGAGAACCAATTCTGCCGCTAATATATACTAACGAGTTAGCATGTGAACGTAGTTAAGGTAATAAAATGACCAAAGTTATTAGTATGGGGTATTAAGTTATACCTTCAATAGTTGTCCTAGTTTGGGGTACTTATTTTCACTTTCTGTTTAAATTTTAAATGATTTATTTCAACCCCAAGATTCGAGACACATTGTGCTAGTATAGGAATCAAGCATGATAGGTCTACCAATTGGTCTCGTTAGAAAGAAGAACCTCGACATAAGCTATTGGATCCTTGGTAGCCTCAGCAAGGAAGGGGTACTCTGCCGCAGTGAAGGCATTGCTAGCATTATCATATTCAGCCTCGTGGGTGGAACTGTAGTAACGTACCTTCGATAAATCCACATGCTTACCAGCATTCACAAGATCTGCAATCACTTTCCCTACCTCGTCGTTGTGATATAGCTCCATTGCTATATAAGGAACAACTTTTGAGACCACCACAACCCTATCTTTCCTAAGAACTTTATACGTATGCCTGAAGTCATCCAACTCTTCATGTAGCTTGGTCTCTTGTTCACCCAACTTCAACCTCTCATCTTCGAAGCCCTCACACTTAGACTCTAACTCAGCAATTTCCTCCTTATACCCTGCAATTTTAGCCTCCTCCTTTCGCAGCTTCTTACATTCTGTTTTAGTTTCTTTTAATTCCTTCTCCAGATCATGGATATCAGAACGGAGTTCTTGCACAAGGGGATTCTTTTCAAGATCTTTTAAAGCCTCCTCACACTAGGACTGAATTGCAGCAAATTCTTTGTCCTTCTTCTTTTTCCTTGCCAGAATGGCATCCATCTTCTCCCTTGCGGTTTCGAGGGTACGCACCACCTCCCTTGTTCGAGCATTCAAGTGATTGTCCAACACGGCCTGCCTTGTATAGCTTTTGTCGTGCAAATCACACAGTTCCTCGATGGGCATGTTGGTCAAAGTACTCCTCCAACTAGCTTGAATGATATGCTCAACAAGATGATGACAGGCTAGAGAGTTGGGTAGCTCCTTGGTATTGGAAAGACCTGTATGGCATACAATTGTGAGATAGACATAACTATAATCTTGTTAAACAAACGAACATAAGCTTACCATGAATGCCCTCGTCCATCTCAACAGCCTTTTGGGTGGAAAGTTGCCCCTTCTACCTAGTATTCCTGGGGGGAGGGGTTGGCAATATCAATTTCCTTTTTGGAGTAGCCTTAACAGGCTTCGCACTTGAGCTTTTCCTATTTCGCACCCTGTCAGCAATCCCAGACGCAGTACCAAGGATGGTTACCTACTCATCCTCCGAAGGAGGATCATAAGAGTCAGCGACATTCTCTACCAGCAAAGAAGTCCCCTCCACATCCACGGGCTTCGATGACGTCGAAGGCTTGGTTGGTTGGACAGAAGTTATGGGCTCAATCATTTGAGCATCACCCTCTTGGTTATTGACTGAAACGGAGGGTGAGCCAACTCCATAGCTGACCTCGTTACGATCCTTTGGCAGGAAACTCACCTCCTTCGCACCACCAGAAAAGACAAAATTTCAAAAAGCCATTTCTGCAAGCAGAAATGAAAAGATAAATATCATCAGACAAGCTATTTAATAAATGTAAAAGAGAATATACATACTTTGTCCACCACATTCTATTTCAGGCTTCAACGGGGAACCCTCCCAGTGATCAACTATACCGGCCATATAAAGGATAGGCTCAGGGAACGTTTGTACATTCACTGGATAGCAGACAAGACGTTGATACAATGGATTCCTCTGAACAGTGTAAGGCAACTCATCTTCGAAACGTTTTTTGTCAAACTTGTATGCTTCATCCAATATGGCAGGATACTCCAGAGGTATTATTGTGTCTTGAATGTAAAAGAAACTCCCTTTCCAATCCGTAATATTTGAAAACGGTTTTAAAAGTATAGTTGGAACATCAAAGTCACCCCTCTTGGCTAATGTCAACCAATCCCCACCGGGGTATAGGTTCATAAAGCCCCTAAGCACTGTCAATGAGGGCACATACCCATAAGCTTTACACATCACTATGAACCTTGTAAGTTTGGCTAAGCCAAAAGGGTTGAACCTAGATATATGTACTTTGTAATACTGCATAAACTCTAGAATCAAAGGGTGAAGTTTGACAAAGTAAAAGCATGAGTATAAAGCCCTACATAACCTTTAGGGGCATCGAATATGGCTTGATGTTTGGTGGGAAGCATGATTTTATACTTCCTGGGAATGGGATAATATTTCAGAAAATCCTGTAATTCATCTTTGGTTAAAGTACATTTTTGTTCTTTGATAACAAACTTGGAATTTTTTGCCATAATTACTAAAACAAAGCAATGTTGTTACGAAAAACTTGAGTTTGACAAAAGGGAATTTACCTTTTTTGTTTGCAAAGATTAATCACGCGTACTGCTATGGATGGATTTTGATCAGATTTGCACACAGTAATTGAAAGTGGATTTTGGGCGCAGGAGTAAAAATGATTTAGGGTTGGGGGTAATTGGATTTATACCATCCTTTGTTTTAATCCTCGCCGTACACGTGTCGTCACATACTTATCTAGCCGGACTTCAAATGGATTTTTAAATTTTGAAGGGACATGCGGGATTACCGATGTTTAGGCAAGTGGTATATTATGTGAGTGGTTATATGGTATTTAAACGCATTTAATGCGTGTTTGAGAAAATTCCACATTTCTTTAATTTCGTTTCGTATGCCTCTACGATATGATGTACTACGTTTGAGCTTGCGATAGAGTTGAAAACCATATATCCTCGTACGCATATCTAACTTTCAACTGAGGGGCTTGACGATGTACCCTCTAGTTAGCTCGAAGGACCCCCCCCCCCCTTCGAGCCTCATCGCAACCTACATATCGAAGGCTCTGGCTAGCCTCCTAAAACTTTCAATGGCGTAAAACTAATCACCAGTGATCTAGTTACTAAGTGGGAATTCGCCAGTCGAAGGATTAAGCCCTTCGGGGTATCCTTCAATAAGTTGTAAGGACGGAACAATGCCAAGTCCAAACATTGGTAAGACCAAGTCCCCACGTCTCCTCTTCCTCCTTAGCTCCCCCGCTAAACCAGGAGGAGTGGGGCACTAAGCCCTAGCGGTTACCATAAATCATGGGACACCCCCATGATCTCCAAGAAACGTATGAACACTCTCCAAAGTTATCATCTATAAATAGTCTTGGACAAGTCATAAATCTGGTATGCAATCTCCACTACTCTACTTTATCACATTTTCATTTAACTTCTCATATCAAATACTTATTCACACGCCGGAGGTGGTTCGCAAGGCTTCACTTAACGTAGTGTCTTCGTATTTCTTATTTCAGGTTAGACACAAGCTTGGCTAAACCACAACATCCCCTATATCCTTTGATTACCATCGAAGGCTTGGTCGTGCAACTTATTTTACAATCAGTAACAATCAAGCTTAAACCGTCTTCCGTAAAGGCTGCAACAGGTACATTACCCCCCCCCCCAACCCACCCCTTGTTTTTATGTCGTTCGATTGGCTAGCAGACGAAACCCAAAGCAAAGAAAAAAGACACCTCAATGGATCTTTTTACTGTTGGAAGGTATTTGTTTAAAAAATAATTATTCTTTTTAAAACACACCTTTTCACTTATAAATACCAGACTATCTTGCCTTTTTTTCACACTTTCTCTTCTACAACTATCTTCTTCAACTATTCTTCAACTCAAAACAATGTCTCACAAAACTCCTAAAACCGAAGCACCAAAAACCTGACGCTAACTAAACGTTCCAACAACAAACGACCCCAATTTTTAATTAAACGGGCACTCACCGCTTATAAATTTTTGACCCGCTACTTTCGTATACCATTCACAACTTCATCAACCTGTTTATGTAAATAATCCGTTTCGCCTCCGTTTAACTAACAACAACAAAATTATCCGTTTTCACCTCCAATGTACCCACAATAATAACAATCTTAATATTATCATTCAGAAGTGCCACCACTGATGGACCAAGGTCAAAGTTCTCAATGATTTTCTTCGGTTAACACTCTTAATCTTAATGATATGGGTCCATTTTTTGGTAGTCAAGATTTTTCTACGGCCCAAGTTTCGGATGGTCATCCAGACCCGTTGAAACCGAGTCTCCCGTCGAAGAGGTGGCACCTGTCAAAAGGAAGACTACAAAAAGACATCAACAAGCCAAGATGGTGGTGAATGATTCACTTGAACCATGGAGCCCTGCGGAAGAGGTAGCAATGTGTTAAGCTTGAATACACGTGTCCGAGAATAGCATTGAAGGAAATGCTAAAAAGGCACAAGGGTTTTGGACGGAAGTACTAATATACTTTGAGAAAGAAATTAAGGAATCAAAAAGAGGATATGACTTAACTTTGTGCAAATGGAGAAATAGGCTTCGTCCTAAAGTTGCTAAATTTTGTGCGGTTTACGATACTATGAAAGGGAGGCACAAGACTGACGCAAATGAGACAAAAATCTACGATCAAGTGGTAAAAGAGTATCGTGTTATTTACCGTTCGCTCTTCACACTGGCTGAATGCTAGAGATGTTTACACTGTGAGGGCTTTTTTTTTTTCTTTTTTTAATAATGTCCCTTTAAGTTTACATTATTAGTCCCATATGTTTACTTTTATATTTATATATTTTTTATGTCTTTTATTTTGTTAATGAAATTTTAATTTTAGTTTGATGTGTTGTTTATTTGAATAAATGAAAAAAAAAAATGTGAGGTCCATAGATGTCTTATAATTTGAGTTATTAAAGGGGTGTTTTGTATTGAATTATAGGGGAAAGTGGTGTAGTGAATGCACTTTTTCTTTATAACACGAGCCTATAACTCACACACACCTAGCATTCTAATAATATATTAAGAGAATTTAATGCATGGCAATACCTTTGATTTATTATTATTATTATTATTATTATTATTATTATTATTATTATTATTATTGTTTCACAAAAAATACAAATTTTCTACAAAGATAATGATTAAAAAAACATTAATTAACTTGTCACGAATTATGATTGTATTTACCCTACTAAATATTGATATTTATATAACAAAACTTTTAAATTTTGATTTTTGTGAGTAAAATTATCACAAAAATTAATTAATATACATTGAAATTAAAAAATGTGAGCTATAAAAAGGTTAAAAAGTTAGTAGGCTACATGAAACCACAAATAAAGTTAGTTACATTTTTTTTTTTTTTTATCACTATCCTTTTTGTATATTAGAACAATTTTCTATCTTTACATAGTTTTAAAAACTGAGTTAAAGTATATTTATCTTAACTTAATGAATTATCAAAGTATCATTTCTTTTTCCAATCACGCTTTCACCTCGTGGGCTTGTACTTATATATTACTCCGTAATTTACTAATTTAAAGGGAATTTTTTTTTTCTTTCTAAAAGGTACTGTAGAACCGTTTTAAGAAGCCATGTGCAAAGGGTGTATATTCATGTTACAAAAGTTTTTTTTTTTTTTTTTTTTTTTTTTTTTTTTTTTTTTTTTTTTACTAATTTACTAATTTAAAGGGAATTATATTCATGTTACAAAAGAATATCGTAAAGTAGCTAATACATGTTACTTGATCAATTTTGTTTTAGATTTCTCGTTTTCATTATAATGCTTTTGTGTTTGCTGTATATTTTGGCATTTCATTTTAGGCAAATTTGACCGTATCTTGTAACACTATGTAACTTCAGTCGTCATATTTTTTCGAAACCAAAAACGATATTCTGATTTATTTTTATGTTTGAATATTAAAGTACTCTTATTATTTAAGCAGGCTGCATATATATATTTTCCTATCAAGGGCTCAAGGCCTCATCACTGATCACACATGTGCATGATTCATTGATTCCCTTTATTTTTTGGACACTCTAAATAAGCTCCCAAGTTGCTAAAAAGAAGCCCATGTGGTCTTGGACTGCCTCAGACTATTTATTCCTAATTTTTATCATAATTTACCGAGAAAAAACAATGACTCACTTTATCTTCTTTTAATCAATTCACAACACATACGATTGAGAGTATGTAGGGAAATAAGTTAAGGAGTAAACTACATTTTTGGTCCTTGTGGTTGTATCAAAATCTCACTTTTGGTCCAAAATTCAAAAAACGCTCAATATTAGTCCAAAAGTCCACGTGGACTTCATTTTTAGTCCAAAATTCGACCCTAGTTAGTTTAGTCGTTAAGTATGTTGCACCGTTAGTCCTTAGTTAGTTTGGTCGTTAGCAATGTTTACACCGTTAGTCCTTGTGGTTAAAAAATTGAAAAAAATTCGAAAAAAAAAAAATAATTTGAAAAATTAGAAAAAAATTCTAAAAAAAAATTTTTACGAAATTTTTTTTTTTCCAAAAAAAAAATTTGAAAAAAAATTTCTAATAAAAAATTTTCTTTTAAAAATTTCTAAAAAAATTTCTAATATATTAAAAAAAATTCTAATATATATAAAAAATTTTTAAAAATTTCCAAAAAAAAAATTTTCTAAAAATTTCTAAAAATTTAAATGTGTATGTATATATATAAAAAATTTTCCTAAAAATTCGTCAAAAATTTTTTTTTATAAAATTTTTCGAATTTTTTAAGAAAAAATTTTATTAGAATTTTTTTTTTGGAAAAAAAAAGTTCGTCAAAAAAAAAGATTTATAAAATTTTTCGAATTTTTTAAGAAAAAATTTTTTCGAAAATTTTATTGAAAAATTCGAAAAAAATTTTCAATAAAAAAATTCGAAAAAAAAAATTTTCAATAAAATTTTTCAATAAAATTTTATTAGAATTTTTTTTTTGGAAAAAAAAATTCGTCAAAAAAAAATTTTTTAGAATTTTTTTCGAATTTTTCAAAAAAAAATTTTCGAAAAAATTATTTCTTAAAAAATTCGAAAAATTTTATAAAATTTTTTTTTTTGACGAACTTTTTTTTTCCAAAAAAAAAATTCTAATAAAATTTTTTCTTAAAAAATTCGAAAAATTTTATAAAAAAAAAATTTTTGACGAAATTTTTAGGAAAATTTTTTATATATATACACACACATTTAAATTTTTAGAAATTTTTAGAAAATTTTTTTTTTGGAAATTTTTAGAAATTTTTTATATATATTAGAATTTTTTTTAATATATTAGAAATTTTTTTAGAAATTTTTAAAAGAAAATTTTTTATTAGAAATTTTTTTTTTCGAATTTTTTTTTTTGGATTTTTTTTCGAATTTTGGAAAAAAAAATTTCGTCAAATTTTTTTTTTTTTTTTTTTTTTTTTTTCGAATTTTTTAAGAAAAATTTTTATTAGAAATTTTTTTTCAAATTTTTTTTTTTGGAAAAAAAAAAAATTTCGTAAAAATTTTTTTTTAGAATTTTTTTCTAATTTTTCAAATTATTTTTTTTTGGAAATTTTTTTTTTTTCGAATTTTTTTCAATTTTTTAACCACAAGGACTAACGGTGTAAACATTGCTAACGACCAAACTAACTAGGGACTAACGGTGCAACGTACTTAACGACTAAACTAACTAGGGTCGAATTTTGGACTAAAAATGAAGTCCACGTGGACTTTTGGACTAATATTGAGCGTTTTTTGAATTTTGGACCAAAAGTGAGATTTTGATACAACCACAAGGACCAAAAATGTAGTTAACTCTAAGTTAAGGGAAATATCATTTTCTAATCATAAATATCAGCAGCATTGTATGAAGTATGGACTATTTTAGTTGTCAAGTTAGTAGTATTCAAATTAACAACCGGGGTTAGCATCCAAATTACTCCGTAATAATCCGAAATCAGGCTTAAAACTATACTACGCGATTTGTTTGTTTTATGACTAAACCTAATTTATACATACGCGTAAGTCTAAATTCAATAGCCGGAAGCAAAATCACATGAACCTTTTCGATAAGAAGAATTAGATAAAGTTAACAAAAAAAATTCATTTCGAGTCTTGACACAACGTGCTAGCAATATAAACCTTGTTATACATCAAATGTCACAAACATGTAACCATCATCAATTTGCCCTTGCTTTCTGGCATTTTGATGTCTTCTCAAAACGTTTCAAGTCATATTTCAGTATATATACATTTTTGGATGGCCCAAGCTAGAATAGGTTAAAAACGGAGACACGGATAACCTAGTTAGAGAGTGTATATCAAAGTCAAAAGATAGCCTAAACAGAAAAACCCTCATCCGGTAACCTCACATTTACCCAATATGTCAACCATTTCTCAATGGAACTTGCACTATGAACTTTCAGGAACTCACACAATCGACAGAAGTAAGTTCCTTGAGTGATGTTTGCCGATCTATTATCCGTGATATAGTGTTTCTTCGATCTAATTAACAATGCCCCTACCCATTGTTTGTACCCTATGCGCTACCCTTCAAATTTTAGCAAATCACCATGGATCACTCTCCTTAACTTGCTACGGAATACTTGCTAGACAAATAGATTTATATAAGAATGAAAACACTTGAACGAACGTGGTTTATAAAGAAAAAAATATATACATCTTAACATTTGCAATTTGCTAACCTAGCTTACTAACGTTTGACTTTGAGACTCATACTACAACCACAAGTTGCAATTAATTAAAGCGTTTATCATCATTTACATACATCTCGTATGAGCCCTATCACATGGCAATACAGGTTCATTGAATCAACCATTTATCCTACTTTTGGTTTAAGGTGACAAACATCCTTCCATGCCCCTATTTGACATCGATAGTTGGTTTGCTATGTCATTTGCATTACTTTCTATAACATCGAAATAGTTTTATTTTCTATTCAAAATGTAAAAATGTAACCATAAATTAAATACATCGTTTCAAGAGTATACAAATGTAATCTCTAAGGTTTTAATAATTTGGTTTCAATTCATCGTTAATATAGGGTTTTTATATCTGGTGTGGTTTTTATTATAAATAGTTTCCTAAAGAAGACATTAATTACAATCTTCATCAGAACTATATAGTTTCTTCAAAAATCAATAATAAACTAAGTTTATGAACTTTTGGAGGACGCAGAAGTATAATTCATACTTGAGTTGTGATTAAAAAAAAAAAGTTCAATCGCAATCTATATGGTTAAGGTTTACTATACGTTTGTGTATATGTTATAAGCTACTATCATATTAATGTCAATATCGAATATTCTTCATTGCCAGTTATATCTACTAACTAAACATAAGTATGATAAGCAAGAAAACCCAACCAGATTCTCATATATGATATCAAAAATCTTAGGAAACATGAACAAAACTCAATGTATGCGTATTTGTTCTTGACATTCAATATGAACCAAAAAAAGATGATCGATTATAAGAATTAATTCGATCATACGTAAAGTTGAAAGGGCAAATATAGGCTACCTAAAAAATCAGGCAGATACATGAAACCATACTTACATGTACTTGGAGAAAACGCCACACATTCGAGCTAACGATTGTATGATCCAATCTTTCCAAGAAAGTGAACTTCTGTTCTCTTCAATCTACGGTTTTTCTTGAGTAGATATATAATATGATGTTTATAAAGTTGGAAGCAACCGAAGGAGAAATCCAAAGAGATAGCATGATCCCAACTCGTTATATATACATGTACACAAACCTATTGATATATGAGATTTGGGATCAATGCGATCCCTTTGGATACCTCCTTTACTTGCCGTCGAGATCTTCATAGAAACGTTCTCTGGGTGAGTGAGAGAGAGAGGGAGATGTGAAGAGGAAGAACAAGAAAGACTTGAGAATATAGAAGATGCGAGGCTCAATATAAGAGATTGGCAAAATATGATATCTAACAAAGACAACTCATCAGTTTTCCTTTTTTATTTTTTATTTTTCTTATTTTTATTTTTATTTTTAAATTCGCTTTTTGATTTTTATGATATATGCTTATCATAAGACGTGCAATCAAAACAATTATTGACTTGTCTAACACAGTAATTTATCACAGGCTCAATACCTCTTTTCTCTATAAATAATTTTTAAAAAAAGCAAACAAACAAAGTAATTAACTTTGTTAATCCAAAAAAATATATATAAAAACTATATTGACAAAAAAGTACATTTGTTAATATGAATAGACCCCATATATAGTTTATACAGCCAGGCACATGGAGAGGTCTCACCCCAAGATAGTGGGTCACCCTATTCTCCATTAGAAATTCCCACCAATTTGGTGCATAATATTATGCTTTTATTCTTTTTCATTAATTACTACATAACATATACTTTAAGGGCATGTTTGGTTGGGGGAAATGATATCAAAGAAATGGAAATGAAATCATTTCCCGTGTTTGGTAGCCGAGGAAATAAAAAGGTGGAGATTTGCAAATCTTTGGGAGTTGAGTCTATGTACAAAATCAAGGAATTCATTTCTTATGCTTTTGGAGTGGAAACCATTTCTTAGGGAGGATAATAATAATAATAATAATAATAATAATAATAATAATAATAATAATAATAATAATAATAATAATAATAATAATAATAATAATAAATAAAATGTTATTTAAAAAAATATTTTATTTTAAAAAATAATTTTTTTAGAATTGTTATTTAAAAAAAAAAAAAAAAAAATTTTAAATCAATTTTTTTAGAATTGTTAAAAAAATCAAATTTTTTTTAAAAATAATTTTTTTTAGAATTGTTATTTAAAAAATAAATAAATAAATAATTTTTAAAAAATCAATTTTTAAAAAATAATTTTTTTTAGAATTGTTATTTAAAAAATATAAAAATAATTTTTTTTAAATCAATTTTTTTTTAAAAAAAAACTCAGTTTTTAAAAAAAATAATTTTTTTTAAAATTGTTATTTAAAAAAAATACTTTAAAAAAAATCAATTTTTAAAAAAAATAATTTTTTAAAAAAATAATTTTTTAAAAAAATAATTTTTTTAGAATTGTTATTTAAAAAAAAATAATTTTTTTCATTTCTCGGGTCAAGTCTCTGTTGTTACCAAACACTGGAATTATTATTCAATTTCCCTGGTAATTCATTTCTGTGAATTCCATTTCTGAGCTTCATTTCATTTCTCTGAATTTCACCCTACCAAACGTGCCCTAAGGGATTTGCTAACTTGTTTAACTATGGCACAAGCTTTTAATAATTAAATAAACTAAAATCGCTATATATACATGTTAGTTGATGTTAATTAACTTTTTAAATTTGTGATGTTTATCAAATGAGTTTTGCTAACTTGTATTCACTGGGCACTTGTTTAAATAACAAAATGATGATTAATTACGGTAATTTTAAAAATCTAAAAATGTTCATTAAATGCTTTTTTTTATTTAAAAAGAAATTTTATCTTCATTAACTGCATTTAATCGTGTGTCTATTTGGCAATTGGCACATATTAGTAAAACCCTTATCAAATTTATCAATGTTTTATACTATAAAAATAAAGTTATTTAAAGGAACAAATGTGTTCACTAAATGCTTTAAGCCATCATGACAGAAGTTAGAAAAAACCCATTATCCATGTTCATGTTTAACTGTTTTTACAGATAGGAAAATACATACCTAAATTTTTTACAAGAAGTTCCTTATTTAGATCATTCACAATTGATTATTTTGCCACAAAAATCTCATCTTTAATGACACTTTTCTCTTTCGATCAGATATCTAATTGTGTAACGCTATGTCAATACTATCACCTTGTAATACACCAACTTAGCTCCTAGCTATGTTGCGTTATTTACTAATTAATTGCATATGTTGTTCAAAAAAATTTTGCACATCATTTTGTTACTTATATAAGTTTAGTTACCAAAACAATTTATTGTAAAATACAATCTCTTGCGCAATATTTTTATATGTGCATGTTGCAATGTGGCAAAAAGCTAATAAGAGAATTTTGATTTTAGCAATGAAAAGTGAATCAATATATGCTTGTTCTGGAAGCAAAATGGACCCTTTGTTCACCATGAGTGTGTAGCATGTGGGTGTTTTAATTTAGTAAACATGATTAATAATTATGTAATCCAACAAAATCAGTCCAGAAATATATTCAGATCTTCATGGTCAAAGATACGTGATTTAAGGTGCTTCTCTTGGGCACATGTCTTTATTAGGCCAGCACAAATTATTACCATTTAATTAGTATTTCTATAATTAATAGAATTGGATTCTACTGTTTAACGTACTATATTCTCATGAACGGGCTATACTAGCATCACATATTATTTTTTTCTAATACATTTCGCTTTATAGATCATTTGTTTTTCTATGATTTATCCTTATGTTACTTTTTGTTGATATAGAGAAGTATCTTGAACAATCTTGATCGATAGTCGTATAAAGCAAGTGTCCTATAAAGCTCTAAAATCTATGTGAAATATATTTAGAGGTTAAAAGTTAGGTGAGGAAGGTCAAACCTCATGAGTGGCAGTTTTAGTGGATTAATGGGGCCTTGAGGGGAAGAAGAAAGATTAACACCAATCGAGTTAATTAAAGGAAAAAATGTTGTTGCACTTTATCATTCTAAAACTATATAGTCTAAATGCAATTATTATGTGTTATATATTTCGGATTAATGGTGTTTCTTCTGTCAAATACCATTCTTAAAAAATATTGTAAACGTATTAAACAGAATTACCAGAATTATACCAGCACTAGCTATGGGGCGATCTAGCAAAGGATAAAGAGCATGGATGTAACTTGTATGTACATGTGAGAAAATATACAAAGATCTACTAATTAATGCAAAACACTACTTTTGAATACAACCAACCTCCCCACATTTCTAATTCACAACAACTATCACTTCAAATATGATATCTGGTTTTGAGTTCAAATTACAATACGAGAAGAAAAGAAATCACAAATCAAACAGCTCTCACTGACAAACGAGAGAGAGGACAAAGAGTATACACACATAAAATAAAAGAGATAACTGAAAAATAATAAGAAAGAGACAATATATATCTTAGCTATCTAGGGCTTCCTTGAATTTTCTTTTCTGCACTCTAGCCCATATCTTCTATCACTTGTCGTATTTGGTCTTTACATATTTAAAAAAAAAAAAAAAAAAAAAAAAAAAAAATCAAACAAATAACATTTTACCTTTTCATACCTGTAGTTAAGACCTTAATTCACCAGTTATCCTTAGTATAGATTTAGCTTATACTTTTAATATTCCCCCTTTAAGCTAACTTCTGTACAAATCCAATAAGCCCACATATCACAAAACCTTTTGCGATCATGTACATCCAAACCTTTTGTAAAACCATCTGCTACATTATCTGCAAATTTGATTTTTATTGTTTTAACAATTCCTACAGATACTTTTTCTCTTAATAAGAATAACTCAATCTCAAAATGTTTTGTCCTTTCGTGAAAGACAGGGTTTGCTGCAATTTATATTGCAGAATTGTTATCACAATGAACTGGAACAGGGAGAGCAGTTTTTATACTCAATTCAATCAAAACCTTCGTAATCCATATTACCTCACATACCATACTGTTCATTGCTCTATATTCTGCTTCATCAAAAGATTTAGCAAAAACAATTTGCTTCTTACTTTTTCAAGAAACAAGACTTTCACCCAAAAACACTAAATAACCAGTCACGTATTTTCTTATGGCTTTACACTTAGCCCAATCTGAATCAACATACACATTTAGGTCAAAACTAGTACTTTTGTTAAAACAAAATACCCTTACCAGGTGCTTCCTTTAAATAACTTAGCACCCTGAAAGCCAACTTTAAGTGAGACTGCATTGGTGCATGCATATGTTGACTATGGACTTAAATAACTTAGCACCCTGAAATCCAACTTTACGTGAGACTGCATTGGTGCATGCATATGTTGACTATGGACATGAACTGCATAGCTTATGTCAGATCTTGTATGTGTTAAGTAAATAAGTTTTTCAACCAACTTTTGATAATTGTTAATACTAGTTAGAGGATTATCAACCAAAACTTTACCATTCTTTACAGTACTTTCTTTAGTCTCAATTAGAGTATTGCAAGGTTTGCAAACAAGCATACCAAAGTCAGATAACAACTCAAGACAATATTTTCTTTGTGCCGAACATAAACTGCCATTTAACTCTAATACTTCTATACCCAAAAGTACAGAGTTTTCCTAAGTCTTTTATCATAAACTTAAAGCTCCAAAAAGCTTTGAACTTGTTAATTTCATCCAGATTATTTTCAATGACAATAATGTCATCTACATAGACTAGTAAAGTAATAAAAACACGAGTTTTACTCTTTGTAAACAAAAAAAGTCATTTTTTTTTCTTTGTATGAAATCATTTTCAAATAAAACTGAAGTTAATTTTTCATTCCACTTCCTAAGAGCTTGCTTCAAACCATATAATGATTTTAGCAGCTTGCATACCCTAGTATTAGTTTTAACAAAATATCCTTCAGGTAAAGACATATAAACATCTTCAACCAGATTGCTATATAAGAATGCATTATTAATATTAGGTTGAAAAATTGACCAACTATTTTGAATAGCAATAGCAAGAATTCATCTTACAGTAACAATTTTAACAATTGGTGAAAATGTTTTTCATAATCTATTCTCTCTTTTTGATTATAACCATTTGCTACCAACCTAGCTTTAAACCTCTCAACCTCACCATTAGATCTGTGCTTAACCTTATATACCCATTTACATCCTATTGGCTTTCTGCTATTAGGAAGGTCAGTGACAGTCCATGTGCCCATTTCTATTGAGGGCTTACATTTCAAGATTCATATCCTCAACCCATATAATATCATTAGATGCATCACTATATGACCTTGGTTCAATGATTTTATTCAAGTTAGTAGAAAAAATATAATTTTCAAGACTTTACTTGGAGTAATTGACCTGCTTATCAGTATTATATTTGACCTTAGTGTCAATTTTAAAGTCACTTAGCTTAGTAGGCATACTAGTTTTCCTAGAATACCTTTTAATATAAGTTCTAAGACTAACAAGTGTTTGAAACATAATATTGAAATCTTGATAAATTCATCATCACCCTTAGATATATTCTTAGTTTTATCAAGTATTGCATTCTCTATTTCATCACAGATTGCTTCTGCTGATGCACTGTCATCAGGATGCTCACCCTCATCCCTTCTAGTGTCACTAGTATTTTCAGCACCGTCATGTGATGAAAGGTCTATACCCTTACCTTTTCCAGTATTTTTATCTTTTCCATCATCATGGGGATCATCTGACTTTAACTCATCTTCCAGATCACTATTAAAAAAATTAAGAATATTTGTTTTTTGAAAAACCATTTCATATTCTTTATTTTCAAAAATGTTTTTGAAAGGATACACAGTCTCATAAAACTTTGCATCTCTTTAATAAAACATTTTCTTACTTTCAAGATTGTATAACTTGTATCCTTTTTTATCAAAAGAATTACAAACAAACACACACTTTTCAGATCTAGAAGATAATTTATCAGAATTATTCAACACAACAGAGAATCACAGAAAACCAAAAGGTTTTAATTGAGAGAGATTTGGTTCAATTTTGTAAATCATTTCATAAGGTGACTTTCCAGACATCACAAAACTTGGTATCCTGTTAATTAAGAAATGAGAAAAGGTTAATACTAAACAACATTTATCTAAAAAACAAATAACAAGATCTCAACCATTCATCCTTCTTCCATCCAATGGTTTAGATTAAAATGAACAAATATACTGAGGGGCATTTTAGTCATTCAATACTTTCTACCTAACCCCTTAAAAACAGACACACTGTACACACAGATTCACACTCGTCTCTTTCATCTCTCTCATATCTCTCAGATCTAACAAAAAAAATCTCTCTCATACAACACACACACAAATAACGTCATGAATCCCGTCATCAATCCCAGCGATAGCCGATCCGCCGTCGATCCCACCATCAATTAATAGCCGATCCGTCGTTGATCCGCTATTGTTTCGCCGTCGCGATATCTAGGTGGTTGTGACTTACTTGACAACGGAGTATGCAGGATTAGATCGCAGTGAATTGGGATACGTCTACAACAAATAGTCAAATTAAAATAAGCAACTTGATAGTGAATGTACAACAACAACTAGAAGCAAAAGAGTAATTATGAAACTAACAGATCTAAAAACACACTTGTATAAAAAAATAAAAGAAAGAAAGATACAGGAAAATTGGGGATGTAGTCGGTCAAGTGAGGAACATCTTCAAGAACATAACCTGCTTCCCCTTTCTCCACTTTCATCTCACATCCTAAATAGTTATTGTTGTCCATAATCTTCTTCTTCACTTTTTACTAGTAATTTGACCACTTTTCTTATTTTGTTTGTTTATGTTTCATGGAATGAATGAATGAATCGGACGCGAAAGAAACAAGTTTGACGGAATATATTTTTCATTTTCTTTTTATGCAATGCTTTACATGTGATTTGTAACTAAAAAAATCCCATGCACCAAAGAATCCCATGGGATTCACAATGAATCCCATGGGATTCATACAAAATCCTATAGGATTTATACAGAATCCCATGGGATTTTTTATGAATCTCGTGGAATTTTTTTACAAATCCCGTGGGATTTTTCTGGACGGAAATTTTGAAAAAAAAAGTTCGTCTTTTTACGAATCCCGTGGGATTTCTCTAGATGGAAATTTTGAAAAAAAAATTCGTCTTTTTACGAATCACGTGGGATTTTTTTGCGAATCCCGTGGGATTTTCTGGGCGGAAATTTTGAAAAAAAAAATCGTCTTATTGCGAATCCCGTGGGATTTTCTGGACGGAAATTTTGAAAAAAAAAAGTTTGTCGAAAGTATATAAAAGTGCATATCTATAGAAGATGATTTAATTCTCGTTGCGATGGTGTATTTTTCGTAGCTTGAAGATTTAGCGTTTGCAAGATATGTTGTTTTTTAAAAAAGGTGGAAAGTGGGTTTTTATATTAAATGAGCTAAAATACCAATTTTGTCTTCCCTTTGTTATTTTTTGGTTTGTTCTATACCGTTGGATGAAATCAAAATGGAAGGCTAGGATGTGCTTATTTGTTCTTTAGATTTTTTTTGTTTGTCATGGATCTCACCTCATTCTGATTTATAAATTATGTACCATTATCACTTCTAAATACTTTTAGGGGGTGTTTGGTTTGAGGGTATGGGATTAGGGGAATGACTTTCATTCTGATTGTAATTGTTTGGTTGGTTCGTTAGTTTTTTAAAATTGGGAATGAAACCCATAAAAATAGGCATAATCATACCTACCAAGCATGGTGGGTTTACAAACCCATAGTGATTCACATACCCATAGTAATTCCCGTTAACAAACCAAACGCCCTAGTTTTATCAAATTGTTTTTTAATCAAATTGAAGAATGCAGTGATATGTGAAAATACTTCATCTTTCCCCCTTAACAAAATTACCCAAACAGATCTAGAATAATCATCCAGAATAGTCAAAAAATAAATAAATCCTTCTTTGCTTTGAACTTTATAAGGCCCCCATACATCTAAGTGAACAATATGTCCAAGATCTTTGGCTTGATATTCACTAAGAGGAAATGGTTCTCTTGTTTGTTTTGCTTTATGACATACATTATAGATATTATCTTTCGACTCAATTTTTAAATCAAGTTTGTATTTTAAAATGTTCGAAACTTGGTTAGATGGATGACCAAGTCTATTATGTCATACACATTTAGACAAACAGCAAACTTGAATATTTTATTAACCAATTTTTTACCTGTATTAAAAGTATATAGTCTATTGCCAGTCCACATTTGGGTCCTTAGAATTGAATTTTGTAATATACAAGCATCTTCATCAAATATGACTCTAAGCTTATTATCTTTTTTAAGTTTATGCAAAGATAGCAAATTGACTTAATAGTCAGGAACTACTAAGACATTATGAATAATAATCTTATCAATCAGTTTTAAAATTCCAACATGTATAATAAGAGATTTAGTACCATTAGGATGACCCATAGTCATATTAAGTTTTGAAACATCCATCACATTAAACATGGTAAGGATAGTGTAGGTCATATACTGGCTTGCACCAAAATAAATAATCCAACCAATATATATGCTATATATACTTATGTGGGTATTATGATTAAAAAATCTAGAAGTACATAAAGTTATTACCTAGTGATGACGTATAGTCCATATTCGGGTCATGAACCCGATTAATGAACATTACTAGCGCCCAAGCCGACCACGAGTGGGCTATCATAACAATGAATTGGGCTACCATGCTAACGGTTTGGACTCACGAAAGCCCAAACCCAAATACATTATTTATGGTCTAGATAAGGATCTCTTATTTACGGGATAAAGATCCATAGACCGGATAGGCATTATACGCCGAATAGTGAGGGGCATGAAACCTACAAGGATTTCGTGCCTATATAAAGAATATCATAATTCTCATTAAAGGTACGACTAAAAACCCTAACTCTTCACTATAATCCTAAAAACCGATTACTTACTCTCACGCCGGAGGATAATCGTGGGAGACAATCCCATGATAAGCCTAACGGTGTGTGTTTACTTTCTTAGTGCGCAGGTCTCAAGCATTAAGATCTAATTGGTACGAGAACAGGAACCCAAACAAGGAACGCCCAACTTTTGTATCAACAAGTGGCGCCATCCGTGGGACCCTACACTAAGAACTAGAATGACGAAGCATGGAAAGACTAGCCAGCGGACTCCGCTATCGAATAAAACGCATGGTGACTCTCAAAGGAAGAAACACCAAGGTGACTCAACCTCAAAGCAGGCCCCTGGAACAACCAGTGCGCCCAGTCACCAAGAATCAGGCCCAAGTCTGATCCTCCCAGCGGTAGAATTTCCCACAGGGACTACCCAGGCTACTACGGTGGCCCCTAGCACGGAGGATCTATAGCGCACTCTCTTCACCACTCCCCACCAAACGGTACCCATCGTGGACACCACCGAGCCGCCATGTGCGCCTAATCGAGACAGGGGACCAAATGTGGAAACGGATATCCTCGCGTTAGGGGAAGATGCGCCTGAGTTCACGCTAAGTAATTTTGTATCCCAAAATTACGAAACCTTAACTGCCCTCATGCAAGAGGAAGCAAGAAGAAGGTCAAGTTTAAGCCTACAAGCCCGGCTTAACTTTGGCCCTGAGTACGAAGCATCCCCATCGCGCTACCAGAAGGAGGGACGCGAAAAAGATAGCCGCCGACTTCCAGTGTTCGCTAGGGTTGGAAGGAAGGGTGTAGATGATGAAGCATCTGATTCACAGTATACAGAAGAGCATGAAGATAATGGAAGGCGTACTAACGTCCATGCTATACTTGGTAGCCGCAGAATCCAGGATAATCTTGGACGGCAACGCTCACCGAGCGAGAGCCCTTCAAGGTCTAGTAGCAGAAGAGTTCACGATAGGCTTGGAAGACAACCCTCCCCAAGTGAAAGCCCTTCAAGCTCAGATTTCGAGGAAAGTCGGCGCAAGCACCGCAAAAGGGTCCGCTCACCCTCAAGTGATTCCTCGGACAATGAGGACAAAGAAACGGGACATTGGAAGTCCAGGAGAAAACATCGCGACGAGGAGGACGAGGATATATCCCTTCCTTGGCGCCGCCAAAAGATTGATGCATTCATGCGGCGCATCAGTGATTATTCAGACGATAAGAGAAGGCGCATGTCTTCCAATGTTAAAACATATGATGGGACAGGTGATCCTGACGATCACCTAAAAAATTTAGAATCTGATGCTACTATCGAAAATTGGCCACAACCTATGTGGTGCCACATGTTTAACTCCACGTTGGTAGGGAATGCGCGAACCTGGTTTAGCAAGCTTCCACGAAGAAGCATAAATGGGTTTGAAGAACTGCAAAAAGTATTCCGTTTGAATTTTACTCAAAGAAAGAAGTGCACCAAGAACCCTGTTGAACTCGCCAGAGTAAAACAGGGCCAATGGGAATCCACAAGTGCTTATGTGGAGCGCTTTAAGGATGAATGCATACACGTCAAGGCGTGCCCCGAAGTTCTAAAGATCTCAAGGTTCATGAACGGGATCAATAACCCAGAACTTATCAGAAGATTAAATGATAAGGTTCCTCAAACCTTTGATGAGCTCATGAAGCGCACAAGGTCCTTCATCCAAGGGGAAGCAGCTGCTGCGGATAGCAAGAAAGGTTACTCAAACTATAGGGCCCAAGAACAGCCCAGGAGACAATCCAATGATCAAAGTAGCAACCGCAGCAAGAACTACCGCAGTCAGGGAAGCGTCCGAGATAACGACAAATACACTCCACTCACAAAGACTCCATGGGAGATATTTGTGACAGAAGGTACAAACTTCCCGAAACCCCCACCAATGCGCACCCCAGAAGATCGGCGCGTAGGGCATGGATACTGCGAGTACCATGGACAAAAGGGCCACACAACTAACGAGTGTGTCCAATTGCGCCAACTAATTGACAAATTAGTGAAAGAAGGTAAAATGGATCACCTCGTTTAAAACATCAAGGAAGGGAATGATAAACAGAAGAATGGGGCTAAGAAAGAGACAATTAAGGATAAGGCTGACACCATCTACATGATACAATCATGGCAGCGGAAGACACGGCAAAAGGTCAGCCAGAAGTTTTCCTATGGAAACGAAATCTCTTTCCCCACTCTAACTGCGGACAACGCAGTAGTGGAACCGCTCACCATTGAGATACATACGGGGGGTCACGATATCCATCGTATGTATGTTGATGGAGGAGCATCCGCGGACATCATGTATGAACATTGCTTCAAAAGTCAGTTAATTATGGCCACGACATCGCTGACTGGCTTCACAGGAGAGAAGATATGGCCCATGGGGCAATTGCGATTACTTGTGATTATAGGTAATGAGCAACACTCCACAACAGCCTGGGTGAATTTTATGGTAATCAAGTCTCCTTCGCCATACAATGGCATTATTGGAAGACCAGGAATATCAGTCATGCGTGCAGTACCATCCACGGCACATGGAATGCTTAAATTCCCAGTAGAAGGAGGCATTGTCACTCTCTACAATACCACTGTGTCCCCTAAAGAATTCAACACATCGACAAGTGAGACCGCGTGCATTCCAGAACAGCACGCAGATAAAGTGTCAAACTTGAAGGTCGCAATTCACCCTGATTTCCCGGATCAGGAGGTATTGATTAGGGGATCGCTGTCTGACAAAGGCAGAGCGGCCGTGTGCGCACTCTTGCAGAAAAATTTGGATATCTTTGCATGGGAACCAAATCACATGACTAGCGTGCCGCGGTCGATTACAGAGCACACGCTGAAAATCCAACAAGGATACCCTCCAGTACGGCAGAAGAAGCGCGGTCAGGCTCCAGAACGCGCAAAAGCCATTCTAGAGGAAGTACACAAACTCGTAGACGCAGGCATTATAAGGGAAGTCTACTACCATGACTAGCTCTCCAATCCAGTGATGGTAAAAAAGAGTGATGGCAGCTGGAGAATGTGTGTGGACTTCACTGATCTCAACAAAGCATGTCCACAAGACTGCTACCCGCTACCAGAGATAGATTGGAAGATAGAATCACTGTGCGGATACCCCTTTAAATGCTTTCTGGATGCATACAAAGGGTATCATCAAATCCAAATGGCCAAAGAGGACGAGGAAAAAACAGCTTTCCACACAAGCCAAGGCATCTACTGCTACACAAAAATGCCTTTCGGCCTAAAGAATGCAAGCGCTACGTACCAGCGTTTAGTAGATAATGCATTTGAAATGCAAGTGGGCCACAACCTGGAAGTATATGTTGATGACCTCGTCATAAAAAGCCACACCGAAGAAGAACTGGTACGCGACTTTGAAGAAACATTCAGGACATTGAGAAAGATCAACATTTAGCTGAATCCCAAGAAGTGCACCTTTGGCACTACAGAAGGCATGTTTCTGGGATACTTGATAGAACCTGAAGGCATCAAGCCATGCCCAGAAAAAACAAAGGCTGTCATCGACCTTCCCTCACCACGCACATTGAAGGAAGTCCAGTCCTTGAATGGAAAATTAGCAGGGTTAAATCGATTCTTGTCCAAATTAGCGGATAAGTCACTTCCTCTCTTTAAAACACTCACGAAGTGTACAAAAAAAGGAGATTTTCGTTGGACTGCGGAAGCGGAAGAAGCTTTTCAACAGCTTAAACAACATATAGCAGCGCTTCCCACACTAGTCACACCCAGACCAGGGGAAGAATTGATCATGTACTTATCTGCAACCCATGGAGCAGTCAGTGCGGTGCTATTGACAGATAGGAATTCCGTGCAAACACCAGTATATTTCATGAGCAAAGCACTCAAGAAAACGGAGATTAACTATACTGCAATGGAAAAGTTGGTCCTCGCTTTAGTATTCGCAGCCAAAAGACTGCGCAGATACTTCCAGGCACACCCGATAGCAGTGATCACGGACCAACCTATCAAGAAAGTCATCTCCAGACCCGACGCATCAGGAAGGTTACAAAAATGGAGCGTGTTGCTAGGTGAACATAACATCTCCTATAGACCGCGCACTGCTATTAAGGGACAGGTACTGGCGGATTTCATCATTGAAAAGCCAGATACCGATACTCCATCATCCAGCAGCAAGGTAGAACTACAAGAACCATGGATTCTATTCACATATGGATCTTCATGCGTAGATGGGTCAGGCGCAGGCCTTATCCTCACCAACCCAGAAGGAGTGGAATTCACTTATGCACTGCGTTTTGAATTCACAGCCACGAACAACGAGGCAGAATATGAGGCCCTAATCGTTGGATTACGCATTGCAACTCAAACGGGTGTACGCAACCTAGAAGCAAACGTGGATTCCCGATTAGTGGCCAACCATGTGTTAGGCAAATATATCGCTAAAGAGGATAATATGATCCAATACCTCGACAAGACCAAATCCCTAATCCTAAACTTCGACAGGTTCACCATTAAACAAGTTCCTAGAGGGGAAAATAGGAAAGCGGATGCACTCAGCAAGATCACATCTACAAGCTTCACACACCTGTCAAAACAAGTGTTGGTGGAGGTCTTGAAGAACAAGTCCATCTCGGAGATGGAGGTATCGACAGTGATAGAAGAGCAGGATCCTACGTGGATGACACCTATAATCGAGTTCATAAGCAGGGGTATCTTACCCCACGAGCAGAAGGACGCTCGACGGATACGGCACATAGCGCAGAGGTTTGAACTTCGAGACGGTATCCTATATTGGCGTTCATTTCTACAACCATGGCTACGCTGCGTTGCGCCTATTCAAGCAGACTACGTACTCAGAGAGATCCACGTTGGTTCATGCAGTATGCACTCAGGACCACGGTCCGTTGTGGTGCGAGCCTTGCGGTCCGGATACTACTGGCCCACCATGCACCGCGACGCACGCGATGTGATAAAGAAATGCAACGATTGCCAAGTTCATAGACCTATCCCGCGTCGACCACAACAAGAGCTAACGCCTATCACTTCACCATGGCCATTTTATAAGTGGGGTATTGATATTGCAGGCCCCTTCCCTGTGGCAGCAGGAGGACTAAAATTTCTTATCGTGGCCATCGATTATTTCACCAAGTGGATTGAAGCAAAAGCAGTGGTGACAATCACGGGTAATCAGGTAAAAAAATTTGTTTGGGAAAATATCGTATGCCGCTTTGGACTACCATGGGAAATCATCTCAGATAACGGAAAACAATTCCGTGACAACCCGTTCAAAGACTGGTGCACGAACCTGAACATTACACAACACTTCGCGTCTGTCAAACACCCACAAACTAATGGATTGGTTGAGCGCGCAAACAGGAGTCTGGGTGAAGGAATTAAAGCGCGTTTGGATAGACATAAAGGAAGATGGGTGGAAGAATTGTCACACGTCTTATGGGCGCACCGCACGACAATCAAGGTTAGCAATGGAGACACTCCCTTTGCCCTCGTCTATGGGATAGAAGCTGTTATACCAGCTGAAATCGGGATGCCAACTATCCGTACGGCGGAAGTTAACATTGCAACCAATGACGATGAGCGACGCATAGACTTGGACTTACTGGAAGAAAGACGCGAACGCGCAGCTATACGTGAAGCAAAAGCTAAGTCAAAAATGAAGGGATACTATTATGCTAAAGTTCGAAGCACCTCATTCAGACCTGGCGACTTCGTGTATTGCGCTAATGATGCAAGCCACGCAGAAGATACAGGGAAACTTGGACCAAAGTGGGAAGGACCCTATGAGGTCATTGAAGTACTAGGACAAGGAGCGTACAAGCTGCGCGACATGGACGGCCATGAGCTACAACGCACATGGAACATTTGCAATCTCAAGAGATGCTATATTTAGGAGAGGCTACGGCCCTGCGTACGGATACTTTTGCACCTTAGTGAGTGCCCAATAAACATCCGTGTATTTATATTCTTGTTTCTTTTGTCTAGACAAATGTTCTTTATTTTCTATTTTCAAAAACTTGCAAGTATTAATAAAAATGTCGTGGTTTCTAGCTAACTCCACGACGCATTTAACTTTATTGTTAAAACTTTATTCATGTTTCAATATTGTTAATTTCTACTTTTGCCTACATGGCATGCATGCACTTATTAAGACCCACGATGGCAGAAAGGATGAGTAAACCTAATAAATAACTCGTTGAGTAAGAGGGTTGCAAACCCATCAACATTGGATCACGCATCCTTGCCAAACACCTTACTATCAAGACGTTGAAGTAAGTTTAATGCGCATCCCACGAAGGATACGCAAACAACGCACACTGTGCACGTTTGGCAATTCAGGAACCAAGACTCTTGGATCCTTGATATGGTATTTGCAGCATGCTGCAAGTTTATCCACACACTTATGAATTTTTATTCACGTATATTTGTTAAGTTATGGACTTAATACAAATTTTCCTAAGTACGTTTGAGTTTCAATTTGACTCTTGGAAAGTCTTTCATGAAAAGACAAATAATCTAAGTACAAAATGACACAAACAAGACGTACAAAAAAGTTAAATATTATTCATTAACCACGAGTTACAGATACAATATATACAACCAAAAGATAAATACATAGAAATCTACATGCTACGAGCGCATCTATGTCCTGAACTACTAGCTGTAGACGCTACTTGCCCAGCCTCATCAAGCCTTCTCAGCAAGCTGCTGTCATCCTGCGACACAGTCGTCACGCTGACAGGAATCCCATCAGATCTGGGAAGATGGGCCGCACCAACAACGCATAAAATGGCTTTCCCTTTTATGCCCTTCTTACGCGCAAGCCTTGTAATATAGGCCTCCAAGGACTTCTTGAGAGGTATCTCCTTCTCAAGGGCGAAGGCGAGCAAAAATGGGCACCTGCAGCTGTGACTCATCCGGCTTCAAAAAGAAGTCCGGATGCGCCTCCGCACCTTCAGCTATGTGCCTTGCCAGAGTCAGCCCTTGCATAATCACGTCGATAGGGTAATCTTGATCACGCTCTAGCCGGGCAATATGGGGGAAATCAAATACCCTCATTTTCTCCATGACATCAACGAGCTCCACATAAGCATCAGGCTTATAACCTGGCACTTCTGCGAGCGGCACGGTCAGCATCTTGCTCTCATCTAGCTCCTCCATAGGCCTTGCCGCGCGCCATGGCACATTCCACGACCTTCCCAAAGGTCTCCACAACCTCCTGGGACTCTAGTGTACCCATGGCGGCCAAACGAAGACCATGACTGATCAGCCACCTACAAACATAACAACTGGCGCATTATCAAACAATATTTTTGGAAGTATTCACAGCAAACAACTAAGCAAGAAACTATAAGGAAATAATACCTGCGCTCTGCAACAGCAGACACTAGATGAGGGTACAACTCCTCATCATACTCAATGCTCAGCTTACGTAGCTTAGCCTCCTGCGTCTTCAAGGCAGTCTCTACGCCCTCGCGAAACTCATCAAGCTTGGCGAAATGCTTACTCATATTCTGCTCCAGGTACTTCAACCCCCATGAGCTCCTAGACTTGTACTGAGCAAAAGCAGCACGCTCACGGCTCACATCAGCCAGAAGCGATAACTTTTCATCCACAAGCCTCTTGGAGTGCATAGTTGTTGACTCCACAGCAGCTTGAGCATTTGCCAACTGCGCCTTTAGCCGCGCAATCTTCTCATCTTTCTGCACGCTGGCACCAACATACTTGGTCCTGAGCTGGGTAACCAAGGAAGCTTGGTGTGCAGCGGCCAAGTTGAGCTCCTCTATCAATGCCTCCGCATACATCTCCTCACCAGCCCTGAGAGGCTCGTCCACCTGCGAGTGAATCACCTTGGGTGGCGCCTGTTCAATATACACTGCATCACCCCCTGCAGCTTCATCACTACATGCAAAAATTAAGGAGTCAAGACATTATATATATATATATATATAAAAAAGGAAAAAAAAAAAGAGAGTGAGAGAGAGAGAGAAGAGATATTGTTACTCACTTGGGAGAAGAGGTCTCAGTAGTCTCCCGCACAGTGGTGGATGGCGACACATCCTCTTCTGATGATCCGTTCAGAGAAATGATGTGGCGTCTTCTCTTAGACATACTTGCGCCATCACCACCAGAACGCTCCCTGCGCTTCACCCCATGGCTCACCTCCTCCTCAGAATCACTCTCGATCCTGAGTATCCCCACACTATGTGCAGATTCTAGGTGCGCAGACACAGGGGATTGTACCCTCAGATAGGGCAAGGTGGTCACTGGAGTTGCCTCTAGTATCCCCGGGGAAGCATTCCCTGGCTCTTCAAGCTCCATAGTCATAGTGCGCCCCGCAGTTGCATCCAGCACTGGCTCCTCATCATCCCTTAGTGGGCGCACTCCTACCGCTACCCATGTAGGTTTCTCCAGCTTCACCACAGCGAATAGATCCATCTCTGCGCAACACAAAACAAACAAACGCAAGGGTTTACACAAAGTTACAATAAGATAAAAGAGTGCTTACACTACAGATGCGAAGGAAAGGAAGGATAAGCACCCACCCCGGCCATTGTCATCCAAGAAGGTTGGCACCTCATCAGGACCATGGAAGTAGTTGCGGCTGATTCCCATGTGCACCAAAAACTCTTTCGGGTAAGAGTTGATGGGGATGCGGTTGGCATTTATGACCTCCGCATCCTCCGCATTGTAGGACCCGGGGTTTGGGTGCTCATCCCTCGGCAAAGATCTTTGAGTATAAAACTCAAAATCCCATGGAAAAAAGGCCGCATCGACCCAGAAAAAATATTCTCTCCAGTGCCTAAGCGCGTCCACCTTCTCAGTATAACACTGAAGGGGCCCTGCGCGCTTTGAAAATGATACCTACCGGTTTGACCACGTTGTGTGGTAAAACGCGTGGAAAAGATTGATAGTTGGATTGATCGCGGGTAAACAACAGTTTACCTCAAAATTGGTAATCTTTGCCGCACCTATACAGTGCAACTGCGATATATGGAGGCGATAAAAACTGAGGATATCACACAGGAATAGGGATATAGGCACGCGCTTATTCGCAAACTCGAAAAAGCGCGTGTATACCCCTACCTTCCCCTCAGGGAAGTCTGCTATAGAAGCGTCCGCCTCCGGTACCACCGAATGCAGCGCAAGAGGAATAAAATAGTCTGAGGTGAACTGACGTAGTTCATCCTCGTCTATCACAGAATAAAACTCATTCAATTGACGAACCATCTTTTGTACACGATTTGACTAAGGTGCGCATGCGCAATTACGTTAACAAAAACAAATTTTTTGATTGATGACTCTTAAAATGGAGAAAGTGGCATTTTTTTTACTGTGATAAACACAGTGAAAATGATAACCCTTTATATAGGGTTTCCCCTTGCCTGGGATGAATGCCACGTGGATCCCACTACTTCCATCATGTGGCTGGAATACAAACAGGTACAAGCACTTTTTCACGTATTCCAAGGGATACGTGGGATGTTTTAATGCAAGATACACCGTATATTATTTTTGGCGGGAAATACTAGAATCTTCCCCGCCACGCTTACCGCTGACATTACTAGTCTAGCATCCGCGGTTAAAACCTACGCATACTAGACTGGGGGGACATGATGATGTATAGTCCATATTCGGGTCATGAACCCGATTAATGAACATTACTAGCGCCCAAGCCCACCACGAGTGGGCTATCATAACAATGAATTGGGCTACCATGCTAACGGTTTGGACTCATGAAAGCCAAAACCTAAATACATTATTTATGGTCTAGATAAGGATCTCTTATTTATGGGATAAAGATCCATAGACCGGATAGGCATTATACGCCGAAGAGTGAGGGGCACGAAACCTACAAGGATTTTGTGCCTATATAAAGAATATCATAATTCTCATTAAAGGTAAGACTAAAAACCCTAACTCTTCACTATAATCCTAAAAACCGATTACTTACTCTCACACCGGAGGATAATCATGGGAGACAATCCCACGATAAGCCTAACGGTGTTTGTTTGCTTTCTTAGTGCGCAGGTCTCAAGCATTAAGATCTAATTGATACGAGAACAGGAACCCAAACAATGAACGCCCAAATTTTGTATCAACACCTAGTTTATACCTGCAATGTTTGCAGGCATACTGCTGAACCCAAATTTTTCACTAATTAAAGCCATCAGCCTTTTGTATTGATCATCTATCAATGAATTAGATGATCCAGCAGGATGTTCTTTATGACCTAAAAGAGCATTGATGCGTGGGAATCGCACCAGGCTTTACCTCTCAAGGGATCTTGAGAAGCTTACAACCCCCATCAGGCAGTGTACCTGATCGTTGTAGTATAGTATAGTGACAAGTACCGGGGGATTGATCGTTCAGCTTGGAATAGTGTCGTTAGGATTGAAATTAATCTAACTAGGTCTAAAAGTGAAGGATGATTCTTTTTTATGTTTTTATATTTTATGAAAAGCAAGTAAAAATCTCGGGTATTGGGAGAGTGGGCGGAATTAGTTGCTAATCAACTAACCCAAAAGCTACTAATTAAACTAATTAACAAGAAAATTAAACTAGGGTTCTACAAGATAAGTGAAGCATGTCTACCTATGATATGTTACTCCTTGCTAGCTATCCAATCCTACCTATTGAATTGTAACCTTGTTTTAATTGACGGGTTGTATTCCTTAATACCATTCATGGGGTGGCACACTTAATTCCCCAATCCTATGAGTGCCTACTTCACTCCATGTCGAGCCGATATAAGCTCCATAACATGGGATCATTAGAATTTACTCATGCATTAAATACAACCAATAAAACCTAGTGCACGTCAGTTCATGTTTCCTAAGACGTTCAAGCATGTTACCATTTGGAGATCTGCCAGTTTTCTTAAGCCTAACATTGAATTCATTCAATCAAAACAAGAATCAATAGGAAACAAGAATTATAAACTAAACCAACTAGATCTATCGAAGTGTCATGCCTTAATTGATGAAGATAGACACAAACATCAACAAGGAATCAATAAGATCTAATCAATTATATATAAGTTTCACACAATCATAAGTAGACACAAGGTGAGTTAGCAAATCATCATCAAATAAGAGCAAAGAACAATAATAATGGAAAACATAATTAAGATAGAATCATCAAACCAATACATGATGTTTATGGAGTGATTGAAACCCTCTAAGTTGCTGGAAAAACACCTACCTAAACCCAGGAATCGACCTTAGGGTTTAGGGTTTACAAAAAGTGAAGTTATGAAGTTATATTTATAGGCATGTTTTCTGTCGGCAAGGCTTGACGGCGTCAGCTCGTTCTCTTGATGCTGTCACAACCATTTTTTCACCAAATTGTAGATCTCTTCGTCCTCTTCGCGTGGGCTTTTGAATCACCTCAATCCGAATTCGTATGCAAAAGTTATGACCAAAACAATAACAGCTACTCCGCACGCAAGTTTTGACAAGTTAACACGTGACGGCCTTGGGTGACGCCTTCACATTCTCTCTGGGCCGTCACCACTTTTACTCTTGACGCTGTCACCAAAATGCTCTTGACGCCTTCATAAACTCTCAGATTTTTATTATTGAGGTTTGACGCCGTCAGGAAATTACTCTTGACGCCGTCACCTACTGTTCCCAGCATGGAAAATTGAGACTTTGCCGTTTTCTTCACTTTTATGCTCCAAAAACGTCCAAAATGGCTTCTTTTCCAGAATTCACTCTCCAAGTACCTAAAATCACAAAAGGAACGATTTAGGGCAATATTTGATCAAATAAATTCAATTTCGGGCTTAAATGACCCCCTAAAAGTGGTTCATTTTTCGCCTCATCAAGCATTGTTGCTAACAGAATTTTGATTAGTTATATTTTTCTTTTTGAACACCCAGGTGGATACTCAACCAATTTAAAACACCTATCGGTAGTATGACCATTCATATTACAATGAGTGCAAACCAAGTTTGGTCTATTAAACCTTCTGAACTTATTATTATTATTATTATTATTATTATTATTATTATTATTATTATTATTATTATTATTATACCAGTCATTATTTCTAGAATTTGTCCTAGAAACAAATGCAGAGTTACTAGTTTTAGACACATTTTGATATGGAGTACTTCTGTGAGATTCATCTCTAGACAAGGTAGCAAAAGCACCTTTGACATTAGGAATAGGATCAGTTGTGAGAATTATGCTTCTAATGTGAGCATAGACCTCATCAAGACCCATATGAAATACATCGGTTTAATAAGTAAATTATGTTTCTTAAGCTTAGAAGAACCATCACAAGTGCAGTCAGGTAGATTGACAAGGGAGTCATATTGCCTCCATAATGTATTAAATTTGTGATAGTATTCAGGGAGAGATAAACCAGATTGAGTGAAGGAATGTATTTTATAATGCATATTAAAGATTATAAAGCTATTTTTTTTGTTATATGTTACTTCTAATTCATCAAATACTTCTTTAGCATTTTTAGAAAAAAAATGACCCAGAAACACATCTTGTGAAACACATCCAAGAATCCAAGAAAGAACCACAAAATTGCATTTATCCCACAGTTCTTGCAAAAAACGAACCTTAACATGCCTTTTAACTTTTTCATTGATAAAACCAAGCTTGTTTTTAGTGTGTATTGCTATAGTAATAACAACAGACCAAACCTTATAATTTTTAGTCCCTTCCAGTTTCAAATTGATTAAAGGAATACCATTTGTATCATTATTGTGCAAGAACAATGGGTCAAATTTATCAAGATGAATCTCAGAAGAACTCTGGCCAGAGCTCTTATTAGATTTATCCTTATCATCCTCGACCATATTGAAAAAGAAAATGAAAAACAACAAAGACAAACCTGATAACACCTTATGGCAATCAACAGACTTAGGCACAAAAGTGGAACCAATACAACACACACCTAGTCTTAACTAGATCAGGATTCCTTGCTTCTTATATGGAAGTACGTCAAGTATAGTTAAGACTACAAGGTATGTGCCTTGGAAACCAAATCAGATGTACACAAAATCTGACAACCAACAACACCAGCAATCACAAGCAAAACCACCAATTAAACACCTCAACTTCTCAATCAAAAAACAAGTCCCTTAACCTAGCTACCAATTTCAACAAATCCAAATAAAAAAAACCTAAAAGAGGGCATGGGTGGTGTTACAATGCATGCAAAAAGCTTCCAAACCAAGAGATTAGATATCTCAACCATAATTCAAGTACCACAGCAAAATATCAGTACCTAAACCAAAATAAAAAGTAAGTAAACCATAAGCAATATAAAACACTTTACAAGATCAATAATATCGTATTTATAACTAAAAATTTAACAAGAATAATCAATAAACAATCTCTGAGTTAAGGTTTGATATAGTAAACTCTAACTTTGAAGATCAACCAAGAAACACACAGATCTATGCTGATCCAAACCAAGAACAACATATTAACACGTGCTAATCACTCAGAAACACTTTAAATCAAAAACTCCAATTTTTAGAAACCCTAAAAATTGAAATCAATAATTGACCACTAATTGGTACCCAAGAAAACAATTCAACAATGGACCTAACAATTACCAACCAGTAGATTGTAAATCTAAACTCAAAACACAAAAGCCTCAAAATAAATTTTAAACCCTAATTTTGAATTTTTTTTAAAACTGATAGATATTCGTATCAAAGGCAACCTGGCTCTGATACCATGTAAAAAACTATATAAAGATATATTGATTAACACAAAACACTAGCTTTGAGTACAACCAACATGCCAACGGTTCTTATTCACAACATCAGACTGTCACTTCAAATGTGATATCTGGTTTTAAGTTCAAATTACAATGCAATAAGAAAAGAATCAAGAATCAAAAAGCTCTCACTCATAAACAAGAAAGAGGACAAAGAGTATACACACAGAAAAATAAAAGAAGTAAGTGAAAAGAATGAGAAATAGACAATATATATCTCAGCTATTTAGGGCTACCTTGACTTCTCTTTTATGCACTCAAGCCTATATCTTATATCACTTGTCATATTTGGTCCCTGTGTATTTAAAACAAAACACAAGCAATCTAAAAAAACAATTAATATTTTACCTTTTCATACATGTGGTTATGACCTTAATTCACCATTTATCTTTAATACAGATTTAGCTTATACTTTTAATAGTACAAAAACCATACATGATAATGACACATTAGTACAAGGTAGACATAACATCCAAAAGGGATTTAATATATAATCACTCCATCTAAAAATAAATATACACTTTCATATTCTACAAAGATATAAGAATTTTTACTAACTCTACTCTCTGCCAATCAAATATCATTTCTACTAACTAAAATCATTTATTACTGGTTGAAACTCAAAGTGTACATTTATTTTATGATATCTCAAAATAAAAATATATACATTAATTTTGGGATGGACGAAGTATTTCATATATGTAGAACCGTAGAGGGGGTGAGTACGGTTTCTTAGGCTTTTTGGATTTTTAAAAACTTTAAGCCTTAAGAAGTACCAAGTGGTTGTATAAGAATCCAACAACCACAAACACAACCAAAGTATATAAAGCAAGTAAAGAACACAACGATATATACTGGTTCGGGATGGGGGTTTACACCATCTGTATGTCCAGTTGCAAATCCACGACACCGATATTATTACTCTAGTTTAATCCTTTCGGTGGACTACAAACCATTACAATTCACTCCACCGATATTCCCTAATAACGATGCTCACAAAGAATGAGTTACTACAACGGTATTCCGCCCTCGGAAACTACCTAAAAGAATCTTGTGATTCGACTTAACCTATGGTCACCAAGTCCAATACCAAGACTTCCCACCGGAAGTATCAAACACCAACTAGATCCCCAATGATCTAGGCTTGGTCACCAAGATACAAGATTTCCCTTATAAACAATTAGAAAGAATAAGTGTTTGTTTAATCAACCAAGTCCTAACCTAACCTAGAAACTCGATTGTAGTAGAAAGGGTATAGAAATAGAAGACCCTTGACATAATCACAAGAGTGGATTAGGTTCTTGTGATTCTTCCCTTGCAAGGAGATGTGTCCTTTCAATATATGTTAGTGTGAAAGATTAAGAACACAAGATAGAATTAGAAGATTAAAGAAAAAGAATAATGGCAAAGGGTAAGGAATACAAGAGGCAAGGAGGGGTATTTATAGGCCAAGACCCAAACTTGGGAAAATTTACCGAGACTGGCGCGTCGGAGCGTGGGCAGCGCGCCAGCACTGCTGTAACATTTTCCCAATTTTGGGTGTTGGACTTATAAATACCTAACCTTACTAGACCCCAATTGTACTTCACACATTTAAACCTTAACATTAATCATTCTAAGGTTTACCAACTCAAATAGCTAATTTGTAAAATGTTTTGTGAAGTGATTATAAGAAACCAATTATCAAGAATAGAAAGAGTAGAAAGGATAATTGGGTAGGGGTAGAATAGGTATTCCACACATGGCATAAAAGATAGAAGAGAATATGCCATGGGATATTCCATGAGAGGGAAGAAATTTGAATTTAAAATTCAAATGTTGTGAGAGGGAAAGTAGAGAATGAGGTTGAGTTAGAGTGAACCATGGTTGAGTTAGAAGAGTAACCATGGTTAGGTGAGAAAGAGGTGTATTAAGAATAAACCATGGTTGGGTTGAGAGGGATATCCAAGGGAATATTCTATCCTTAGATAAGAGGGTGAAATGAAAGGTTGAGATGAGTTGGAGAGGAATGTATGGTTGAGATGAATGGGAGCCTATGTTTGGGATTCAAATAATTCACCATGTGTTGAATTAGAGAGTGGAGAGGTGATGAGTTGGATGTGAGTTGGATAGGATGTGAAGTTGATTTGATGGGGAGCCTAAGAGATGAGTTGCGTAACACCCCAACCCGACAAGGGTAAAAGTATTACAAAAATGGTGTCATATCAGAAACATACACAAACATAAATAAAAGGAAATCTTACATACTAACTTTAATCTAAGTTGACTATGGTCAAAATCTTTAACTCAGCTCTACTCTCAAACCCAGAAAGCCATCTTGAATACCTGCCGCGGTGAAAAGAAATGCGGCTGAGCTTAAAAAGCCAGTGAACAGATATATAACAAAATTAAACGAAATGTAAATGATGAAGTACAAGTGATATATTTTTGGGGAAAACATATTTAGGTACAACGAATAATACGGAAATAAAAATGTGTAGGTTAGGTAAGGAATTCATACAGTCACCTGTATAAACAGAATCAGAACCATAATAGTACCATGAGCTCAGAAACAGATCATAATCATATCATAAACACATATAAGGTAACATAATGGAGTAGCTAGCTCCCGGAATTTGTGAAGGACGTGTATTGCACACACAGCCACATTCACCAGATAACAGATAACAGATCTAGGATGCATCCATACGCCCCTACCCAACAGATATATATATATATATATATATATATATATATATATATATATATATATATATATATATATATATATATATATATATATATATATATGCAACCAAACAAAGGGACGTGGCAGAACATCACTCTACTGTCCTAGAGTCATGTCAAAGGTGCATCTATGACATGGACATGGAACCCCCATGCCTAGTGAAGCTCATGTAACGTAAGGTTCATAAACAAAGGCTCAAAACATATTTTTCATAACAGAAAGTTTAAAACAAGGTTTATCATAGTAAAGGTCCAAATCAGAAAGTTCATAGCAAAGGTTTTTAATTACAAAGGAAACCTTAAGAGTAAGGTCAGAATATCCGTACCTTAGCAATGCAATGAGATCAAAAGAGAGATTCACAGAAGGGAAGAGTTCACTTCTTCAATATATCTACCTGAATTAGAATCATTTTATTATTAATAACTTTATCTTAAATCAGATTGCTCCTTTTAATCAACTTTCCATTTTTAGTAACTTTTCATATTTAGTAGGTTTCTAGAATTAGTAAGTCTTCATAATTAGGAAGTTTCCTTATTTAGTAGTTTTTACTTATTTAGTAAGATTTTACATAAATATTAAGTTAATTATTAAATAAATTATGAACATGGTTTTAGGGTTTAATTATTATAATATAATAATAGTTTAGGGTTTAAAGTGTACTTATATTATAGTGTAAGGTTTAAAATGCAAATATCATAAGTTTTAGATTTTATTCACTTTAATCCATAAGTTTCCCATATTTACAATTCCAACCCTTTAGTTTTAATAATGTTACAAATTAAACCTGTTACTTAATTAAGTTATAATTTAATCCTTATAGTTTTCATATTCACACAATAAACCTTTAATTATCCAAATTTACACATAACACCCTCATATAATATTTTTCCCAATTCACCCTTGGTTTAATATAACTTATAAAAATAATCCACAAGTTTATAAAATTATAAAACAAACCCTTATACTTTAAATACCAAATCGATTTATACAAAAATCCACCAAACCCTAACCATAAATTCCCCTATCATTACAAACATTAATTTTACCTTAAAACACATTTATTACACCGAAATCCAATACCAAAGCCCTAAACCTAACCCTGATCGATTTATTTTTCTTTTATTTTATTTTCTTTAATTAAATCGATTAATTTAAAACATATATAAATATTATATGAGATTAAAAGAGTGATAGAAAAATACCCTTGGTGATTTGGAACGATTAGAACAAGCCAAAACAATTTTACTTTCTCGGCTAAACTATAATCGACACAAAAATCTCCCAACCTTGATTCGATCAACCAAAAATCTTGACACTATTTTTCTAGCCTTCTTAGCTTCAAAAAAAGTTTAGGAAAAATACTTGGAAGTCTTGGAAAATTAGAATCGGCTTATTGGAATTTTGGGATGTCGACTTGATTTTAAAGTCGGTTTAGGTTCTAAAAAGAATAAAAATGTGTAATGTGTATATATATGGAGTGGGATACATATCTTGGGCTGCAAGCTTATGTGATAAAGCCAAATAAAAATATTATACATGTTTCCTAATTTATTTGTGATTTGTTTCTTTAACATAAATATATTTTTAAATAATTATAATTCGACCTAAATAGAATATATATAAGAAACTATTTTTACTTTTACAAAAGTGACAAACTTAATTCATACTTAATTTATTGTGATCTTATATTGCCAAATTCAAAATTTCTAGGGTTTTTGTGGTATTATTTAAGTGTTAATACAAATTTTTAAACTTAGGGGCATTTTGGTAATTTTGCATGTTTTAGAATTTGAGGTATTACAAGTTGGCTAGTGTGTGTGGGAGGAGAGGATGTGAGTGAAGTGTGTTTAGTTTGAAAAACTAGTTGTTGGAGATGTAAGGAATGAGTTTGAAAGGATGGGATGTTGTTGATATAAATAATGCCTAAAAACGTTATTAACATGTATCGATATTTCTATGTTTTAATAATCACAACAAGTAAACTTATTGAACTATAAATTATGATGTAAACAAGTATTTAGTCATAAATATTCATATCAACATCCAAATCACTTAAGGTATGAATAAACAAAGTGTCTAATGCATTATATGATTTTATCTTTTTTAGAAAATCATTTTTGGTATTAAATAAATATGTTTAATTAACCATAAATATATGATTTCAAATTTTCAACCAAAAATGACAAAAATGTTTCAGGAAAACCTTCCCCACTAAAAGACAAAGTGTCACACCCCGAGAATCGGGTCCAGCGGAAGCATACATGTAGCTGGGGTGTAACTCAATCGGTATCACAACACAAGTACAAAAATAGTTTTCACTTTAATCATTTAGAATAAAATCGTTTAATCAAAAATGTTGAATTTACATCGTTAAAAGTAGTGCGGAAGTAGGCCCTTAAAATAGTTAAAAACGGTCCCCAAATGAATAATCAGAGTCTTCTATGACCATGCCATGCCCTGCCAAAACCTACAGTAGCGTGCCATTGGTTAAAACCAGAAAATACATGCTAAAGTGTCAACACAAGGTTGGTGAGTTCATAGAGTTTGTTTAACAATTAAAGCCTATAGAAAAATGATCACACATCAAAGGCATCGTAAATCCACTCAGTTCCAAGTCCCGCCATAAGAGACTTGTAACCTGTGTGTTTACGACCCACTGCCAAATATAATATGGTTTAAGTGAACAAAAGAAATACTTGTATTTAAATTCCAAGATAAATATAGCAAAACGGCTATATAAATAATTCAGACAATGAGGCCATATGGTAAGTCAGTCGAGTAAGGAAACAACAATATTACGTTTGACATCAAAGCCAAGTGGGTAATACCACAATATTACGTTTGACATCAAAGCCAAGTGGGGAATACCACAATACGTTTGACATCACAGCCAAGTGGGGAATACCACAATATTACGTTTGACATCAAAGCCAAGTGGGGAATACCACAATATTACGATGAACATATAGGAACAATTGGTGGCCATGAGGTCATATAAACAAGGATGATCAATCCCATGAAATACAGGTAATCAAACATATATTTAGGTAACGCTGGAAATATTTGAGAAATCAACCAAGTAAAGCAAGTAATGCGTTTAAGTAAAACGAGCATGTATTCTCCCCCAAAGAGTTTACAAAACAATTAAAATAGTAGGGGCTATGACTCACCTGGAGCGATAGCTACGATGATAAAGTAGATACACGGAAATGAGGCACGATCTCTAACCGCAACCTAATATGAATGATATGGTCTAATGTAAGAAATGAAATGATGTAGTGAATGTTCATGCACATGATACCTATACCACTCATAACTTGGAAATACTAGTTATTGTCAAAATAAAATATTTTCCATACTTAGGAAAAATAAGTCCAACTAGACTTATAGAAACTTGTCGTAATATATCGTATATAAAATGTTAGCGTTATATTCCTCGTTTTGAAAACCTTAAAATAACGTCGAATAGTCGTATAAATAAGCCTTGGGTCGTACGTACTTCGTTAGTTACGAATATAACTCTTGAATAAGAAATCTAGAAAATATAGCATTTAGTACGTAGTTATATTATTTCTAGTAATGGCTAAATATATATATAGTTTTGACGATTTTAAAACATGTATAACTTTGTCGTTTTAAGTCCTTTTTCCTTGTTCTTTATATTCACGGATTCGTCTTAACATGTATTAATATATTTTTGATAGGTAGGCTCCTCTAGGTTACGTCTAACATCTCTATTTGTCCGTCGAAAATCGTCCAACAGCACGTTGAATTTTCAGAAAATAGTTTTCGTCGTTAAACTTACAAAAATCATATCTCCTTCGTTATAAGCTCGTTTTAATCCATTCTTTCGCCCACGGCTTCGTTTTTGAAAGTATTTTCTAAATATTTGGTCAAAAGTTACCCACAATCTACTGATTTTCCCACGTTTTTAAAATATGGACAGTAGGTATATATATTGTTCCAAAAATCATTTCTAGTGTTCCAATCTAGTTCCAACTTCAACCAAACCACTTTCAATCACCGCAAATCTAGTCTAATCTTACCATACACCTTCTTAGGGTGTCATGGGTTCCTAAACATCATCAATCAAGTGGATCTAACAAGGATCTAACTGTAATCTACTTCTATGGCTCAAAAGTTAGATATGTATAAAATGGAGTGGTATAAATAACATATGCATGTAGATCTTGTATATAAATCATATGAGTATTATAAAAGCTTGGTAAAATTATAAAAATAAGTTTCATACACTTACTTGAAAGATTAATGAGCTTTTGATGATGAAAACCTAAGTAAACCTTGAGTTTTTATTACAAAACCCTAAAAAGGAGTACTAATGAAGCTTGAAAATCACTTGGCCTTGGAAAATCAATGGAGTCTTGGTGGGTTCCTTGGTGTGGCCGGAGGTTGAGAGGAGAGAAAGAGAGGTATGTTTTTCTTTTTGTAACTTGATAAATGAGAAAATAATACTAGTATATGGTATATAATACTTAAATCTAGTCATAGTACACAACATTGATTAAGTTGGTGAGATTTTCAAATGTGTAAGATGATTTACATGGGGGGTGGCCGGATTTTTGGGCAAGGATGGGATTTGGGAAGACTTTTGATATATACCATGTGCTATATTGTAGATTTTAGTAGTTTTAGTGAATACCGGGTACCGAGTTAGCTAGAAATCAATTTTAACGGAGTTAATCGGGACATAATAAAGTCGTAAAAATTGTGAAAATATGTTGGGTACAAGTATTGAGTGTTTGGGTGATTATCGTTTAGTTTCTACGAAAACCGTCGTAATTAAATTAGGCGTACGATATAATTTAAATAAATTACCAAAATACCGGGTAAATTAATAATATAATTTATATATTATTAAAATGAGTATAACAATATATTGGGATCATAGTCAGGAGTGTCGAACTTGTTAGTCACATTATTGGTCGCGTGTTAACGTTTATCTAGAAATAAATATACGTAATAAGTAAATTATACCAAAAGTATTAATTTAAATATCCTACGAGTGGTATAGTATGCAAATGCTATTATGATGATATGTAGACTATTTTTAGTCCGTATGAAATGTCCCTATTGATAATGCATGAATTCGCACCTGAACCAATACGGTTACGCGAATTTGAATACTCGTAAACTAAATTTACGATGAAATGAGTAATGCACGTGAATAGTGTTTTTCTTCCGGAAATGAATAGTGTGTAAGTGAATAGTAAAATTTCTGAACGCTTCTCAAAATATCAAATTGACATCAAAAATGATGAATAGTAAAATGATGAATAGTGATCGATGAATAGTGAATGATGAATAGTGTTTTGTCAAAGTTTGGAAAATGGTCTGAAATTACGAGTTGTGACAGTCTTCCCCTCTAAAAGGAACTTCGTCCCGAAGTTCAGTTTGTGTTCGTCTCTGAAGTGGTGTTGGTGAAAAGATGATAGTATTTGAGAATTCCAGCGAACTTTCACGATAGGAATTCAACTTTGCTTCTACTGTTCGACCTAACAGTCCATAATTTCTACTGGTTCTCTTACAGGATTTAGGTTTGACGGCCACTAGGCCTACTCTGTATGAAATATTAAATGGTCCAGTGTATATTGGTTTAACTTCCCAGATTTTTCTGAATGGTATCATACCTTTCCTAGGCAGAACTTTCAACATAATCCTGCCACCAACTTGAAAGTCTAAGGGTTTACAACTTATCAAACTTGTAACTGATTCTTGATTTGTAGGAAATTCCAGGTTATTTCATGAATGCCTACTGGACTAGTGAGTTGGGCTCTTCCAAATTTCGATTCATCAATGGATGTTGGCGCTTCGACCATCGAGTGCATCAGATGGTGTAGTCTCTACACTCACGCGGTAACTATGGTTGCAACTGAATTTGATTTATGATAAATGGTTAGTCTCTATGCTCGTGTGGTAACTATGGTTGTAAAGGAATCTGAGTTATGGAAAATGGTTAATCCAACCATTTCTAGAGTCAATCACTCATGCTCTGAGCATATCTCCCCTATGTTTGAATCGTTCTCTAATCCTGACCATTGGTCTGCAGATGATAGGTGGTGTAGTTCCAAAGGAATCTTAATGTAATCGCTAGGAGTTTGAGGTGATAAAAGATAGGATATTCATTAGATTGGGATTCGTTAATAGTACATGAAACTTATACGATAAAACGTAGAATTAAACACAAAAGAAATACAACACTAGAGAGTTAAGGCTTTGGTCTTCTTGTTCCTTAGCTCCAGGCAGTCCTTTCTGAGATGCCCTAAGTTTCCACATTTGAAGCAACTTCCTGGAATCCTCTGATTTGTGGGTTTCCTACAGTCCTTAGTTATATGACCCCGCTTCTTGCATATTCCACATAGTCCACTGCAATGATATAAGTGATGCAAATTACACGTGTTGCAGTAAGGTAAATTCCCAGTATATCTTTTCTTTGTGTGTGGTCCTGCAGCATAAGCTCTAAACACTTGTTGTCCTTTGTTTGGCTGCCATACTTGATCGTCTCCTTGGTTGTCATCCCTTTTCCTCTTATTTTCGTTGTTGTTGTTGACACTAGTTTCTTGCTTCATCACTTGAGCCGTAAGCTTTTGAGACATTCTGATAGCTTCCTCCAGTGTGTGTGGTTTAGAAGCAATTACGTTCCCACTGATGTTGCGCGGTAGTCCACCGATGAAATTTTCTAGTAGCTTTTCATTATCTGGAACCATAGTTGGGCATAGTGCAGCCAACTCCTGAAACTTCCTGAAGTAGGTCTCGATGTCATCACCTTTAGTCACCAGCTCATAGAATTCTGTTTCCAACTTCTTCACCTCGGTACGAGGGCAAAACTTTTCAGTCATCAATTTCTTGAATTGATCCCAGGTGATCTTGTAGGCATTTTCCATACCAATCGGTTGAGCATAAGAATTCCACCATGACATAGCTTCATCCAAAAGCATACCAGTAGCAAATTTTACCTTGCTGACATCAGGACAGTTGCACATGAGGAACACATTCTCAGACTTTTCGAACCAGCGAATCAAAACAACCGCTCCTTCAGTGCCCTTAAACTTGATGGGATCACCAACCTTAAAATTCTTCCAAGTACATTCACGCCTATTATCGGATTGTCCATCTGTCCCTGTCTGTAAAGCGGCCTCAGCAGCCCTTGCAGCTACCTCAGCTCTCTCGATCTCTAGAGCTTCTGTGATACTATCCTTAACAAATTTCCGAATAGCAGCAGGTGTCATAGTTGGAGTAGCTTTAGCTTTCCCTGGCTGCATAGCTCTTCAAAACGAGAAAAGAAGGGTGAGACATAATTAAGACGTTTCCTAGTAGTAGGTATCCTAATGTGGATTGCTATAGAACGACAGCTTGATGTTGCGATATGATCAGTTGACGTGGTTCGAGTGGTTTTGTGATATATTTCTGTTGTGTTTTGTATGATCTTAATGTACCTAGGGATCCTCCTTATATATGGTATGGAAAGTCTTTCCTAGGGAGGTCACTGATAATATCCACTTATCAATATTGGGAGTAATGAGTGATGAGTGACATAGGAATCTATAGAGTGTCACCTAATTCCTTATATATATATATATATATATATATATATATATATATATATATATATATATATATATATATATATATATATATATATATATATATATATATGGGGATGGGGAAAGGGAAATGGTAGTGATGGTGAGAAGGGAAGAGACTGTGACAACTGCGACAAAACGAGATTGTGATAAAAGAAAATACCGTGATGTAAGTGTATTGTGCATAAATGTGAAGATTCATGACATGAAACGACCAGTTGACGTGCTTCCAGGCGGCGGTTCACAAGGTGATGAAAGGTATGAATGTTCTGACAACAAGAGTATACACACACATGAATGAAACCTTTGGAAATTAGGTAGAGAATTCAATCCAAACAAAATTTTATTATAACCATTCTCAGTGTTGCAAAATTCATCTCTGAGTCGGATATAGGTAGTCAGCCTATGTCCCACTATCCCGGGTTGAATATAGATGACTAGTCTATATTCCACCGAGGTTCCATGAATTTTGAAATACTCAGCTCAGTTATACTAATACTATGTCCTTCACAAATACCAAGACGTTCAGAAAGACTAAGGCAGGTGGCCAAACTCGAGGTCAAATGATGAAACTATGCAGGGAAAAACATACCAGGGTGACATATATGATACGTGAACATGCTTATATGAAAGACAATTATAGTAATCAACTAGAATAAATGAATATAATATACCAGATAATGAGATACGAATCTCATCACCTAAGTCAGCAACAAACCACAAGTGAGGCTTCAGCTTGGCAGGCAGGCACGTGACGGTCATAGGGTTAAGTTTTCGTAAAAGTAGCAATAGTCTAGGTTTTAAAAACACTTAGTTCGCTATAGCCAAAGCTCAGATGCCAATCTGTCACACCCCCAGAATCGGGTCCAGCGGAAGCATACATGTAGCTGGGGTGTAACTTAATCGGTATCACAACACAAGTACAAAAATAGTTTCACTTTAATCATTTAGAATAAAATCGTTTAATCAAAAATGTTGAATTTACATCGTTAAAAGTAGTGCGGAAGTAGTCCCTTAAAATAGTTAAAAAAGGTCCCCAAATGAATAATCAGAGTCTTCTATGACCATGCCATGCCCTGCCAAAACCTCCAGTAGCGTGCCATTGGTTAAAACCTGAAAATACATGCTAAAGTGTCAACACGAGGTTGGTGAGTTCATAGAGTTTGTTTAACAATTAAAGCCTATAGAAAAATGATCACACAGCAAAGGCATCGTAAATCCACTCAGTTCCAAGTCCCGCCATAAGAGACTTGTAACCTGTGTGTTTACGACCCACTGCCAAATATAATATGGTTTAAGTGAACAAAAGAAATACTTGTATTTAAATTCCAAGATAAATATAGCAAAACGGCTATATAAATAATTCAGACAATGAAGCCATATGGTAAGTCAGTCGAGTAAGGAAACAACATTACGTTTGACATCAAAGCCAAGTGAGGAATACCACAATATTACGTTTGACATCAAAGCCAAGTGGGGAATACCACAATATTACGTTTGACATCAAAGCCAAGTGGGGAATACCACAATACGTTTGACATCACAGCCAAGTGGGGAATACCACAATATTACGTTTGACATCAAAGCCAAGTAGGGAATACCACAATATTACGATGAACATATAGGAACAATTGGTGGCCATGAGGTCATATAAACAAGGATGATCAATCCCATGAAATACAGGTAATCAAACATATATTTAGGTAACGCTGGAAATATTTGAGTAATCAATCAAGTAAAGCAAGTAATGCGTTTAAGTAAAACGAGCATGTATTCTCCCCCAAAGAGTTTACAAAACAATTAAAATAGTAGGGGCTATGACTCACCTGGAGCGATAGCTACGATGATAAAGTGGATACACGGAAATGAGGCAGGATCTCTAACCGCAACCTAATATGAATGATATGGTCTAATGTAAGAAATGAAATGATGTAGTGAATGTTCATGCACATGATACCTATATCACTCATAACTTGGAAATACTAGTTATTGTCAAAATAAAATATTTTCCATACTTAGGAAAAATAAATCCAACTAGACTTATAGAAACTTGTCGTAATATATCGTATATAAAATGTTAGCGTTATATTCCTCGTTTTGAAAACCTTAAAATAACGTTGAATAGTCGTATAAATAAGCCTTGGGTCGTACGTACTTCGTTAGTTATGAATATAACTCTTGAATAAGAAATCTAGAAAATATAGCATTTAGTACGTAGTTATATTATTTCTAGTAGTGACTAAATATATATATAGTTTTGACGATTTTAAAACATGTATAACTTTGTCGTTTTAAGTCCATTTTCCTCGTTTTTTATATTCACGGATTCGTCTTAACATGTATTAATATATTTTTGATAGTTATGCTCCTCTAGGTTACATCTAACATCTCTATTTGTCCGTCGAAAATCGTCCAACAGCACGTTGAATTTTCAGAAAATAGTTTTCGTCGTTAAACTTACAAAAATCATATCTCCTTCGTTATAAGCTCGTTTTAATCCGTTCTTTCGACCACGGCTTCGTTTTTGAAAGTATTTTCTAAATCTTTGGTCAAAAGTTACCCACAATCTACTGATTTTCCCACGTTTTTAAAATATGGACAGTAGGTATATATATTGTTCCAAAAATCATTTCTAGTGTTCCAATCTAGTTCCAACTTCAACCCAACCACTTTCAATCACCACAAATCTAGTCTAATCTTACCATACACCTTCTTAGGGTGTCATAGGTTCCTAAACATCATCAATCAAGTGGATCTAACAAGGATCTAACTATAATCTACTTCTATGGCTCAAAAGTTAGATATGTATAAAATGGAGTGGTATAAATAACATATCCATGTAGATCTTGTATATAAATCATATGAGTATTATAAAAGCTTGGTAAAATTATAAAAATAAGTTTCATACACTTACTTGAAAGATTAATGAGCTTTTGATGATGAAAACCTAAGTAAACCTTGAGTTTTTATTACAAAACCCTAAAAAGGAGTACTAATGAAGCTTGAAAATCACTTGGCCTTGGAAAATCAATGGAGTCTTGGTGGGTTCCTTGGTGTGGCCGGAGGTAGAGAGGAGAGAAAGAGATGTAGGTTTTTCTTTTTGTAACTTGATAAATGAGAAAATAATACTAGTATATGGTATATAATACTTAAATCTAGTCATAGTACACAACATTGATTAAGTTGGTGAGATTTTCAAATGTGTAAGATGATTTACATGGGGGGTGGCCGGATTTTTGGGCAAGGATTGGATTTGGGAAGACTTTTGATATATACCATGTGCTATATTGTAGATTTTAGTAGTTTTAGTGAATACCGGGTACCGAGTTAGCTAGAAATCGATTTTAACGGAGTTAATCGGGACATAATAAAGTCGTAAAAATTGTGAAAATATGTTGGGTACAAGTATTGAGTGTTTGGGTGATTATCGTTTAGTTTCTACGAAAACCATCGTAATTAAATTAGGTGTATGATATAATTTAAATAAATTACCAAAATACCGGGTAAATTAATAATATAATTTATATACTATTAAAATGAGTATAACAATATATTGGGATCATAGTCGGGAGTGTCGGACTTGTTAGTCACATTATTGGTCGCGTGTTAACGTTTATTTAGAAATAAATATACGTAATAAGTAAATTATACCAAAAGTATTAATTTAAATATCCTACGAGTGGTATAGTATGCAAATGCTATTATGATGATATGTAGACTATTTCTAGTCCGTATGAAATGTCCCTATTGATAATGCATGAATTCGCACTTGAACCAATACGGTTACACGAATTTGAATACTCGTAAACTAAATTTACGATGAAATGAGCAATGCACGTGAATAGTGTTTTTCTTCCGGAATGAATAGTGTTAAGTGAATAGTAAAATTTCTGAACGCTTCTCAGAATATCAAATTGACCTCAAAAATGATGAATAGTAAAATGATGAATAGTGATCGATGAATAGTGAATGATGAATAGTGTTTGTCGAAGTTTGGAAAATGGCCTGAAATTACGAGTTGTGACACAAAGTTGGGCAACATTCAAGAGGGACGGCCACCTTAATTATTAAGGGGACCGGCCCCTTAATTAAGGGACCGGCCACGCTCCTGAGGTCCCCAGCTTTGCCTATAAATACTGGGTGATTCCTGCATTCTTTCCTCACCTTTTGCACTATAAACTTTCTAATCTAAATCTCCCTTCCTATTCTTTCAAACCCTTTGATCATATAACCATAAGCTTTTGTTTCCAGGTGATTCAAGCTACAACCTTTCAAGTGCAAGAGAAGAATACTTCAAATCCTTCAAGACAAGAAGTATTACAACTTGGTGTGATCTATAAATCTAAGTTGTTTGTGCATCATCATTTGTATATTATTCATCCATTTGTATATAAGTTGTGAATATTAGTTAGATAGGTGTAAGCATAAGGAATTAGGCTAGTAAGCCGTGTAGGTAGAAAGGTTGTGAAGAGATTGTGGTGTGTAATTAGCATAGGTGTGAAGAAGTACTGGTGTGATTAAGTAGTGCTTAGGTGTGAAGAAGTTGTGAAGTAGTTGTGAAGAAGGTGTGAAGAAGTTGTGGTGTGATAAGTGGTGTGTAAGGTTTTCTCTGCCATAAGGGAGCTTGTTGACATAGTGAAGAAAACTCTCGAGTTAGGTGCTCGGGGAGTGGAGTAGGGCAAGGAAGGTGTCCTTGTAGCCGAACCACTATAAATCTCTTGTCTCGCGGTTCGATCTTTCCATCTCTCATTTACTACTTTACTTACTTTGTTACTTAGTTTATATACATATATACTTGTTCATATTGTGCAAGAGTATATTTCACATAAACTCGAATCAAAATTTTTGAGACAAAGTTTTTATAAAATTAAAAAGATGTAAAACTATTCATTAGTGTGCAACTTTTGGGAGATAAACCCTAGTCCGATTTTCACATTATTTTTAGGGTTTCAAACCCTCTTTTCTTCCATGTTCAATTAAAGATAAGTTCTTCTTTTAATCATTCAATATGTCTATGTGTTGTTTGATTGATTGTTTATCTTTTCTTTACATTAACATGCTAGCTTTGATTACTTAGTGTTTGCTTAGATCTAATGAAACCTAGTTATTGATTGTTGATTTGTTATTAGTTGTTTGGTTGATTGACTCACGTTAGGCTTAAGAAAAATGGCTAACTTCATATATGGTAACAAGCTTGAACGTCTTAAGAAACGAAATCGGATGTGTACTTCGGTTTTATTGATTGTATTTAATGCATGAGTAGATGTTGATGATTCTATTATAGGATACTAAATGTGTGGTCATAAGAAGAAATAGATACTCATAAGGTTGGGGAATGACGTACACGCCCCCACGAATGGTATTAAGGAATACAATCCTTCAACTAAACAATTGTAACAACTCAACAAATCAATAAAAGATAACTAGGGAGTCGTAAAATCTAAGTAAACACACTTGTCTCATCATAAGAAGTTCACCACATTTATTTTTCTTGTTATTTTATTTTATTTTGTTTAATTAGTAATTTTGGGTTAGTTGACTAGCAACTAATTCTGCCCACTCTTCCAATATCCGAGATTTTTTATTACTTTCTATAAAATATAAAAATACAAAAAGAATCATCCCTCACCTTTAGACCTAGTTAACCTACATCTCAATCCTAACGACACTATTCCCCTAGAGAATGACCAATCCCCCGGACGTACCATATACTACACTACAACGATCAGGTACACTGCTGGTGGATTGCAAAATCTCTCTAGATCCCTTGAGAGGTAAAACCTTTTGCGAGGTTGCAAAATACGCATCAAGTTTTTGGCGCCGCTGCCTGGGGAATAGTTATTGCTTAGGATGATTTTTATTTTGATTAGGTCTACTCATTAGATTCATATCTAGTGAGATTTTTATTTTCTTTTTTATAGGATATCTTTAGTCTATCTTTTTCTTCATGTTTTTGTTTGTAATCCATATCATGCGCCATCATGGAGGATGGTAATATCCTAGAACCCATCATTGCACCAAACCACCAAAACCCACCCGAACCACCTACAGCCCGCACCTTAGGAGACTACTTCCGACCAAGCCACCAAGGCTATCGAAACACCATTCAGCTCAACCAAGGAGCCAATGTGTCTCCTTTGTAATCTGACACCATCCGGTTGGTGCAAAGTGGATGTGCATTCCATGGACTTCGTTCCGAAGATCCAAACCAACATCTCAAGGATTTCCTTAAAATCGTTGATTCCATAGACCTTAATGTTGCCACTCGAGAGACGACCTGATTTCGTCTCTTCCAATTCTCTCTACGTGACCAAGCTAGTCAATGGCTTGAGCATTTACCCGCGGGATCCATCACCTCTTGGGATGATCCCACCTCTCATTTCCTTGCTCAATTTTTCCCACCGGGAAGAACCACCAAGTTAAGGAATGACATCTTGATGTTCCAACAACATAAAGGTGAAACTTTTTATGAAGCGTGGACTCATTTCAAGGACTTACTCCAAAAAATCCCTCATCATGGCATTAATCTTTGGCTTCAAGTCCAAATCTTTTATGATCATGTCAATCTCTCCACAAGGCAAACCATTGACCAAGCGGCCGGTGGCAAGCTACATGATAAGAATACTGAAGAATCATGGGGAATCATAGAAGAGCTTGCTCTCTATGACAACGAATATTGGAATGACCCCCATGATTTGAACAAAATGGTCAAGGAAATATCTTTGCCTTCGAACAATTCAAGCATTCCCGACCGTAGGATCAAGGAACTTGAGGACCAATTCAAGTTTCTTATGAAATCCTACGAGGCTCCTAAACCTTCAAGCCAAGGGAATAAAATCACTTCTTTATTTGAGAATTGTAGTGGTCCCCACGACACTTGTGATTGCATGAAACTCCCCGAACAAGCTTTTGCGGACTACACATCATCGTGTACCAACGAATCGGGAGAAAAGTGGTACACTTTCAAGCCCGAGCTGAACACTTATGGTGATTCTTACAACCCCACTTGGAAAAATCACCCAAACTTTAGGTGGAAACAAAACCAAAACCGCACTTCTCAAACCAATTCTTCCAATCCACCTAATTGTTTCCAACCAAACGGCCCATCCTCGAACCGTACTTTCAACAACAATCCTTCCAACAATTACACCAATACCAATAAGTTTGAAGGATTGATGTCCAATTCTATGGCATCTCAAGAAGCTTGTATATCCAAGTTTGAAGCCAATTTCAACCAACAACAAAACGAGATGACCAATAAAATTGATAATTTAATAAGGGCTTTAAATAACCAAGGAATGACCCCGTCTACCAAAGTTGTAAGAAACAATAGTGGGGGAAGTGAGTGATAACATCAAATAGTACCCATATTTTAGTGTTAATTTCCCCCTAGATTGCTCATCTGTTATGCTAATATGTTAGGATATATAATCTTATTTATTTATATTCTGTTTTCAGGGCAAAAATGAGCAAATGAACGAAAAGACGCGAATTTGGAAGGTTTTATACGAAAATCATTGAAGTATGCGGATTCTGCACTAAGTCTCCATTTTAGTTTCAAGTATGGCTTTTCAACCATCAACTTGGTTTCGGGATCTAACATCATAAAAACAAAGTCTCCATTTTAAATGATCTCCCACAAGTCAAGATCTTTGGACCTAACATAGGTCTCAAACCAGGTTTTCCAAAAATAAAACCCATCGGTCTCTAGCAACGGTGGTCTTTGCATAGAACACCCCTCAACGTAGTTCTCTTGAGCCATGGATCTATACTCAACTTTATCAAAAATCTTAGTTAGGATTTTAGATTTTTGAAAAAAAAAAATTGACTTAAAATGTAAAACCCCCCAAAATTATCGCAGCGAAAGATTGTGTCACCGGGGTATTACTTCATGGGTTACAGTACAAGTTACAGAAAATGATTCTAAATGAGACATTTTGAAATAAATTATCATTCGATATAAAATATTAGAGTTTACAAGGAGGTCCCACAAGTTTACAAAATGTAAAACATAAAAATTGTAAAGTTTATCGAATGATAATATACGCATCGTCTTCAAAATGTTTTACGTGCGCCTTCACATGTCAGCTAATTCCTTTCGTACCTTAGATAAACATGCTAAAAAGTCAACACAAAGGTTGAGTGAATTCATATGTTTGTAAATAGTAGTTAACAATAAAGTTCATTGTATAATTACAATGTGCGCAATCATCATCCTGATAGTTATTATTGCTCTAAGCTCATGGCACTCAAGACTGACTGTACAATATATCAATACGTGATATATGTAGAATAATAATGCCCCATGTAGGTAATTTCCATATACCTAGTGTTCCAAATATAGTGCATTTGGTTACCTATCCAGCTAACACAAACGAGATTCGTCAATCCCGATAGGCCTATCCACAATATTTGCGCTCACTCGCAACAACAATTGATTAATGGTCCATGATGTGGGGGACTTTTGGCATAAACAACTTAGACATTCATGCAAATAATACAATCAGGGAAAGCATTCAGTTTACAAGTAATTGTCCATAATAAAAACAGTAGCATGTATCTCCCCAAAAGAATTTATAAAACAGTAAAAAAAAAAGTTGGGGCTATGAACTCACCGTAGTAATCAGTAGTAGTTTATAACAACATATAATGTATGGCGAGACCACGATCTTTAAAAATGACCTACGAGAGTATAGTAATCGTGTCTTAATATAATGTACGATAAGAGTGTACAAGTATATGTAAAGTCATTGACTTGATTAAGATTTTGTACATATGTTTTAAGTTGTGTAAAGGAGGGAAGTATCCTTAAAGTGTACTTTGGCTATTAGCCATTTATAAATAACATTGTACTACTGTTCGGGCTATCAAAATATATAGGTCATGTAGTGAACGTATGAGGAGCCAGGGCACTTTAAATCGTAAATCCACAACTCGTCGATACGACACCCCGAAAAGGCCTCTTATGATTATGAAATTCCCTAGTGTTGTAGTACTTATCATTTATAAGTAAAAGTAACTAACGAAACAAATGTTGTATATAAACATTTGTCGTGTTTCGTCAAGACATTTGGTTTAACTAAGTGTGGTGTCGAAATGGTTTAAATTATGTGTCATGAAATGGTTTAGCGTAACACTTGTCAAGTGTAAATGTTACCAATTGTGATGAAACTTGCTATTCGTAAGTTGCTTATTATGAAAATAAGTCAACGACAATTCATAATACTTGTTTATACAATTCCTTGAATCAAGTAAAAGTTGAGACTTTGTGAAAATGATATTCATATATTTAATATATGATATGGTCAATTTCACAAGTTTTCAAGGTCGAAAAATGGGTATATTTATTGAATAAGTCTCAAAAACAAGTTTCGGGGTCATCAAACCCAACCTAATCATGCGGCTAGACACACAACCTTGAGACAACAACCAAGACCATAGCTGTTGCTATGTCTCGGCTTAGAAAGCCTTGAGACAACAGCCTTGGCTTAGCCTTTGGTGTGTCTTGGCATTAAGAGGTCAAAATGCCATAAAGACTCTTGAGTCATGGCTACTTTTTAGTATAAAATAGGTCCAATTAGTTTTTGCCGTTTACATCCTACGTTTTTCACTTTCAGGCTAAATTGTTCACATTGTCTTATGTAAAACATCTTTCTGAGCAACTTTCGTGTTTTATACTTTCGATGATTCGGAGCAGAAAGGGCTCTAATTCGTGTTTTAAGATTACATCAGAAAACTTTTTGTTCCAGCACCTAATTTTTATATAGTAACCTTCATTTAGCTATAACTTTCTAACTACAGGCCTTTTTTAAGTGATTCAAAAGCTCAAATTCTTGTTTTAGCATCCTCTATCTGTTTCTTAAGTTTAATCAAGTCCATGGCTCATAATTTGTGTCAACATTTAACAAAATTCCTAGTTACACACTAGTTATTTCAAACTAGTTATACCTAGGAGTGTCAATTTTCGACACGACACACTAACCGACACGGACACGACACGAAGATAAATGGGTTTGGGTTGAGGATAAACAGGTTTGGGTTGAAAACAGGTTAACCCGTATAACCCGTTTAATAAATGGGTCGTGTATGGGTTTTGTAATTTTAAACAAGTCAACCCGTGAACCAGTTTAAATATATAAACTTTTAATCAATAAGATATATAACTTTTCTAAAGTAAAACTTTAATAAACTTGGAAATTAAATTTAAAAATGAAAATTTTTGAATGGGACTTTGGAAGCCCAAAATATGGAAAACTATGAGCAGGAATTTAGTGTCTAAGACTTAGAGCGGAAAATTTATGTTTTCTTAAGTGCTACTGTAATATATCTATGTTTTCTTAAGTATTACTGTAATATATATATATATATATATATATATATATATATATATATATATATATATATATATATATATATATATATATATATGAATATGAATTAGTATCTATGTGTTATGATTTGTTCACTTACACTCTTCAACACTCAAAGTAATTAAGTAATTAACCTTTTTAACTAGTTTATTTAAACGGGTTACACGGGTCATAAATGGATTACACGTGTTAGGTATGTGCGGGTTAGGGTTGAGGTTTTTGACATGATTAATATATGGGTCGCGTTTGGGTTAAGGCTTTACCATCCCGTCAACCCGAGTGGGTCGACACGGACACGACTCGATTGCCACCCCTAGTTATACCTCAAGATGTTCCTAACATGTTCTACTCATCTTTTAAGTTATGCATAACATCAATCAAGTCATATGACATATAAAACTTGTAAAAGATATGTATAACATATCAAAATGATTGAAAGACATTGAAAACTAAATATAATCTTACATATTCTTGGATGAGATACACCAAAAAAACCAAGAACCACTAGCCTAACTCTTTGTATCACCAACTAGTCTTTCATTCTTTAACCCAACTTGTTGTAGCCTTATGAAACCTTGGATTTGATCTTCTACTTCAGCCTTTGGTCTTGTGTAACTCTTGTTACAAGCTTGGAATCACCAAAACTACTCTTGGTCTAGGTAGAATTCAGCATAGTCTTCATAATATTGGTACTACTTTAGTCTTGAATTAAAACTTATGATGGTGTTGGCTTGGTGATCGTGTACGGATAGGAACGGAGCAAGAGAGAATATTTCTTTCTTATATGTTTCTTTATGATGAAGATATGAGTATTAATATGGAGGTGCTAGTAGGAGGTTTCAATTCCATGAATTAGGAATGCCACATGAGGCCATGTGGCCTTGATTTTGCTTAGTACACGCCCACCTCATGCTTAAGGTGGGAGAAGCTTGGTTGCTAGCTTGTGAGGTAGCTTCAAGGTGAAGCAAGGTTTCTACAGTGTGTATTTTCGTCCTGATAATTAATAATGTTAAGCCCTTAAACCTCAAAACTTAAAACCGGGTAACATAAGAATGTTCTACTTACAAAAATGTCTAAATTTATCAATATACCTTGACGAAGTATATTAAAAGTGTGATAAGCCTAACAGAGTGCATTTATGTTGTTAAAACCTAATGACATAGGTTTGAGCACGCGTTTTACGTAAGAAATAAAATGCTTACGTAAAAATGGCAAAATGACAATAGTTCATATAAAATATGACTATTGATGAAATATAAGTATTTTGAACACGCAGACTTATCCTAGTCTTGTGTTGGTCGTGAGAAAAATTCACACGATTAAACTTTCGTGATTACATATAAAAGTAATTTAAATATTAAAAGTAATATTATATGACATTAAAAAATAGTAACCAAATCAATTTGCTTGTTGGGTTTATTGTTGGCAGGTAGGTGTTGTGTGCGATTTTTACGTTTTGCGAGATATCTTCTCGTTAAATAAATAGAGATGAATGAAAACGTTCAGAAAGTAATAATTCAAATCAGAGCGAATTATTTAACTTGGGAAGTTGTTAGTTAACTACCGATTACAACATTTGCTTTTACGTTATGGTAAAAGTCAAATAGTCAAAAGTCAAAGTCAAATGGCAAAATATCATTTTGCCTTATAAAAATTTATGGGTTGCTACATAAAATGACTTCTCGGGAAGGTTTTAACGCTCAAAGACTTGAGTATACTGCTCTGATACCAATTGTAGAACTGTAGAGGGGGTGAATACGGTTTCTTAGGCTTTTTGGATGTTTAAAAACTTTAAGCCTTAAGAAGTACCAAGTTTTTGTACAAGAATCCAACAACCACAAACACAACCAAAGTATATAAAGCAAGTAAAGAACACAACGATATATGTTGGTTCGGGATGAGAGGTTTATACCATCCGTACATCCAGTTGCGAATCCACGACACCGATACTATTACTCTAGTATATTCTTTCGGTGGACTACAAACTGTTACAATTCACTCCACCGATATTCCCTAATATCGACGCTCACAAAGAAGGAGGTACTCCCACAGTATTCCGCCCTCGGAAACCACCCAAAAGAATCTCGTGATTCGACTTAAACTATGGTCACCAAGACCACTACCAAGACTTCCCACCGGAAGTATCAAACCCCGATTAGATCCCCAATGATCTAGGCTTGGTCACCAAGATACAAGACTTCCCTTACAAACAAATAAAAAAAAAATAAGTGTCTGTTTAATCAACCAAGTCCTAACCTAACCTAGAGGCTCGATTGTAGTAGAAAGGGTATATAGATACTCGACACAATCACAAGAGTGGAATAGGTTCTTGTGATTCTTCCCTTGTAAGGAGATGTGTTCTTTCAATAGATGTTAGTGTGAAAGATTAAGAACACAAGTTAAAATTAAAGGATTGGAGAGAAAGAATATAAAGAAAAAGAATAATGGTAAAGTGTAAGGAATACAAGAGGCAAGGTGGGGTATTTATAGGCCAAGACCCAAACTTGGGAAAATTTACCGAGACTGGCTCGTCACCCGCGCGTCAGAGAGTGGGCAGCGCGCAAGCACTGCTGTAACATTTTCCCAATTTTGGGTGTTGGACTTATAAATGCATAACCTTGCTAAACCCACAATTGTACTTCACACATTTAAACCTGAACATTAATCATTCTAAGTTTTACCAACTCAAATAACCAATTTGTAAAATATTTTGTGAAGTGATTATAAGAAACCAATTATCAAGAATAGAAAGAGTAGAAAGGATAATTGGGTAGGGGTAGAATAGGTATTCCTCACATGACATAAAAAAAGAAGAGAATATGCCATGGGATATTCCATGAGAGGGAAGAAATTTGAATTTGAAATTCAAATGTTGTGAGAGGGAAAGGAGAGAATGAGGTTGAGTTAGAGTAAACCATGGTTGAGTTAGAATAGTAACCTGGTTGGGTGAGAAAGAGGTGTGTTGAGAACAAACCATGGTTGGGTTAGAGATTGAACCATGGTTGTGTTGAGAGGGATATCCAAGGGAATATTCCATCATTGGAGAAGAGGGTGAAATGGAAGGTTGAGATGAGTTGGAGAGGAATAGATGGTTGAGATGAATGGGAGCCTATGTTTGGGATTCGAATAATTCACCATGTTTTGAATTAGAGAGTGAGGAGGTAATGAGTTGGATCTGAGTTGGATAGGATGTGAAGTTGATTTGATGGGGAGCCTAAGAGATGAGTTGGCTAATGTGTGTAGGAGGAGAGGATGTGAGTGAAGTTTGTGTAGTTTGAAAAACTAGTTGTTAGAGATCTAAGGAAGGAGTTGGAAATGATGGGATGTGTGTAAGAGTTGAGACGCGATGGGGAGCCTTGTGTGTGAGGGAGTAGAGAGGTTGTGAGAGGAAGTGTATATATTTTGAAATATGAGTGTGTAAGATATGGGTTGGATTATGTAAGAGTTAGATGCGATGGAGAGTCTTTGGCTAGTGTGTGTTGGAGAGGGTTTGTGAGTGAAATGTGTGTATTTTGAATCCAAGAGAGTGTGTATGCTATGTTACATTGACACGGGTACGGGTATCCGATATTGGTACGGATCCGAGTATCGGATACGTCATCCAAAAATATTTAGGACACGGGGACACCGTCCTAACTTTGGACTCGGGTACGGATACGGCAATAATTTTTCCTAAAAAAATATACATATAGATAATTCATGCAACAAATTTAGACAAATATAAACAATTTACTAAGGCTCTGTTCTTGTGATCTTATTTTTACTTATCTTATTTTATCTTCTCTTTTTTTTTTCTTATTAAATCTTATTTTTCCTGTATTTTATTTTAGCCATTGACAAATGTTATATTGATGACTCTATAAAACATACTTTAAAAGCTAGAAGAATGAAAATAAAAAAGACAATTGCAAATAAAAACATACGTAGTATCATTTGGTCGATTCATTGAACCAAAAGCAATTTACTCTAACCAAAGCTAAAATTGTTTTTTCCAAGTAAAATTACTAGTTTACTACTTCCCAAACAAAAGCATTAATTTTGACATTTTTAAAGAGTATTTCATTGCTATATCCAAGAAAGTCCAAGAATGTTGACTAAAACATTTCATCTTCTTTATCTTCTTCACATAGTTCACAGGTGACCATTGATACCACTTTTATCTTCTTCACATAGTTCACAGGCTCCGCCTGTAAATATCCCTGATCTCCAGCCGGATTTGTTTTTCTAGTTTTATACCTTTTTATCTTCTTCACAAGGCTCCGCCTGTAAATATCACAGATCCGGTCGACATGACTTGAAAAAAGATGAAGTTGAGATGAAGTTGCCGTACCCAAGTGCAAAGTGGCGTGTCCGGACCGGATTTCATACCCAGATCCGTGTCACGTCGTACCGACCCGGGTATGATGGCCAATCAGCCGTGTCCAGGTAACATAGTCTGTATGTTAGTGAGGTATATTTGTGTTTGAAATGAATGGTTGCGATGAAGAAGATGAAGTCTAGTGAAATCCTAGTGGTTGAAAGCGAATGTACATAAGAGAATGTTTTGGAGATAGTGTGTGGGAATGTGGGAGACAAGAAGTACATAGAAGTACTAAAGGTGTAAGAGAATATAAAAGAATGTTAGGGATAAGATTTAGAAGGATTTTGGAAGGGTTGGAGGATTTGTTTTATGCGAAGAGAAATTAGAGGATTGATTAAGAGATAATCATATTTTCATTAAGGAAGATAAGAGTTGACAATAATGATTATGAGTTGAGAAAATCAAATGTTACTTATAATCTCAAAAAACTCAACGTCGAGAATCCATAATCTCATAAATCGTGATTTTCCACGACTCGACGTACTCAACTAACACCTTGATGCAAACAAGCTAAGTGTTTTGAATAGATGTAAAGCATATCCCAAGCGGGAAAGGATGCGTTTACGCAAAGAGACTTTTGACTTTGTTTGACCAATAAAGGAGTAAACCCATTACGTGATTAGAGAAGACATAAGCACGGGTTATGAGCATATGAATGCTTTCACTTGATATTACGTTAAATATATAAGCTCCCTAGGTTTAGAAAAGCCTTGGCTAGAGGCGAGATTTAGAAAACTTGAGTTGGCGTTTTCCCGAAAACGGGTGTTTCAAAAGTTGGATCTCTCTAATTCTAAAACTCGTTTCGAGCATTTTCAACTAAGCACATAACATATACATACCTGTATTGAAATATCCACATTTTTTGCGTAAGGGGAAAGCCAACTTTCAAAATTCGTCCTGATCCATATAGTAGCCTAGCGCGTCGGCGCACGGGCAGCGTGTTAGGTGTCGATATGGAGTTGGGAGAATTTTGGCTAACGTTTGTGATTTTATGTGTTTCGAAAGTTTATTTGTCATCATTAAAACATAAGGAGACTTGGTCAATGATGTCCCAACAATATAAGTAAATTTCCAACGTGATTTCATTTAATTTTTTACTCCCTCCGTCCCATTTTTATTGTCCACTATTGACTTTTTTGGTATTTTTTTTTCAACTTTGACCTTAAATATTTTTGTGAGTGTTATGTAATATTTGATGCAAAATATATAAATGGATTGGGTTTTAAGTGTACTTTTCAATGGTATAATTTTTTCATCAAGTATTATATAATAAAAAATATATATTTATGGTCAAAGATGAACCAGTTTGACTTTGAAAATTCAAAGTGGACAATAATTTTGGGACGGAGGGAGTAATATTTATTGGAACAGATGATCATTCAATGACATTTATACTTTCACAATCATGTTAATATATTTAGTTTACTATTTAATCAAATTATTTAATAAATAAAACTGAGCTGTAATAATAGGATTATACATATAAACTTCGATAGAGGTGGGATGGGGCAATTTTTCCATAGAATTTGTTGGGTCTGCAACTGCACACGCTCATGCAAACCATGAAAGATAAGAACAACATTTTTAGCAAGTGACGAAAACTGATGAACATCAACATAGAGGTTGGGTTTGCTTGAAAATGACTCTTACACGCTAATAACACCATTTGTACTTTTCAACTTTATAAATCTTATTAGAAATGAATCAAAGATTTACAAGGGATAGCCTACGGAAACTACCCCGGTTGATGACAGATAAACTCTCTAAAATCAAACAACAAAAGACAACTAGCTTTGCTTTGTTGTTCCTAGGATAGGAGGATCCTAACTATAATACTTTGTATTATTTTCTAAGTTTGAATCTCTACTTAACTTGATTACAACCTTTGGTTTATATAGAGGGGGAAAAAGTGGATGCACATGGGTCTACAGTAACTTGTCAACTTGCAATAGATAGGCACGTGCCTAGTAAGCTAGTCTGGAGCGTACATTCGGCTTACCTGATTTGACAACTTATAGTCCCAATGCCTGTTTTTCGCATATCGATAAGTGCTTGAACTTATCTTCTCAAAAAAGTTTCCTGCTCATGCTTTCAGAGTTTGAGGTTGTAAAAACTGAATTAAATCTTCAGAGTCATAGAAACATTTGTTAGATCTCATTGACCCTAGTGTTGTTTGTAGTTTTTTGTAAATCACTCCCTGACACTACATTAGTTTGTGAAGTGTTTTCTTTAGATGGTCTTTGACATCCCTGAAGCTAGACAGTTGGTTGAGCTTTTTACAACATTCACCGATTTCCTTTATCAGTGAGTAACACCTTCTGGATAATAATAAGGGATACATGTTCTCTTATAACTATCAGAGAGTCATTCACTTCTGATAACTATCAGTTTCATATTGATAGTTATGAAGTGACATTTTTTCTGATCTTTATCAGAGACTTTTATGATCACCGACCTTCAGAGGGTGTATTAGACTATTTTATGTTTAAATACTTGTTAGAGACAATTTGGGTCGATTTCAGACCCAACAAAATTCCGTAATCAGAAAGTTTGTTTGCCCTTATACAACATTGTTTATATCTTGGAAGTTAATGTCTCAAGACTTTGTTTTTTTATTGACTCGACTAAGCTGTCAGTTACCGAATCACCAGTTCAACCGTCGGGTCAGTCTCACTTTATACGAAAAAGAACCTAACAATATAGCTGATGCCCGAACAACTTTTAAACCCAAAATTCAACACACACAGCTCTTAAACCGGTCCAAACAAGCTCTAAACATCCCTTAACATTTCTAATCATGTCCAAAACAACCTTTAAACATGTCTAAACAATATTTAAACATTAAAAACTTAATACCAAACATACAATAAGTTTACCAAACACATAAAATCCAGAATAAAATGGGTCGATCAGGGTTAACAAAAAATAACCAATTCAATCTGGCTCTTATATAAGAAAACACCAGTCACATCCAAATCGATTCTCTAATCCGGTTCCCGGTTGAATTAACTGAGTCGACCTAGGTTTTGAAACATTGATGGAACTTAGAGCTGGCAATTTTGACACGAAACCTGTTAACACGACACGACACGACCTGTTCTTAACAGGTTTCGTGTTTAACCTTAACAAGTTTCGTGTCTTAACAGGTTGGACCTGTTAAGACCTGTTAATATTCGTGTCTTAACAGGTCAGACCTGTTAAGACCTATTAATATATATATATATATATATATATATATATATATATATATATATATATATATATATATATATATATATATATATATATATATATATATATATATATATATATAATCCTTAAAATTACAACCCTAAAATCCTAAATCTCTTTTATCCCTATTCTAAAATCCACTCACTATCACTACCGGCGCCTCCCCCTTCCCTCTCATCTCTCATCGTACAGACCCAAGTCCCTAACCCAATCAGTCAATCACCCAAACACCCCGATTTGTTATTCAACCCCAATCACCCCGATTTGTTATTCAACCCCAATCACCCCAATCGATTATCGACTGATTCATCATACAGGTCTATCTTCTTATTCAACCCCGATTTGTTAGATTGTTAAATAGTTTCTTTAGTTTTTATTTTGATAAGCTAGCTTGTAGGTTTATTAACTCTTTGATTAGCTTGAAAATGCCCATAGGTCTGTTTGGTGTAGCTTGCTTCTCAGCTTATTTCCTTATTTTGTAGTTGGTATCTAGGTCTGGTTTATTGATTTATAAATAGGTAGTAGTATAAGCTTGCCATAATTTGAGTTTGGAGGAGTTGCATTAGCTTATTGATAGTTTTGAGGTAGCTTGAAGTTGGCCTGCTGAGGCTGCTTTGCTGTGTAAGTGCCTTAACTGTCCATCTTTATAAGCTAGTATAGAAGCTCACATAAGCTCCCTTTTCTCTCATATTGCTTCCACTAATAGGTTATAGCATATACTTTAGGAATTTACTGCTTTTAGTAGATTAGATTTAGATTTACTAGCTTCTAAAAGAGCCCTTGCAGGCCTGTTTGTTTGTTTGGTTGGTTGAGCTCTTATTTGATTCTAAGTACTTATCTGTCCTATTAAATAGCTTTTTCTAGATTAACTTAGCTTATTAAATTTGTTCCCAGCTTATTAGGTCATAGGATTGCTTATTAGAGCTTGTGGGTCTTAACAGTTTAGCACTTTACCATTTGAAATCTTTTTATTGCTAACTGTTTAGATTTTGAGCTAAATTCCAGTGTTGCTTTAAATGCATATTATAAAAGTCTTGACTAAAACCTGTTAGATTGTTAGGATTGTGGAATTTTTGAATGGTCAAATAGTTGTTTATCTAACTTTGTGCATTTTTTCAATGTTGTAGATGGATTCTGAATGTATTGAAATTGACCCACAAAATAATGAGTTTACACAACCTGATGAGGTCGAGTCCGTGGAAAGGGAAGTAGGAGCCAAGAGAAAACGTAAGGAACGATCTATTGTATGGAATTTCTTTGACAAAGATGAGAAAGGCACTGTAAAAGGCAGCAAAAAAGTGCCATGTAAGTGCAAAAAGTGTAATAATATTTTCATGTATGATAGTATTCAAGGCACAGGTAATCTTAAGCGACACATGGAGAAATGTTTTGGTAAAAATTATCATGATGTTGGTCAAATGCTATTTAATAATGACATGGCATTACGGTCATCTAGATTTGATCAAAATATCTTTCGCGATTTGCTTGTAGTTGCTATTGTTAGGCATGAATTGCCTTTGTCATTTGTTGATTATAAGGGTATTAGGGATGTATTTACATACTTGCAACCTAAAGCAAATGTCCTTACTAGGAATTCTATAAAAGCTGATTTGTTTAAATTGTATAAGAAAGAAAAGGAAAACATTAAAAGCATGCTTATGGAATCACCAGGGAAGTTATGTTTAACTTCGGATTTGTGGTCTTCTATTACTACCGATGGTTATTTGGCCATTACAGTGCATTTTATTGACAAGCAATGGGTTTCGCAAAAGAGAGTCTTATCTTTTTCTTTCATGCCACCATTTCATTCCGGTGTTGCTTTAAATGCAAAAGTGTTTTCGATTCTAGAAGAATGGGGCATAGAAAATAAGGTATTTTGTATAACTTTGGATAATGCATCTTCTAATGACCCTTTTTTTGAGCTTTTACGTGAGCAACTAGATACAAAATCACCACTCGTTTCTAAGGGTAGTTTTTTCATATAAGATGTTGTGCACATATTTTAAACTTGATTGTGCAAGATGGGCTCAAAGAAATTGATCAAGCGGTTTGCAATGTTAGAAAGAGTGTCAAATATGTTAAAGGATCACATTCACAAGTAAGGAAGCAAAAGTTTTTAGATTGTGCTAAGTTACTTTCTTTAAGTTCAAAAAAGGGGGTTAAGGCAAGATTGTCCTACTAGGTGGAATTCAACTTTCCTAATGCTTGATAGTGCCATTTATTACCGAAAGGCATTTGCCCATTTAAAAATAAGTGATCCTAATTATAAGAGTTGTCTAAGTGCTTCTGAGCGGGATATCATTGAAAAGATTTGTGTTTTCCTTGGAGTATTTTATGATGTGACTAATGTTTTCTTGGGATCCAAATATCCTACTGCAAACTTGTACTATCCTCACGTTTTTATGGCTTATCTTACTTTGCATGAGAGTATGAGTTCAAGTGATGAGTATATGAAAGATATGGGGACGTCTATGATGGACAAATTTTAGAAGTATTGGTCTGATTTTAATCTCACTTTAGCCATAGCCGAGGTGTTTGATCCAAGATACAAGTTGCACTTTATTGAATGGAGTTACAAAAAGATTTATGGAGACGACAACCCTCAATATGATATTGTTGACGCGTTATTGAAGACCACTTTTGATGAATATGCTTGTGATATTTCCTTTACAACTTCAAATCATGCAACTATTTCAAGTGTTCGTAAAGTTGGTGAAGAAACAAGTGATGATACAAGCCGTCTATCTTCTGTTAGAGCAAAACTTTTGGTAATTTATTTGTTTGTTATATATATATATATATATATATATATATATATATATATATATATATATATATATATATATATATATATATATATATATATATATATATATTATATATATTTTATATGTTTTGTTCTAATCATTGAATTACTAATTTTGTATTATTACTTTATAGGATTTTGATGAGTTTCAAAGCAATGAATCTACAACCAACAAAATGTCAGAATTGCAATTGTATTTGGAGGAGCCAAGAATGGAAAGGAAATTGGAACGAGATGTGTTGGCTTTCTAGAAATCCAATGAGTTCAGATATCCCATACTTGCGAGGATGGCTCGAGACATTTTGACAATTCCAATATCTACTGTTGCATCGGAGTCTACATTTAGTGCTAGCGGAAGAGTATTAGATCAACATCGAAGTTCACTTAGTAAAGAAACTCTTGAGGCCCTTATTTGCACAAAAGATTGGTTGTTTTGCAGGTTCAAATGAAGTTCCTCATGAAGAGCTCGTTGAAGATATAATGTCGATGTCGCTTGATGTTAGTCCTGAATCAGGTGCTTCAAACTCAGTCAACAATCCCGCCTTGTAAGAGCTTTATGTTGGTCCTGAATCAGGTGCTTGATGTTGGTCCTGAATCAGGTCGCTGAAGATTAAGAGTTTTATGAACTTTTGTAATGTTAAGGATTATTATCATTATGTATTAGTTAAGATTTGTGATGTGATAATGTTCATGTCCTTTTGGTTATACTGCACCTCTGCTGCAGCTCTTTGAAATTGTATGTTTCCTGTTCTGTGGGTCTGCTGATAGTTCTCTGCAAGTGGTATGAAAGTTGCAGTAGAAATAAAATTTTGTTGTGTGTTTTGGTCATGTGGAATTGTGGATGTGCTAACTTGTGGGTTTCTATGTTTCATGGGAACTTCTATCTTATATTCTTATGTGGGCCTGGTACTCACTACTCATTTGGTCGTGAGTCTTTTTAATTGTTTGTTCTTTGGTATCTCATTTTGTATTGTTAAGGATTTTTTTTTTTTAAGTTTTAGTCAAGACTTTTATAATATGCATGTTAACAGGTTTTTTAACAGGTGCACCTGTTTATTTTCGTGTCGTGTTCATGTTTGAGAAAAATGACACGATTAGCTAACAGGTCGTGTTCGTGTTTGATCTTAACAGGTTTGTGTCTTAACAGGTTCGTGCGACCTGTTATGCCAGCTCTAATGGAACTATAGTGACCAAAACAAACTACATGACTTAAAAGGAAAAATTGACCTGATTGTGTTTTTTTTTTAATTAGCGCACATTCTTTAATAAGACAACAAATATTGGTTGGTGAAAGCAAATGTAATTTCGAGGTGAATTATTTTAGATGTCATAAAAAATATGGAAATTGAATGACCAATATTAGCCACTTATTTTTAAATAAAAAAATCCACTTCTTCAGGTGAAACAAATTACATAATTACGACTAACATTTAATTAGCTTTCAATAGCGGGACACTTTCATACATTTTCAACAATTTTTTTGTTTTTTACAGTTTAGGAATATACATGATATAAACATTTGATATAACACTAATTTGTAAGTTCGAACACTCAACTTGTTATCGTAAAATAGACATAAGTATTTGAATGGAACTCAATGATTCATATATTTTGTATTTAAAAATTCAAATCCTTAGTTTTTTAACCATATATCACACATAATTTGTGAACTTCTAAATCATTACAGTTTATGCATAGAAGTTGAAGAATATATATTTGGATTTTTTATATTTAAACTCGCTTGATATATCACATGTGATATAACACTAATTTGTGGAGCCGAAGACAGAACAACTACCATAAAATGGACATAAGTATTATTTTTCGGTGCTAAAAATGATGAATCTTTTAGAGTTGTATACAAATACTTATGCTCATTTTAGGATAACATGTTGAGTGTTCGAACTTATAGATTAGTCTTATATCATATTTGATATATCAAACGAGTTTGAATATTAATTTTTTTTTTCTTTCAATTTTCACCGGCTTCTATGAATAAACAATATTGATTTAGATGTTCAAATATTATGTGTGATATATGGTTATAAAGCTAAGAATGTATGTTTTTTTATGTAAAAAAGGTGAATCTTTTAGAGTTCTATACAAATACTTATGTCAATTTCAAGAAAACATTTTGAATGTTCGAACTTACATATTAGTGTTATATCACATGTGATAAATCTATCGAATTTGACTTATATATATATATATATATATATATATATATATATATATATATATATATATATATATATCTTTTATTTTCTCTAACTTCTATGAATAAACTGTATTGATTTGGAGGTTTAAAAATCATGTGTCACATATGGTTGGAAAGCTAAGGATGTGCATTTTTCAATGCGGAATATGATTAATCGTTTAGAGTTTTACATAAATACTTATGCTCATTTTTAGGGCTGTAAACGAACTGAACGTTCAGTGAACATTTCATGAACCGTTCGGTAAAAAGTTCGTTTATGTTCGTTCGTTATTAAATGAACGAACATGAACAATATTTTACGTTCGTTTATTTAAATGAACGAACATGAACAAAAGTCTCGTTCGTTCATTTATGTTCGTGAACGTCCGATTAGGCGTTCGTTAAAGTTCGTTTATATTTATTTATCTATTTATGTTAATATATCATATCTTTTAATTTTATAATTTTAAAAATTGGTTTGTTTAAACAAAACAACACTTATAAAACAATATATTGTGAAGAATTCAATAAAGTTTATATTTGTTTGTCTATTTTCATTTATGTTCGATTGTTTATATTCGTTTAGCGTTCGTTTAGTGTCTTAATGAACGAACATGAACAATTCATTTTCTTAATAAACGAACATGAACAAGAAAATTCGTCCGTTTAAGCGTCCGTGTCCGTTTATTTGTCCGGTTAAAATTAAATAAACGAACATGAACAGGGCTCCGTTCGTGTTCGTCCGGTTCGTTTACAGCCCTACAGTCATTTTACTAAAGTGTATTGAGTGTTCAAACTTAAAAATTATTGTTATATCACATGTGATACATCAAGCGAGTTTGACTTTAAAAAATGCTTCTATTTATGCAAATTCTATGAGTAACCTGTATTAATTTTGAGGTTCAAAAATTATGTGTGATATATGATTAGAAAGCTAAGGATGTGCATATTTCAATGGAAAATAATGAATCATTTGGAGTTTTACACAAATATTTATGCCCATTTTACGATAACATGTTGAATGTTTGAATTTACATATTAGTGTTATAGCACATGAGATATTCAAACAAAACATTGTACCAAAAAAATAATAAATAAATAAATAAAAATAAAAGAAAATTGTCGAAAGTATATGAAAGTGCCCCTCTATTGAAAGATAATTAAATGCTCGTCATGATAGTGTAATATCTGTTAGGTTCTTGAGATATGTAATTTTGAAAGAAAAAAATAAGGGGCGAATTAAGTTTAATTAAAAATATCAATTAATACTTTCTTTCTTCTTCTATAAAATGAGTGACTAAGATTTCTTTCAGTGTGCAGAAAAATAATACGTAGTAGTCCCTAATTGAAATTTTCTCAAGTAATTTCCTTTTTTCTTTGTAGTAGTTTAGAAGCGAAGTTGGGATTCAATAGAGGTAAATTTTGTTAATGGGACCCAAGTGATAAAGGTCATTGAAGATGGAGGACTTGAAGTAACAATTACATTTTGTTGATTTTCATGTCATAGTGATGGGGGAGTTGGGGGACCTTTTGGACATTTCTGCCCTTATTATTGCAATAGAACACTTACCCTAAATTCCTCCTGTTACTTCTTAATCATAAAACAAAAATCCAAAAAATAGAGACCCTTTCATAGTTTCATTGATTCTCTTAAATAATTAGTTAAAACTAGCAGGTCCCGTGTGATGCAGCGGCGGGTACTTTATAATTTAATTTTTTTGACGAATAATTTATTTCATTTGTACACTTTTTAGCAATAGCTTTATTAATTTGTTTGTTCATTTAGAGACTATAAGCAATGATAAAATTTGGTGAAACTTTGATTAGTTTATATTATTTTATTTGTTTGTTTTTTGTGTTTAGTAGTTTGCTTAGTTTGTACAATGTGTTCTATTAATTGGCAGCTTGCATAACTTGTATTGTGTATTTTAATACTTATATTTATCATTAAATTAGTATTTTAAGAATGTATATTAATTATGCATCAATGAATTGTAAGCATTGCATGAATACTTGTATTGCTGAAAATTAAGTTTTTGAGGTATTTAATGTTAGAAAATTATGTTTAATTTAGTTGTACATTTAGCTTTTATACTTTTATTGTTGAATTTTTAAGACTTGGTGCATTAAATGCCTAAAAGGGCTAAATGCATTATAAGATAACGAGGAATGCAGAACCCGTGCTACGCACGGGCTAAGAATCTAATTATTAATCGTGTATTCTTTCTGTATATTGGCGAGTGTATACTTAATTATTGTTTAGTATGTTGTATGAAATGTTTTAACCTTCTTGTATAAAAATTTAAAAGTGTTTGATGTTGTTTTACTTTTGTGGTGTTGTATTTTATATATGAGCTTTTGGTTAATAAGTTGTGATGACTTTATTTCTTATGTCCTATTACTTATTTGCATGATAAAAAAAAATGACTGTATTTCTTTTGGTCTATTACTTAGCCCTACAATACTTGTCCATTATATGGTTTTTGCATGGTAATATGAAGCACACGGGGTCTATCTAATTGGTCATAGTTTAATGTGCGTTAAATATTTTCTTTATTAAGTTTGTAAGTTAAAGTTTGTGTAATAATGTATATATAATAATGCCACATAAACTGTATAAAAATCGTTACAAACCTTTTTAGTTTCATCTTATTTTATTATACAACTAATTTCATTGAAAATTAACATTGAAGTCTAACTAATATTAATAAATTTTATTAATAAACTCAATTCTAAATAGCTAACTAAATGAATATTAATTAACACACTATTAATAATTCCTAAAACCTTTGGACTCCACTATTATGTCTTAAACTTAATTTTTTTAATTTACAAATGGGTTTGAGCAAAAATTATGTACTTTTTCTTTTATATTCATTATTCAAGTTGCATGCTTACATAAACTAATCATGCTAAAAAGTATCATTTAACCATTTAAATGTTGCTTTACATACATGCTCGTGCACATTTTCTTTAATCAATTCGCACATGTGAGCTAAATCAATAGAAAACACACATAAATTACTGGTATATGAAAATGCATTAACATAATACATATATCTATATATATTGCATTAGGTTAAATCATCAATTATTCTTGCAACCTTTTCAACTTCATTTCAATCCATAACCGACTTTTAATTCTATACTAATTACTAAATATCACGTGATAAATTCTAGCAAGGTTTGCACTTCCATCTCGATGTTGTATATACTTCACATTAAATGCACCGATTTTGTTTTTCGATAAAAGTTTGAACTTTTGCTTATGTTTAAAACTCAACTTTTTTATTTGATATTATAATTTACCAACGGATTTAAGTCAAAATTATGTATTTTTTTCTTTCTATTCATTACTCAATGTGATATTTTTAATATGTCGTATTTTGCTATTATGACAAACTCATTTATATTGGTTTCTCACTAATGATTCTACATATAGAAAAAGAAAACATTTTGCGATGCTTGGACCTTCTTCTTTTCAATAATAATTCAATTGCACACGATAAATTCATTCTAATATTTCTTAAAGAACATTCGAAAGCAACTACTTACATAAACTAATCACGCTAAAAAGTATCATTTAACCATTTAAATGTTGCTTTACATACATGCTCGTGCACATTTTCTTGAATCAATTAGCACATGTGAGCTACATCAATAAAAAAACGCACATAAATTACTTGTATATGAAAATGCATTAACATAATACATATATCTATATATATGCTTATCTATAACAATCACCTAAATATGTAAGAAACAAAGAAAATAGTTGGTATCCCAATCTTTGGTTCCATTTATCTGAGCATGCATGATCTTGTATGATTTTCATGATACCTGCGTATGATAACTAAATTAAAAAAAAAAAAAAAAAAAAAAAAAAAAAGACCAAGTTAATTACAAAGATCTAAAAAGATGTGTGAATCATCTCCAAAATGTTGCAAAAGAGAATTTACATACCGTTACCAACAATCATAGATCTAAAAGATGTGTGAATCATCTTCAAATGTACATACTAAATGTGATTTTCGCCGGTTTATATAGGCATGAATTAGGTTAAATCATTAATTATTCTTGCAACCTTTCGCAACCTTTGCACTTCATCTAACCGACTTTAATTCTATACTAAATGTCATGTGATCAATTCGGGCAACCCTTGCACTTCATCTCCTTTCATGATTGTATAGTTATTATGAGGCTGCATTGAATTTCGAGCATTAGCTATCTTGTACTCTATGCAACTACTAAACGACTCCAACTTGTTTCTAATTCTAAAAACTCTATCATCATAACTCCACATTAAATTTAGGGACTGAATCTTATAGTATTATAGATAAGATGTTTAGTGAAAACATGAACACACTTATTTAGTTAAGATGTTGAGTGAAAACATGAAAATATACGAAAATGAGTCCTTAGACAACTTTTCACAGGTTGAAAGAATCCTAAATACCAAAGGGCTCTCAAAAGCTGCATATCCAAATTGGTTGTGGTTCGAACCCTGTTTAGGACATTTAAGATTCATTTGTAGTGTATATGTGGTGAAATATTTAGTTTGCTGTTAAAAAAAGGATCCTCAATTATATATATCACCAAGCCGTAGGTAAAAGAAAGCTAGAGACCTTGTAACCTGCATCCCAAATTACAACTGATCCAATCAGCTTAGATCACTAGTTTGGTTTATTGAAGCTTTTAACGAGTCATTTTGGCGGCAACTCCACATTCCATCTGTTACGCTGGGATGGTTATGGAATCGAATTGCTTTAGTATAAGCACATAAGATATTAAACTCGAGTGAGAAACCTAGCAAAGACGCCCTTTTGCCGCGATTCTCTTATTGAATTGATCTTTGTTTTACAAAAAATAAAATTGATCCTTGGCAGAACATTGGATTTTAATGAACACATGCAATTATGATATGTAAATATTAAGTAACAATAAATTGGCACATTTGTTTAGACTAAATGATACCTTGTGACTTTTGTTCTGAAACAAGAATCTGTTTCTGACTTTTAGACATCAAATTGGTTAGCTTTTTACATCAAGATCATTACAAATTTGTTTCTGATTAGGAATATTAGCATATTGCATTAATTTCATAGTAGAAAGAATATTACAAAAGACATCAATTTTAACGTGTTCTTACATTTAGACTAACGACCAAGGACGTAAGATGCCCAAAAGTGACCGGAAAAGTCACCTAGTTTACCATGCCACTCTCCAAAGTCACTAAGTGAATCACACAAATCAAGATTGTGGTGACCTGCTCACCGAGTTATACTCGGTGTGATTTGGGCCCGACCCGGCCATTTGTTTTATTATTTTTTATTTTGTTTGTGAGTATGTGTGGGATATTTATTGGGGTACATTTATAAAGTAGGTATTTTAATTAAAGGTGAGGTTAATGTGACTATGTCCAAAAAAATGATAGAGAGTGAGCGGAAGTGAGAAGAGAGACAAAGCTGAGGTAGCGCTGAGGTGTAAGGCGATAATGTATAAGTATTGGTCTTCGGTCATAGTGCATTTGTACAAAAACCTGTAGATCCATCAGCCTACTCTAGAATTTACATTCATTAAATAGAGCCTGATCTCTGAAAGAAATTATTGACCAGTAAAGGCATTTACCTCCAACAACTATGCTTCTGAAAGATCTCATATGTTGAATTCACCTCATTCTGCAAAAGATGGCTAGTTACTTTACAATTTAAAAGATCTAGTTAACACATTGTTAAAAAAAAACTAGAATGATGTATATATAAGATAACATGGACAAGAGATCAACGGATCAAGCAAATGAATTGTTGAACGACATAAATATCGTGATCGAATTGTTTATTTGTTGAAGTCATCGTAACATGGTAGTCCATAGCAACTACTTTTGATACTCACACTAGCGCATAAAAGTATAAGCATTCGATCGTTTTCAGAATAATACTCCATCCGTTTCATGTTGACTGTCTAGTTTGATTTTTTCAAGTATTTTTTTTCAACTTTGACCTTAAATATTTTTGTTTGTATTATATAGTATTTGATAAAAATTATACCAATGAAAATACATTTAAAAACTTAATTCATTCATATATTTTGCATCAACTATTATATAACACAAACAAAAATATTTAAGGTCAAGATTGAGAAAAAAAAGACTTGAAAAAATCAAACTAGACGGTTAATATGGGACAAATGGAGTAACCAATAAGATTTAAAACAATAAAAAAATGGAAGATGAGGGTGCAGGGGCGGAGCCAGAAATTTGTGTTAAGGGGGGCCGTAAATAATTTATGTAATAACTCATGTTTCATGAAACGCTTATCTTAACGGGTTCAATGAATCAACCATCTTGATTGATTTACAACATATATGAAATTACAATTTGTTCTTTTAAGTTATTATATATAACTTTATAATCTATAAATTACTACTCGTATATTGTTATCAATTCAACCGACTTTTCCAACTAAGTATCCAATTTGCTAAATGAATAATTTTTATCATTCTTTCCCTTCAAACAACTCCTCAAACATAGAAATGTTTTTATAAATAGTATGAACGATAGAAAAATGTTTAATAATTACACGAAACGATTGAAATACTGCTCGAAAAGTTGAGGAAGATGAAGAAAACGAGAAAACGGCAATGTCGGATCTAGAAATTTATATCAAGGATAGCGGAAAAATAAATCCAATAGCTTTTCTTCTATTAAAGGTGATAAAATTATGAGCCTATTATAAAGTTAGGACATGTATATAAGTTTGTCATTTTATTATGATAATATTTGAATTTCAAAACAAACATAGAAGGAAAATATTACGAGTATTAAAAAAAGAAGTAAGAAAACCATGAGCAAGTGGTACGTATTGATGAAGAGTAAATAGAAAAAATAAAGATAAAATAATATCTTAATATAAAATAATTAAGTGTACTACAGAAAAAGCTAAACAAGTTGTTCACACAAAGAGTTCTTGTCTTCTCTCTCTATTCATTTGTTTCTTCTTCATACAATAAACCTGCAACTTTATCTACTATTCTACCCTTATCATCCAGTAAAAACTTGACAATCCTAACTAAAAATCAAGCTACAATCTAGGGCTAGTTGAGGAGGTTGGGGGTGGCCAAGCACCCGCCAGCCCCCCTACTGGCTCCGTCTCTGTGAGGGTGTAGAAGAGCATATACACATACTACAATATCAATCATTAGATCAATGTTAGTTGACTTCTTAATGATGATCATTATGTGTGAGGCTAGATTTTGTCCAAACTAGCAAAATATCAATGGGCCACATCAACAATGCAGGCTTTCTATGGTGCTCTGTAGGACCTCAACTCAAAAAAACACAAACAAGAAATTTGTAAAATTCAAAAAGAGGTGATGAAATTAAATACAAAGATGTATATAAAAACAATCAAATGAGGTGGGGCACCAAAATATGGTTGGGTTCTTGTGTCTCGTGTAAAAAGTAAGAAAGGTTTGTTTTGTAATGGTTTTATGATCATCACAAGAAATGCTTATATCACCCTACCAAGGTACAATTGTCTCGTCTTTATTGTACATGAATATTGTATCCACCCAGGTTCTGTTACCCATCTATTACAGCATTTCTGCTATTCAAGAAAACTACCCTTCTTTTGTTTTCTAACTCTACTATACCACCCACCCAATTGATCAACTATTCTTTAGTAGGTATTAAACTTTTTTTTTCTTTTCGAGTTATAATTAAGCTATTCTATTCGATAAATGTTCAAATGATTATTCATTCAAATGTATCGAACTTGACACTTTAATGCTATACACAATGAGATAAATAAATCTTTATACATTGGAATAGGATACATTGCAATAGGTAATAATAATAATAATAATAATAATAATAATACACACTAAAAAATATCAAATGATTCTTTTGGTTAGGGGTGTTTGGGTCTGGTAGTTGTGAGGTTTGGATTTTTTTTATTTTTTTTTTTCTCTTTGTTTCTTTTGTTCGTTGGGCCGCCTTTGATTTTTTTTTTTTATATTTTAGCCTTTCAAAAAATATATATATCAAATGATTATCACTAAGAAAAATGAGACAAGTCACAAACACATGTACACATGACACATCCAATACGTACACAATTCCCACAAATAGAGTCTGCCACAATACTTTCCCACTCAAGTTCCACCCAATACAAATGGGAAGTTTTCAGTTAGTCCAGTCTCCAGTGGGTTGGAGTCTAACCAATGTATACTAAGTCATGCAACAAAAAATTAAAGAAAGGCATATGAGATACAAAGTCAACTCTTTCAAAGATGAAAGAACTGTTTCATTTTTTACCATCAAGTGCTTTCAAGAAATTTCCCTTAAATGGTATAAACCATGTTTGGTTCAAGGCTGCTGAGCTTTTTGCTAGTTAATTAGTTTAGCTTTTTTGAAAGTTCAAGTGGACAGAAAAGTCATTCTCTAATAAGTTATAACATGTTGCAGGCCAGATTATTACAAGTTTCATAAGCGCGTAATTCTTGATGCTGTAATGCTTGACATAAGAACTAATTAGAATAACTTGCCCGTGATGCTTATGCGTAGGTCCTAATTGCCTGTGATGCTTATGCGTAAAACAAACAAGAAAAACTAGTTTTTTTTTTTTTTTTTTTTTTTTTTACCTACAAGCATACTCGTATTACATTTGGGTCCCATCTTAATCATACGAAATACTGGATTTTTACCAAGGCATTCATAAAAGGATGTGATGTACCAACCAGCAAGGAGAACCCACCTGTTGTTTTCTCAATAGCTAGCAAATGAATTTTTAATGCCACATGATTCAACTGGAGGGCCTCCGGAAAGGACAAATCAATAAGTGCCATCACGAGGACCCTCCAACCACCACCACCAGCCGACCCCTCATTGGTACTACCAACTTGTTATCGGTATAAAAGTCCATTGCTTTCAGTCTGGCTCATCAGTAATTGTCTCATTGAGTCATGAGCTTGAGGACTGATGATTTCATCTTTAGCATGTTCATTGTGTCTTCTAAGATGACCAAGAAGCTATAATGATGGAGACTCTAGCTGTACTAAGAGCTGTAACTTCTGTACTGACTTTCACCAAATAACTACTAATCAATTGTTTTTACTTTTCGATTTTAGTATAAAGAACAAATTGGGATCTACATTACAAGTATAGTTTTCTTCACAGTTAATTAGTAGACTTTTATATAAATTAGAATTCAAATTACTCATGCAACCATAATAAGTTTAGTAGATTAAAAAATCAAAATCTCATTGATATATTATGCAAGTTCATATGACACACCTTTACTGCTTTATCTTTGATTTATCATAGGCAAAGGTATAAAGAAGAAGAAAGACACAACTAAAAGAAAGATAACGAAAGATGCCCATTTGTGTAACCAAAAAAAAATAATAATAATAAAAGTTTTTGGTATTGATTAACGGCTCAAGTTCAAGCTCATGTACATTTCCTACTGAGGTGTTCACTAGAACAACTTATGTGTGCACTTGCTTATTTCTTATTTCTCTATAAACCAAAGTGGGAAATATAAGTGTATGTCATGTTGCATTAGCGAAATAATAACTGTAAAGATAAGTGCAACCTAGTGATCTTACATAGACTGGATGCAACGGATTAATGGGAATAAAGGTATGCGGTTGGGAGATAGAAAAGTGGGGATAAGAGTGATACTTTGAACTTATTGTGCACTTAACGTTGTCTGCTAATTGTGGTCCTAATTCCTTACGTAGCAGGAATTTTAAATAGATGTCAATTTTAAGAACTTAAATAAAATTGGTCCATTCAGGTCGACTAGCTGGACGGTTGGCTGAAAAAGGATGTTTCACTACTGCTTCTTCTTTGTTAGCCATACTTATATTCCTTTGATTTATACAAGATATATGCTCCCCATTTTGCAAGTGTATGGTGAGTTTCGAAAACGAAAGAAACATGTCTTTCTGCATTTGGAACAAGATCTTTTAAGAATCTTAGAGTGGAGTTCCATTTTTCAAAAGCTTTCTTATCACAATTGAAAATTGAAATTGACATATACCGCAATATCATTTTGATGATATTAAGTCGGTTAATGTGGCAGCACGATTACATTAACATCAAACAGTACTAGTAAAAAATGGATTCTTTATTCTTTGTAAACTGGTTATGATATGATGGAATATCTAAAGGGGCCTGAAAAATATCTTGGAGAAATGCAATAAATCAACTCCACGTAATTCTTTAGCAAAGACATGCTTCAAGCACTTTATTCGGTTATGTTGTTTTGAGATTGTAGCTACCCAGGTTTCATCTTAATAACTCCATGTGTAACACAATGATGGTAATAAGATTTACAATATAAATCTACGAAAAATAGTATTGGAACTGAGGTAATCAAAGTATATGCTGAATAATGGATGATGATGTCCTCTATGCATTTCTTATCATTTTTTTTTCGATCAATGATTATGCTTGTAAAGAAAAGTTTTACACTGAAGCGACAGGCAAACGGGCAACAAGCTGCGCCGCTAGCCCTTTTTGAATAGCGAAACTTAATCTTTTAAAAACTACATTCAAAGACCTTGGGGTCGTAACATTGCCATGCATAACCCGTTGGACTCTTTTGAGCAGCTCCACAGCCTCCGATGCAAGGAAACCAAAAGTATCAAATGCAAAAGGTATAAACGCGTGTTGGTTATCAAGGCACGCTTTCTCGTGTTTAGTTACTTTGCATGAAGCGGCTTTCAAAGCAGCCTGACCTGCCGTAAAAGCATGATTCCCCAATCCCACAAGTGGAGAAACCCCCGTTAGATCTACACAAGCATGTTTCCCCCCTATCCATCCAAAAACCAAAATGTCAGCTGGTCTAAGTGTCAATCTTCCTTCCATCGGGTCGGTCAAGAAATTCACAGGTGCTTCTTTCTTAACTGAAATCCCAGCACGCCTGAATATGTCAAAAAGAACATCCCTAACCAAATCGTGACGATATTTTACTCATTCACTTCTCCATCCATGTTTGTTTTTCTTTGTATTGTATATGACTACTTTCTTACTTTTGGGCCAAAGATTTTGATAGGTTGTCGACTCATGAGTCATGACCTCATGTTATTAGCTAATCCGGATAAGAATATGCTAATTAAAATTGCTAATTATCTTTGTTTATGCCTATTTGTCCATATAATGCTTCTTAATTGAACAAAACAAGTGGAATTCAATTACTATTACAGGAAACTTGATAAGTTGGATTTTAATAGTGGTCAAGCATGCTTATACTCCACTCAATGAAGCCTTTTTTTTAACTACTAATAATCATGATTTAAGCATTAACACATAAGCAAATTTCATAAATTCAGAAATAATTATCCACAAACACATCCTTCAATTCTTTCAAATCATGGACATAATGTAAACGTTAATAAATGTTAAAGAGATCGACAGATAAGACATAAGATTCTGTCTAAATGTTTCACTTTGGTCTACCACTACACTAGAAGAGTCCCATGCTTGTTTTCTGGTTTGTAGCTTTAATTTCATTCTCTTATGAAATATCATATCCACCCACCATTAAGCTTCTATTATTAAACCTTTTGACTGTTTATCCGTTGATTCCTTACTATATATAGCCAATCATAAACCACAAAGTGTGTTGCCATGTTTGTCAAGTTATTTGTGTGGCTTTGAAATAAAGGGGTCACTTAACCTATCAAGTCGTTAAACGTTATAATCAAGTTGAATTGAGCCAGTTACTAACTCCTTTGAAACTTAAACTTCCTGAATAGCAGTATCTAAATGAAGAAATTAGGAGTACATAATTCCAAATAAAAATATGAGTGGTCTCCTCAATTAATACATCATAACAAACGACAAAGGATGAATGAATCTATTGCACATATACACAAATGGCAACTGTTATTTTCACATTTAAGAATATGATCAACGGGTGTTATTGTTTACATGCTGGAGTGATGTGGATACATGTAGCTGCATCTGCATGTGTGAAATGAAAATGGATTGATTAGATAGGACGAAGAACCGTGGGAGATGGCCCCAAAGGTCCCCAAAACAGCTAGCCAGCCACTGGAGCGTGCACAGCTCTAGTCGAGTCATTGATTTCAATCCGTTTCATTCTACAGTTACTTGTGGTCCTCAACAGTTTCTTAATTGTCTGCTGTTTTTAAAATTTGTGTTCAATTTTTTCAGTTCTATCATTTCTGATTTTGGTCCTAACTCTTATCTTGAGCACTACCCGGGCTGATTCTTATCAAATTAAACATCAAGTGTGTATGTTACAAGATAAAAACTTTAAAATGCTTATAAGACAAATGAGGAAGGACAAAGAAATTAAGGCCACTACAAAAATTTCCTAAAATCATATGAATAAAGCAATGAGATAGATAGTTTATTTATCAGTGGCTGGTTTTCGTAGTCTGTTATATAACTTAAAGCACAAAGATAAAGTTTGTAGTCATCATTACTTTGATTTTTTAAGGATATATCTAGAAGTACATAGCTATCATAGTTAATTCGAAGATACCCTTAGTTAAATAATAACATAAAGGCAAAAGTCGATACTTTAAAAACTCATCTCAGCACTGATCATCCATCAATCATGGCTTTGAACCTAAAATATATAACTATAGACTATATATAGAGTTGATCCATGCAAAACAAAACTATACTGAACTATATAAACTTTCGGGATTCACGTGTTGGGCCAAAGACTCATCTTATATAACTAAATCATTTTTTGTCAGTAGTGAAACACAAGATAACATTGTGTGCGTGCTTATCTATGAGAAAACTAAAGGAAAGCTGAAAGTGCCTTTTTGGGCTTGTTTGTTCAGCCTGCTTATTGCAGATATTGGGCTGTACTCTTCCATATTCAATATTTAAACCTTTGGCCCATTAGTAATCGTTAAGGCCCAAATGTTAGTTATAACATAGTTGTAAGCTTAATTGAGTGTCAAATATTCTAGCAAAATATACAAGTGACATAATAAATATATAATATTTTCTATTTTCGTTAGGCTGAATTAAAAGGTTTTTCAGAAGTAAATAACGTTTTAAAGAGAAAAATGTATCATATATCATGATGTATAATGTTTTTCAAAACAAACTATTATTTTATTTCATAACAATTTTCCTTTCTCTAATTTTTAAGTTTCAAGATAGCTAAACTGGTAAAATTAGGAAGTCAAAACATTCGGTAACTTTTCTATTTTTTTAATAATAGAAAAAGCTTAAAGTACTTTGTTGACATGTATATTTTCTTTGAAATGGGCCACACTGGTCAATTAAATAAACCTCCTTAACAAACAAACGCATCAAATGATGGCAACGCTATACATACACTACCTAACATAAATTAACATGAATTACAATTTAGGCCTCCTCCATTCCTATAAAGTGCAAGTGATACCCTGTCTTTTTTTTAACTCTTTGAACCAATCAGAGAATTATGTTCAAAACGGTTTGGTTTTTTTTTTTTTTTTTTTTTTTTTTTTTTTTTTTTTTTTTTGTGAAACGATGAATATATATTAACATCAACAACTCATTTACAAATCAACTGCAAGGAAGAATTTTGGACATGCCCAAAATCTTAGCAAGCAAGAAACAAATAACATGGATATACAACTATTTCTAATACATTAAACCGTGATTAACTAACATACATCATCACTCATATTCACCTATATTCACACATTCATTCACCCATTCATTCTACCTATGACTACATTTCCCACTATTTCAACAAACTGTAATATTAAGGTGCAGTATCCATCTCACACCATAACATACGGCAGCAGAAACAGAAGGCTTCTTTACATGCAAATGATCCGTACACCACTATTGGATAATCACTACAAGTGACTACATTTCCTAATACTGCAATATGTACTTAAAGCCAAACTTGCAGCCCACCCACAAGTCAGCTATATCAATAAAACAGTACTTGGCATCATCACCAATAGAGACTATATCAATATGGTTTTCCATTTAACCTCCTATTACAGTGTAATGTTAGGACTAAGAAGTCTCATCTTTCACGAATTTTTATTCCTAGCAACTTACACTGCCCAACCAGTAGGACATCCAAACAAGATGATCTATACAGCCCAAAATTCCTCAGCAAGAAACTACTTTATGACTGCACATTTAGCCTAGACAATGAGAAAATACCATCATTCACATCGTTGCCCCTTCCAAGCACACGCATAAGAAATGACAGATTTCTCAATGCTAAATAAGATGTGCAGTCAAGGTATTAGCCATCTGCTTTTTAGGCAGACAAAATACTGCATTTTATATGCTCATAAAACTTGATTCCAAACACCCCTTATACTCCATAAGGTGACATATTATTATGAGTACATCAACCAACCTTACTAAAGTGTATTTTCCATACTTCTGCTACATGTCATACTGCCTGAATCTTTCACTTTTAAGATCATCAATTTGAGCTTTACTATTTCATTTATAGCTGCATAAAGCCCATCTACATCCCTTTTGTCCTTTTTGAATATCCTTATTCCTTTCCTGCCATATAAAATAGACCACAGCTACTATATTAAAAGTTATATTCTAATGCTTCTTAAAAGATTTGGCATATTATGGAGCATAACATGAAACTTAGTAGTAGACTTTTGTCATGTGTGTCATATATTCAGGACAAATGACTATAACTAAATTTAACGTCATAACTCATAATCCATGATATTCTCTCATAACTCGTTAGTTTTATGTCAAAGGTTTGATGATCTTTATATCGTCTTTCAGTCACATCCCATTTGTTGGAGATGAAACCCAAATGTCCATTTCTTAGTATTAACAAAAGAATAACTATGTTCATTTAAAACAGCAGTGGAGGTACATGTAATTGTGGGGGATTGTGCTCTCGATGTTTACTTTAGCAACTTTAAAGGTCACCCTTAATTCTTTTTCAAGTCTAACATAAAAGCACTTTGAACATTATTATCAAGTGACTGTCAGTCATAAAATATTGTTGTAAGTGACTTATTTCACTTTAAAAGTTTTAAACCCCGCTCTTTGGTGCTATACGCTATATTTATATCAAAAAGAATATGATTATGTACTGCTATATTTATTTGCTTGCTCAAATCTCTTTTGTTGTTGTTTCATATTTTCTTGGCTTTTGTGAAGGTAGAAATTTCGAGCCTCCCATGACTTAACTTTCTAGTTTTGCTAATGTGTAAAAGTATCATGTTCAAACTCTAAACGCAACAACTTTGAGACCAGTGTTCAAGCTCAAACATCTTATACACCACTAGAAATGCGGTCTTTGAAGCATAAGGCTAAGTGTAATAACGAATCCCTATGACTGCAGTCACTACTTCCACATGAACGCAAACTCAACTTTCTATCTCTACAACCAACCTCACAACCAACTTAGTGTAATAAGACAACCGCAGTCACCACAAAAAACGTACCCCATTTAAACACAAATATAGCCCACAATAACCATTTAATAAAACACACACAAACACAGACATAACAAGTCACACGACTCGATCCATGTAGACAACCGAGTCTTGCTTTCTTTCCATGCAACGTGTCCTAGTGAGGGAGGTATAATAAGGGTGACCACGTTCATGGTGAGAGAGGACTCAATCGCCCAACCATCTATTACCAATGATCTCAAGTCCAAAAATCACGTCACGTCAAGGTCAGCAAATAGACCCACCTTTTTAAGAAAAAAGATAAACACCAACCCCCAAAGAGTAATTAACACATACTCCAAGGGTCCAAAACAACACAAAACCAAACAATTCAAAACCCCAACCAAAAAACAGAAATTGCAGTTAGCCGTGTTAGTACAGTTATATAAAAAAAACAAGGTAGTCCAAACCCAACAAACAAACATCCTTAAACAAAAAAACATGAACAACAACAACAACAGCAGCAGCAGTCCGATGGTCGAAGAAATGAACACCAACACAATCACAGTCACCGACAGCAGCCCAGAATCCGACGTGGCAGTGGGTGAGAAAAAGAGTAAAGTCAGAGGACCATGGTCTCAAGAAGAAGATGTTATTTTGGGTGATTTAGTTACTAAATTTGGGCCTAGAAACTGGAGCCTGATCGCCAGAGGGATACCGGGTCGGTCTGGTAAATCTTGCCGGTTGAGATGGTGTAATCAGTTAGACCCTGCTCTTGAACGCAAACCCTTTACTGGTATATATATAAAGTTTTGGTGTTTTTATGCATTTTGATTGGTTGGTTTTGTTTATGTTGGTAGATAGTGATGAATGGTGTTTTTGTTACTAGGGTTTTGTGTTTTGTTTAGGATTAAAGTGAGATGTTTTCGAATATGTTTTAGTGTTTTAATGTGACAATTTTGGAATTTAGTGTTGTTTGGGGGTTATACGATATGAAATACTTCAATTTCAAATTTAGTTCAAAGTATTGTTATGCATTTTCGTTATAAGGGTTTTGAGCTTCATTTTAGATTGAAGTGATTGTTAAGGCTACTGGTTTTTGTTTGTTTTGTATGATATTCATAAAAGTAGGTTATAAATAGGTGTTGGATACTAGGATTGAAAGTGAGATGATTTTGAAGTTTAGTATTTCGGTTTGAGAATTTTGTTTGGGGGTTAAGTGTTATGTAGGACTTCAGTTTTGAAATTTAGGTTAAAGTATTGTATATTGGTTTTTTGTTTCATTTAGTTGTGTGTGACTGTGTGGCTTAATGTTTTACATATACGGAGTCGACTCTTGTGGTGTATTTGTTAAGTTATGTTTTAGCGTTCATTTTTGGTTTTAGCTAATCGGTTGTCGGTTATAGTTAAGATGATTTGGAAGCTTTTTAGTTTTTTATGTGAAAATCAGGAGTATAGTGTTGTTTGGGGATTACATGGTTTCGAAAGACTTCAATTTTGAAATCTAGGCCAGTATATTTGGTTTATGTTCCTTTGATTTGTGTTTCACCTAGTACTTCTTATTGTTCTAGATGTGATGATCTATCAGCTACAAAATTGACTTTTGTAGTGTATCGTTTCTATATAGTTTAGTTATCATGTATTTTGGATTATTGCACTTGAATCATGGATTTAGAAAACCTTAGGGCGGTATGAAATTGGAGCTGTAGGAAACAATCATCATTTATGATGGTGAGTAGAAGGCGTTTACTTATTGGTAAGGTATCTTTTCAACAGTCGTGTTTGGTAATTTTAAAACTGTTATTGCTCAGAAACATTAGCGATCTTTTTAGGAGACGGCATGAAACAAATCATTTCTATAAGCTCTAGTTCAAGGTACTTTTTAAGCAACTGCGGATTTTAAGTCCTGTTAACGTGGACATACTCATCGTAGAGTGTGGCATATACAATTTTCGCAGGACACGTCATCACCCAGTATGCCAATAACTTGCATTAGAATAATAGATGCTTGCATGTGTTAGAGAGAAGTGACTTGTTGTTTCTTGCTAAGCAAATTTTGTGATATGTAGGTGATGTTGTCAAGCAGCAGCTTATGCACTGGTGTCTATCGGATTAAATAGGCTGTATACTACTATACTAGTGTAAGATAAAACGTATGGCAACCACTAAACTTATTTCTTCTTTTTTTTAGAAAATCGATCAAAGTTGATATCAATACTCTTGGTGTAAGTAGTTGATGGGTGGGTCTTCACCTTTATCTTACGGAAGTAGTTTGCTTGCTACCTAAAAGCTGTCATCCGCACCCTTTAGTTGCTACAATATAAGTGCAATAACACGAATGAAATAATGTGAAAAATCAAATTGGGATGCCTTTCATTATAAAAAACAACTCTGACTGTGATGAATGCTTTGTCAAGTTGAGCTAGAATAAAAGGAAAACAAGAAATGTCTTTTCTGAGTTTGGTAATCCAAGAAGTTAAGTGAGGCTTTAAATGACATCATGTTGTGTCGAATAAGGAGATCTTGCTGCGCGACAGCGTCATACAAAACAGCATATCTTTCGGATTGAATAGTATATTTTGTTGCTATAAGGGCAAATACATGGGTGTCTGCAAAATAGATTGCCATAACTTACTCTTGTTGTAAATGGTAGACGACAGTTTTCTTGCATCAGCTTGTGTCGAAATAAAGCATTAGGTGATCTTCAACCTTTATGGAAGTAGTTTGTCTTATACAGACTCTGTCAATGTTACATATTCTCATACCCCTCGTTAGCTGCAATATATTGTCCAATGACTGGAATGAAAAAACTATCAAAATTCATTTAGGATAAGTGGTTTGTTGTCGAGTTAGAATCGAAGGTAAAAAAACATTTTCTCAGTTTGCAAATTTAAGAAGTTAAGTGATTTGATAAATGAGATCATTTTATGTGACTTAAATTTAGATAAATGTCGCCGGGTAGCCTTCATGCAGTATATCTGCTGGATCAAATAGGATTATATTGTTGCTATAAGGGTAGATTTATTGAAACATTAAGCTTACCTGAATCTTTATTGACAAAACATGGACGAGAGTTGATGTGCATGCTCACCTCTCTAGTCTCTCCCCACCCGCGCTGTCTTTACTATTTTGGTTAATGGTAGGCGGCGTTTTTCTTCTAGTAATTTATCTGCACCATAAATCAAGCAAGAATTCTCTTCCACCCTTTATTTGGAATGTTCTAAATTGTGCGTTAACTAGGATGAAAGAACTGCCAAAGCTTATTTAGGATGAATTCTTTATCATGTTGTGTTAAAACGGGAAGAAATAGAAAGTAATTTTCTCACGAGCTAACTACAGAAGCTTAAAATGTCTCTAAATGAGTTCTTATGTCGGTGTTGATAATGTTGCCAAATTCCTAAGTGATAACGTTGCCACGTTCCTGTTAAAGCCTGGCCTCATTCCTTATTAAACTGTAGGCACAAAAGGGAACCATCATGACAATCAACCACGCTATGTATGGGGAGTTAGAGATCATAGAAATAATGTTTCAGACAATTATGCTCCTTTTGACATGTAAAACTTATGCATAAAGTAATTATAGCTGTTTATCTGCTGTGTTTGTCGCATTCAAGTTTAATGCGGTCTTTATAGATTTTATTCTAGGTTGAGTATATGATTTACAATGTGTTTCTGAACTGGTAATCAGGAGTTTGCATCAATGCATGCAGACAAATGAAATTTTCAGCATGAAATAATCATTGATATTCAACTATGTGGGAATATATAAATCCAGAGTCGCTTTTGACCCCTCTTCTTCTTTTAATGATCTTTATTTACTCATTGATGCTTTGAGATTTTATTCCATTCGCATTTTTCTGCACGATTGACACATAACAGGGGGAACTTTTAACTTTGTTTTTTGAAAGTAATCTAATTAGTCAATGAATTTGTAAGGCCTGAACCAGCTGGTGTTTGGAACATGGTCTTATACATTCGTACAGTTCAATCCCTCTTCTTTTGTTACCCAATGCGGTGATTGGATCATAGCACACATTCACGAGTTATCTCAATAAAAATCATGCTTTTTGAGAGGTTATTGTTGATATAAAATGAAGTTAAAGCTGGTATTATTTGAATTTTATGTTTACACTCCTGATTCTCAACGAGCCTTTTTATGTTCTGCAGATGCAGAGGATCAGATTATAGTTGAAGCCCATGCAAAATATGGAAACAAATGGGCAATAATTGCAAAGCTCTTGCGAGGTAGAACAGATAACGCAATCAAGAATCACTGGAATTCGACACTGAGGAAAAAGCTCATCAGGCCTATTTCTATGTTTTCATCTGGCACTCAGATAAACACCAACATCAACTGCAACCACCACCTTGACACCCCCACAAAAGCATCATCGGAAGACACTCTATCAAATGAGAACATTGATCAATCAAAACCTTCAGAACTCCAAGATGTAACCGGAATGGAGGTCTCAAATTATCACGTCTCTGAAGATCCATCCTTGACACGCCAGACCCTTTTTCGTCCAACCCCAAAAGTTGGAGCTTTTTCTGTTTGTACCCCTCCAAATGGTATCCAAAATGGGGAATTGAGAGCAGTTCATTCCACACCAGGACCTTTAATTAAGACATGCAAGCCGGAGAGTATTGGATGCAAGTTTCTTAAAGGCTTTTCTGCTGAGTGCGTGATTCCATCAAGGTGCGGCCATGGTTGCTGTTCTGGTTCTGGTCAAGGTTCTAAATCCCAAACCTCGTTATTGGGTCCAGATTTCGTTGACTATGAGGAACTTGCTCCTTTCTCAAACCAGGAATTGGCCACCATTGCTGCAGATCTTAACTCCATCGCATGGATCAAAAGTGGGCTAGAAAAACCCGTAGCCACCCAACCACAATCTCACATCGCTCTCCCAGTCGAAGGACTTAGCTGAAGCATTCAGGTCTTATGTCAAGTTTATGGTTCTTCATGAATATTTATATATATTACTAGTACAGGCTTACAAAAATCCGAGTTTAGGCATGTTCGCTTATATAGCTAGATGAGTTTCTAGCCAACGTTAAACTTGTTCTTTTTGAGGATTGATGAAGATGGTCTATACTCTATAGAGTTTCATTTTGGACTATTTTTGTTACATGATATTAATTATATGGTTTGCATCTGAACTAGGCAACCGCTGTTATGAGTTATCTTACCAAACATTAAGATGCATTATTATGACGTTTTACGTTATTGATGAACATGTTCTTTCTGATGGTGAGTAACTTTTTTTTTTTTTTTTTTTGAAACTTAAATGGTACTGGTACTATTAGCCGTAGTAGTAAAACAAAAACAGAAAGTTGTTGGGATAGTGTATTTTTGGTCAGATTCAAAGGTAATTTTTGCAGATGGTGAGAAAGTGACCCACCTCCTTACACATATTGAATGTGGTTAGATCCAATAATTGCCTATAGTGGTGATAGCCTTCTTTGGCTTAATGCACTACCCATATTTTTACCCAAAAAAATGTTGAGTATTGGAATGGAAACATGTACTACTTCATATCTTGATTCACAGAAAAGCAATGTGATGAGTTTGATGTTAGCTATAAATATGTTCATTTACTATCATATGAGTTGCTAAGTCGTCGTTATCGTTGTCATGATCAAAAGAGTTATTAAAGCGGAGCTAATAACATAATGAGATAGTATAAACACGTGACCATACCGAACTAGTACGTGTAACTTAAACAATGGAACTCTTCGTAGCAAAACAAGCTTTGAATTTGAAAGAATTGGATTGATGGGTAAGTGATACCTAATCCTAAGCGACTAAGAACAACCATAGTTACATTTCATTTGCTCATTATTGTTGTTGTTGCTGAAATTGAAATGTTTGAAATTTCGAATGCTTTCTCAAGTGATTTTGAGTTATATTTTTATCCTTCCATAAGTAGAAACTTTCACCTAACACATTACTTCGCTTAAACATGACCCAATGACATTCTGCAAAATTATTGTAATTTGTATTGGTTTATGTATCACTTCCCTTTTATATTTAACATGAAATAAATAAAACAGGATCTAAAAACAACAGATAAAAACAAAGAAAAAAGATATCCTTAAACATGACAAGGAAAACATTATAGATACATAATACAATTTGTTAATTTGTGGATCAAATAAGAACCTTAAAAAAATCAACTACTTGTGTTAAGTATCAAATTGCCATGAAAATTAATTGGCTGTCCTTCTAATAATTGAATTTCTACATTATTCATATTTTATAATTGGTCACAGATTGACATATGTTTTCTATTCGAAGGTCAACATGCTAGATCTAGTTGTGTTTCCAAACATTGATAGTATTTGATACCACATGAAGATGCCCAAATTGCTTTACCTCCATTCTTGATTACTTATTGAGATTTTATATTATAATGACATATGTTTCATTGTTTACATATTGCATAAAAAGAGAAGCTATATGTTTCATTTTAGATTGACTGTGTGCTGTATATGTATTATTATATACTACTTGAATCCATGTGAACTACATAGAACTTTTACTTCAAAAAGAAATTATTTAAATTTACAACAATAGGTGCGGTGTCTCAAACCGTTTCGTTAACTCATCGCACCTCAGCATTTTCATATTTCACATTCACACATCAAAATACCATTCAGTAATGGCTCAAAACATTTTCATTTTTTAAGACCTATCATACCCAATTTAAATACAAACTAAAAAAATAATTAAAAAAAAAAAAAAAAAAAAAAAAAAAAAAAAAAAAAATCACAATTGGCTTTTTGCCAATTTCTTCACGGCGTTAATGGCGTTGGCTGGAGTGGTGTGGTGGCAACGGAACGTCACCGGCCGTTTTGCCTAACACGTCAAAACTGGCTCGAGGCAACATGGCATACCGTATACTCTAATAGAAGTACAACTATATTACGTGTAGATATGTTAGAATACGATTTTCTTTTTAGCTCTTAGTAACTTTTATACTATTATATAAAACATTTAAATTGTGAGGTTCATCAAAAATTAAAATAAGAATGTATAGTCATAGAGTGACATGTGTCACTTTTCAACTAAAAAATCATTTTTATTTTCAAATTGAAATATCTTTTGTTATTTTTTTTTTAGGATTTAACGTCAACATATTTTTTAAAATTTTGTACTCTTTAATTCAATATTTATTTTGATACTATTTTTATGAATTTTTAATTTTTACATTTTTAGTGTGTTTTTTTTATTTTAATTCAAAATCTTTACAGCTTTAACCTCAATATGAATCAATACAAACTTGATTCATTAAAATTATATACTTTTGGAAGAAGTGTTTGACGGGTAAGAGAGTATGAGAGTCTTTGTATATACGAGAATAATGATGTCAATATGGTGTTGCAAGAAAGCTACGGGAAACCCAAACATACACATTCAACGAACACATATACATTCAGAGCGTTGTGAAACGAATTCATTAAGTAGGTAGTGAATTGTGAGGAGAGTTGGTTTGCAATTCATTCATTATATTTAGAAGGGTTTTGGTAACATGTGCCCACTTGGCACATATACATACGGAGTGTTGTTAAACGAATTCACTAGGCGTGTAGGGAATCACGGGAAGAGTTGGTTAGCAATTCATTCACTATATATATAAGAGTTTTGTTAACATGTGCCCACTTGACACATATTAACGTGTTAACAAAAGAAAATGTTTTTTTATATGAAAATGATTAACTATATTTATTGCCGTCATTATGCGTGAATATCTAACCACCGATAGTAATTGATAATGTATTTACTAGATTTATTTATTTTTATATAAGTTTGAATCAGTCATAGCCAAATGTGTTGTCTTTTAATGTACTTGAAAACATACTAAAGGCACCAATTTTCGAATGAAAAAGGAAAGGTACGTTAATTGAAGAGTAGCAAAGCAAATTTACAGTCGTAAAAAAAAGTTTCAATGGGTTCACACTTCACATGCTACAATAATTATGATGGACTGTTCAACTTATTATGTCCTGCATTCTGACTATTCCCATGTGTTTGTGTTATGTCACCTCTTAAGATTTGGAACTTTATGTTTTGATTCCTTTTTATTTCCATTTGTCACATACTAATTCTGTTACATAACAGTAATAAATCCAAATACTTATAGCAAGTGTCATTACGAGATATGTGTTCTCTTAAACGTGTCTAAATGACTAGCACTCAATTTGTCTCAAATGTCTTTTAGAACATCTATAATCATGGTGATTGACGAACTTACATACTCATATCGTCTTCTTATATTGAGAGACTATCTTAAAATTGAAAATGAAAAAGTTAATTTTAAGAGAAAAAATAAATAAAAAATATTTGATTTAACGTTACTATCCGAAAATTATCCAAACGAGCATGAGCGTACCAAACAATTCTATAATTTCGTCACGGCTGTGGTGATTTTGATGATACTTATACCGAAACCAAAATTATTGTTTTTAGATAGAAGTTATGTTGTGGCTCACTTTAAATTGCTAAGAATGGTCTAGTTAGGCATACTACGGATAAAAATAGTGCAACATAGCTGCAACAAAGCAAATTTGCTTTTATATGTTTCATGGCAATCGTATATGGACAAAAGAAACCAGCTCATGCCCCGACATATTACAAGCACACCAACTATTCGGATAGTTGTACGCTACATTGATAAATCACCATCACAAAACTATACAAAAAATCACTAACTTATAAGCCTATTTGCAACTAATTAGTAGTATGAAATAATGAAAGATAATCCAACTTGCAGTGACCTTTAGGGCCAACTATCTTAGATGTTACATCGTTAACTTTAACGGTTGCTTTAATGGCAACCATTATCATCTTCACGTTAGTGTCACATCATCATTTAACACAGGGAGGTGATTTGCGCACTCCCTTAATTGATTGGCACACTCTAAATTAGAGTGTGTTAACATTTATACCCTCACAAAATGAAAATTTGTAAATTAATGTGAGGGTATAATTGTCAACACACTCTAATTTAGATTGTGTCAATCAATTTGGAGAGTGTGCAAATCAACTCCCTTTCACACATCAACACTATCATTAAATTTTACTTTGTATGGTCATTGTCATTAAAAATAATAACTATATACTAACATACTTCAAATAATAATAATAATAATAATAATGGTGATCACAAGTATGTGCAAAAGATAACGATGATAGGGGGTCTTTTTTGGTTATGCGCGTGAGGAGATGATAAAGGTGATGGGTCGGCCAATTAAAACAAGTCTAATGTTATGCCCCTCAAAGCTTAAAGTAATGTACTCGCCGAATACTCTCCCGTTTTAACAATAAAACTAGCGCAGAAGTTATTATTAGTTTATCTGGTTGATTCCATTTTAACAATAAAACTAGTGCAGAAGTTATTATTAGTTTATCGGTTTGAACTTGTAAAAAACTTAAATATATCACGGTCAATCAATCATGTAAGACGCGTTGTTACAAAATAAATGTGATACTAATAAAAACTTTGTAATGTTATTTGATTATAAATCATAATCACACTTTATAGAATCTCATGGTTTAAACTATAAAGCGAATTAGACCCTTCTTAGAGGTTATAAAACTGTGATTATTGTAAAATCCGAATCAACAAAGGCAAAAAGATAGAAGCAAATCAAGCAATCATCAAATTCCTTTGTTGAAAGTTGTTAATGAGTTATTGACAAAATTGGGCATCAATACACCTACCACTGGTTAGTTTACTCGGATGAGGTGACATTCAGTCATTGGGAGAGAGAAAAAACAAAGCATTAATTTTGTTTTTATTTTTTTCATGACACATATTACGAGAACCACATTCATTGTGTTTTTAGTTACTGGGTAGTTTACCCACCAAATAAGTTAAGTTTTCTCCGACAAAATTATGTTAAAAAGTTATCTAATCATCAATTCTAAGTCCTAAACCAGACTTCTATAAGATTATTTTTTTATTTTATTTTATTTTATTTTTTTATAAAAGGAAAGTCCTATATTAGTGCCTTTTCATTTAAGAGTTTTATTAGCACACTTATAAATTTAATTAAACATTCAATTTATAAACAATTAAAATAGTTTATATTTACAATACAACTATTTAATACACGTTGTTAAATGTTCTACTCAAATATGAGTGCAAATAAACTCTCTTTCATTTAAGGTAAAAAAAAATAAAAAATAAAAAAAATAAAAAATAAAAAAAAAACGATATCATCCACTAAATTGTGGGCGTGTTCATACGTTTTCCAATTTTTAGTAAATGTCAAATGAAAACAAATGAGATATGAGACTTTTATTGGACCGACATTACTAAGGTAGTAAGGTGATTGTGACATGAATAAGTGGCCAAAATAAATGTTATATGATCAATTATAGGACTATAATTGTGTGCTGTTTTACGGTATTTCAAAAGTTTATATGCTTTTACAGCGACTTCGATCTAAGGTTACTAATTGATAGTGGTTGAATAACATCTATAACAATGATTTTGACTAGGAATATGTTAGGTTTTTCGTATACATGCTAATAGTATTTGACCATGTGCATATTTTTTAAAGTTTTAAATTGGCGAGGAAAGCTTACCATGTGTATTTTTTTGTCGACCGATTGCTTAAGGATTTAGACTCGGGCAATGAATGAAAGTACGAAACACTCGATTTTTCTTTCTTTATTTATTTTTTACGTAGCCTCTACGCTATAGAGGTCATAATGACTCTACGCCATAAAGACTAACTGTTTTCTACGTTGTAGACAGTATTGCTACCAAAACATGCATTTTTTTTATTTTTCGTAAAAACTGAACTTACTCAGTATTTCACACCTGTAAAACTTGAATGCTAACTTCATTTGACACAACTGATATGTACAAATACATAAATTCCTTTCAAAGCACACGGCAGCGATATTACACAAACTCATTAACCAACAATTGAATTATTCAAAAGACTCTACTTTACACGACACTTGGAGTGTTTAACTTGTTCTAGCAAGATTCTCAAGACTTTCCCGCCTTATAAACTATCAAGGACGAGTAACCTTTCATTTCTTCTTCTAATCCACTCAAATTTCTTATCATTACCTTGCAAAACTTGAGAACCTACAAAATATTTGACAACTAAAAATGTAAGCTTTCGCTTAGTAAGTAATTAGTACTAAGCTAATATAACATAATTATCATTCAACCATTTCATTTCTTTAAAACTATGACCATTTATAGAAAAACTTATAAAAACTCATTTAAACGAATATTAACCATTTGATGCCACAAGTAAGAATTCTCTTACTCTATATCTCATCTCATAAAACCATTCATGAGCTACCATAAACATATCATTATTCCAAATTCATCATAACACATGAACTATACCAAACACTCAGATATGACCTATGTTAAAAATAACCCATTTTAGCAGACTTTTACTTGGAATCAGCTCATGAAAACCAGAATCATATGAAAGTAGACTCTTATACCTTTCCAACTATGTATGACACGCCTAAATCGAAGCTACGATTGATTTTATATGAATTTTACAAGGCTGCATAAAAGCTGCACATCTTACCTATGAGTTGCACATTTTTTTCAACCTAAAACACTTTCAATACGACCCAAATCATATTCAACACTTAACGTACTCTATCTTAAGTTCATACAACTGATTAAACATCATTTAAACATCAACAATTACAATTTCATGAGTCATACAATCCACTAAAAGGGTGTTTGAGTTAACTTATATAATTACTCATAGCACTTAAACCAGGACTATAATCTCAATTAAAAAACATATTCAATATAAACTTATAAAAACTCGTTATAAGGTAGCATCATAAAAATCTTGTTAATAAAATAAGTATCAAGTACTTACCTCAAAACGCGGCTACTCTGTCTCAAATGACAACACCAAATCAGTTGTTTCATAAAATGAATCACTATCGAAACTTAACATTTCTTCAATGCATAACAAAAAGAAGGTTTACACTACTCATAAATAGGGGTGGCAATTTCTGACCCGACACGAAATCCGACCTGAAACCGACACGAAAATTAACAGGTTTGGGTTGAGCTAAATAGATTTCGGGTTAGGTTTGGGTCGACATATCTAACCCATTTATTAAACAGGTCAGGTTCGGGTTAAGAATAAAATAAACAGGTCGACCTGCCAGCTCGTTCAAGATTTTTTTCTTAAATTAAAAGTTATTTATATTTAATTGCATGGGTTAAATGGGTTAAACGGGTCGACCGCTAACCTGCTTACCACGTTTAACTCGTGTATGGTGCTAAATTTTGTATATAAAATGGTTGAATAGTTCAACCAGAAACCCATTTAACATATTCAACCCGTGTAACCTATTTAACCTGTCAACCCAAATATATATACGGGTTAAATTGGTCAGGTTCGGATGACATGTAAACAGGTTAGGGTTGAAGTAGCTGACCCGATTATTTAAATGGGTCAGGTTTGGGTTGGGGTTCTCTAACCCGCCAACCCGAACCCGACCTGAATTGCCACCCCTACTCATAAATATACTCAAAAACACTTTTTAACATGCATATGATCATATGAAAAATCCCCAAATCACCAATTAGTCAGAACAAATCAAAGGAGCTTAATCATCTAACAACATACTTCATCACTTTACCTCAAAACCCTCTTTTACCCAAAATCCCCAATTTGACATATATGAATCCTAATTTCAATTATGAAAATCAACATGAATCAGACCTTCTTACCTTGTGGGGTCTTGATATGCAACACGATTTGACATTAAGAATTGATCTTTTCTTCCTATTCTTTTTCTCTTCACGTCATCCACATAGACACTACAACAAAATTAGAAAAATCTGGAATGTGGTGGAAACATCGACTATCTGATACAATACAAAAGTTGCACTTTTAGTCCCTCTAATTTCATTTTTTGATCCTTTGTACCCCAAGTGCATAGGTCATGGTATTTCTAGCCTATTAACTCCCATTTTTACCAATTAGTCATAACAAATCAAAGGAGCTTAATCATCTAACAACATACTTCATCACTTTACCTCAAAACCCTCTTTTACCCAAAATCCCCAATTTGACATATATGAATCCTAATTTAAATTATGAAAATCAACATGAATCAGACCTTCTTACCTTGTGGGGTCTTGATATGCAACACGATTTGACATTAAGAATTGATATTTTCTTCCTACTCTTTTTCTCTTCACGTCATCCACATAGACACTACAACAAAATTAGAAATATCCGGAATGTGGTGGAAACATAAACTATCTGATACAATACAAAAGTTGCACTTTTAATCCCACTAATTTCATTTTTTTTATCCTTTGTACCCCAAGTGTATAGGTCATGGTATTTCTAGCCCATTAACTCCCATTTTTACCAACTAGTCATAACAATTCAAAGGAGCTTAATCATCTAACAACGTACTTCATCACTTTACCTCAAAACCCTCTTTTACCCAAAATCCCCAATTTGACATATATGAATCATAATTTCAATTATGAAAATCAACATGAATCAGACCTTCTTACCTTGTGGGGTCTTGATATGTAGCACGATTTGACATTAAGAATTGATCTTTTCTTCCTACTCTTTTTCTCTTCACGTCATCCACATACACACTACAACAAAATTAGAAAAATCCGGAATGTGATGGAAACATCGACTATATGATACAATACAAAAGTTGCCCTTTTAGTCCCTCTAATTTCATTATTTTGATCCTTTGTACCCCAAGTGCATAGGTCATGGTATTTCTAGCCCATTAACTCCCATTTTTACTCTTAGTTTCAACGAGCATGTAAACCCGTGCATTGCCGCAGGAATGTATTTGTTGATATTAATTTTGTTATATGAGTGTTTGAGGCATGTTATTTGTTTTCCTTTAGTTAATGTATATGTTTGAGAGTTTAGTGCTTTTTTTTTTTTTTTAGTTTTGTAAAGAAATGTATGTTTTTGGGCATTCAGTATTTTGTTTGAGCCTTTAGAGTTTGAAAAGAATGAACCGATAATTTGGGCTACCAGTATTTTGTATCGGCACAACCTAGAAAACACGAAACGTAACGATTTACTAAATAAATTGATTTCGTAAAAGTTTTGCTTATTTATACTCGTTTTATTAGAAAAATCATTTCGGAAACAATGCCGCAAGTTTTGTGATTTTTCGAGTCCTTTGGTACATCACATGGGCCCCACATTAAAATTTTAAAAAGTTTCCCCCACTTGGCAACATCACCCCCTCCACCCTTTTGTTTCACTTTACACCCTCACAATTTAAAGTTTCGTTTTAGCCCTTCCCCATTAATATATAAACCATTTATTATTTATTTATTTCTTTTTCAATCATAAAACACACACACATTCACTCACATCTCTCTCCCTCTCTCCCTCCCATTTCCGTCCGGCCACACCCACCACCGTCGTCCCAACTCCGGCGAATATTTCGGTCACCGAAATTTATTCCGTCCACTTTTATTTTTATTACACCATTTGATAGATCGGGACGTCCTCGTTCCAAATATACCACCCACGCGCCTCAAAACCCTCTCCACCACCACCAACTGTACACCACCGCCACCACACCACCACCAAACACCCCTTTTTCTCCTTCCTTTTGCTCTCGGTAACCAAACCCCACACCCCTTTTATTAATCTTCTTTTAATAAATATTTTTATCAAAACCCTAACTAACTTTTTATATAAATCCGAAAATAAAACATTTTAATAACAAAAATGGGTTTAAAATTTTGATAAAACCCTCGTGTGAGCCCCCCTTGGTTCTCGGCAGTTGACTCGGTCAACTCACCGAGTCTTGATTTTTGGTTATATTTTTGATGATGTTGAGATTATTTGGATTTGGATTTGGTTGTTTGGATTTGATTGGGTCCGTTTGGCTTGCGTTGGTATTAGGCCGCCTATGCTAAGCCAAGCCGTGACTCACGGCGAGGCTCGGGATTGTTTTGGTTTAAAAATAGATAGTTTGGAAATTTATTTGGTTGTGTTTGGATTTGATTCGGTTTTTATTTGGATTATTGTTTGGATCGGTTTAGATTTGGAAAAATGGATTTAATAAGTTTTTGAGGAAAAAAAATAAATAAAAATAAAAAAATAAAAAAAAAACTGTTGTGCACTGCAACACACTGTTTTGCACTATTTATCCTAATGGTTTTTAGAATATAGTATAATTTCCAACGCTATATTGATCGACTAACCCATCATATTAGTTTCTACTCTTATACATTCAAACTTAATCGTCAAATATATAATAGTCAACAACATGTCGGTTTTAGGGTGCAACAATGAACAAATGTTTCAAGGACCTTTAAACTTTGGGTGAGATTCAACCCATGACCTATTTTTCTAAAAGTTCTCATTGACTCGCCAATTAAAACTTTAAAAATAGGCCATGCCTTAATATGTAGAGCATCTGAGTACCTATAAACTTTAAAACTTAACTTGTTTAGTACGTTCGTTTGGTTCAAACTGAAATTCGATTTTCTTTGATATTATAAGTTATAAGAAGGTACTCAGATGCTTTGCATATTAAGACAGTCAACTTGGATTAAGTTGAAATTTAAATGTTTTAAAGTCTTAACAGTTAGAAAATTTAGAGTTGATAATATTATGATACGAGTACAATATTGAATATTTAGCTGTATTTCTTTCTTAATGACAACAACTCTCTGTCCCAAATAATTGAACATGTAGTTTAATATACTTTAATAAGCTATGACGAAATTTTCAGGTCTTTTTAAAATTGTTTCAAGTTTACCCAATCTGTCAATTACCGATTATTTATAAGCAATGATTAAACGAAATGTCTGAGGGCCATGTGTTTAAAGTATCTTGTATATTCAATCATTATTAACACAATATAATAAGTTGAAAAATATCATTCAAAACTCAAAAGTTACATATTAAACTGAATAACTGATGAATATTTAATGTTGATACACTCCAAAGTCCAAAGTCTAAAACATAAAAGACGCTCTTGCCATTTGCATAGGTTGTTAGGAGCCCCTTTTCACAATTTTTTGACAGTTTATGTACAGATAAAATAATTTTAAATTTAATCTAGTTATTAATGTCACATGCTACCAAAATTTAAGGGTGACACTCATGACTCGCCATATCTAATTATGATTCGTTATTAACCAATCAAATCAAGCCAACACATAATGATTCACCATACCTCATCATATGTTTTTAGTGGCAACCATAATTCACTATATATTAAATGCACCAACGTTCCAAAATTTATTGCTTTCCTCCCATACCGATTCGGTAATGTTTACAGAATGGCTTGCCGAATTGAAAATCCGAATGAGTTGCATTGGTGATGTTGTTCGGCGTCGCCGATACCGAATGCCATACCTTATGCGTTGCCACCCCTTATTTCTATTTCAACTCTTATCCATTTTCTACGTAAAAAAGTCATTACCAAATTTATGAGCTGTACTTTTCTTTCAAAAAAGTTGATGGATTCTAATTTTCTAGCAATTGTTACTACTTTTGTCTAAATTTACGTGTTACACATCATATATACTTGGCACATACGGGGTAATAAATTTTGACTTCAAAGTAGGGAGAAAACGAGCCGAGCCGAGCCCGAGCCTGTCAGAGCTCGAGCTCGGCTCGTTTATATTAAAAAAAAACTCGAGCTCGAGCACGAGCTCGTTTCGAGCCTCACATTTTGAGCTCGAGCTCGGCTCGTGAAATTTTTCACAAGCTCGAGCTCGGCTAACTTTTATGATGTGTAGAAAAAAACAAAGTTCAAATGGAGCTTGGCTCGTTAACACAAGGCTCGAGCTCGGCTCGTTAACACAAAGCTCGACTCATTAACACAAGGCTCGAGCTCATTTACACGATTATACGTATAGATAATATATATACGTACATATTCCTAGAGCTCGAGCTTAAGCTCGGTTATTAAATGAGCCTAAACTTAGGCTCGAGCTCGTTTAGGCTCGGCTCATTCGAGCTTTTCACCGATCCGTTCCCGAGCTTTTTACGAACGGCTCGACTCGTTTCCACCCCTACTTTTCAAAGATATATTTTTAGCTACTATTGAAATAAACATAGTGGTGCACAATTTTTTTTTTTTTTTTCTTTCTTTTTTTTTTTTCTATCGTTTGTTAATAATTTCTTGTAACTATACCTTTAGGGTGCGTTTGGTTCACAGAATATTTTTGAAGGAATTCTAATCTTTGGAAGGAATTGTAATTTGTAATTTTGAATGAATTGTAATTTAAATAATTTGAATGTGTTGTAATTGTAATGTGTTAGAATTGTAATTGATAAATCTATCATTGTGTTTGGTTGACTCGCAACGTAATCTAATTCAGAAAAACATTAATAATAATAATAATATTAATATAATAAATAAATAATAATAATAATAAATTAGTAATGATAATATTATTTATTAAATAAGTATATTATTTATTAGTAAATAACAATATAATAATATAATAATATAATATAATAAATAATATTATTTATTAAATAAATAATAATAACTAGTATAATTGCCCGCGCGTTGCTGCGGGGCGTTTATTTGTGGCAATTATTTGGTTCAGTTGTACGTTATTTGTATTTATTTGACACGATATTGTGTAGGTAAATATATTGAATGTTTGTCAAATATATTGAACTATATTGAATTCTTGAAAGTTATACATATTTATACTCGTTTTCATTAGAAAAATTATTTCGTGAACAATGGCTCAAGTCTCGTAATTTTTCAAGTCCGTTTGATACGTCAAATGAGCCCTGGAGTGATTTCGTGAAAATTTTAGCCAAGATTGACACTTACACCCCCTTTGCCCCTAAGTTTCATTTTCCACCCTCACATTTCAATTTATATGTCACACCCTCCCCATATTTTATATAAACCATTTTTTTTTTAATTTCATTTTATAAAAAAAATACAAACATCCAAACAATTTCTCTCTCTCTACTCGCCGGATTCTTCTTAAATTCCGGCAACACCAGCAGTTTCCGGCGCCGCCGTCACCGGGAAATTTTCCGGCGACCTCTTTTGTTAGTCGATTCTGTAGATCAGCTCCCTCTTATCGTTTCTGGAGCTTGTGAGCTTCTAGCTCCCACCGTAGCACTCTTACGCGCCGCCACCATTTTCTGGTCAGTGCAAACCAACTTGTAGATCTCTCCCTCCTCTTCCTTTCTGGAGTTTTAAGCTCGATCGGAGTTCGTTTGGTACCACTTCACCGCCACACCGCCGCCACGATCCACCACCACTATCACGCCGCACCTTCCCCATCACATCCTCTCTCCGTTTCGGTAAGCCACGCGGCCCTACTCCCCTTTATTTTCATTTGAAATGAAACCCTAGTTTTTATATTTTCATAAAACCGATTTTGTTAATAAAATCTTTATAAAACCTTTTGTTTTAAATAAAAAAACGTGTGGATCTAGTGTTTTTAACCCGACTCGGTTAACACGGTGACTTACCGTGTTGACTCGGGGGAGTTAACATCTCTTTTGCTTCCTTTCATATTTCTAAATATGTATTTGTCAATTGTGATAAATTTATAGTTTCTTATTGTGTGTGTGTGTGTGTGTGTGTATATATATATATATATATATATATATATATATATATATATATATATATATATATATATATATTTCAGATTTGCACTGACCGAAAGTTTCTTGAACCTCCACTTGTTGCCTCGCCGGAATCTCCGCTGACGTAATCAGAATCTGCTATTGTTGGAGATGTTTTAATTGTAATTGAGTAGTTGAAAATTTTAAAATTAGTTATTAAACTTTCTTTTATCAGTTTTGTTGTAATTATATGTGTATTTTAATTTAGGTTAATGATAGTCAATAGCCAATAAGATGTGGGTTTTCAGGATGAATAGTACATGTTCACTTTTTTCAACGCATGACAACCAATCAGAGGGTGTATTATAGATTTAATCACCAAATTGCCTAATCAAAACTCGACACATCGCCCTTGGATCACGTTTTTCGAGACCCCAACATTTTGGGTTTTAGTATATAGTATAATATAATAATAATAATAATAATAATAATAATAATAATAATATTTATTAAATAATAATAATATTTATTAAATAATAATAATAATAATAATAATAATAATAATAATAATAATAATAATATTTTTTATTTTTTATCTTTTAAAATTAAATAATATATTAATAATAATGATGAAAGATAAATAATGATAATTAACTTTTAAAAAGTTGAATTTCAACGTACTTCAACACATTTCATCAAGTTTGCTATGTAATCTGAATTACATCACTGGACGTAATTAGTTGTAATTCAATTACATTTATTTGGAAACCAAACAAGCATTGTAATGTAATCTGAATTACAATTACATCCATCCTGCCAACCAAACAGGATTATAATGTAATTCAGATTACAATTACAACGAATTACACCGAATTCCAGCGAACCAAACACACCCTTAAGGTATTTCTAACAGAATAACTTTTGATGCGTAAGCTTGTGAGGAGCAAACAAACCAATTAAGTCTATGTTTGGCACACAAGATTGTTGAGAGATTGTGCTTATTTTTTCAAAAAATAAGCTACTTAAAAAATAATCTTTGTTTGGCAGACATGACTTATAAGAGATTCTAAAGAAAATAATCTTTTATAATCTCTTAAAACTAAAGGTTACTTCATGTAGCTTATAAAAATAATCTCTTTCTATAATCTCCAGCACCAGCACCAGCACCAGCACCATCTCCAGCACCAGCACCAGTTTCAGCAACAGTTACTTCCGCCAAACATACCCTAAAGCTGAGACGTGAAGATGAAGCCGTAACTTTTTATTTTTAGCTATGATTAACAAATTAATTGATTTAGTTTATAAAAGTTTACTAATGCAAAATAACATTAAAAGACTAAAAACATTACTCCCTTCTATATCAAAATTATTGTCCTCTTTTAACTTTTTCGAACTCTATTTTTCAACTTTTACATTAAGTTTGTTTATATTACAAAATACTTGATGCAAAATATATAAACGGATTGACTTTTTAAATGTATTTTCATTAGTATAATTTTTATCAAGTATTTTATAATATAAACAAAAATATTTATAATCAAACTTGAGAAAGAAAGACCGAAAAAGTCAAAGGATGTAACAATTCACAATTTCAGGTTAATTACTATTCTCGGAAAATTTCACTATTCATTTTTCCCGAAATTTGATTTTTGTTTCTTGGCCTCGAGTGATAAATCATTTCCATGGCAAATTAAAAGTTTGACACTCATCAGATCATTTTCGTGAAAGTTAATAAGGAATTACACGTTTTAGGGTAAAATGTCATTCAAAAATTCTACGCACAACGAAACTCGACCGCGTTAATTTTCCCCGTATCAGAAAAATGTTTGACACACTCATGATTTATTTGAGAATAAATCATGACTGAGAAAAACATGACCAAAATAAGTCTCGGCCGTGAAAAACTGGAATTTTCAGTTTTAAGCGTTTTTACTCAGCCGTAACCTTAGCCTATACCTGAACCGCGTTTCTAAGACAATTTGAGTTTTTACATTTTTGGAAAAAGTCAACATATTTTTCCTCCTCCTTTGACCAAAAATCATTCCTTGATTTTATAAGTCATTCCTTGATTTTTAGGCTTACGGTTTTGTGTCTAAAAGACATTTAATACCAACCGACACTAGACTGAACCCAGTCTATACATTATAAGTCATTTTAAATCATTTATATCCTATTAGAAAAGTAACATTTTACTTTTCTCAATTTTACACAATATTCGTACGTTTTACGTATTACGCGTTTTAGACCCGTGTTTCCAGTTTTAGCAGGGTTTTACCACCCCAATGGAACCTACTACTCATTTTATATTTTATTATGGAACATATTGACATGTTTAACAATACTTTCAAGTTCCATATTTTTACGACACCCGGTTTTACGTTTTGAGGCTTAATCATTTATGGTTGGCATTTCCTGGAGTCAAAACTCATCCAATATCTTGGATAATATCAAGCAAGGCACACCTCACCCCCTAGACCTTATGGAACCGCCAATAGGGGGGGATTCATCCCTTGGTGTGGCTTGATCTTAGGCTAAGTAATCTTGGATGAATGACATGTATACAAGCTTCCTAAACAAGCCTTTGACAAGTCTTGATAAGTAACCTCCTCATGAGCATATAAATACCCCCTCCCCCCCCCCCTTTGTGCCGTCCATATCACCCACCAAAACCACTCCACACTTAGCTTAAATACTTCTAGTTTTATGCAAGATTCAAGAGCAAGTTCAAAGATAAAAACCCTAGTTTGGTTTTAGGTTATCAAAACACTTCCAAACTACATAGACTTTGGTGATTTCTCTTGAGTTTGAATCCACTCAAGTCACCTCAACTTTCATCATCTATCTTTCAAGAATACAAGAGTAGAAAGATTGCATGAAGTGAAGTGGGTTGAAGCTAAAGTCTATCAAAGTCCTTTTCCTTACATGCTACTTACCTTTCTTATTTGAAAGCCAAAAGTTGTAAGCCAAACCCTAACATGCTTCTTGTTAAATATCATAATCATGTTATTTACATATCATTCATGCTATATTATGTCTTGTATTCATGTCCATGATGTATAAAAATGAGTAAAACAAGTTATTGTATATGATTGTTAAGTTAAGTCATTTAAACAAGTAAACTAGTGACTTTCTTGGTAAAAACCTGATCAAAATGGTAAAATTATGATATTGGATCATTACATATTGTAGTAGATGACCTAACAAGGAAACCATAGCAATTTGAACCACCTAAAACGAGTATACGAGTCAAAAGTTATGACCATTTGAAGTTACCAAAACTTTGCGGCAAAACTGCCTAAATAGTTTCTGTGACAAAACCTTAAACACGCAAAAAGAGGCCTTTCTGGTCTGTTTCATGAAAAAGTTAAAACACGAAAGTTGTCCGGAATCACGTTTTCTTCAAAAACTCAGGAGCACGTCTCCAGAAAACTAATAACGAATGAGATTTTTCTCAGTTTCTTAACAGCTATTTACATATATAAGTCACTATATAAAGGTTATAGTTTATAAAGATCAAAGAGGTCTTATGACCTAGAATCAAGACCACAACCATGGCTAGAGCCAAGGTTGAGTCTCAAGACCATGGAACAATGACCAAAGGTCATGGCAAGGCCATGACTAAATGACCATATAAACTTACTTAGGCGAAAACATGAACTAAAAGTTGGCGATAACTTGAATAAACAATTTGGATCTACTTCATCTAAAAGAACCATGAGATATTACAAAAAATGATCATACAAGTTATAAGAAACTTACCCTAATAACAATCTTCATGTAAAATTAAACTTTCCTAAGTTTATTCAAATATTGGACATGTAACTTTTCGGATCAAAACTTATATATATATACATACTTTATCAACTACTACAATAGTAGGGAGCCTCATGTGAGGAGTTCATTATGTAAGCCGTCGAGATGAGTTGTGAATTTACGAATTAAAGTGTTCTGGCTCCTCGAACGTTTACTAACATGACTTCTGAATTATGTCGGCCCGAACGGTAGTAAACGATATATAAACCATACATGTTTTGTGAATCATTTTTTTCAAAGACTTACACTATACATCATACCACATCATGGATTAAATGCAAGATATATATATATATATATATATATATATATATATATATATATATATATATATATATATATATATATATATATAGGCACATCTTCATATTCATTACTCAAATCCTAAGTCGCAACATTCTATTACAGGTTGCTCGTAGAAACCTTCACGATCCAACCATTACCTTCATTACTTGCTATCTTACTTAAGGTGAGTTCATAGCTCCACTTTCCATTACTTAATTGTTTTACAAACCTTTGGGGGGAATACATGCTATTTTAACAGAACACAATGCTTTCAAATTGTATGCTTGCCTGATTGTTTTATTATCACTAAGTACCAGCCTTGCTAAACCGAGATCCCTTATTATGAACCATTTAATCACTAGCAATAGTGAGCGCGAATATTGTGAATAGGCCTATTGGGATTGACGAATCCCATTTGTATTGACTAAATTCATACAACTGCATTAATATTTTAGACATGGGTATGACAGCAAAGTACCTACCGGGATAAATCTGCCGATCGATATTGGTACACGTTAACGTTTTGGTGTCATAAGCTTAGTAATGATAATAACTGTTTTGTTTTCCAACTATTGGTGTGAGCCTATAACTCACACTACCAACATATTGTGTTCAACCATTAAACAAACTCTATGAATATCACTCAACCTTTGTGTTGACCTTTTAAGCATGTATTTCAGGTTCATAATGATCAAGGATGGCACGGAAGGGCACGGATGTTCAAGAGGGCTATAAATTTTATTATCATTCAAAAACTCATTTAGTATACATTGTAAACATGGAACCATCTGGGACCTCATTTTTTTTTATCTCTAATATTTATATAATTTGAATGATAAATCTTTTAAAACGACTCCATTAGAGTTCGTTTTCTATTATTGTGACTATTGTGCCGTCGAGTAACACCCAGTTTGAATTCCGCTGCATCCATGAATTGGGGGTGTTACAGATTGGTACCAGAACCATGGTTATAGAGAAACGGGTCTAATTGAGACCTAAACTATAACCACACATACAAGCAAAAACATTTTTATAGCCTTCCGCTCTCCGTGTCTTCCATCCTCCAGACGATTATGGACTTATTAAGCATTTTATGCTACATGAACATATAAGTATATTTATATATACATTCGAGTTATTTTCAATCATTTTATCTAAACATATCTGCGTATGCCTATTCTAGGGGCATTTCGACACAACTACATTCTCCCAATCATGTTCCTACTCCAACATTTTATGTCCAAGATATTGTAACGAATTACGATGGTCTTTTCTATTTCCCGGACATTGTATGACACAATGGTCTTAATCATTTCTCAAATGTTTTGAGTCACACAATGGTCTAATCTACTTCCGAGACATTGTGATTTGTGCAATGGTCTCTAGAATTATTCCACCACCTCATCAATATCATTTCATATGATATCAAAAACCCATCACAATCTATCGATTTCCAAACAAGAAATATGAGATTTCTAAAGGACAAACTAATCCATCATCGACAAAAGCTGAACTTTCTCTACATTCATCAAAGTTTTCTTCTGAAACCTTCATTGTTAAAAGTTCGTGAAAACATAGGTTACAAGTCTTGTATGGGCGGGACTTGCAACTGAATTGTTTGACATCGCCTTTGTTTAGTGGACAGTTTCCCAAAAGCAATGGACATATCACAAGTATACCTAATTTAGGTATTTGAAAATTTTATCGAACCTTGGCTAAATATAGACTAGTCACCTATATTTAACCTAGAGACAGTGGAATATAGTCTGACTAACTATATTCGACTTAAAATTTTCAAATACTAAGAATAGTTGTGCTAGGGTTATGTTCAGATTAATTTCCTACATGAACTCAATAAACCACCAGAATTCATTAAAACAATCTAGAGACACGATAGTGTCTTACCACTCAGCGAAATCTTAACACCTTATTTGTACTACCTAATTTCATTCTTGAAAGTTTTCATTTATGAGATAATCCGAACTACTATCTTGGGATAGTTATCAATTCTTCTCTTCATCCCGTAGAAGTACTATCCTGTTTAGTTCCTAAGGATACCATTCCATCATAAACCTTTAAAATCTCTTAAGATTTTCAAAGCAAACTCAACATCTATACCTAAGAATATTAATGTTAAGCATACACTACACACTTTTGTTCATCAAACATATCACATCATTATCTTCACAACTGTTACAACTACAAGCTCATTAACAGATCTTGATGCACTTTTAAAGCTCAAATCATCCTTAGTTACATCACAAGTACCCTCATCAGCTTTACAAGATTGAATATTCATCTTGTACTTTTAGAACACCAGTATCATCTCGTAATACACTACCTTGTAACTCACTGGCTAAGTATGAATGTTGTGTTGGGAATTCTTAAGTAGGATGATTTATAATTATTTGAATGGATTGGGATGCCTTTTCATTTAAATAAAGAAATTGTAAATCACCGAAGCATAAGTTTATATTCCTTTACTTACATTATTTGGGATGCCTCTCTATGTAAATAAAGAATTATAAACAAGTGGGCTTATTAGTATCCGAAATAACATAAGTATGAAGTCAATAAACACTAGGTACAACAACAGATTACCTACTAGACTACGATTGCAACTACTATCCCAATTTCTGTTTGATATTCAACAACTATATCAATTTCTGTACAACTACTATATCAATTCCTATTAATATTCGACTGCTATATCAATTTCCTTTAATATGTGACTATTATATGAATCTCTATTAATCACTCTTACCCTACCTACATACAAGAACAAATCAATACTAAATTTGTTTGTCTATATGCAAAATACAAATAGGAAGATTATGTTTTAGTTTTAGTGTTGTTTTTTAAAATTTCGCATCGTATCATAATTTGTATTTTATTTCAACAACGAGGTATTTTTTTAAGGATATATACAAGAAATCTAATGAAATGAGGAAGGAAATGATTTATCTTTCATTTCATTTGGATTATTTATAAATATCCTCCAAAAACCCCCTATGTTTTTTAGTTTCCGTGTATTTATTTTTGAAGTTTCGTATTGTAATATATTTGAATGACTTAAAATTCAGTTTGTATGAAATGAAGAGAAAAATGGCGGGGCCCAAAAGCTGCGAAACGGCATGCAAACGGCTTGAGTCATGGTAGAGGGGTAGTTTTGGTGTGAGAATGTGAAATGTGAAATATGAAATACTCAGGTGTCGCCGATTTGACACAAACGACACCAAAACGGCATGCTATGACACCCTTAGCTCTAATTAAACTAAGTTGGTAGTGAAGTTTGTTGTTAAAAAAAAAAAAAAGAAAAAAAAAAGTTGATCGGACGGTAAAAGTAAGGACAATAAATGTGATATTATAATATTTTTCCCCATCTTATTCATCTGATCACTCTTTCGCCCTAATGTCTTAAGTCTTAATCACTCTTAAATTTATTTTCAATTCTTATTTAATCCTAGAATTTAGATGGTTTAAATAGCATTTTTTTTTTTAATTTGTAAAGGCTCCTGCAACATTTGCACTAAGGATGTGTTTGGTAAAAGTATCAGTGAGCTATAAGCAGTAGTCACAGATCACGCTCACAACTTATTAAAGAAGCGTTGAAAAAATGAGTATTCCTAAAAAATAGCAAAGCTCACTGCTACTTTACCAAAAAAATAATAAAAATAAAAAAGCATTGCTCACCGCTCATAACCACAAACAGCTTCAAAAAAATTCCGCGCCATACATAGCCTAAACAAAGCTCATATAGTAAGTTAATTTACTTTAAAAGATCATGCTCAAATAAGCTCTACACTAAACACATTTGTTTGGATGACAAAGCTTAATACAACTTTAATTAATTAAAATACTTTCAGTTTTTATTTAGCGCAGCTTCAACGATTTTACCAAATATACCTTTAGTCAATAATAATTGATTATCTTTCAAGAAAAAATAATGACTAATTAAAATTAGACGACAATCTCAAAAATATACATTTTCAACCATAGATGTCATTTTTAAATCATGTAAACAAGTCAAATCGATTTTCAAATTTTGATAGTGCTCGACTCGAGTGACGATATTATATTCGGCTTAATAGATTGGCAATCCTTCACGAAGAAAGCTTGAAACCGGCTAAAAAAAGGTTTAAATACAACTAGTGATAAACTCAAAAAGCTTGAATTGATAAAACAACAATGACTCATTGTTTTGCTTATATTTGCGGGCATCGATTCGTAATAGTATTACAAAACAATGATACTAGAATCGTCGCCACGCGCCGCTATAAGCCGATTGTCTTTAAAAAAATCAGTTTTTTAGATACATTTTATTCATTGTGACTGAGTGCTAGTAAAGTCTTGATTCTTCATCTAGATATTTATCTTTAGTTTTGTTTTTATAATGTTTTTTTCATAATAAGCTTTACATGAAAATGACACTTTGGGAGGTACGTGAGTTACCGATGGGTAGAAAACCAATTGGTAGCAAATGGGTTTTAAAAATCAAGTATAAGTCCACTGGAAAATGGAGAGATATAAGGCTAGGTTAGTGGCTAAAGGGTTTAGTCAAAAGGAAGGAATAGATTATGAAGAGACTTTTAGTCTTGTGGTTAGAATGGGTACTGTAAGATGTTTGTTAATTCTTGCAGTTTAAAAGGATTGGAATTTTTTTCAAATGAATGTTAATAATGCTTATTTATATGGGAATCTTACACTCTGTTCTCGAGTATAAAACAGAAAGAAAAGAAATGAAGAGAGGGAACAAGAAAGAAAAGAAGAGGAGAGGCAAAAAAAAAAATGATTTTTAATTTTGTGTTCCCTAGTTGAAGAGAAAAAAAAGGGTATGTAAGAAAAAATGTCTTTAAAACCTCATTCTCTCCAAATCATCGCAGTTTTGGAAGAAGATTAGAAGAGAAGTTTTGGCATAATTTCCTCTCCTATTCTCTAAAAAAAAACTCGGGAATGTGACTTTTTTACAATTTCCTCTCCACTTATCTTTTTTCCAAATAAGAACTCGGGAACAGAGTATTAAGGAAGAAGTGTGTATGCTTCCTCCACCTGAGTACTTTAAAGAAGATAGTAACAAAGTGTGTAAGTTGAAAAAGTCTTTGTATGGGCTTAAACAAGCTCCAAGACAGTGGAATCAAAAGTTGTATGAAGCTGGTTTTGAACAATATAAAAATGATCATTCTCTGTTTATCAGGAAAAAGAATAACACTATTTTGTTCTTATTAGTATATGTTGATGATCTTGTTATTACTGGGAATTATGAAAAAGAACTTGAGTAGTTTAAAAAGTTTTTAAGTAACAAGTTTAATATCAAAGACTTAGGTGAGCTAAAGTACTTTCTTGGTATTAAGGTCTTAAAAACTAAAATCGGTATGTGCTTAAATCAAAGAAAATATTGTCTTGAGTTGTTGCATGATTTTGGGTCACTTGCATGTAGGCTTATGTTAACACCTTTGCCTGAGAATATTGTTTTAGCTCATAAAGAAACTGAAGTTGATAAGTATCTAAAGAATTTTACTGTTTATCAGAAGTTAGTTGGTAAATTGATTTATGTTACTTTGACTAGACCCGATATTTCTTATGTTGGTAATTGCCTTAGTCAACATATGCATGCTCCTTTGCAATCTCATTATGATCTTGGTTTAAGAGTTCTTAAGTATTTGAAACTTGCTCCTGGTAATGGTGTTGGGTTTAATAAAACTCAAGGTGGTTTTAGAGTCACTTCTTTTTTCAGATTCAGATTAGGCTAAATGTCCTATTACTAGGAAATCTGTTTTTGGATATTGTGTTTTTGTGAATAGTAATTTGGTGTTTTGGAAGAGTAAGAAACAAGCTACTCTGTCAAAGTCATCTGCTGAGGCTAAGTACAGGTGCATGGCCTCTGCAACTTGTGAGGTTATGCGGATTTTGAAAGTGATAACTGATTTAGGTGAAACTGGGTTGATTCCAGTTGAGTTGTTTTGTGATAACAGGTATGTTGTTCAAATAGCAGCTAATCCTGTTATGCATGAGAAAACCAAGCATTTTGACATTGATGTGTATTTGGTTAGAGAAAAAGTTGCTTTTAGGCTTATTAAAACTATGAATGTTGAGTCAAAAGAGCAAACTGCTGCTATTTTGACTAAAGCACTTGGCTCTGTTCAACATGCTTATTTGGTTAGAAAACTGGGCATGGTTAATCTGTTTGTGTCATAAGTTTGAGGGTGGGTATTGAAATAAGTATCTCTTTGACAAACTTATGATAATTCAGGGTTAATTATGTAACTTTCCTTAGTGTTATTTGTACTAATCTTAACTTTGGTCTAGTTGTGTAGTGTTTTGTTTGTGCAGGGTTGATTGTGTAAGTTGGTGCTATATAAGCTCTCTAACGAGCTAGGGTTTCTCATTCAGTTTCTCTCACACAAGTTTTTCACCTACAAGTTTCTTTCTCTCTCTCCCAATATAGTTGTTCATCATCATCTGGGTTTTTAGCGTAGTTTGATCATTTGTTTAGTTTAGATTGAGATCTGCTTGATCTTGATAGTGGTTTCTGGTTTAGTTTGATTGTTTAGGTTTCTGGGTTTGGTTTAACGAGTGAGTCATTGTAGATAGCACTTAATAGAGGGACTGTCATTCTTTCTTTTGTATTGTAAGGCTAGCACCTATTTAGGGACTTGTCAACTGTGTTTATTGTTATAATAAAGATCACTAAAGGGTTGATTGGTTGGGTGATTAGTTAATTGTGTTGTTTTGGTACAATTTTTACACTACTTAAAGCTTTATTTACAATAATAAAAGATTTATAATATAAGAAAAAATTGTAATTAATGACATTACATCATATGAAAATTTCATAAACCCTTTAATAAGTTCACAACAGTAAATGACCTAAGATTTGAGTTTATTCAAAAAATTTGATGCACTCACAATATGATAGCTTGACAATTCTCGAACCGAGCTTATATAAGCTCAAGCTCAACCTGTTACATATTTCGAGCTCATTTTCTAAGCTCGAACGTGAAGCTTGACAACGCTCGTCTCGAACGAACGAGCTCGAGTTACTCGACAAGCTAGACTTGTTCATGCTCAAAGAATTTTTAAATAAAAAAATATGGGAAAAAAATATCTAAAATATTTTGGAAATAGAGGGAATCAATCTTGGTCTAGTACTCTAGTGGATCTCAAACTATAGGAAGAAAAAAAAATAATAATAAAAAAAATCCAAAATCCCAAGTAAAAATAAAAATCTTTAATTCCCCCTCTCTATTCCTGTGCTGAGCTAGTACTATTAAATACTTACCATAGATTCATCAGTTTTTTCAAGCTTTTTCTCTTCCCAACCCAACTCAAACCATGGCTACTATTATTCCACTTATTTCTCATTTCCCTCATCATCATTAACACAAACAACAACAACAAATAAAAAAGACCCATATATCCATGGTCTCATCTTCACTATTCCATCACACACCCAAAAAAAATGCCAACTTTACCTCAACTACAGCTAGCCCACCAAGATTTGGAGGCTGGAGAGTGTAGTTCACGCACTTCAGACGCGAGTGAAGGAGACAGCAGCACCGAGATTGTAGGTGTGTCGGAAAAGGGAAGGGATTCATCTGTGTCGGAGTATTCGGTTGTGGATCTGGAAAGTGGGACCAATAATAAGGTGGTGGTACATTTGTTGTCAAAAGATGAAACAAGGGATTGTAGGATATGTCATTTGAGTCTTGATTTGAGTAATGAGGAAAATGAAGGAGAGAATGGGATTCCTATTGAGTTGGGTTGTTCTTGTAAAGATGATTTAGCTGCTGCTCATAAACATTGTGCTGAAGCTTGGTTCAAAATTAAAGGCAATAAGTAAGTCTACCCATTTTTGTACTAATTTAATTTATTTGCTTACCCATTTGCTTATTTCTGCCTTTTATGATTATAACTTGTTTGCTTATTTCTGTCTAAAATGATCAAAAAAGTACTAAAAATGGTGTCAAGGATCTAATTTATTTATTTATAAATTTGGTTATATACCCATTTGCTTATTTCTGTCTTTTATGATCAAAACTTAGTTGGCCAAATGGTCGGAAACTATGGTTACGGATAAAAGTACTAAAAATGGTGTCAAGGTTCAATTTTTATCAATTTGGTCACATACCCATTTGCATATTTGTGTCTTATATGATGAAAATGTATGTTTGAAGGGTTAAAAGTACTAGATCATGTCAAGATTTGATTTTTATCTGTTAATTAACATACCCATTTGATTGTTTTTGTCTTTTATGATTAAAACTTGTTGCTAAAAATGTGGATTAGTCGGCCAAAAATTTGGAAACTATAGTTACGGAAAAAAGTACCAAAAAATGGTGTCAAGGTTCAATTTTTATCAATTTGGTCACATACCCATTTGTATATTTGTGTCTTATATGATGAAAACTTATGTTTGAAGGGTTAAAAGTACTAGATCATGTCAAGATTTGATTTTTATCGGTTAATTAACATACCCATTTGCATATTTGTGTCTTATATGATGAAAATGTATGTTTGAAGGGTTAAAAGTACTAGATCATGTCAAGATTTGATTTTTATCGGTTAATTAACATACCCATTTGCTTGTTTTTGTCTTTGATGTTTAATATGTTACAAGGGTTAAAGTAATGAAATTTGTTTCATGATTCAATTTTTGTTAGATAATTAAGATTCATATGGTGTTAATTGAATTGGGTTTTCTTCTTAATTGGAGATCTTGTGTTATCTTGGGTGAATTATATAGTTGCAATTTTAGTCATTTTGACTTTTGAGGTTCTAGATTGTTGGATTTAGTTGACTGTTTTGTACCAATGAAACACTAATTTACCTCTTAACAACTATTTTCGATTTTAATTATTGAGGTGATTAAAAGCTAAATGTTGGTAATTGTAAATAGTATGCAGCCAAAAAGAGAGCCCGGGTGCAATGTAAGAAGCAATAGTGACTTATAGTGGTGAAAAATGTTTAAAATGTGGAGTGAATACTACATATGGGGGGTCAACACTTTAGAGAAGGAAAAGATGGAATAATTGAGGAATTAAAGTAGAAAAAAACTGGTTATATGAAATGATAAGATTCTTATTGCGAAAAGAGATGTCGGTAACCAGTAATCCTATGTGTGATTTTAGTATGAAAATCTTTGAATTGGTTTATTCGTCTTTAATCGTGTTGGAATTTGCTTTCTTTTTTTCCATTTCGCTTTCTCTTTTGTTACATCAAGTGGGTTTTGACGCAAATCTACATAAGCACTAGCTTTTTAAAGCTTAAAGACTCTTTTGTATTACACACTTGTTCATATAATATGACATATTATTCTTGTATTTATCCTTAAAGACGACATCTTTCATAGTGTTGGCATCCCAGTTTCATGGACAAAGTGACCTCAACCGATCGTTTGATAGTTGGTTTCATTTTTTTAAGGAAATCTTGAAAGTTTTTACGCAATTTCTTTGCATCAGGTGCTATATAGCACTTGTTCATATTAAAATCAATCATCTTTGAATTGTACTCATTATCTTTGTTTCTGATGACGCAACTCAAAAGTGCTTTTCTTTTCCTTATGTTTTATTGTTTAATTTCAGAACTTAACTTTTTCTTTTGGTTTTTCTCTTTTTTTTTCTTGCTTTATGTACTTCTGTACTGGTCCCTCTGTTCTTGTTAACATGAAGTAAATTTGGTTGAAGTGCAAAATGAGATGACAGTGAGCTGGAAAAATTGTTTATACGTCTTGAATAACTTCTAATTTATGCGTGTTAGCACATCTTATAGATTCTGTCCAAAATAATTAAATAAAAAAAGTAAAAAAACATCTAGTCACTACATCTTTGGAGTTGCTTCTTACGGAGTATTAGTTTTGTCAAAATCTTGATTAACTTCAAAGTTATTCATATTAGCACATCTTACACAAGAAATAGTTGTTATCATGTCTTGGTCATCTTGTACTTAACTTCATCTTGTTTTAGCTTGTATCTCACTAGTTATATAGAAGTTTTTGTTAATTAGACAGACCATGATCCAAATTGATTATTCTTGCCAAGTGTATATTTCTGTTTTCATTACGCAAGAACGATGGTTTATAAGCTTCAGTAACTCCATAAGTTACCTAAAAGATGAATGCAGTTAATGTCCCATATCCAAATATACTTCTACTTGTGCTAGGATTTAAATAGATAAATCCAAATCTAATCCTATTTTCTCGATAGACATTTGAATTTTGCTTGTTATTTTAATTGTACGATATACTAACTTGACTTGGTACAACTTAAACACCAGAACATGTGAGATCTGTGGATCAATTGCTCAAAACGTTGCTGGTGCAAACGAGGCTGAACTAATGGAACAATGGAACGAAGCTAATGATGCCATGTCAGTAGCTACTGCACCGGGTGGGACCACGACTACCACATCAGACACACGAAACTTCTGGCAAGGACATCGGTTCCTTAACTTCTTGCTAGCTTGTATGGTTTTTGCCTTTGTCATCTCATGGCTGTTTCATTTCAACGTCCCTTCATGAATACAGTTGTGTTAAGTAGATGTTATCAAAGGAAAACATTCAAGAGCTATTAAATTAATCTTTCTTGTTTGATTCCACTGTGTCGGTGTGTCCCTCCGTGTAATATGAAGTTGAGTGAATCTTTCTTATTGTTTTCATTGATAGTGTAGCATTCATGTACTTCAATTCATCAGAGCTTGTATCAATTGTAACTTTAAGATATGTATGGAATGTTCTTTCTTATATTGTTTGTGTTATTTCTTCGACTTTCAGAGAATAACTTTGTTTCCTGTTCAGAGTCCCTGTCATTTGTTAGGCTGCATGCAATAACGACCGAGACCGAGTGGGTCGACCAAAATCGAACTCGGTCTCGTTGTTGTGGTTAGTAGGTCACGACCGATTTGGAGGATAGGAAGCAGCGAAAACGGTCGAGACCACGACCGAGTGTATACATACATAAAAAACAAAGGCCACTTTCTAATTAATATTATTAAGGTCACCTTTACTGGGGCACTGAATTGCCTGCAGATCGCTGGAGAGAGAAAGCTGACGTGGCAGGAAAAGGAGAGGGGATTGACCCTCCTTATTGCATGCAGCCTTAAGTATCCGAGACAATCAAAGAACAAAATGATCTTTGCCCACGTGTTAATCCGTGCTTGAAGTTACCACTTTATTTGGTTGTATGCTTGCAGTGCGTGGGATCACATTCACAATTATTTTCTTGCTTGATCACGACAAGGGAGTTGTTGCTGAAATTTTCCCAGATGACTGTGTGAGCATATAATGTTCAAGATATAGCACCATTCGTTGTGCTCTTATTGCACGTTCGGATGAACACTTTTATGGAGGCCCTGTTCAGTACTTGATATCCTTAGGCTTTCTTCAGTGAGAACTTTTTTCTTGGGGATTTTCTCAATGGTTTGTTATGGACCTGGTGGATTCCAGTGATATACCTTGAACATATTGCCCCATTCGATGGACTCTTGATTTGGGACTTATTGATCGGTCTATCTAGGCTTTTCCTAACAAGTAGTGTGTGTTGTTCGTATTCGGACATGTAATTTTTTGCTCCGTAAAGCCTATGTCCCCTTTGGATGGACACTTTCTTGGGAATTTGCTGAATGGTCTCTTTGAGCTTCCTTCAGTAGGTAACGTCATGATGTGCTCACCAATCAAATGGGTTGTGAGTTCAAATCCTGTATGTGAGATAGATTTGGCTTGTATATATACTGTAATACAGTTAGTTGCCTTTCAAAAAATAAAAATAAAAATAGGTATGTCGGTTTTTAGAGGTTGATATTGAGACAACTTAACCTGTTTGATAACACTTTATAACTATAATAAAATGAGTGATGAGGCGATAATCGTTTGATATGCTTTTGACCACTTTCATGCACAGGTTACCACCTTTGTGGTTGCTTGCAGAGCATGATGGTGAGCCTAGTGTGCCCCTCTTTAGGATGTTTTGTACTCTTGGTTCGGCCGGTGACTGGCTGACTTTCCAAAAGAGAAGTGATGCACGTCAGTTATTTCTGAGTTCCAAATCATACAGCTCCTTCAACCTATATGCCTCTTTTCCTTTGACCTATTTTTACACACTTTCAACAAAATATAGATAATGCAAAACAGGTAAACGGATGTGATTTTTCTTGTTCAGGTTACCAGGGGAGGGCGAGCCTTTTGATTCAGATATACGCGGCCTCATCATGTTAATCCCGAAACCGTTTCCGACCCTTCCCTGGCCACTTCTCAAATGTACAAACCTAGAGAGATTTGAACCCTTGACTTCTTGTTTGAAAGCCAAATTATAGATAATTTGGCTTGTATTAACTTCTTGCCCTCTCAGCGGACAGTTACTTAGGCCATTGATAATTTGCTAAGTAGTCTCATTTGGACCTCTTTTAGGCTTATAAGATTGTTCATTTCGGGCTTAAGATCTTATTCATTAATTATCATTAATGAAATTTACGTTAAAAACAGTTGCTATTTTATACTCTCTCATAAAATTGGTGAAAGGTTACGTTAAGAGAATTACATTATACTGTACTATTTTGGGTGAAACATAAATCGTTGGGTGAAATAGAATACTCATAAAGTTAGTTTCACAAGATTTAAAATACAAAATACTAATTTTTTTTAATAGACGAACATTCGAAAGTCAACTAAAAACACAATGAGAAGCATGAAAAATATATATTAAGTTTCAACATAAAATTATATTAACATTCCAAGTCAACTAAATCACAATGAGAAACATGAAAATTATAAATAGAAAAATAAAGTAATATTCAAGGTCAACGAAATCACAATGAGAAATACCAAAAATATATATTTAGTTTCAATAGAAAAACATATTAACATTCGAAGTCAACTCAACACAATAGAAAACACGAAAGACTTATATTTTTAGTTTCAATAGAAAAATAGATTAACATTCAAAGTCAACTCAAACTCGATAAGAAACACGAAAATTATATATAGTTTCGATAGAAAAGTAGCGTTCATCTAGATGAGTGGCGACTGAGCACCATTGAGTTCAGTTTAGTAGTTAAAAGAAAAAAATGTTTTTTCATAGAACAAAAAGTTTATAAAATCTGGAAAGATTACCATTTAACAATAACTAACCAAGTAACATTAAATTCTCGTGATAGGTATGTTATACGAGTAGTTATGATATTGCGACTATTAGGCTGGATGACAAGGTCACCTTAACCTCACTTTTCATTAAAATAATAACTTTATAAAATATACCCTACTAAATACAATCACAAACCAAATAAAAAATAATAAAACCTTTGAGTGAGCGCCCCCCCCCCCCCCCCCCTTTTATTATTATTTTTTCCCCAACATTGCAAGGTGACTGATTCACCTTATCTCATTTTGGTAAATGTGTCTCGCGCGTGAGATATTGCCTTGGACATGGGGTCACGAGTGAAAAGTAGGGCAAGGTGACCAAGTCACCCTCCTTGCCATGTAACCTAAGTTGTAAGACAAGTTTTTATGGTGAATATTATTATCACCTTTATGTCAGCGTCACATCATCATTTATCACATTACTAAACCTAGTCTATCATTTTTTATCTTCTATAGTCCTCACCATTAAAAATACTCATTTTATACAAACATATCTCACAAAATACCTCACACACTCAAAAACCAAAATAAAAGTAAAAAAATAGAGGTGATGGTGATCACCACTATGTGCAAAAAATAGAGGTGATGATGAGGCTCTTTTACGAGAGTCACACGTGATGGATGTGATAGTGGTGATAAGCCGCCCTTCATAAAAACAAGCCTAAAAAAGTTGTGTGTTATAATACGTTTAATACATTTATAAGTTAAACGCTCTTGATGAATTTAGTAAATAGTAAGTACTAGTAGATCGATTAGTATCTATTAGCATTGTATATTATTAGATACTATTTTGGGTTCCCTGTTTATGTCTCGGGCCTAGCCCATATGCATTGTTATGTTTCTCGGTGTATTATGTTTGTATATATACCGAACGTTTAATGAAAAGTGATCAAGGGGATTAAACCTAAATCTAATATGGTATCAAAGCCTCAAGATCCTCCACCTAAACCCTAGTTTTTTTTCTACGCATCTTCCATAGCTGCTGCTACTGCTATTATTATTATTACTTTTTTTTCGATTGCTTTTCTTGTCATAGCATCATGACGGGAGATAATCCACCACCAAAACAACCGATTGATAAAGCATATTCAATCGCTAGCATCAAGGCGTGTATCCCTTCACCCCTTGATCTAGACAAATTAAACTATAATTCTTGGAGCAACCTTTTTAAACGTTTTTGTAGGACCTATGATGTGGTGCATCATCTTGATAAACCGGCCTCCACTAGCACCTCTCAACCTAATCCCTTTCATGAAACTAACGACTCCCTTGTCGTCATGTGGATGTATTCCACGATCTCCCCTAAATTGGTAGATATGGTTATTGATGACACCACCAAAGCTCATGAGGTGTGGGAAAAATTACGAGCTCTTTTTCATGATAACAAGGCATCTCGTGTCATTCAATTGGATAATGAGATTCGTAATATGGCTATTGGCTCTCTCTCTGTTAATGACTACTTCCAAGAGCTGAAATCAAAGGCCGACCGTCTTGCTAATCTTGACTCTCCGGTAAGTGATTCGAGTCTTGTAACTTATGCCATCAACGGACTTAGGGCTAAATTCCCAGATATTGCACGCATTATTCGTCATCGGGATGAACTTCCCACGTTTGATAAAGTAAGGTCTATGGTGCTTTTGGAAGAAAGTGATATGAAGCACCTTACCAATACTCCATCATCGACCCATCTTACATCAGATTCACCAACTGTCCTGGTTGCTACAACCACTTCCAAAACTGGCACTATGAACACTTCAGGGCTGGATCAATGCAGAAATTTTCAGCGTGGTACGTGCACTTACGGTTCACGTTGTAAATTTGTCCATGGGATTAATGACCATAGGCCACGACCCACCCAATCTAGTGCGACATCCAACTTTAAAACAACGGGGTCTACTTCTCGTGGGTCACAAACTGGTTCAACCACGACCAGTGGTACTGTTGCTCAACCTAAGGCTGCTTCGTCACAATTGCTTCCTCACGCACCCATGCATAATTTTGGATTCGTTGGTTACTCTTGTGTTAACCCATTTGCTTATTTTCAATCTGCTGTTGGGCCACACCAACAATTATCACAACTCCAGCAGGCTCAAGTTCCTTTGCCTGGTCAATTTCAGCCAACACAGGCCCATCTACAGCCAACCCAGTTTCAACAGCAGGCTCATGTGAATTCAACAGCACCTCCAGCACAACATCAGGCCCAGTTTCAACAGCAAGTTCAATTACCACAAGCTCAGTTTCCACAAGGTTTTGGGGGTCCGGTTACTGTACCAGGAAGCAACATATTTTATCCAGGGTCGTTTGCTTATACCGTCCCTAGTTCGATTCCAACGCAGGCCACCATGCTTCCTCAGGCTTTTCAGACGATGACCTTTCAAGATCCTGCTTGGAACATGGATACTGGTGCATCCTCTCACTTGGCCGACAACACAGGTATACTCATTTCTGTTAGTAATTCTTGCATTTATCCATCTGTGTATGTTGGAAACGGTGCATCTATACCGGTTACACATACCGAACATAGCTTATTATACACTTCCCATAAACCATTACAGCTTAATCATATACTTGTAACCCCGCACATAATTAAAAATTTTATTTCTGTTTGTAAATTTACGCGTGATAATGACGTTTCCGTTGAGTTTGACGCTTATGGTTTTTCTGTGAAGGATTACCAGACGGGCAGACTTCTTCTCCGTTGTGATAGCACGGGTGATCTCTACCCGGTTACGCAACAGTCATCCACGCATCCTCCTTTTGCTTTGCTTTCGTTCAGTCATACCACGTGGCACAGACGCCTCGGTCACCCCTGTGAAGATGTGCTTCGTCGTTTGGAGTCTAGTAATTTCATTTCATGTAATAAATCAAAGTTGTCCGCTTTGTGTCATGCGTGTCAATTAGGCAAACAAATAAAGCTTCCATTTTATACTTCGGAGTCTAAGGTTGCATCTATTTTTGACATTGTCCACTCAGATTTATGGACATCTCCTATTCCGAGTGAGAGTGGTATTAAATATTATGCTATCTTTTTGGATCATTTTTCGCACTTTGTTTGGGTTTATCCGTTGCATAAAAAGTCTGACTTGTATGATAATTTTATTGTTTTTCGTGCTTATGTAAACAAACAATTCGGTGTAGATATAAAGGCTTTACAGTGTGATCATGGGGGTGAATATGACAACACTCGCTTTCATGATTTGTTTCGTAAAACTGGCATTCAATTTCGATTTTCTTGCCCGCACACATCCCAACAAAATGGCAAGTCTGAACGCATGCTACGCACTCTTAACAACCTCATACGCACCTTACTCTTTCAAGCTAGCATACCTCTCTCCTATTGGGTGGAAGCACTTAACATGGCTGCTTATATATTAAACATTCTTCCATCCACTGCCATCGACAATGAGGTCCCATTTACTAAACTTTATAAGAAGTCGCCCTCTTATGATAACTTGCGGGTATTCGGATGCCTATGTTATCCTTATATCACTTTTGCCCATAAGCTTCAACCCCGATCCACTCCGTGTGTGTTTCTTGGTTATCCCGCCAATCATCGCGGATATAGGTGTCTTGATTTATCCTCAAACAAAATTATACTCTCTCGTCATGTCCGCTTAGACGAGGATATTTTTCCTTTTGCCTCACTTAACGAATACACCTCTCCAACCTATGACTTTTTGGACACACTACCACCAATTCAATTACCTGTTCACCCCACTACGCCTATAGTCCAACAACAACCTGTATCCGAAATAACACCACCTGTGCTCACTAACCCTCCATCACCACAACCCGTTAACTCCAATACCAACGAGCCCCATACGCCTCACTCCTATACACAACAGCCCAACCAACACAATACCAATGAGCACAATATGCCTCACTCCAATACACATCAGCCTAATATGCCCCATGTCAACATTCATCCCATGGTCACACGTACTAAAGCCGGTATTTCTAAACCTCTTGAGCGCATGAATTGTCATGTCACTACAGTTTCTCCGCTTCCTCGATCTCATGTGCATGCTCTTCGCGTTCCTCCGTGGAAACAAGCTATGTTAGATGAATATAATGCATTAATTACTAACGGTACGTGGGTACTTGTGCCCCGTCCAGCTAATGTGAATATTGTTCGTTCTATGTGGCTTTTCAGGCATAAGTTTCATGCAGATGGTACGTTAAGCAGGTATAAGGCGCGACTTGTTGCTAATGGTCGCAGTCAGCAGCAAGGGATTGATTGTGATGAGACTTTTAGTCCTGTTGTCAAACCAGCTACTATTCGCACTGTATTGAGTCTCGCAGTGTCTTATAATTGGCCTATCCATCAACTTGATGTGAAGAATGCTATTCTTCACGGTCATTTATCTGAGACAGTTTACATGCATCAGCCGCCTGGGTTTGTTGATTCTGCTCATCCAAATTATGTTTGTCATTTACAGCGGTCATTATATGGGCTTAAGCAAGCCCCTAGAGCTTGGTTTCAGCGGTTTGCAGGATTTGTTACTCGTATTGGTTTTCAGCATAGCAAAACTGATGCATCGCTTTTTGTGTTTCATCGTGGATCTGACACGGCCTACTTATTACTGTAAGTGGATGATATTATATTGACTGCTTCTTCTACTGCATTATTACAACGTGTTATTAGTGCTCTTCATGGTGAGTTTGCAATGACCGATCTTGGCTCTCTTAATTATTTTCTTGGTGTTTCTGCTACCCGCACAGCATCTGGTATGTTTTTATCGCAGTCTAAGTTTGCTGACGAAATTCTTGAGAGAGCTCATATGCAGAAATGTAATCCATGCCGCACTCCTGTTGATACAGAGTCCAAGCTTGGACCTGATGGTACGCCCTTTGATGATCCCACCTTATATCGGAGCTTAGCTGGTGCCCTTCAGTATCTTACCTTCACGCGCCCGGATATTTCATACGCGGTTCAGCAGGTTTGTCTGTTTATGCATGACCTTCGTGATACACATTTCCATGCTTTGAAGCGTATATTACGCTATATTCGTGGTACTATTGATCATGGTCTTCAGCTGCATGTTTCTTCTACTGCTCAGCTTATTGCTTACACGGATGCGGATTGGGCGGGTTGCCCGGTCACTCGTCGGTCTACGTCCGGTTACTGTGTTTTTCTTGGTGACAATTTATTATCTTGGTCTGCTAAACGACAGGTGACGTTATCTCGGTCCAATGCTGAGGCCGAGTATCGTGGTGTTGCTAATGTTATGGCTGAAACTGCTTGGATTCGCAATCTGCTACGCGAATTGCATACCCCTTTGTCTACGGCTACTATTGTGTATTGTGACAATGTCAGTGCTGTGTATCTCTCTACTAATCTTGTTCAGCACCAACGCACGAAACATATTGAGATAGACATTCATTTTGTTCGTGATTATGTTGCTTCAGGACAGGTGCGTGTGCTTCATGTTCCGTCCAGGTTCCAATATGCAGATATATTCACCAAAGGTCTTCCAAGTGCTTTGTTTCTTGAGTTTCGCTCCAGCTTGAACGTTCGAAAACCTCCCGTTCCAACTGTGGGGGAGTATTAGCATTGTATATTATTAGATACTATTTTGGGTTCCCTGTTTATGTCTCGGGCCTAGCCCATATGCATTGTTATGTTTCTCGGTGTATTATGTTTGTATATATACCGAACGTTTAATGAAAAGTGATCAAGGGGATTAAACCTAAATCTAATAGTATCAAACTGAGATGATAAATATTAAGACTTGCATGTTGCTTAAGCACATCCACTTATAGAAAGTTACAATGTTTTTATAAGATATACAAAAAGGTAAATAAAATGTTTCTATATGTCAAAGGGATGGTATATCTTATTTCTAAAAATAAGTCTACCAATAATGTTATAATACGACTAATTGGCATTAAAAACACAGTGTTCGCTTTGAACATCTGGATGACAGGCTTGATATGCAATTTATGATGTCTTTTTGTAGCTCAAATTCAAACTCATTGAAAATTATTGATTCTTTGTCTTCTTTTTCTTTCGATGCATTTGTAAACTTTGTTGATTTCTTTATATCCCCACGACCGAAAACACAGATGGATTCTCAACTTTATCAAACTTTATATTTTTCTACACACATTTGCTTCCAATTCTCTTTTGAAGACATTGTCGTTTTATTAGCTAACATCAATATAAGTTACAAAAAAGACAAGTAATGGTATTGTTAAGTCACCGTGGAATCTTGTAAAGTCACTTATTGAAAGTTTGTATGAGTTCGTTATCATGAATACATTATAAGGACAAAAAGTTTAAGACTTGATATACCTTCTAATCTTTCTACATCTTTTGTAGTTTTTCTTGTGACCCTTTAAGACCGGCCGTAATGGTTGGTCGACGTGACATTCGGTCGACCCTTACAAAAGACACGTCCTACCCATTACATCCTTTCACCCTAACACGTTCAAAAAAAAAAAAAAAAAAAAAAAAAAAAAAAAAAAAAAAAAATAGAGAGAAGTCGGTTGTAAATATGACCGAGTCGTTGGAGTATGTTTGCGTGTGTGGTTGTTTTATTTAATTGATTTTTATGAGATATATTATGTTTAAGTGGAAAATGCTTTTTGTGTTGACTACAGTCGTCTTATTACACAAAGTTAGTCATAAAAAAGATTACAGAGACTTAGCACTTATGTGATGATGGACCGTGGTCATCCGCGGTCAGTAGTACACTTAGCCTAGTGAATTACTACATGTATTGACTTTATCTTTATGTAATAACAAACTAGTTATAATATTCGTGTACGTGCGAGGATTTTTAAAAAAATTTTTGAATCAAATATTTTTATTTATTAAAAAACAAATAATTTAATCTTTGTTTTGTTTGATTTATGATGTTTAATTATAGTTTTTTATTATTAAAGATAATTATTTAAAAGTCTTAATCCTATTATTAATTGCATCCTATCTATATTTTTTGCATTTATCTTCTACTTATTTTATGGATAAATATAAAATATTACCTAATAATAAAATAATATATTTTTTTAATAATATTATTACTAAATAAGGTATGGTTTAGTTTTTTTGAAATGAAAAAGTCCCCACTTTGAGTTTTATTTTATTATATAAAAGATGTATAAAAAGTGAATACATGATATAATAACGTTTGAATAAAGTGTTGTGTTCGGCTTCAAACCCATTTTATTCTTGGAGTAGAAACCAATACATTAACCCAAACTTCGAGTTAAAAAGTTCCTAGCTTTACGAGATACGTTGTACATATCATTCTTAAGAAATACTTTTTCAAAACAATGTTTGATCGTCATTTAAGTTTGATATATGTTTTGGATATATATCAAATGGATAGATAAGATGAGATATTGTCTAAGACATTGTCATTTTTCAAGGTCCACGCAATACTTCTTTAACATGCCATAATCATTGAAGTCATTTGACACGTTGAACGATCTTCATTAAAATCTATCTTAAAGTTGCTCATCTTAAAAATCCTCAAATCTAATGAGACATAATTATTCTTTTTCCAATCTTGGTTTACTACGAACGAATATAAATGATTCATGTAATCATGAGTTTAGGGGGGATGCTTGAATGTCCAAGGCCAAAAAAATAAAAAAATGGTTAAGAACATGCATGATATAATGATTATGATTAACGTTCCATCTTAATATATTATCTTATAATACTAAGGAGCCTAATGGAGTTAACTAAAACATAATTATTGTTTCTGCGATATGTTTAAAACTCTTTGTAGCACTTGATCAACTTTATTTAAGAATAAGTAAAAGCTAAGTTCAAAATAAATAAATAAATAAATACGGAGTAATAAATAAATAAATAAATAAATAAAGTAAAAGCTTTTCTTAGAGTAAGTTTTAAAAGAAATTTCAACATCATATTTTATTATCTATATTTTATAAACGGATGATATTTTCACAGGTTATGTACGTCACTCGGCGAATACAAAGCCTTTAACTCAAATATATGCTTCTTAATCAAGCTATTTCCGTGATTGTTTTTGACTATTTTTCTGACCATCCTCAAATTCATATGATATATTTTAATCTTCCTAATTTGAACTCATAAAAGAATTAATAAATAAAATCATTGTAATTGTAGATCACTAAGGCTCAGTTCTCGAGTTTTTTCACCTTCCCTTTTCTTTTCCTCCCAAAAGTGGGAGGAAGATTTTACTATCAAATCTTCCTCTCCTCTTCTTTACAAACCCCCTTTCCCCTCTTAAATAAAACTCAAGAACACAAAAAACTTTCCATTTCCTTTCCTTTTCTCTCAAATTTCAACTCGAGAACTGAGCGTAAGCCGGCCTTTCGGGATTCGATAATCTCTCAAATAAAGAATTAAACATGGAATTTCATGACTCATACTTTTGTATATTGTGACAACTGACAAGTTCATGATTATTGTTTTCTTTTTCATATATACATGCATGACCATTAAAGTGTGGGACCAAATTGGCACCACTGATTACATGTTTATTTTCGCCAGTCACGCCGTTGCGAACAAATACCACCGAGACTTTTTTAACGGTCGCATTACATGTACCACAGCTGTGTTGCAATTTCTGATGCCAATAATGTTGTATTGTTGTCACATAAGATTAAAAAGTTGCTCAGATAAAAAGTTGAGAAGTGCTATATCTATAAAAGATCTAAAAAAATATCACATATACACGTGTCATGTAAATCTGATGGATGAAAAAGATCACATCTTACTAGGGGTGATCATCGGTCGGAAACCGGACCGGACCGGCCAAGACCGGACCGGACCGAAGACCGAGAACCGGAAAACCATAGACCGAGACCGGACCGAATATGGTCGGTCCGGTCTCGGTCCGGTCTCGGTCCGGTCGGTCTTCGGTCGGTCCGGTCCAATTAGGCAAGTTTTTTCGGGTTTTTGGTCGGTCCGGACCGGACCGGACCGGACCGACCGGACCGAGACCGAATTTGGCAAAAAGCTTAGACCGAGGACCGGACCGAATGTGGTCGGTCCGGTCCGGTCGGTCTCGGTCCGGTCGGTTTTGTCGGTCGGTCCGGTCCGGCCGGTCCGTTTGCTCAGCCCTACATCTTACAACACTATTGGTGCAATTCCCTTGTCATTTTACTGTGTGGATATTTTTTTAAAACTTTTTGCGGATGTATTATTTCTCAAAAAAGTTTTTTTTTGGTAAAAGGTTTTTACCCTGGTAAATATATTAAGATCAAAAGGTTCATGCCAAACGGCAAAACACCATGCTGGCTATTACAACACACGCACCATATGTGCTTCTAACCAAAACCAGAAAACCATACTATGCCTAGATGTTACACTAAAAAACAATAAAGAACAAACAACTAGGCAAGACGAACATCACGTATCTACTATATGCTCATGCATAATATATCTTGGAAGTTTCCATGCATGTAACATAGTCTCAACTCTCTTCGATTTCTTGAAAGTGAACGTTAGCAACTTTAATCGAACAGTAGCCAAAATGCTTTCCACAACCTGCTCCCTTGACCGTTTTCTCTTCTTGAAGATTCGATCGTTGCGTTCCTTCCAAATGAGATACGTAGTAGTAGCTAGCACAAGTTTTGAAACAACACTACGAACCGATCTTCGCTTAGCCAAAGGAATTAACCTCGATATAACATAATCAAAATCAATTAAGTTTACATCTATATCAGCACGAATACACACCTGATCCCAAACATCCTTTGAAAACTTGCATTCGAAGAATAAATGAGAGTGAGATTCACTTTCTAGATTGCATAAGGAACATTTCAAAGTAGTTAAATCAACCCTGTCACCCACATCCCAGGGCCTTAGGAGGTCTTGTGTCTTTAATTTACGTTTGATAACTAGCCAAACATGTAGAGCATGTCGAGGGATACAATGTGGAAACCACACAATATGGAACCAATTAACCTCTTCATGTCTCGGTCTAATATTATTCCAGATAGCCGAAATCGAGAATGTCTGAAAAGTGCCATCACCATTCCGTAGCACTAGCTCGTCCTTTCTGGAAAGAGTAATAGTAGGAGCATTAAGAGAATTCAGGAAAGGGTATTTAACAAACCAGTCATTTGGCCATTTCCAAAAACCATTTTGAAGGAGTTGTGAAACTGTATCCATAGTACCAAAGCCAGCCGAATAGATATCTCTATTCGTGATATGATCATTCAAAGGACAAAGGGGATCCCATCTATCCACCCAAGCCAAGGCACTATTACCATCGCCAAGCCGATACCACAGGAATTGCCTCACAATTGGGCGAACTTGTAACAACTTCCTCCATCCCCATGTCATATTGCCACGATATGGAATTGGGCGAACTTGTAACAACTTCCTCCAAGCCGATACCACAGGAATTTCTCCATGTCACATGTCATCCTCATGTCACAATTGGGCGAACTTGTAACAACTTCCTCCAAGCCGATACCACAGGAATTTCTCAAAAAAGTTTGACCATAAAAATTTCGATTTACACTGTTTGTAAAAAAAAATAAAAAATAAAAAATAGTTCCCTTCAAATAATTTCATGGCTACATCAACTATACGAATAGCTCATTTAGTCACACTGTAATTTGATTCTTATAATAATTTTAAACATTATCTCAAATCTCAAACAGCTATCATGTTGAAAATTACATAAGGGAATGATAAACTATCCAAATCTTATATAGTGTTTGAATTTGATACGTTCGTTTTTTAATTTTCTAAAGTGATTTCGAACAGCTAATAAGGATTATATATAAATTGGCTGATTTTCAAAGGAGTTGAAATTAAGTAGACTGCTTGTCGTTTTGCCTCTTATTTTCCAAGTTCTGACGTTTCTTTCATACTGCCAGTTATCACATGGAATGTCCAACTCGATCAACTACCATGTTTAATTTTCTACATTTCAAACTTTATCCACTTTGGTTCTTTTTAGAATAGCCGGATATCCGTGCGTGGCCTGTACCCGAGTAATTAAATATTTCAACGAACAACTAAAGGGTTTGTATCTCAATAATATTTTATGTTGTGTGAGAAACTCCTCAATTAAATAATTATTTGTTGAAGTCTTGCTTAGTACATATGAGATAGATTTGTGGTGTTAATATTTTGAGATAGTTAAAACTTGCAATTCTAAAAAAAAAAATATATTTCAATGAACAAATGTAATTACTTTATGTGTTTTTGTGAGAATAAACTTATTGATGAAATTGCTAAAATATTGCTTGGTGCTGAATAGATGAAAAGCTTATTGTTTACCGTTCATTGCCTCAAAAAGCTTTAAATAGCTTCGCGCCAAACATAGTTATATGACTATATCAAATTAATCTTTTGTAGTATAGATTCTGTTGTATGCTGAAATTGAGAAACTATAGATATATTTTTTTTGGTGAAAGGTGAACTATATGTTAAACCAAGCTTATAATAAGCAATAATGAGTTTTGGTATTGTACATTCCCAAACCTATATTCAATACAGAAAAATTCAGATAATGCATAAACTAAAATCTAACATTGTCTGGTACTTATGTAGCATCTCAGTTGTATCATGGCAGTTTATATCAGAGATGATATAAACACACAGCTTCCCAGCTTTCCATTCAGTAGTTCACCAATTCACAACCATAACTTCATGACAAATACCAACCTAACATATTGCCTTAGAACATTCAACCCGCATAGAAACTATAGATATATATGGTAGGTTATCGGAAAAATATTAATGAAAATTAAAAATATATATTCTATTGTAGACTGAAATTAAAAACTATGTATATAAATATGTTAGGTTAAATTAAAAATATTAATGGTAATCAAAAAAATATTAATGATGATCAAAGTTAAGGGGCTGTTTGATAAAATTATGTGATTTAGCGCTAAATGATTTGTTTACTCTGAATGATTAAAAGACTCTAAATGATTTGTTTACTTAGGATCTAAAGTAGGAGGTTGCATGTCTCGGATTCAATCTTGGAATGAGGTAGTGGATAAAATGGTGAATCGTCTTTCGAAATGGAAAATGAAAACATTGTCTATAGGAGGTCGTTTAACACTCCTTAAGGCGGTGTTAGGTTCCATGCCTATTTACAATATGTCCATCTTCAAGGTTCCTATGCATATTCTTCAACGCATGGAATCTATACGATGTCATTTTTTTAATGGAATTGATCTAAATAGTAAGAAGTCGATATGGGTTCGTTGGAACAATGTGTTGGCTTCTAAAGAGAAAGGCGGGCTTGGTGTGTCTAGTTTGTTCGCGTTAAATAGAGCACTTTTGTTCAAATGGGTATGGCGGTTTTTCACTCAAAAAGAGTCACTTTGGGCTAGAGTTATAAGTGCCATTCATGGAGTGGATGGAGGGATCGGTAGTGATAATAAAGTTGGGCGTGCGTATATCTGGTGTAGCATCACAAAGGAGATAGAAAGGCTAGCTTCGCAAGACATTAACCTATTTAGTTTTATGCAAAAAAAGATTGGAAACGGGTCTAATACCTTGTTTTGGAGTGATATATGGCGGGGTGATTCGAAGCTAAAAGATGATTTCCCTCGCTTGTATGCGCTGGAAAAGGATAAATGCATCACAGTGGCTGCCAAGTTTGCGCATGCAAACTTTCTGTTTTCTTTCCGTCATTCACCGCGAAGTGGAGCTGAAAATGATCAGTGGCTGAATTTTCTGAAGAGGATGGAAGGTATTTTACTTAATTCTATGGATGATAGATGGTGTTGGAATTTATCTAGTTCGGGGGACTTCAATGTTGCTTCGGCAAGAAAGTTTATTGATGATAAAAGAATGCCAGTTGTTTCTTCTAAAACTAGATGGATTAAGGAGGTTCCCATCAAAGTTAATATTCTTGCTTGGAAGGTGAGACTTGATAGTTTGCCGACTCGTTGGAATTTATCTCGTAGAGGTATGGATTTATCTTCTATTTGTTGCCCTTTATGTGACACGACGGTGGAGTCATCAACACACCTGTTTTTTGATTGTCATGTTTTTAAAGTTAATTTTCGAAAGATTTGTAATTGGTGGAATGTGAGTGTTACGGAGTTTTCTTCGTTTGATGGTTGGGCGGATTGGATTTGTAACTTAAGGCTCCCTTCTAAACTCAAGAGTTTATTACAAGGGGTTTGTTATGGCTTATGGTGGTTCATATGGGCTTTTCGGAACAAGACGATTTTCGGTGTGGCTTCTCCTTCAAAGGCGAATATCTTTGATGATGTTGTGTTACATTCTTTTTATTGGTGTCGTTATAGATGTAAAGCTTCTTTTAGTTGGGTGGATTGGTTAAAAAATCCATACCTAATTTCTTTGTAATTCTCTAGCTTCTTGCTAGTCTCTTTTTTTTAATAAATTGCCGTTTAAAAAAAAAAAGAATGATAACATGATTTTTGATAAGTGTCCTGAATGCATACTTTCATCGGCTAAATTTACTATTTTAATATTTTATATAAGAAAATATTTTTTAAAAAATTATCCAGTTTTTTATAAAAACAATTATTATCAGTTTTAATATTTAGTTGTATAATCTTATATGTTACAATAATTACAAGTGCCTAAACTTGAAAAAGTTAAAACGTCAAATAAAAAAAAAAAAAAAAAAAAAAGAAAAAGAAAGAAAGAAAAAAATGTGATTAATAAAATTATTTAGGATAAAATAGGCTTTTCTATTTCTTCAAGAAAATATGTTCGAAGTAGTGCTGGAGTTGTATAAAATCATTATAATAAAATCTTCAAGGCCCACGGAATGAATTTGAATCTCTTGGATGCCGAGCGACTAGCCTCCTAAAAGCAAGGTTGTAAAAATCGCCAGGCTCTAATGAGGCGGTTGGGTAGGGCCTAGCGATTAATCGGTTAGGCAGGGATTAATCTGGGATTAATCGGATTGGAATTTTTATGCACAAAATTGTAATTTTAGATATTTTATTATATAATATGTATGCGATAAGCATAATGCATCAAAGTTCAAATATTTCAAGTGTTCAAATATAAACGTAATACATAATTCTTCAAAGTTTAAAGTCTAACATAGATATTACTTAGTTTGTTGACTATTTTTAAGCGAGCTTTGACTGATTTTGTCCGATTAATCAGTTTGTGGACCGATTTTTAAGCAATTTTGACTAATTTTAAAGCAATTTTGTTGACCGATTTTTAAGTAATTTTGCCCGATTAGACCGATTTTGTCCGATTAATTGGTTTGTTGACCAATTTTTAAGCAATCTTTGACCAAAGTGATTAAATAGGCCAATTATGATAAATCAAAGCACTTAGTGAGCGATAAACAATTATGAGGGGATTAATCGGCCGCTTAGACCGATTTTTACAACATAGCCTAAAGAATGACTAAGCATCATTAAATATGCTATTAAACAAGAATCACCCCTTTACGCCGAATTTTCAACTTTCTAACACTTTGATTCACTCTTATATGTATATGAAGTTTAAATTACTCCATTAATTTCTAGTACGAGTAAATAAGTAATTTAAAAATTTTATATGTAAAAGTAACTATTTTTTCTAAGAAAAACCCACACATGCTAACTTTTCATTTCTCCATACTTTTTATGTGCACCCAAGACCCAAGTCAGAACCCAATTGTACGTTAGTCATGGTAAACAGCTTTAAAGGTTCATGAATAATATACGTGAAATTAAATAAAATTTGGGACATTTTATTTAACCTAATTCAACCTTGAAACTTTCATAAGGATTTTGCAAAATTTGCCCACTTTACTATACTCTAAAACTTATTAGTTTTTTTTTTTTTGGTTGCATATTGATATGATCACAACAATGGAAACACGTACAACTGAAAGAAGACAAAAAAGCCTTTCAAAACTCGTTACTTAACTCGTCAAGCTCGTCATTTTCAGCAACATTAGCTGAGCAAAATGCACGCTAAATGGAACCACTATTTCTATGTGGTGAGTTGTTCCATTATAAACTCACAAGCCGTATCGATTGTATAGTTAAACGTTGTATCTTTTGTTTGATCTATAACTAAGGGTATGCTTTTAAACCTAAAAGCCGTATCGACTAACCAAAACACCATTTCTACTTAAGGGTATGTTTTTATTTGATCGGGTCAAATAGATTGCTCCAAAGACCTTTTCAAGTTTTATTTTTTATTTTTATTGTTTTCTTTAACATGACCTTTTCAAGTTCTTATGTTCTCAACTTTCATCTAAATTACATAATTTATCTTATTATTCAAATCTAGCATAGTGAATCCTTGCATCTCAACATGGCAACACTTGCAACTTGAAAATTATTTATCCAATCCAATGCCATAACCATAATAACCCCAAGTAAGAGACATCCAAACGTGCCATTTTAACTTGTTGCTTTTGTCCTCTTATTAATTTAATACATTTTCTATTGTGTTCAAGAAAATATTTTTTTTGCACCTATTGAACATGACCTTTATGGTTAAACCTCTGAATCAATTTTTTTTTTTTTTTTTTTAATTATTTCATATTAAATATTAGTATAAAAATTAGTCTAGAAAGCCTAAAGCCTTTGGTTTAGTTGTCTATTAATAGTTCTAAGAGCACTAAGTGCAATAAAAGCTTGAGCTCCTCATTTGAGGCTTACGGTCGTATTAACTATGAACAATAGATGATCCAATACGATCGTATTAAGTTATTAACTATGTGAGATACCAATATAGTGATATACCATACTTAGTGTCTATTTCAATATGTATCGATTTTGATTTTGCACTAAATTATCAAGTCAAATATTTGTGAAGTACTATACTAGTTATAATACCTGTGCACGCACAGAGTTTTTAAAATTTCGTTTTAATTATGTATTATTATCGATTAAGAAATGAACCATTTAACATGTTTTAAATAGTTTTACTTAGTGGACTAAAAATAAAAAATCATATGTATGTATGTTATAATCTACCTATTATTTTAGGAGAATGATTTTGGATTAAAAATTATATTTTATTATTCAAGCAAAATCGATGATACTTGACTTGCATGAGATGTTAGTGATATATGTTTTTAGTTTTGCAAACCCGTGCTATCAATTTACGATGAGTTTTGTAATTCTGTTATTTCTTTTACTTATATTTTTGTTAATATATGTAGCATATTTAGATAGATTTGAAGATTGATTCATTTCCTTGATTATGAATAACCATCATACCATGTTTACTAATGTACTTTTTTGTTTGAAAATTTGTATTTTCATAAGTTTTTGTTATTTACTTCTCATGTTTGATCATAAAATTACCAAATTAACATAGATGCTTACACTATAATTTATTTATTACATAAAGAGAAACAAAAAAAAAAATGTAATTGGTAGAACTCAAATTTAATCTTACGATTATTTATAATGTATAAGAATAATTTTTCTCTAAACCCGAACTATATAAGGAAATTATTATTACTTGTATAAGTAAATTATAAATGCATAAAAAATGACAGAGTACATCCGCAAGTCTTTTAGAATTGTTTGAATCCTTACCGACCATTCACTTTAATGCAACTTTCATCACAATTGGCCTAAATCATTAAGGTAAAACACACTCATATTTTAGATCATTGGTTGACACCCATAGTGTTATCAATGACGGCAAACACCTGCTAAGTTTTATTAATTCATTGAAAGACAAATTACACTTCGAAAAGAATTTATACCATAAAATTCCTCATATAGGCACTAAAACACATCTTTGGTACATTAACCTTCCATGACAATCATGTGTTGATACTTAATCCTCCTCTAAAAATCGCACACAATAAATTGCATTACATTTTAGTGTGTGCGATAAGATCATAAAACTGCAAAAACCACTAACATGTTGCATTATAGTGAGGATAACAACAAAGTTAGCCATAACATCAAATCAGAAATCTTCATATTAGAACTAATGTGGTGTTTGGTCATGCTTATTAAATGTGCTCATTGGCTTATTCAATTACCATAACGCAATAAGTTTATCATAAAACTATAAGCTTTTTTGAGAAGCTTAGTAAAAAACCCCTGAACTCTCAACTAATTCTATCATAGCTTAGTGTGTTTATAGTAAAAACACAAATATTAAGTATAGAAATTTTCAATAAAACATAAAAAAAAAAATTACTAAAAGTTGGTAAGTATAACAAAAAAGTTAAACCATAAAAAAATTTACTAAAAACTATCAGCTAGATAAGACATAAGCCAAAGTGCTGTTGAGGTCTCTTTCGGATTCTATTCAGAAGCAAAAAGGGGTTTACACATCAATCATAAGTATAGAATAATGGTTGCATCTCACATCCGTGATTACCAAGTCAATAACATTATCGCAATATAGTAACGTAATAACCTAATTAAAAACTATGTATTCTTGCTGAATAATTCTCATGTACATACTTTTAATTCCTTTACAACAACCAACTATTATTATTTATTATTTTTTTTATTTTTTTTTGAAACATCAAGTCAATGAATAAAGTTAGGTTATCACCTACGTAGTTTTTCTTTTTTTTTGATTTAGGAGGTGATTCTTATCAAATAAGGATTGTGATGCGTGCATTTTTTTTATAATTTAAGGAAAACACCTTCTATATTAAATAATGACTATCTAGCCGTTTTTTTTTTTTTTTTAATAATTAGCTTTGTATAACATTTTTAACTGACAGAGATGTTGAGTTTGAGGTTAATGTTGTTGTTTAACTTTAACTATTGATATTATAATGTACAAAATGTGCGAGTTTAGTGGTACATAATGAGCGTTGATAAAGTTAAAATATGTTCCGTAAAGTTTTTAAAATATTTTTATGGATATCCATATATAAATTTTAAATAACAATTTCATGAGTCGTTGTTATAAGTAGAATCACGTATATTTATTTTATATCACAGTAACTCATGCTTACCATTTGATATTTATATTCCTGTTACTAATAATTTAACCGTATTTCAAACCCATGTACGCATAAATTAACCTTTTAAATAGTAACATGAGTCCTTATTTTAAAAAAAAATATTCTAATGGAAGAAAGTTTAAAACTAACATTAGTTTAAAAAACATTTAACGTATATTAAAACTAATTCACATATTTACCAAATTTATTTTAATAGATGAAAGTCAAAAAAACTAATACTATTACTCATTTAATTTTAAACAACGTTATCATTATAAAGTATAGAGGGTATGAAGTGTAAGGGGTTATTTGTTTATTATCTAAAGTTATTAAAAAACATGGAGACTTATAATTTTACACTTAACCACTAAGGTTTTATTAATTACCTCCTCTTTTCTTAAGTTTTTATTTTCACAAATTTGACACCTATATTTTTATGTGTTTTTTTTATCAATCAAATTCTTCACCAAATTTATTAAAGTTTGACCAAAATCAATTCAATTTTGACTTTTTATTGGCCAATCATATTGCTTGATTTTGCTTATGTGTCAAAATCGAGCTCTCCTATTGGTCCAATTTTTTTTTTCAATGAGAAGGGTTTTGCAAAAACACTCCGAAATAATGTAATTCTTGTATTATATAAAAGATTCGGAATTAAACATGCGATTACATTTCTTCTAAAATTTATTTGTTTAAATACCAATTGTTATTTTTTATTAAAGCGAATGTATTAGTTAAATTTGTTACAGGTTTGTTTAATCATTTATATGATGATCTAACACATTATTACAAGCTCAGATTCACACAATCAAAGGGAAGATTTGACAAAGTACGCTATAGATTGCAAAAAATTATCTCATAGAAGTATCATTCATTTTTTTTTTTTTTTTTTTAATTATTATTAATTTTTAAATTTATGTTTATTTATTTATTTTTTGTTCCAAAGGTTTTGTTTTGAGCAAAGCATATATAATATATCGGTATGGACATTCAGAATCAGAGAACTTTTTGGGTGAGATTCATTCAATTAATCTCGTCTATGTCATTTTGCAAGAGACATCCAAACGTGTGTCTAGATTTCTAAGTTTCGCTTATATGTAAGTTAAAACCTTTTTATTTATTAATTATTTATTATTCTTAATTTAAAGTATATTTGTATTTGGGTTACCCTAACCGGACGGGGGTGGCCCACCAGCTGTCCCCCTTGTCCCCTGCTGTCCCCCACTTTTTCCAGTACAGTACAGTTTTTTGTCAGTTTCTGTTCTGTATTTTTGTCAGTTTTAAGCGTTTGGCATATTAAACTTTATATTTTCTGTTTCGCACTTTCAGGTTTATAGCTTTTTGATATAAACAAAATTATTAAAAAAAAAATAATAATAAAAAAAAAATAAAAAAATTTGGGGGGGGGGGTGCGGTCAACAGCCGCCTTGTATTTAGGTATACTTTTGGACATACTCTGATCAGAAATAAAATCGAAAAAGGGTGATTGCAAATGGTTGTCATATTCGATTCCTACTCATTATTTACTAAAAATATTTAGATTGTCATCTTTTATCATTCTTTTAGTTTATTTCACACAGTTTTGTTGACAAAATAAAAGTATTTGCTTGTTAAGTTCTTAAAAGTTAATTTAGATTATCATTTCTCAATCATTTGTTATTTAAGCTGTATGGATTTCTAGTAGAACACATCAAGTAAATCAAATATTTCTTAAATAAAAAGACACAACATTCTTAGGGGGTCGGCATTGCTCACGGTATGGAGGCCGCGGTACCGCCCTACCGTGCGGGAACACCGCCGCCTTCCTTGCGGTACCGCACGGCAAGCTTAAGGCACGGGGTCTTTTCTGGCACGGGAAAGGAAGAAAAATTCGACCGTTTGAGTCCTTTTTTAACGTTGGAAGCAACGGTTATATATATATATATTTTTTTTATTTTTTATTTTTTACTTTGGTATATATATACATAGCTACACAAAGATGGCAGCATAGAAAAAAAAAAACATACCTTCCTAATCATCCCCATTCCATCCGATCTAAAAAAAAAAAAAAAAAACTCAACCAAATGGAATTTAAAAGAATTGGTTCGACTCTATTGTTGGATGAGCCGTTTCAGTGGTCCGACGATAGTAGCCTCGAGGTTTTTGCTAACGCGATTGACGAAGATGAGGCAGCTGATACGGGACGGTCGAAGCGCAAATCAGTAAAACGTGATCGGGTCAAAGCTTCAGAAAGATTGAATCTTGATTATTTTTGTGAAGATCCCAAATTCGACGATGAGTTTTTTGAAGATAGGTATCGTATGCCTAAAAGTTTATTTTTAAAAATAACGCGCGCTATTGAGGCTAGATTCGAGTATTTTCAAGAAGGTTATGATGCTAGATCGAAAAAAAGTTTCACAGCCATACAAAAATGTTCGTCTGCCATTAAACAACTCGCAACCGGTGCACCACCGGATGAGTTTGACGAATATTTAGAAATGGCACAAAGAACGTCACGTGAATGCCTTCTATTTTTTTGTGATGCTATTATTCAATTGTACGCTCGAGAATTCCTACGTACGCCAACAAGCCATGATGTTGCACGTTTGTACGAAGCACACGAAGAGAGACATCACATTCCGGGTATGATCGGTAGCTTGGATTGCACACATTTTGTTTGGAGGAATTGTCCAGTGGAATTGAGGGGTCAATTTAAAAGAGGTGATCATCAATACCCGACGATTATGATGGAGGCAGTGGCGTCTCATGATTTGTGGATATGGCACGCGTACTTTGGACCGCCGGGTTCAAACAACGATATAAACGTTGTGATGCAATCTCCACTATTCACAACCGAGCGTAATGGTACGGCACCTAAGTGCCCATTTGTTGTGAATGGCCGTATGTACAAGCGTGGCTACTATCTAACCGATGGCATATATCCGACGTGGTCGACTTTTGTTAAAGCATTCAAATTTCCAACCGACCCGAAAGAGAAAAAGTTCAAGAAAGTACAAGAGTCGGCTCGAAAGGATGTTGAACGGGTATTTGGTGTTCTTAAAGGTAAATGGGGTATACTGAATCGACCCTTACGGCCACACACAGTAGAAAGAATTAGCAAAATAGTGTATACGTGTGTGATTTTGCACAACATGATTATAAAAAACGCCGGTACCCGCAATCTCGCCAGTTCATATTCGGGATCCTCTGATCCAACCGGTGTTTGATGAAGCAGCCATGGCCGAGATACGAGATGAGAACACCCATTTTCATCTTCGATTTGATCTTATGGAGCATATTCACGCTCAACAATTACCATACCTCCAGGTGGATGATTCCGACGATGAAGTTTAGTTTTTTTAGTATTATGAAATTTAGTATTTTAATAGTATGTAATGTTATTTTATGTTTTTTTAGGAATATTATGTAATGTTTTATGAAATTTAATGGAATTTTAGTTTTATTTTTATTTTAAAGGAATTAAAAAAAAAGAAAAAAAAAATGAAGTGAGGGATGGTGGTGTGGTGCCACAAGTGATGCCTACAAAAAAAAGGGTGAGAGATGGGAAAAATGGGTGAATGATGTGGCACAAAGGGATTGGTTGGGAGTGAGGGATGGTGGTGTGGTGCCACAAGTGTTGCCAACCCCCTTATCGTTGTTTAAGGAGGAAATACATTTTTTTCCCCTAGATTGGTTTTGGATAAAGTTTTCTCCGTATTACCTTATCCACTAAGGCACAAATTTAGGAATATTGGAAATAACATATACATTATTATTACTTTGTTCTTTCATGTTTGCGTGTGTATATAAGCTTAAAGGATTGAGTAACTTTTGGGATAATTAGAAATAAATTGTCACCACAAAATTGGCTTTTTCCATTATAAGCTAAGTAGTTAACTGCATCTTGAAACTTTAGTTTCTACTCTAAGAATGGTCGGCAAGCTAATTGTTCTTCTTATCTTATTTATCTTTGGCGTAGAATCCACCAAAATCATATGTGTACTTAATGTAGTTTCACTTAACAATAATAATTAATTTAAATTTTGTTATCCTTTTTTTTGAACGGCTGCATATTATTAAAAAAAAAAACTAGCAAGGAGCTAGCATGACAAAGGATAGATTAGCCAGTCAGACCAATTACAAAACATACGCCCTCTATGCTTAAGCCAAAAAAAAGAAAACATACGAATACTATCAAAAATGTCACTTTTTCTCAAGGATTGAGAGTTAAAAGTAACATTGTTACGATACCGCCATGTAATCCATAAATTTTGTTATCCTTAAAACACAGACAATTATTTCCTTAAATGTATTGAGTAATTAATTGGCTTCATGTTAAAATATATATATGATAATTATATTATAAGTCTTATCTAAGAAATTAAAGTCTAGATGTCTAAGCAACGTATAATGTGAGCTAGGCTTGTTCTCATTTTACATTTGCCTACTTATAAATAAATCTGTATATATCAATATCGATTAGTTACTTTTACGTACATAAGTCACATCAAATTAGTTTAAAATTTACTTGTACTATAAAGATGTTACTCCCTCCGTCCCATTATAAGTGTCCAGTTTGACTTTTTGAAGTCTTTCTTGCTCAACTTTGACCTTAAATATTTTTTATTTGTGATATATAATACTTAATAAAAATTGTATCAATAAAAAATACATTTAAAACATAATTCATTCATGTACATTGCATCAAGTATTATATAACACAAATAAAAGAATTTAAGGTCAAAGTTGAACAAGAAAGACTACAAAAAGTCAAACTGGACACTTATAATGGGACGGAGGTAGTATTAGATACTGAAATAATTAAGACGATCATGTATTATCTGAATTTTTGTAGGCTTCTGATGATGAATTTATAAATATAACATTTATCAGGCGTTACTGTAGCAATTGCTACAGTAGCGCAAAGCTACAGTAATTCCCCTCCCAATGAACAGTAGAATGTACAGTAACTAACGGTCGTTAAGTTACTGTACATTCTACTGTTCATCCGTTAATTTTTTTTTTTTTTTTTTTTTTTTATATACATTCTTTGGCAAAACATCCCGCGGCAACGCGCGGGTGATCCACCTCGTATATAAACATTAGCAAAAAGGGCGATTCACCTAGCCTTGGGATTTATGGAAGGAAGCTTAGAACCATAAGCCTGAATCGACAAGATATCATGAGAACGTGCATGACATTATTAAAAACATGCAAACTGCCAAACGAATTGCCGGTTGCACCATCTTTAACCACCACATAAAACAAAACCTGATTATACGAATGTCTTTTGAACCACCCGATGTCACCCCATTTTCCTTAACAAATCGGATCATATATTAATGTAGGTGCTAATTGCTACCTAAGTCCTAAGTAACACATCACGGGTTTTGATTTCAATCTCATACATGCAGTGTAAAGGGAAGATTATAGTTTCAAATTTTGTTTCGTTATCCCGTTTATCATGGTATCATTCGATTTATCTATCTGTGTTAATCATGGGACCGGTATTCAAATTTTAGGCCGAGTAGATCAAGGGACAACGGGTATATGGTTTTACCGATACATGCTGTGGCACCAAGTAAAAAAATCATGTAAACAAAATTTTGGCGGCCTGTATAAGTAGTGAAAACATCAAGAAGGTTCGAACTAATGACTTTGTAAGACGACGTACCTACTTGACGACATGCATGTATAAAAATCTAAAACACATACCGGTGTTAGATACAATACGAAAATCGATTTAACATTCCATGTATATAGTTGCACTATGAAATGAAATGTTTTACGGTAACCTATAGTACGTTTAATAATCAAGCATGACAAGAAACAGACAAAAAAATATTTATCACAACATAATAAAGTTGAAATTGGACAACTTTACAAAAAAAGTTATAATAAAAGACAAAGCTTCATCTAAGATAACTGTTTTAAGCTAAACAAAAGACTTTACAGCATATCTGAAACCAAAAGTTACAAAATCCATGTGAACATTCCATGTATATACATGCATTACGGAATCAAAAGTTTAAGTGTTTAACTAATAGGTTATTGATCAAGCAAGGCACCAAAAGGATTAATAATTTATGTATAACAACATAATAATGTTGAAAATGGACTGCTTTACAATAAGGTTATAATAGACGACAAATTAAAACATAATTTAAGATATGTTATAAGCTAAACAAAAGGCTTTACAGCATGTATGTCAATTCCCATTGATTACACCACCACCACCACCAACAACAAACCCAATCCCACTGGGACAATGTATGAAGAGGTAGAATGTAAATAGATCCTACCCCTACCAGGATAAACCCGGGAGTAGAGAGACTGCTTCCTACCAGACCTCCGGCAAGTGCAGGTGTGCGTATGAGAGAGCCAAGAAGATAGCAAAAGTCAGAAGAGAGCAAAAATCAGGCAAACCACGAGAATAGAGCAAAGCAAACAAACCTAAGGAAGCACATAAAGCAGAGCAAAGCAACGCGTGAGGCCTAAACCTGAGGCAAAGCAAAGAAGAGGAAAAAAAACGAAAACGCAGGGGGCAAGAAAAAGCAGGCAACCCTAGGGGAGAAACACAAAACAAGGAAAAGCAACGCATGATACCTAAAACTAAGGCAAAACACCTAGCCCACTAAGCGCCCAAAACAACCTAAACCCACTAAACACCTAGCCGGTACTACCTGCCGATCCTAATTCTATCCTTCCACGCCTTCCTATCTGAGATCATGTTCTCGGACAAGAGAAGCTCCTTCCTGTCGAGATTAAGTCTATCCTCCCATCTGAGTTTGGGTCTACCCCTTCTTCTCATGCCATCGACTATTAGGGCTTCAACTCTTCTTACTTGTGTTGATTGTAGCATCCTCCTAACATGACCGAACCACCTCAACCTACCTTCCCTCATCTTCGAGATAATGTTCTCTACTTCGAGTTCTGCTCTGAAGACTCCATTCGGGATCATGTCACGCAAGGTTTTACCACAAGTCCATCTAAGCATTCTCAGTTCTGCTACTTCTACCCTATTAGCCTGGGCCTTGGTGATGGGCCAACACTCAGACCCGTACAACATAGCAGGTGTAATCGCCACCTTATAGAATTTCCCTTTAACTTTAAGGGGACTTTCCTGTCACAAAGGACTCCCGGCACCGCCCTCCATCTCACCCAACCTACTATAATCCAGTGGGTTACATCCTCATCAATCCTCCCTGATTTGTGAATCATCGATCCTAGATATCTAAACGACTCCTTGGGTGGCACCATCTGGTCACCGATACTGTAACAATTCGCAACTTCAGGTTAACTTTTATTCCCGAAAATTTCACTATTCATTTTTACTATTCACTTTTTACTATTCACTTTTCACTATTCATCTCAGAAATTTTTATTTCATATTCTCGTAAGTTAAACTATTTTAATGATAATCCGAGAGTTTGACGCTCGTCGGATCATTTCTGCAAAAATCACAAAGCCGTGTCCGAGATTTACTTTTAGGTTTAAACGTCCTTCCAGCATCCCGATATATCCATAAAACATTATAAACAATAGAAATATGATTTTCTCTCATTTTAGGACAATTCCAAAAGTTTCGGAATTTTACGTTTTTCAGTTCAGCGTTTTACGCGAATTACGCGTTTTAGACCCGTGTTTCCAGTTTTTAGCAGGGTTTTAGCACCCGATAGATCCTACCACTCATTTTATATTTTATTATGGAGTATATTGATAAGTTTTAGCATATTTATAAGTTTCATATTTTTAGGATACCCGGTTTTACGTTTCGTGACTTAACAACTTACGGTTAGCAATTAACGGGACCAAAACTCACTACGTAACTTATATAAGGCCAATATTCATCCACCTAGTCCCTTCCCCTTGTCCATGAACGTGTATATTGTGGCCTTGGTGGCTTGATAATGAGCCTAGGAAAGTATATGGTCTAAGATCAACCAAGTATGCATAGATGTGTTTAGTTTTTAACCATTAGTTCATTATACTTCATGTGTTCCAATTTTAACCACAAGTAAGTACTAGCTAACCTCCTCACTTGCACTATAAAAGAAAACTCATCTCTTCATTCTTTTCATCACCATTTAAAACTTCCCAACATAATTCCATAGCTTCATCATCTTTGATCTTCAAGTTACAAATTACATACCATAGTTAAAGGCCTAGTTATTCTCTACACGAAACTAGTGTTTATTTGGTGATTCCATGATTGAATTAGGAGCTACACAAGGGTACTAGGTCTGAGCTAAGATGGTTTTCACAAGGGTTATATAAAGATTAGCAAGGGTTTACAAGAGTTGTGGTGAAGGGTTTACAAGATTAGGTTTAGTGTCCTAGTTCTATACTTGACTTCCTTTCTTAAGTGAAAGCCAAAAGTTGTAAGAAACCCTTATACACTTTCTTGCTCAATATCATTTTCATGCTCTTTGTGTTCCTTTCATGCTATATATGTTCTTGTTATTGTGTTCATGATGTTTAAAAATGGATAAAACAAGTATTGGTATACATATGTTAACTTATGACAAGTAAACAAGCAAACTAGTGATTTTTATGGAGAACCACGACCAAAATAGTATAACTTTGATATTTGACACTTACTTACTGTTAAAGAGGACTTAAAAATGAAAACATAGCAATTTGAATCACCCAAAACGAGTACACGAGTCAAAAGTTATGACCATTTGAAGTTAGCGAAACCAAAACGGCAAAACTGCCTAAATAGCATTCTGATCAAATTTTGATTTTGAAAGTCCCACTTCTGGTCCGATTCATCAAAAAGTTAAAACACGAAAGTTGTCCGGAACGACGTTTTTGTTCAGGAGTAAAGAAGCTCGAGACCTGAAAATGCTTTCTGAGTGATAATGTTCTTCAAATTCTTAACAGCCCATTTTTAGACCAAAGTAACTATATAATTGTTATAATTAGATGAGATCAAGAGGTCTAATGACCTAAAGCCAAGACCACAACCATGGCTAAAGCCAAGGTTGAGTCTCAAGACCATGGTAACAATGACCAAGGTCACGGCAAAGCCACGGCTAAGATCATATAACTTTTAAAGATCAAAAAGCTTATATATATATATATATATATATATATATATATATATATATATATATATATATATATATATATATATATATATATATATATATATATATATATATATGTTATCGAATACTACAATAGTAGGGAGCCTCATGTGAGGAGTTCATTGAGTAAGCCGTCGAGACGAGTTGTGGATTTACGAGTTAAAGTGTCCTGGCTCCTCGAACGTTTACTCCATGACTTCTGAATTATGTCGGCCCGAACGGTAGTAAGAGATATACAACCTATACATGTTTCATAGACCACTTATATTCTTTAAAGACTTACACTATATACTAAGTACTACATCATGAACATTATGCAAGACATATATTGGCAATTCTTCGTATTCTTAGACGTTACTCCAAACCTAAGTCGCAACGTTCTATTATAGGCTGCTCTTAGAGACTTTCGCGATTCGACTACCACTTTCATTTCTCATTACATAGACTTAAGGTGAGTCATAGCCCCTACTCTTTTATACTTGTTTTAACTCTTTGGGGGAGATACATGCTCAACTACTTGCTTACTTGTACAAATACTCTTAAACATTTATACTTGATTGTGTTATACTTGATTGGCATTATACTTGATTGCGTTATACATACTTGTTACACTATACTTGCTTAATTTAAATACAAGATTCGTATTTACATGCATACATAATACTCTATTCTGTCAGAGAGGTATTGGTAGTACTCATGGGAAGATGCCCCCTACCCTTGTGTCTATACTTGACCTTGGATGTCGTAGTACTATTTGGGGAGAGGCCCCCGCCCTTGTGTCTATTCTTGACCTTGGGTGAATATAATCCGGTGCATTGTATAAACTATCTTTTAGCAGTGGGTTGTGGACACACAGGTTACAAGTCTCTTATGGCGGGACTTGCAACTGAGTGGATTCTCAATGCCTTTGCTGTGTGAACATTCTTTTAAGGTTTTTTTTAACTGTTTTAAGACAAACTCTATGAACTCACCAACCATTGTGTTGACACTTTAGCATGTTTATCTCAGGTTAGTAAGGCGATAGCTAGTGCGTGGAACATAGAGTCAAGCTGCATATTCTGAAGACTTACGCTTTTATCATTTATCATTCAAAACTTTGTATACATTTATGTATCATACTTTGGAATCTCATGTTTGTAACTTTGAATTCATTAATCGAATGGTAACTTTTCAAAACGTCTCATTTAGAGTTCGTTTTCTATAACTTGTACTTTGTATTATGAAGTAGCACCCCAATGACACAGTCTTCCGCTGCGGTATTTTGGTGGTGTTACAGATACGAACATCAATTTCTTCGTGGTGGCCTGTCTCGATCCTCCCAAAATCAAATCTCAGGCATTTAGTCTTCTCTCTGCTCACCCGAAGACCATATGTGTTTTATAATTTCAAACAAAATTTTTCATAAAGTAAGATTTAAAACAGAAGATAGGACAACTTTACTTTGTTGTGTGCTTACTATTTCTAAGCTAAACCAATTCTTGGTACAAGCAAAAACATTATTTTTAAGTTGTACATGAAAGGTGTTTTTGTCAAAAGTAACATTACCAGTGATTAGTATCAGCAAGTAAGAATAGTGAATATTAGCAGTCTTTTTCAAAAAAAACGGTTGATAACGTAGCTGTAGAGATAATCATAATGTGTAAGACAGCTCTAAAATGATCAACGCTCTCAAATGCTACTTCATGGAGCATTAAAGAATGAGCATTCCGAAAAAATAAATAAAATTGCTTACTACTTGACAAACGAGCATTAATTATCACAACGCTCAACGCTCGCTGCTAACCGCTCTTAAGTGCCCTAAATCCTTCGCGCCAAACGTATCCGTGGTGCAATAAAAGCTTGTGGCATTATTACTAAAGAATAACAATAATGCATCTAAAGTAAGCCACATCAAATCTTTCATAATAAATAAGTTACAAGATTTTCAAACATGATCTCTGAAACTTATTCATGAAACCAATTATTATGTTTTAAAAATAAACCATAGCATTCATAATCTCATAAATCTAGACCTTAGTGTATGAAAATGCTAGTCCAATAAACCATATAACAATATTCTGTTTAACATGTCGACCGCTACTAAAAAGTCATATAAAAATTTATTAATTATTTATAAATGATAATATTTATTAAAAATTAAAAGGAGACTAATTGGCAAAGTGTAGAGACAATTATAAAGAGAAAAAAAAGTGAGCGTGCGGACACGACATAACACAAAGGTATCGCACGTTATAAGACGGCATTTGGTCGGTTGGTCATTTCATTTCCCACCCTTTATCATCCCTTTGAAAACCAACACACACACACTCTTCATTTTTCACTTCTTACACACTTCTTCCATCCACATTTTCTCTCTAACCAAAAACATCATGAGGACTTTGTGCCCGAACTTGGATAACGAAGACGGTCTAGAGACCGTGCTCGAAGTGCCTATGCCGGATGAGAGCCTTGATCATGAGGATGTTAAGATGAGCCAGAATGTTACTTCTTGGAAAACTATGAAGTCTTGGATGAAACCTCATTCAAATGATCAAAGGAAACAGTTTTCTGATTTCGGTGCACAAAGCGCCGAAATTCAGTTGTTGTTGGGAGTTGTTGGTGCTCCTCTTGTTCCTCTGCCTATCTCTTCGCGCCATTCGACTATTACTAAACCAACTATCCAAGATCACCCTATTGTAAGTCCCATATCAAATTATCAAGCTTTTAATACAATTATGTGGTTCTGTATATTAGTAAGCAGTAAAATAAGTAGTTTTTAACATGTAGAGGTTTTAAAGCGACCCAATGGTACCTCATGTTAAGTGAGAAGCTCCCTTTGTGTATTCAATTTCTGCTTAGGTTTTAAAGCGACCCAATGGTATCTCATGTTGTCTGAGAAACTCTCTTCATGGATTCAAGTCCTGATTAGGACATGTGAGATAAATTTATGGTGTAAATGGTACTCAGTATTAGATGGTTAAAAATTGACGTTCTAAAAAAAATGTTTTTTTCATAATTTTTTTTATGTTTATATGGAACCTAAAACTTGATTAAAATGAATTCCTAAATATTTTGTTCCAATTATTATTTATTTGTGTCTTATTACATACTCTATTTTGCATGAAATAAGCACAAAGTGTAACTAGAGAAGAAATAAGCAATCACAAACACCTTGGTAATTATATGAACTTATTATTTTATTGGTACTAATGAAGTATTAAATTTGATGTATGCAGGAATCTTCAATGGCTAAATACATAGTGCAACAATACATAGCAGCAGCCGGTGGAGAAAGGGCTTTGAATAGACTTGACAGCATGTACGCAGTCGGGAAAGTGAAGATGGTGGCTACAGAATTCACCTCAGGAGACGGAGTAACCATGACCTGCGGTGGGGGTAAGGCGATGAAGCCGAAAAGTGTAAAAAACGGTGGTGGTGAAATGGGCGGGTTTGTGCTATGGCAAAAAAGACCAGACCTTTGGTCTTTAGAACTCGTTGTTTCGGGTTACAAGATTAGTGCTGGTAGCGACGGGAAAGTGGCATGGCGCCAGACACCGTGGCACAATTCACACGCTTCCCGAGGCCCACCTCGACCTCTTCGTCGTTCACTACAGGTAGAAATTCAATTTCGTTTAGTATAGTTTGCGTTTAGTTTTTACTTTGACTTTTGAGTAAAGAAAGTTACTCCCCCCGTCCCATATTAAGTGTTCACAATGGAATCTTTGGATGTCTCAAATTAAGTGTTCACTTGTATGTTTCAACCAATAAGATGAGAGTTTAGTGGGTAAAAGTAATATTTGATTGGTGGAGAGTTTAGTTAGTGAAATCTTCTAAAACTTTGTACATTATAAAAATGGACACTTAATATGAGACGGATGCAGTAAAAGTCTTTGCAGCCAATATTGATTGGTATAATTTTCTTATAAGTGGGTCCTATTTTAATCAACTAACTATATAATCTTGAGTTGAGCACGTCGTTAAAAGTCTTTGATGCTAATTGTTTGAATTTATAGGCTAATTAAAGTCAATGTTTGATTTTGACAGGGTCTTGATCCAAAGTCAACGGCTAATTTGTTCACAAACTCAATTTGTATTGGAGAGAAGGCTGTGAATGGAGAAGATTGTTTTGTGCTAAAACTTGAAGCTGAGGTTTCGGCTCTAAAAGTAAGAAGCAGCAACAATGTAGAAATTATGAAGCACACGATATGGGGCTATTTTAGTCAAAGAACCGGTCTATTGTACCAACTTAAAGACTCGCATCTCATAAGAATAAGATCACAAGGAAGTGATAGTGTGTTTTGGGAGACAACTATGGAGTCACTAGTCCAAGATTACAGGACTATTGACGGGGTTAACATCGCTCATGGTGGTCAGACAACCGTCTCATTGTTTAGATTTGGTGAGGATTCAGAAAGCCATTCACATACGAAAATGGAGGAGACTTGGACCATTGAGGAGGTCGATTTTAACATAAAGGGTCTTTCTATGGATTGTTTCTTGCCACCAAGTGACTTGAAGAAAGAGGAGGACCAACCACTAGTCCACGCCAAGAGTGGTGACAAGTTTACGGGAATCACAAGGTTAGCCTCCAAGAGCCGCGGAAATTCCACAAGGTTTGGTGTTCATAAGATTGTGGCAGTTGATTCTGACGGCTTTGGCGATCTATGACATCCCATTTGTTATCATATCATGTTATGTACATACCACGATTGTACGAATTGTATAATATATGTAGATAGTGAATCGTTTGAGCTTGTTTATGCTCTTAGACGATCATATAGAGGATGTTAGTCGCGGATTTATTCATTCAGAAATGTCTAATGTACTGAAACACAATATTTATTTTGTTACATCAGTATTTACTCATTCCATTTAATCATTATACTCTTTTCTCCCTGCTCTTTTTGTCACAGAAGTAAGAAAACACGTTTGGATTTGGTCATTTACGAAACTAATGTACTCCATCTAGATCATTGTAACTACTAAATAGTAAATAGTATTATAGGGCGCGTTTAGTAACGGAAAAGTTTTCTTAGTTTTCATTTTTCAGTTTTCTGGAGAATGGGGAGCTATTCTTTCTCTATAGAACACTTGAAAGATAGGGTTTTCTAAAATGGAAAACCTATGGAGAACTCATAATGGGAGTTTTCTAAAATTTAGTTATAAACTTAGAAAACAGGTTTTCCATTTTTTCAAGAAAACTTTTGGAAAAAACTCAATTTAAACGCGTTTTCTATTTTCTTAGGTTTTCTTGGAAAAAATTTCTGAAAAACCTCCCGTTTTTCCTTTACTAAACGCTCCCATAATTTTTTTGGGTACCTGGGACATTTTGCAAAACTTTACGAGATCAAAATACAACAACTTTACTTTTATATAGTGAAATCTATGGCATTAGACAATTTTCACCCTACATTGCCCAAGTAAAAGCATATATTTCGGGATCAAGAAGGTAGATTTAAAGTCCGACGCCAAAGGGGAAAGGAAGTCGCGGATCAACAAAAGCACAATGCTCTCGACACCACATTAAATTATAATATGAAATAAATATTTTTCATAAACTTTATTAAATGGGAAAATATTAGCTACATTACAAATGTAGCCAATTAGCTACATTTCCTTTGAAAAAAGTTTTAATAATGTACAGTTCAGTCCCTGCGGTATGTCCCTGACACACATTTTCCCCCTGTCCCCACCCTTTTTTAATGAAGGATTGTAGCTAGTTGGCTACAATAATTGTAGCCAACATATCCCCTTATTAAATTATACACAATATATTGTTTTATAACTTCTGTTATGTTTAAACAAACCAATTTTTAAATTATACAATTAAAAAAATATGATATTTGAATGCAAATAAATAAATAAACGTAAATGAACGTTAACGAACGCATAATTGAACGTTCACGAACATAAATGAATAAATGCAACTTTTGTTCATCTAGTTAAATGAACATAAAATATTTTTCATATTCGTTCATTTAATAAATAAATGAACAAAAACGAGCTTTTTACTGCAATGCTTATGAAATATTCACTGAACGTTCAGTTCGTTTACAAAACTGTAGGATAGTGCATCTGATCAAAATTGACTAGAACCAAAGCCTAAATTTTTTGGAATGGAGAACCGATGACTGAACAGGCATACTTGGTCGGTCTCATTTTTGTGTCAGGTCGGTTCTGTATGGTTTAGGTGGGGGTTTTGGCCCGGACCAATTCAAACCGAACTAAAACAAAAAACCACAAACATATAATTAAAACCGATGATCGAATCGGTTTTTGGTCGGTTCAGTTTCTGCCTTTTTATATACTTGGTCCATGTGTTCTTTTTTAAATCGTACGTGAACAAATGCATAAATCCAGAAAACGCAAAAAGGTTTTCTAGACTAATAGCTATATAGATTTTTAACAAAATAAATAAATAAATAAACAAACAAAATAAAATAATAAAAAATAAAAAATCAAGCTTAAAAAATATTGCATATAGTTTATACTAGAAAATAGGTTAATGATTTTTTTATATAAAAATATTTATTAATATTATTTAAATTTGGTTTTCGGTTTGGACGTTTAGTTCAGTTTTTATTTGACAAAATCAAGTATTTAAACTGAAAATCGATTATATTAATTTCGGAGTTAAGTTTATCTGGTTTGGTTTTCGGTGTACCCACAATTTTTGTGAACAACCCAATAGACTATAAGATTTGGACTTGAAAGCCTCCACTAAAGCCCAATTGATTCAAACCCATTAGAAAGCCTAAGAAAAGAAAAGATGACTCCAGAACCTTTCCCAAATACTACAACAGTATCTTCTCTGGAACCTTCACGATCCATCCAACATCCCATTATATAAACCACGAAAAAATATCAATTTCCAATCATCAAAAACATTCTTCTTACAAATCAATAACAAAAAAAAAATGTCGATCATTCCAAGCTTTTTCGGTAACAACCGTCGCTCAAACATCTTCGACCCATTCTCCCTGGACTTGTGGGACCCATTCGACAGCTTCCCCTTCACCAACACCACCCAAATCACCCTCCCCCAATCCTCATCATTCCCAACCACAAACATCGACTGGAAGGAAACCGACACTGCCCACGTCTTCAAAGCCGACGTCCCAGGTCTCAAGAAGGAAGAAATCAAAGTTGAAGTTGAAGATGACCGTGTGCTGCAGATAAGTGGTGAGAGGACCAAAGAGAGTGAAGACAAGGGTGACACGTGGCACCGTGTTGAGAGGAGCTCTGGGAAGTTTGTGAGGAGGTTTAGGTTGCCTGAGAATGCTAAAGTTGAGGAGGTGAAGGCTGCTATGGAGAATGGTGTGTTGACTGTGACTGTGCCTAAAGTTGAGGTTAAGAAGCGTGATGTTAAGGCTATTCAGATTGATGGTTGATTTTATGTTTGCTTTTTTAATGTCTAGTAATGTCTTTATCAAGTGGTTTGATTATTAGGCTTTTATGAGAATGTATGTTTATGCTTATTAGTGGAAAAGAGTTAATGGTCTTATTATGTTAATCTACTGTTATTGTCCTGTTTGCTAGTTTGATTGAGGAAAAGAATTTCAGGATTTTTCGCCATTTATCGACTTATTGTTGTTGCTTAATTGATTGTATGTTTAGTTGATCCAACAATGTGAGAATTTTGTACACAGATATCCTGCAATGTAAGGTAGGGCTTATGAGATTATTTGATTTTGGCTTATAATAAGTTTCAAAATAAGCTGAAAAAATGGGGTTTATGTTATATAAGCCGATACACAAATAAGCTCATAAGCAACATATAAGCTTAAACAAACGCCCCTTAATAGAAAGAACTCATGTTTGTAGACAGAGTCGAAGCCATTTTGGGGAAATGTTGAAAGGCGTTAAGCTGATGGATTTGATTTGGTAATAATGTAATAGGTTATGCAAAAAGCGAATATCTCAACTGAATCAACTAGATCATTCATGTTATGTTTATAATGACTCTGTGTGCCCAAACACGGACCAAATTGATGATGGTCGAAGGTGTTTGAAACATTGATACAACGACGTGGCTTTGTTTTGGAATTTTGACGAGAACAGTGTCACATCTTGTGAACCATGAAAGTTTTGCAAGGTATCATTGATGTTATGATGCAGTAGCATGTTATGCGTGTATAATGTACAAAGGCTCTTAGAATTGAGGTTTATTTCTATCATAGATAGCATGTAGGTAGCGTGGTATGCACTTTCAATGTTATAAAGGCCTTACTGATTGAGCTAGTATGTGTTCTTGAAGGATCAATCGAGGATGATACTGCATTTGCTCTATCACAAATTTATGGTTTAACTCCATCTGTATTTTATGACAATTTCTCTTGTTTAAGTTGGTAAGAGTATGGTAGATAAAAATTCAATGTTATAGAGACCTTGTCGATTGAGGATTGTATTTGCTTTTGAAATTGTCATCACATTAGTATGATTTTATTTTCGAAACTGTCTAGTGTAGAAAAAAGATTCTGCATTTTTTTCTTTTGAGAATCATGTTTGGTTGTTTCTGAACTTTGAAGATATCAATTGTACTTGGCGAGTTATGATGTTATTTATACCTGCTGTTTAATACGAGTAATGTGTATGGTTTACGTTTGGTGAGTTATAATTTCATATATCTTGGGAGGGACATAAACTTTAGGTTGCAACATCAAACCGATATACCTCACTGTTTCGGCATTTGCTCTTTCACAATGGGTTTTGCTGTCACCCGTCTGCTAATCTATATTTGCATTTTTCGTCTACATTAGATGAACATTCACAAGCTCCTTATCAATCATATGTAATTTGGCGCTCCTTCTTGGCAGTTGATTATCATTTCAAGAACTTGCCGCATATTTGTATCTTCTTTGTCATGTATTGTTTTACTAAACAAATATAGTCCTAATATTATGGTAGAGTTAATTGCATTTTTGGTCCCTGTGGTTTGGCCAAATTAAAGTTTTGGTCCCCAAGACTTTTAAATTGCAACAATAGCCCCTATTTTGAAATTTTGAAGCAATTTTGGTCTTTAGATAAAGTCAAATAACTAAAATATCCTTTGCCTTCTTCAGAAAAATGAAGGGTAATTTGGTCATTTCACACTGATTAGGGACAAAAAATGCAACCTAAACTTCAAAATGAGGCTATTACTGCACGTTCAAAGTTTTAGGGACCAAAACTGCAATTTGGCCAAACCGCATGAACCAAAAATACAATGGTTTTTGACTTTTTCTTTTATGTATGCTAATCAGTATTACTTTCAATCTATTCCGCAGCAATGCACTTTGATTGGCTGCAAAAAGGGTGTTTAATGGAGTGCATCAATGAATTATTAGCCTCGCTGATCAACGGCAAACCATTTTGAGTTGCTATTTCACTTGACCTACACATGTTATTTATACCTGATTTTTGCATACTATAATCAACGAGCAAGATTGCCCGCGCGTTGCTGCGGTGCGGCCGTGTTTATGTTAAAACATTTAGGCAATGCATGCAGAAATAACACATATAACTGAAACTAATCTGTTAGTAGCATACGCTACCCGAGCGTATGCTGCCACTTTCATGCACATAAACCTAAAGTGACTGACTAATGGCAAATGAAAGGCCTTTCCTGTCGCGTAAACATTCAAATTCAATAAACTCAAATTGCAAAAAAGAAAGTAGTTTGTAGGTCGAGTATGGTTTAAAGATATATATACTTAATATCTGAAGACAAAATGCCAAACAATTATGTATACTCTTATCGTTTTGTCGTTTTTTGAAGTAAGTAAAATTAAGCAAACATACATGCATGGATTGCGAAAGGAAAAGCTTTGTTTAGTGAAGAAGTCACACCAGAAGCAGCCTGAGCAACATCTGGAACCACCATTGAAGCTGTCACAGCAGCCGCAGTCATGGCTGTCAATGCCTTCTTTTTCATTGAGCTCCTTGCTACTATCAACCCGCTTTTGCTGTTACAATAAAAAAAATAACCAATTCAGTATATGAAGCAAAGTTCTCTTCACTATCAGGCGTGAAGTTTTTGATTTGACGTTTATTAATCAAATTTCATGCGAAAAACTAAACTGCAACATCGTCATCTTTCTCACACACAAAACACATCAAATGACTTTTAAAAACACAATTTTGCAAGTAGCTAATCTGCTTTCATATTGCAATCCCAGACACATCAAATGACTTTTAAAAACACAATTGGATTAGTGTTTACATAAACTTAACTAAACCGCGACCTGCTACATCTGAATGAAACTTATCCGAAAGATTAGAGAGTCGAATGTTTTTTCCATCCCTAAAAAATGCTTATCCAAATACTCTAGTACTAAGTAACTGTTTAATGCTCTAAAGATTATTCTTTTTCGTACCTTGAAACCCCAAATCTATCAGTTTATCAGTTTGAGATAAATGCTCGGTTCAAGCAGTTCAACAATCCAATCAGGCTCGGTAATGCCTCTTTCAACAATAATCGATATTTTTCCTAAAAAAAGTCATGAAAATTAAAGCATCATTTCCTACCTAAGAAGCACCCCATAAAGTAATATGAACCTACTGTGAACCTGGAATTGCAACTTTAGAAGAAACATAAAAGATTGACGCTAACAAATATTACTTTCTGTTGCACTATTACCAAATGTTATACTACTGTTTTGTCTTGGCCTAGTACCAAATGTATTTTTTATGGGAAATTTAGTTCGGTACTTACTATTATAACCAAAACAAATTTATTGTAAATGACCAAGAGTCATTTTAACCATATATATAAGTACTGAACTTACTTAATTATCGGAAATTTAGTGCTAACATTGTTGTCTCCAAAGCTTTATGAACAGTGGTCAGTTCATTAAAAAAAACTTTTACCCATCAGGTATACCTGATGACTTTCATGGTTTCCTCTTAAAATAGTGATGCATTGTGGATATTACACTTTGAGAGCGACAAATAATTGAAAGTCCAAACATAGTGCTATTATCAAAATCTCAAGTGGTTGTTGAGATTAGGTGTACAAAATTGAATTGCTATCGAAAATAATATCCTCTGAATCATATTTACTTGATTTTGACCCATTCGACTCATGTAATATTCTACAAATAGTATATACCTAATACACCTATATCGCCGTTCAAGAATCACCAACTTCTTGGCCACTATTGTCTATTGACATCCTAAGCCCCAATTCAGTTTTACGTAAATGGTTATTGCATTTGGAACATCAAACAAATAGGGCGTTTTTAAATTCCTTATGTAACACATCAATCAGATTATTTAAGGAACAAATAAGCAATTAGCAGATAACCATCCCAGATGACTTTTAAAAAGGTGATTTTGGCCTTTTGCACGATTAATAAGGAATTAGCAGATAACTCATTAGACGTCGGAAAGGGTAAATCGACAATTTACCTGAATGATGTCGGGATAGTCTCGCGGGTTATTTCCTGGCGAACCTGCATAAAAATAATAGAACAAAATATTTAAGTTTCATTTCACAGATTTAAAAATTAGTTACAAAAGTATTTATATTCAAATTATATGATCATACACGATTTCTTTTAGTGATTAAATGACGGAAAGTCATTTTACCTAGTAGCTTCACTTAACGCTTAGCTTAGCTTAATTTGATAAAATAACCACATCAATAAACAGAAAATATAAGCAATCCCAAAAACTTGCTTAGCTTAATTTTCTGCCTCATGGCCTTATTTCAGTTTGAAAAAGCTTATTAGTTTTTTTTTTTTTTTTTTTTTTTTTTTTTTTTTTTTTTTTGGGATTGATCTAATTAATTTCAACTTATGTCTAATGAATAAACCATAAGCTCAACCTAGCAACCTTATAAGCCGATAAAAATGATCTCATGGGCTTTCCCATAATCATATAAGGTCACACTAACCTCATAACCCCAGATTTTGATTTAATCATATAACGTCACGCTACTCTTTTGAACTCTTACGCAGACCTTAAGCCTCATGTCCCCGTCACCTTTTACCTGTAACAGAACCAACAGTCATCAACTTTATAAACTTATTCAAGAACAAATAACCGAAAGGGGCATTGGACTTGTTTGTGTGCTTACACACCTTATATTCTCTTTAGGCCATATTTTGACTCGAATAGATGTCAAAGAATCTTTTGATTTCCTTTCAAGAAGCTGCATTTAAACAAATTAAACTACCACTTATGAGTTTACTTTTCAACATTAGTCCTGCATTTAAACAAAATAAGCTATCATTTATGAGTTTAGTTTTCATGTTAGTCCGAAATCAGTTCAGATACAAAATACATCAGAAGTTACTTTTGTTTGCCATTGATATACAACATTCAACAAATGGAGGTAGAATTGTAAAAATGGCATTCAGTTAAGATTAATACAGACTTGCGCCACCATTTTCTCCCAAAACAAATTCAGCAAGGTTCAACCACTCTAACTATTTATGACTTGATCCAGGTTGTGCTTGTCTACAACAGGTCAAATGCTGTTAGTCATTAACAGCTCTTAAGGGACAAATAATGGCTTTGAAAAAAATACCAACTATTGCAACAAAAGAACGTCTTAAAAGCTGTCATGATTTTAGTCAGTTAACTTTATCAAATTTCAGTAAACTAAACTCATCAAGGTTTAAAGTTAGTTTCTGTTTGCCATCTCATATTTTCCTCTTTATTAGAGAAGGAGTCCGGGATCATATATATATATGTTTTCAGATTTCAAGAAAGAATAGTGGGCGACAATTTTTGTTTAACACATAAGACTTGCCCTTTAGTGCATTTTTACCCGTCAAGTAAAATTAAATGCATACCGGGTATTTTTTTGCCGTTGTTAATGTGATTTGTAGGTAGGCAGCGTTTTAGCTTTTTTGAGAAGGCATGTTTCCAGCTACAACATACCTGAAAGGAACATACCAAATTCAGTTAGGAATAGTCACATTCCAAATTTCCATAAGCCGAATAATTCCCTATAATAAGCTAATCCAAAGCACCCATGTAACCTAGTATCTGCACATAAGCTGATCCAAACACCCCTAATTATCACAGATAAACCATTAACTTGTCAAACGTACCTGTTTTTCTGCTTTTCTCTTATCCAATTCCTGCTGCATCCGTAATACTCCAAACTGAAAATTGCAATAGCATAAGAAATTCATAGCAAGCATGAGGCTAACAGTAAAGGAACTCATAAAAAGCGCACAAAAAAAATAAAGCGCACACAAAACGAAACATCATCCACCATTCTTTTATAAACTAAAGGAACTCATAAAAGGAACTCCCAATCAGTTAAATTTCTGGTTTTATACATTATAAGCAGATTTTTTTGGTTCAACGCTTTTAAGTCACGATAAGGTCATAAACTCATAAGGTAATAGACAGTCGCATTGTGCAGTTGCAGATATTTTATAAAAAAAGAATTGTAAATTGTAATCCATTTGTGTCCATACCAACCTGTTAGAAAAAGGAATAGAACGATCACCTTTTGATATCTTTCTTATGTTGGTGCTAGATTATCCAACCTGTTGGCCTAAAACGTCTTCAACTATGGTATCGTCGTTCGACTGAATGTTGTGTTTCTCTACAGTAGAAATAAAGCGCACACAAAAAACAACATTACACAAAAGGTCTAGTAAAAAGAAAAGGTAACACATGCTTTAAAGCATACCAGAACACTCCTCCTGCAACTGTTGCTAGTCCTTCAACTGTTTTCCAGAATGTAGCGTATTTAAAGCGTCTCGGTCGCCCACTTTTCTTTACAAATATTCGTTAACATAGCAAATGACACTTTTCTTTACAATAAATATGCATAAGATACATGCCAAGATACATGTTTTGGCAAACGATACTTAGAAAACAGGTTTGAATAGATCATTAGGCTCAGATTTGTGGATGGAAAATGGAAAAAAAAAGGTCAGAATTCAGGCATGGCTGCAAAAGAAACACGATTGCGTAATAGCAAATACGCTATCACACCATCCGGTTATTGCCATGCCAAGTTATGGTTCAGACCTTAAATGTCCAATATCATCTGACTCACATTCATTAGTAATCGAAAAAAGTGAATACACCAGGCATGGCTGCAAACGTAATAGTTTACCCTGCCAAGGCACGGACATTCGTTGCTTTAATCGAATCCACAAATTCATCACAGCCTATTATATTATACTATCTATATAAAACCCAGGCCCTTTTCTTGTCTGCACATAAAAGAAAATAAGAAAAAATTATTTTTTAGCTTGCAAACACATGAGCCGCAACTCTAATTTGTGTTATGTACCTAATGATTTATTAAAATAAAACCTAAAGTTAATGACTTCAACCAAGCAACTTTAAATCAATGTGGGGGGCATTGCTTTTTAGGAATTGATTATCTGAGTATTTGTATCCGAATAAGCAATAAGTTCAACCAAACGACCCCATAAGCCAGAAAAAGTGACTGAATAAGCCATAAACTCAACCAAGCAACTTTAAAGGGCTTATTTATAAGCAATCCTAAACACCCCTTAAATTAAGTTGAGTTGTACCGACAAAAAATAATAATAATACAATTTATATGAAATGTAACAAATACAATAGTTGCCTAACATAACCTTAAAAATTGCCTAAAGTAGCATATACAAATATTCATATAAGCAATTTGAAAAAAGCAATCCCAAATGCACCTGTAATATGTGTTCTTAAAAACAGTAACTAATATATATTTTTTTTCAATCCTACCTTAAAAAAACACACACTTGCAGCCTCAGTGTAAGGAAACAAATACCTCAAAAGACTTCGGCCCAAACATCATTAGCAAAGCAACCTGCAAATCAAATCAACAAAAAACCCCAAATTAATGAAACCCTAATTTGAAAGAAAAGTAAAAGTAAAAGAAGTATCTCAATTAAATCATTAATGAAACCCTAATTTGGAATGGTGTGGATGAAAATGGAGAAGAAGAAGTGTGAAGAAGGCTCTGGGTAGCCTGATGCATGTATCTGGCTTTAGGCTATCAAGAAGCTTCCAATAATGCATATTTTCAAAGGGTTGGTTGAGAATGCATGGCTGGCCTTGCGTAGTACCCACTGGAGGCATGGCACACCTTGAAAAACTTGATAATACTCTGCTAAACCTTTGAAAAAATGCTAAACCATGTGAACAGTGTATGTAGCAAAGTTTGCAAACCAATGGGCTTGTGACACATAACTTTTGTCATACTATTATGCTTGCTTATGAAGGATAACAAAAACCAACAACCAATGAAACCGAAAATTAGAAGATAAATAAAGACAAATCATAGGTTAACCAATATTTTTAATGCCAAGGCTTTTTTGGTCTTTAGAATATAGGATAATACATGCTCTTTATGAGATTAGAGACATGACCGTGTGAGCGCAGATTTAATATTTGAAACAAATAATATTTTCTTTTTACCAAAACGTAAATAATTTACAAAACTAAGATTCGAGTATCTGTTTTGTGACCGGTTTTAATATTATCTCCTTCACTATAATTTTGTTTCTCATATTTCCTAGGTGTACATGGTACATCAAGCCTGGGCTATTATTTCAAATGATTTAATAAACAATGCTCAGGGTCAGTGGCGGATCCAGGAATTCAGAGTAGGGTATGCACAATTTTTAGTAATAACATAGTAAATTCGGTTTTCCGTGGTTTTGTTTATTCGGGTCGGGTTTTTATCGGGTTTGGTTGCTCCAGGTCGGGTTTTTTCGGATTTGTGCTCATAACAAGTATATAAGATCAACATTTACCATACTGACTTATAAGGCAACGACCCATAATATAGCCCAAAGTAGATTAACATGCCAATTTACCACACGTATGACAAAATAAATGTGGAATACTGTAAAAAATGTAAACATAAGAAAATGAGTGGGCTCAAAGTTGAGTAATATAAGTATGCGAGTCACCCAATGTTTGTATTAAAGAAGCTCAATGTAAAGATAACTCAATGAAAAAAAAAAAAAAAAAAACTGTAATATTCGTAAGTTGTATTTTTGAGTTGGGCCCTTGGTATTTTTGAATGGGCTCAAATTAGGCCATATAAAATTATAAAACATGTAACCTAAAAGTCCTGTACGAGTGCACGCTGTCTCCTTCTTCTTCCTGAAAACTGCAGTTGCCAGAAAAGCAAATAAAAATTACCAGTGTATTGCATTCTTTCATTTTTCCATCAAAGGTAAGTTAGATAGGGTATGCACTCAAAATTTTCATCCATTTTCAAGGGTGTGTACTCACAAATTTCCAGTGTATATTGTTCTTACTTCTGAACAGAAACAAAAAAAATTATACTACTCATACTTTACACAGGGTATGCACGTGAATACCCTGTGTTCAAGCTAGATCCGCCCCTGCTCAGGGTAATATTTTATGCACATTAAACATCATTTTTTTTTTTAATATTCAAAGTAGTTATGTATTTGATACATAATAAAGTTGTTGTTAGCAAAACTCAATTAACAAAATCCAAATTAATTTTACATTCATATTAATTACTCTTTCCATCTTATATTAAAGGGCAAATGGCACAAAAAGGCATCAAAGTTAGGGTCCATTTCCAATCAAGGTATTCAACTTTTTTTCTTGCATAAAAAGGTTCTCAACTTTTATTTTTGGCGGATTTGGGTTTTTTCCTAACTTTCGTTAACTCACTTCGTTAGTAAATTACAGGTTTGGTCCTTGAGTTTGTATAGTAATTTTATGCACCATCCACCATCACCCACCACCACCTCCTGTGTCCACCACCACCACTGAAGCCACCACCCACCTCCACCACCACTGTCCGCCACCACCACCGTCTAATATAAACAGTTGAAACAAGTAATAAAATTTTCAAAAAGCTTTAATCTTTAAACAAAAAAACCAAAATTTTCAAGCTTTCAAATTCACCACTACCCAAACACCCAAAATTATGCTTCTATAACACAAAAAACACAAATTATCCACAAAGTATAAACAAAAAGTTACCTCTTTCTCATTGCACATGTTTAATCTTCTTAAAATTAAGCTTTCATCACCAGATTCAAGATCAATTACTACAAACTGTTTGGGAACATGTTTAATCTTCTTAAAATTGATCCAAAAATAACCCAAACACAGACTAACCTATCCAAACTTAGGTGGTTTATGCTGATGACTCAGCATAAGGGTGGAATGGGATAAAGTTAATGCTACTTGCATCCCTATCAAATAAGCTATAAAGCAAGAAATAAGCTTTGGTCCTTGTAGAAGGGCTTATTGGCTTTCCAAAAAGCCCAAGCTCACACTGTGGGACCCACAGGTGAGCTTTTGAGGATCTTATGAAAACAGCTTAAAACCAAACTCCCCTGATGCAGGGGAGCTGTTTGCCACACAGGCCATATTGAACCATGAAATAAGCCATGAGAAAAAATCTAAAAAATAAGCTGATGATGGGTTACTTAAGTTAAGCTAGGGGATTAATACTTGTGAAAAGCTCACGTCCTAAGTCTAAGTACAAAATTCAGGAAAATTCATGGAACTTTTGGATTTTCTGCATAAGAGTCAAATTTGACTTTTTGAAATTGATCCTAGTTTGACTTATGTGAGATTCTAACCTATCATAGATTACTTAAAGTGATGTAATAGGCTAAAATGAAATCAACATAAGCTATCCTAACTATTAATGAGCATATTTGCAAGTTTATGAGACCTAAACCATTAACAGTGAGCTAAGAAAGAGAGTTATTGACTTTTTAATGAAGAACCTGAGTATTTAAAGGTTTACCTAAGCTATATTTACCTAAAGTGACATGTACCAAGCAAAAACAACCCAAGAAACTCACAGTGGCTCAGTGAGATTCACTGAACCAAACACCCCTTTAAGAAAGTGATAATTTGATTTTCAAAGCTAAGGACAAGGACTTATCCTATAGAACCCCCACAGGTTCACTAACTCATATCCATCCCTTTTCAACTCTGCTTCAATTTCCTGTCTTCATTCTTTTGGCTTTTTATTTTTATTTTCTTGTATTTTTGATGATTTTTGGTTTTTTCTTATCTAAACTGATTTAAATACTTATATGAGCTGATGGAACATTTATAATGAGCTTATAAAAGCTGTTATAACTCTACACAACCACTGTTAACAACATTGATGTAATTTGAAATTTTCAACTAAATTTAACTTAAACTGAATTGAGATTAAAAACAAAAATTGATCATTGACAAACCTTTCAATTACACTAATTTAAGAATACTTAGTACTAAGAAACTGAATTGAGGTGAAGGTGTGGCAAGTAATAGATGATGACTATAAAGTTGGAAGAAGAAGCTGAGTAGATTTGAGTTAATTTACAGCTTGCAAATTTGATTTTCTATTTTCTGTATATAAAATGTAAAAAAATATTATTACATATGAAGATGGAAAAGATTGTATGGTACTAGCTCAATACGTTTTTTTGAGTTAGTGGTGGCAGCAGTTAGTGTTGGTGGTGGAGATAGGTGGTTGTGGCGGCTGGCGGTGGTTGTTGTGGTGGTGGTGGAAATAGTTGGTGGTGGTGGAGGTGGGTGGTGTGGTGGAGGTAGGTGGTAGTGGTGGATGGTGGTAAAGGTGGCAGGAGGTGGTGGTGGGTGATGGTGGATGGTGCATTAAAATTACTATACAAACTCAAGGACCAAACATGTAATTTTACTAAGGAAGTGAGTTAACGGAAGTTAGGAAAAAACCCAAATCCGCAAAAAAAAAGTTGAGAACCTTTTTATGCGAGAAAAAAAGTTGGATACCTTGATTGGAAATGGACCATAACTTTGATGCCTTTTTGTGCCATTTGCCCTATATTAAATGTCTATTTTTGACTTTTTTAGGTATTTTTTTTTATCAACTTTGATTTTAAATATCTTTGTTTGTATTATATAATATTTGATGTAAAATATATGAATGGATTGGGTTTTAAATACATTTTCATTGGTATAATTTTTATTAAATAATATATAAAACAAACAAAAATATTTAAACTCAAAGTTGGAAAAAAAAAATAAAAAAAAAATAAAAAAAAAAAAACTTTAAAAGTCAAAACTGAACAATTAATATAGGACCGAGATAGTATTGCCTAAACATTATCCGAAAAATGATAACGAAATCAAAAGTTAGTGGATCTGAATTGAATCATGACTATATAAGCTATTCTTAAGAGATTGAATATAGATGAAATCGTGGAAGCGGATATTTTATTTCCTTTTTCCACATAAGAGTTCGTCGTCCGATTGAATCTGCTTGTTCTTGGATGCTCTATAGGAATCCATTGATATTCATTTCCTCCGTTGTGAAAGGTTCATTCTGAGTCACAAGAACAATCTCTATTTTTATCTGAATCAATTTGAAAACCCGAGCTTTCAAAGTTGGTAATCTTAGAAGGTCGGGCGCATTTAATTGGAGAAAAAATTATATTGTTTTCTATCTATAGTTCTGTAAAAATCTGGAAGGGAAATTTATCTCCCCAAAATGCTTGCAAATATAGAAAAGAGCTAAGTACTAATCTAGGACAAAATCTTTTTTTTGGTCCCCATCTTGGTCACTTTTTAAGTAAATTCCACAAATGGTCATGCGCATCTACGCAACTCCGCAACCTATCTCAGAACATGACACGTGTACATTTTATGAGGCCCACACCAACTACTAAAAATACTCAACCGTCGGCTACTCAACCTAACAACTGAAAAGACCGATCATCTTTGTTGGGAAGGTACAAATAACATTTTTTTTATTTTACTTTATTTTTCTTGTATTTGATTTTTATCTTATTTGATATAATGTTCAGAAAACTTAAATGAATAACACACATTGCCACAAACTCATCAAAATAATTTTTTGATTCCTTCAATTTTTCCAATGAAACCATTGGTAAGTTATATTTAGTGTTTTTTTGTGCGTTTAAGAATTTTTGGGTTTATTTTGTGGATTCCAATTAAACCCATCTGCTCATTCTGGGTTTATTATTATTCGAATAAATTTTTGGGTTTATCTTTATTGGGAAGGTACAACATTATGGGTTTTTTTCGATGTTTATTTTGTGGATCTGCTCAATCTGGGTTTATTATTATGCGAATCAATGATTATTAGTCTTATTGTTTAGGTTGCTTATGATAATGAAATCGTATAAAGTCATTCTCAGGTAGATTAGGCTTATTGTTTAGGTTGCTTGTCAATCTGGGTTTATTGGGAAGCATTAGATTAGCTTATAAGCATTAGATTAGCTTATTGTGTATCTGTTTGGTACAACAATTAGTTTAGTTTTTAAGTTTGATATAGATGCATCTTGCTAGTTCAGGCCTTGTTTTGTCATTAAGAGGTTATTTCAGACATAGTAATCAGTGCTTATTAGTTGTTCATTTCACTATTAGTGTTCTGAGTTCTCAGGTTTTTGTCAAAATTTATACAAGCTTATCTAGCTTATTTGTGGGAGTTAGTGCTTAATTCTTGGCTTATTTTGTAGCCATACTGCTTATCTTCATATTTCATGGTTAAGTTTGGATCCCTGATCCATAGTGTGGTCCCCACACTAGCCTGCAAGTTTACCAATTCACCCTGCATATCTGTGAACCCAGGTCTATTTGGCTTATTTCATAAGCTTATTTTGCTTATTGACCCCTGACCCCCCTTGTGGCCCCCACAGAGGGCTGCAAGTAGTTGCATTGATTTGAACTCTCTGGTGATGCATTGCATCATGGCTGCGTCCCTGTGATCATTGCAAACCACTATGATCTCCCGTTTGCTGACATATTAAACTAGAAAAGCTTTTCGATAATCGTTGCCACATTAGACATTCCATTTTTACAAAGGATCCTAACAAGTATAAGCTCATATGAGTATACTAAGTTGCACACAAACGTACTTGAGGTTAGAAAACATTTCTGTTGGCATGTTATCCCTGTTGATTATGATGTTTTTTATATGGTTATGTATGAGTTATGGCTACGTTGAAGCTCTGTTAGGGTCCCATTGAGTTAGATGTTAATGTGTAATTCTAGTGGTATGATATTTCAATTTCTTTATTCGTTGTAAATATTTTAGTTATAACATGATTTTTTTTAGCTAATGTGTTTTTATATGGCTGACAAGTAGTTTTGAGTGTTAGGATAGAACTCCTTCCTTGCCTATTTGACAAGTAGTTTTGAGTGTTATTCTAGAATATTTGCTTATTTTAAGTGCTTATCTTAGTAAAATATGCAAATAAAGAGTTTTTCCTTAACACAAAAAAATGCTTATCTTCAGTCCCAAACATCCTCTAAATAAGCCTTTTAAATAAGTAGATTGGTATGATATGCAGATAAACAGTCCCAAACACCCCGCCTGTTACTTTACAAAACTTGCACATTGTTTTCAGTAACATTGGAAAGTTGATTTGAACTCTCTGGTAGCTTAAACATTTGATTAAAAAAGAAAATTCACTTTTCAAACTCATTTGCTCGCCCAAATTTAAGCCTAAAGTTACTGAGTTGAACAATCACTTCTCCTGCACCAGCAGTTTTTTGTATTTTTCTAGGCTAGATTTAATTGTGCAATTGATAATTTATGATAGGGCTTTTGGGGTTTCTAGCATCTCATTTGGTCAGACAACATATTGCCCCCCTTACTTTCTACTTTTCAGCTTATTAGATCAGCTTAATTGATCCTGCTAGTGTAGTGCTTGTAACCTATAAGCTGATTCATATTAGAACCTGAAAGCTTAAAACCTAGTTTTTTGAAACAGCATTGCTTATTTTTGTCTTGATTTGTTTTGTTAATTTAGGAATATCATGCGAGGGTCCACGTTAGAAGCAAACTCAGTTACTTTCCGTTAATCAAATACAGACTAGGTTTGGAACGTTGTGAATTGTTTAGGTCTACATGTTTCGGGCCGTGGCTTGATTTGACTTACGTTGACAATGAGGAGGATCTTATCCATTACATGCTTCAGAAGCAAGTCTTCTCTGATAATGAACATTATGATTTGCCACTCATATACGATGTTAATGAACATTTGCTTCACTTTGGTCGTCGTGAATTTTGCCTCATTACTGGATTTAAGTTTGGGATTGTCAGTTTTCGTAAGTTTAGGGAGGGTGATATCAGTTTTCGTGGTCGAGTATTTCCGGAGAAGATAGGCAGGTATGTTAAAAACATAGATCTTCTATCTGTGATTGAGGATGAAGAGCGTTTCACGAAACTATCAGATGAAGACTCGATACGAGTTTGTCTTTTGTTATCTTTGGAAGTTATGTTTATGGGTCGTGAGTTAGGATCTGTTGTTGAAGATGTATTTCTAAGAATGGTAGATAATCTTGAAGCTTGGAATGAGTTTCCCTGGGGAGAACACATCTGGCGGGAGTTATATGATGCAATTTTAAATGTTAACTCTAAGCATAAGAATGCTCACCATAAATCATTGGAAAAAAACCCAACCTTTGTTCCATCGTATTCATTGTCTGGATTTATCTTATGTTTCAAGGTTAGCATTTTTAGGCAAACACTTGTCTATGTATTTTATTGTAAAAAAATTGTGTGTGATTTAACTTTTTTACATTTACTGTTTGTAGATATGGATTCTAGAGTCTTCATCTCAGACAGATCGTTAGTGGAGTAAGGATCCTGATGTGATCCCGAGAGGCTGTGCCTGGTCGAAGCATCATCCATTTCAAAAATGGGAGGTATACAGTCAACTATTTCCTCAAGTTAGTTAATGCCTTCTCACCTTAATACTTAATTTTATTATATATATATATATATATATATATATATATATATATATATATATATATATATATATATATATATATATATATATATATATATATATATTGACTAAATTTTATTTGCTTACTTTGAAATATATCCTAACTATGCTGAGGGCCTATCAAAATGGTTTAGAGAAAGCCAAAAATTTATTAAGTGGTACACACCGAGAACTCCTCCACCTGTTCAATGCGGGGGGCTTGTTGGTGATTATTTAAAAAAATTATCATCAGCTCGGGGTAAGGTTAATGACAGAGAGGCACATCCAGTTAGGCAGAGTTGTAATTGTGGGTTTTGGGTTAAGGCTTTGGAGCATTTGTGCGAGAGGTTGTTGATTCTACCTAAAGAGATTGAGAGTTTGAAGGAACGCGTCTACAAAATGGAATCTATTATACATGTTAGTTTTGACAGAATCCCTTTTCTATATATATGCGCCTAGATAATTCATGTCTAATTATCATGTTTTTTAAAATACCTTTTTATTATGCAGTATATTACTCGGAAAACAAAAAGCGCACATCCGGAGCATAAAGTGACCACATCTATTCAAAAGGTAAATCCCACGTAAAAAGTTCATGAAGTCACTTGATAAAAAAAATGTTGTTTAGTAAGACAAGGTGTTTACATTATCGTTACAGGATAATGTGGATTGTGATATGGGTGACGAGTATTGTAGTGACTTAGATGGAGAATTCTTTGAACTTTTTAATTCGCCTATTAGAACAGCCAACAAAAACGCTGGAAACGAATGGGATAATCTAGCACATAAAGTTCATGAAGTCATTGTAGATGGTTTGGATTATCTATCACAGCAAGCTTATGAGGTAATTGATTTCTATAACTTTTCATTATTATTGTATTATAACTTGTTTCATAACTTGTTTTATAAATTTTATCAGAACGGTGTGGTTAACGTTGACAAATTATCTGACGAAGATTTATCTGAGGTAAACACTTAGCTATTGAAATTGTTTGTGGAATTAAAATTGTATATATCTAACAAATATATTTGTAATGTAATTATAGGATGGTTGTGTGAAAGCTGAAAAGCAAGCGGCTGAGATTCATAGGCAGGCAAAACAAAGGGAACAGAGGTCGAAATTTATTTTGGAAGAAGAAAATAAAATGAAGAGTATAGAGGTTAGTAATTCCAGTCATTAGTCGTTTTGTTTGAGTGATATGAAATTTTGTTTAATCCACTTCATCAACTTGTTATTTTTACAACAAGGTCTTGAATGTACCAAGTCACTTGAAGCTTGCTCTACAACGATGTGGAACAACCAAGCGGAGGTATGTTAATGTGTTGAGGTCGCAGTTGGAAAGTCCATATACAGATTCAAAAGTTCCGAGTATGGATGAGCTAAGAAAACGTAAGAATGTCCTTCATCCATTCATGATTGAAAGGTGTGAAGATCTACAACCGTGGGAAGAGGTATATCATTTTTTATTTTTTTATTTTTTATTTTATTTTTTATTTTTTATTTTGTTGTATAGTTTTGTGTTTGTGTTTTTTTGTCCCAATTGACATTTATAAATAAATCTGTAATGTGTAATGTTTAGGACTCAAGTCGACGATGGAAATGTATCGATAAAATCTTCTGTGGTTTTGAGTTGGATAATTTTATGTTTACCTCTAGCCATACTCGTTGCAAGTTTCCTTGGTATAATGACATTACTGTGGATCATACATTCTGGGAAGCTTTACTTTGCTGTGATGAGAAACGGATTGGTTGGTTACTTGACGAGGTAAGTAAAAATATATATTGTAATCTTTGAATATTTGGTTTTCTGCAAACATTACAATCTTTGAATACTCGGTAAAACTATATGTTAAATTATCGTTGACTATTTGTTTTATTACCTACAGCACATTGATCTTTGGGTATGGTACATGTGGTATTTCAGAGATTCTTCTGCAGATTGGTCAATGGTTAGTTGTTACTTTCTAACTCTTCTACTTCAACAATCAATGCCACTGTTTTATGCAAGCGATGAAATTTACCCAATTGCATGGAAGAATGTTGAACAGGTATTTATCGGTAACCCATCTTTTATCATATAATGGTTTAAATATGTGGAAACTATAAATTTTATTCGTAAACATTGTAGGTCTTCATTCCGATAAATGAACCCAAGCAACATTGGTCGCTTGCGCATTTTCACATAAAATCTGGAGTAGTTACATTCTATGATAGTGAAGGCTATCATGAACCTGAAGCTCGACTGTGGTATTTGAATATGAGAAGGTGTTTAGAGTGTAAGCTTCCTGCAATTCTAGAGCAGACTGATGTGTTTGGAAGCAAAGGAATCAATCCCCTAGAATATAGCATTAAGTTCAAGAATGCACATAACATCCCGAAGCAGGGCGGGTTATTTGGTGATTGCGGCGTCTTTGTCTGCTTATTTCTTTACAGGTTTGTTTGTTTGTGATACGTTTTAGGTAAGATAAGTCATTCATATAGGTGGTATTGAATGTCAAATAGGCAAATGTAAGGATTTTATAAACCCTAAAAAGTAAAAACTACATCGATAATATTAAAGGTGGCAAATTCGATCCATTTAATTATTAACGGGTTAATTTGGGATGTGTTTCATGTAACATGGGTCAAATGGGTCGAACAAAAAGATTGCAAAAAGAGGAATGTGTCAAATGGGTATAAAACATCCAATAGTCTTATTCTACAGCATAAAACCTCGTAATATGGCTTTGTCATCTTAATTAGCATCTATCAAGTGATTTCTAATGATAGTTTTCTTGAAGCTAAGGTACCTGTATTAGACAACACATGCGAGATAAGTATAATTTCATCATGTTTCAAACACACATGAATAACATTATACAACTAAAACTGGTGATTCTTTATTGCAAACAGAGTCACTAAACTTTGCATTACTTTTTCGTATATTAATATCTACAATGTATCTAAGATTGTTAGTTTAGCTAGAACAATAGTTTGAGAGTCCATAAACATTTTTTTAGAATATTTGTTTTTTTTACTAGTTTTTGAGAGGCCTAAAATGGACTTGTTGGACATATTTCTGACCCGTTTTTTACCTGTTTTTATTTTCTATACAGGTTATCTCATGGGATATCGTTGGCTGTTGAAGATCCAGTCCAGACAGCTCTTGCATATCGAGAACAGATGGCCCGTTTCTATTTCAAACACAAGATATTTGTGTAGGTTTTTAAATTGTGTACTAGATGCAAACAAATGGTTCGTCTTTGTATTTTGCGAACAATTGTGACCTGTTTCACTGTGACAATTTGACTGTTTTATGACACTACTTATGTTTAACGGGTGTTCCTATCTGCCAACTTTAAGTTTTATGACTGCTTGTGTGTTGAATAATAGGCTATTTACACATGTTAAAGAAAAGCTTACAACTTTCATTGATACGAACTGCTGTTTTACCATACATATAAAAATCTAAAGTATCCCACCCTACGGGTCACCTAAATTAACAGCTTCGACATAATCTGGCCAAATTTGTTGCGAGTGGACTTGTCCTTCTTGTGAGCTTGGCATTCCTTGTTGTGAGTTGAAGTGTGCTTGTGGTTGTTGTGAGTAGAATTGTGCATGTGGTTGTTGTGAGTACACTTGTGGTTGTGCTTCTTGTGATCTTGCTTTAGCAGATACCTTTCCCTAAAAATTGTCCAAGTCAATTTAGGAATTTAGGAATGAAACTATTAAAAAAAATGTTTCTATACAACGAATTAAGGTGTAACTTACTTTTTTCTTTGGCAATGTTTCTCTACAACTTTGTCGAGTGTGTCCAATATTTCCGCACCTTCCACACTTGACTGGTACCGGTTCCTCACCTTGAGATCTAACCCGATCTTTGTTCTTCGGTCTACCAGATTGGGGTTTAACCATAACTGGTGGTTTAACAACTTTCAAGTAATTAGGACACTGCCAACCCGAAACTTCTCCAACAGGAAATACCAAACCCATGTATGTAGCTTTAAGCTCTGTTTTCTGAAACCGGTCGCTTGCCAAATGATTAAAATCCGTCATTCCCATAACTCTACAAGCCGCTAAAACATGACCACAAGGCAAGGCAGACATTTGCCACTTGTTACATGTGCATGTACGTTCGTCTAAATCCACCGTATGGATTTTTCGATGATCATTGACTTCGTACATCCTGTTGACAAAAATGCCGGCCACAATCTAATTAGCGCTCTTTATCATTCGGTCCTGAATTTTTGCAGTTGCCCAATCACTTAGTTCACCTAATTTTGCATCTGAATAAAATAATATTCATTAATAAGTAGTCATAACGTTAAATATGCAAAATATTTATCTTCGAAAAAAAAACAAACAAAACAAAAATCGTACCTTTATATTTCTCCCGACGATTGCAGTACCACTCTTGGACAAGTCGATTATACCACTCCATAAGGTTAGTGATGGGTACTCTTCGAACATTTCTTGTTAACAAATTGATTGACTCTGCGCTGTTAGACGTCATGTAATTGTAACGATTACCAACGGAATATGCCCTAGACCACCTTTCAACGCCAGCTTGTATTAGTTTGTTGTAAGCATCCGGCCTTTTTCCACCAAGTTCAGCTAGCGCCAAATTAAATTCATCGGGTGTGTAAGCTTTACACATCTTCCAAAATAATGCCCTAATCTTTTTTCCCTTCAAATTACAATTCATCATGAGATGCCTACAACAATGCCCATGGAATGCATTCGGGAAAACAGATTGACATGCAGATTGTATAGATACATGTCGATCAGATATGATAGTTAACCTTGGATCTTCCCCTATGCATTCTTTCAATTTGGACAAAAACCATGTCCACGATTCCAAAGTCTCACCCTGAGACACACCGATCACAATAGGTATAATTTGATTGTTCCCATCCATTCCAACTGCCAGAAGATTTGTTCCAAGGTAAGTGCCTTTAAGATGAGCTGCATCAATTATTAACAATGGTCGCATATGGCACAAAAAGCTTCGAATCTAATTAAAGGTTTTGAACGGTTAGTTATATGATGATAACAGTTACAAAATAAATTTAAATGTTAATTAATATATAAATGCTTACCGCTATACCAAAAGCTATGAAAACCATCTTAAAATGGTCTTCATCATTAGTATCAATATGTGTTACAGTACCTTCATTTGTCATTTCTAAATTATGACAAAAAACAGGCAATTGTGCAAAAGATGCTTTTGGGCAACCTTCAAGAGTATCCAACGCCACATTTTTTGATCTCCATGCTTGTTTGTAACTAATATCGATGTTGAATTCTTGGTTTATGTCATTTTGTATGTCTTTTGCCTTATAGATACGATTGGGGTCTCTGAACTTAGGTACTAGTAAATGACCCAACAAATTTTTTGAAGCATTACGGTGATACATACCTATTGTTGTTTTTAAACAAGTGTGATGGTCGTTTACTGTTCCTAATTCCCATTGACTATTATATTTGCACTTAGATGAAATTATTTTCCATTTGCAACCAGGATGCACACAAATTACATCATATCGTACCGTGTCTTTTTTTCTTGGCTTAAATTCATAACCATCTAAAAGAGCTTTACGACCAATTGCCCTCATACATTCTTTTTTACTATCAAATTTATCACCCGTTTTTAAGATACATTGACCATGATCATTTTGGCTTCTTGGGGTTTTGATAATAGGTTCTGGATCTGGAGGTTTATGAATGTATTTTAGCGAATCATGCTCATAATGGTCGTTTTCATAATGGTCATTTTTATAATTGTCGTTTTCAATAAAATCATTGTCATTTTCGCATTTTTCTTTTTTGGGTAATTGTGCTTCATAGTGCATAGTGTATTGTGGGTTTAAATAATTTTGAGGCTGAAAATTCTCTTTTTTGGGTAATTGTGAATTATTGTAAACATTGAATTGTGTGTTTAAATCATTAGGAAATAAAGGAACATTAAGATCGATGCCGAAAGACTTAGAAGAAGAAGGATTTTCCGCAAAGCATTGTTCAATCTTTTTAATAAAAATGGTATGTGGCGTACCTTTCCCTTTGCAAATTTCATTAGCGTAAAATTTCACATCATCATCGTCTACTATGTGGACACACTTTGTACCAACTTTGTAAGTAAACATGATGTTGCACGAATCGTTGAGCTTGAACTTTTTCTTCACAATAGCAACTAGTTGATTGTAACAAATATTTTTTTTAAACTAACACCAAAAGTTACATCTTCATAAACCAAATATACACTAAATTCAATACCCGGTTCACCCATTATGTTTGATTGATATATAAGTTTAGAATCTATTTTTTTCATATATATATGAGTAAGGGTGGTTGGTAGAAAATTAATTGTCATAATGCAAAAGTGTTATGATACTCGACCATAAGCTGCTACTCGACCAAGATCTACTCGACCATTATGTCTTACATAAATTAAATATGCATTTAAATTTGCATCTACTACATCTCATATGTTGGTGGAAATCTAAATGTTATCAATTAATATTTGTTGTAGAAAATTAATTGTCATAATGCAAAAGTGTTATGATACTCGACCATAAGCTGCTACTCGACCAAGATCTACTCGACCATTATGTCTTACATAAAGTAAATATGCATTTAAATTTGCATCTACTACATCCCATATGTTGGTGGAAATTTAAATATTATCAATTAATATTTGTTGTAGAAAATTAATTGTCATAATGCAAAAGTGTTATGATACTCGACCATAAGCTGCTACTCGACCAAGATCTACTCGACCATTATGTCTTACATAAATTAAATATGCATTTAAATTTGCATCTACTACATCCCATATGTTGGTGGAAATCTAAATGTTATTAATTAATATTCGTTGTAGAAAATTGTCATAATGCAAAAGTGTTATGTTACTCGACCATAAGCTGCTACTCGACCAAGATCTACTCGACCATTATGTCTTACATAAAGTAAATATGCATTTAAATTTGCATCTACTACATCCCATATGTTGGTGGAAATTTAAATGTTATCAATTAATATTTGTTGTAGAAAATTAATTGTCATAATGCAAAAGTGTTATGATACTCGACCATAAGCTGCTACTCGACCAAGATCTACTCGACCATTATGTCTTACATAAAGTAAATATGCATTTAAATTTGCATCTACTACATCCCATATGTTGGTGGAAATTTAAATGTTAACAATTAATATTTGTTGTAGAAAATTAATTGTCATAATGCAAAAGTGTTATGATACTCGACCATAAGCTGCTACTCGACCAAGATCTACTCGACCATTATGTCTTACATAAAGTAAATATGCATTTAAATTTGCATCTACTACATCCTATATGTTGGTGGAAATCTAAATGTTATCAATTAATATTTGTTGTAGAAAATTACAAATCCTAAAATTAAAACATTTGAAATCCTAAAAATTAAAACATTACAAATCCTAAAAATTAAAACATTACAAATACTATATTTTAGCTGAAACAAGCGTCTCCTGATGCATGGGAATCGCAATAGGCTTTACCTCTCGAGGGATCTCGAGAAGCTTACAATCCCCACCAGGCAGTGTACCTGATCGTTGTAGTATAGTATAGTGACAAGCACCGGGGGATTGATCGTTCAGCTTAGGAATAGTGTCGCTAGGATTAGAAAGCCTAATTACTAGTTCTAAAGGTGAGGGATGATTATTTTTGTATTTTTATATTTTTATGAAAGCAAGTAAAATCTCGGGTTTTGGAAGAGTGGGCGGAATTAGTTGCTATTCAACTAACCCAATACTAAGATGCAATCAAAATAAAATACTAAAAATGAAAATAAACTAATTATACTAAGGTTGTGAGCAGTAATTGGAGAAAATGTGTTTACTTAGATTTCACTACTCCCTAGATATCTTTTACACGTTAATTACTTGTTATAATTGCATGAATGACGGATTGTATTCCTTAATACCATTCATGGGGTGGCATACATAACTCCCCAATTCTATGAGCTCTTATCTCCTCCTACACCATGCCCAACACAACTATAGGGATTGTAAACAGTGGCTCATGCATTAAATACAACCAATAAAGACCTAGTACGCCTCGGTTCATGTTTCTTAAGACGTTCAAGCATGTTACCATTTGGAGATCTGCCAGTTTTCTTAAGCCTAACATATAAAATCATTCATCCAAGACAAGAATAAACAAGTAATCAATACATAATCAATATCTAGGTTTCATTAGATCTAAGCAAACACAAAAGAGATCTAGCCTAGCATAATGGAATTGAGACAAGAACAAGATATAGACAACCAACACATAGACATATTGATTGAATTAGAAGAACACTTATCTCAATTACAATGCAAGGTCTCAAGGGTTTGGAACCCTTGAAAAACCTGTAAAAGTTGCACCAAAATCGTCTTTAGGGTTTCTCCAAAACTCCTCTCTTTTAATGTGAAAAACTAGAAAACTATATATAGGAAAATAGGGGTGACGGCGTCAAGAACAAAGGTGTGACGCCGTCATCTCGCCGCCAAATACTTCCTCGGACGGCCTTGATCTACTTCTGACGCCCTGTGTGACGCCGTCATGTGCTACGGATTTTAATTCTTGGGGTTTAACGCCGTCATGCGTTTACTCTTGACACCTTCATGTACTGTTCCAGCATGGAAAATTGAGACTTTGCCGTTTTCTTCACTTTTATGCTCCAAAAACGTCCAAAATGGCTTCTTTTCCAGAATTCACTCTCCAAGTACCTAAAATCACAAAAGGAACGATTTAGGGCAATATTTGATCAAATAAATTCAGATTCGAGCTTAAATGACCCCCTAAAAACGGATCATTTTTCGCCTCATCATATACCCTTACACTTGAGATTTGCTTGTCCTCAAGCAAATGCGCTTTTATTCTACTTAAAAGACAAGTTAGGGGTCATTTAACACTAATATAAAAGTAATTATAACAAATAATCGTTCCACTAAAGACCAATAGACAAGCACAGAGGTCATATAAAAGCACCTCACAAATAGTGTTTAGATACTCACATCTCTCGGGTGTAATAAAGTAATATAACATTATGGAAATGGAAGATATCTCTCACTACCTGTCATAGCAAAATAGATTACCATAGGCTTGGGAAAGGATCAAACCTCCACCACATGGCGTAAGCACCTAGGATAAACTATCAAAGAGGTCTTTTAAAGGGTTGTAACGTTAGGTATAGGGATATGAATTACACGGTTTTGTTGGATAAAGGGAGTTTTACTGGTGGCGAGTTAACAATCTTGGTCAATTACATGTACAATGTGGCGTTGCTAAGCCAAGACTAGACTCGACTTAAGCTAATAAATGAAAAATAACAAAAACATAAAATGAACATAGAATGAAAAGGGATGGTAGTCCGTATGTTTTTTCTCTTTTTTCTTTTTTTTTTCTTGGTTTTTTCGATTTTTTTTTTTTTTTTTTTTTTTTTTTTTTTTTTTTTTCATACACTCTTTCCCTACCATCCAAAATAATACATCATAGGGAATGTAAATTTCCCTTACACTTGAATTTTTACATACTTTACATTAAACTAAACTAATGACTCGAATTAAGAAAGTCAAAACACTTGGAGTACTTTTAAGATTAACGTACATATGGGGGTAATAAATGATGTTCTTCCCCATTACTCCATAAAATAAGTACTTTACCCATGAGTCCCAATCGTCCCAAAACAATATGTACAAGGATATGACTCGACTTAGCAACCATGTAATCAATTAGAAAGTTAACTTAGGATTTAACAAATAACAATAATGCACTAAAAATGAGCGCATACACGGAAGGCTAAGGCGATTTGGGTGTACATTTAAGTGGGGTGTAACAAATTCTTCCTTTAAGTAAAATGCTTAAAGTTAGAAACGAAAAGATAGGCTCGGAGGGGTGTACTAGGGGTTTCGTGTACTAAAAATGAGTACAACGCTAAGGGTGTGGGAAAAATTAGTTGACTTAACTAGTCAAGTAATATGACTTAAATGGTCAAGTAATTATGATACGGGTTTAACACAAGGGTGATCCTAATGCCTCTTATCATGTAGTAAATCCTACCACACGAATGTGGTCTCACTAGCGGTCTCGGGATGCATCACTAACGCAAGTTCTAGAATCTAAATGCTACCGGTACACTCATAAGCACTAATAGTAAATGCTTTTCCTATCAAATCTAAAGGCGAACCTCACATATTTGGGTGGAAATTTTTTTCTGAATATACGGTTATGTGCTAGTTATACAATCTCCTATCCATGAGACGCTTGCTATGGCTAAAGTTTCACTCCTAAATGTTGTAAAAAATTTTAAATTTGGTGCTAAAATTGCACTAACAAGTATTTCTCATAGTTTTATTCCACATCTACTGTCAAACAAAACAAACTCAAGCGAAAGTGCATATGTAAGGTATCATCTTTTTACCCTCCCCTTACACTTAAGATGAACATTGTCCCCAATGTTCAAGTAAAGAATGTAAAAGTGAAAAAGTTAAAAAGAATGAAATCAAATACTCCCCTGATTCGCTCAGTATGAATTATAGGATAGCCAGGTTAGATCTTCCTCCAAGAAAATGAACAATCAAAGCTTCCCTTCCAGAATATAAATCATCTTCTTGTCATACATAACCTGTAAAACCTGAGAAAATAGACAAGACAACCTCGCGTAAAATCGGCGGCATCCTATATAAGTTCTAAATCCTAGAAAACAAAGTAAGATGTAATGCTTGTGGAATGAAGTTTGCAGATTTCCTGGAGATTATAAAACTTAATAATTCACAAAAACCATAAGACTCCGTTAGAAAAACAAAACCGGTAAAATTTCCAGATTTTAACTCCTGACGCCGTCAAGAGTAAAACTCTGACACTGTCAGAATGGACCTGCAGAAATTCTTATGTTAAGTTTCCGGAAAATTTCTGGAAAAACTTGGTCCTACTTCCTGGAAAATCCTGCAAAACTTCATTATGACTCAATACAAGCATTTGACTCTAACAAATACGAATATACATGTTCATTTAAAATTGTGGAGAATCATGATCGTGTGTTTCTTAAAAACATATTTGGGGTTTCCCCTTACACTTATCTTTTGCAAAAATACTTTTAAGTTGGAGTTAAGACTAGGCCAAACAACATAGTAAAGTATTTCCACATTTTAATTTAGAGACATGATCAACCAACAATAAAAATAAAACATGCATACGGAAGCAAATAACAATCAAACAAACAAAATCACACAAAACATGGGTTGCCTCCCAAGAAGCGCTTTTCTTTATTTACGAGTCTTGTAGCTAGACTCAAGGTCATGGGTTACTACGTGATCTCATCATTGGTTCCACTCTCTAGGTCGTCTTCTAAACCAGTTTTGTATTCCGGACCTAGTTGCAAGCACTCTTTGTAGAAACCAAGCATCCTATTTCTAACATACTCTACTCCTCTACGTCTATCCTCCTCATTCCTATAGTAAGCCGCTTGCTTATGTTCCTTTTCGAAATTAGAGAGAAGGCGGTATTGTTCGATCTTGTAGGGCATTTGATAAGCAACCTCATCATTTTCTTTCTTGAATCTAACTATCCCTAAAGGCGGATCATAACTCATCCTAGTGGCCTCAACAAATGGTTTTCCGAATATTATTTGGCTTAGGCAAGCATCTATCACCGGACGAGTGTCTTCTACTATCATAAAATCGATTTCATAGGTAAGATTTCCTACAATCACATGCAATCCCTTCACTCTTCCTGCAAAATTACTTATCAGATTCTTACCGGGCATCATCCTAAAATTGAGTTGCTTCTTCATCACCCAATTGTAATAAGTCCTAGTCATGATGTTCATGGGGGATCTAATGTCGATGTAAGCTTTCCATATATGCATGTGCCCGATATTGCATGGGATGTTAATGTTAGAGGGGTCTCCCATTTTGATAAGGGGTGTGCCAAAGATATATGTTCTCTCGGGACTATCGAATAACTCCTTATGGTATTCCTGTTCTTCCTTGGTTGGCGACTTATCAAAGTATTCTTCTATAGGTTCTACTTCCTCTAATTCCTCATCCTTACTATCGGCTTCTACTCTAACTTCATCCTTGTCACTCTCCTCTATCTCCTTATCTATCGGCTTAATGGTGACAACATTGACAAAGTGGACATGTTTGGATGATGAGGGATCCTTAATTTGGCTTCCACTATTGGTGTCCCTAGTGTCCTTCCTAGGTGTGATTAACGATTGGTTGTTGAGGGCTTTCAACAAGTTGTCAATCTTGTTGGTCATCTCCGTTTGTTGTTGGTTGAATTCGGTTTCAAACCTAGCTATGCGGGCTTCTTGAGATGCCATGAACTTTGACATCAATCCTTCAAGATTGTTGGTACTACCATAGTTGTTAGAAGGATTGTTGTTGAAAGTACGGTTGGATGGTGGACCGTTTGGTTGGTAACGATTAGGCGGATTGGAAGAATTGGGTTGATTTTGTTTCCACCTAAGGTTTGGGTGATTTTTCCATGAGGGGTTGTATGAATCACCGTAAAGGTTTGGCTCGGGCTTGAAAGTGTACCACTTATCTCCCGCTTCGTCGGTACGCGTGGATGCGTAGTCCGCAAAAGCTGTTCTGGGGAGTTCCACACAATCACGAGTGTCATGGGGACCACTACATAATTCGCATGAAGAAGTGATTTTGTTCACTTGGCTTGAAGGCTTAGGAGCATTGTAAGATTTCATGAGAAACTTGACTTGGTCCTCAAGTTCCATGATCCTACGGTCGGGAGTGCTAGAATTGTTCGAAGGCAAAGATATTGCCTTGACCGTTTTGTTCAAATCACGGGGATCATTCCAACTTTCGTTGTCATAGAGAGCAAGATCTTGTATGAGTTCCCATGATTGTTCCGCACTAAGATCACGTAGCTTACCACCGGCCGATTGGTCAATGGTTCGCCTCGTGGAGATGTCGATATGGTCATAAAAAATTTGGACTTGGAGCCAAAGATCTATGCCATGATGAGGGACTTTTTGGAGTAAGTCCTTGAAACGAGTCCATGCTTCATAAAGAGATTCATTTTGATGTTGTTGGAACATCAAGATGTCATTCCTAAGCTAAGTAGTTCTCCCCGGTGGGAAAAATTGAGCAAGGAAACGAGTGGTGAGATCATCCCATGTGGTGATGGATCCCGCGGGTAAACGCTCAAGCCATTGACTAGCTTGATCCCGTAGAGAGAATTGGAATAGGCGTAAACGGGTAGTCTCTCTAGTTTCAACACCTAGGTCTATGGAATCTACGATTTTGAGAAAGTCCTTAAGATGTTGGTTTGGATCTTCGGAACGAAGTCCATGGAATGCACATCCGCTTTGCACCAACCGGATGGTGTCGGATCGCAAGGGGGTCAAATTGGCTCCGGTGAGCTCAATGGTGTTTCGGTAGCCTTGGTGGCTAGGTCGGGAATACTCTCCTAAGGTTCGGGGCCTAAGGGGTTCTAGTGGTGGGTTTTGTTGTGGTGGGATGACGGGTTCAAAGATGTTACCACCTTCCATGATGTCGGATGGTAAAGAGTTACGAACAAAAACACGAAGAAATAAGATAGACTAAAGAAGACCTAAAAATAAAAAATAAAGTCTTACTAGAAAGGAATCTAGCAAGTAGACCTAATAAAAAGAAATTCTAACCTAGACAATAACTATTCCCCGGGCTGCGGCGCCAAAAACTTGATGCGTGGGAATCGCAACAGGCTTTACCTCTCGAGGGATCTCGAGAAGCTTACAACCCCCACCAGGCAGTGTACCTGATCGTTGTAGTATAGTATAGTGACAAGTACCGGGGGATTGATCGTTCAGCTTAGGAATAGTGTCGCTAGGATTAGAAAGCCTAACTACTAGTTCTAAAGGTGAGGGATGATTATTTTTGTATTTTTATATTTTTATGAAAGCAAGTAAAATCTCGGGTTTTGGAAGAGTGGGCGGAATTAGTTGCTATTCAACTAACCCAATACTAAGATGCAATCAAAATAAAATACTAAAAATGAAAATAAACTAATTATACTAAGGTTGTGAGCAGTAATTGGAGAAAATGTGTTTACTTAGATTTCACTACTCCCTAGATATCTTTTACTCGTTAATTACTTGTTATAATTGCATGGATGACGGATTGTATTCCTTAATACCATTCATGGGGTGGCATACATAACTCCCCAATTCTATGAGCTCTTATCTCCTCCTACACCATGCCCAGCACAACTATAGGGATTGTAAACAGTGGCTCATGCATTAAATACAACCAATAAAGACCTAGTACGCCTCGGTTCATGTTTCTTAAGACGTTCAAGCATGTTACCATTTGGAGATCTGCCAGTTTTCTTAAGCCTAACATATAAAATCATTCATCCAAGACAAGAATAAACAAGTAATCAACACATAATCAATATCTAGGTTTCATTAGATCTAAGCAAACACAAAAGAGATCTAGCCTAGCATAATGGAATTGAGACAAGAACAAGATATAGACAACCAACACATAGACATATTGATTGAATTAGAAGAACACTTATCTCAATTACAATGCAAGGTCTCAAGGGTTTGGAACCCTTGAAAAACCTGTAAAAGTTGCACCAAAATCGTCTTTAGGGTTTCTCCAAAACTCCTCTCTTTTAATGTGAAAAACTAGAAAACTATATATAGGAAAATAGGGGTGACGGCGTCAAGAACAAAGGTGTGACGCCGTCATCTCGCCGCCAAATACTTCCTCGGACGGCCTTGATCTACTTCTGACGCCCTGTGTGACGCCGTCATGAGCTACGGATTTTAATTCTTGGGGTTTGACGCCGTCATGCGTTTACTCTTGACGCCTTCATGTACTGTTCCAGCATGGAAAATTGAGACTTTGCCATTTTTCTTCACTTTTATGCTCCAAAAATGTCCAAAATGGCTTCTTTTCCAGAATTCACTCTCCAAGTACCTAAAATCACAAAAGGAACGATTTAGGGCAATATTTGATCAAATAAATTCAGATTCGGGCTTAAATGACCCCCTAAAAACGGATCATTTTTCGCCTCATCATCTCCGTAAACAATGCACCATTGGAACACGTCCAGGAAGTAACGGGATAAAAACGGTCAAACCACATCATCCCAGTATCGATTTCAAAAATCTTTTGAAATTTTGCCATTACAAACCACTTTTTTCCGTTTGTCACATAATGTGTTATTGAGCACCACAAATCGAGGGATATTAGAGGAAATGAGTAGATATGATACCATGTACCTTCTTGAAGGATCCACATGTCAATTTTTATCTCACTATATCCAGTGGCAGCAAACATCACAAGCTCATCTTGTGCATCCACTAAACGAATATGTGAGATTCCATTTTTAGGTATATGTGGAAAGTTGATCATATGAAATTGCTCCGATTTTACATCAAAAGAAATCATTAAATGATTAGCTCCAACAACTGACTCGCTAAGAGTGAAATAAATAGTACCACCACACAAAGTACCAGATGACCAATAGAAACTGTTGGTTAGATACTCCGATGGTAGGGTGAGAGGTATGTTTCTCCCTGATTCGTCACTCACAGAATACACATTAACAGCAAGCGTAGCATCCTACGCCTTATGTACAAGACTTTGAAATCATCATGCATGTCGGTGTATAGACCAACTGCATCATGATTATCTTTATAGAAATCGTTGGAATATAGGGGTGGCAAACGTTTGAAAGAGGTAGTGACTGGGTTCCAAAGGAACAAATCAGATGTGAAATAATTGCAAACACACAATAATTCATTCAAATGTGATAGAATAGAGACAACATTTAATCGATTATCATATGATTGATGATCGAAAGGAATGGTAATGCTTGTGCCCGACCCATAATCATGGGTTTCAAAGTTGATTGGATAAATTGAGCATGTTTGGTGTTCTATTACGAGAACTTTCTGATTAGATGGAATTGCCGAGCGAGATAAATGTGCCTTTACAAATGCGTTTCCTGAAAGTAATTCATTCCATGTCTTTGAAACACTCTTGAAGCGACCAACATCTTTTGGTGTCAACCTTGTTAGTATCCCGAACAAGATCATTTCAGTAGAAAGTTCAGCCATAGTATGTGTTATGTGAAATGTTGAAATGTATGTGTATTTTTTTTAATTGCTAATACTATTATGTGAAATGTATATATAAATAACATCTTTTTGGCGCCATAATTTTAGTGGGAAAGTTTTGGCGGGAAAGTATTAGGATACTCGACCATAATTCTCTACTCGACCATTATAGCTTTAATAAACTTCTTACATTGTATGTTTACATTGCAAAAACTTTAGAAGTTTACATCATAAAATGTAACAAGTTTACATCATTAATGTAACAAGTTTACATCATTCAACGTTAGAAAAAACAAAATAAATTAAAAAACAACACTACTTAATCTTTCATTTCACAGCCACTACAACCAACATCGCTGCTTAAAGAAACCACATCTATGGAGAAAACTTCAACAACATTTTTAATTGTTATGTTAAGATAATGAGCACATGGTTTTGGAGAAAACACAGATACATTTTTCAGTATCAAAACAGCTCCTACGGTAAACTGCTTTTTAAACCTCGGATCATCAACAACTTTGTGATGAATTGTACCCGAGATTAAACCTGAAACGTCTTTCAATGTCACAGTTAGATCACCTAGCACATTTGGAGCACACGACTTGATAATAGCAACAACCTTGTCAAGTTTCCCTTTCTTGATGAATTTTTTAATATTGGCAAAACAACCAATAACGATTCCACCTTCAGCTTTCACATACTCAACCGCGCTAACCCATGGCCCACTTTGAAAATCAGAATCCACTCCCACATCATCAATAACTTTCCTAACATAATCTTGTGTCGCCATTACACCATCATCCACACCATCTTGAATACCCACAGGATCATGTATTTTCATAACAGGGTTTTCATCATAATTATCAACTCTAGGGAATGTAGATGAGACTCTATTTTGTATGGTGGCGGAAAGTCGGAGATCGGAGTCGTCTATATTAAGAAGTTGTTCCCATTCGCAATCTTCGGGTGAATTCATTTTTTTCGTTTGATGGGAATACCCTTTGTTATTAACTCATATTTATAAGTGATAGGATACTACATCACATAGGTGCTACTCGACCATCTGGTGCTACTCGACCCAAATCTACTCGACCTCAGTAAATAAATATGCATTTAAATTTTCATCTACTACATCCCATAGGTTGATAGAATTTTAAAGGTGATCAATTAATATGTGTTAGTTGTGAAATTTAAATTGTCATAAAGAATAAGTGATAGGATACTCGACCATCTGGTGCTACTCGACCCAAATCTACTCGACCTCAGTAAATAAATATGCATTTAAATTTTCATCTACTACATCCCATAGGTTGATGGAATTTTAGAGGTGATCAATTAATATGTGTTAGTTGTGAAATTTAAATTGTCATAAAGAATAAGTGATAGGATACTCGACCATCTGGTGCTACTCGACCCAAATCTACTCGACCTCAGTAAATAAATATGCATTTAAATTTTCATCTACTACATCCCATAGGTTGATGGAATTTTAGAGGTGATCAATTAATATGTGTTAGTTGTGAAATTTAAATTGTCATAAAGAATAAGTGATAGGATACTCGACCATCTGGTGCTACTCGACCCAAATCTACTCGACCTCAGTAAATAAATATGCATTTAAATTTTCATCTACTACATCACATAGGTTGATGGAATTTTAGAGGTGCTCAATTAATATGTGTTATTTGTGAAATTTAAATTGTCATAAAGAATAAGTGATAGGATACTCGACCATCTGGTGCTACTCGACCCAAATCTACTCGACCTCAGTAAATAAATGTGCATTTAAATTTTCATCTACTACATCACATAGGTTTATGGAATTTTAGAGGTGATCAATTAATATGTGTTAGTTGTGAAATTTAAATTGTCATAAAGAATAAGTGATAGGATACTCGACCATCTGGTGCTACTCGACCCAAATCTACTCGACCTCAGTAAATAAATATGCATTTAAATTTTCATCTACTACATCCCATAGGTTGATGGAATTTTAGAGGTGATCAATTAATATGTGTTAGTTGTGAAATTTAAATTGTCATAAAGAGTAAGTGATAGGATACTCGACCATCTGGTGCTACTCGACCCAAATCTACTCGACCTCAGTAAATAAATATGCATTTAAATTTTCATCTACTACATCCCATAGGTTGATGGAATTTTAGAGGTGATCAATTAATATGTGTTAGTTGTGAAATTAAAATTGTCATAAAGAATAAGTGATAGGATACTCGACCATCCGGTGCTACTCGACCCAAATCTTCTCGACCTCAGTAAATAAATATGCATTTAAATTTTCATCTACTACATCACATAGGTTGATGGAATTTTAGAGGTGCTCAATTAATATGTGTTAGTTGTGAAAGTTAAATTGTCATAAAGAATAAGTGATAGGATACTCGACCATCTGGTGCTACTCGACCCAAATCTACTCGACCTCAGTAAATAAATATGCATTTAAATTTTCATCTACTACATCACATAGGTTTATGGAATTTTATAGGTGATCAATTAATATGTGTTAGTTGTGAAATTTAAATTGTCATAAAGAATAAGTGATAGGATACTCGACCATCAGGTGCTACTCGACCCAAATCTACTCGACCTCAGTAAATAAATATGCATTTAAATTTTCATCTACTACATCCCATAGGTTGATGGAATTTTAGAGGTGATCAATTAATATGTGTTAGTTGTGAAAGTTAAATTGTCATAAAGAATAAGTGATAGGATACTCGATCATCCGGTGCTACTCGACCCAAATCTACTCGACCTCGGTAAATAAATATGCATTTAAATTTTCATCTACTACATCACATAGGTTGATGGAATTTTAGAGGTGATCAATTAATATGTGTTAGTTGTGAAATTTAAATTGTCATAAAGAATAAGTGATAGAATACTCGACCATTTGGTGCTACTCGACCCAAATCTACTCGACCTCAGTAAATAAATATGCATTTAAATTTTCATCTACTACATCCCATAGGTTGATAGAATTTTAGAGGTGATCAATTAATATGTGTTAGTTGTGATAGGATACTCGACCATCTGGTGCTACTCGACCCAAATCTATTGTCCAGCATGTAAATATTTTGTCCAACATGTAATATCCATTATGATCTCTATATTAATCCTTTATTTTTTATTGACCAAAATAAACATCTTCAATTTTTACACACAATGTCTCAAAGTTGTGATGATCTCATTCTTGAAGTTTTTCATAAAGGCGTATTTGATGTGTTTCCATTAAAGTATGCATGTATAGATATGATTGAGCTGAAATTATCTAGGTCTAAAAGGTTGTCGTATTCTCAAATGTGTGACTTGTTGTTGGAAAAAATAAAACGTGATGTTTGGGCATGGTTTTACTGTATGCCTAAACGTAGCCTAGAAGAAGGTTTGACTATCGTTGAATGTGATATGGATGTAAAAAAAATGTATGAAATGGCTGAGGTGCATGGTATACTTGAGGTGTATGTTTCTCATATACCTCAAGCATACCTAGTTGATTTTTATCATAAAAACTTGTGTAGAGATGAGTCTAATGAAGAGGTGAAACAAAAAGTTAGAATTCATGTTGAAAGAAAAAAAAAGTACGACTCTATGTCTTTGGAAAAGGTTACAGCTTGGGAAGAAGAAGAATCTAAATCACCAGCTTACTTGAGATCACCTTATGTTAAGCCTTTCAAAGAAGCTAGTCTATTTGTTCCAAGGATGCTTTATGATGACTTTCAAACTGCAGCTGATGATGAAGGGTCTAGTGCTCTACCTTATGTTTCCAAAAACTTGATTTCCTCGGAACAAGCTGATGATGAAGGGTCTAGTGCTCACCCTTATGTTTCCAAAAAATAAGTGTTATTTGGAACAAAAATAAGTGCTCACCATTATGGTTAGCATATGTATTTTAATTTAGGGAATCGTTTTATGCTTTAATTTACATTGGTTTTATTGCTTTAATTTAAGTAGCATGTATTATCTAAATTTTAGTTACTATCTAAAATTTAGTTACCAAACTATCAATACAGTTTCTGACTATACGAAATTAATGACTAGACTACGAAATTTTAGTTACAAAAATTAATGACTATACTACCAAAATGGGTACTACAGTTAACAATTGTTTGGAATTGTTTGCAAACTTTACAACTAGACTACTACAAAAATTTACAATACATATTCAAAAAAGCGTACTACAGTTAACAATTGTTTGCAAACTTTACGACTAGACTACTACCAAAATCTACAATACATATTCAAATAGCGTACTACAGTTAACAATTGTTTGCAAACTTTACTACTAGAGTACTACCAAACATATTCAAATAGCCTACTACAGTTAACAATTGTTTGAATGCCAATGCTAAATATGAATGCCCAAGTTGGGTTTTGTTTCAATCTTGTACTTCCAGAAAAAATCTGTCAACCTTTCCCTGTGAGCTAAACCTGCCAAAGTTGGATTTTCTACCTTCAAAGATAAATTATGGGTCAACCTATATAAATTGATCATTACCCAAATACCACAGTCACCATATAGATTGCCTTGTCTTGGCACATTCTCGGCATACTTGAAGGTGATTTTGTATGTTTGTTTATCAATTTTTTTCCTGTCCATCACCTCACATTTTTGGAGTAACTTGGGAATTTTAACCTCAAAGGTTGACCGCATCATAAGCAACCATTTTCTTTTCTCAATGAAAGGAACTGGGGGTAAAGACTATCGTAAATGGTTATCACACCAGTACGTATGTGTAGTTCTGCCAAGATCCAGTGTGTCTCATTTTGATTTATAGGAAAATACACCTACAATAAGGATGACAAAAGATAGCAAGATTAGTCATTTGAAAATTTTACATTAAGCCAATAATCATGGAAAAAGCTCAAGTAATAAGCAAGATATGGCCAATGAATTGTAACATGTTCAAGGTTAACTGCCTAGTATGGAACTTAAAGTAAGTGTATGGAACTATGAACATATATGATTGACCCTAAATGCTCTAGTATGAACTCAAATGATGCAAAGTTACCAGCATACAGGATCAATTAAGCTGATCTAATAAGCTGAAAACTAGAAAGTAAGGGGGGCAAAATGTTGACTGACCAACTGAGATGCTAGAAACCCCAAAAGCCCTATCAGAAATTATCAATTGCACAATTAAATCTAGCCTAGAAAAATTCAAAACCAACTGCATGTGCAGGGGAAGTGACTGTTCAACTCAATAACTTTAGGCTTAAATTTAGGAGAGCAAATGAGTTTGAAAAGTGAATTTTCTTTTTTAATCTAACATTTAAGCTACCAGATATTTCAAATCACCTTTCCAATGTTATTTCCAATCAGTACTTTAGTCTACACATGCAATTGAATTCATCTCAAAATCTGGGTACAAAGTATTTTGAGATGAATTCAGATTTTGAAATAAGCCAAATCTGGGTGTCTACAAAATGAGCCAAGAACCAGGTCAATAAGCTCATTAATAAGCTCTCAATAAGCTTATGAAATAAGCCAAATAGACCTGGGTTCACAGATATGCAGTTTTATTACTAATCCATGCAATTTATACTAATTCTATATACCATCACAACAACAGATTACACACCTTTTCCACAGGTTCAGCAAACCAGGGGGTACCATAAGTGATACCGTTAGCAAAGTAACAAGGCATCCTTTTGTTAAGAATCATGCTGCTAAAATAGGGGCCAGCAATCACCCAGTCAGCATTAGCAGGTCTAACGTGCCATAGATATAACACCCATAGATCGATGTGCTGAGATTTAAAAAAAAATAAATTACAAATACGCTGAAAGCATTTAAGATTGTAGAAATAAATTAACATGTTCGCATTTACATACCGTACAAGAGAGCCAACCATCTTTCCCTTCAAGGATGCCCAATAACCTTTCCCAAAAGACGGGCATTACACATGCATCTTCTGCCCAAGGGAAATTAAAACCCGTAACGTCATTCTCATCATCCTTCTTATCATCCTTATTACCTTCCTTCTTATCTTTCTTGTTTGCTCGCAAATAAGCCAGAATATCTTTAGGTACCATCACTCTATCTTTTGACACACCTTTAACACGATTTAGATCCTGAAAAATTATGATAAAAAAAAAAAATGTAAAGTGCAAAGAATTTCACTACAGTTTTAAACAAATAATAAGTAAAATAAATCACCTCCTTCCACGGTGGAATCTCTTCACCATCAGGCCCAGTCAACGGTAGATAAAGATTTTTACATTTTTTCATCCTATCACGCAATTTAGGCAGCTGTGGA